>OY728165.1:723113070-724438778 GCA_963277665.1 Viscum album
TTGATATAATATTTCTAAAAATATAAGGTTTGAAAAAAAGACTTATATAAGGTTATATATATCAATAATGAACCACTTGGGGTTATCTTGATTTTTTATAGTAAGTTTATTTACCATTTATTATAATAATACAAGAGAACATGGTAAAAGTTAAACTATTTAACTAAGAGTTAAATCTAAAAGATAAGGTTAATATGGTGACATAAACTTGTCTAAAACCTATTGGTTGAGAGGATTCCTACCCATACCCATATTATATTCGAAATAAATCAATTTTGATCCATTAGAAACCAAAAATGATTTTATAATAAAATAATATTTCAAACTTTTCTTAAAGTGACCCTCACCTCTCTTATAAAAGGGTACGTCCCCTTATCTCAAAATCACACATACAAAGCCATTTGGATCAGCAAAACCCTACCCAAATCTCATAAAAACTTTTTTCAATTAAACCTAGATGCCTTTACTTGAGCAGAAAGCCAACCTAAGGGGCCCTTTTGTTCAAATCAAAAGGAAACACCCAAAGAAGAGGTAATTATTTTATCACCTCTTTCAAAGTTCTTTTCTTCTTCCACTTTCTCTTTATTTTTTATTTCCATACCAAAATAATAACTCTAGTAACTTCTAAATAATTTTATGTTATTATAAATATGGTACAACCATACTCATTATCCTATCCATCCTATGAATGATAATGTCACCATAATTGTGTGCATACGACTTACCATCTCCATTCCGTGGTGTAATTTTTTGTTCAACACTATGTTATTTGGATTGATATAATGATGAGTAATATGTATATAAATAATAAAAATAAAATGATAATTTATCTATAAAATTAATATATTATCCAATTCCACATCTTTAAATCATTAAGGAAATGATATCGTCACTCGTGTGTACGTACGACTTACCGTCTCCACGACACGATAAGATTATTTTCCAGGTTCACCATTCAACGATGATTATAAAAATATATATTATTAATAAGTATGTAATATATGAAATAATATTTATACTGGATATATATATATATATATATATATATATGTACTTACATATATCTTATTCACTTACTTCTATTCAATATGATATGAAAACAGAAACAGCGTTTATGCGTACATACGACCTACCGTCTCCATAAACGGTGTTTTCCATTTCATACATCTATCTATTATAGATATTTATATTCTAAATATATATTATATATAAATCATGTTTTATATTCTGTAATTATTTAAATCATGATCTAAATGATACGATCAAGAATAACAAGTTTAAACATGTATGATAAAGAAAGTGATTATTACCCGAAATGTTAATTTAATAAGAAAATAATTATTAAATGGGTAGTATAAAGAAACAAATGAATCATGTATTATATAATAAATATTAATATAGTTCTGGTATAATTTAATAACATACTATGGTCATTATACAGGATGTTAAACGTACCCTCGACCAAAGGAAAGTGCAAGGTAAGGGTTAATTCCTCAATCTCATTATTATCTGAGATTGTTTATGTGTAAGTATTTTCTAGGACATATTTTTTATCCATGCCCATGTTTCATAAAATAAATTTCAAAATGATTCTTTTAAGGTTCTCTTTAACTAAAACATCATTTTAAATGTTTTAAATATTTATTCTTTTAAATCTTTTCCGTTAATGTCCATATTTTCAAAATGGTTTTAAGGAACTATTTATATGAATATTATTATTTTAAAATGTTAATTATTTTCAAAAGTTTCAAATTGGTATGGGAAACTTTGGTTTAAAAATCTCTTTTAAATGACTTCCTTTATAAATTTGTGACTTTTAAATGATTTCCCAAAAAGGGATATTTCTCTCAAAAAGTTTTACTGATCATTTTCAACTATGTCAACATTATTTACTGGATATTATTCTTTATTAAGGTTGATTTACTATAATACAATCTTCCATATTATATCGAATGAGTTATGATATGTTTGACTATGGATGTGCTATTTTTATACCCTTCATGGTTTATGGTTGAAGTATTGACATTTTGTATGCTAGTTTTAATACGAATGTTTATGTTATGTTTCAATGTTTTCATATGAGGAATGCAATGGACTTCATAAGTGATGGGTGGGAACCACTATAGCCCCTCGATACATTAGTTGGTCTCATGATACAAACTAGTGTCTTGGCACAAGGCCTTGACAAAAATTTTATTTGTAGTCTTGGCACGAGGCTTTTACTATGTGGTGATGATGTCTGGCATTAGGCATTCCCTCATTATGAAGTTAATTTTTACATGTGATTATTCGACTAGTAAAATATCCATGTGAATTTTTATATGGTAATGTTTGATTTATTTTCTCCATATTATGTTCAAGTTTATGTTTAAAAGGCTGTTGTTTTTATTACACATCTTGACTTAAAAGTTTATAGCTTCTGCTAAATTATTTACCCTTACTGAGCATCTGAGCTCACCCCTTTCTTATGTTTTGTTTTACCAAGATTTCAAGAAGAATATTATGTTTGATATGCAGGGTTAAGTTAGAGGAATAATGGCATTATCAATGGATTATTTATTTTCTGTTTTATGTTTGAATGTGTAATGTAACTTTCATGTATGTAATCTATTTCCCAAGACTATTAAACTGATCGGTCCTTTAAGACTTGATTCCTTGTAATCATGCCAATGTATTAAAATAATGCACCAGCTTCAGGCTTATAGGGTAGGGATGTTATAGTTGGTATCAGAGGAAGTTTAGTACAAACCTTGGATACTAGATTTAAAAAAACTCTGATTAGAAAACATTACCTTAAGATAGACTTTGAGGATTAATATAGAAGAACTTCCTAGAATTTTGGTAATGTAGAGATTTTGTGTATTTTCCAAGCAATACATCCCTTTCTGAATATGAGTAGGTAGAGGCAGCTTTAGCACAAATGTAACTAGGAGTGAAAATTATGACAAGGAGTTTCGGGCTTGAGTCAGGGTATTCTGTTACACAATAATGGGCCTTGCTACACTCTTGGTTATGACACTCCCGGGGGATATGCTTAGGATAATTCACATTTTCTTCACAAGAAATTATGAAGGATTTAGGAGTAAATAATTCCTCAAAGAAAACATTTTTTATGATTATATATTATATGAATAATATTTTCAATTTATGTTAGGTATTTTAAAAGTTTGGAATTATGCATTGTGATTCATAAACTAACTTAGTTTATGCCATTGTTTAGAAATGGTGCCCAGTAGAAGGAATGAGAACTCCAGAAATACGCATGAACTAAAGAGTAAGAAGGATCATATCTTTCTTGGCATTAAGCCAAAATTTAGAATGGAAATATTCTCCCACGTATTATCATCATATGAAGAAATAGTATCATGTGTTAATAAGATAAGTAAAATAATTCTCTTAGTTCTATGGCTTTGAAGGGAAGAAAGATAAGAAAAGGATGGTAGAGAGAAAGATGAATAAAGAGAAGAGGGGAAGAAGAATTTTCCAATATGTGATAACTATGGAAATAATCACCTTTGTAAATGCTTTAAGGGAATGAGAGTTTGTTATAAGTGTGGAGAAAAAGGATACCAAGTAAGTGATTTCAAGGGTAATAAAAAGGTTTCAAATGTACAATGCTTCATCTGCCAAGAGTTGGGACACTACGCGAATCAATGTCCAAATCATCAGAGTATACCCCAAAAGATGATATTGGATAATAATCAAGTTATGATACAACCACATATGAAGAGGAATGAATAGTGTGTTTATGTTTTTATTAAATAATTATTTCATTTGAGTGTTTTATCAATGATGTACTGGTTATATGAATTATGGAAATAAATAAGGATTGTACTACAATACTATTTCATTGAGGATTTGAGATTATATGGTTCTAAGAAAAGTGACTCAATAGCAAGTTAAATTTTTTAGAAAATACATGGTTAAAGGAATGATAAACCTTAATATGGTTCTAAAATTGAGGTAGTGATTTTGGAATAATATATGATTGATTTGGATAAATTATATTCGATATTCTTGACTACTTTGAAACTAATTAATTGTTTATTTATTCCATTATTGTTGGAGTTTATAACATTTTTTGATATAAGGAGAATATCTAGTATTCTATAAGGAATAAGGGAGCATGAATGCAATCAATAAGGTTTTATGGTAATTCAGGGTGTTACCGTGTTTTAAAAGAATACATGATGAAGGTATTAACATGTTATTACGTGGAAAAATGGATATTTATTGTGTTTACCTTCCTTATAAATTTTATACTGTGAGTTTGGACAAAAGTATTTTGGTAATTATAAAGGTTTTAATGGATTAAGTTTTACATTGGATATAATTTTCAAGGTTAAATCATTTCTTATGATTATTTTTGGATTGTTATAAAAAGAACAACCCAGAGGTCGGACGATAACCCATCATGTCTGGCAAGGCCGCAAGACTTGAACCCGCAACCGAAAGGTGACAAGGGTGTGTCACCTATCACTGGCCTACATGATGTCTTGGTTTGTATAATATAGTTTTTTTAAATAGTCTGAAAAATGAATTATAAATTCATTATTTTTGGAACCCTATATGATTAGGATAAATAAAATATTTTTGAATTCTATTATCTTTTGGAGTGAAAGATGAGTTTGTGGTAGGAATTCGTTGAAGGATGAAACTCTACTTGTCAAGTATATTTTTTCCTATTATTATATGAATAAATTAATTATTAAACTTTAGGGAAGTGATCTTAAAACCAAAAATTTGTTATCCTAATACCTTATATTTTGTTGAACCGATGATATTTTAAATTGATGGATTTGAGGCCCTCAATTTTACACTTGTTTGTGATTGATGATCTCAATAACTCCCTATAATTATTTACATTTTTCCTCCAATTATGTGTCTCTAATTTCCACTAATGTTCTCCTAATCGAGAATATAATTTGGTGGTGACTTTTTCATTTCTCTTTCCCTCTTATTAAGACTAAATTTTATTAACCCAATTTCCGATGTGGGTTTTCTACAAAGGTATTTTTCTATTTTTAACCTTTTATTTTTGAAGAACAATTTATAATTATGAGGATGAAATTTATTGAAGGAGGGGAGAATGTAACACCAAAAGATTTCATAGTACGTTATCTCTTTAAAGTAATTCAATAACTTGCGCTACACACAACACCAAGTTCGAACACACCACGACCTACCAAACTAGCCGTTCAAAAAGCGGTTATAAATAGTATTAACTGAATTTTGAATTTTATATACTTCATATAATTTTAGAATCCATATTATGTGTTTCTTATACATAATATAAGAACACATTCATTTTTTTCATATAAAAGAAGTATTTTTCAAAAAATGCAATTTTATCGCCTTTTAATTGCGAACCCTTTTTTAAAACCAATATTTGAAACTTTTATATATTAAATTTAATGAAATTAAATTATTATTTAGAAGTGGGACATAAAAATTTAGTTTGGATAAGTTTTTGGTACTTTTCTAATAACTTTCATATTTTGATGAATAGTGAAAAATACTGAATTTTAATTGAAAACAACTTTTTTAATAGGAATAATTTATAGTGATAAATTATGAATTTGAATGGTTTGGAAGTATAATTATATTATATTTTTATCATTTAATACAATTTAAATCATTATAAGTAATTTCACATTTAAATTTGACATAAACACATGTCAATCTTTCGATAGTTTTTACTTTTTAAAAACCCGCTTTTTGGTTTTGACAACGAGAATTAATTTTAAATTAATTAATTTAAAATATATGTTTTGAATCTAGTAAAATATAATTAATTTTCGAATTTGGAATATCAAAATTATCTTAGGGTGAATTTATGGTATTTTTCTGAAAACTTTCAATTTTTGAGGAATAGTGAAAAACACTATT
Source organism: Viscum album (assembly GCA_963277665.1). NCBI lineage: Eukaryota > Viridiplantae > Streptophyta > Magnoliopsida > Santalales > Viscaceae > Viscum > Viscum album. Next base: position 723,118,960 of record OY728165.1, read on the forward strand.
TTATTATTTAAAATCGAATTTTTATTTAAATAATTATTTATTTTATTTTAATTTATTTAAAGTCAAAAATAGATATATAATACCTATATAAGTTCAATTTAATCCATTGAAGTCATTTTATAATAAAATTAGACATATAAAATTTTATTGATCTTTTTAAAGTCTTTTACCCACATTCTAGGCACATTTGCAAATTTGCATAAAACATAATTTTACAACTTCTGTGAATTGAATTTAAAAAATCCGAGTGACATGGTTGATATCAGTAAGTAAAATATGATTCAATAAGATGAAAATAATTTTTGGTGAATAGTAACTTTTGACTTTTATTTACCACAATTAAAAGAAAATAGGGAAATTAAATGTAAAAATGATATTATAATTACCCTAACACATGTCCTAATTCTATTGGATAAGTGTATTTCGACCAAAACCAACCTTATGAATAAAATATGATCCTTTTGGTCCACTTGAATTAGATTAGGACATTTATTATTATTTTATTTAAAGAAGAGTTAAAAGTGTTAAATTCAAAGTTTAATAACTAAACCATTTTTAATATAGGGTTATACATAAGATAAATTAGACTATAAAAATTAATTATAAAGATAAAAATATTTCATATATAATGGTATTTTATTTATAGTTTTAGATATTAAATAATTAAATTTATTTATGACACAATGATGATGTAATAATTACTTTATCAATGAAAGATTAAAATAATTGATATTATAAATATAAAAATAAATGTAAATTGAGGATTTTAATGACATAAAAGAATTTTCTAGGTTAATATAACATGTTAGGGTTGATTAAATAATTTTTTTTGAAGTGATAAAGTTGTTAAGACTTTAACAAAAACAAAATACCAAATATTGTCAAAATTGACATAAATGAGTTTTTAAAACAAATACTATAATATTAATTGATATAATATTTCTAAAAACATAAGGTTCAGCCTAAATACTTATATATGGTTAGATATATAAATAATGAACCACTTGGGGTTCTCTTGTCTTTTTATAGTAAGTTTATTTACCATTTATTATAATAATACAAGAGGACATGGTAAAAGTTAAACTATTTAACTAAGAGTTAAATCTAAATGATAGGTTTAATATGGTGACCTAAACTTGTCTAAAACATATTGGTTGAGAGGATTTATACCCATAACCACCTTATATTCAAAATAAATAAATTTAGAGCCATTATAAACCAAAAATTATTTTATAATAAAATAATATTTCAAACTTTTCTTAAAGTGACTCTCACCTCTCTTATAAAAGGGTACCTACCCTTATCTAAAAATCACACCTCCAAAGCCATTTTTCTTGGAAAAACCCTATAAAAATATCATCAAACCTTCCCTCACATTAATATAGAGGCCTTACCATGATCATAAAGCCAACCTAATGGGCCCTTTTGGTCAAATAAAATAGAAACACCGAAAGAAGAGGTAATTATTTTATCACATCTTTCAAAGTTCTTTTCTTCTTCCACTTTCTCTTTATTTGTTATTTCCATACCAAAATAATAACTACAGTACCTTCTAAATATTGTGATGTTATTAGGAATATTTTACAACCATACTCATTATTCTATCCATCTTATGAATGATAATTTCACCATGCGTGTGTGCGTACGACTTACCGTCTCCACGCTGTGGTGTAATTTGTCATTCAAAACTATGTTATTTGGATTGATATAATGATGAGTAATATGTATATAAATAATTAAAAAAACATGATAATTTCTATGTACAATTAATATACTATCCAATTCTACACCTTTTAATCATTAAGAAAATGATATCGTCGCTCGTGGGTACGTACGACTTACCATATCCACAACACGATGAGATTCATTTCCAGGTTCATCATTCAACAATGTTTATAAAAATATATATTATTAATAAGTATGTAATATATGAAATAATAATTATACTATATATATATATATGTGTGTGTGTGTGTCTGTGTGTGTGTACTTACATATATCTTATTTACTTACTTCCGTTCAATACGATATGAAAACAGAAACAACGTTTATGCGTACGTACGACCTACTATCTCCATAAATAGTGTTTTCCATTTCATATATCTATCTATTATACGTATTTATATTCTAAATATATATTATATATAAATAATTTTTTATATTATGAAATTATTTAAATCATGATCTGAATGATACGATCAAGAATAACAATTTAAAACACATATGATAAAGAAAGCGATTATTACCTGAAATGTTAATTTAACATGGAAATCATTATTAAATGGGTAGTATAAAGTCATAAATGAATCATGTATTATATAATAAATATTAACATGGTTCTGGTATAATTTAATGACATACTAGGTCATTATACAGGAGGTTAATTGTACCCTCGACTAAAGGAAAGTGCAAGGTAATGATTAATTCCTCAATCTCATTATTATCCGAGATTGTTTATGTATTAGTATTTTCTAGGAAATATTTATTATCCACGTCAATGTTTCATAAAATACATTTCAAAATGATTCTTTTAAGGTACTCTTTAACTAAAACATCATTTTAAATTTTTAAATATTTATTCTTCTAAATCTTTCTCATTAATGTCTTTGTTTTCAAAATGGGTTTAAGGATTTATTTATATAGACATGATTGTTTTAAAATGTTAATTCCTTTCAAAAGTTTCAATGTGGATTGAGAAACTTTGATTCAAAAATCTATTTTAAATGACTTCCTTTATAAATGTGTGACTTTTAAATGATTTCATGAAAAGGAATATTTCTCTTAAAAAGTTTTACTGATCATTTTCAACTATGTCAACATTATTTACTAGATATTATTCTTGATTAAAGTTGATTTATTATAATAAAATCTTCCATATTATATTTAATGAGTTGTGATATGTTTGACTATGGATGTGCTATTTTTATACCCTTCATGGTTTATGTCATGACCCGTCCTCAGGACCCGTGCCGTGACTACCCCAAGCCTACCCTCCATAGGCCAGAGGCTGACGACTAGCACCAAAGGAAAAAATCCCTAAGCTGGGAAGACATTGACTTTATAAAAAATAAACACACACAAAAAGATTAAAACAACTGGAAGCAAAACACTAAGCAATACTGTATACAGAAAAAGTGTTGGAAAGTAAAGGGGCCGAAAAGATAATCCCAAAAGTAAAGTACAGGTACAACTGAAAGAAAGTACAACTAAAAAAGGGACAAATAGTTGAAAGGTATAGAGAAGCTCCTAGATTATCCTCTGGGGTTCCTACCTGAAGGATAGGTACATATGGCCACCTCATTACTCCACATCCATCAGACTCCTCTATGTACCGTCTCATCGTAAGGTCCACCTCCGGGTACTGTCCAGTCCTGGCGCTCTCAGCCTCCATCAGTGCTATTCGTCGTCTGCATCCAACACAACGAGGTGCGGGCATAGCCCGTGCAGGGGTGAGTATAACGATACTTAGTAGGGACCCCGAGAACCTCAAGGTCTCACAATATCCAACAAGGATAACCACAAAGTAAAGAAACAATGACTAACTCTTACTTAGGTATATGACCATACATATACCTAAGTTATCTAATAACCCATATCAAACATGAGGTAAACACAAAAGTCACTGACTCAGCTCAAACCAGGATTTTATTCTAGGGGGTAGTAGCAAGTAGCATCCATAGTCGAACTGTCGGATTCTCAGCTGATGGTGTACTCCTCCTCTATCGAGTACTGTGGGCCTGCCGTGTCACACAGAGGCGCTTACCACTTTATTGGACTGCTGTGGTACTCCTACTATTGAGTATCATGGGTCTGCTGTGGTCACACAGAGGTGATCCCCACCATGGGTCTGCCGTGCTCAAACAGTTGCGCTCCCCCTTGTAGCCTGCTGAGGTACTCCTCCTGTCAACTACCATGGGTCTGCCGCGTCACATAGAAGCACTCCACACTATGGTTCTGCCACCCTCACACAGAGTTGATCTCCTACTGCGCCAGTCGAAACACTCCGAGTTGAAAGGTCAGCAGTCGTCAGGTCTCATCCTGCTAGTAAGTCTTCATACTCCGCTTTCTCGTCATGGGGAGGATCCACTCCATGAGCTATAGGTCAATACTCTAACTATCACGAAGTCCCAAGTAGAAGTATCTCAAAGTTCTGCCTCGTCATAGGGATCTCAATGCAATAGAAGATGGGTTAATCAGACGCCTGGTCTGTTAGTTATTGGCATTTCTGTTCTAGAGGCCCGATTGGTTTTTAGGTTCAGACCAACCCGGTCGTACCCCAACTGTGTCCAACCCTCAAGTAGGGTATGCCAAAAGTACCGTCTTGTTCTAATATTTTTGTTTCCGTAGATGGTTTGTCGATCAGACACCCATAGCCCAAGATAAGGGTGAAAAGGTGTAAACTGGCCATAGCGGGTCCGGGTCCGGTCCGACCCAGTCAGACTGACCCCGCTCGACCCAGTCCGGACCGGGGTCCGACCCGATCAGCGGGTTTGAACCGGTCCGAGAGAGTGGCCCGGCCCGATGGGGGGGCTCGAACCGATGGAGCGGCCCGACCCGATGGGGCGGCCCAGCCGGCTGGCAGCTCGGTGGCTCGCGGGTCCGCCTAGCCGTGTCCAGGGGGAAGACGCACGTCCCCCTGGAACACTGGAATGAATTATCCGTTCGGGTGGGAACCCTAACTGGCGCAGGGGCACTGGTCCAGGTCACACAGGACCCTGAGGGTCCCGCTTCTCCTAGCTGGCCAAGTGGCCTGCCGTTCGACTCCTCCGGCGACCGACCCGACCAGCCACCTCGGCTCCTCTGCCGCAGCGCGACGGCGCCGAGGTCCTGCTTCACCGCTGGCGCGACAACACCGCACCTCCTCCACCATGGCTTGGCCTAGCCACGGTGCTTCTTTGGCATGGTGCACTGACACCGCGCCCCTTCGGCATCATCGCGGGTTGGTTTTCTATGCGGTGTGACGAAACCGCGCCTCTCCAGCGGCCTGGCGACCCTTACGCCGCCAGCTTCTTCCACGATCGTCTCGTTGCCAGTCGTGTTTCTCCACCAAGGTTCTTCCTTCTAGTGGCGCCGTTGCGCCGTCGCCAACAAACGTGATAAAAAAGGGGGAGGATCGTGTTGTGTTTGTGCGGTCCGATACCTCCTCGTTATGGTGATAACTATCGGCAAGTCTCAAACCATAATTTGAACGACGAAGAATGGAAATAATTTCAACTCAAACCCCTACCTCACTTGTCGTTCGTTGACGGTGGAAGAAGAGGAATGGCAGAAGTTGATTCGTTGACGTTGGGAAGCGTTCGAGAAAGAAGTGCCATCAGTGTTCTTTGCGGTCAGATCCTTCTCTTTTGGCTCGGTTGAAGATTGATGAAGAAGTTCGTCGTTCTTCGTTACTGAGCGGCGTTCTTCATTGGAAGGAAGACGTTCTCCAAGTTCTCCCAATCCCTCTCTCAAGCTCCACCAAATTAATTTCCAACAAAAAATAATAGACTAACTATTATTTTTATGGTTGGCAAGAATTCAAATGGATTCAAGAGGAGTTTAATTAATTGAGTGAATAAATTCAATTAATTAAATGAGAGGGTTGGCGTAATTAATTGGTGGGGGAAGTCCAAGGGTTTCATCCCACATAATTGAGGAGTTTAAGGGGGGTTTAAAACTTTTTTGGGTCCCACCAAGGATATCCTCCCAAGGGAGGTTATGTGGGGGTAGGCCCCACCACCATAACCTCTCATGGGAGGTTATGGTGTGGTGGGGCCCACCACTGACTTCCTCTTGGAGGTTTTAACCACCATAAAATAAAAATAAAGTTAAAACTTTATTTTTTTTTCAATTCAATTCAAATAACCCATAAACTAACTCCCATTCTCATCAAAACGCAACCGCGGTGAAGGTCTTACTAAGAAATCACCGATGCTGCAAGCTCAATAGTGCCCACAGATTTCAATTCCGAACACCAGTTCAAAATTTATAAAATCCCACTCATATGTTTATTGAACGTACCCAAACAAAAATTTAGAAATTGATTCTAGGCACACTGGGCCTCAGAATCAAGCGCCATCAGAAACTTCGGACTCTTAAAATTCCCATGAATTTAAGAAAAAAAAATTCCACAGAATTTCTAGGTCTTTACAGTTTATGGTTGAAGTATTGACAATTTGTATGCTAGTTTTAATACGAGTGTTTATGTTATGTTTCAAAATTTTCATATGAGGAGTGCAGTGGACTTAGTAATTGATGAGTGGGGCCTGTTATGGCCCCTCGATGCATCAGTAGGTCTAATGAGACAAAATAGTGTCTTGGCACAAGGCCTTGACAAAAATTTTATTTGTAGTCTTGGCACGAGGCCTTGCCTCTGTAGTAACGATGTTCGATGTTAGGAATTCCCTCATTATGAAGTTAATTATTATATGTGATTATTCAACTAGTAGAATATACATGCTCATTTTTATATGTTAATGTTTGATTTATTTTCTCTATATTATGTTCAAGTTTATGGTTAAAATGTTGTTGTTTTTATTACACATCTTGCCTTAAAAGTTTATAGCTTTTACTAAACTATTTACCCTTACTAAGCATATGAGATCACCCCTTTCTTATGTTTTGTTTTACCAAGATTCTAAGAAGTGTATTATGTTTGACATGAATGGTTAAGCTAGGGGAATAATGGAATTCTAAATGGATTATTTATGTTGTGTTTTATGTTTGAATGTGTAATGTAACGTTCATGTATGTAATCTATTTCTCAAGACTACTAAACTGATCGGTCCTTTAGGACTTGATTCCTTGTAATCATGCCAATGTATTAAAATAATGCACCGACTCTAGGCTTCTGGGGTCGGGGCGTTACAAATTACAATGAAACATAGAAATGCAACACACCCAACCTAGAAGGGTTGGCCATAGCCCCCAAGGGATAACCCGCCCATTTTTGATGGCTCGAAAACCCAATGGACATGAAATCAATTACAAAGCATGTAGCCCAAGTGCCCAATACCAGTAATTATATATTTAAATAATTATAAAATTATAATAAATATATTTGAACAATGATTTTTTTTATATTTTTATATATTTATTATATAAATATAATTATAAATATAATTATATATATATATATATATATTTATAATTATAAAGTTATAATAAATATATTTACTTTATTTATTTATATATATATTTATTAAATATATATATAATTATATAAATATATATAATGATATAAATATATTTATAATTATAAATAAATAACTATAAATATATTTATAAATGTATATTTACTATATTTATAAAATTATATATTTATAATTATAAATAAAATAATATATATTTTTTAAAAAATATTAATGTAATTATAAATAAATAATTATATATTTAAATAACAATAAAATTATAATAAATAAATATATAAATATATAAATTTTTTACAAATTTTTTTATTTATAATTATAATTATAAATCCTTTATCAGTGTTAATAAAAGTTAATTTTATTAGTGTTTTTTTAGCGATGATAAATATCGAGCTTTATCAGTTCTAAAACGTTAACGCTGATAAAGATGTTTTTTATCAGCCTTAAAAAAACATTGATAAAGATTCCTTTTATCAGCAGTAAAAAAGCACTGATAAAGATTCATTTTATCAGCACTTATCAACTTAGCACTGATAAAAGTGTCCCCAATCTATTTAAAAGAACCCTAACCATGACCCATTCAGTCTCGATTCTCAATCTCTCGCGAAACTCACTTTTTTTGATGCTACTCCTCTACCTTCTCTCAGATGAATCAAGGCTAGAATCCATGCATGCTATTTTCTCCTTTTCCTCTCTCATTGTTTTATTTTTTGGGTTCTGCGGTTTGCATTTTTGCATTGTTCTTAACCATAAAGAACCCTACATCTCATCTCTCTCTCTCTCTCTCACTCTCACTTACCTATACCCACACAGCACCACCCCTACTTTGTAAACTCATTCCAGCTTCATGTGAAACCACTGCAAATTGCTTTTCCATCTACTGTTGCAACTGATGGTGATTTTTTTGATATTTCCATTATATTATTTCTTATTTCCTTTTAGATAGAGTGGTTTTTCATTGTTTGAATCTTGTTTCCATAGTATGAAATTCACATAAAGATGAAAAAAATAACATTATATTAGAATAATTTTAGAGGGAATGTTATTTGATATAAATATTATAAAGTGGGTTCATAAACATATTGTTTTAGTGTGAATGGGTTAATCAAATTCAGGGAACTAAAGTTTAAATTTTCTAGTTTATATTGGTTAAAATTATCAATATGTTATATATATATATAATTTAATAAGGAAAAAACTATTTAAATTTTCATTGAAATCAAAATAAGCATACTTTTTCAGTTTTTTATTTGATCCAAACAAGTTGTGATGTATTGTCAAGAAGTGACATGTTTATAATTGATTGATAGGTTCCAATTATTAATACATTTACTGAAAAATATATTCAATAAAACATTATAGTTATGATAGAAGATGATATTCAATGGGTTAGAGAGATCATTAAAGGAGATACCATTTATTTCCATTATCAATGAATGGTTTCCAATAATTTCCCATGTCCTTTAAATTTATAATTAGTTAAAATAAATTTTGAATTTTTATAAACAAATAGTAAATAAATTTTATGAATTTAATTTATTTTAAATTTATAAATGAAAACATGTCATAATACAACACACCAGATAAGATTCTAGTAGAAGAGTTTCCATATATGGCGTCATCCATAGAAGATGTTATATAAGACTTTACTTTTCTATCAAATTATTTTATAAATAAATTCCTCTACAAGAATGGAGTGATTTTTGAAGAAGTGATCTGATTTAAGAAAAAATATTTTCTTTATTTGTGTGTGTGTGTGTTATAATATCAATAAATTTCTCTTTTATAAAACTATAATATCACAATATAGTCCAACTATTCATAACCTGACCTGAGCTGAATCAACATATTACTCAAACCTCAGAACCATCAACCTACTTCAAAAGGATTGATAATAAATATATAGAGTTAAACATGATCCACAAGAAATGTTTTAGAAAACCAACTCACATGATAAGTGCATCTATGTAAAATAGTGAACAATTGAATACCATGAATATAAATGCATATAATCATAAAAACAATAACAATACAGTAAGAGAATTCTATTTCTTTAAAGATTTATAATTATCCTTTAGTTCATTACATGTATCTTCTAGCATGTTACAATATTCAAATAGTTCATTATTTTTCATATTCTCAGACTCAATTTCATTTTAAGAATAATAAGAATTTTTTGCAGGTTAATCTAAGGTTACCTCAGATGTTTTTTTCTCATAAAACACATATTTTCCATGTCTTCTTTCTCATCATGAGATGATACTGATTCACTAGAGCTATCCTCAGAAGCACTCCAGGTGACCTTCATAGCTTTCATATAATTATTGTCTTTATTTTCATACTTATTTTTGTATTTGAGCTTGGGACAGTCATCTTTGACATGTCCTCTTCTCTTTCATTCATAACATACTATTTCATCAGAATTTTCATTTCTTTTCCAATCATTCTTCTAACTTCCCTTTTGACCATATCTTCTTTTATAATTGGGATTCCTGAAAAACTTATTCTTTCTATAGAATTTCTTGAATCTTATGGCCAACTGATCCATCTCTCCATCATTATCAGATGTTGATTCATCAGTACTAGAGCTTTCAATAGAGGTTAGAACCATCTCCTTTTACTTATTCTTAGGGTTAGTAGTCTTAAATGCCACAAATTTTCTTTTGGGTTCATCCTCCTCTTCCTTGATGACTTTCATCTATTCTTCATACACCATATTCTTTCCAATGAGTTATTTGACAGAAATTTTTTTGATGTCACATGATTATCAAATTAATACAGAGGTTACTCTCCATCTATCAGGTAAGCATATGAGAATCCTCATGATTTTTTCTTTAGTATTAACATCTTTTCCCAGATCACAATGTTCACTATTTCATTGAACCTGAGATATATATCATAAATAGGCTCATTAGGATTCATCTTAAAGTTATCATATTTAATATTATATGTTTTAAGTCTCATTTCCTTAATACTATAAGTTCATTCATGTGAAATAGACAAAGTATCCCAAATTTCATGGGCTGTTTTACATGCAGAAATTCTGTAAAATTCTTTATCTCCTAAATAGTAGTATAAGGTATTCATGGATTTGAAATTAATGTTATAAGAATTCTTATTTGGGTCATCCCAAGTAGTTTTAGAAGTATCGGGATTCTTATACTCATCAAAAATTGAAGACCAAATTTCAAAACCCATACTTTGTAAATGCATTTTTATTTTAATTTTCCATTAGGAATAATTAGTTCCATTAAAGAATGGAGTTCTGTTGGTAGCATCACCTTCCATACTATTTTACATAATAAATGAATACTTTTAAAGAGTAATAAATTTAAAACTAATTTTTTTTCTGGATCTTTAAAGTACAACTAAAATCATAGTTGAAAGAAAAAAAATTTAAATCACAACCTTAACAAGAATAAACACCTTTGATACCAAATGTTGGTCAGAGTAGATTACTCAAGAGGGGGGGGGGTGAATTGAGTATCTATAAAAATTTATGTTAAAAATTGGTTCTTTGAAAATTCACTAATTAAAAATATAGTCTAAGTCAGTTTTTAGTGAATTTATAAGAGTTCTGAATATTCAGTTAATTTCTCAAAAGATTGATTATTTCTCAGCTATATTAATCTAAAGATTAATACAACTTTTGAAACTAACCTACTAGTTCAAAATATTTATAAAAAATTTCTAAACTAATTATCAAAGTTCAATTTAGTTTTATGAAATTGTGATAAAATAGAGTTAAACTAAAGAGTAAAACACAACGGAAATAAACAAGAGGTTCAATCTCAAGATGAGACTTAGTCCTCTCTACTTGGTGATCACCCACCACCAAGTAGTTTAAATTAATAAAAAATTTGATCCAAACCTTGGACCAGGGTTCAAAACAACAAAAAAGGTTGTCCAGGTCACACTTGACCTTTACCATAGTTATTCATGGGAAAAACAAAAAAAAGGTAACACTTGACCTCTTCCATTGTTCTACATGGGATAAAAAGAGTAAAATAAAGAGTGAGTTTGAGGATATCAAGTATCCTACAGTTATGAAAAGGAGGCAGTGTGTGTGTAATAGAAAAATACACAACCTTATAAAAAATGTAAACAAAAGAACACAATAGAGATGAAGATGTAGAATAAGGTTTAAAAGTCTCTATTTGTTATGCAGTGAAGCTCTGGATTCGTTTGATGTATGAAAATGAAGTTTGAATCCTCTTCTGAAATTCGGCTCCAAAATAGAGTATCATAGTCTGGATTCAAGCTACAGGTATGGGTGTACAGGTATGTTCTTCTTCTTCTTGATATGCTGAAGTGATTTGTCAATTCAGTTTTTAGCTTGATTGAGATTTCCTCATGTTTTTCTATTATTGAGATCACAGTAGTTTTATGAGAGTTGATGTTCTTCAGTATCTCTCCCTTGAAAGTATGCAGGACCACACTCAGATCTCTGTGTTCTATCTATCTTCTTTCTTTTTAAAAACCTTCTTATTTTCAAGGTCCAACAGATAGCATGTACATTCCGCATGCATCGACTCATCGTACCACGTGCTGTCTGCCAAAAGTCCTAAAAACAACATTAAATAATGTCAGAAACATTAATTTGTCTAAATATGACCATTAGATATAACTTTTAATTAATAAATTAAAAACAATTTTATGACTATCAGTGAGTCATAAGTATCAGTGTCTCATTGGCATCAGTTTGTCATCATCGGTCAGTCGACATCGGTGACTCTGAGTGTCAGTGTCTCCTTTCATCGGTGAGACATATGAACTAATAATGACTCATATCAGCAGTGATTCCTTCCTTCGCTCGCTGAGACAATTGAACTAACAGTGACTCATTCTAACTGGCAGTGAGTCCTTGTATCAATATCATCATGCAATGGTAGGTCACTTGAACTAATGATAGGTCGTCTGTGTCGGTATCATGTGCAATGATGAGTCTTTTGTCTGTCAATGTCATATCCAATGATGAGTCTTTTCCAATGGTGTCAGCTTCACATACTTAGAAAATATGCATGTTTTATCTGTCTATCAGTAATACATATGTCTGATGGTGAGTCATCTGCCTGTCGGTGTCAGTGACTCATACTTAGACAATTTTAGATGTTATGTCTGTCTTGTAATTCAACAAAGTGGAAAATGGTAATCCTCATAATTACACATAGATAATCAATTAAAAACATGTTTAGACTTAAGCACACACAAATAGTTATATGAATTAAATGATTTGATATTCAAGATAGCGTTTTGTCATAATATAGAATCTAACATAAAATAAGATATATGTTAATATATGACATGATTTTTGATAATTAAAACCTTTTAGTGGCCACCAAAATCTATGGGCCAACATTTATGAAATGATATTTAAATATCCATGAGATTAGTTCATGTTAAGAAAATAAAAATAAAAATATTATTATTATTCAAGGTGTGATTTACTTAGAATTGAGAAATTGGTTGAGGGAATTTTCATAATAACTAATTCTTTGACCTAAGTATATAGCTTGAATTATATAATTTATGAGGGTAATTATTTTTTGTGAATAACATTTATCTTCAGATAATTCTCTCAAGTACAAATATAAATTTCTCTATAACGCTATTAAGAATGAAGAGAATTGATCCTTCTCCTCTTTCTCAAGATCGAGAGAACTCGATAAAATTCTTCAAGACCAGAGGAGATGTTATGATCAATGGAAAATAATTCAAGTGATTTGGTTCTTCCATGATAGAACTCGGAGTTCCAAAAAAGATGATATGAGGTTCACATAGCACGTGTGGATACCGCTAAAGGGATTCTATCCTTGAATACTTTATCACAATGATGGTAAAATAAGAGTGGTCAACCAATTCGATAAAGAAGAATTGTAAGAAAAGGTAATTACTTTCTATATAAAATAATTGTAAATCATATGTGATAAAATACTCTCTTGAATCTTTTAAAGTTTTGTTCATCTAATTCTAAATATTTATCTGAAGTGATCGAGAAAAACCTTTGTTGAACATGGATCCAACCACTTCCACTGCACCCCATAACCTTCAAATGGTATCGAAGCAATCACTTATTAATTTATAATTATTTATTATTTTTTGATCTAATTACTCATTTGTTTTTTTAGTTTTTCATTTAAAGTTTTTTTTCTTAATCCAAAAGTTGAGATAATATGATTTTTCACTTTTTTATGATAAAGAACATGGTAATAACGAATGAAGAATGTTCAATGATCCCATTTGGAGGTGTTGAATATTCTGGTCAGATGATGTAGATACCCAACATATAACTAAAAAGTACATGTCGTGTACTCATGAACAACCATGCAAGGACATGCCACGCAAATCACGACATGTCATGTGGTAGAATAGTATACGACAACATTACAAAGAGCATATTTTCCTCTAATTTTCATGGATCTTACCAGGGTTACATAATGCGTTTCTAGTGTAAATTTCATATAACCACACATGGTTTACCTTATGGTAATCATAGAAGTTTGTAATATCCTGACCCGAGATCCACACAATAGTGCCCTAATCCGGTTGACCACATGACCTCAAGCGCACCTCCCTGTACACTAGAGGCTATCGACTAGTAGCGAGGGTTTGATAAGTTAGTTACGGTGAGACTATACCGTCTTTTATCAGAGTGAAACACCAATGGAAATATATAAACAAATGTGGAAGCATATATAACTATAACAATTCCAATGTCATAAGATAATCAAAATAGAAAATACAATATTCAACTGAAAGGGAAAACATTCTATGAAAATATAAGTGTAAAATTTACTAAAAACACAACTGAAAATAAAGAAACAAATGACTCCCAAGAGGGTCTCGAACCACATATAGTTCCCTCATCGAAGTTTCAACCCCAACCAAAAATCTAACATATGGACCTTTCCCTTAACCTGTTCCGTAACAATAAAGTCTATTCAGGTATCGATCAAGAAACCCAAATAAGGTGTGATTACAACTTAGTTGGCCACCACTAATGGTTTCTAAAACAAGTCTAGTCAAAATATAGTTTAGCATTTCTATAAAGAAAAGAAGAAAATGCACAAATAAACAGTTATCACAGTATCATTTATTCTTTATTTAATCATATTAACTCCAGGGTTCCGAGGGATACTCATACCTCTATTCAGGTATCGATCAAGCAACCCAAATAAGGTGTGAGTACAACTCAGTTGGCCACCAAAAATGGTTTCTAAAACAAGTCTAGTCAAAATATAGTGTAGCATTTCTATAAAGGAAAGAAGAAAATGCAAAAATAAACAGTTATCACAGTATCATTTATTCTTTATTTAATCATATTAACTCCAGGGTTCCTAGGGATACTCATACCTCTATATTAGCTTCGGATCCTTCCAGAGCCTGAAGTGTTACCTAGGTAATATCATATCTTAATACCATCTTTGACTGATGTTAGAGCTCGAAGTATTCAAAGGTGATATGATATCTCAGTACTTGATTCGACTCATGACATAGTTCAAAGTATTATCATGTGAAGCCATATCTCAGAGTGTCTTTATTACCATGATTTAAATTCATAAATAAATTCCAAAGTTACCAATAACAAATTCATAAGTAAGATGGCCATGTTACCATTCTTACTTATCAATAGAATGACTTTGTTACCATTCTTTTACCTATAAGTACAATGACTATGTTACCATTTATACTTCTCATTTGAATAACCATGTTCCCATTCCTTTACTCATAATTACAATGACCATATTACCATTTATACTTCTCAATTTAGAATGACCATGTTCCTATTATTTCACATATAATTAATTCATAATTAATTATCCACCTCAATTCCATTAATAATTCAAAAATTAGTTAAATACATCAATATCCTTAATTAACTCCCCAATTAATTAAGTACACAAATCCCATTAATTAATTCATCAATTAATTAATCAATTACACAATTCATATCCCATTATTAATTTTCCAAAATTAATTATCTCATTCTATATCTCAAATCTTCATAATTAATTCCTCAATTAATTATCTAGATCATAATATCAAGGCACATAATTAATTCATGATTAATTATCTCAATCTAACCAATTCAATATCTCTTAATTAATCCTGAGATTAATTATCTAGATTAAAACCCCTAACTCTCGTAATCAATTTCCTCAAATTAATTCTCCAATAAGACTGCCCCTTAATCTCACGATAAATTCTTTAATTAACCATTTAATTCAATAATGCTTTGATAAATCAATTGGTCAACCTAATTAACCCAATTTAGGAATTAAATTGCTAAATAATTCTAGAATTTCTATAATTTTCCATACACACATCAAATACATGACTATGGGAATTATATTTTATACCACCTACCTCAATTCATTGATGTACATTCATTCAATAAAAATCCCCAAAATCCGTGCAACACGATGACTTAGATCTGAGTTTTGGATCTAAATCCCTAAATCAAGATAAAGGATATCAAGATATAATTAATCTAGATCTAGATCTCACTAAAAGGATTAGATTTAAAGAAATAGAGGATAAATTCCACCAAAAGATCAAGTAAAGAGAGAAGAAAGAACGAGACATGCATTGGGATGAGATCCACTTATTGGGAGAAGATTAGATATTTTATTAGGGCTTTGAATCTTGAATAACAGAGGTCTAATAGGCTTGGAACCCCTCTATAGAGATCTAAAATCATCCAAAAACGTGTAGCTTTGATTCTAGGTTTAATATGAGTTTTTTTTGGGGTTTAGGGGATTTTAAAACTATTTTTGGGTGATTAATAACCACGCACACAGTTTTTTGGGTAGGGGTGCACTATTAGGGTAAACTGTGCGCCAAGCATGCGACCCTTACTATCCATAGTTGCATGGTTACCTAAGTTTGGGTGAATGGTTTTCTCTAACCGTGCTCCAACTATGAACAACCCCATTTCCTAAAATTTATCTTAAAACTACACCCAAATTCACCCCAAGTCATAACTCCAATAAAAGTTACTTTAATAAAAACAAAAAGTACCTAAAATCATGCTCGAGATAACTGTAAAAAAGGTGAGGATCTTACAATGTGACACGGTAAAATATGTGCACTACAAAAAGTGGCCTTTACCAACAAAATTTCTGTGTCAGATAATATATTTGTTGGTAAAAATGAGTAATTATAGTAGATATTTTGTTTTATTGATATTATTTATAAGTACTGACAATTACTTTTACCAATGTATATATTTGTCAATATTAATTATTCCATACGAACAAATTCTTTGTTAACCATTTAATATGTTTCTTTATCATACTAGTACCATCAATTATTATACCAATAGATGAATTCATTTTTATTAATTATTATTATTGACAAGTATTTTACCATTAATAATACATGTTTTCATAAATTATTCAATATCAATAGATATCTTAGTAATATTTTGTTGTAAATCTATTAATTATTCAGTACAACACATATTACTAATTAATAAAAATATATGCTTATATATTAAATTAAAATATTTATATTTTAATAATGTTTCATGAAATTAATATATATAATTTAAAATCATTGACAAATAATAAAAAATCTATTGATTCTAATAAGACAAATTATAAACTTATAAAGTTAAAAAAATGGAGTGTATGAATCAATTATAAATATTTTTTTAGAAATATTTTTTTATCTTGATAACTATTTATTATATTTATCAATATCATCCTAATAAAAATAATTTGTCCACATATGAACCATAGGAATGCCTCCCCCAAATCTGGAATCCCTAGATCGAGCTTCAGTTCATCGCAATGATGTTCACCTCACTATGGTTCTTCACGACACCGTTTAGCCCCATTTAGTTCATCGATACACTATTCATCCCCCAAATTTGGTAACCATTCACCCCTTCACCTCCCCCCAAATTTTCAAACTAGTCACCCCACTATAGCCTTTCACCAGTTTGTTTATAGATAAATTTCTTTTCAACAACTACCACTTTAGTTCATTAGCATCAGTCCTTGTCCATCATTTGTTCATTCTTGTCCCATGCTTCCCCTGCTCACCTCCTCATTTACTATCCCCATGAAGGTTGTTACAAGTGGGTGGTAATTATTTATTTTCCTAATTGGTTTCTTACACTATTCTCAAAATATTGATGAAACATGTGAGAAATTAAATTTTGGGTGTGAATTAAAGAAATCAGGTTGTAAATATTATTTTATAAATAAGAAAATTTAAAGTTTCTATTACGATTTCCCAATTTTGGGCTGTGAATGTTGATTTAATGTCTTTGTCTTGAATTTAATCACTCAAAAATAAAAAAATCTTTCCAGTAATTAGAAAAGTGATGAACCCATTTTAAGCAGTATTCAAGAGTGAATTTTATTTAGTTAATTCTAATATAATGGTCACATTGAAAGTAACTTAACTTTTTTACACTTTAAAACTAATTTTTGCACACTATATTTGATTTTAGATAGGAGTAAGATCCCCATGATGATAAATGGATGATTTATTAAGATCTATATTGACCATATTTTCTGTAAGACTTATTTCAGGTATGAATGTTATTTTAATTAAACTAAAATTATTTCATTCTACACATTGTAGTAAAACATACAATCCACCTAGACAATTTTCACCTGAAATGGTGGAGTTTGAAAATTTTACATCGGAATTTACCCTCAATTATTTTATTAGAAGAGAATTCATTCTTACTTTTTTAACTAATGCTTGTCCTTTTTTATATGATTATAATTAATTTTTTGAATTGAAGTGTGTAATGCCTCAATGCTATGTTTTTTCTTGTTTAATATATAATCCCCATTCCAAGTGATGTTTAAATTCATTATATTCATTTATAGGATTAATCATTTGGTTCACTGTTGAATTTTATATTTAGAGTCTATAATTGATATCTATTTTGAATTTCACTTAAATTTTGAGCATCATAATGATATTTTTATGTGACTATAAAATAGAGGTGTTTCATATTAATGAATCATAGTATATTTTAGTTTTTAAAATTAGTCATCATATGTTCTATTTGAAAGATTATTTATTTATAGATTTCTTTTTGAGAAAATTATACAACCACACATTTTAAAAAAATCATCAATTTCAGTGTTTTTATAGAAATTGAACAAATATCACATATTTTTTAAATCTTATTATCATACATGATAATTGATATAAAAATTTTTCAATAACCAAATAGGTCTTCTGATACTTACTTGCATATTGTCAACTTGAATATTTGTAACATGTGGGATTTTTTTTTGAATTTTAGGGTATTCAAACTATTAATTCAAGTCATTTTTTCAGTGTTGAAAAAGTTGAAAGACTGAATAGAGAAAAAGAAACCAACATAGTACAAGTGAGATTCTCATTCTTCCTAAATTACCAATGTCATTTTTTTACCTAGTTTCCACCATTTTAGGAATTCAAGGGTAAGTGTTATGTTAGTTGTTTTTTAATAAGTGTTGTTAAATAGAGACTTTCACTAAAATTCTACAACAAAAAATTTAAATATGACACGTAAAAACACGTTTCCAATAAAAAACTATTCTGAAATTTAAAACCAATTAGGTATATATGAATTAAAATTCACTTTCTAATTTCTTAAAATTATTATTCCCTTTCAAATATATAATTAAATATTTTGTTTTAGTAGCTACTGCATATTAATTTTTGAAAAAAGTGCCCCCATATGATCGATTAATATACTTTGAAGTCGGGTCTCTACAATGATAAAAATGAGCCCCTGTATGATTATTTTAATCATTTATTAAAACCCATAGAGCTCAACTAAATAATCACATGTGATAAAAGTAATATGTATTTATCAAAACTAATATGTATTGATCACAATATTAGCTTTAGAACTAATATTTAATCATAAGATATATGTATTCCAATCAATACATTTTATAAAATATGTAATTTATATATTTTTATGAATGTATATTAGTTCTGAACTATTATTATGATCTAACATATATGAGAGGTAATTTCTGTATAATAAAAAAAATATTGTGATCAAAATATATTTTAGAACTAATATTTCATTTTCTGCATAAAAAATACAATTTCATATTAGTTTAAATTAATATTATTTACCAAATATACATGTTTTAGTTCAGAAATAATGTACAATGAAGAACTAATTTGAATTAACATGAACTATATGTATTCATCAAAATATTATTTTAGAACTAATATTAGTTTGGAACACATCTCTATTTTGATGAATACATATTGGAATTAAGGTCAAATATTTATTTTTATCAACATATATATTATTTCAGAACTAATATTGTGATATAAAATATGTTATAGAGTGACATTTTTATAGAAAAAAAATACATATATATGTTTTATTTTAGAACTAATATTATTATTTTAAATTTAGTTAACAATTTTTTATTTTAATATATTTTGTAACCATGTGATTATAGATTTTTGAATGCCTTCTGACCAGTGGTATCTAGTTTATATTAAAAATTCCTTGTCATTTCATGTATATTTTTAATATGTAGAATATATATGTTAAAAGTGTTTTCTCATTTTGGCTTTAAATTACATTATACTACAAATTCCTATTTAATTTAATAATAAATTATTTAATTACGAAAAATTTGCTACAAGATTTTCATGATAAAATTTCCACTCAAACAGGGTAGTTTGAGAGCTCTAATGGTGGATGAAAATTCTCTGTTTATATATTTATCTTTCAGGTATGAAAAAAATCTTCTAATAGCTATTCATTGTAAGCCTAATTCAATTGGGTATCATGTTTTATATTGAAAATTTTCATTTTGAACTGTATATTTTAAACTATATATTCATTTTCAAAGTGGAATATTTTTTCCATATATGATTTCCATGTATCTCTATTTATGATGTACCAATATTTTTCAACTTTCAAAAATTTGTTTCTTTTGTAAAAATTAAACATAGTAGCATAGACTCGTGTGATTGCACTAGTGAAGTACAAGTTATATTTATGTTACAACATTAATCATTTGGTGTACTATTGAATTTAATATCAAGACTCTATAGTTGATATATCTATTGAATTTAAATTAAAAATTGAGCATCATAATGATATATTTATGTGATAAAAAATAGTATTGTTTCATTTAACGAATAATAGTTTATTTCAGTATATAAAATTAATTATCATATGTGTTATTTGAAAGATGCTTTGTTAATATGAAGTTAAGGTTCTATCTGAAATGTTCAAGAATATTAATTCATTTCTCCTCTTAATTCTAAATCAAAGATGGATTCTCTTTTTAGAAGTGGAATATATCTAGATCCTGGTTAAATTTTTGATGTTGCATCAGGAAATGTGTCAAATTTTAAAGTGAAAGATACTGTTGGGCCTATTATTGTTTCTTCTTAACATATTCTTAACAAAATTTACCACATCAAGTCTTTGTAAAGAGGTTTACTCGATATCATGAACCTAAATATGTATATGACAAACTATAATTACCCAAGGAGTTAATTAATTTTATGATCACTCCAGTTATAAAAATGACATTGCTACAATTTAGTTTGGTTTCTAGTTGAATGTGAAGTTGAAACATATATTTATTTAAGAAAATCTCAAGGAAGTAAATTTGAGAAATAAAGCTCAATCCCATCTCCCACACATCTCTTAAAATTTCACAGATATATTTGAATATTCAATGAAGTGGGTGGGAATTTATGCCAACATTTTTAAAGGGAAAGATTCTCTAAAAAATGTTAATCAATTTTATGTTACTTTTCATTCACATATTAACCAAGTAATTGTTGAAAGTTGTGTATTGAAGTCGGAATAAATATCAAACTTCTCATTGGGGTGTTCATAAACTAGGTGTATGTGATAAACTAATCTGTATGATTTCTTATGTTTAGATGGGGTTAAGGATCTATTGTGAATTGAAGTTGTAATAAATTTAAAACTTCTCATTAGGGAGTTCATAAACTAGGTACATGTGATTAACTCATTATTATGATTTCTTATGTTTAAATAAGTTAAGGACTAGGTACATGTGATTAAATCAATTGTATAATTTCTTCTATTCAAAGGGTTTAAGGATCTGTTTCAAAACACTTAATTAAATTTGTATATATTATTTTTGAATGAAAATAACAACACTTTAATGATTTTTTATCAAATGGATACTAATTGTAATGATCATGTTCAAGGTGTTCTATGTGGGTGGAGTGTTACATGTTTATATATTTTAAACCTTTAGTAGTAAGGTTTTATTATTTATTTATTTATATGCTCATTTAAAATGATCTAGTTAGCTATTATTCCTTTTGCAACATTCTCATTTAAAATGGAAAAGTCAGTAGATTCTAGAGGGAAAAGAAAAAAAATACCCACTTAATAGATTATTTTTATGTGTGTAATATATTAATATGTGTAATTTGTATGTGTGTAATCAATATCAATATGTGAGTAATATTTAATATGTATATTTGTAATATGTATGTGTAATAAATGTGTGTATCTGTGTAATCTGTGTAATCTGTATCTGCATAACATGTTTCTATATAATATGTATGTTTGTTATAATTTATTTGTGTTTGTGTAACAATTTTTTTTTCGATTCATGTTAATTGAGTTTCTTATAGGCTATTCATGGAATTTTGCACATGTTCAAGGTGATCTGAGTAGGTGAAGGCGTTCCACATTTCCAGATTTTATACCTTCATCGGTATGTTTTATTCTACCTTTTTTAAGATGCTCATTTAAAATGATCAATTTAGTTATTAATTTTTTTTAAAATTCTCATTTAAAATGATCAAGTCAGTATATTCTAGTGGGAATCAAAAAAAACACTCACTCAGTAAATAATCTGTATATGTGTAATATTTCAATATGTGTATTCTATATGTGTGTAATCTTTAATCTTCTTCTGTGTAATCTATATGTGTAATCTATATGTGTAATCTATGTGTGTATCTATGTATTCTGTATCTACATAACATATTTTCTGTGCATTTTTTATTTAATTTTATAGGTATATACTCTTCCAATTACAAGTGAAAAAGGGTTTTTTTACATGAGTGGGGATGATCATCTCCATCTAACCACCTATGTTTGAAATTGGGGATGACCTACTTCATGCTGCAAATGTGAGCCTTCTATAGGTGATCGTCTACATTTTGTCCAATCTATGGCTGAGTGGATGAACTACATGCATAGACCCCACTATTGGTGTGAATCACAATAATGATAACTGGTGTATGAGGAAAAAAATTGTAGATGAAGTTTGATGGAGTTTGATGTAAGGTATCTTAGAGTTTAAACATGTCTAAACAAGTTTGTAACATGTTTCTTGGAGATTTATGTGTTTTCTTGAAGTTTGAATGTTTTTAAATTATGTTTGAGCATAATTTTTTTAAATAAGGTCATTTGTTATAGGATGATTTTATAATTATTATTTGTAATATGTATATTATATATAATTAAATTAATAAATATAATATAAAATTTTAGAAAAAAATATTGGAATAACCACATAATATTTTATTTAAAATATAATTTATAAATATATATTAATTGTTGGTATTGAATCTAATTATATATAAAATTATATTGTTAATAATATTATCAATGGAAAGATAAATGTTGATAATAATATTATTAACAAATAAATCTATTGAAAATATTTTTAACCAACATATATATTATCTATTGGTATTATTATAATTACAACAAAACTATTTTATTTGTCACAATAACATTTAGTGATAAATTTTTTACCAACAATTTAGTGACAATGACATATATATTAGTAAAATGGTTTATCAATAGAAAATATACCTTTACCAATAGATATACCCCTATTGAAAAGAGTTAAATATTTTTTAGTGGTGACATGTAATTAATATACATCGTGTATTGACCACCAACTGAGCAACACAATCTAGTTGAGACTGCATGGTGTGTAGCCGATGTACACATAATGTAACACATCAATTCTTTCATGGATTACATGTAGAGTCCTTATGAATGCTTTATGGGTGGATAAATAATAGAATACACAATGTATAGTAGTGTGTACAGATTGTATTACTCATAACCATTCATTTGGAGTACATGCCAAGATAGGTTATACCATGTGAATTAATTACATGAAAGAAATATTAATTATATCATTAAAACTGAAATACATGGCATGTAGGTGGCATACATGTTGTGTGATAGTTTTTTCCCATGAATTATGTGTCAAGTTATTTTCATCATTTAATATGGAATTCAATGATTAAATTAATTATTTTTCACATTATTCTACAACTAGACAACATTTATGGTCTATATATACACTATGTACTTCATGAGCATTGCTAGTAGTACATTATACGTGTATTAATGGCATGTTGTGTAGTCAGAAATGTTGTGTTGATTACATGACCTGACTCACAAAACTACACATCATTTATATCAGAACATGTTGTATATACTAATTGTCGTGTAAGTACACAAGACATGAAAATGACTATACGTTCATAGTCACATGCCATGTGAGTTATAGTACACGCCGTGTAGAGAAGAAGGGTACACACCATGTTACCTCCAGTATATGTCATGTTAAATTCCATAAAGAATTTAAAACTAACCATATGGGTACATGTTGTATGCTCTGTCAGTACACACCATTAATTAATTAATTTTAAATTATTATTTTTTAAATTAAAGTGGATGAGAATCTCTAGGATTGTTTGGATGGAAGATTAAGATATATAAATTAATTAGTTAATCAGATAAATAATTTATTAATTTGGGAATTTTATATTAATAAAGAACAAATTGAAATGAATGCTAACTAGTTTTAAATGTGTATTCATTTCATGTGTGTATAATCATGAGCTTGAATGACCTATGTATGTGTTGGGTTTATTTTATTTTGTATGAGTTTTTGTGATTAATATTATTAAATTAAAATGATGATATAAATATCATCCATCCTCTTATTATGTATGGAATTGTGTATCCACAATTTCCTTTATGTAACCTCATACACCTGGTTCCCCTCAGCAGTGTGTGAGTTATAATATATAAAGGAAGGAGATCACATGTGAGTGGAGATGGTTCAAGATAGAGCCAAGATGAAACCAACCAAGGAAATATAGAGTTCATATGTGGAATGCTACAATTCAAACCAAACCCATTTCATGAATTTATTCCCATAGGGTAAAGGGTTGGTTTATTAACCTCTCGATAAATCAACTATTAGTTAAATTGCTTGATCATGCCACATATATTTATTTTGTTTTCTATATAGTGCATGGTTATTTATTTATGTTTATTTAATGTTTAAACATGATAACTTATAATAAATAAATTAAAATCTTTCTAGATGGAATAAAATAAATGTATTATATATAAATTATTTTATTAATACATAGTTAATTGATTATATAAAATCCGTATAATATTAACAAGTATGTAAAAAATAAAATAAAATAAATTTATGCATAAAAAAAACCCCTCAAAGAAAATATTAAGTCAGTTATGCCTTCTATTATTTCATTTGGATGAAACCATTGAATGAAGTGTTGGTCTAACCCTTTTTTGGACACTCCCATTTATCATGGAGTTTTAATGGAAGTTTTGAGTCTACTTAACCAAGTTAACATCAAGAGTAGTTGATTTTTCAAAACTTGGTGTAACTTGGAGGCAAGTGTTGAGGAAATAAGAGTATGGGATTTCTTGATTTGGGAGTCCACTCAACATATTAAGAAACTACAAGTTAATGTATTTGGAAAGACCACCTACCTAAATACCTTCAAGTAATTTACCAGTCCCTTGTTCTGTTTATAAGAAGGAGAATATGGATCCTTTACACTAGAATATCCACATGTCAAGATATTCCAAATCCAATGTTAAGGGCTATTATGATTTGGTAAAATAGTGGGTGACTAATAAATAAATTTATTACATCACATGTTGGTAATCACAATAAACTAATAAAACCTAATTTTATTTTTTTTGTGGAAAATGACAAGTAATAGGACTATGAAATTATCACTATAATCGATATTGGATAATTTCATCTCCTCACTGGTATGAATTTTCCAGAATGGTATAGGAATTTATGCATCATACTATGCCAAGAGTTGAAATTCTATATGTTGGAGTCTCTTACTTTAGAGAATGATCCTTCTAGGGAGGATAATAAGGAGGAACACACTATCTTCTGAAAACAAGTAGATGGTGTATTGGATAACTAGTGACTTATGTTATCATCCATGTCCAGTGAGCCCCAAAAGCTTCAGGAGGAAATTGATGCATATAAAATGTTATCCCATTTTCAAGATCTTTATCAGGATATGGCTAGACAAGAGAGGTATGCGGTCTCTAAGGTACTTTTCACATGCAATACTAGATATGGTGTGCTAACCAGACCTCATGTAGTCAAGGTTTTTGTACAACTCATCATGTAGCTTAAAACCTAAAATGTCATAATATAAAAAATATTAAGAAGTCATTCCCAAATATTCTTAACCTAATTCACGAGGTAGAGAAGGATACGAGGTGTGAAAAATAATTAGTCCTTATGGTAAACACGAAAAAGGGTGAGGAAAAGGACCCTATGACTAAATCCTAGTATAAGGATTTTGTGCATTACTCTACTAATAAGAGTAATATATAGAGGCGGGATAAGGAAAAAGATGTAGAATGTTTTTCATGTGGTGATAAGGGATACTGGAAGAAGAACTACACCTCAGTAAAGAAGCATGAGGAAGCTTTAGGTGTATTTGTTATTAAATGTAACCACTCTATTTATACCAGTTTTTTATTAGATATAGCTTGCAGTGCTCACATTTGTATCTAAATATAGGAAATAAATAAATTCATAAAGGTTGTAAGGGGTTAGGTGGATCTTTGAGTTACCAATAGAGCTAGAATGGCTACATTGGCTATAAATGACTACCACCTTAATTTTTTGGGAGGAATGATTCTAGTATTTAAGAATTGTTATTATGTTCCTAGTGTCACCAAGAATACTATATTCATGTTTGTTTTAGACATGGATTGATTTGTATTCATATTTGGGAATAAAAACTGCTAATTTTATAAAGATAACATTTTTTATGGAATGAAACATCTTAATAATGGTCTTTATGTACTAGAATATGGAAACTAAGTGTTGGGAATTAATAATGAATCAAGTTCACATGACTCATATCACACCCAGTTTTGGCATCACTGACTTGGTCATGTAAATGAGAAGCGCTTACAAAAGCTATATCAAGATAAGTATTTAGATAATTTTAAACTAAAATCACTTGGTATGCATAACACTTGTTTTTAAGGTAATATGACCAAAAAAACATTAAATTAAAAGGAAAAAATGGCCATAGATCTTCAAAATTAGCTCACACAAATGTGTGAAGACATTTTCTAGTTAAAACTAGATTTGGATGCTCTTACTTCATAACTTTTACTGATGAGTTGAGTAGATACTGATATGTTTACTTAGTGTGGTATAATTATGAATCCTTAGAGAAATTTAAGGATTTAAAAAATATAGAGAATCGTCTTGGTAAGAAAATCAAGAAACTCTGATCAGACCAAGGCATAGAATATATTAACCAAGAGTTCATCGATTATCTAAGGGAGTTTAGGATTATATCTCAACTCACTTCTCTTTATACACCATAGTGTAATCACTACTACAAAATAGGACTTTATCAACACTAACATTTATTTGTGCTATCAAAAAATGCTAATAAAGTCAACCTTTATCAGCACTTTCTTTTAGTACTGATAAAATATTCTCTTTATAATGTTTTATTTTTAACGCTTTATCAGCGCTGATAAAGACTACATTTTGTCAGCGGTGATAAAGAGAATCCTTTATCAGCACACTTTTAGCATTGATAAAGGTCCAAAATAAAATGAAATAATTAAACAAATAAAAAATATATATATTAACAATTTTATTAATTAAATAATTATTGTTAAAAATGAATAAATATAATATACAAATATATATATTATAAAAATTAATAAATAGTATATATTAAATATATAGATGTGTAAAATGAATAAAATGAAATTATTAAACAAATAAAAAATAAAAATGAGTAAATTAAGAAAAATATTAAACATTTTATTAATTAAATAATTATTGATAAAAATGAATAAATTTAATATACATATATATAGATTATAAATATTAATAAATTTTATATATTAAATATAGATATATAAAATGATTAAATTATAATAATTAAACAAAAAAAATTAAAAATGAATAAATAACAAAATTATTTAAAAATTTATTAATGAAACAATTATTAATAAAAATAAATAAGTATAATATATATATATATATATATATATATATATAAATTATAAATAGTAATAAATAATATATGTTAAATATAAATATATAGAAAATGAATAAAATTTAAACATATTAATGTCATTAATTTTAATGATGTTTGATTTTTCAATTTAACACATATCGAACGTTTTGTGTTACATTGATTTCACAAAAATATATGTAATTAATGCATTTTTATATAGAATTAACACACACAAATATTTATACAATTAGTGAAATCTTATATAGAAATACATACACCTAATATTTGTGTAATTTATTTAAATTTTAGTATATATTTTATAATTTCATTATAACATGATACATTTAATATATTATGTTTTTAATCAGTTAATTTTATTTATTTATTTTTAATATTATTAAAGTTAGGTATTATTTATTCATTTTTAATATTTTTAGTTTTTGAATTTGATCATTTTATATTATTTATTCACACACACACACACACACACACTATGTTTTAGTATTTTCAATATGTATTAATCTTTACTTAAATATATATATATATATATATCCATATTTTTTTAATAATTTATATTTAATTAATAAAACTTATATATTTTTTCAATATTTTTAAAGTGTACTCATTTTGAATTATTCAATTTCACTCATATTTAAAATGTATGTATTTAACATTATCCATTAATAATGTTAAAAATATATTTGTAAATAAATATTTATAAATAAATATATAAATGTATATTTACTATATTTATAAATTTATATATTTATAATTATTATAAATAAATAAATATTATTTTTTAAAATAGTATTTACACAATTAAAAATAAATAACTATATATATTTAAATAAATATAAAATTATAATAAATTTATTTAAATAATATACTTAGCGAGACTTGAACTCAAGACCTCATCAAGACCCACAGAGGTAGCTACCATTGAGATATACCCTAGGGGTTATATATATAAATATATAAATATTTTTTTAAATAATTATTCATATATTTATAAATAAATAATTATATATTTATATTATATGTACTTAAGGGTAAAATTATGTAACACCCCAAGATTTCATAGTATGTTATCTCTTCAAAGTAATTCTATAACTTGCGCAACACGCAACACCGAGTTCGAGCGCACCACAACCTACCAAAATAGCCGTTCAAAAAGCAGTTATGAATAGTATTAATTAAAATTTGAATTTTATATACTACATATAATTTTAGAATGTATATTATGTGTGTCTTAGAGATAATATATGAATAAATTCATTTGTTTTTTCAAATAAAAGAAGTATTTTTCAAAATATACAATTTTACCGCCTTTTAATGGAGAACCCTTTTTTAAAACCAATATTTGAAACTTTTATATATTCAATTAAATGTAATTAAATTCTTATTTAGAATCATGACATAAAAATTTAGTTTGGATAATTTTTTGGTACTTTTTTGATAACTTTCATATTTTGATGAATAGTGAAAAAATACTAAATTTTAATTGAAAACAAAATTTTTAATCGAAATAATTTATAGTGTTAAATTATGAATTTGAATAGTTTGGAAGTATAATTAGATTATATTTTTATCATTTAATACAATTTAGGTAATTATAAGTAATTTCACTTTTAAATTTGACATAAACACATGTCAATCTTTTGATAGTTTTTACTTTTTAAAAACCCGTTTTTTGGTTTTGATAATGGGAATTAATTTTAAATTAATTAATGCAACTTATATGTTTTTAATTCAGTAAAATAGAATTAATTTTTTAATTTTTAATATCAAAATTATCTTAGAGTGAATTTTTGGTATTTTTCTGGAAACTTTCAATTTTTGATGAATAGTGAAAAACAATGAGTTATTGTTTAAAACCGAAATTTTATTTAAATAATTATTTATTTTATTTAAATTTATTTTAAGTGAAAATAGATATATAATACTTATATAAGTTCAATTTAATTCATTGGAGTCATTTTATAATAAAATTATATTTATAAAATTTTATTGAACTTTTTAACGTCTTTTACCCACCTTCTAGGCACATTTGCAAATTTGCATAAAACTTAATTTTACCACTTCTGTGAATTTAATTTTAAAAATCCAAGAGAAACGATTGAAATAAGTAAGAAAAACTTGGTTCAATACGATGAAAATAATTTTTGGTGAATAGTAACTTTTGACTTTTATTTACCACGATTAAAAGTAAATAGGGTAATTAAAGGTAAAAATGATATTATAATTACCCTAACACATGTCCTAATTATAATGGATAAGTTTATTTCGACCAAAACCAACCTTAGGAATAAAATATGATCTGTTTGGTCCACTTGGATTAGATTAGAACATTTATTATTATTTTATTTAAAGAAGAGTTAAAAGTGTTAAATTCAAAGTTTAATAACTAAACCATTTTTAATATAGGGTTATACATAAGATAAATTCAACTATAAACATTAATTAGAAAGATAAAAATATTTCCTACATAATGATATTTTATTTATAATTTTTAGAGATTAAATAATTAAATTTATTTATAACATAATGATGATGTAGTAATTACTTTATCAATGAAAGATTAAAATAATTGATATTATAAATATAAAAATAAATGTAGATTGAGGCTTTTGATGAAATACACGAATTTTCTAGGTTAATATGACATGTTATAGTTGATTAAATAAATTTGTTTTGAAGTGATAAAGTTTTTACAACTTTAACAAAAACAAAACACCAAATAGTGTCAAAATTGACATAAATGAGTTTTTTAAAAAAATACTATATTTTTAATTGATAGAATATTTCTAAAAATATAAGGTTTGGAAAAAGGACTTAGATAAGGTTGGATATATCAATAATGAACCACTTGGGTTTCTCTTGATTTTTATAGTAAGTTTATTTACTATTTATTATATTAATACAAGAGAACATGGTAAAAGTTAAACTATTTAACTAAGACTTAAATCTAAAAGATAGGGTTAATATGGTGACATAAACTTGTATAAAACCTATTGGTTGAGATTATTTCGACCCATACCCATCTTAGATTCGAAACAAATCAATTTGGATCCATTAGAAACCAAAAATTACTTTATAATAAAATAATATTTCAAACTTTTCTTAAAGTGACCTTCGCCTCTCTTATAAAAGGGTACTTCCCATTATCTCAAAATCACACATCCAAAGCCATTTGGATCAGGCAAAACCTACCCAAATATCATCACAACTTTCCTTAATTTAACCTATAGGCCTTTACTTGATCATAAAGCCAACCTAAGGGGCCCTTTTGTTTAAATCAAAAGGAAACACCCAAAGAAGAGGTAATTATTTTATCACCTCTTTCAAAGTTCTTTTCTTCTTACACTTTCTCTTTCTTTGTTATTTCCATACCAAAATAATAACTCTAGTACCTTCTAAATAATTTGTTGTTATTATAAATATGGTACAACCATACTCATTATCCTATCCATCTTATGAATGATAATGTCACCATGCGTGTGTGCATACGACTTACCGTCTCCACGCCATGGTGTAATTTGTTATTCAACACTATGTTATTTGGATTGATATAATGATGAGTAATATGTATATAAATCATAAAAATAAAATGATAATTTATCTGTAAAATTAATATACCATCCAATTCCACATCTTTAAATCATTAAGGTAATGATATTGTCACTCGTGTGTACGTACGACTTACCGTCTCCACGACGCGATAAGATTCATTTCCAGGTTCACCATTCAACGATGATTATAAAAATATATATTATTAATAAGTATGTAATTTATGAAATAATATTGCTACTGGATATATATATATATGTACTTACATATATCTTATTCACTTACTTCTGTTCAATATGATATGAAAACGGAAACAACGTTTATGCGTACGTACGACCTATCGTCTCTATAAACGGTGTTTTCCATTTCATATATCTATCTATTATACATATTTATATTCTAAATATATATTATATATAAATCATGTTTTATATTCTGGAATTATTTAAATCATGATCTAAATGATATGATCAAGAATAACAAGTTTAAACATGTATGATAAAGAAAGTGATTATTACCCGAAATGTTAATTTAATATGAAAATAATTATTAAATGGGTAGTATAAAGAAATAAATGAATCATGTATTATATAATAAATATTAATATATTTATGGTATAATTTAATAACATACTATGTTCATTATACAGGATGTTAAATGTACCCTCGACCAAAGGAAAGTGCAAGGTAAGGGTTAATTCCTCAATCTCATTATTATCTGAGATTGTTTATGTGTAAGTATTTTCTGGGACATATTTTTTATCCATGTCCATGTTTCATAAAATACATTTCAATATGATTCTCATAAGGTACTATTTAACTAAAACATCATTTTAAATGTTTTAAATATTTATTCTTCTAAATCTTTCTCGTTAATGTCCATATTTTCAAAATGGTTTTAAGGATTTATTTATATGGATATGATTGTTTTAAAATGTTAATTATTTTCAAAAGTTTCAAATTGGTATGGGAAACTTTTATTTAAAAATATATTTTAAATGACTTCCTTTATAAATGTGTGACTTTTAAATGATTTCCCAAAAATGGATATTTCTCTCAAAAAGTTTTACTGATCATTTTCAACTATGTCAAAATTATTTACTGGATATTATTCTTGATTAAGGTTGATTTATTATAATACTATCTTCCATATTATATCGAATGAGTTATTATATCTTTGACTATGGATGTGCTATTTTTATACCCTTCATGGTTTATGGTTGAAGTATTGACATTTTGTATGCTTGTTTTAATACGAATGTTTATGTTATGTTTCAATATTTTCATATGAGGAATAAAATGGACTTAGGAAGTGATGGGTGGGGACTGCTATATCCCCTCGATGCATTAGTTGGTCTCATGAGACAAACTAGTGTCTTGGCACAAGGCCTTGACAAAAATTTTATTTGTAGTCTTGGAACGAGCCTTTGACTATTTGGTGATGTTGTCCGGTGTTAGGCATTCCCTCATTATGAATTTATTTTTTTCATGTTATTATTCGACTAGTTAAATATCCATGTGAATGTTTATATGGTAATGTTTGATTTATTTTCTCTATATTTTGTTCAAGTTTATGTTTAAAAGGCTGTTGTTTTTATTACACATCTTGCCTTAAAAGTTTATAGCTTCTGCTAAATTATTTACCCTTACTGAGCATCTGAGCTCACCCCTTTCTTATGTTTTGTTTTCCCAAGATTTCAAGAAGCATATTATGTTTGATAGGAATGGTAAAGTTAGAGAAATAATGGAATTATCAACGGATTATTTATGTTGTGTTTTATGTTTGAATGTGTATGTAATGTTCATGTATATAATCTATTTCCCAAGTCTATTAAAGTGATCGGTCCTTCAAGACTTGATTCCTTGTAATCATGCCAATGTATTAAAATAATACACCAGCTTCAGGCTTCTAGGGTAGGGATGTTATAGTTAGTATCATAAGAAGTTTAGTACAAACCTTGGAAACTAGATTTAAAAAAAATCTGATTATAGAACATTACCTTAAGATAGACTTTGGGGATTAATATTGAAGAACTTCCTAGAATTTTGGTAATGTAGAGTTTTTTTGTATTTTCCAAGAAATACATCCCTTTATGAATATGAGCAGGTAGAGGCGGCTCTAGCACAGATGTACCTAGGAGTGAAAACTATGACAAGGAGTTTTGGACTTGACTCGGGGTATCCTGGTACACGACAATGGGCCTTGCTGCACTCTTGGTTATGAAACTCCTGGGGGATATGCTTACGATAATTCACATTTTCTTCACAAGACATTATAAAGGATTTAAGAGTAAATAATTCCTCAAAGAAAACATTTTTTGTGATTATATATTATATGCATAATCTTTTCAATTTATTTTAGGTATTTTAAAAGTTTATAATTATGCATTTCGATTCATAAACTAACTTAGTTTATGCCATTATTTAGAAATGGCGCCCAGTAGAAGGAATGAAAACTCCAGAAATACGCATGAACCAAAGAGTAAGAAGGATCATATCTTTCTTGGTATTAATCCAAAATTTAGAAGGGAAATAGTCTCTCACGTATTCTCATCATATGAAGAAATAGTATCATGTGTTAATAAGATAAGTAAAATAATTCTCCAAGTTCTATGGCTTTGAAGGGAAGTAAGAGAAAAAAAGGATGGTAGAGAGAAATATGGATAAAGAGAAGAGGGGAAAGAAGAATTTTCCCATATGTGATAACTATGGAAAGAATCACCTTGGTAAATTCTTTAAGGGAATGAGAGTTTGTTATAAGTGTGGAGAAAAAGGATACCAAGTACGTGATTTCAAGGGTAATAAAAAGGTTTCAAATGTACAATGCTTCATCTTCCAAGAGTTGGGACACTACACGAATCAATGTCTAAATCATCAGAGTATGCCCCAAATGATGATATTAGATAATAATCAAGTTCTGATACAACCACATATGAAGAGGAATTAATAGTGTGTTTATGTTTTTATTAAATAATTATTTCATTTGAGTGTTTTATCAATGATGTACTGGTTATATGAATTATGGAAATAAATAAGGATTGTACTACAATAATATTTCATTGAGGATTTGAGATTATATGGTTCTAAGAAAAGTGACTCAATAGCAAGTTAAATTTTTTAGAAAATACCCGGTTTAAGGAAAGATAAACCTTAATATGGTTCTAATACTGAGGTAGTGATTTTGGAATAATATATGATTGATTTGGATAAATTATATTCGATATTCTTGACTACTTTGAAACTAATTAATTGTTTATTTATTCCATTATTGTTGGAGTTTACAACATTTTTGGATATAAGGAGTATATCCAATATTATATAAGGAATAAGGGAGCATGAATGTAATCAATAAGGTTTTATGGTAATTCATGGTGTTACCGTGTTTTAAAAGAATACATGATGAAGGTATTCACATGTTATTACGTGGAAAAAACGATCTTCATTGTGTTTACTTTCCTTATAAATTTTATACTGTGAGTTTGGAAAAAATTATTTTAGTAATTCTAAAGGTTTTAATGGGTTATGTTTGACATTGGATATAATTTTTAAGGTTAAATCATTTCTTATGGTTATTTTTGGATTGTTATAAAAAGGACAACCCGGAGGTCGGGCAATAACCCATCGTGTCCAGCAAGGCCGCAAGACTTGAACCCGCAACCGAAGGGTGACAAGGGTGAGTCACCTATAAATGGCCTACATGATGTCTTGGATTGTATAATGTAGTTTTTTTAAATAGTCTGACAAATTAATTATATATTCATTTTTTTTGGAACCCTATATGATTAGGATAAATAAAATATTATTGAATTCTATTATCTTTTGGAGTGAAAGATGAGTTTGTGGTAGGAATTAGTTGAAGGATGAAACTCTACTTGTCAAGTATATTTTTTCCTATTATTATATGAATAAATTAATTATTAAACTTTAGGGAAGGGATCCTAAAACCAAATTTTTTTATCCTAATACCTTATGTTTTGTTGAACCGATGATATTTTTAATTGATGGTTTTGAGGCCCTCAATTTTACACTTGTTTGTGATTGATGACCTTAATAACTCCCTATAATTATTTTTGTTTTCCTCCAATTACATGTCTCTAATTTCCACTAATGTTCTCCTAATCTAGATCATAATTTGGTGGTGACTTTTTCATTTCTCTTTCCCTCTTATTAAGACTAAATTTTATTAACCCAATTTCCGATGTGGGTTTTCCACAAAGGTATTGTAACACCCCAAGCTTCTACGGTACGTTTCCCTTCGAATAATGCGATAGCGTGTGTTGTACGCAACCTCGAGTTCTAACACACACCACAACTAATTAAACTAGCC
Source organism: Viscum album (assembly GCA_963277665.1). Taxonomy (NCBI): domain Eukaryota; kingdom Viridiplantae; phylum Streptophyta; class Magnoliopsida; order Santalales; family Viscaceae; genus Viscum; species Viscum album. The sequence continues at coordinate 723,154,293 of OY728165.1, forward strand.
GTTGTAAATAGTAATACCTACTTTTTGAAATCATATATATTTTATATTTCAAAATGGACTTCATTTTTGGATTCGGAATATCGAAATTATCCTAGGGTGAAATTTTGGTACTTTTCGGATAACTTTTATATTTTGATGAATAGTGAAAATTACTAAATTTTAATTAAAAACAACTTTTTTAATCAAAATAATTAATAGTGATAAATTATGAATTTGAGTGGTTTTAAAGTATATTTAGAATATATTTTTACCATTCAATTTAATGTTTATCATTGGACATAATTTTACAATTAAACCGAACATAAACAAGTGTCAATCTTTTGATAGTTATTATCTCTTAAAAACACGCTTTTTGTTTTGACAGCGGGATTTAATTTTAAATTAATTTCTGCCACTTCTGTGTTTTGAATTTAGGAAAATGGATTCCATATTTGGAATCAGGATGTTCAAATTGTGTAAATAGGTAACTTTTATTTTTAGACATTTTGAATAATTACTGCGGTAAATATTTTATTTACCATGGTTAAAGGGTAAATCCGGTAAATAAGGGTTAAAAATAATATTATAATAATACAAAATTACCCTAAAACGTGTCCTAACCTTATTGGTGGACACATACCCGACCATGGGCATCCTTGGGTCAATTTGGGGACCCCTTGGAGCCACATGTATGTGGTAGGGACACATTATATTAATAAAGTTAAAATAAAAATAAAAATGGCATAAGCTTACATCTTTTATAAGAACAATTTTTACATAGGGTTATACATGTTGGATTTTCGATTATAAATATTCATTAGAAAGCTAAAAATATTTCATACATAATTATGTTTTATTTATAATTTTTAGACATTAAATAATTTATTTTATTTATGACACAATGATGATGCAGTAATTACTAAAATAGTAAAAAATTAACATAATTGATATTATAAATACCCAAATAAATATAATATGAAACTTTTAATGAATTAAACTAATTTTCTAGGATAATATGATATATTAGGATTGATTTAATTGACTTTGTTCTAAGTAATCAATCTGTTATGAGTTTCACAAAAATCAACTATTGAATAGTGTCAAAATTGACATAAAAGAGTTCTTAAAACAAATATTATATTATTAATTGATATTAAATTCCTAAAAATCTAAGGTTCGGCCAAGAGACTTATATTATGATAGGTTAATCATTAATGGACCACTTGGGGGTCGATTGGATGTATATGGTATGTTTATTAACCATATTATATAAAAATACAAAGAGACATTGTAAAAGTGAAACTAATTAACTTAGAGTTAATACTTAAAGATAAGGTTAATATAAGTACCCAAACCTGTCTAAATTCTATTGTATGAGTTGTTTTCGAACTATCCCCACCTCAAACTTTGAATAGTAAACTTTGGAGCCATTGGAAACCGAATATGAATTTATTATAAATTAATATTTCTAGCTTTTCCAAAGGTGCCCCTCACCCCTCTTATAAAAGGGCACTCCTCCTTATCATTTCTTCACACCTTCAAAGCCTTTTGGTTCGGCCAAACTCTGCCCAAATAATCTCCCAACATCCCTCACTATAACCTAGAGGCCTTAGTTTGATCATAAAGCCAACCTAAGGAGCCCTTTTGATCAAATCAAAAGGAAGAACCCGAAGAAGAGGTAATGATTTCACCACCCTTTTCTAAGTTCATTTCTTCTTCCACTTCCTCTTTCTTTGTTCTTACCATTCTAAAATAATAACTCCAGTATCTTACATATACTGTGATGTTATTATAAATATGGTACAACCATATTCAGTATTCTATCCACCCTTTGAATAACATGTCACCATACGTGCGTACGAACGGCTTACCGTCTCCACGTCGTGGTGTAATTGTTATTCAATATATTATTATTTGGATGGGTATAATAATGATGTGTAACTCATGTAAATAATAAATATAACATGTTAATGATTCTGTATATATGATATACCATCCACTTATATATTATTTTAATATCAAAAGAATGATATTGTCGCTCGTGCGTACGTACGGACTACCGTCTCCACGAACGCGATGAGATTCATTCTCCATCGTATCCATTCAAGTATAATTATCATTTGATGATTTAAAAATGATGTTTAAGGACTTGATATCATTCTGGATATAAATAATATACAACCTATCCTTTACAAACATGTCTTACGTAACAAAACATATAAAAGAAAACAAGTAAGTTAACACCCGAAACGACGATAATTCTAAGATATTATTAACAAATCAATGTTAAAAGATCATATATGATATCATATTAATATATATGATTCTTGTATAATTTAATAACAATTATTTCACCATTATACAGGAGGTTAACCTACCCCAACCAAGGAAAAGTACAAGGTAAGGGTTATTTCACAATCTCTTCATTATCCGAGGTTGTTTATATGTAATAATCTACTGGGATCTCTTTATCATCCACATCCATGTTTCTTAAAAATGTATTTCAAAACATTTTTAATATTTACAAGAATATGGGTTAAAGTCATTTATACCCTTTTTTTTGACTTTTTATAAGAGGTTTATAAAGGAATCTTTCCGTCGTTTTCAAAACAAGGTCCTTTTTAACCTTTTCGACAGAATTGAGGTAAGAATGTTTTTTTTAACTTATACGGCGGGTGCGGTTATTTTACGCCGTTATAAAATCTTCAAAGCTTTCCTTACAAGCTTATAAGAATATTTTCAAAGAAAATGTTTTATTTTATATGGATCTTAAATGATTTCAAAATAAAAGGAGATATTTCTTTAAAAAGAATTTTGATTTCATCTATGTCAACATCCTTTGATGGATTTTAAGATTATTTGAAGTTGATTTATTATGATACAAAACTTCTATATTGTATTGAAGGTTTTGTGATATGTTTGACTGTGGATGTGCTATTTTTATACCATTCATAGTTTATGGTGAAATTATTGACATTTCGTATGCTAGTTTTAATACGAATGTTTATGTTATGTTTAATCCTTTTCATATGGGAATGCATTGGACTTAATAAGTGACGGGTGGAGCCCGCTATAGCTCCTCGATGAATCGGTAGGTCTCATGAGACAAACTAGTGTCTTGGCACAAGGCCTTGACAAAATCTTATTTGTAGTCTTGGCACGAGGCCTTGGCTATGTGGTTATGATAGTCTGGCATTATGCATTCCAACATTATGAAAGTGGTTATTGATTTTTTCATGTGATTATTCGATTAGTAGAATATCCATGTGAATAAGTAAATGGCATTATTTCATTTTATTTATGTCGTACCATGTTGAAAGTTCATGTTTGAAAGGCTTTTGTTTTAGTTATACATTGCCTTAAATGTTTATGCTTATTTTTGAATGTTCCGCTATATTGTTATCCTTACTAGGCATTTGAGCTCACCCCTTTTCTATGTTTTATTTTTCCCAGGTAGTGAAGAAGTAAATTATGAATGACTTGCAGGGATATTATGAGGGGTTAATAGTGTGGATATGAAGACTTTGTTGTTGTAGTAGTTTTTCACTTTGAAATGTAATGTAAAACTTTATGATTATATCTAGTGTTTCCAAGGCTACTAAACCAATCGGTCTTTCGGGATTTGATCTTTCTTGTGATCATGCCAATGTTATGTAATTAATTCACCGACTCTGGGTAGCTGGGGTTGGGGCGTTACAGTTGGTATCAGAGGAAGTTTAGTACAAACCTTGGAAGCTAGATTTAGATAAACTCTGATTAGAGCACATAGACCTAAGATGAACTTTGAGGATTAGTATAGAAGAACTTCCTAGAATTTTGGTATTGTAGAGACTTTGTGAGTTTTCCAAGAAATACATCCCTGTCTGGATACGAGCAGGTAGAGGCGGCTCTGGCACAGATGTACCTAGGGGTAAAACCCGAAAACACCGCTTTGAGCTAGACTCGAACGGGAACTGGTGCACGACAACGGGCCTTGCTGCACTCTTGGTTACGACACTCCCGGGGGATATGCTTAGGATAACTCTCACTTTCTTTACAAATCATTATGAAGGGTTTATGAGTATATACTTCCTCAAAGAAAACATATTTATGATTATGGATTATATCCATAGATAGTTCAATTTATGTTTAGTGTTTTATAAGTATGGGATTATGTATTTTGATGCATAAACTGATCTAGTTTATGCCATTTTTTAGAAATGGCGCCTAGTGGAAGAAATGGAAACCGTATCAATGCACGCACTCCATGTAGGGATTGCCCTCCTGCTCAAGATAATTATAGTGGGGCTGGTGATGCAACTGGTGCTGATCAGCTAATCACCGTACTGGGACAACTTACTCAGGTTATGAATAATAACCTTACCCGTATGGAGCACCCTGATCCGCAGCGTGGAGGATCAATGTTAGATCGATTCATGAGGCAACAACCACCAACATTCAATGGGAATACAAATCCCTTAGTAGCTGAGCAATGGATATTTTCCCTAGAGAAAATATTTCAGGCTTTGGGGAGCAGTGAAAGGGAAAAAGTTATCATGGCAGTTTACCGCCTCACTGGAGATGCTGATCAATGGTGGTCATTGATTCAAAACATGAAGGAAGATGATGAAGTATCAAACATGGAATGGAGGGAGTTCAAAGATCTGTTTTTAGAAAAATACTTTCCTCGCGACCATCGAGCAGATATGGAAAGGCAATTTCTGAGTCTGAGACAAAAGGAGGACGAGAATGTCACAAAGTATGAGGCTAACTTTACAAGGTTAGCGAGGTATGCTGGAGATTATATTCGCAACCCAAGAAGTAAGATTGATCGTTTCTTTGATGGGTTAAAACCATTTCTCCGTCGAGCATTAGTCTCACAATCCTTTTCGTCGTACGAAGACATTGTCTCATGTGCTATCAAGACCGAAAAAGAATTCTCTAAGTCTTATGACTTTAAAGCGAAGCAAGAGAAGAAGAGACCTTCTGATCAATCTGGGAATGGAAATAAGGGGAAGAAAGGAAAGGTTGAATATCCATCTTGTGGTAAATGCGGGAAGAAACATCCTGGTACTTGCTTGAAGGGAATGAGAGTCTGTTACAAGTGTGGTGAAAAAGGCCACCAAGCTCATGATTGCAAGGGGAAGAAGGAAGCTACCAACATTCAGTGCTACAATTGCAGGGAGATGGGGCATTATGCAAATGCATGTCCTAAGCGTCAGGAGAACTTACCTCAGAAAAGGCCAAGGGATCAAGGCCAGGCTTATGCTATCACTACTGCTGAGGTAGAAGCTCCGAAAGACGTGGTGGCAGGTAATTTAATGGTTTCCTCAAGTTTAGCAAATGCATTATTTGATTCTGGATCATCGCATTGTTTCATATCTTCCCAGTTTGCTAAGAAAATTAGATATTTCCAATTTGATTTAATAAGGGAGTTGTCAGTTAAAACTCCTAAGGGAAGTATCGTTGCAACAAAGTTTTGTGAATCAGTCCCCATTAGAGCACATAAATTTTCTTTATCTGCTGATCTCATCGTCATACCTATGATCGAGTTTGATATAATCCTCGGTATGGACTGGCTTTCAGACTATGATGCGAAGATTTATTGTAAGAAGAAAGAGGTTACGATTCTTGATGATAATGATAAGGAACACCTTATTTTTAGAGCAGAATCGTCACCACCTAATTCTTATTTAGATCCACCCCCAGTAGCTCAACTTAATTCAATTATTGGGGAGGAAGAGAATGAAGTAACTATCGGTGAGGAAAGGAATGTTCAAATAGAGGATGTACCTGTTGTGAAAGAATTTGTAGATGTATTTCCGGAAGATTTACCTGGACATCCTCCAGAACGAGAAGTTGAGTTTTCCATTGATTTGATTCCTGGATCAAGGCCTATATCGAAGACCCCTTATAGAATGGCCACTGTAGAGTTAGTCGAACTAAAGAAACAACTAGAGGAATTGAGTAATAAGGGATTTATTCGCCCTAGTGTTTCTCCATGGGGAGCCCCTGTTCTTTTTGTTAAAAAGAAAGATGGATCTATGAGGTTATGTATCGACTACAGGGAGATCAATGCTATAACGATAAAGAACAAGTATCCCCTACCTCGTATTGATGATTTATTTGACCAACTGCATGGAGCTCAATACTTTTCAAAGATTGACCTTCGATCTGGATACCATCAGTTGTGTGTAAAGAAGGAAGACATTCCGAAGACAGCATTTCGAACCAGGTACGGGCATTACAAGTTTACTGTAATGCCGTTTGGATTGACTAATGCACCCTCTGTATTCATGGATCTGATGAATAGAGTTTTCAAGGAGTATCTCGATGAATTTGTGGTGGTATTTATTGATGATATCTTGGTATACTCCAAAACCTACAAAGATCATGAAAATCACTTGCGCATTATCTTGAAGACTCTGAGGAGGCATGAATTATATGGAAAGTTTAGCAAGTGTGAATTCTGGCTTCAGGAGATTTCTTTTCTTGGCTATATTGTCTCTAAAGATGGAATCTCTGTTGATCCTTCTAAGACCAAGGCAATCCAAGAATGGCCAGCACCTACGAGTATAACTGAGGTACGTAGTTTTATTGGTTGGCAGGTTATTATCGACGTTTCGTCCAGAATTTTGCCCGATTGGCTAACCCATTAACGAAGCTCACACGTAAAGGGGTTAAATTTGTTTGGACAAAAGAGTGTGAAGAATTTTTCGAAGAACTGAAGAGAAGATTAGTCAATGCTCCTATATTGACTCTACCATCAGGGAATGATGGGTTCGTTATTTATAGTGATGCATCAAAGAAAGGACTTGGCTGTGTCCTTATGCAGAATGATAGAGTTATTGCCTATGCATCACGACAGTTAAAAATTCATGAACAAAACTATCCTACTCATGATCTCGAGTTAGCAGCAGTGATCTTTGCTTTGAAAATATGGAGGCACTACCTCTATGGTGAAAAATGTGAGATTTATACTGATCACAAGAGTTTGAAGTATATTTTCTCACAAAAAGAACTCAACATGAGGCAAAGGAGATGGCTTGAATTACTCAAGGATTATGATTGTACGATACACTACCACCCAGGGAAGGCAAACAAGGTGGCAGATGCTTTGAGTAGAAAAGACCATGGAGTTTTGAACAATATGAGAATTGAAAGGGATCCAATTTTCATGGAGCTAGTGAAGATGGACATGGGAATAACCAGGGAAGGTGAAACATCAATGCTTTTTCAAATGGTTGCCAAACCATCTTTACTAGAAAGGATTAAGAGTTCTCAGACTGATGATGAAGAATTCCAAAAGAAGATTAAAGCTGTGAATGATGGGAGATTGAGAGACTTTGCGTATGAAGGTGGAATTTTGAAATTCGGGAAGAGACTTTGTGTTCCCAATATACCTGATCTAAAAAGGGAATTGCTGGATGATGCTCATAGTTCCAATTTCTCTATACACCCTGGGAGCACCAAAATGTATAGAGATTTGAAGGAACATTTTTGGTGGGACAACATGAAGAGGGAGATTGCTGATTTTGTGTCAAGATGTATGGTTTGTCAACAAGTGAAAGCTGGAAGGCAACAGCCTGGAGGAGTCATGCAACCTCTTCCCATACCGGAGTGGAAATGGGACAATATTACGATGGACTTTGTCATGGGGCTACCAAAGACTCCTAGAAGGAACGATGCAATATGGATTATTGTTGATCGTCTTACCAAGTCAGCACATTTTCTTGCTATAAGAGAAGATCTACCCCTGGAACGTCTAGCAAGACTATACATTAATGAAGTTGTGAGACTTCATGGAGTACCCCTATCGATTGTTTCTGATCGTGATCCCCGTTTTACTTCAAGATTTTGGAAAAGTCTTCAGAAATCCCTGGATATTGAACTTCATTTGAGCACTGCTTACCACCCTCAGACAGACGGACAATCAGAACGGACTATTCAAACCTTAGAAGACATGTTGAGATCTTGCTCACTTGACTTTCAGGGTATGTGGGATCAATATTTACCTCTGGTAGAATTTTCCTATAACAATAGCTTCCATTCGAGTATTCAGATGGCACCATATGAAGCGTTATACGGAAAGAGATGTCGTACACCAACCTGTTGGGATGACGTCGGTGAAAGAAAACTTGTAGGCCCAGAACTGGTGGAGGAAACGGTGGAAAAGGTGAAGGTAATCCAAAATCACATCAAAGCAGCTCAAAGTAGGCAGAAGAGCTATGCTGATATTCGAAGGAAGGATTTGGAATTTCAAGTCGGTGATCATGTTTTCCTGAAGGTATCTCCATGGAAGGGAGTCATACGTTTTGGTAAGAAAGGTAAATTGAGTCCCAGGTACATCGGACCTTTCGAAATTCTAAAACGAATTGGGGTTGTAGCTTACCGATTGGCAATGCCGCCAAGTCTCTCCAAAGTTCACGATGTATTCCATGTATCTCTGTTGAGGAAATACATGCCTGACCCAACGCATGTACTCACCTATGAGGAATTAGAACTGGAACCCGATCTTTCCTATTGTGAAGAGCCCGTCAGGATTCTTGATACAAGAGAACAAGTACTGAGAAACCGGACGACGCGTCTGGTTAAAGTTTTGTGGAGAAATCATAAGATAGAAGAGGCAACGTGGGAACCCGAGGAACTTATGATGAAGAACCACCCGAGTTTTTTATGCAGTAATACCCTAGAAATTGCGAGGACGCAATTATTTGAAGGAGGGGAGAATGTAACACCCCAAGCTTCTACGATACGTTTCCCTTCGAATAATGCGATAGCGTGTGTTGTACGCAACCTCGAGTTCTAACACACACCACAACTAATTAAACTAGCCGTTGTAAATAGTAATACCTACTTTTTGAAATCATATATATTTTATATTTCAAAATGGACTTCATTTTTGGATTCGGAATATCGAAATTATCCTAGGGTGAAATTTTGGTACTTTTCGGATAACTTTTATATTTTGATGAATAGTGAAAATTACTAAATTTTAATTAAAAACAACTTTTTTAATCAAAATAATTAATAGTGATAAATTATGAATTTGAGTGGTTTTAAAGTATATTTAGAATATATTTTTACCATTCAATTTAATGTTTATCATTGGACATAATTTTACAATTAAACCGAACATAAACAAGTGTCAATCTTTTGATAGTTATTATCTCTTAAAAACACGCTTTTTGTTTTGACAGCGGGATTTAATTTTAAATTAATTTCTGCCACTTCTGTGTTTTGAATTTAGGAAAATGGATTCCATATTTGGAATCAGGATGTTCAAATTGTGTAAATAGGTAACTTTTATTTTTAGACATTTTGAATAATTACTGCGGTAAATATTTTATTTACCATGGTTAAAGGGTAAATCCGGTAAATAAGGGTTAAAAAATAATATTATAATAATACAAAATTACCCTAAAACGTGTCCTAACCTTATTGGTGGACACATACCCGACCATGGGCATCCTTGGGTCAATTTGGGGACCCCTTGGAGCCACATGTATGTGGTAGGGACACATTATATTAATAAAGTTAAAATAAAAATAAAAATGGCATAAGCTTACATCTTTTATAAGAACAATTTTTACATAGGGTTATACATGTTGGATTTTCGATTATAAATATTCATTAGAAAGCTAAAAAGATTTCCTACATAATGATGTTTTATTTATAATTTTTAGACATTAAATAATTTATTTTATTTATGACACAATGATGATGCAGTAATTACTAAAATAGTAAAAAATTAACATAATTGATATTATAAATACCCAAATAAATATAATATGAAACTTTTAATGAATTAAACTAATTTTCTAGGATAATATGATATATTAGGATTGATTTAATTGACTTTGTTCGAAGTAATCAATCTGTTATGAGTTTCACAAAAATCAACTATTGAATAGTGTCAAAATTGACATAAAAGAGTTCTTAAAACAAATATTATATTATTAATTGATATTAAATTCCTAAAAATCTAAGGTTCGGCCAAGAGACTTATATTATGATAGTTTAATCTTTAATGGACCACTTGGGGGTCGCTTGGATGTATATGGTAAGTTTATTAACCATATTATATAAAAATACAAAGAGACATTGTAAAAGTGAAACTAATTAACTTAGAGTTAATACTTAAAGATAAGGTTAATATAAGTACCCAAACCTGTCTAAATTCTATTGGATGAGTTGTTTTCGACCTATACCCACCTCAAACTTTGAATAGTCAACTTTGGAGCCATTGGAAACCGAATATGAATTTATTATAAATTAATATTTCTAGCTTTTCCAAAGGTGCCCCTCACCCCTCTTATAAAAGGGCACTCCTCCTTCTCATTTCTTCACACCTTCAAAACCTTTTGGTTCGGCCAAACTCTGCCCAAATAATCTCCCAACATCCCTCACTACAACCTAGAGGCCTTAGTTTGATCATAAATCCAACCTAAGGAGCCCTTTTGATCAAATCAAAAGGAAGAACCCGAAGAAGAGGTAATGATTTCACCACCCTTTTCTAAGTTCATTTCTTCTTCCACTTCCTCTTTCTTTGTTATTACCATTCTAAAATAATAACTCCAGTATCTTACATATACTGTGATGTTATTATAAATATGGTACAACCATATTCAGTATTCTATCCACCCTTTGAATAACATGTCACCATACGTGCGTACGAACGGCTTACCGTCTCCACGTCGTGGTGTAATTGTTATTCAATATATTATTATTTGGATGGGTATAATAATGATGTGTAACTCATGTAAATAATAAATATAACATGTTAATGATTCTGTATATATGATATACCATCCATTTATATATTATTTTAATATCAAAAGAATGATATTGTCGCTCGTGCGTACGTACGGACTACCGTCTCCACGAACGCGATGAGATTCATTCTCCATCGTATCCATTCAAGTATAATTATCATTTGATGATTTAAAAATGATGTTTAAGGACTTGATATCATTCTGGATATAAATAATATACAACCTATCCTTTACAAACATGTCTTACGTAACAAAACATATAAAAGAAAACAAGTAAGTTAACACCCGAAACGACGATAATTCTAAGATATTATTAACAAATCAATGTTAAAAGATCATATATGATATCATATTAATATATATGATTCTTGTATAATTTAATAACAATTATTTCACCATTATACAGGAGGTTAACCTACCCCAACCAAGGAAAAGTACAAGGTAAGGGTTATTTCACAATCTCTTCATTATCCGAGGTTGTTTATATGTAATAATCTACTGGGATCTCTTTATCATCCACATCCATGTTTCTTAAAAATGTATTTCAAAACATTTTTACTATTTACAAGAATATGGGTTAAAGTCATTTATACCCTTTTTTTGACTTTTTATAAGAGGTTTATAAAGGAATCTTTCCGTCGTTTTCAAAACAAGGTCCTTTTTAACCTTTTCGACAGAATTGAGGTAAGAATGTTTTTTTAACTTATACGGCGGGTGCGGTTATTTTACGCCGTTATAAAATCTTCAAAGCTTTCCTTACAAGTTTATAAGAATATTTTCAAAGAAAATGTTTTATTTTATATGGATCTTAAATAATTTCAAAATAAAAGGAGATATTTCTTTAAAAAGAATTTTGATTTCATCTATGTCAACATCCTTTGATGGATTTTAAGATTATTTGAAGTTGATTTATTATGATACAAAACTTCTATATTGTATTGAAGGTTTTGTGATATGTTTTACTGTGGATGTGCTATTTTTATACCATTCATAGTTTATGGTGAAATTATTGACATTTCGTATGCTAGTTTTAATACGAATGTTTATGTTATGTTTAAACCTTTTCATATGGGAATGCATTGGACTTAATAAGTGACGGGTGGAGCCCGCTATAGCTCCTCGATGCATCGGTAGGTCTCATGAGACAAACTAGTGTCTTGGCACAAGGCCTTGACAAAATCTTATTTGTAGTCTTGGCACGAGGCCTTGGCTATGTGGTTATGATAGTCTGGCATTATGCATTCCAACATTATGAAAGTGGTTATTGATTTTTGCATGTGATTATTCGATTAGTAGAATATCCATGTGAATAAGTAAATGGCATTATTTCATTTTATTTATGTCGTACCATGTTGAAAGTTCATGTTTGAAAGGCTTTTGTTTTAGTTATACATTGCCTTAAATGTTTATGCTTATTTTTGAATGTTCCGCTATATTGTTATCCTTACTGGGCATTTGAGCTCACCCCTTTTCTATGTTTTATTTTTCCCAGGTAGTGAAGAAGTAAATTATGAATGACTTGCAGGGATATTATGAGGGGTTAATAGTGTGGATATGAAGACTTTGTTGTTGTAGTAGTTTTTCACTTTGAAATGTAATGTAAAACTTTATGATTATATCTAGTGTTTCCAAGGCTACTAAACCAATCGGTCTTTCGGGATTTGATCTTTCTTGTGATCATGCCAATGTTATGTAATTAATGCACCGACTCTGGGTAGCTGGGGTCGGGGCGTTACAGGTATTTTTCTATTTTTAACCTTTTCTTTTTGAAGAACAATTTAAAATTATGAGGATGAAATTTATTGAAGGAGGGGAGAATGTAACACCCCAATATTTCATAGTACATTATCTCTTTAAAGTAGTTCAATAACTTGCGCTACACGCAACATCGAGTTCGAACACCCCATGACCTACCAAACTAGCCGTTCAAAAAGCGATTATAAATAGTATTAACTGAATTTTGAATTTTATATACTGCATATTATTTTAGAATCCATATTATGTGTTTCGTAGATATAATATAAGAACAAATTCATTTTTTTCATATAAAAGAAGTATTTTTCAAAAAATACAATTTTACCGCCTTTTAATTGTGAACCCTTTTTTAAAACCAATATTTTAAACTTTTTTATATTAAATTTAATGAAATTAAATTATTCTTTAGAATTGGGACATAAAAATTTAGTTTGGATAAATATTTGGTACTTTTTCGATAACTTTCATATTATGATGAATAATGAAAAATACTGAATTTTAATTGAAAAATTTTTTTTTAATAGAAATAATTATAGTGTTAAATTATGCATTTTATTGGTTTGAAAGTATAATTAGATTATATTTTTATCATTTAAAACAATTTAGATCATTATAAGTAATTTCACATTTAAATTTGGCATAAACACATGTCAATCTTTTGATAGTTTTTACTTTTTAAAAACCCACCTTTTGGTTTTGACAACGAGAATTAATTTTAAATTAATTAATTAAAATTATATGTTTTTAATCTAGTAAAATATAATTAATTTTCTAATTCGGAATATCAAAATTATCATAGGGTGAATTTATGGTATTTTTCTGAAAACTTTCAATTTTTTAGGAATAGTAAAAAACACTACGACATTGTTTAAAATCGAATCATTATTTAAATAATTATTTATTTTATTTAAATTTATTTTAAGTCAAAATAGATATATAATACCAATATAAGTTCAATTTAATCCATTGGAGTCATTTTATAATAAAACTAGACGTATAAAATTTTATTGATCTTTTGCCGTCTTTTACCCACATTCTTGGCACATTTGCAAATTTGCATAAAACATAATTTTACAACTTCTGTGAATTGAATTTCAAAAATCTGAGTTACATGGTTGATATTATTAAGTAAAATATGATTCAATAAGATGAAAATAATTTTTTGTTAATAGTAACTTTTGACTTTTATTTACCACGGTTAAAAGAAAATAGGGTAATTAAAAGTAAAAATGATATTATAATTACCCTAAAACATGTCCTAATTCTATTGGATAAGTGTATTTCGAACAAAACCAACCTTATGAATAAAATATGATCCTTTTGGTCCAATTTAATTAGATTAAGACATTTATTATTATTTTATTTAAAGAAGATTAAAAGTGTTAAATTCAAATTTTAATAACTAAACCATTTTTAATATAGGGTTATACATAAGATAAATTAGACTATAAAAATTAATTAGAAAGATAAAAATATTTCATACATAATGGTGTTTTATTTATAATTTTTAGAGATTAAATAATTAAATTTATTTATGACACAATGATGATGCAATAATTACTTTCTCAATGAAAGATTATAATAATTGATATTATAAATATAAAAATAAATGTAAATTGAGACTTTTAATGACATAAAAGAATTTTCTAGGTTAATATGACATGTTATAGTTGATTAAATAATTTTTTTGAAGTGATAAAGTTGTTAAGACTTTAACAAAAACAAAATACCAAATATTGTCAAAATTGACATAAATGAGTTTTTAAAACAAATACTATATTATTAATTGATATAATATTTATAAAAATATAAGGTTCAGCCAAAAGACTTATATAAGGTTATATATATCAATAATGAACCACTTGGGGTTCTATTGTCTTTTTATAGTAAGTTTATTTTCCATTTATTATAATAATACAAGAGGACATGGTAAAAGTTAAACTATTTAACTAAGAGTTAAATCTAAATGATAGGTTTAATATGGTGACCTAAACTGGTCTAAAACATATTTGTTGAGAGTATTTAGAACCATACCCACCTAATATTTAAAATAAATAAATTTAGAGCCATTTTAAACCAAAAAAATTTTTATAATAAAATAATATTTCAAACTTTTCTTAAAGTGACTCTCACCTCTCTTATAAAAAGGTACTTCCCCTTATCTAAAAATCACACCTTCAAATCCATTTGTCTCGGAAAAACCCTAAAAAAATATCATCAAACCTTCCCTCACTTTAACATAGAGTCCTTCCCTTGATCAGAAATCCAACCTAAGGGGCCCTTTTGTTCAAATCAAATGGAAACACCCAAAGAAGAGGTAATTATTTTATCACATTTTTCGAAGTTCTTTTCTTCTTCCACTTTCCATTTCTTTGTTATTTCCATACCAAAATAATAACTCCAGTACCTTCTAAATAATGTGATGTTATTATAAATATTGTATAACCATACTCATTATTCTATCCATCATATGAATGATAATGTCACCATGCGTGTGTGCGTACGGCTTTCCGTCTCCACGCTGTGGTGTAATTTGTCATTCAACACTATGTTATTTGGATTGATATAATGATGAGTAATATGTATATAAATAATTAAAACAACATGATAATTTCTATGTACAATTAATATACCATCCAATTCTACACCTTTTAATCATTAAGGAAATGATATCGTCGTTCGTGGGTACGTACGACTTACCATCTCCATAACACGATGAGATTCATTTCCAGGTTCATCATTCAACAATGATTATAAAAATATATATTATTAATAAGTATGTAATATATGAAATAATAATTATACTATATATATATATATATGTATGTGTGTGTGTGTGTACTTATATATATCTTATTCACTTACTTCCATTCAATACGATATGAAAACGGAAACAACGTTTATGCGTACGTACGGCCTACCGTCTCCATAAATAGTGTTTTCCATTTCATATATCTATCTATTATATGTATTTATATTCTAAATATATATTATATATAAATAATGTTTTATATTATGAAATTATTTAAATCATGATCTGAATGATACTATCAAGAATAACAAGTTAAAACACATATGATAAAAAAAGCGATTATTACCCGAAATGTTAAATTAACATGGAAATAATTACTAAATGGGTAGTATAAAGTCATAAATGAATTATGTATTATATAATAAATATGAATATGGTTCTATTATAATTTAATAACATACTATGGTCATTATACAGGAAGTTAAATGTACCCTCGACTAAAGGAAAGTGCAAGGTAAGGATTAATTCTTCAATATCATTATTATATGAGATTGTTTATGTGTTAGTATTTTCTAGGAAATATTTATTATCCATGTCAATGTTTCATAAAATAAATTTCAAAATGATTCTTTTAAGGTACTCTTTCACTAAAACATCATTTTAAATTTTTTAAATATTTATTCTTCTAAATCATTCTCATTAATGTCTTTGTTTTCAAAATGGGTTTAAGGATTTATTTATATAGACATGATTGTTTTAAAATGTTAATTCATTTAAAAAGTTTCAAAGTGGTATGAGAAACTTTGATTCAAAAATATATTTTAAATGACTTCCTTTATAAATGTGTGACTTTTAAATGATTTCACGAAAAGGGGTATTTCTCTCAAAAAGTTTTACTGATCATTTTCAAATATGTCAACATTATTTGCTGGATATTATTATTGATTAAAGTTGATTTATTATAATAAAATCTTACATATTATATTTAATGAGTTATGATATGTTTGAATATTGATGTGCTATTTTTATACCCTTCATGGTTTATGTCATGACCCGTCCTCAGGACCCGTTCCGTGACTACCCCAAGCCCACCTTCCATAGGCCAGAGGCTGACGACTAGCACCAAAGGAAAAAATCCCTAACCTGGGAAGACATTGCCTTTATAAAAATTAAACACACACAAACAGATTACACAACTGGAAGAAAAACACTAAGCAATACTGTATACAGAAGAAGTGTTGGAAATTAAAGGGGTCTAAAATACAAGCCCAACAGTAAAGTACATGTACAATTGAAAGCAAGTACAACTAAAAAAGAGACAAACAATTGAAAGGTATAGAGCAGATCCTAGATCATCTTCTAGGTTTCCTACCTGAAGGATAGGTACAGATGGCCACCTCATCACTCCACATCCATCAGACTCCTCTGTGTACTGTCTCTTCGTAAGGTCCACCTCCGGGTACCATCCAGTCCCGGTGCTCTTGGCCTCCATCAGTGCTGTTCATCGTCTACATCCAACACAACAAGGTGCGGGCATAGCCCGTGTAGGGGTGAGTATAACGATACTTAGTAGGGACCCCGAGACCCTCAAGGTGTCACACAACGAGGTGCGGGCATAGCCCGTTGTCGTAGACGGTTCGTCGATCAGACACACGTAGCCCAAGATAAGGGCGAAAAGGTGTAAACTGGCCATAGCGGGTCCGGGTCCAGTCCGACCCAGTCGGACTGACCCGACCCAGTCGGACTGACCCGACCCAACCCAGTCCGGACGGGGGTCCGACCCAATTCGCGGGTCCGACTCGGTCCGAGGGAGTGGCCCGACCTGATGGGGGGCCTGACCCGATGGGGCGGCCCGACCCGATGGGGTGGCCCGACCGGCTGGCGGCTCGGTGGCTCACGGGTCCGCCTAGCCGTGTCCAGGGGGAAGACGCGCGTCCCCCTGGAACAACTGATTGGATTAGCCATTTAGGTGGGAACCCTAACCAGTGCCAGGGGTGCCGGTCTAAGTCACACGGGACCCTGAGGGTCTCGCTCCTCCCGGCTAGCCAAGTGGCCTGCCGTTCGGGTCCTCCGACGGCCGACCCGACCAGCCTCCTAGGCTCCTCTGCTGCGGCGCAACGACGCCGTGGTCCTGCTTCACCGCGTGGCGCGACGGCACCGCGCCTCCGCCTCCACAGCCCAGCCTGGACACAGTTCTTCTTTGTCATGATGCGACGACACCGCGCCCCTTCGGCATCACCGCGGCTTGGTTTTCTGTATGGTGTGACGACACCGCGCCTCTCCAGCGGCCTGGCGGCCCTTGTGCCGCAGGCTTCTTCCACGGCCAGCTCGTTGCCGGTCGTGTTTCTCCACCACGGTTCTTCCTTCCGACGGCGCGCTGCCGCTGTTACGCCACCACCGTCTCCAAAAAACGTGATAAAAAAAGGGGGAGGGTCGGGCCATGTTTGTGCGGTCCGATCCCTCCTCATTATGGTAATAACAACCGACAATTCTCAAACCATAATTTGAACAATGAAGAACGAAAATAATTTCAACTCAAACCCCTACCTCACTTGTCGTTTGTTGAAAATGGAAGAAGAGGAATGGCGGGTGTCAATTCGTTGACGTCGAGAAGCATTCGAGGAAGAAGTGTCATCAGTGTTCTTCGCGGTCAGATCCTTCTCTTTTAGCTCGGTCGAAGAGCGATGAAGAAGTTCGTTGTTCTTCGGTGGTGAGCAACATTTATCATTGGAAGGAAGAAGTTCTCCATGTTCTCCCAATACCTCTCTCAAACTCCACTAAATGAATTGCCAACCAAAAATAATAGACTAACTATTATTTTAATGGTTGGAAAGAATTCAAATGGATTCAAGAGGAGTTTAATTGATTGAGTGAATAAATTCAATTAATTAAATGAGAGGGTTGGCGTAATTAATTGGTGGGGGAAGTCCAAGGGTTTCATCCCACATAAATGGGTGGGGGGGGGGGGGGGTTTAAAGCTTGTGTGGGCCCCACCAAGGATATACTCCCAATGGAGGTTATGTGGGGGTGGGCCCCACCACCATAACCTCTCATGGGAGGTTATGGTGTGGTGGCCCCCACCACTAACCTCCTCTTAGAGGTTTTAACCACTATAAAATAAAAATAAATTTAACACTTTATTTTTATTCATTTTAATTCAAAAACCCCATAAACTAACTCCCATTCTCGTCAAAACGCAACCGCAGTGAAGGTCTTACTAAGCAATCACTGATGTTGCAAGCTCAACGGTTCCCTCAGATTTCAATTCCGAACACCAGTTCAAATGTTATAAAATCCCACTCATATGTTTACTGAACGTACCCAAAAAAAACTTTAGAAATTGATTCCAGGTACACCGGGCCTCAGAATCAAGCGCCATCAGAAACTGCCGACTCTTAAAATTCCCATGAATTTAAGAAAAAAATCGACAAAATTTCCAGGTCTTTACAGTTTATGGTTGAAGTATTGACATTTTGTATGCTAGTTTTAATACAAATTTTTATGTTATGTTTCAAAATTTTCATATGAGGAGTGCAGTGGACTTAGTAAGTGACGAGTGGGGCCTGCTATAACCCCTCGATGCATCGGTAGGTCTCATGAGACAAACTAGTGTCTTGGGACAAGGCCTTGACAAAAATTTTATTTTTAGTCTTGGCACAAGGCCTTGCCTATGTGGTAACGATGTTCGACATTAGGCATTACCTCATTATGAAGTTAATTATTATATGTGATTATTCGACTAGTAGAATATACATGTTCATGTTTTTATGGTAATGTTTGATTTATTTTCTCTATATTATGTTCATGTTTATGTTTAAAAGGCTGTTGTTTTTATTACACATCTTCCCTTAAAAGTTTATAGCTTCCGCTAAAATATTTACCCTTACTGAGCATCTGAACTCACCCCTTTCTTATGTTTTGTTTTACCAGGGTTCTAAGAAGTGTATTATGTTTGATATGAATGGTTAAGCTAGGGGAATAATGGAATTCTCAATGGATTATTTATGTTGTGTTTTATGTTTGAATGTGTAATGTAACGTTCATGTATGTAATCTATTTCTCAAGACTACTAAAATGACCAGTCCTTCAGGACTTGATTTCTTGTAATCATGCCAATGTATTAAAATAATGCACCGGATTTGGGCTTCTGGGGTCGGGGCGTTACAAATTACAACGAAACATAAAAATGCAACACACGCAACCTAGAAGGGTAGTCCATAGCCCCCAAGGGATAACCCGCCCATTTTTGATGGCTCGAAAACCCAATGGACATGAAATCCATTACAAAGCATGTAGCCCAGGTGCCCAACACAAGTAGTTATATATTTAAATAATTATAAAATTAAATACTTAAATAATTATAAAATTATAATAAATATATTTAAACAATGAATATTTTTATATTTTTATATTTTTATTATATAAATATAATTATATATATAATTATAATTATATATATATATATTTATAATTATAAAATTATAATAAATATATTTACTATATTTATTTATATATATATTTATTAAATATATATATAATTATATAAATATATATAATGATATAAATATATTTATAATTACAAATAAATAATTATAAATATATTTATAAATGTATATTTACTATATTTATAAAATTATATATTTATAATTATAAATAAAATATTATATATATTTTAAAAAATATTAATATAATTATAAATAAATAATTATATATTTAAATAACAATAAAATTATAATAAATAAATATATAATTATATAGTTTTTTTTACAATTTTTTTTATTTATAATTATAATTATAAATCCTTTATCAGTGTTAATAAAGGTTAATTTTATTAGTGTTTTTTTAGCGATGATAAATATCAAGCTTTATCATTTCTAAAACGTTAACGCTGATAAAGATGTTTTTTATCAGCCTTAAAAAAGCATTGATAAAGATTCCTTTTATTAGCAATAAAAAAGCACTGATAAAGATTCATTTTATCAGCACTTATCAACTTAGCACTGATAAAAGTGTCCCTAATCTATTTAAAAGAACCCTAAACATGACTCATTTAGTCGCGATTCTCAAGCTCTCGCGAAACTCACCTTTTTCTGACGCTACTCCTCTACCTTCTCTCAGATGAATCAAGGCTAGAATCCACGCATGCTATTTTCTCCTTTTCCTCTCTCATTCTTTGATTTTTTGGGTTCTGCGGTTTTCATTTTTGTATTTTTCTTAACCATAAAGAACCCTACATCGCATCTCTATCTCTCTCTCACTCTCACTTACCTATACCCACACAGCACCACCCCTACTCTGTAAACTCATTCCAACTTCATATGAGACCACTGCAAATTTCTTTTCCATCTGCTGTTGCAACTGATGGTGATTTTTTTGATATTTCCATTATATTATTTCTTGTTGCCTTTTAGATAGTGTGGTTTTTCATTGTTTGAATCTTGTTTCCATAGTATGAAATTCACATAAAGATGAAAAAAATAACATTATATTAGAATAATTTTAGAGGGAATGTTATTTGATATAAATATTATAAAGTGGGTTCATATACATATTGTTTTAGTGTGAATGGGTTAATCTAATTTAGGGAACTAAAGTTTAAATTTTCTAGTTTATATTGGTTAACATTATCAATATGTTATATATATATAATTTAATAAGGAACAAACTATTTAAATTTTCATTGAAATCAAAACAAGCATACTTTTTTAGTTTTTTATTTGATCCAAACAAGTTGTGATGTATTGTCAAGAAGAGAAATGTTTATAATTGATTGATAGGTTCTAATTATTAATACATTTACTGAAAAATATATTCACTAAAAAATTATAGTTATGATAGAGGATGATATTCAATGGGTTAGAGAGATCATTAAAGGAGATACCATTTATTTCCATTATCAATGAATGGTTTCCAATAATTTCCCATGTCATTTAAATTTATAATTAGTTAAAATAAATTTTGAATTTTTATAAACAAATAGTAAATAAATTTTATGAATTTAATTTATTTTACATTTATAAATGAAAACATTTCATAACACAACACACCAGATAAGATTATTGTAGAAGAGTTTCCATATATGGCGTCATCCATAGAAGATGTTATATAAGACTTTACTTTTCTATCAAATTATTTTATAAATAAATTCCTCTACAAGAATAGAGTGATTTTTGAAGAAGTGATCTGATTTAAGAAAAATTATTTTCTTTATTTGTGTGTGTGTGTGTTATAATATCAATAAATTTCTCTTTTATAAAACTATAATATCACAATATAGTCCAACTGTTCATAACCTGACCTGAGCTGAATCAAAATATTACTCAAACCTTGGAACCATCAACCATCTTCCAAAGGATTGATAATAAATATACAGAGTTAAACATGATCCACAAGAAGTGGTTTAAAAAACCAACTCACATGATAAGTGAATCTATGTAAAATAGTGCACAATAGAATACCGTGAATATAAATGCATATAATCATAAAAACAATAACAATTTGATAAATCCTAGGTAAAAATAAAATCTTATACAAATAACCAACCTACCATTGATGACACAAACTCCACAAGTATCCACTAGCTATAATTTTATACTCTATCCCTTATAATAAATAATCAATCCATGAAACCTTTAACATAAGGAAACATCATCTACTTGTGCACCAATATGCACATAAAGTGGTTAAGTAAAGTAACTAGGTAGGTTTTTCTGATGATTTTCCATTCCTTTTATCCACATGAAAACTATGCATCTCATTTTTATTTTATGAAAATATTCCTAATGTATGATAATTGAAAGAATCCTACAACACATAATAGTCATAAGGAACGTAAACAACTTTTCTTAAAAAGGACCATGAGTTTCAAAAATAAGGTTGTGTAAATAAGGATTCATTTTTGTAATGTAAATATACAATACAATACACTTCATGTATAAAAGTCCACATTTTCATGCATCTTACATGAAAATTGTTACTGTATTGAACAAAGATATAATACTTCAATACTCCAGTATAACTAACCTTCACTATATTTATTTAATCCATCATCATATGCTTTATTTTCTTCTATATCTTGATGATGGATTGAACTCCCTCTTTCAAACTAGCCTTCCTCCCATCATTATGGTTCTAAAGTTCCTCGATGACATACCTCCCACTCAAATTGTATTCATTAATCTCTGTCAAATCCATTTCCAGGAATTTGAATACCATATCTCTCAACTCATTCTTAAACTCTGTTAGCTTTTCATCCTCCTCATTCAGTACTTCTTGAGAACACAAAAAATGGCACTTTAAAATTAATCAAAACATAATGAATAATTTTTTTGGTTTCTTGATTTTCATTTTCTTATATGACTCACTTGTTCAATTTTGAAAACACTTTATAAAAAATTACTTTTAATTTGGGTGTAGTCACATTTGATCTTATTAGAACTCTGTAATTAAGCATACTTGAACGAGAATACCACTACAATGTGTGACCTTATGAAAAGACCTATGTTGAAAATTTTTCTTTGAAAAAAAAACATTCCAAATGAAACTTTTTATTCTCTCCCCATTCAACCTTGATAAATTTAAAAGGGTACCAATATGAAACTTGATGGTATTCCTACAATAATAAGAAAAGATCTCCAGCCCTATTTTCAGCTTCATCTTCAAGATACCTTCTCTTAGTAGCTTGGAGAAATGGATGGTTGTCAATCTATCCCATCCTTCTCACACCAATACCACCAAAAGTTTGCATCTACTCCAAGCCATACCCAAAAAGAACATTTCAAGTGGGAAATAGTAAATGTTTGTGAGTGGAAGTAGATGAATGTGAGTGGAAGTCATGTGAATTTTAATGTTCATTCCTTGATTTTTGAAATGTAATATGTTATAATCCATAATTAAAATTTTATTTAGGTTATTTTTGAACCTCAGTGTATATAGAGATCTTATATTTGAGATACAGGTGAGGTAAAAGGACTAGTAACATGGGTTGGAGTCAGTGAAACTCATTGGGGATGAGTTGATGTTATCATGGTAGTGTCAGGGACCTTTCATATCCTAAATATTTATTATTACATTTTTTTTCTTGAGAATCATCCCCCATATCTTCTATGTTATTTGAAATACTCTGAGCAGTAGTATCCAAAATGATTACCAGTACTCAGTATGGGATGAATTTTGGTAAGAGTAGTTAAGTAAACATAGGTGGATGTCCACAAAATATAGGGGATGGATATCAAGAAACAAAATGCAATAAGAACTGTTCGAGAGGTATGTTATCAAGGAACTTTGGAACCACAATGATGGGAGGAAGGATAGTTTGAAAGAGGGGGTCCAATCCACCATCAAGAGATGGAAGACAATCAAGAATTTAAGGATGGATTAAATAAAGGCAGTGGATGTTAGTTGTACTAGAGTATTGAAGTATTATATCTCTATTCAATACAATAACAATTTTAATTTAAGATGCATACAAATGAGGAATTTTCTACATGGAGTGTATTTTATTGTTTTTATTCAAGATAAATTAAATGTTTGACTACTTTTGTAGACAATATCTTCCTCACATGATGAAGTTACCAATCTCGAGGAAGATAAGGCTTTTGATGATGAAACTTATGAATTAGTAGGGGTTAAATAACATGTTAATAAAAAAACAAAAACAACGCATCATCATAGTGATGAATAAAATTATCAAGGAAAGAAGTCAGGGTATAAAATTTTAGGTTGGTAGGAATAAACACGACCAAACTATTGACCCCAATAAGTTAATGTTCATTAGTTATCTTGGGGACAGAATTAGGATGAATGTGATGACTGATATTGATTCATGGCACCACATGCAACCTGTAATGAAGGGAATCCTTTGAAAATATATAACAGTAATGTTGCGATATACTTTCTCTATTTTACTAAAAAATTATACAATGAAACGCTGATTTAATTTTCATTATTCATTAAAAAGTTATCTTAGTTTATATGATTTTTGTAAGAAATTTGTCTCAATGGACATTGTAAAATTACATAGAGGCTTCCAAACTCTTCTTACAAAGTTACATCTTAGGGATACTAAGGGGAAAGTAAAGTCCCACCCACCAGTTTTTTATGCACACATTATAAAGTAGGAAACATGGAATGATTTCATCAATCTTTTCAATGAGAAATCATTTCAGGTGCATTGTATTTGATAATATATTATTTTAAATTATTTATTTTATATAACTTCATTAAAAATTGTTAATTTATGAAACAAAAAAGAGTGCTGAAAATAAAGAACGTGCATCAAAACCAATGTACCCCTATCGTGAAGTAAGGATGAGGTATGATTCATTAGAGAAGAAATTTCTATGTATTTCAAATAAAAAATAAAAGTTTAATTTTGTGATATGAAAAAACATATATTCTTTTGTTTATATATAGATTTATGAATCAAAATATGAAGCCACATCTATCCCACGTCATGTGGTATGGAAGGAGGCTCTTGTAAATAAGGAGGGTAAATTAGTTAATAAAAACACAAAAACATCATGGAAAACATGTGTAAGTATGAAATAATTGTAATTAATTATGATTTATAACAATATTACATAAAAATATATATTTATTTTCATATTTTTATATGGTTTAGACATAATAATCAACAATGACCGTACCAGAAGACAAGCTACTTTTAGTAACTTTGAAGTGGTCTGAACAATATGGTCGTGAAAGAGGATTAGGTTTTAGAGTCTCTCAGAGAACATATTTCAAGAATATAAAACCACATGAAGATACATATAATATGGTGAGATGATTTCATACAAAAATATAATCACTAAAAGATATTATTTTTTTGGTCTAGTTTGGTATACCAATGTATGAGAAAAGATAAAAAAGAACCAGTGTTGAAGAAAAGATCCACACATGAAACAAATGATCCCACTATATTTAAGGCTATTAATTCCCCCAACCACATATCTTACCCATGGTAATCAATTTTTTCATCAATATTTCTCCTAAATGTGAATTAAACAACTTTCTATAACTTTATATTACTAAAATTCTATAGGGTACATTTGTATGTGATTTGTATCTGTCAACACCCAAGTACTTCCATGTTGTGATGGGTATATTGTATAATATCCTAGGATATAAGATACACTATCATGACCTCCTAAAAGATCACATGAGAGTGGGGATTGAGGTATCTCATGATCCGACTTCTGAGTTTCCTATTCCACTTGATAGTCCGAATATTACAACGACCAAAGATGCTATTGGAGATTTCATAGAATGGTCGTATAATCTTATAAAGATACATTAGGTATGTATTTAAAGAAAAATCATATGAAAAAACTATAATGTTTTTTTATAAAAGGTTTGAAGTTAGGTATGATATTACAGATGGATAAAGCAGAAGAGAAACAGAAATTAGAATAAAAAAAATCTAGTGAATTGACTGAGAAAACAAAACGACCTTCCAAGAGTAGATTCTCCCTGCTAGTTCCAGAACAACATTTATTATCCTTAAAAATTCATGTAGATACCAAACTTAAAGATAAATTTATGTCTTACATTGAATATGAAAAAGAAATATATGGAAGTTACTTCATATATGGAATTGGTCTCAAGACTCTAAATGATATTCTCAAGCATGAATGGTTGGGTGTCTCAGTTGTGAATACACACATAAGGTACATTTTCAGAATACATCTATCCAAATAGTGAGCTAATATGTTTATTAAAGTTAATAAATATTCGTATTTTATATAGGTGTTAATATTACAACTATATAAAGTTAATATCGTGCAAAGCATGATTTGGATTCATTAATCCCTGTATCATTTATATGTTAGAACTTACTTTGGATGATGAGCAAATTAAGAAAAAAAAGATGAGTTACTTGAAGTGTTTAATAAAAAATTATCATATGACATAATATTTTTGATGAATACAATGAAAAATTAAAACTCTACAATCTAGTCACTTAAAATATATTTTTAATTTTTGCATTAATTAATTTTTTTTTGTTTTTTAGAGAGCACTGGGTGCTGATCGCATTCAATCTGGACACCCTGAATATTTAATTTTTGGATCCAATGCATGGATATCCAACCAAACGACCACACATGATGTGTATTGTGAATTTTTAATACACTAAAATCAAAATTTTATAGATAAATTTTAATTATATGTTCTATTTTGTGTTTTAACAAGAATTTTGTTATGATAGCATGATCGCTAAATATAGGCTAGATCATGGTAAGAAGTAGGTATCTGAAGGTATAAATCCTATTAATTACTAAAAATGTAAACAAATTAAGCTATATATAGAAAGATTTATTTATCAAAAAATTTCAAAACAATTCACTTATTTTGGTCAATGTTTCTATAATGTATGAAACAAGATAATGGAATCTATTGAGGATATTATTTTTTAAAATTTATGAGAGAGATCATAAATCATGAAAATAACAAAATCCCCCTATAGTTCATTTATTAAGGTAAATATAATTTCATTAAATATATTTCATAATCATTTTTTGTCTATATTTTCTTAGTACTACCAAGATTGTAGGCAACCTAGATACTCAAAAGAATAAATACATTTGTTCAGAGACAAGTTGGTATCACACTTTCTGTCAGAATGTATACCGACAACAAATTTATGTGATTACCTGCTATGTTTGTGATCAAGTATGATTTATGACCTTAAAAATATGTTTGGGTTGTGAATAATTAATGTCAAAATTCTTATATATTATTTTTGATCACTTTCTCAAGGAGAAGTATAATGGAGGAAATAAATTTGTTTAGAAGTGCTGACATACAAACAATAAAAATTTTGGGCAATGGCAGAGGAAATAGTGGAGGTAGAGGTATAGGTGGAGGTGGATGTGGAGGTAGAGTTGGATTTAGAGACTTATGTGGAGGAGGAGGTAGAGGTGGAGACTGAGGTAGAGACTGATGTAGAGGAGGAGACCAAGTGCTAGCTTGAAAATAATAAAATTGTTGGCCAATGAAGTAGAATGAGGATAATAAGATTGTGTTTGAGATTTTTTTTAAAAGTGCACACAAAACTTTTCACTTAAGATAAGAGAAATTATGGAAGTTTTTTAGGTGTATTATTAAAATAATGTTTTTCACCACTTGTTTAAGTGATTTTATATGGGGTAGTAATCCACCTGTAAGATCATTCTGTGTTGAAAGCTTCAATTTCTCCACTAGTGTTATTGAAGCAACATATGTACAACACCTAATCATAAAACATGTATATAATCAAAATTAAATGTTTGAATAAATATGTGTTTAATCAATCACCAAAGTCAGTAGGTGTATAAGATAACTATTGGATAAAAACCAACATTGATATATCGTGGTCATCAAGGAGGGCTGGTGTCAAAGTGTCTGTTATCAGTTTAAAATTAATATTTTAATACAAAATGTGTCACTAGATGAAAATTGAGAAAACAAACTCATATTTTCTTGATAATTTAGAAAAAATATTCATAATTATTTTGTGATGTGAAGGAATCATTCTCATGTCAAACCCACACATGAGGCAACCTGTATGACTAAAGTGTATCTTTTTAGTTTAAAATGACATTTTAGTAAACAAAAAAAGTGGCATACTCAAAATCATGGAAACACATTTGTATTTTTTTGATACTTTAGGAAAAAAAATCCATAAGTAATTTAAGACATTTCAGAATCATTCAAACCTCAATCTCATGAACAGTGTGACCGGTATGACTCCAAGTGTGTCTTTTTATTCAAAATTGACATTAATTTTAGTAGAAAAACAACTAACATACTCAAAACCAATAAAATTAATTCATATTGGTTTGGTAATTTAGGAAAACAATCCATAAATCATTTGTGATAAGTAGGAATAAGTCTCACCTCAATCCGACTCACGGTGTGACTGGTATAACTCAAACACTACTAGAAAATGACCCTATACCCACAATTTTGGATAAAACTGTGGGTATATGGATTTGTTTAGAACCTATACCCATGGTTTTTCAAAAACTATGGGTATAGAGTCAGATTCAAGACCTATACCCATATCTCTTAAAAAAACCATTGGTATAGTTCAAACCTATACCCATTGTTTTCCCAAAATCATGGGTATAACTTTCCAATGTCAGTGCATGACTTTTTTACCACAAGATCAAAAATATTTCTGCAGGAAAACCTTTACCCATGGTTTTCATCCTATATCCTTGGTTTATAAATATATATATATAAGTAAATATATATTTATATATACATAACCATAGGTGGGGTATTGGTTAGACACTTTATTTGTGAAGAGTCGGTCCAGAGTTCGAAACTGACTAGAGGATTTTTTTAAATCCTATAGCCACAGTTTGAGAAGTATGGGTATAGGGTTATTAAAAGGGTGTAAAATTTACCATACTCCTATTCCCATGGTTCATAACCATGGGTATAACATTTTTCAAACTTTGGGTATAGCTCAGAGCTATACCAAGGCCTCCCACTACCATGACTCTTAAAACTGTGGGTATAACATATACCCACGGTTTTAGGGGTTATACCCATGGTTTAAAATCATGGGTATAGGGTAGTTTTCCAATAGTTAAAGTGTCTATTATCAGTTTAAAATTTTCACTCACTAAAAACCAAGAAAACACACTCAAATTGTCTTGATAATTTATTACAACGATTCATAATTTAATTTGTGACATGTAGTAATCAGTCTCATGTCAAAACCACATGTGATGCAACCTATATGACTAAAAGTGCATGTTTCCAGTTTAAAATGACATTTTAGTAAAAAAAAAGTGGCATACTCAAAATTGAGTAAACACATTTTTATTATTTTGATACTTTAGGGAAACGATCCATAAGTCATTTGATACATGTCAGAATCAGTTGCACCCAATCTGACACATGGTGTGATTAGTATGACTCCAAGTGCATCTTTTTATTAAAAATTGACATTAATTTTAGTGAAAAAACAACTAACATAGTCAAAACTTATAAAATACATTCATATTGTTTTCTTACTTTTGGAAAATGATCCATAAGTCATTTTTGATGTGTAGGAATCATACACACCTCAATCCAACTCACGGTGTGATCGGTATTACTCAAAGTTTTTGTTATCAATTTAAAATTGATATTTTAATACAAAAAAGTGATACTCACTAAAAAATTATAAAATACACTCATATTTTCTTGATAATTTAGGAAAAAGATTAATAATTCATTTGTGACATGTAAGAATAAATCTCACGTGTCAAACCCACACACAATGAAACCTGTATGACTAAAAGTTCATTTTCCACTTTAAAATTAAAATTTAGTAAAAAACAAAAGTGACATACTCAAAACTAATGAAACACATTCATATTGTTTTGATACTTTAGGAAAATGATCCATAAGTTATTTTAGATGTTTTGGAATCAGTCACAACTCAATACGACATACAGTGCAACCGGTATGACTCAAAGTGTGTATTTTTATTCAAAATTGACATTAATTTTAGTGAAAAAAAACAACTGACATACTCAAAAACCAAGAAAAAATATTCGGATTATTTTTTTACTTTAGGAAAACAATCCATAAGTCATTTGTGACATGTAGGAATAAGCTGCACCTCAATCCGACTCACGATGACTCCAAGTGTGACTTTTTATTAAAAATTGATATTAATTTTAGTAATAAAAAATTGACATACTATATAATAGTGTTTTTATTGTATTTGTGTTGGAAATTTTATATCATTTAAATTCAATAATTTTATCTGATTTTGATCATTTTTGTTACTATTTCTGGTGCTATTTCTGGTGATGCAATGTGTTGTTACAACACACTGCATGCCCTGTTTCCAGTGCTGTAGTGTGTTGTAACATCCCACTGTAGTATTTACCTTTATAATCACTACTAAATGCATTGATAAAGGAATATTTTATCAATTATTTTAAATTCACTGATAAAGGGTCCCTTTGTTAGCACTTTTAGTAGCACTGATAAAGGGATCCTTTATCTATGCTTTCAAAAGCACTTATAAAGGGTCTCTTTATCAGTGCTTTTACAAGTGATGATAAAGTATGACTTTATTAGTGCAAATTAAATGCATTGATAAATGGTTTCCTTTATTAGTGATTTTAAATGAACTTATAAAAGTTTGATTTATCAGTGCTTTTTTTTCCACTGATAAAGCACCCCTTTATCGATTCTTTTTTAGCGCTAATAAAAGATTTACCCTTTTAATCATGCTATGGTATTCGGTTCTTTGTTAGCACTAATAAATGCATATTCTAGAAAATTTAAAGGCCTATTTTTTAGTAGTGAATGTTATTGGTGAAAAGATGAACCATAAATTATTGTACATGGTGAGTTCAATGACGAGTCATGAAGATCTTCTATTATAATTTTGGAGACATGCATTATAAACTAAAATAAACATACTAAACCAAGTTCTAACTAAATGAAAAATCGTATCCCATATGATTTATGGTGTGGGGGGAAATTTGGGTTATCTAACTTAAATTTGTGGGGTTTCAAAGCATTTATTGAGGCCATTTTTTGAAACAAGATTGCACTCTGATGAAAAAATTGTATCTTTATAGGATATATCAAGAAAATAAGGGGATATTATCTATACAAAACCTTAGATAAAAAGGTAATATTGGCTATACATGTCATTTTACTTGAGAGGGATCACATATTCAATAGAGGTATTGATAGAATTATTGAATTTGATGAAGTTTATGCTCAATATACATAGGATTTGGCACATGAACAAATTCCAAAAGGCCTTATAGAAGAGGTTGTTCCAGAGACACAAGTACTGTGTAAGAGAACCTAGAGGTTAGAGAACTAGAGAGATATGGTTTTCTAGTCACTAAGGATTTTATATCATTATTAGTTGATAATTATTCACCTCTATCTTATAAGGAAGTGGTAAATAGATCACAAGTTATAAGATGGAATGAATCCATGGATTCTAAAATGAATTCCATATATCAAAACTAAGTATGGATTTTGGTAAATCTTTCAATAAATGTATAGAATGTTGGCGTTGGTACCCTAAAAAATGTACTTTATGATAAATTTTATTCATATTTTTTAAGATTAATAAACTTCTTATCACCTCATGATTTTTCTTATACATAACATAGTATGTGATAATGTCCTAAGAGTAGCTATCACACTAAAATTTCATAACAGTTCCCTACTATGATGAGAACCCAAAAGTGCTATGACACTATTCTTGAATATATGTTCTATATCCAGATGATATCATTTTAGAGACATGAATGATATAGGTTATCAAGGGTTTAGAATAATATGACTTTGGGGAACCTTCTCATGGTGTACACCCTTGGTAATATCTAGTAGAATATTACGAGAATGAGACATACCAATAAGACATTCTCATTTATATGTGTCATTAGATATTCCTATCTATAGACGTGTGTATTGGTCCTTGGATTTTAATAATATTATTAATGAGTATTATGAGTTATGTAATTTTATTTGTTGATGAAAACCATGACGACATATTTTTGTGGTGGGGTAGGATACGTTGGGTGCGTCACGAGTAATATTGCATTAATGAATAATGTGAGAAAGGATTTGTCCCTTCTATTTTAATAGAATTTGATATCTTAATCCCTTTTATGGAAATGATATAGTCTAAATAAATCCATGGACACAATGTTTTATAGGAAAGTTCATTTTCTAGGAAGTCAAAGAAAGAGACATCGAGCACATAGGTTGATGACACCAGCATTCAACCTAATTGATTAGAGATATCATGATAAATGGATTATATTACATAGTAAGTGTCTGTATGAGGTAACATTCCATTGTAGTATTAACTTCTTTTTCTATAGGTTCCTTGGTATGTTGTTATGCGCTAACCTTGGAATTTAGTCTACTTCACCTAATTCCACTGAGAAATTGGCCTAGAGGGTCACACACTAAGTGTATCCAAAATCTTAATTAAATAATAATATATTATTTATTATTTAACAAGTTGAATAAATATTATTCCAAGATGTGGTTTAATAATTATTCATATACGATTGATCATATATATTCTATCACCAGTTATTCAAGAGAATATAATTTGAGTATTATATTTAATAAATATTTATTTACTATTTAGTGAATATAATATTTATTTATTTATTGGTTAATAATTAAGTGATATTTATTTACTAAATAAATAGTCATTATTCAAGGCCCGATAAATATAAAGGAATGGAAGACTGAGTTTTTAGGTCCGATGAGAAATAATAAATATTTGATATTATTTATTTAAATAGTATTTAATATAATTCGTAAGTTAAGAACATGTCAAGAAATAATAATAATAATAATATTATTATTTTACATGGTGTTTCGTAGGGATTAAACAAACAATGAAGGGAACTTGTGCTATTATTTTATTTCAACACTTGTAATATATAAACTCATTTATATTATTATCTCTATAATCTAATTCATTTTGTTGGTTGTGCATAAAAATATTGGAGAATACTCTAAATACTTTCTAATATCCCGTATTTTCTGTGTATTATTTTTAAATATTATATGGAATTATTACAAGACTAGTATTTGTGATGACGTATGATTCTAAGGCTTGGAGTGCCCAGAATAAAGTTTTAAAATAAATAAAACTTTTAAATAGCATGCGTGAGAATTTTTCCAAAAAAAGTGGAATAACTTTTAAATAGGTGCCCGGATCAGAAATCTATGGGCACTATTGCGTTCAGAGTAGCGAATTTACCTATGGGGAGGCCTAACATTGACCGGACCGGGTCGACATCAGAATTTAGTTTTTGGACATTTTAAAGTAAATAAAAAAGAATGATTTATTTTATTTTAAACATTTCTATAATGCAGCAATGCATTATTTGGTTTTAAATGACCAATATCCTAGGGTTAGGCTCACAACCCTATAAAATTTCCCTAGAATCCTTTGGAACTTTGGATAGGAGACACCTTAGAGAATTCCCAGCGAACGACGACGAACAACGACACGTGGATCATTGCATAGCAAGATTGAATCCTGACCGACAACCGATATCTCTCTTCATCTATGATCAAGGTAGGGGTTGTTATTTCAATTCTTCTTTTCCCATTCTTGGATTCAAATGATGAATGTAGATCAACTCGCAAATAGGTTGACCTGTGGATTGTTCGTTCTTGTGGAGGGGTATTTTATCGAGTTTATTTTTGAGGAATTAATCCATGTTTAAGTTGATTTAAATTTTGATTTTCTATGTTTGATCCCTCTAATGGGAGAAAATCAACGTTGTGATGAACGACAGTGGAGGTTCGTTCCTCAGTTTGTTATTTTATTTTATTCTCCCTTTTTGACCTTGCATTCTTCACGTTCTTCATGGGGTCATGAACGACATATTTTTGTGCATTTTGTTCACAACGCAATGATCCCAAACTGGAGATCCAACATTGTGATGAATCAGAAGAGATTTGAAAATGATGGCAGCAAATGAATCAAATCGGTTCAAGAGAAATCCTTCCTCAACGGTTCTTAATGCGGGTGGATCGAAAAATGTTTTTGGGGCCGATTGGAGGCCCAAAACCAACAAAATCAGCTTTGTGGTGTCAGGGAGACCTTGAACCTTGAGTTTCATGGTGATTGGATGATCATATCAACATATCAAAGATCAACCGAGGCGTGGGAGGAAGAAAAACTATTTTTGGAAAATCGTGATGAACATGGCGTGTATCCCAAAGAACACGGTGTGTGGGAATAGTTCAGTGGAGGATAGTGCTCCGCAAGACAGGAAGTGATGACACGACATGTGAAAACTATCACAGGGTGTGTGGGTCCCTGCACAAGACTTGGTTTATATCTCGAACGATACATGGACACGGGGTGGAGTACACGACATGTACTCGACCACATGGCCAGACCAAGCCAGTTACACAGGTTACCCCATGTACTGGTACATGGGTTGGAATGCACAGGTTGAAGCCATATATGGGCACACGACCAGTGTACATAGAGCAGACCTCATATGGTAGGACACAGTGTGTCAAGTTCTTACAAATCGTGTATTTCTCTTTCTCCATGACATGCTCTTCAACACTGGCCATTGTACATGGGCAGTACTTGGGGTCATAGGACACAACGTGTGATCTTTCTACACACCATGTACTTTTCTGTACATGGCTTGATCTTCTTATCCAACACACTTTGGAAAAATTTTGTTTGGGTTAGTTCCCCATTTTCTCATTCCCCTAAAGGTTAGGTATCATTTTCATCCATAGGATTATGATCCCTTCAGCTGAACTTTATGGATAGAGATAGAATCCCTCCGAGAGGCCCGAAGCGAGATACTCTACTGATTCTTGGCCTTAGGTAGAGTCTAGTATCAATTTGACCAATCCTACAGGATGCAAATCCTCTACTTAATAGGTAAATCTGGATGATTTTTGGTATATGCCAAGGCCCTGGCAGTGATCCTCATCTATGTATTGTGATGTTTCCCCACTCAGGAGTGAGTTCTCCTGGAATGAGTGCATCTATTCTCTCTTCAGATATATCAGTGCATCTATCTCTCTCATGACACTTTTCAACAAACATACTTCTCGAATGGACGTCATCAGAGCTATCATACTCATAGAGTGATTTCTCTTAGATGATTGCTTCTTAGAATCTTCAAACTAAATCCCTAGCATGGGTATGCGATCGTTGTGACTTAACTCTAGACTACAGGTCTGAGTTTTGAGTATATCTGGATATTTTTCCCTTATTATATGTTTTTAGACATATACTGTGTAGATACGACTGTACCTTTACTTTGTGCATTGCTTTTTTTTCAAGGTCTTCTGCTGAGTATTATTATACTCACCCCTGCACAGGCTTTTCCTGCACGTGTCGTGTCTTGTGAAAATGAGTGGCCTTTTGATGGAGTCTCAGGAGGACCAAGATCAGACCGAGATTTGTGATATTCCCTACATTCAGAGGTGTTCCTATGACTATGAGAAGAAGTCATAGTACCTATTTCTTTCTTACAGGTTGGAATTTGTAGTTTTCATACTATTTTCTTTTGGTGGGCTTGTATTATGGCATAGTTTACTTTCCACACTTTACTTTATTTTGTGCTATGTTGGTTGAGTTTATTTGTATGCATGAATTTCATTCCTTAGTGGTTTTTACATTTCATCATTTGTGGTCTTGGAGATGCGGGCCTGTGTAAAAGTACTTAGGAAATGCCTCTCATGTTAGTGATATTCCTACTCAATGCTAAACACAAACCCTAGCCTATTGGAGGCAGGTTAGGGAATCACGACGTGGGCCCCATTGGGATGGGTTGTGACAGATTGGTATCAAAGGTGGTCGATTATACCTTAGGGCCAAGATTCTATGAGATTAGTTTGGGGAAATGTTTTTAAGTGTTTCAAGTTCATCTTTCAGGCCAGGGACTCTAGTTTTGGTGCGGGCGACCGACATATCCATACACCAGGACTCTGATAACTTTCTTTTCGGCTCGGTACATGAAAACACTAGTTGCAGGGAAACAAAAAATGGTACATGCATCATATAGGAATTAGTTGTGTTTTCCATATCCTTTAGTGTCATCTATACAGATATACTCTTTGACCATGGTGCATTTTATTTCCTTACAAGATACCTCTATGATGCATACCTTCTAGGATTCAGCGGCTCGATCATGAGGATGACCCCCTCAATGAAAAGGATTTGATTTAGGGACTAGTTCTACAGGCGTTACCTCTCGGTGGTGCACCTAGTATACCACCACTATTGGAGAAACATGTGATACCTACAATACCAAAAAATGAGGAGCATAGGGTGAGCACACTCCATGAGTTTCAGAGATAGATACCCCTCAGGTTCTGAGGCGAGACTGACCCTCGGGTGGCTAAAGACTGGCTTGAGGTAGTGACCAGAGTTTTCCATCTAGCGAGGACACCAACAGACCATATGGTGATCCTAGGAGTGATCCTTCTTTAGGGTTCGACAGGATGATAATGGAGTTTGACCATGCAGACTCAAGAAAAGGAGACTCTTTCATGGATGAAGTTCAAGTGACTCTTTAGGGAGGATTTATATATGGTTATGCTGAGAGAAGTGCGTATCCAGGAGCTTCTTCAGCTCCAATGGGGTAGTTTAATGGTGGATAACTATTCATCAAGGTTCACCAACCTCACCAGGTACTCGATGGATATGATCAGGGATAAATACTTCATAGCTTGGACCTTCGAGTGAGGTCTATTATGAGACATCCGAACTATTGTTGCGCCTCTATGCATTTTGACTTATGTAGGAGTACTTGAGTGAGCTTTGGTGGTCGAGAGCTTCTTGGTTGAGTTGAGATAGCCAGTGGAAGTCAGCATCAGGCAAACTGGTGTAGAGACCTCGATAGTAGGGAGATGATGTTAGGCATAGGGATCAGGACATGGGAGACATTATAGGAGGACTCAAGATAGGGGATCTACATTCCAGGGCTCTCAGGATGGATCCAGTTAGCCTAGGGAGAGGCTATGCTACTTGTGCAATGGCAGGGGACATATCTCTAAATATTTCCCAACCCGTCAAACTACTAATAGGGAAGTGATTGATGAACCACTGAGGTAGAGGTATAGAGTGGATCAGGAAAACCCGTTAGGTAGTGAATGTGGCAGAGGAGCATGGAGCGCTGTAAGAGGTGGCAGAAATTTTGACCTACTTTCACCACCACCCCCAAGAGATCCGCACCAGGCTTAGGGAACTGAGGGACATGGTTAGGGGAAACTACATGCGGTCTAAGAGTATGACCTAGGGAATCTAAGGATGATCTGAGGTAAAATATGTTTCTTTTATACCCTAGCTACCATACTTATTTACATGGGTTCCAGTCATTCTTTCCTCGCTACATGTCTTGTGAAAAATCTTGAGATTCCGGTGGAGCCGTTGACTTAACCCTTAATCTTGGAGACACCTACGGGAGGAGACTCAATGATCACACATCTTTTCAATTATGTGATCTTAACCTTGGAGGTGTGTGTTTTGGTTAGAACCTCTTGGTGGCAGCGTTGAGGCCTTATGATGTCATTATTGATATGTATTGGTTATATTTGGTCTATGCCTATATTGACTACTTTAAGTGAAAAGTGTGGTGTGTCTGCAATGATAGAATGAGGTTTTCCTTTGTTGGTGAAAAGGAAACCCAGACAATACAAAATGAGATCATGCTTAGGAGGGTGCAACTAATCACTCATGAGTTGGCTATCCTTGCCCTCTGAGCAATAGATTTTGTGAGCTTCCAATTCCTAGAAATAGTGGTGGAGTACGAGGAAGTCTTTCAGAAGATGTTACAGGATTACCTCCTCACCAGGATATCAAGATTCTGTATAGAATTACACCCCAGGACAACACTAATATCCTCACCAGAATATCAGATGGATCCCATAGAGATTGTGAGTTGAGGGTGTAGTTAGAGGTTTTATAGAGAAAGGGCTTCATAAGACCTAGTGTTTCACCCTAGGCAGACCTAGTTTTATTTTCCAAGAAGGAAGACAATAGTTTAAGGTTGTGTATAGATTACTGGTGCCTGAACCAGGTAATAGTGAAGAATAAGTATCCACTGCCAAGGATTTATGACCTCTTCGATCATCTAAGAGGGGAACTGTGGTTCTTGAACATTGACCTTTGATCAGGTTACCAACAGTTATGAGTACAAGACAAGGATATACTGAAGACGACTTTCAAATGTCGCTATGGTCACTATGAGTACTTGGTGATGCCTTTCGGCATGATGAACACCCCTATAGTGTTCATGGGAATTATTAACTGGATCGTCCAGCTGTACTTAGACTAGTTCATAGTGGTCTTCATCAACGACATCATTGTGTACTCGGTGTTAAAGGAGGAGCACACGATACACCCATGGATAGTTCTAGACGTACT
The DNA here is from genome assembly GCA_963277665.1 of Viscum album. NCBI lineage: Eukaryota > Viridiplantae > Streptophyta > Magnoliopsida > Santalales > Viscaceae > Viscum > Viscum album. Next base: position 723,192,430 of record OY728165.1, read on the forward strand.
CTAAGAGCACCATATTTATGGTAAGATCTCAAAGTTCCAATTCTGGATATTGGAGGTCCACTTCCTGGGACATGTTATCTCAGAAGATGGAGTAGAATTAGACCCAACTAAGCCAAGGTGGTGTTAGCATGGGAGCCACCCCAAAGTATGACAAAGGTGCAGAGCTTCCTTGGGTTGGCAGGATACTACTGAAGATTTATCCCTAATTTATCCCAGATATCAACACTGATGACATCCTTGACCTGAAAGAGGAAACCTTTCATATAGATAGAGAAGTTCCAGAAGGATTTCCATTAGTTGAGTTATAGTTTGAAAAATGCGCCGATCTTGGGATTTCTAGAATAGGGTGTTGAGTATATAGTTTTCTATGATGCATCAGAGACCGAGCTTGGTTGTGTTCTAATGAAGAGACATGCGATGAATACTTATGGTTCATGCTAGATAAGGATGTATAATTAGAACTACGTGACCCATGATATTGAGTTAGCAGTGGTAGTCTTTGTGTTGAAGATGTGGTGACACTACTTGATGGGAGAATGATTTATCACCTGATCTAACCACAAGAGCCTCAAATACATATTCTCTCAAAATTATTTGAATCTGAGGTAGAGGTTATGGCTAAAGTTCCTATAGTATTATGACTTGTAGATAATCTATACTCTTAATAAGGGGAACGTAGTAGCTGATTCTCTCAGTCAGAGATCGAGTTCACAACTGCTGAGTGAGGTGTCAGAGAAGTTGGCCTTACTACAGTTATCCTTCATGGATGGAGATGATGCAGTTTATCTCCAGTTTATGGTTGTCACCCCTCCACTCTTATGGTGAGTTAGCGAGGCACAACTAGGGGATGTTGACTACAAGACTTTACATGCTCAGTTATCCACAAGACAAGCTCTTGATGAATATTCTCAAGGTAGGGAGCACACCGTCCTTTTTAGAGGATGAAAAGTTATGCTAGTGGAACTGTGGGAGGAGGTTCTAAGGGAGTTTCATACATCCCCCTTAGCAGTACATCTTGTAGTGAAAAAATGTACCAAGACCTACACCATCAGTTCTGGTGGACAGGTATGAAGAAGAAAATAGCAAAGTTCGTTTCTCGATGCCTTACATGATAATAGGTGAAGGATGAGCACTAGGTGTCAGCGGGGTTATCTCACCCAGTGGAAGTGCCAGAGTGGAAGTGGGATGAAATATTTATGGAAGTTTTGATGGTCTTACCATGAACATCTAGGGGACATGATTCTATCTGGGTGATCATTGATCGACTCACCAAGTTGGACCACTTCCTAACTGTCAGGGAGCAGAGTTCTGTAGAGATATTGGGATGCCTCTATGTGTAAGAGATAGTCATATTCATGGAGTCCCTTTGAAAATAGTCTTAGATCATGATTCTCATTTTACATCTCGGTTGTGGAAGGGATTTTAGGAGGCATTTGGGACTCAACTACGCTTGAGCACAGCATTCCATCCCCAGGTAGATGGTCAGACAGAGAGAACCATTCAGGTTTTGGAGGATATATTGTGGTCCTGTATCTTGGATTTTGGTCATAGTTGGGAGGAACACCTATCACTGGTGGAGTTTTCATACAACAATAGCTACCACTCCACCATCGGTATGATGCCATTTGAGGCTTTATATGGGTGACACTGCCAGTCACCACTTTTCTAGACTGACCTTGGAGAGTCAGCACTCATGGGTCCAGAGTTGGTGTGAGATACCATCAAGAAGGAGTATATCATCTAAGAGTATATGAAGACTACACAGAGCTGGAATAAGTCTTATTCTGACAGACGATAAAGACCTCTAGAGTTTGAGGAGGGAGACCATGTCTTCCTCCAGGTCTCACCACATTGAGGGTTGTAGAGATTTGGACGGGGTGAAAAGTTGTATATGAGGTTTATTGGACCTTTTCAGATACTACATAGAGTTTTCATACCACCTATATGTACTATCGTAGATACACTGGGTACATGATGTATTCCACCTATTGTAGCTAAGGAGGTACGTGCATGACCCATCACACATCATCGACTGGGGAGAGCTGGGCATCGAGGATGGAGCGAAGTTCATAGAGTACCCAGTGGAGATCAAGGATCAAAAAGAGAGGATCCTTCATGGGTGAGAAATTACCTTGGTGCATCTCTGATGATAGTATGGGAACCTTCAGGAGAGCATGTGGGAGCATGAGGCTCAGCTCTGCGCGCAATACCCATATCTGTTTGAGTAACCTTTTATTTTGCCATTTCAAGACATAAATCCCTAAGGTGGGGAGAATGTAATGTCTCAGATTTTATTTATGTTATTTTTAAATATTATATGGAATTATTACTATATGATGATTTTTGATGGCGTGCGATTCTGAGTCCCTAAGTACTTGGAATAAACGTTTGAAATAAATTAAACTTTTAAATAGCACTCACGAGCAGTTTTACTAAAAAAGTGTAATAACTTTTAAACAGGTGCCTAGATTATAAATATGAGGGCACCATTGTATTTAGAGAATAAAATTTACCTAAGGTAAGGCATAACATAGACCGATGCGGGCCAAAACAAGAAGTTAGTTTTTGGATGTTTAAAAAAAATAAAAAAAATAAAAAAAAAATAATTTATTTTATTTTAAATGTTTCCATAACGCAGTGACACTTTATTTGGTTTTAAATGACAGGGAGCCCAGGGTTAGTCTCATAAACCTAAAAAAATTCCCAAGAATACTCTAGAACTTTGGAGAGAGGCCACCCCAGGGAATTCCTAACGAACATTGACGAATGACGATGCATGGATTGTTGCACAATGAGATCAAATACCGAATGACGGACAATATCCATCTTCATCAATGATCAAGGTAGGGGTTGTTATTTCAATTCTTCATTCCCTGTTCTTGGATTCAAACTATGAATGCGGATCAACCCATGAATATGATGACCCATGGATCATTCATTCTTGTGGGAGGGTCTTTTATTTGGTTTATTTTTGGGGAATTAATCCATGTTTAAGTTGATTTATGTTTTTATTTACTCTGTTTGATACCTATAATGAGATTAGATCAATTCCATAAAGAATTATGGTGGATGTTATTTCCTCAGTTTGTTATTTAATTTTTTCTCCCTTTTTGACCCCGCATTCTTTGCGTTCTTTGTGGGGTTATGAACGATGGATCGTTTCACGTCTGTTTCAAAATGCAACGATCCCAAATTGGAGATCCGACATCGTGATGAACTAGTAGAGGTACGAAGATGGTGGTGGTAGATGAATTGAGTTTGTTCAATAGAAATCATTCTTCAATGTTTCTTCGTGCGGTTGGATCAAAACATGTTTTCAGAGATGATCAGAGGCCCGAAACCAATGAAATCAGCTTTGCGGTATTGGGGATACCTCGAACTTTGAGTTTTGTGGAGATCGAATGGATGTATTGACGGATCAAAGATCAAAAGATGTGCGGGAGGAAGAATAGATATTTCTAGAAAATTGCGATGAACACGGCATGTATCTCAAAGAACACGGCGTGTGAGACCAGTTCAGCGGTAGCTAGGGCTCTGCACGACAGGAAGCGATGAAACAGTGTGTTACAACTATCACATGGAATGTGGGTTCTTAGTGGGACTTGGAATGTATCTAGAACGATACATGGAAACCGGGCAGAGTACACGATATGTACTCCACCACACGACCAAACCAGGTCGGTTACACGGGTTACCCCGTGTACCGGTACATGGGTTGGCATGTATGGGTTGAAGCCGTATATGGGAAAACGAACAGCATACATGGAGTATCCCCTGGATAGTAGGACACAATGTGTCACATTCATACCCACCATGTATATCTATTTCTACAAAACATGCTCTTTGACATGGGTTGTTGTACATGGGCAGTACTCGGGGTCATAAGACACGATGTGTGATATTTCTACACACCATGTACTTTTATGTACACAGATTGATCTTCTTGTCCACCGTTCCTTGGACAAGTTTTGTTTGGGTTAGTGCTCCATTTTTTCATTCCCCTAAAGTACAGGTATCATTTACATCCATAGATTTATGATCCCTTCAACATGACTTTCTAGATAGAGACAGAATCCCTCAGAGAGGCCTAGAGCGAGATCCTCTACCCATTGTTGGCCCTAGGTAGAGTCAGGTATCAATATGACCAATCACATAGGACGTCGATCCTCTACTTAGTGGGTGAATATGGATGAGTCATGGTATATTCCAAGGCCCTAAAAGTTATCATCATCTGTGTATCATGATCATTCCCCACTCTGGAGTGAGTTCTCCTGGAATAAGTGCATCTATTCTCTTTTCAGATCTATCGGTGCATCTATCTCTCTCATGACACTTCCTGAAAAACGTACTTCTCAGATAGACGTCATCAGAGCTATTAGACTTATGGAGTGAGTTATCCTGGATTAGTGCTTCATGGAATCTTCAAACTAAATCCCTAGCAAGGGTATGTAGTCATTGTAACTTACCTATAGACTATAAGTATAGGTTTTGAGTATATTTAGATATGTTTCTCTTATTATATGTTCTGTAGAAATACACTATGTAGATATAACTATACCTTTTGTGTATTTATTTGTGGTTTTGGGGGTCCTCTACTGAGTATTGTTATACTCACCCCTCCATGGGCTTTTCCCACACATGTCGTGTCTTGTGCAGATGAGAGGCCTTTTGAAGGAGTCCCGAGCGGACCAAGACTGAACCAAACTTTGTGAGATTCCCTACATGTTGAGGTGTTCCTACAACTATGAGAAGTAGTCCCATTACCTATTTCTTGGTTACAGGTTGAAATTTATAGTTTTTAGACTCTTTTCTTTTGCTGGGATTATATTCTGGCCCAATTTACTTTCCGCACTTTACTCTCCATTGTACTATATTGGTTGGGTTTAGTTGTATGCATGCATTCCGTTCCTTAGTGGTTTTTACATTTCATCATCTGTGGGCTTAGAGATGTGTGCGTGTGTAAAGGTACTCAATAGATGTCTCCCATGTTAGTGATATTATTACTCAGTGCTAGTCACCATCCCCTGGACTATTGGAGTCAGGCTTGGGGATTTGTAGCATGGTCCCCACTGAGATGGGTCGTGACACCTTAGAGATATCTCTTATCCAAGAACTCTCCCAATAATGGAGAACAATCTTCCTCCACCAGATCAAGGAGAATTCTTTGGAAGTGATTCTGATAAGTGATCAAAGGCAGATAATGCAAGCACAAGGATCTACCATGCTAGAACTTGGAGATTCCTGCAATGACATTTGGAGATTCATAGAACACATGTGGATCATTGCTAGAAGGAATATATAATTGATTACTACAATGAAACGATAGTGCAATGCATATCTGTCACCAAATTCATCAATGAAGAAATAATTCCATCAAGTTAATTCTTAATTTAATTTAATTAATTATAAATAATATGTGATAATCCTCCCTTTGGTTCCAACGTGATTACTATTTTCTGATTTTTTTTGATCCAATTCTGTATATCACAATGTTTATCATCATGTAGATCTTGTATTGATCATCGATCATGACAAAAAGAAATCTTGGGCACCACCCATCACACTCTTCTGTTTAACTCAGAACCTACAAGTGGTATCAGAGCGGTCACATAATTATTTATAATTATTTAAAGATAATTGATTATTTATGCATTTTAATTTAATTTTAAAATTAAAGTTTAATCATTATTTTAATTTGAATTGTGATATCTACTTCCTCCTCCTCCGTTTGTCATAAATCTAATCGAAATGATTAATTTTATGATTAAAATAAAATTGAGGAACTCATATGAAGGTGCCAATGATTCTGTCTAGATAACACATGATTACACACCATGTAATCAGAATTACATGTCATGTACTTGTGGTCAATGTATTAGGAATTAATTCAGAAATTAATTCAAACTGTGTTCATTGATTACATGTGGTGAATTAAATACCTTACACTGTGTATTGACCGGGCCAGCCTGGCGCATGGTCAACCATATTACATGCTTTGTATCCCACATACATAGCATGCAATCCCTTTGATTTACATATGGGATGTGTATTCTATACATGACCTACCTGACCAGTGAAAGTGTGATTTGAAGATCACACGATGTGTATCCCATTGGAAACATCATGTACTCTAGTTTCCGAGGCACGATTTACATGCCGAGTCCCTATGTGTGTGCCTCGAATAGATGGTGAGATTCATACACACCGTGTGCTCAGATGTACACATCATGTGCTCATATGTACACACTGTGTACTTATACCAAATTACATAGATTTAAAATTTATTTATTATATTATGTAAACCTTGATAAATGTACTTGCATGTGGTCATTAAGTTGATAGGACACACCATGTGATGGGTTTTAATATTTATATATATATAAATGTTTAATTAATATCTACATAATTTTCAGATCTGCATATCGTGTATAAGTCATATTACAGTTGTTATTTTACATGCATTTAAGCATAACACATGACCGAAAAATAATGTAATTCGTGTAATTGTACACATCATGAAAGTACATGATAAGTCGTATATGCTATATATCAAAAAAGTAAAACTATATACGAGTATAATATGTATTGGGTAGATTCGTACGGGTATTCAACATGTTTTCCCCAAGGTATATTTATGTACATAGTTAATTTTAAAATAATTTATTTAATTTTTTTAAAATTACAATGGATGAGAATCTCAAGTAAATTCAGATAAGAATTAAGATAAAATCATTGATTAATTAAAGATAATAATTGATTGATTTGAGCATGATTTATCTTAAATAAGAGAGATTAATAATTGAATGCTAGTTTTTATTTGATGCATAATCCATTGAATAAATGTGGATGATCATGATTTAGACCATACCTTTGTATGTGATTGGTTTCATTTCATTTAATTTATTATTAAATTAAATTGTTGGCCTACATGCCTTCTCTCCTCTTATTATGTAGGGATTGTGTGCCCATGGTTTTTTTATGTAAACCCCTTTTCTCCTGACCTTCATGTGAGTAAAAGAAATATGTAAATGATGGATCTCCTGAGCTAGTGGAGGCGGTTCAAGTTTGGAGCCATGGAAAAACCAATCTAAGGAGATACATAGGTGGACATGTGGAAAGCTGTAACATTAATCTTAATCAGTTCAAGGTGTTTTCCCCCTAGATCAATAGTTAGTTTATCAACCACTAGATAAACTAACCATTAGTATATGCTCATGATCATACCACTTTATTTTTTTTTTCAAGTTTCATGGTTGTTTCATTATGGGAATTTTTTCGCGATCACATAATTTAATGAAGTTAACGAGAATGAAAGATAAAACTAAAATAAATTAGATTATTCATAAATATTATCCAATACATGGTTAATCACTTAAGTAAATCCACTTAATATTAACAAGCACGCGATAAATATAATAATTAGAAATTTATGCATAAAAGGATAACATCCCATAATAAAATATTAAGTCAGTATAGCCTCCACTACTTCATTTAAAATTGAACCATAGTTCAAAGTGATTTACCAGCCAAAGTTGGGGTGCTTTCAATTATTGGAGAATTCTAAATTGAAGTTTTGGGTTGAATTAACTTCGTTTACATCATGTATTGGCTGCCAAAGCAGGACTTGGTGTAATTGAGAGGCAAATGTTGAGGAAATTCAATATAAGTATTTCAAGATGGGGGAGTCCACTTAGCATATCAATGAATTGTGAGTTAATGCAGTTGGAATTTGGAATGCCTACCTAAAACCATTAAAGTTGCTTGAACAACCAAATTTGGGGTAATGAGAATGAAAATATGGATCAATGCCATTGAGATGCCCAAACAATAGAATATTTCAAATCCAATGGTGAGGGATATTAGGTTTTGATAAAATAGTGGGATACTAATAAATATAATATCTATTTATTTGTATAAATTTATCAAATAATATACTAAAATATATTCTCATATTATTTGTAGAAAAAAATAAAAGTGACATCAAACATATCATTGTGATCCATACTTAAGATAGAAAAACTTCTCATCGGCATAGATTTACAAGAGTGGAAAAGTTTCCTATGTGTCATAATTTTCCATTAAAGAAAATTATATGTGTTGGAAGAACCTTTTCTAGTTGTGCTGGGTAATGAGGAAAGTGATGAAGAGATATATCTCTATGAGAAACATATGAACAATTATATATATGCTCAATGTTTCATGTATTAATCCATTACCAATTATATTTTGAATTAGAATGTGGACATGGATGTGTATAACATGATGTCTCACCTTTGGGATCTCTATAAAGAGAAGGAGAGACAAAAGCGGTACTATATCTCCAATAATTTGTTTACAAATAAGCTTAGAGAGTTTGCGCCAGTTGGGCCTCATGTATTCAATATTATCAGCCATATTGAACACCTGGACATCTTAGGGAGTAAATTCTAAGATGAGTTGCATACAGATCTCATACTTTCATCACTGTCTAAGAACTTCTTCAATTTTATTGTTAATTGCAATATGAGTAATAATGAGAAGTGTCTTTCAGGACTTCTTACTTTGATTATAAAAGTGGATAAGGACATGGGTCATGATAAAACCACGGTATTTATGGTGAATAAGAAAAGCAATAATAAGGAAAAGGGTCCCAATACTTATAAATATTCTAAATCTTCTAATCATCGTCCTTCTGGGAAGAAGATTCAAAGGCAGGGTAAGGAAAAAGAGGCAGTATGTTTTTCATGTGGCAAGTCAGACCACTGGTAGAGGAATTGCACCCAGAAGCTGGGGGAAGATAAAGGTGTGTTCGTTATCAAGTGTAATCTTTCTATATCTACACATTGGGTATTATATATAGCTTGTGGTTCTCACATCTATATCCAAATTCCAGAACCAAGTATATTTTGAAAGATTTCTAGAGGATAGGTGGATCTAAGAGATACTAATGGCATGAGGTTGGCTTCTCTGGACATTAGTGACTACCACCTCTCATTTCCAATTAGAATGATTTTGGTTTTAAAATATTTTTATTATGTTCCTACGATTACCAAGGGCATATTTTCTATATCATGTCTAGATCCAGATGGGTTTATTTTCAAGTTTGAAAATAAAATTTGTTTCTTTTATAAGGACAACACATATTATAGTATTGAACATTTAAATAACATTATTTATGTATTAAATAAAAAAAACTAAGTGTTGTCAATTGATAATGAATCATCTTCACACAACTCATATAACACCAAGCTTTGGGATCACCATCTTGGTCATGTAAACGAGAAGTGTTTGACAAAGCTCTATCAAGATAGTTATTTAGAATCTTATGAGATAAAACCACATGATAGATGTCATGATTGTTTACAAGTATAAATTACCAAACCACCATTTTTTGGATAGGGTAAAAGGGTCATAGAGATTATAGGATTGATACACACTGATGTGTGTAGTCTATTTCCAGTAGAAGGTAGAGGTGGATATTCTTACTTTATAACTTTTACTGATGACTTGAGTAGATATGACTATGTCTACTTAATGTGGTATAAGTATGAGTCCTTTGATAAATTCACAGAATTAAAGAATAAAGTATAGAATCAACTTGGTAAAAATATAAAGAAGCTTCGATCAGATCGAGGTGGTAAATATCTTAACCCAGAGTTCATCAAATTTCTATGAAAGTTTGGGATTCTATATCAACTCACTCCACCTTATACACCACAATGGAATGATGTTAGTGAACGGAGGAATATTACCTTGTTAGACATGGTAAGGTCAGTGATGAGTCATTTATATCCTCTATTATCCTTTTGGGGATATGAATTACAAACTACGACATACACATTAAATTGAGTTCCAACTAAGTCAGCAAATAGAATTCCCTTCAAGTTATGGAGTGGAAAGAAATTCATTTTGTTGTACACACATGTATGGGGTTGAGAGGTGTTTGTTAAGGACTTATCAGGTAACAAACCAATACCTCATGGCATAAAGTGTATCTTCATAGGGTATCTTAAGGAAACAAAGGGATACTACCTATACAACCCATTAGATAAGAAAGTGAATTTTTTGAGACAAACTATTTTTATTGAGAGGGAGAACATCCTCAAAAAGGATAATGGGAGAAATATTGACTTCGATGAAGTTTACGATCAAGATACACAAGATTTGGAGTAGGAATAGGTTCCAAAGGTCCCTGTGGTATAATTAGTTCTTGAAACACAAGTATTTCATAGGAGCATAATAGAGGTAAGATAACCATAGTGATATGGTTTTCTAGTCACCGAATATGGAGAATCATTATTAGTTGAAAATAATGAACCTATATCCTACAAAGGGGAAGTAGAAATCTCATAATCTTTAATATGGAAAGAATCCATGAATTCCTAAATGGATTCCATGTATCCGAACCTAGTTTGGGTTCTGGTCGATGTGCTTCTGGATGTAAATCCCATTGGATGCAAATGGGTATTTAATAGGAAAATGGAAATGGAATGTAAATTAAATACATATAAATTAAGGGTGGTGGCTAAAGGGTTTAAAAAACATCAATAAATTGACTACAATGAAACCTTTTTGGCTATTTCCATGTTTAAATCCATTAGAATTATACTTTTAATAGTAGATTACCATAACTATGATATTTGGTAGATGGATTCCAAAATTTCATTCCTTAATGGTAACCATTAGGAAAATTTATTTATGGAACAACTAGAAGGGTTTGTGATTCTAGGTGATGAAAAAAGTATTTTCAAGTTGTAGAGATCCATTTATGGATTGAAGTAAGCATCCAGGTTATGGAACATTTGATTCAATAAAGACATAAAAGAATTTGGTTCAACTAAGAATGAATATTAGCTATGTGTTTACAAGAGGTTTAGTGAAAATGTGGTCATTATCCTAGTAGTATATGTTGATGACATGTTACTTATTGGAAACAACATATCAGTCTTACATTCTATTAAGGACTAGTTAAAAAAATATTTATCTATAAAGGACTTAGGTGAATTATTATATATTCTTGAGATAAAGATTATTCACAATATATCCAAGAGGATTCTTGGACTAAGACAAAGTATATATGTTGACCGGATACTAAATCGATTTAGTATGGAACAATCCAAGAGGGGATTGGTTTCAGTGTCACATGGTTTACATCTTTCTAAGAGAATGTGTCCTCAGACACAACATGAGAAATAGAGAATGAGTAAGATATAATATGATTCAGGGATAGGATCAATCATGTATTCCAGGTTATATACTAGACTTGATGTTTCCTATGAATTGAGCATGGTAGGCAGATATCAAGCATATCCATAAGAACAACATTGGACTTCTGTTAAGGATATACTTAAGTATCTGAGAAGAACTAAGGATATGTTCTTGTTGTATGGAGGTGATGAAGAGTTGGTCATTAGGGGTTATACTGATACTAGTTTTTAGACAAATCATAATGATCTAAAATCATAATCAGGATATATTTTCTGTCTCAATGGAGGAGTTTTGAGCTGGGAGAATTCAAAGCATCAAATTATTGCTAATTCTACAACAAAGTCTGAGTATTAGTGGCTTATGATGTATCTAAGGAATCCATTTAGATTCAAAACTTTTTCAAGGAACTTTATGTGGTAACTATCAGTAAATACCCTATCACATTGTATTGTGATAATACTGCAACAACATCTCTTGAAAAAGAGTCAAGGTCACACCAACCGACAAAGCACATACTCCAAAAGCATCACCTCTTGAGGGATTTATATTAGAGGGGTGAAGTTAAAGTAAGTAGAGTACCCATGGTAGATAACGTGGTGAACCCCTTAACTAAAGGATTATCTCAATATAAGAATGAATATCATGGGAGAGATAGCGAACTGAAGGTTGTTAGCTGTTGGATCTAGCACAAATGGGAGTATGTTGGAGTTGGTTCCATAGAAAAAACTTTTATGTACTTTATGATAACTTGTGTTCATGGTTTTGAATATTAATAAAATCCTTATCACATAATGATTGTTCTTATATGTAACATAGTGTGTGATAATTTCCTAAGAGTAGCTATCGTGCTAAAAGGTCATAGCAGTTCCCTGCTATGATGAGAACCCGAAAGTGCTACAACACTATTATTGAATATATGTTCTATAGCCAGATGATATCATTTGAGAGACACAAATGATATAGGGTATCAGGGGTGGTAACTTATAGGACTTTGAGACACCTTCTCATGGTGTACGCCCTTGTTAATATTTAGTAAGATATTATGAGAATAGGACTCACCAATAGAAAATCCACATTTATATGTTTCATTGGATGTTCTTATGTGTGGATTTTTATATTGGTACTTACAATTTAATATTATTATTAATGAGTATTATGAGTCATGTAATTTTATGTATTGATGAAAACTGTGATGACATATATTTGTGGTGAGGTAGGATATGTTGGGTGCGTCATGAGTAATATTTAATTAATGAATAATGTGAGAAAGGATTTTTCCCTTCTGTTTTAATAGAAGTTGATATCTCATGCCTTTTAATTGAAATAATATAGCCTAAATAAATCTATGTCCATGGTGTTATATAGGCAAGTTCATTTTCTAGGAAGTCAAAGAAAGAGACATTGAATATATAGGTTGATGGAACCATCATGCAACCTACTTAATTAGAGATATCTTGATAAAGGGACTATATTACACAGTTAGTGTCTGTATGAGGTAATATGTCATTGCAACATTAACTTCTTTCTCTATGGGTGTATTGGCGTGTTGCTAGATGCCAACCTTGGACTTTAGTCTACTTCGCCTAATTCCACTGAGAAAGAGGACTAGAGGGTCACACACTAATTATATCCAGGATATTAGTTAAATAATATTTTATTTTTTATTATTTAACAAGTTAAATAAATATTATCCCTATAAGTGGTTTAATAATTATTCATGTATGTTTGATCACATATATTTCTTCACTAGTTATTTGATAGAATATAATGTGAGTGGAATATTTAATAAATATTTGTTTTCTATTTAGTGAATATAATATTTATTTATTTATTGGAGAATAATGCAATGATATTTATTTAATAAATAAATAGTCATTATTCAAGGCCTGATAAATATAGAGGAATGAAGGAATGAGTTTTTAGGTCTGGTGAGAAATAATAAATATTGATTATTATTTAATTAAATAATATTTAATATAATTCACAAGTTAAGCACATGTCGAGAAATAATAATAATAATATTATTATTTGACATGGGGTTCTACAGGGATTAAATAAATAATGAAGGACACTTGTGCTGTTATTTTATTTTAGCCCTAGCAATATATAAACCCATTTATATTAATTTCTCAAAAAGACAATTCATTTTGTTGGTTGTGCATAAAAATCTTGGAGAATACTCTCTAGCCTTAGAGATCTCTCTTCTCTAAGAACACTACCAAGAATGGAGAGAAATATTCTCCCACCAGATCAAAGAGAATGCTTTGAAAGCAATTTTTATAAGTGATCAAAGGCGTGTGATGGAAGCACAAGGATCTATTGTGCTAGCCCCTAATGACTTCTTTGGCGATGTATGTAGATTCACTGAACATGTGTGGATCACCACTAAAGAGAATCTTCACTTGATTCCTATAATGTAATGATGGTATAGTGCAAATCCGTCACCAGATTCATCAATGAAGGAATAGTTACATCAAGGTAATTCTTAATTTAATTAAATTGATTATAAATAATATGTGATGATCCTCCCCCTAGTTCTAGAATGATTACTCTTTGTCTAATTTGGTTGATCAAATTTCATAGATCACGATGTTTATCATCATGTAGATCTCATATTGATCATCAATCATGACAAAAAGTAATGTTGGGAACTGATCGCATGCTTCCGCTGCGCCTGAAACCTAAAAACCCACTGGGTGTAAATGAGTATTCAAGAATAAACTAGACATGGAAGGTAAATTTAGTTCTTATAAGAAATGAATGGTTTCTAAAGGGTTTATGAAAAATCAAGGAATAAACTATGACAAAGCCTTTTCAATAGCTGTTATGCTGAAATTCATAAGAATTATACATGTCATAACAATTTACCATGATTATAAGATCTGGAAAATAGATGTAAAAATATAATTCCTTAATGGTAATCTCATGGAAGATGTATATAATGCACAACTATAATGGTTTATGATACCAAAGGATTCCAATAAGTTACGTGAGTTGCAGAGATCAATTTATGGATTTAAGTAAGCATCCAGATCATGTAACATTCATTTTGATGAATCCTTAAGAAATTTGGTTTCATAAAGAATTAAAGTGAGCCCTATTTCTATAAAAGGTTTTGTGAGTGTATTTTTTCCTAGTAATATATGTTGATGACATTTTACTAATGAGAAACGAGATATCATACTTACAGTCAGTTAAGATATGGTTGAATACATGTTTTTTCATAAACGAATTGTGAAACATCCTACATTAGAAGGATCAAGATCATTCGTGATAGATCTAATAGGATTCTTAGACTATGTCAGGGTACATATATTGATGATGTTCCCTTTTATTCTAATATTTTTACACATCTTTTCATTAATTTAATTGTGTTTTAATTGATAAAATTATGTTTTATTGAATAATTTTGAATTGTTGATTTTTTGTTGTCAAATTAATAAGACTCTTAATTCTATGTTTAAATATGTTTTTAATTGTTTAGTTTTAGTTTTCTCGATTTTTTAAAGTTTAATGAGTAATTATTATTATTTAAATTGATCTTTTAGTTTTAATAAATGTATTCTTATTTTTATTTATTTTTTATAATTAATTTATCAAAGTTTTTATTTTAATTTAAATTCTTGTTTTTATGTTTTTTGTATTTTGTTTTTTATTTTCAATTTTCCTTTACTGTTAATTTAATTTTATATTTCCTTGATTTTATTTTTAATTAGTAAGTTAATCGAAGTTTTAAATTTTTTTAAAAAAATTAACGACTTAATTGAATTAATAGTTTGTAACATTATTTAATAATTTAATACCTTTATAAATTTTATTAATTATTTTTTTAATTAATTAATTAATTAATTATCGAAATTATAATTTACTATTTACAAAATTTGAATTTTTGTTAGTTTTAAATTTCTGTTGTGTACATGGAAACCATGTAACCAAATTCCACATGGCCAAATTTGGAAACATTCAGCAAGTCATATAGCCAAAATTCAAAAAATGAGTACGTACCCAATTTCCAAACTGCATCAAGTAGTCAATTTTCACTACAACCATGTATCTGGATTTATGGGAAATCAACCACATAATTGATTATGTAGTCGATTTTTAGTTTTCCCACAATCATGTGTTGGTAAATATGTAAAAGCATTGAACGTACAAACAAAATCAAAGTGAACACACAATGAAAATAAATTCTTTCCCTCGAAACAAAAGCGGATGCGCAGTGACCCAAAAATAAATGTGTATAAAATACATGTTGACACATAAATTTTTATGTGAAAAACCCAAAATGGAAAACGCACAAGACCTAGTCCAGAAAGAGGGATCCACTAAAATGAATAATTACATGGTAAAGACTCCCCAAAAATACAAGGGATCTAAAAAGTAATACTCAAAAAAATAGTGGATCAAAGGCGAAGAGTGAAGAAAAATGATCATCAAACAAAAGGTGATCACTAAAAGAATCTGTTCTTTGTATGTCGGTGTGTTCTAAAAAGCCTTGATTCTTCCTCTTTTCATAAGGAAAAATGTATGCGTGAAGATTCATAACTCCAAAAAAAAATGCTTCTTTGACCCAAATTAAAATCATGTCTCTTTATGAATTAATTCACACATCCTTGACCCAAATTTATCATTTTCAAAGGCATGTCCTCTATTTTAGGAGGCACCCAAAAAACTCCCCCTCAGACTCGAGTGGGGATCACTTCCAACCCTGTAATCAGTCATCAAGTCTCAGATTTACCTATGGATAAACTCTTGGTCAACATGTATGACCCATTTTCATTAGTGTCGATCTTCTCAAGATATAACTATCTCAAATCAAAGATGTTGCAGATCTAATGATACCAAACATCGATATTTTTTGACCTTCCATGAAAAGTGGATTTCTTTCCCAAAAAAATAGTACTCTAACTATAAAAAAATAAAACATACTTTTCTTGATTTAAATTGAGCTATCAAATAAAAGTTTTCATCCACAAAAATTATTTACATGCCTCCGTAGATGAAATAAACTCTAACTCTATGGTAGATAAAGAAACACATCTTTGCAATCTATACTTCCAAGATACATCTCCCCCTACAAAAGTGATCAAATAGCCTAAGGTAGACTTCCTCAAATCGATATCTCCTTCCATATCTGAATCTATAAAGCCACAAAGCATAGGTTACCCATTTCCAAAACAAAATATCATATCAGAAGTACCCTAAAGATAACAAAAAATATACTTCACTTCTCTCCAATTCTCTCTACCTAGGTTTAATAGAAAATGACTAATGACACCAACTGTATGAGTTATATCAGGTCTAGTACATATCATTACATACATCAAACATCCAATGGAATATGAATAATGTATGTGATGCATCTCCTCTATATCTTCATCAGTAGAAGGTGACTGACTAGTACTGATCTTAAAATGAAAAGAGAGATGAGTACTAACCACTTTATCTCTATCCATAGAAAATATATGAAGAACCTTATCAATGTATCTCCCATGAGATAACCAAAATTTATTGGCCTTACTGTCATGGGATATCTTCATGCCAAAAATCTATCATTTTGGACCCAAGTCTTTCATTATAAAAGACTGAAAAATACCCTTCTTAAACCTATCAATTCTAGAAGCATCATGGCCAACAATGAACATATCATCAATATAAAGAAATAATATAATAAAATCATCATTAGTAAATCTCTAAACAAAAACACAATGATAAAAATATGTCTTCCTAAAACCCAGAAGAAAAATGATAGATTCAAACTTCTTATACAACTACCTCAAAGCTCACTTAAAACCATACAAACTCTTCTTTAACCTGAAAACATTATTTTCTTTACCTGTTTCAACAAAACCCTCTGGCTACTCCATATAAATATCCTCCTCTAAATCTCCATGGAGGAAAACTATAATCACATCCAGCTACTCAATCTGTAGATCCAAACTAGTAGCCAAACCAAGAACAACCCAAATGAAATACATTTGGACAAAATGTGAAAAAAATATCATCAAAATCAATACCTTTCTTCAAAAGTAAGCCTTTAAAAACTAACCTTGACTTGTATTATGGAACAAAACTGGATTCTTCATTTTTAATCTGATAAATCCATTGATTTTGAAAATATCTCTTACCCATCGGTAACTTCACTAACTCAAAAGTATGGTTATTGTGCAATGATTTCATCTCATAATATATTTCTAAAATCCATTTGTTCATCTGTTCACTTTCCATTTCCTCATTAAAAGATTCTGGTTCTCCCCCTTCAGCAAGGAGCACTTTCATGACCCGTCCCCTTTGTCCCATGCCGTGAATACCCTAATCCCACCTCCTATAGGCCAGGGGCTGGAGACTAGCACTGATTAGGACTATTCCACAAAGAGGAGGAATTTTCCTAAGTTCATGTACACATGCACACGTCTCCAAGAGTAAAAGATGAAACTAAAAACACTGAGTAAACAAGTATGCATCCCACTAAGACAACCACTAAGAGTTACAGTTCAAAATAGAAAAGTAAACGGGCTAGAATACAAGCCCAACTGAAAAAAAGTATAAGCTCTTGGATCTTGTCCACAAAAAACCCTACCTGAAGGGTAGGTATGGTAAGCTTTCTAAAATTCGATGAAGCATACCACGTCCATCGAGTCACCTTGAAAAACTACCTATCTCTAGCCCACTAAGGATTACTTTAAAGCTATCGATCATCTATACACAACACAACACATACAGGCAAAGACCGTACAAGGGTGAGTAAAACAATACTCAGTAGGTGCCCTAGACTACAAAGGTAAATCTCAAAGAAAGACAGAAGGAAGACTACCAAATAGGTACCTGAAGTGTATCCTCTAAGAAGTACAATTTAGAGAGTTTCTATAGTCAAATCAAACCAAGGCACATATACTAATAAATTCTATTAATATCCAAATTCATCAAGACAAATGGTCTCCATAGGAGACCCACTCCACACCCTCATAGGAGACCAACTCCATGTCTTCACAGGAAACCAACTTCACACCGTCATAGGAGACCAACTCCGCGTCTTCGTAGGAGACCAAATCCGCACCCTCTCAGGAGACAAACTTCATGTCTTCTTAGTAGACCAACTCTACACCCTCATAGGAGACCAAATTTTCATATTCTCAGGAGACAAACTCCACACCCTCGTAGGATAACAACTCCATGCCATCGCAGGAGACCAACTCTGTACCCTCACAGGAGACCAACTCCATGCCCTCATAGAAGACCAACTTCATGTTATTGTAGGAGACCAAATATGCACCCTCACAAGAGACCAACTCCAAATACTCACAGGAGACAAACTCTATGCCCTCACAAGAGACCAACTCTGCATCTTCGCATAAGACCAACTTTGCGTCTTTTCCACTACCAGTCACATGATTCCATCCTTAGAGTGCTTACTCCAGGAGCACCTACTCCTCGAGCCAATAGGTTATATTACAACCTCCATGAAAACTAATTTAGAGTATCTTAAAAGTATTGTCTTGTTTTGAGGGTCCTAACGCCCCAAATGGCTCATCAAACAGATGCACAATTTGAGAGTTATGAGAATTTAAGTAAAAAGGGACCGGTTGGGTTCAGGTCTGGTCCGACACACTTGAGCGGGTCAATTTTTCCACCTAGGACATGGTGGGCACCGCATCCCCACCTGGTCAACCACCGCGTGACCCGCCCTTTGGTAGTAGCTGTGGGGTCCCACCGTGGTCCCGCTGGACTACGATCCTTCACTGCGTGACGCGGTCTCCTATCACGTTCGGTCGAGGCCCACCACCAGCTGTCGAGCTGGAAACCCTATCCACCACCCGCGGTCACTGTGACATGGGTTCCTCTTACCCAGTGGTCATTCCATCGCTGGTGGCTCCTCTTCTTCGGGCCACCACCATCGTGGTGGCGGTTCTTTCTTCAAATCGAGATCACCATTTCAAACCTCTGGTCATCACCATCACTACCATGGTCTCATGATCATCTTGTCATTTCTATGGGGGTCTGGTCACATTCGCAACCTCCTGGAAAATCCTGACGCGACCACCTGGGTCCGTCAGTGAATAACGTAAGAACGGGGGAGAGAAAGTGCACAAGAACACCCTTAGAAAGAAACTTATCCTTGTTCATGCCGGCCTTGGTCTATTCATGACTATGGAATTATGAAAGAGAAACATAAGAATATTTAAAAAGACTCATCCCCTTTAATCCCTCATTTTTAACCATCCCACAAGAACGATTGAACCGCAGATCAACCTATTCGTGGGTTGGTCTACGTTCATCATTGGAAATAAAAATGGGGAAAGGAATCATGAAGAAAATAAACCCTATACATAGAAATAGTATTAATTAGAGGATAAAATTCATCATTGATGGCGATCCATCCACAAACATCCTTGATCCATCATTTGTTGGTGTTTTATCTGAGCTCTGATCTCCAAATCATCATCACCGGTGAGAGAACATCCTTCTCCTTAGGGAAACTTCCAGGATCCTGGGAAATTCTCTAGTGTTATGAATTCTAACACTAGTCCCTACCTATGATTAATGGAGGAAATGTGTTAATGCATTTCAGCATTGCCCCGATGCTGCGTTGCAGCATCACTGAGTCACCGCATCACGGTGCTATTGAGTCACTGTGTAACATTGAAGTAATAAAATAATTATTTTTAAATATATTTTATTTTTCTCTTAAAACATCTATAAATTAACTTTTGCACACTTTGGCCGATGTTAGGCCCCACCTAAGGTAAACTTGTTGTTCTAAGATTAATGTTTCCCTCAGATTTCCGATTCGGGCACCCGTTTAGAAGACACAAAAATCACACACCTATACTATTTTTTTTAATAAACATAAAAATAGCACGGAAATTTATTTTGAGCACCTAGGGCCCCATAATTATATGTTTTATTAGTTCCTGGTCTTGAAAGAATCACATATAATTTCTAAAAATTTTACATGGAAAATTCGAGACATTACATTCCCCCCACTTTAGGGCTTTACATCCCCAAAATCCAAAACAATGGCTAAACAAAAAAATGGGTATACTGGGCAAGAATCCTAGACTCCAACTCCCACGTGGTCTCTTGTATATTACTGTACTACCACCAAATGCACAATAGAGGAATCGATCACCCATGGAGGGTCCTAACCTATCGATCCTCGATCTCCACTGGGAACTCCACAAAGGTCGCCCCATTGTCAATGTTCAGCTTGCCCCATTCAATGATGTGTGATGGTTCATGTACATATATCCTCAACTGGGATATGTGAAAGATGTCATGCACCCACTCTAACTACGTAGGTAGATCCAAGCAGTGCACCACCTTGCCCACTCTATATAGTACCAGAAAAGGTCTGATGAACCTCAGATATATCTTACTGCCTCAGCCAAATCTATATATCCCACATTGAGGAGAGAACCAAAGGAACACATGGTCTTCCTCCTAAAACTCCAAGGGTATCTATAACCTATCATCATAGGAATTTTGAAGGATCTTTGTAGTCTTCATCTACTCCTGGATAACTTGAACCATCTCTGTAGTAGCCTACACTAACTCTAGGCCCATGAGTACTGAATCTATGGGGTAAGTCCAGCAAAGTGAAGACCTTCAGGGTTGCCCGTAAAAGGTCTCAAACGGTGCCATACCGATGGTGAAGTGATAGCTATTGTTGTATGCAAACTCCACCAGGGGTAGGTGATCCTCCCAACTGTGTCCAAAATCGAGGATGCAAGCACACAACATGTCCTCTAAGACCTAAATAGTTTGCTCTATCTAGCCATCTATCTAAGGTTGGAAAGCTGTGCTCAAGTGCATCTGAGTTCCAAACGCCTCATGCAATAACTTCCACAACTGGGATATAAAGAGCGGGTCACAATCTGAGACTATTGTAGATGGGAATCCATGGAGTCTAACTATCTCCTACACGTAGAGGAGTCCCAATCTCTCTACTAAACCCTATTCCCAAATTGTTGGGAAGTGGGACGACTTGGTGATTTGGTCAACAATCACCCAGATGGTATCATTCCTCCTGAACATACGTGTTAAACCTTTCAAAAATTACATCGATATTTTATCCAACTTTCACTCCGGCACCTTAAGGGGTTGAGTCAAACCCGCTGTAACCTTGTGCTTAGACTTCATTTACTAAAAAGTGAGGCGCCTTGAAAGAAACTATGCCACTATCTTCTTTATTCTTGGCCACCAAAAATGGCATCGGAGGTCCTAATACATATTTTTCACACCTTTATATGCCACCAAAGGGTATGTATGGAAATCCCTCAAAACCTCCTCCCATAATGTCGCTGGTATGACTGTGCGTCCTTTTAAAAGGATGACGCGCTCCTCACCTTTTAAATATCCATCTGTGGCAAGCCCTGTGGACATCTAAGCATGTGTAGTCTCACATATGGTATCTCCAAGCTATGCCTCCCTGACTCACTATAAGAGTGGTGGGGTAACTACCATATAATGGAGTAATCTACTTTATATCCATCCACAAAGGATATCTGAAGCGAGGACAACTGCTCTGAGGCCCCATTCAGTAGCTGTGAACTTGATCTCTAGTTGAGAGAATCTGTCACCATGTTCCCCTTCCCAGGAGTATAGACCATATCAAAGTCATATTCCTAGAGGAAATCTAGCCAACACCATTGTCTCAGGTTTATATCCTTATGAGAAAAGATATACCTAAGACTTTTGTGGTCTAGTTAGACAACAAACTACTCACCCATAAGGTAGTGTCTCCACATCTCCAATGCGAAGACTACCACTGCCAAATCCAGATCGTGAGTCATGTAGTTCTAATCATGTGGTCTCAACTACCGTGGACTGTAGGTAATCATTGATTTCACTTATATCAAGACACAACCAAGCCTAGCCCCTAATATGTCACAGAACACCATGTACTCAAAACCCTCCTCTGTAAATCTTAGGATGTGAGCACTTGTCAGACTCTTCCTTAGCTGTTGAAATATCTCTTGGCACTTATCCATCCACACGAAAGGTTTCGCCTTTCATGTCAAGGATTTCATGGATGCTTCTACTCTAGAAAAGTCGGGTACAAACCTATTATAGTACCCAACCAACCCAAGGAAACTCTACACCTCAATAACATTCTTGGGTGGATCCCAAGAAAGCACCGCCTCTATCTTTGCTGGATATAATACAATTCTAGCCTCTGAAATGACGTGCCCCAAAAAGTGGACCTCTTGTATCTAGAACTGAAAATTATATAGATTCCCATAAAGCTGGTGTTCTTGGAGTAAGTCCAGGACCATCCTCAAGTGTATCGCGTGCTCCTCCTAGAACGCCGAGGACACTAGGATTTCATCAATAAAGAACACTACAAACTGGTCTAAGTAAGGATGGAAGATCCTATTCATGAGTCCCATGAACACTGTTGGGAATTTTGTTATGCCAAATGGCATCACTATGTACTCATAGTGTCTATAGATACATTTGAAATTCATCTTCAAAATGTACTTATCCCACACCCGAAGCTGGTGATAGCCAGATCTGAGGTCTATCTTAGAGAACTATCTCACTCTATTCGGATGATTAAAGAGTTCATCAATCCTTTGTAATGGATACTTGTTCTTCATGGTCACCTGATTCAGGCATCATAAGTTCACACATAACCTAAAGATCCTATTTTCCTTCTTGGAAAACAATATTGGGGTTGCCCATGGTGAAACACTAAGTCTCACGAAGACCTTTGACATGTCTATTTCATATATATATTTTCATGTGTTTTAATGTGATGATTTTGTAATTTATTGAATAAACATTCCATGTTTGGAACGAATTGAGTTTTTTATTATTATTTGTGGTAGGAAATAATGGATTTGTGAAAAGAGAATGAAAAGGAAGAAATATGAGCCGAATGACCCTTCGTACCATGAGCGAAGCGAAGTGGTGCAACATCATATTTTTCAGATGAAGGGGATCTGGAAACTGAATAAAAAATACTACACGTCGTGTACCACAAGTACACAAAGTGAACATTTAAAGTAAAATAGATCAGTGCTGGACAATTCGTGATGATGGATCACATTGTGAAATTCAATTACACGGCATGTACCACTAGTGCACGACTTGACTGTAGTCAAAACAACATACGATGTTTCCAAGGATTCAGCATGGCAGAGGAAAAACGAATCTAAAGTCCATATCGTGTACCCCAGGTACACATCATGTAGGTTTCAACGTGCAGAGAAACACCAGGTGACATAGGCCATGAGTTTGGACGAGAAAACCCTATAAATAGAGGCCTAGGCTAACCTTACAAAGCACTCGAAGGCATATGAATCCAAGAAGAACCAACGGAAGGCCTCCAGATGAAGGAGTAACAATACAGGGTCCCATGATTCCACCTTTCTTCTTTAGGTACCCATGAAACTCACTCTCATAATGAGAGAGTAGTCATTCTGGTGTCAGGTGGTGTGATCTGTAGGGGGATGTGCTGCTAGGGATTATTTTTTATTTTCTATTCATGTTTTGGATTGTTGAAACTTTTTTTTTTCAATTTTAAATCACTTTATTTTTGTATTTCTTGACCATTGTTATGTTTTTAAAGTTATATTTTCATTTGTCCAATAAAATGACTTAGTTGTGTATGACCATTATGCAACCTAATCCAATTATGTTTAAACAATGTTTTTGGTCACCTATCTCTATGATTGAATCTATTAGATGACCATTACAATGACCCAATCATAGTATTTGAGTAGTATACCAAGACCAAGGATCCCCACTAACCCAAATCCCTCACTAAAACCGAATTAATCAATTATCAACAAATTCTTTGCACACGAACCTAAAAGTCACTAAACCTAGCATGCCTCCCATATTGATTTAAACCTCAATATTTCTATTGTTTCTATTTTCTCACAAACAAACAATAAACTAAAATTTCAATTTCCTAATTAATTTATAACATATGGATCATCCTTGTGGTTTTGACACTCAGACCTACTAGATACTACACCTTGAGTTACGATTATTTGAGTTTTATAAATTTTGTTTTTTCATATCACCGTAGGGAACTAACAACACCCTAGGGGGCTATCAACCTTCCTTTTCAAGTCCTCCAACTGTAACCTAAATTAAAGAAGCTCTGCGGGAGTCATCAGATATATCAATGTTGATATCGATGTCATCCTAGGGTACATGTCAATATAGAAGTCTACCTCTCTATAAGGAAGTAGTCCTGGAACATCCTTTGGAAATATATCCTTGTACTCATTCACCACTATAGATAAATGAGGACTCATCTCATCCACCGCATCGAGGGTCATGTTAGAAAATTGATGTATGATTGGCTGCACCCTCCTATGTGTGAGTCTATCCTATACTTCTCAAGTTTCCTTTTCACTGATAAAGGAAAACAGGTCCCATATTTGAGGACACACCACACTATACACCTAAAATAGTCGATCTGAGTATGAACTGTGGATAACCAGTCCAAAACTAGAATGAGGTTGTAAAGCCTCGATGATGCCAACATGAGATCCCAACCTAAACTCTTTCCCCCCAAGAGTTAGGGAACACTGTTAGCACCAATGTGTGATTGTTGAATCTTCTTTCTTAGGAGTCTCTAAGAATAGGGATTGAGTCAACGATTCCACTAGAATCTTTGTGCCTCAAAAAAGGGTTGTGGTGATAAAAGAATGAATTACACCCGTGTCTACTAAAACTATATCTAGGGTGGAAAATACAAAGATCATATATCTAATAATCCTAGGAGTCTCAGGATCATAAGCCTCTATTTTCTAGAGCTAGCCTTTCCCCTATCCACAGATCCTTAAGCTCGTGGTGGACCACCTGGGAGTGGTGGTGGTAGTTCCTCGAACCTCAGTCCAACTCCTACCACTCATCCTACTCCTCTTCCACTTCCACCACCTAGAAGACCGCCCTGTTATTGCCTCCAACATTACCTTGGTGGTTCCTCGACCATCTCTTGGTCGTTCGTACAGCTGGTCAGACAATCTCTAGCCATATGTCCCCAACCGTCGCACGTGTAGCATAGCCCTTATTCTGGCCGACCTGCTCTTCCCTAGAATCCTCGTACCACTGATCCCTTGTCCTGGGGTTGTCCCCTGGACTATCTATTCCTCTTGGACCCCTACGTTAGTTGTTAGATACCTGCTGTCAAAGACTCTACTACCTGACGCCCGGTGGTAGCTCCCACCGCTGATGCCTTCTCCGTAAGAAATCTCTCTACCAGTAGAGCTCGCTCCAGCAACCCATCATGTGTATGAATTTTAAGGGATATAATCGATGCCCTGATCTCCTGGAATAGTCCCTTCTCGAAGGTATGAGCCCTGAAGAATGGTCCATGCACCATGTTTGTAGAGTAGTGAGAAAGATCTGTGAATTTCGTTGAGTACTCTACCACAGTCTAGCTTCCCTAATGTAGATACAGGAGCTCCTGTATATGCACAGAGCGTAACTTCATTGGAAATAATTCCTTCTTGAAAATATGATCAAAGTATATCTAGGATAGGGTCTCCTCCTCATGCGTTTGTATCATCAAGCTACACCATCTCTCCATCAAGCCCTATAGAAGACTCGTGGCTATGACCATCATCTGGTCAAGAGGCATCCTCAATAGGCATAAAACTTGTGTAACTGCCTCTATCTAATCCTTAGCTACATGAGGATATGTCTCACCTCCGAACCTGAGATCTCGTTGTCTATGAAACTCATGAAATGTGCTCAGCCTATATACATCCCTTATTGGTAATGATGGTAGGAACTACTTTTCTCCAAGTGGTGGTATCACTGGTACACCACCAGGAGGTACTATCTCTAGCAACGGTCCCTGCACCGATGCCTCATTTCCTGGCAGACCATCCTCATGGTCACAACATGAAATCCTGGTTGGCTGCCTATGTGGAAGCATCCTTAAAGAGAACAAGATGTACCATGATCAATAGAGTACACCTGGTGATCTTACTCTGAATCAAGAAGGATATGAGAACACACTCAATTCGTATATAATGCATGAACCATTGATTTAACCTAAAACTATTGTGTTCATGTACTGAGTCAAAAAGCAGATTTCAAGCTCCTGGTGTATGGATACATCAGCCACCACACCAGCACTGGGTTCCTTAGCCTGAAAGTCGAACTCAAAACACTTAACACTATTTCCCCAAAACAAAAGTAAAATCAATCACCCTCTAATACCACTCTTTCAAAACCTATCCCCCAGGGCCCGTGTCATGACTACCCCAAGCTTGCCTCCCATAGGCCAGGGGATGGAGACTAGTGCCGAGTAGGCATATGCCACAAAGGGGAGGCATTTTTCTAAGTACCTACACACACACACATCTCCAAGAGTAAGTACTGAAACTGAAAACATTGAGTAAATAGGTATGCATCCCACTAAGACAACCACTGAGAGTAACCGTACAAAATAAAAAAGTAAACTATCCAGAATACAAGCCCGATTGAACCGAAAAGTACAAGCTCCTAGATCTCATCTGTAGAAAACCCTACCTGATGAGTAGGTACAATAAGTTTTTGGAATGTCACTGAAGCATACCATGTTTGTTGAGTCACCCTAAAACACCACCTATTTCTGAACCACCAAGGACTCCATAAAATCTTTTGATTGTCTTCACACGACACAACACGTGCAGGAAAAGCCCGTGCAGGGGTGAGTAAAACAATACTCATTAGGGACCCCAGACCACAAAGGTAAATCTCAAATCAAGACACAAGGAAGAATACCAAATAGGTACATGAAGTGTAGCCTCTAATAAGTACAGTTAAGAGAGTCACTAGAGTCTGATCACACCAGGATACATATACTAAGAAAGTCTAGGAATATCCAAATCCATAGAGACATACAGTCTTCACAGGAGACCTACTCTGCAACCTCGCAAGAGACCAACTCCATGTCTTCACAGGAGACAAAATTCACACCCTCATAGGAGACCAAGTTGAGATCGTTGCAGGATACCAACTCTGTGCCCTCGTAGGAGACCAAATTTGCACCCTCATAGGAGTCCAACTCCACATCTTTGCAGGAGACCTGTTAGAGTTGGTGTCCTAGAACCAACTATTTTTTACTTTTATTACATGGATATTTAATGTATTTAAATATTAAACATCTTATTATATATTGTTCATTTTTTTACATTACTATGATTTAATAATGTCCTAGAGTATTTGTTGCATTGATAAGGTCATGGTAGTTCCCTGCTATGATGAGAACTTTGAAATTCTATAACAATATTCATAAATATAGTTATATGGTTGGATGACATAATATGATGGGACACATAGCATACAGACCATTAGGTGCGAGTACTCATAAGTATATGAGACTTCCTCTCATGAATTTTGCACTTGGTAATCTCTAAGATATGAGATTATGAGAACAGACCCACCAGTAGGAATTCCGAATGTTTTTGTGTCATCATATATTCCTCTCTGTGAGCATGTGTAATGAAACTTAGACTTTAATATTATCATTAATATTTTTCATGAATCGCACACTTTGATTTGCTGACGAAAATAGTCACGCAGACAGTTTTCATAAAGTACAGTACATTGGGTGCATCACAAGTGGCATGTTATTAATGGATAAGTTGAGGAAGAATTTTTCCCTTCCATTTATGGAAGCTGATATCTCATCCCTTTGATTGAAATAGAACTGTCATGAGAAATTCCATGTCCATGGTGTAACAAAATGTTTATTTCAGGTAGTCAAAGAAAGACGTATCAAAATAAAGGTTGATGACACTATCATGAAACCAACTTGATGAGATATTGAGATAAATGGATTATATTACATAGTGAGCATTCATATATGGATTTCATTTTTGCAATAAGTTCTTTCTCTTGGGTGCCTTGAATCATTTCTAGACAGTACTCTTGGAATTTAGGCAAGCCCGCCTAATGCCAATGAGAAAAAAATCCTAGAGGGTCACACACTAAGTGTTTCTAGTGGTCTAAGTTAAATTTTATTTGAATTTAATTAATAAATATTATTCTCAAGATAGTGGAATAATTTTATTCAAGTTAATATGATTGCACAAATTAAATAAATATTTATTCACTGGATTATGGGTAAAATATATTTATTTATTTTATTGAACATTTAATAAATATTTATTTAATGGTTTTTAAATAAAATTTTTATTTAAGAGAATAATTTATTTATTTATTTATTCAGGTGTTCAATAAATGGAAGTGGAGTTCGAGCAGACCAAGGTCGTTTTGATAGTAAAATAATTATTTGCAAAACGATAAATAATTATTTAACTAGTTAGCACAAATTAAAATAATGCTGCTATTATTTTGTGATGCATAATTTTATTTAAAATTTTGTTTTGTGCAAGTTGGCGCACCATAAATAATGACGCGGTATTATTATTAATAGCATGGGTTTTCTCTAATCTTATAGATGCATTTAATTTCAATTACACAATTAAATATTTTAACTAAAGCCCCATGTCAATAAATAGACACGTACGTCAATTGTGCCATGTACCAAACCACACACCTGGTGAATTGATAATTGTTGAGCTAAAAAATTTCTCTCTCAAATCTTATTCCCGCCCCTCTAAAAAATGAGAGATGTTCTTCAAGTCCAAATAACTAGCGATCAAGAACGGCTGACATAAGACACTCGCTTCGTCATGCTAGAACACGGAGAATGAGTGATGTCGATTGGAGGCCAAAGCACGTGTGGATCACTGCTAGAGGGATTCTAGTTTGGATCCTCACAAGCAAAATGATATAATTTGTAAGGGTCATTCTGGATGATCAAAACCATCAATGAAGAAAATACCTAATATCTAGGTATTATTTTCTTTATGAAATTATTTAAATTAATTATAAAAATGATATGAAAGATACTCTATAAAGGTTTTAGGCATCTTCCCTCTTTATCTAAATCTTGGATTATATTCCAAGGATACTGGAGTTCATCATCGTATTGATCCCAGAATAATCATTGATCATGGTAAAAATTATAGTTGGGTGTCGTCCCAACTGCACGTCCGCTGCACCCAGAACCTTCAAGACCAACTCTGCGCCCTCGCAGGAGACCAACTCTACATATTTTCCACAACCAGTCACATGATTTTGTCCTTAATGTGCTCACTCTGAGAGCACCTAATCCTTGAGCTAATAGGCAGCATGCCAACCTCTATGAAAACTCACATATATTATCTTCATTGTGGGGGTCCCAATGCCATAAAAAGCTCATCAAATGGATGCACAATTTGAGAGTTATGGGAATTTAAGTAAAAAGGTGCCGGTGGGATCCGGGTCTAATCAGACCAACCCAAACCAACCCGCCAGGTCCGACCCGTCCACTGGGTTCAACCTGTCCCACCCGCTGGCTCCCGCCCAACCCGCTCGAGCAGGTTGGTTCATCCACCCAGGATACGGCGAGCGCCACATCCCCACTTGGTCAATGCGGTCGGTCACCGCATGACTCGGCCTACAGTGTCCCACCTCTGTCCTGTTGGACCGCGACCCTCTGCCACGTGACACGGCCTCCTGCCACATTTGACTGAGGCCTGCCACCGACCGTCGAGCCAGTGGCCCTGTCTGCCGCCCACGACCACTGTGCCATGGGTTCCTCCCATCGTGTGGCCGCGCCACCATCGAAGCTGCCACGTGTCGCCAACAACTCATCTTCTACGGGCCACCACTGTCATTGTGGTGGTCCATTCTTCAAACCAGGAGTGTCGTTGAAAACCTCTGTCCATCACCATCACTGCCATGGGATCAAGATCATCTTGTCGTCGCTCCGAGGGTCCTGTCACGTTCAGAGCCTCCCGAAAAAACCCGATGTGACCATGTGGGTTCGTCGATGAATAACGTAATAACTAGGGAGAGAAAGAGCACAGAAACACCTTTAAACATACCTTGGACTTATTTGTGTTGGCCTTGGTCCATTCATGTCAGTGAAATTATGAAAGAGAAACAAAAGAATATTTAACAAGATTTATCCCCTTTAAACCCACATTTTTAACCATCCCGCAAGAATGGTCAAACCGCAGATCAACCTGTTCGTGGGTTGGTCTGCGTTCGTCATTGGAAACAAGAATGATGAAAGGAATCATGAAGAAAATAAATACGCTACCTAGAAAGAGGATTAGTTGGAGGAGGTAATTCGTCATTAATGGTGATCCCTCCACAAATGTCCTCGATCCATCATTCGTCGGTGCTTGATCCGAGATCCGATCTCCAAATCATCATCGCTAGTGAGAGAGATTCATTATCCTTCCTTATAAAAACTTCCGGGATCTAGGTAAATTCTCCAGCATTTTGAATTCTAACACTAGTCCCTACCTTTGATTAATGGAGGAAACATGTTAATGCGTATCATCATTTTAAACATGTTTCAGCGTTGCCACAATGCTACGTTGTAGCGTCGCTGATTCGCCGCATCGTTGTGCTGTTGAGTCACTGTGTAACATTGAAGAAATAAAATAAAATAAATTTTTAATTATATTTTATTTTTCTCTTAAAACATCTATAAATTAACCTTTGTAGCCAACCCATGCCGGCCGATGTTAGGACCTTCCTATGGTAAACTCGCTGTTCTGAGCTTAATGGTGCCCTCTAACTTCTGATCCGAGCACCCATTTAGAAGTTACGAAAACCGCACACATGTTCTATTTTTTAATAAACTTAAAAATAGCATGAACATTTATTCTGTGAATCCTAGGTCTTAGAATTACATGTCATCTCAACACCTGGTCTCGAAATAATCACATATAATTTTCAAAAAATTTACATGAAAAATTCGGGAAATTATAAGAACATACTCATTAGGTGAATATCGAGTAGAAATAGTATGATGCTGAGATGACCTCCAGAGTGGAACTATGGGTTTATTAATAACCCCTAGAACCATATCATTAGAAACAAAAGGTTCATTAAAAATATAAACTCCAACCTGTTCAGCTTGAGCATCATTTTGTACATCAATGTGATCATTAGAATCAACAATATGAGGTAAATGTGAATCAGAACCTGGATCAAGACTAACAAATCCCTCAGAAGATGGAGAAGTAGATTTTCTCCCTCATCAATATCTACAATAGTTTAATCCTCTTTAAACACTGCATCACAACTTCTGAAAAGTTTCTTCAAAGGATGATCATAGAACCTATATTCAAACTCATTGTGTCCATATCCAATAAAAACACATTGTCATGACTTACTATCCAGATTTAATCTCTCATCTGTAGGAATATAAAAAAAATCCTTGCAACACAAAACACGCAAGTGATTGTACCTGATCTCTTTTCCATACCAAAACTTTTCAGGAGTGTCTTTTTGCAAACCGCAAGTGATAAACTGATAATATAAGCAACAATAAGTAAATCATTTCCCTACAAAATTCCAAGAAACTTTGCTTCCAAAATCAAACAATGAACTCTTTCCAACAAAGTCTTATTCATCCGCTCAGATACACCACTCAGCTGAGGAGTCTTGGGAGGCGTCTTCTGATGCCGAATACCTTCCTGGCTGCAATACTGATCATACAGACCAGAATACTCACCCTTATTGTCAGTGTGAATATATTTTAATTTCTTTCTTGATTCCCTCTCAATAGAAACATGAAATTGATTAAAAACACTGAGCACCTAACTTTTGGAATTCAAAACCTAAACTCAAAGTTTACATGAGTAGTCATCAATAAATGTCACAAAATAAAGACCGTCACTAAAGGACTTAGATTTTAAAGGACCACAAACATCAAAATGTTCTAATTCAAGTACCTATGACTTCTTGTGTGGATGATAACTACTACAACTCACTCTACTCTATTTTAAAACCATATAATGATCACACGTGTCCAATTTGAGACTCTTCAAATCCAGAAGAAGATTTCTCTTGTCCAAACAACCAAGCTCTTTATCACTAATGTGACTGAGCCTCTTATGCCATAACTTGGATAAAATACTGTACTCAACAATGCAAACAATATCATAATAAATATAAACTCTATTCCAGTACAAACATGAACTCTTATTCCCTCAAGCCACAATAAAAGAGTCATTTGAACACTTCCATTGGAAATCATCAAAAACATTGATAAAACATTCATCATCAAGAACGCTGGTAGAAATAAGATTCAAGCGAACTTCCAGCGCATGTCGAACATTCTTCAAAATCAGTTTACTTTCTATGTTGGTATCAAAACAAATATTCCTGATACCTACAAAATCACCATGACCATCATTACCCATCTTCAAAATCCCAAAATTACCTGTGTTGTAAGATGTAAAGAACACCTTCTTTGATGTCACCTGAAAACATGCACCACTGTCAACAACCCTACAAGAATCATCAAAAGCGATATTAATGGAGTTGTAAACAATAACAAGATCACCCCTTGTAGTGACAACAATATGATCATCTCCATCACCATTTTTCATCTGCGAATTTTCCTTCATTATATTTTCCCTTTTCAACTGATAAAAAAACTTCTTAATATTCCTTTTCTTACCACAATGATGACATTCAAAATCACTCTATTTCGACCTGGGTTTTCTTTAACCCTTGCCCTTACCTCGACTACTATGTCTCTTGTTATGACTTTTCCCCCTATTCTCTATGAATAAAAGCTCTAAGAGGATTTCTCCTGAGTGTGTCTTCTGACCTCTTCATTCAAAATAGTTGACTTAACAAAATTTGATGTCACAACACCATTAGGAGAAGAACCAATTAGAGTAAGATGTAAATTCTTTCAAGAATCGGGTAAAGTGTTAAGCAAAAAAAGAGTTAAAACCTCATCTTCAAAATTGATACTCATTCCAAAGAACTAATCAAAAAATCCCTGATATTCACTTAAATAGTTAGAAATAGACATACCTTCTCTATACCTCAAATTCATCATTTGTTTGAGAAGAAAAAATTTAT
Organism: Viscum album; assembly: GCA_963277665.1. Classification (NCBI taxonomy): domain Eukaryota; kingdom Viridiplantae; phylum Streptophyta; class Magnoliopsida; order Santalales; family Viscaceae; genus Viscum; species Viscum album. The sequence goes on from OY728165.1 coordinate 723,225,517, forward strand.
TGTTTCCTGTCTTGGAAGCGTATTGGTAATCTCAAGCTTCTCTCACAAAGTTCAGATGCGAGAGATGTTGAAAATGTATTTCATCACGTTGTCTTTGACCCATTGATGAATGAAACCATTAATAATCTCATGATTTAATGCTCATTATTCATCTAACATCCTTTATGGGTTCTGTATACTAAATACTGGAAGATGCATTTGTTTGAAAAAACAGATCCTTCATTTTTAGTCATCACATATGGTAGTTGGTACCATTCAACAAAATCATCCAAATATAATTGGATTTCATAATAAATATGAAATAAAAAAATCAAACCCTTTGATACCAGATGTTGGGAAAGATGTCGAAGCGATGAATGCGCAAAAAAAATCAAAGTGAACGCATAACGGAAATAAATTATTTCTCTCGAAACTAAAGTGGATGCGCAATGACCCAAAAATAAATGTGCAAAAAATAAATGTTGACATCAAAATTTTTATGTAGAAAATCAAAAAAAGAAAAACCACAGAATCTAGTTCAGAAAGAGAGATCCACTAAAATGAATAATTACATAGTAGATACTACTAAAAAATGGAAATTATTTCAAAAGTAATACTCAGAAAAATAGAAGATCAAAGGTGCAAAGTGAATAAAAATGATCATCAAACAAAATATGATCACCAAAAGAATATGATCTTTGTACGTCGATGTGTTTTGAAAAAACTTATGATGTCTCATTTTATAAGGAAAATTTCCATGTCAAGATTGGTAACTGTACAAAAAAATGATTATGTGACCAGTCATGCATCAACGTTAATTAATGCACCCCGCCCCACGTATCTCCTTTTCAAAGGTGTGTCCTCTATTTGAGGAGACAACATCACGCATCCAAATGAGACCTAAGAAGAATCTTGGACCAATGATGAAGACAATCAGTGCCACTTGTAACAGGATGAGCATCTCAACACTGCAGTTTGCTCGTGCGGCACCCCATCCCCCTCCAAGGCGGGCGAGGTTCAGCCGTACAACTCTTCATATGTGAGGTTCACTGGTTTCGCCCTGCCATGGAATCATTAGGATAGTGGCCCCAACTCCCAACTAGTGGTGTTAAGTCGAACACGCACCATCCTCTACTTTGTTGGGGAGACTCTCATCTCTTAGATAGGGGAAAACCAGATGAACCGACACTTTGATGTTCTTGCTGGTGTGGGAAAGGACCCCCATGATTGGGTTGTGACATTCTCCCACCACTATTCCATGAACACCCTCGTGCATGCAGGATCATGTCCTTTTGTGTGTCCTTGAAATGGTGCTTCTAACTAACCGGCTACCAAACATGGACTTGGGGGAAGCTCCTTCCTTTTCGTTGGCATCAATGGCCCACCCACACTTTGGGTCGCAAACCACAATGGTATACCCTATATCTCAAGGTCAAAAACCACTTCCACGAGACCCACCCTTCATAGTAGCATCTCTGCCTTAGACATATCTTGAGCGTGACCTTCTCTGTCATGTCACATCTGCATGACACCCTGATACTCTACTCCCACCACCAAGGTCCATCTGGTAGCATTCCACAACACCAAGAGACACATTCCCTCTGATACCACTTGTCATGAGCTGAGCATCTCATCACAGTAGTTTTCCCATGTGGCACCCCAGCCCCCTCCAATGTGAGCGGGGTTCAGCCATACATATCTTTATATGTGAGGTTCACTGGTTTTGTCCTGCCATGGACTCATCAAGAGAGTGGGCCCAACTCCCAACCAGTGGTTTCAAGTCTGACATGCACCATCCTCCACTTTGTCAGGGGAAAATCCCATCTCTTAGATAGGGACAAACCAGATGAACTGCAACTTTGATGTTCTTGCTGGTGTGGGACCGGACCCCCATGATTGGGTCGGGACACACTGCTACCAACAATTCCCATCCAAGTTCTCCACTAAAGAAGAACCGATATCCCTGCTGAGACGCTTTCGTCATTGATGAAGCTGATGAGTCGCCACCATCATTGTCAATCGAGATTCCAGCCGAGCTCGAAGAAGAAGAGGATGAAGCTAGAGTTATGTACCCTAACTGAAATTGGAAGCTGAGCCACCATCGATCACAAAGGAGATGAGCCAGCTTTCACCAAAGACCAAAGCCACTGTTTATGGAAGGAAAAATGAAACCCTATCTTTCAAACTGGATCTGTTCATCGCGGTTGCTTCCTGGGGAAGGTAAACCAGATCTGAGAATGATGTTCAACCATTCATGAGGATGAAGATGATGGAAAAATTGAATAACCCAAGCCTCTTGAAATCTATTTTTGGAAAATATGATGATATTTCCGTGGCTGTAACATTGCCTCTGTGTTATGCGATGCCTGGAAGAAGATCAAGTGTCGTTCTAAGTCCGGTTCGATTTAGCCATTTTGGTCACCGAAGAAGTTTGATAAGAGATGTTCTATTAAAATAATATCAAGTTTTATGCTAGGAATCCTTTTTAAGTTGAGGATTATTTGTTCACTGGTTTTATGGGATAGAATCACGCAAGGTGCTTGATGTTTTCTCAAGATAAAGCATGGTTGAAGATTTTTGGCTTGTCATATGATAATGAGTTAGAGTTGAGGAGTTAAAAATAATTTTCATGGATATGTTGGGCTTAGAGCATGGATGGTGATATAACATGACTACTGAGAAATCAAATTCAAACATGACTGGAGATGTAAGGCCGCAGGTTCAAGGTGTCGAAGAAGAGTCCGCTGGTCTGGGCAGCTGAAGGTGACAAATCAAGTTTGGTTGAGTTGGGAAGCAGTGTCGATGCCATCTTCAACCCAATATTTCTCCATGCAAGGAAAAATTGTTGTTTGGGACTTCATGTATTGTTGGGGATCTAATACTTCGATTGAGTTTGATATGGGGTGAAGGATGCGTTCACTGGTGTTTTTGGTGTAATTTTCAGGTTGAAGTTTAGATGATATTTGGACCTCCATCCGTCCCAATGTTGTGACTACTCGTTCTAGGATGACCCACTCCAATTGATTGATGTTTTGGAACTAGATATGTCTGGATGAAGATTCGGGGTAGGGGATTTTCTGTATCAGAACTGATTAAATCCATACACACTATTTAGGAGTTGGTTAAATAAAGTATAAAATGTGAGTTTTTATGACATGTGGCTATAGGGAATTGAATTTTGGAAAATTAGATAATTTCTACAGAAATTAAATTGATGTTGCATGGATAAATTATTATGGATTTGCAAGTTAGTGAAGTTTTTTGGGGTAATTTTATTAAAGATACAACACTAGTGACTCAAGGGGAGAGAATTCATTCTTTTAGATGACTGTCATAGAATAAAGTTGTGTTGTGAGGCTATGACCCTTACTGAAAAATAAAAGAGCATCTAGAATAAAAGGAGGGAATTATTTTGAAAAGCTGACAGTAGATCACATTTTTTTCTGGAGTTGAGTGATAGATAATGGAACCAGAAGATTTTTTGGTGAGATTAAAGAAGATCTACTACTGATCATGGAGATGAAGATCAAAGGCCTATCGTATTTCTCAATCTTGATTGACTGAGTATTTTAGTGGTCATACCTAGTGGTTTCAACCAGTTATTTCTTTCCATGATTAAATTTTCTTCTTTAAAATTGTAAATTTTCTCTAGATTTTCAATCTTTAAATAATCAATTGATGTTTGATGATTATTTTCTTCTGTCACTTCATTTTTCTTCTTTCTTCTGTTTTGTGACTAACATATTACCGATCAAGGTGTTATGTTCATCAAGTGAATTCTATTAATTTTGTATGGTTAGGAGTTTTAGGATTGATTTTAATTATTTAAACTTATTAATTCTCAATCAAGAATTGTGAGAACAATGGGAGCTCTATTGTGTCTTAGAGTTTGGAGATCGTTGAATGCTTCAACCATATCTTAATAAAAGAAGGTTGATAATTGAGATCTTAGTTTTTTTACATTGACTTTTAAAACTTAATAAGATACATAGTTTGAGATATTGAGATATGTATTGAGTTGGTTTATGGAATGAAGATCTTTTGAAGCAATGAAGAACATTTTAATGAGTAGAATCATTATAGAAAACCATTATTCCCTTTTTGATCTATTATTTATACTTCTCACACAATTTCACCAGTTTGCTAATTTTTTCATGAATGTTAGTTTAGAAAATTTGAATGGTTTCATTTACAATAATTGAAATCCCCTAAAAAATATAATATTAACAATAACAACTATGAAAGAGAAACTCCTTAAATGAAACCTTGTTAGAAGACAATCTTGAGTGCTACTTTACAATAATAGTTATGAGATTTAAATTTTGAAGTAAGGGTTACAAAGACACTATAAAAAATATCAGTATTTAATTGGTGCCAGGAGGCTACCATGGAGTTTAAAAACAAAAACAAAAAAAAAACAAAAATAATTAAACTAGAAAAATTAAGAATTAAATAAATAAACTAAAAAACAATAAGAACAAATGGAATCTATCTCACCCTTGGATGATTTAGATGGATATTTTTCCCACAACACTAGGAAGTTGTTCAAGACGTTAAATGAGAATGAATTTAGAAAAATTATGTAAGAGATTAAATAAGATTTAAATACATAAGTCTAAGAAGCCTTAGTTAAGGAAATGCATGAATTTTCACATTTTTTCCCTAAGTTGCATGTAAGAGAGTTTACCTTCCAATATTTCAAAGTAGAAATCTAAGGGGACAAGGCTGTACTTTTTGAACATTCAATTCCCGAATCGATTAATTTTCCCAAGACTTTGGAAGAAGAACAAGGGGTTCCAACTGATTTAATTTAGGGAGATTTTGACATTTTGGACCCATTTTGTTTAGATATTTCTGAACATGAAATATTAACTCAATACCCATTGTTGAAACAATATCATATTCACAATACCATGAAGAGTTTGAAGTGTTTGTGGAAGAAGTTATCATTTTTGAATAAGATAATTAGGATATGGACTTCAATTTAAAAGATACAGAACTATTGACCGTCTCTATATAAGAACACTTGGAGCTGGAAATAGAAGAGGAGGCTGTCCAGTTTAAAAATGAGGAGAATTTTTTTTGATCCGCTGAGGGTGTCCCTAAAATACATAGAGGGGGGAATAGGTTACACCTCTAATCTTAAAAAATAAATGAATATGGGGCCCCTTATATTATCTTTTTAGACCCAACTAACAATATTAACCATTACACGAGGGGTGGGTGCACCATATTGTTTCTGAGGGGACCTCAGTGTAAAAGTTAAGTCATTTGACTATAAGATAAATAATATGTAGTGGTTCTTACCAAAAAAACCTCATCCACTGATAAATTGGGTATGAATAATAGGTCTTCAAACTGAGGACAATATAAAATGAATCACATCTTGGGGGGGGGGTACCGAAGATTTATCTTCTCTTTTCTTTACTTTCTATTTATTTTCAGTTTGAGTTTTTAAATTTCAATAACCTTTTAAAATTTTCTTTTTTTTTTTATATAAAATAAAGTGGACTAAAACTGAGTTCACACCTTTACAAGGTTTTCCACAAGTTGTTTCACTATAAAGAATCCACTTGGGGTTTCTATCCATTTTATATTCCTTTTGGAGTAGAAGTTTTATGATTTACAATGATTTTGAGAAGCAACAAGATGAAAAAACTTGATTTAGCCCCTTTATAAACTTTGGTCACATTTTACTTGATTTGATATTTATGAGATCTAATGTTAATTTGTTTCCATATTTAGAAGATTTGGAGCTAACCAATGATACATTTTTAAAAGTAAGAAGGGGTGTATTTGAGTTTATGAAAATGGAAATAGAGCTTCTATATCATGAGAGTTGTTCATTTAAATTCTACTCATTTTCTTGTTTATAAATTCTTCTTGCTATTGCTGGCACTTTGGCCTATAATTAGTTTACAATTTTGAAATAGAAAGAGTTTTTTCATGCTGAAATTAGTGGTTAAACATGCTGGATGCTTTTATTAGTTTGGATATTTTATATTGTGTATTAGTACCATATCATGATGAATATTCCTTGATTTGTTGGAAATTATTTAGAATACTTCCTTGAACATGGACTGACATAAAAATATTATTCTTGGGATGAATTGTTGAAGTGGTAACCATTAGTAAACTTTTATACATGATATGAGTTTTTAATTATTTGTTTTTTGTGACAAAACATTTTGAGCTTTCTTGTGACCCTACATACATGATTTTAATCTAATGAATTTCCAAATCTATTTTTAACTTTAAAATTGAATAAATATGTTTCTCCACCTTGGATTCAAAATTGAGGAAAATTTTGAGTTTTAGTGTGGGGGAAATGATATTTCAATGTACTAAACTTTACCACAATGCAGTTCATATCAATAACCCCTAAATTTTTTCAAATTTGAATGTTTTTCAAGTTTCAATTGACCATTTTCAGTGATTTTAATTTTTTATAAAGATTTAATATTTATATGCACTTTGAGAAGGTTAATTATCTATCACCCCATATATTTAGTGAGGTATACATTTTTCACTACTTTCTTGAAAAACGGTTGACTTTGCTAAAAGATTTTTTGAATGTTATAAAACTATCATTGCCCTTGAATTCTTTGATTTGGATTCAAATGCATAAAATATGCATTCAAATGAATTTAGAAATAAAAAACCTAATCCAGGTTGAACTCATTATTTTATTCTTTAATATTTTGGATGAGTTATTTGTGTCTTCATGCTAATTATTAAATTTTATCACCCAAAAAAAGTGTCTAAATTTGTTTTGGTTGTTAATTATAAAAGTTTTTTCTCCTAGAGGTAAAAATAAGTTTGAAATTTCAGTTGAATGTAAATTGAAGTGGGTTTTAATTTTTTTTCAAAATTTTAAGTTCAATCATCTTTGTAAAATAGGAATCAGTTTTGCACTAAAAATATTCAATTTCTTTAGGTTAAATATTTTCACTTCTTGATGAAGATCCATAGGAGAAAATATTTTTGAAAACCAATTTTTTGTGGTCATATAGTATTTCAAGTTTGAGATTCATTTTATTGTACTAAATTTGACTCATTGTTTTCTTGAGGAAAAACAAAATTTTAGTGTGAGAGAATTTGATGTGTCTTTTTATTATAATATTTTCCACATATTTTCATTAATTTAATTCTGTTTTAATTGATAAAATTATGTTTTTATTGAATAATTTAGAATTATTCGTGTTTTATGTCAAATTAATATAACTCTTAATTATATGTTTAAATATGTTTTTAATTGGTTAATTTTAGTTTTTCAGATTATTTAAAATTTAATGTGTAGTTATTGTTATTTTAAATTTATCTTTTAGTTTTAATAAATTTAATCTTCTTTTTCTTTATTCATATTACAATTAATTTATCAATATTTTTATTTTAATTTAAATTCTCATTTTTTGTTTTTGTATTTTGTTTTTTATTATCATTTTTCTTTTGCTATTAAATTAATTTTTTATTTCTTTTATTTATTTTAATTATTATGTTAATTTAAGTTTTAATTTTCTTTTTTAATTTAATGACTTAATTGAATTAATAAATTGTAACATTATTTAATAATTTAGTAATTTTATAATTTTTTTAATTATTTGTTTAATTAATTAATTATTGAAATTCTGATTTAATGTTTACAACAGTTGATTTTTTATTGGTTTTAAATTTCTGCTGTGCAGATGGAAACCACGTATCATAATTCCACATAGCCAAATTTTCCAGCATCCATGTAGCCGAATCTGGAATCAAGTCAAGTATCAAAAATTCAAAATATGACCATATAAAAAATTTCCAAACTATAATCACGTGGCCTATTTTCACTACAACCAAGTATCCAAATTTATGGGCAAAGTCATCCACACACCCGATCCCTACCCTGAACATATCCGATTTCCAGTTTTTCCCCAACCATGTATCCAAATGCGACTGTGGCTGGAGATGCAGCTCGAACCGATGATGAAGAAAATTGGTGTCATAGTCACCACTAATTCCTATTCGAGTTTTCCAATAAAGAAGAATCAAGATCCCTACCGAGCCACTATCATCATCAATGAAGATTACAAGCCACCGACACCATTGTCAACCGAGATTTTGGCCACTAAAGAAATTCGACGGGTGATGTTTTGTTATGGGATGCTTGATCTTGATGTTGGGAATCCTTTTGAAGTTAAAGATGATCTATTCACTGATTTCATGGGATATTAGCCTGAAAGGTGCTTGATGTTTTGTCAAGATGAAGTGTGGTTAGAGATTTTTGGCTTGTGGGGATATGTTACTAAGTTCGATCTGAGGAGTTAGCACCAATTTCCATGGATTTTTTGGTGTTCAAGCATGAATGGCATGATAACACGAATACTATGAAATCAATGTTTTACACAATTTGATATAGAAGGCCTTAGGTTCAAGATGTTGAAGAAGAGTCCATTAGTATGGGTAGCTAAAGGTGAAAAATTGAGTTTGGCTAAGTTGAGAAGCTATTGTTGATTCCGTATTCAACCCAAAATTTCTATGTACAAGGAAAAATGGTCCTTAAGGACTTCATGTACTATTAGGGAAAGAGGACTTCGATTGAGGGTGAGTTGGGGTGAAGGATGTGGTCATTGGTGTTTTTGGTGTAATTTGAAGGCTGAAGTTTAGATAATAGTTGGACCTCCATCTGACCCAACATCATGAATTCTAATTCCATGATGATGCACTCCAAGTCATTAATGTGTTTTTTGTTGGTTTTGTCTAGATGAAGACTAATAGTAGGGTTTTTTCTACAACAAAAGAAATGATCGAATCCATCCATGCAGTTTGGGAGCTGGTTAAATAGTGTAGAAAATGAGAGTTTTTATGACATGTGGATGCAGGGAATTAAATGTTGGAAAATTAGATAATTTTTTTTGAAAGTAAATTGATTTTAGATGGAGTAATTATTATGGATTTTCAAGTGGGTTAAGTTTGTTGGGGGATTTTTTTTAAAAAATTACAACACTAGTGATTCAAGGGGAGAGAAATAATTATCTCAGATGAATATCACAGAAATAAGTGGTACTGTGAGGCTATAAAACTTGTTGGAAAATAAAATAGAATCCAAAATAAAAGGGAATTATTCTAAAAAGAGGACAACAACTTACATTTTTTGGAGAAGAGCGACAGAGATTTGAATCAGAAGATTTTATGGAAAGCTCAAAGAAGATCTTCTACTGATCACAGAGATGAATATCGAAGGCCTATCTCATTCCTAAATCATGATTTGTTGAGTATTTTAGTGATCATACCTAATGGTTTTGACTAGAAATTTCTTTCCAAGCTTATATTTTCTTCTTTCAAACTGTAAATTTTCTCTGGATTGATTGACGTTTGATGATTGTTTTCTTTTGTCATCTTGTTTTTATTCTCTTCCTTTCTGTGACCAACATATTACCGATCAGAATGTGTTGTTCATTGATTTTAGTCTATTGATTCAGTCTGGTTAAGAGTTTGAGGACTGAACTTCATTGTTTAAACTTCTCAGTTCTTGACTAAGAATTGTGAGCACAATGGAAGCTTGATTGTGTCTTAGTGCTCGATGATTGTTGAGTGATTCAACTGAATCTTGATGAAATGAGGTTGATAAATGAGATATCAATTATTGACCTTGACTTTTGACCATCCTGTGCAACATTTTTGAGTTTGCATGAGTGCGAGGTTAATCCCATAGGGACAATCTGGCAGCTAGCAACCTAGAGATCAGATCCTTATAGTAGTATTCCTTAAAAACTCTCACATGATTGGTTTTACGAAGACTTATGTAGCTTGATTTTAATTCAGATGAAAAACAAGGGACCATGGTTAATTTTAGGGCTAAAAAAAAGATAATCCTAAATATAGATTGGAATAGTCCTATAACTTAGGCTGCGAAGTAGTGCAAAGGTCACCAATTGGTTTTGGTCTAACTAATTGGATATACCTAAGTTAGAAACTACTCTATAGTCTAGAGATACTAAACAACCTAGGTGCAATAAGATTATCTTATATGGTAGAAAGAATCATAGGCTATTGGTCCTAGCCTGATCAACTCCAATTAGTCAGGGTATTTCGATTATAATTCCTCTTATCAGGGCCATGCAATAGAATGGAATTAAAAATTATTTTTAACCAAATTAATAGCCAACTGATTAACTAAGTTTTTATTTAGAGACTCATTAGGATTAAAGTCACCCTTACTCTTGATTCTTAACCCTAAGTGGATTATCCATGCATGAAGATATTAATTTAAGTTAAATAAATTAGAATCATGCTTTGCATAACAACTAAAAAATTTAGAATAATGAAATCCTTAATGAAAGTAATTAAGAATCAAGTAAATACTTACTTGAATGAATAAATAAGAAATAACACAACAATAAATAAATTTGCGCAACAATAGGAATTGAAACTTGAACATTGGAACGGAAAATGGGAAATCCTCAATTGAGGAATTGTAAATAGAAACAAAGGATTGAAAAAATGGGAAAGAAAAGTAATGGAACTAAGTTTGAAAGAAAATAGAGAATAAATGAAGGATAAGGGAAAATGGTTCAACCGGAGTCTGATACCCCTATTCGTGTCAGGGGTTCTTGCATATTTATAATCCCAAGCAGTTCATAATGTGAAAATGCTTCACATCATGAGAATTTTTTAAGCGACTTATATTCCAAGACATAAATGACCTATAAGTGGGTTTCACATTGTGTACTTTAGATCCAAAAAGTTATTAAAAGATCTTGGATCTCCTAATTTTCATGACCTATATCTTCAATGGGATTCATATTTTGATCTTTCATGTAATGTAACGTGTTAAATTCATGTATCTTCATATAGTTTTAGATTCTAAAATCTACACATCGTGTAATATAACCACATTGTTATAATGGTTCACATCTTGTAAAGGTTTCACATGCTAGACTTCGGCTCACAGGTGTTTTGTGCTCGATGAATAAATTTCGTGAATATGTTTAACAACATGTAATGTCATAATTTTCTATTTTTCCATCCTCTCCTCCTCTGAGAGTTGATTTCATATTTCCCACAAAAACACATCAAAACCCAATGTATTATCAAATAAATCATGATAAATTCTTAAATAAATGTATCCAAAATATTTATATGAATTCATATTATCAAATTCCCCCACACCTGAACAATTGCTTGTCCTCAAGAAAAAACCATATTAATAGGGATTCTAAATCAAAAAATTTTTAAATAATAAATGTACATAACAACCAAGAAAATAAAACTAAGTACTAGTAGAAATTTTTTTCCACAATCACTCCTATAAATAAAATTAGTCACACATCATGATTAAGTTATTTATTCAAATTCTTCCTCCTTTAATTATAATTTCTCAACTATTCTTTAAAAGCTATACTATGTTTTAATTTACCTCACAATGAAATTTCTCTGATCACTTAAGGTATGTTATTATCATACCTTAAATACATGTTCCTAACCATAGGCTTACATTGGTTCTAACATCTCCACTCCTTAAATATAAACACACAATTAATCACGAGGGATTTAACAATAAGGTTCAAATGACTTTGTGGATGAGGGTAGGTGGGTAGATGATAAAAATAAATCTAAAAAATGAGGGTAAACTGTCAAGTATAATACATGATCATCAGGAATACTGTAATAAAAAATATCCTCTAGAAAGTGACATATTCACACTCCCAAAAGCTTAGGAAAAGTCCATGAATTTTTCATAATAGTTCAATGAAAGTATCATGTTTCATTTGTTTTCTTTTTTGAAAGTTATGTCTATTCCAGTTCTCACATCCATCACCTAACCACATATAATCCATCATAAGATTCATTGGTCTGATATTAGTGATTTTTGACCTTCCTAATATACAACCCATATTAAAATTCTTTTATTTATTTATTTTTAATAGGATAATCATGAATAGTATATTAGAAAAACCATGGTCCACTTTTCGAAAATCATGTGAAAAATTGATGAAACATCTTCCTGATAGTAATCATCCCATGTACACCAGTAATGATTATCCCCTCTATATTTATTCAAATTAAAATCATGAAATTATATCAAGAGTAGGGTATGAATGGATAAAATGGGCTTGTAACATTGGTCAATCTTAATAAGGTCATTCATGGATTTTATGGGCTTAAGAAGGATAAATATACAGGTGTATCTCAAGATAAATGGCTCAATAAAAATTGCCTCAATAATTTTAACAATATATTTATTTTGTCATAATCGAGATAATATTCCAATGAAAGTTCTGACAGGTTTACATGCCCCAAGTATCTATCAATAAATATGCTCAGAAAAGAATATGATAATGTAGGTCTAGAATCCTCTCAGGAATGAGAATAACAAAACAGGGAAATCACTCAAGGAATAACAACTAGTAATTAGTCAATCAAAAGCAATTTTATGATTCGATAATCAAAATAAAGTTACTCAACTCGGTAATCACGCTAAAAATTATAAATAGAAATAAATCTAGATTTCAACATTATCCAACCAAACATTGTATTTTATTTAAATGGGTGTAATTATATTTCAAGTTAAAGAATGATTTAATTGAAAAATGTCTCCTAGACTAATGAAAACAAGTAAAAATCCAAGTGTACAGACAATAAATCTCAATAAGGACCCCTCTGCACTTAAAATGAAATAGTGTATGAAATATTTTGGAAAGTGATGTGGGAGATATAGCAATAGAAGCATAGATAGATTGGATATGACAATTAAGAATTTAATGTTGGGAATCAAGATCTCCCTATAGTGAAAGTCATTCCATGGGAGAAAATGATGGATGGTGATGCGAAATTGGTCACTTGTAAAAATCTGTTAAAAAAAATACCTACACTAGATAAGACATTAATACTCTGGAGATAACCAATATATAAGTAAAAAAATGGGTAGGTGCACACATTCAATAGTAGGAGAAATCATCTCAGATAAATGCATGAATCGACAACAATGGGGTCTTGAACAAACTACTAATTGAAATCTCTAGAAAAAGAAAAAACAAAGTTCCTAAGAAACTCAATAAAATTATAGAAAAAATAGGTTTCCTCCCATAAAGTGATAACAATGATTATTTCAACCACACATATGGAAAAAAGAATCAGTTAGTGTTGTTAATCATCTCAATGTACTCTACCTCTTGTAGGAACTGGTGGCGGTGCTGTCAAGCTCTACTAGTCGCTTGGTGGGGTTAACCACCTTAGGAATCGGTCAACCAAAAATCTCATGTGGGAGATGTAGCATTCGTGCAGGCCGTGGAGGGGAATCTTGTACACTATAGAGATTTAGCTTATGGATTCATTCTACGAAGTCATCAACATGAGGAAATACCTCATGGGGGATGCCATAAGGAATTCAAACAGACTCATCGATAACTATGGATGATGTAGTAGAGCTATAAATGGATATATAAATGCATAAAAATGAGAAAAGTCTAGCAAAAATTGTAGTAAAAAAACCCTGTATCTCACCCATTAAATATGATAAATGATACATCATGGAATAGAGGATACATTGAGAGTAAGAAAATAGGCCCAAGACAGAGTACAATGGGGGAAGGGTACATGGAAAATACTAAAAAGTGTTGGTAGTGTCACTTTTATTAGCATTAGATGCCCCTTACGAACAATGGGTGTATAAATATTCCCCACCATATCTATCACAACCATGGAGGTGGGGGTAGGTGGATCGAACACCATAGAAGGTGTCGCGATGCTGGCTACTTTCTCGGTTGTAGTAGGTGGAGGGTAGGTGTCAATCTGTTCCGGGGTCGAACATCTGGAAGTTGGATTAATGAGTGGAACCTCAGATGTGGAAGGTAAGGTGGGAACCTTACCCCACTAAGCCTGATCTACTATAAAATCCAACTGGTTGGCATAATCTGTGAGCTTTGAAGGTAGGCTGACCAGGGTGGGAGGTGGGGTGGGAATGGAGTATGAAGTGGGGTCTACATTAGTAGGTGGCGGTGGAGCGAGGGTGGTGAACTATGATGGATCGATAAAAGGTATGCCAAAATGGATGTAAATATATCACTGGTTTTCTAGAATACACTGGAGAACATGCCATATATTGGATGGAAATGGTGGGGAAGGTGTTGTGTTGGTGAAAGTGGAGCAGTGGAGGAAACTAGGGTAGTGGTGGAAGTAGGGAAAGGATCCTCATGAGCAGGGGAAGGATCTGGGGTAGGGTGAGTTGGGGCCTCAATAACGCCCTCTATATACTTAAGGGCCCACTAGTAGTTCCCCTCTATCTTTCACAGAAGCCTCATCTTATGGAGCATGATAAGATCGATGGACTCCATCTTCTCGATAGAGGAATGAGGCTAAATGGAATCGAAGACACAGATATTATGGGTGAGGTGGGTGATGAAGCTACCTCCCATAGGGGTACCATGAGCTCACCGCACCTGGGTCTCGTAGTATAATGAAAACTGGTGGTCCATGTTGATGGTAAGGATTTCCATGGAAGATGATAGGATTATAACATCGATCTGGTTGATGCTCTTGTGAGCATCTCCTATAGCTAGCCATGTATGAGTTGGAGCCCAGTGAATAATCCGTAAAGTTTCACCCTACAGTCTAGTGCTCTTTGCCATACAAGGGTCATGAATGCTCTAGGGGTCCTGGGTAATCAGTTCCCAACTTCTCACAGCATCCTCCTTGATCGGGTCCAACCTAAAGGTATCATAGGAAGGGGAAGCAATGAAATCAGCTGTGTAGACACCTAACCCAATTCCAAAGTCTCCCAAAGTGAGTTCCCAAGGATTTTCATTGATTCGAAATGTGACATGCACCACTTCGAGCTCCAATGTGTCCAAGAACTCCAGGAACAACTCTCGATACCTCTCCTGACGTACCTCACAAATGATAGATAAGTGAATCTATATAATAATATTGAGGACCTCTTCATGCACCTCAATATTCTCAATAATGACTAGGTATAGAGTTTTTTTAGTCCTCATAGGCTTGGCCTATAAATGGACCATGCATACTTGATGCTTGGGTGAGTAGAAATGGAGGCATGGGTGCCAGTGTGGGCACGAGGAAACACTCTAGGCCAATGGTTAGTTTATCGACCAATAGATAAAATAACCATTAGTATAATCTCATGATCATAACACTTTATTATTTTATTTATGTCAAGTTTCATGGTTATTTCATAATGGATGTTTTGTCACGATCATATAATTTAATGAAATTAACGAGCATGCAAGATAGAACTAAAATAAATTGTCTTACACATAAATATTATATAATAAATGGTTAATCACTTAATTAAATCCACTTAATATTAAAAATCATGTGATAAATACAATAATTGGAAATTTACACATAAAAGGATAAAACCCATTAATAAAATATTATGTCGGTATAACCTTCCACTACTTCAATTAAAATTGAACCACAGTTCAAAGTGCTTGAACAACCAAAGTTGGGGTGCTTTCAATTATCGAGGAATTATAACTTGAAGTTTTGGGTTAACTTAAAAAGTTTATATCAAGGATTGACTACAAAATATGGACTTGGTGTAACTAAGAGGTACAAGTTGAGAAAATACAATATAAGGATTTCATGATTAGGGAGTCCACTCAGAGGATCAAGGAACTGTGAGTTAATGCAGTTGGAATTTGGAATTCCTACTTAAAACCATTCAAGTTGCTTTTCCAACCAAAGTTGGGGTAATGAGAATGGGAATATGGATCCTTGGAACTAGGATATCTAAGTAACATATATTCTAAAGTCAGTGGTGAGGGATATTGGGTTTCGATAAAATAGTGGGAGACTAATAAATATAATATTTATTTATTTGTCTAAATTTTTCAGATAAAGTACTAAAATATCTTCTCATCTTATTTGTATAAATAGAAATAAAAATAACATAAAATATATCATTATGATCCATAATTGATAAAGAAAACCTTCTCACCGACACAAATTTTTAAAAGTGGAGAAGACGCCTACGTGTCATACTTCTCCATGAAAGGAAATTATATATGTTGGAAGAACCTTTTCTAGTTGCAACTGGTAATGAGGCAAGTGATTAAGATCTATCTCTCTATGAGAAACATATGAACTATGATACATATGTTCAATTTTTCATGTTTCCATCCTTGTACAATGATATTTTGAAGAAAAATGAGTACATGAATGTGTATAGCATGATGTATCACCTTTTGGATCTCTATCAAGAGAAGATGAGACAAGAGAGGTACGAGATCTTCAATGCTTTGTTTACAACTAATCTTGGAGAGTCTATACTAGCTGTGATTCATGTAGTCAATCTTATCAAGTACAATGAACACCCATACATCTTAGGGATTAAATTCCTAGATGATTTGGGCACAAATATCATACTTTCATCACTGCCTAAGACCTTCTCTGATTTTATTTTTAATTACAATACGATCAATAATGAGAAGAGTCTTTAAAAACTTTTTAATTTGATTATTCAAGTGGATAAGTACATGGGGTGTGATAAAATCGTAGTCCTTATAGCGAATAAGAAAAGAAAGAACAAGGAAAAGGGACCCAAGACTTATAAATAGTCTAAAGCTACCAATCCCTGCCCTTCCAAGAAGAAGAAGATCTAGAGGTAGGGAATGGAAAAGGAGTTAGTATGTTTTGCATGTGGAAAGAAAGACCACTAGAAGAGGAAATGAACCCAAAATCTAGGGTAAGATAAAGGTTCATTCGTTATCGAGTGTAATATTTCTATATCTATAAATTGAGTATTAGATAGATCTTGTGTTGCTCACATCTGTATCCAAATACAAGAACCAAGTAGATTTTGAAAGATTTTCAAAGGAGAGGTAGATCTAAGAGTTGTTAATGGTGTGAGGATGGATACTCTAACCATTGGTGACTACCACCTCTCATTTCCAATGATAATGATTTTGGTTTTAAAATATTGTTATTATGTACCTACAGTCACCAAGAACATAATTTCTATATTCCGCCTAAATGTAGATGGGTTTATTTTGATGTTTGGAAATAAAAAGTTGTTTCTTTTATAAGGAAGACATATATTATGGTATGAAAAATTTAAATAATATTCTTTATGTATTAAATAATGAAAACCAAGTGTTGGTAATTGATAATTAATCATGTTCACATGACTCATATAACACCCAACTTTGACATTACTATCCTGGTCATGTAAATGAGAAGCGTTTGACAAAGCTCTATCAAGATGGTTATTTAGAATCTTCTAAGATAAAACCACTTGATAGATGTAATGATTATTTACAATGAAAAATGGACAAACTAATATTTATTGGATAGGGTGAAAGGGACACATAACTTATAGGATTGGTACACACTGATGTGTGTGGACTATTTTCAGTAGAAGATATAGGTGGATATTATTACTTCATAAAATTTACTAATGAATTGAGTAAATATGGATATGTCTACTTAATAAGGTATAAGTCTGAGTCATTTGATAAATTCAATTAATTCAAGAATGAATTAGTGAATCAACTTGGTGATAAGATAAATAATCTTTGATCAGATTGAGATAGTGAATATCTTAACCAAGAGTTCATCGACTTTCTACGGAAGTTTGAGATTATATCTCAACTCACTCCACCTTATACACCGTAGTGGAATGGTGTTAGTTAAAGGAGGAAATGTACCTTTTTAGAAATGGTAAGGTTGATGATGAGTCATGAAGATCTTCCATTATCCTTTTGGAGATATGAATTACAAACTATGGCATACACATTAAACTGAGTTCCAACTAAAGTGGAAAATGGAATTACCTTCGAGTTATGGAGTGTAAAGAAACCTATTTTGTCACACTTACATGTATGGGGTTGAGAGGCATTTATTAATTCATTATCAGGAAACAAACTAGAATCCTAGTTCATAAAGTGTATCTTTATATATCCCAAGGAAATAAAGAGATACTTCCTATACAACCCCTCAAACAAGAAAGCAACTATCGCCAGAAAATCTATCTTTCTTGAGAGGGATAAAATCCTTAAAAAGGATAGTGGGAGAAATATTGACTTCAATGAAGTTGATTTTTAAGATACAAAAGATTTGGAGTTGGAACAAGTTCCATAGGTCATCGTAGAATAAGTAATTCTGGAAATAAAAGTACTTCATAGGAGGATAAGAGAGGTAAGAGAACCAGAGCGATATGGTTTTCTAGTCACTAAATATAGAGACTCATTATTGGTTGAAAACGATGAACCTATATTCTAAAAGGAGGCAGTAGAAAGTTCAGAATCTACAAAATGACAAGAAGCAATGAATTCTGAAATGGATTCCATGTATCAGAACCAAGTTTGGGTTCTAGTCAATGCACCATTTGATGTAAATCCTGTTGGATGCAAATGGGTATTCAAGAGGAAATTGGACATTGAAGGTAAGGTAAATACCTATAAATAAAGGCTAGTGGATAAAGATTTTTAAAATCATCAAGGAATTGACTACAATGAAACCTTTTCACTAGTTTCCAAGTTTAAATCTATTAGAATTCTACTTTCTATAACATCTTAACATGACTATGAGATTTAGAAGATGGATGTCAAAATTGCATTCCTTAATGGGAAACTTCAAGAAGATGTATATATGAAATAACCATTAGGGTTTGTGACTATAGGTGATACCAAAAGGATTTTCAATTTTCAAGGATCCATTTATGGATTTAAGCAAGCATCCAGGTCATGGAACATTCGATTCGATGAATCCATAAAAGAATTTAGTTTCATTAAGAAAGAACACGAGATACGTGTTTACAAGTGGTTTAGTGGAAATTCGGTCATTATACTAGAATTATATGTTTATGACATATTACTTATTTGAAATGACATACTAGTCATACAATCTATTAAGGACTGGTTAAACAAAATGTTTCTCCATAAAGGACTTTGGTGAAGTATCCTATATTCTAGGGATCAAGATCATTCATGATATAACCAAGAGGCTTCTTGAACTACGTCAAAATACATATGTTTACTAGAAACTAAAGTGATTTAGTATGGAACAATACAATAGGGTATTGATTATAGTGTCACATGGTTTACATCTCTATAAGAGAATGTTTCCTCAGAAACAATATGAGAAAGATAGAATATGTAAGATCTCACGCTCTTTAGTGATATGATCAATCATGTAAGCCATGTTATGTACCAGACTCTATGTTTCCTAAGCACTGAGCATGGTAGATAGATATCAAGCAAATCCAGGAGAACAATATTGGACTATTTTTAATATAGAGTGAAGGATGTGTTCGTTGGTTTTTTTGGTGTAATTTTCATGTTGAAGTTTAGATGATAACTAGTCCTCCATCTAACCCAAAAATGTGACTACTCATTCTAGGATGACGCACTCCAAATGATTGATGTTTTGTCATTGTTTGTGTCTATCTGAATACTGAGAGTATGGGTTTTTCTGTAGTGAAAGAAATGATTAAATCCATACACGTTGTTTGGGAGATAGTTAAATGGATCATAAAATGCGAGTTTTTATAAAATGTGGCTATAGGGAATTGAATGTTGGAAAATTAGATAATTTTGGATGAAAGTAAATTGATATCAAATGGAGAAATTATTATGGTTTTGCAAGTGGGTGAAGTTTTTTGAGGGAATTTTATTAAATCCATAAGTGATTCAAGGGGAGAGGACTAATCCACTTAGATGATTATCATAGAAAGAATTGTTATTGGGAGGGTGTGAACCTTGATGAAAAATAAAAGAGAATCCAGAATAAAAGGAGTTAATTACTCTAAAAAGTAGGTGAAAACTCACATTTTTTCAGAGCAAAGAGACAGAGAGCATAACCAGGAGATTTTACGGAGAGCTTGAAAAAGATCTACTACTGATTATGGAGATGAATATTGAAGGCTTTTCAAGTTCCTCGACCATGAATGGTTGAGTATTTTAGTGGTCTTACCTAGTGGTTTTGATGGGTGATTTTTCCAAGCTTACATTTTCTTCTTTTAAACTTAATTTTTTTTCCAGATTTGCAATATTTAAATACTAAATTGATGTTTAATGATTGTTTTCTTTTTTTATTTAGTTTTTCTTATCTCTTCTATCCTATGACCAACATATTAATGATCAATTTATTTTTTTCATCAAGTAAACCCTATTGATTCATTTTGGTTAGGAGTTTGAGGATTGAATTTCATTGTTTAAGCTTCTCAATTCTCGACTAAGAATTGTGAGCATAGCGGGAGCTTGATTGTGACTTGGTGCTTGATGATCGTTGAGCAGTTCAACTAGATCTAAATGAATGGAGGTTGATAAATAAGATTTTAGTTATTGACCATGACTTTTCAAACTTAATGAGATACATGGTCTGAGATCTTGAAATGTGTGTTGATAGAGTTTATGAAATAAATATATTTTAAAGTAATGAAGAATGTTTGAACTAGTAGAATCACTAGGGAAAGCCACTATTCTTTTTTTTTGATTTTGTATTTCCACTTATAACACACTATCTCTAGTTTGATATAGTTTTCATAACTATTAGTTTATAAAATTAATATGGTTTCATTTATAATAATTGAAATCCCCTCAAAAATATATAAATAATAATAATAAAAACCATGACAGAGAAACTCCTTAAATGAAACCTTGTGGGGAGACAACCTAGGGTGTTGATTTACTGAAGTAGTTAGGAGATTTAAATTTTTAATTAAGGGTAAAAAATGACACTATAAAACATCTCATTCTTCAATTGTCAAGGTACTGAAGTGATTCAATATAGAAAAATTCAAGAGTGGATTGTTTCTAGTGTCACATGGTATATATCTCTCCAAGAGAAAGTGTCCTCAAACATAACATGAGAGAGAGAGAGAGAGAGGATTAGTATATTCCCTAATGCTCCAATGATAGGTTTTATCATGTATGTCATGATATGTATTAGATTTAATTTTTTCTACACCTTAATTATGGTAGGCAGATATCAACCAAACCTAGGAGACCAACATTGGACTACTATGAAGGCTATCCTAAAGTATATGAGGCATTCTAAGAATATGTTCTTGATTTATGGAGGAGATAAAAAAATTATGTAGGGATATTAAGATTCTAGTTTCAAAATATATTATAATGATTTGAAATCATATTCATGATATGTATTATGCCTTAACGAAGGATCTGTGAGTTGGAAGAGCTCAAAGTAGCCAACAATCATCGATTATATAGAAGATTCTAATTATATTGTGGATTTTGATGTAGTTAACGAAATATCATGGATATGTAACTTCATCTAGGAGTTTGATGTGTCACTGAGTAGAAAATACCCAATCATATTGTATTTTGATAACACTGCAATGATGGACAAGGTCACATCAACATATGAAACATATACTTAATAAGTATCACTTCTTGATAGATTTTTCTCAAAGGGGTGATGTTTTAGTAAGAAAAGTTTCCATATATGATAACATGGAAGACTCATTGATTAAAGATTTATCTCTGAAAAAACATGAATATCGTGTAAGAGATAGTGAACATAAAGTTGTTTGCAGTTGGCTCTAGTGAAAGTGAGATTCTGTTGGAGTTGGTGCCCTAAAACCAACTAATTTGTACTTTTGATCATCTATATATCCAAATAATTTAATATTAATAAATATATTATCACATGATGAGTTTTCTTATATATGAAATTAATGTGATAATGTTTTTAGAGTATCTGTTACATAGAAAAGTCATAACAGTTCTCTACTACGATGAGAACCTTAAAGTGTTGTGATGATATTCTTAAATACATGTTCTATGTTTGAATGACTTTTATTTGATGAGACACAGATGATGTTTTTATATTATGTGTAGGGGATCATAATACATTGATACTTATTCTCATGATTTTTTCACTTGGTAATCTCAAAGAGAGGGGGTTATGAGAACATACCCACTAGTAGGAATTCAACATGTTATATGTGTCATTGAATATTTCTATCTGTGGATATGTGTATTGGTCCTTAGACTTGAAATTATTATTAATGTATATCCTGAATTATGTAATTTTCTGTAATGATAAAAATCATGATGACATAAGTTTTTAACGAGGTAGGATGCGTTGAGTGCATCATAAGTGATATTAAATTAATGAATAATTCAAGAAAGAATTTATCCATTTTGGAGCTAATTAACATAGATATCTTAGGAACTTTGATTATAATCAATTCATCTGATTAATTCCAGGACCATGGTATTTTATCAGTGAGCTCATTTCAGGAAAATCAAAGAAATATATATCAATAATATAGGTTGGTGACACAAGTAATGAAACCTACTTGATGAGATATCAAGACTAAGAGATTATATTGCATAATGAGTGTCTATAAGAGGTTTTTGTCAATGCGATATTAATATATTTCTATATGGGTGTATTGACATGTTGATAGATGTTGATATTGAACTTTAGTCCAGTTTGTCTAATGCCACTAAGAAATAGGCCTAGAGGGATACACACTAAGTGTATTAAGAACCTTAGTTAAATTCTATTTGAATTTAATATTAGAATAAATATTATTATCAAGTCTGATGAATGAAAATTATTTAGGTTATATTTATTGAATAAAAATTTATTAAATGAATAATACATTGATATTTATTTATTTAAATATACAATTATTATTTAAGGTTTAATGAATGTTTAAGAGGATTGAATGGATGGGTTAGTTTGTCTCGAAGAAACTACATATTTTATTTATTATAATTTAAATAAATATTGATGGATTTATTTAAGAAATGATATTTAAATATCCATAAACTTAGCAGACATCAAATAAATAATAATAATATTATTTGTCTTGGGGTTTACTTTTAATTAAGATATTGGTTGAAGGCCTTTATGAAATAATTAATTATATTACCTAAGTATATAACCTGAACTATATCATTTCTAGGGTTAAAAATTTATTGTGCACAAAATTTCTCTCTCTATAATTCTATCAAGTCTATAGAGAAATTTATCTAGAACACTCTCAATAATGAATATCATCAATCCTCATCCTTCCTCTCAAAACCAAGAGAACAAGATATAATCCTTTAAGACTGGAAGAGATTCTTCTCGTGGTCAATAAAAAACATCACAAGCAATTTGTTTCTTCTGTACTAGCACCCAAAGTTACAATGATGATGTTTTGAGGTTCATGGAGTATGTGTGGATACTAATAAATATATTCTACCGTTGAATCCTTCATTGTAACGACGATACAAAAAGAGTGGTCAGCCGATTTAGCAATGAAGAAAGAATTAAAAGAAAGGGAATTTCTTTCCTATAAAAATTAATTATAAATTATATGTTAAAAAATATCCTCTCTTGAATATTATAGGGATACGTTAGTGTTGTTACAAGGATTTATCTAAAGAAATAAATGAAAAACTATTGTTGGGAATAGGTCCAACCACTTCCACTGTTCCCCAAACCTTCACATAATGGATCCGTATTTTTTCTTATTTGGTTGAATATTTCACTATTATTTAAAATTTTTTACACACCTTTGTTTTACAAAAATATCACCTTCTTATATACACCATGATTTAACATCAAGGGATAATATTGATCTTCATATCCAAATGATCCTTTTGACTAATTTGTGTATCTTATTATCATATCTTGATCAATAAACTCATTATCTTTAGGTCCTCAATAAATGATATATTTATTTTATTTTATCCATTTCGTACTCTTCAAATGACTCATATTTTCTTTTAAAAAAATTTCTGATGCTTATTTTCAATATATCATATGAATCTCCATCAACTGATCTCTATGTGTGGTCATTTATATTTTCTCTAAAAACATAGTCTCCTATTTAACTCAAGTTTTGGGAATTTTATCATTCTATAAAAACATTTTTTAATATTTCAATTATCTACAAAACATATCAAAAATAATTCCCATATAATATCCTTTGATTTTCATGTAAAAATCTTCATTACAAATTTTATAAATAGAAACATTTTTAAAATATCGGTTTATGTTGGTTTTATGATATCCCTTTATCATAAAATATGATATTTATAACATAATATATAAATATTCATATAAACAAGACACTTAATCATGATCACTTAAGCTTCATTACATGACTGATTACACCTAAATACATGTTTTTTTGTGTTTAACTACATAGTTGTTTTCCATTAATTCCTCCAGCACTCAGATAATTTCTACAAAATCTCATCTAAAAAAACTTTTTCATCACAACTTTGTTCCATACTTCATCACATTTCATATAAGGATTTGATTTAATATACCCTTTACATTGTGACATATTCTCCTCCTTTATCACTTTTCATGCATATATTTACTTGTTTCTTCATGAAAATTCCTTCAATTCATGATGTTGCATCATGAAAAAATACATAATATACATGATTTTATTACCTCAATGTTCATTGGGTCTAGTAAAATCCCATGTTAATGAATCCCATAAATTCATTTTTCATATAGTATCAAAAATAACTATACCTTTTCTTAGTAGATATATTTCTTATTTACCATTTATTAGGTATAAATTTTGTGTTGTGTTTGGTATAACCTTCATGCACTAGGTCTGATATAACTTATGCGTAATATTAAGTCAAACTCACATGTGTTTCACCCTATAGATCAAGTATGAATCCCATGTCACGAAGAACTTATACATTATGTTAGGTATAACATTAATGAACCACATCAGGTAGAACTTTTACATTGTGTTGGGTAAAACTCACATGTTATGTGTCTAGTAGAATATTTATGCACTGCATTGGGTGAATTTTTTCTATTTCTATATTTAGTATACTTACTCATACAATGATAAATCTAGTTTACATCAATTATATTTTATACATATGAAACTTACTAGATTTTTTCTATTATATACCAACAATACTTACTCAATTTTGTATCCAATATATTGTAACTCTGGTATATGCATACAACACTTTAACTGAATTTTCATCCGTTATACCCACTCACATGTTGTGTTCAGTAAATGATCTTATGAACTATATATGAAAAAAATTCACTTCTACTTTTGAAAATTATGCTCTATGAAAACCATATTTAATTATTTTTTTCTTTTTTATGACATTCCTAGGATATGAAGTTTCCTTCAACTATAACATAAAAACACCTCCAGAAAATTCTTTATAAACATGTCTTTGACATTTATCTTGGTTCTTATAACCAACCCACCAAGGATTGAAAATACCACATCCTTTCAACTCCTCATATATCTTCTTTAAAACATAATTGTATATTAAAATTACTTCAAGGACATTAATTGTTAACAAATCCAACATGATATTATTTAACAGGTCTAATAACCAACTACTTCTTCCATAGTGAACTTTTATATTTCAAAAATATTCATTTTTTGTTATAACAAGACAAAACTTCTATGAATCACACATAAATTTTGGAAAAATCTTAGAAACCTCTAAAAACCCCGATTAGAGGAAACCCTAAGATTTTATAAAGTATTTTGAGATTAAATGATGAAAAAAATATTTCAAATTAATGGTAAAAATATTATTTTCATTCACTTTTTATATTTAATTATTGATGATGACCAATAAGTATTCTTTTTAATTTAGTGTATCATAAAAAAATTATTTTCCATTATAAATAATTAAAAAATATTTAAATGCATCATGATTAATTTTTCCCTAAAATTGAATTTATTCTATATTTTGAAGAGTCAATGCAAACTATGTGAGTTAAGAGAAAATTTTGTTATAGATTTAAAATATATTTTTAGTGATTTGTATCATCATTTTATACCAACTAATAATTTAACTATTGGATAGAATCCCATGATTATCAATAATTAAATAGACATATGTATTTGTGAAAATCATATACGATGAGTTTTATAAAGACCCACGTCTTTACGGGTTGTGAAATTTAGATAGAATTTGAACTTTTGATCTTGGAGCAAGGGACACTTCAAGAGTTGAATTCATATTTAAATTTTGAGGGTTGTAACTTCTAAAGGAGATGTTTTTAGAAATTTATTAAGGCTTGGGAGGTGTTTTGGGAGATCAGGAGAATATCAAAGTAGGGTCGGGGTGACCCCCTTACTAATTGTGGTTGCAGGCAGCCCATCATGTTGTGATGGGTGAGGGTCACTCCATGATGAGTGTTGAGAAGGAAATGGTTGCACCATAGATGAGGGATTCATTATGTGATGGGTTTTTGTTGAATTTTTGATAAGGCAATGACTCTTACAAAATTTTCATGCCAGAAGGGTGTGTTACACTACACTGATGAGTCTTATGAAGGGTCCGAGGAGTCTTGCAATTTTTCCTTTTTTCATATAAAGGTGCATTGTGTCACAATCCAAAGGGGTTATGCTATAATGGTGTTTAGGAAAGGGATGAGAACACTACTTGGGTTAGTCATTCCATGATTCATAGGGGTTATGTCATGATATACATAGGCAGGGGTGTCAAAACATCTGTCATGGGGGGTAATCACATTGTGACCTAGAGCAGTCATACCCTGACCGACCCCTTCCTAATTTTTTAATAGGATCAAACTAGTATTTTTACGGTTAAAACCCTTTAGATTTTAGGTTTAGTAGGGTTTTAGGGAGTTACATTCAACCCGATACTCTCCTTTTATTTTCCCTCTCGATTCCCCTTTGATTTGGGGTGTTATTGTTGGTAATTTATGCAGTGTTTGGAGGTATGGTTCCCTCTTCTACCCTCAACTATTCTATTTTATTGTCCACTATGTTGCGCCCACTTTTTGTATGGATTTTATTTATTGTAAATTGATTTTCATTGGTTGTTAATAGTGTTCAATGAGATACTAAGATCTCATTGCTGTCAATATGATGAAGTAGTTCCAAAGTTAAGGGAGATTGAATGAAGTCCTCAAGTCTTGATATTCCAAGAAAACATGTGAATTGTTTGAAGACTTTGAGTTTCATTGAAACACATAGATAATTGTTATGGATTAATTTTATGACATTGGATTTAATGGTTTAATAATTATCCTAGTGAATATGAAAATTCTTTGCTAATTTTTATTTCATAAATATCATAAGTTATTTTGTAGAACTTGTGATGCAATCCTTATAAAGGAATGAAGTACAGGTGGTTCCACTCATATTCAGGTCTGATTGAAAAGAAAGATGTTACTGGAAGATACAGAAGTTATAATACTTTCCTTTAAAAATATGAAAATGATAAAGATGATAATTCAAAGGATAAATATCATAAGATATGGGTTTTTTTATATAAACAAAAATTAGTTTAAGTGGTGTTTCCAAAGAATATTTTAAGATGGCTCTATTTTCCAGTTTTTGCCAAATTTTTGGGTCTAAAAATTAGAGAATGGAAAGAAGTGTTTTTGGAAAAGGAAGTTGCACGCAATTGTTAATGAGGTTTGGAAAGTTGCGTAAAAGTCATATTTCAAGAACATCACTTAAAAATATGACAAAGGAAAGAAGTGCGTGCAAGTTAAGGTAGTGGCGTACAAGTAGGAATCAATGCACAAGTAGTGGCGCGCAAGTAGGAATCAATGCACAAGTAGAGGCATGCAATTAGGAAGTGGAATGCAAGTAGTAAGTTGCACACAAGAATAAAGTTTTTCTCAGGGTGAAATTCCTATAAATAGGTGGATACCCTCTTCATTTAAAAATATCAACACATAGAGGGAATCTGAGCTATGGATCACACAAGTAGTGAGGTCCGCACAAGTAAGGAGTTGCCACACAAGTTGTAAGTGGCACACAAGCAGGAAGTTTCACGTAGGGTGAAATGATTATAAATAGGTGGATACCCTCCTCATTTGTAATGATCAACACTTAAGAGAAAATCTAAGCTCTAGATCATGCAAGTAGTGGGGAGTGGTGTGCAATTATAAGTGGCACACAAGTTTTGAGATGCACACAAGAGTGGCACACAAGCAGTGAGTGGCGCACAAGCAGTGAGTGGTGCGCAAGCATAGAGACATGCAAGTAGGGAGAAACACAAGAAGAGAGTGGAGCGCAAGTATTGAGTGGTGTGGAAGTAGTGAGTTCTGTGCAATCTTAAGGTGGGGCACAAGTAGATAGTTGCGCTCAAGTAGAGTGTTGAAAGCAATGAGTTGCACACAAGCCAAAAGTGGCGCAAAAGTACTAAGTGGCGTGCAAGAAGGGATTGGAATGAAAGTTTTGAGTTGCACCAGAACTTATTACAAGATCTTGGGTAGGAAAGTGAATAATAAAGGGAGATAAATACAATACTGTACTATTCCATATTATTATGTGTTAAAGAAGAAGAAGAGAGTGGCCAATCTATATTTATTTATTCAGTCCATATATATTGGGATGATGCTAATATGAGATTATCTTAATTGATTAAATAATCACATAGTAATATTGTGATTCTTGCAAGAATAGGAAGAATAGATCTTAGCGATGTTGGTTTTTCACTGAAGAAGAAAGAGAGATCGAGACACTTCTATAAACTGTTGCATATCTTTGTGTGTCGTAGATCAAAGGGGAAAGAAGAAGTGACTAACCAAATTGATAAACACATTCATTAGTCCACAACACATTCATATTATTGTGATTAACATAAGAATAAGATTGTGCGACTATAAATTTGCTGCTGGGAAGAAGTAAGAAGAGTTACTTGGATACTACTAAGTGAGTAACAAGTGAAGAGTGGAAGAAAAAAACAGTACTGTGACATCCAATAGGTCTCAATAGGTGGAAGACTTTCTTGGTGTTATAGACTATTAACAATGAGAATACTATCTTGGGATGTGGTATAAAGATCCAACCAAGAGTTGTAAAACATGAACTATTGGATTGTTTTCAAATTTCTTCGCGAGTGTAAGGGTATATCCTACTCATTATAACCACAAAAGGATTATTTTTTATTGGTTATGTGGTCAGGATTATTTCTAACCATTATAAGGATGTAGCTAATCTTGTTAAGTAGTGAACGTTGTAAAAATATCATGTGCTATCTTTACTACTTTCATATACTTTCATGTGATAAGGAGAATAGAATATGAGAATCAAGATCATAACAGGTCAAAGAGGTATAGGGATAAAAATTTAAAATTGGATTAAGAAGTCCCCAACACTAATTCACCCCCTATCAGTGTTAGGTGTATCGTAAAATGGTCCTCTCAATTGGTATCATAGGGAGGTTCACCTCTGTTAGATTCTATACAATGAGGATATTCTCTTTTGAATACTTGAGTTTACTTCATAAGTTAAAAATTAAGTATTTTTTTAGAGAAAACTCAGTTACCTATGAGTAGAAGTCTATATATACCAAGACCATAATGAACAAGAAAAATAAATAGAATATAAAGGTGAAGAAGGAGTCCATCTTATCAAAAGAATAGAAAGTATCAGTTTATCTATACCTTTCTAACAATGAAGACATTTCAGACTTGGAAATTAATGATCAGGTGGCTAAAATTTCTACCAAGAAGATGGATAACCTTACTACCTCTAGGGATAAGGAGGTATGTGTCAGTACATTTAAAATCATTCCTAAAGATAAAAATTCTAGCACAAGTGGTGATGATGATCAATCTACAAATTCTTAATAATTATCAGTTGATATATTAGGAGTTATTCTTCATTATATTCCTAAATAAAGTTAATCCCTTATTTGTGGAGTATTTCAATATATGTAGGAATAGATCACCCAGTTGGAGGAAGAAACCTATGTTTTGGAGAAGTGCTTTCAAGAAAAAATTATTGATTATTTAAATCTCTCTAGACAGGTTGGAGCCTTTGAAGCAACAAAGAGGGAATTTGAAATAAGCTCCTCAAGATGGATCAAAGAAGTTTAAGAGAAAGAGGGAGTCAATACAAATCTATAAGAAAATATCCATGCACTTGAAGATAAGCTGAATAAGATCACTAAAGTCAAGGGTTTACATTTGGAAGAAATATCAAATAAGATCAAGGAACTTTCCTTATTGTTACAAAATAAAGTTATTATGCATGATGAGGAATTTGAAAGACTGAAGATGGATTGTTAAGAGAAGATGATTATGATTTAAGATCAGAAAATCATCCTCAATATAAAATGTATAGAATTGGAGGATCAATTATCCAATATTGAGAAGACACATATTGACACTTCACAAAAGAGGAGACAATTTCTACTAGTACTCAATGTTCACAGAAGGATTCTATTATCAAAATACCTCCAACATGTGATAAGAAAATCATCACTTCACTCAACGATGTATCAAAAGTAGTTGAGAAGAATAAGGTACCATCCATACCATCTTGTACTCATGTTTCTAAATATGATTCCACAAGCATTGTAGGTTGGAAGAGAAATTCTAAACAAGTACGGATAAGGAAAGGTTATGAGATACCTACCACCATGACTAGTGTGGATAGAAAAAAGAATGTGGCAGTTGATTCCCCATAGAAAAGACAATAAATCATGAAGAAGACCGAAATATTAGATATCAAGAAATCAAGATTTGTGATTCAATGTTGATGTTGCAACATATTTGGGAATTATGCATTAAATTGATGGTACAATCCTCAAAATGTAAAAGTACAAAGGAAGCCTATCTCAAGGGGGAGAGATCTAGAGAAGAAGAAGTGACATCCACAGGTCCAGAAGCATTTGTATACTACAAAAAGATTTGGAATTCTTGATAATATCTGTTATGTATGAAATGGAAGTGGTTATAAGGTTGGTACATGCTCATCTCAACGTGTATCCAAATATGATAAGAAAATAAGATAACATTAGCTGGACAAGAATGAAGAAGCTATCTTGGGAAGAAATCAGAATAGTGTTGTAAAAAAAATTCTACCAAGAAGATTCCAAGAAAGAAAGGTGAGACAACCTTGGATTCTAAATCCAATAAGTTAAATAAGAGTTCATCCAAAATAACTACTAATAGGGATAACACTCAGAAGAATCCATGTGGCAGATCCAAGCTTGCTCATAGTTCCTAATGAAATTTTAGTTATTTGACATGAAGATTTGAAAAGAATGAGGAAACTTGAAGATGCACAAGATAAATCCAATTCAAGAGGAAATGAAAATATTCCACATGATGTCATAAAAGTGAATGAGAGTTTGAAAACAAAAGGTGACTCTTGTGTGAAAGATGTTCTATGTGAGAGATTCAAGAAATATGGTTGCATTTCAAAAGGTTTTCTAACCATACTACGGAGCAAGAAGAATTCCTCAAGAGGAGAAATAATGTATCATTCATGAAGGTTGTTAAGAAGAAAAATTCTCCACAAAAAGTAGAAGAGGACGTGAAGAGATCCATGTTTCGTCAACATAAATCAAAATATAAGTTCAAATGTGCAAGCATGAATATTAGATAAAATGAAGCAACTTGGTTGAGAAAAATATATCAACCTTGTGGTTCATATTAATGATGAAATAATGACCCACCTTATTCCCTTAAATATTTTTGTATTGTATGTTTACTTATAATACAAGGAATTCAAGGTGAATCAATTCCTTTGGGGAAGAACCTGATAAGTAGTGAGTGCTATCAATTTTTGATAGTAAAGATGAAGAAGTTACCATCCTTGAATGATTCCTCAATTGATATTCAAATATTACTTTCATGAAGGATAATATTTTATGAATATGAATAAATTAATGTTATATTCTATAAATTCAGGATAAAGAATATTCCATATTGGTTTGATCTTATTTCTTGGTATTCTAAGAAAAAAAATGTTCTAGAAGATCATCATTGGTGAAGTTGTGAAAGTTGTCCAATATGGACTATCACACGATGAAAATCTATTATGGTGTATTATCTATACTGGAATTTCTTTAAACCTATTAATGATGAGATATACCATTATAAAGACGATGGGAAGTGTTATCCTCTATGGGGAGACAAATGAGGAAGCTACCATAATTATTATTTCAATTTGTATCAAATCTGATTATTCTAGAAATTTCATAAAGATCATGTCATTGGAAAAGGTATGTCTCTTAATCTCTCATCCTTGGTTATTAAAAATAACAAAATTTCTACAAAGGGGGAAAAATTGAATTATTCATTGAAATAAGAAGAATGGAAGTGCCCCAAGGTCACTAATCTTTCCTATTTCACTTGAATGTTTTTGATATATTTTTTGAAGCGAATGAAGGAGTTTCAAGTTTGTTCTTAAAAAAAATAATCTCACATTTAGTAATTTCTGCCTAGAATGATAGTGAAAAATGATTTAAGTGAAGTATAAGAGTTATCATTTCTTAAGGTATCATGATAAATTGTTAATGGACATATTTTTTTATCTAATTCAAATCATCTAGTTTTCTACACTGAGCACAGCTCAAGTAGACTTAGATTGACATGATAGATGACACACTTCTTAAGTGTGGACTGATACCATTTTCTCCATGAACTTTTTATTTCTTGTCAAGAAGGGGGATATAAAGTGAAATTACATTTTAAAAATTAAATGGGAGAGAGAAGATAATAGTTCCACATATTGACACAATCATTTGGAAAAAACTTTAAAGGTATTGACAACAAATACAAAGGGGGAGATTGTTGTGCCCACTTTTGTATGGATTTTATTTTCTGTCAATTGATTTTCATTGGTTGTAAATGGTGTTCAATGAGATATGAAGATCTCATTACTGTCAATATTACGAAGTAGTTCCAAAGTTAATAGAGATTGAATGAAGTCCTCAGGTCTTGATATTCTAAGAAAACATGTGAATTGTTTAAAGACTTAGAGTTTCATGGTGATTCCTGAAAAATTGTTATGGATTAATTTGGTGACATTGGATGTCATGGTTGAATAATTATCATAGTTAATATGAACATGAGTTTCTAATTTTTATTTCACAAATATCATAAGTTGTTTTAGAGAAATTGTTATGCAATCCTTATGAAGGAATGGAGGAGTACAGACAGTGCCAATCGTATTCAGGTTTGATTGGAAAGAAAGATGTTTCTGGAAGACATGGAAGTTACAATACTTTCCTTTGAAAATCCGATGATGTTAAAAGTGATTTATCAAAGGATAAATATCAAAATAATTTTATTTTGTGATATGAACACAAACCTATTTGAATGGTTTTTCCAAAACATATTTTAAGGTGATGCCATTTTCCAATGTTTTCTAAATTTTTGGGTCCAAAAATTGGAGAATGGAAAGAAGTGTTTTTGGAAAAGGAAGTTGAGCACAAGTGTTAAGGAGGTTTGTAATGTTGTAAAAAATTCATATTTCAATATCATCACATAAAAATATGACAAATGAAAGAAGTGTGTGTAAGTTAAGGTAGCAACACACAAGTAGGAATTGGCGCAAAAGTAGTGGCGCACAAGTAGGAAGTTGCACACAAGTATTAAGTTGTGTGCAAGAAGGAAGTTTCATGTAGGGTGAAATGCCTATAAATATGAGGTTACCAAATTAATTTAAAAATTCCAACACATAGAGAGAATTTGAGCTCTGAATCGCGCAAGTAGTGAGGTCTGCGCAAGTAGGGAGTTGCAACACAAGTAGTAAGTGGCATGTAAGCTGGAAGTTGTGCATAGGGTGAAATGAATATAAATAGGTGGGTACCATACTCATTTTTAATTCTCAACACTTAAGATAAAATGTGAGCTCTGGATCATGAAAGTAGTAGGGAGTGGCCTGCAAGAAGAATTGGCGTGCAAGTTTTGAGTTGCGCACAAGAGTGGCATGAAAGCAGCGAGTGGCACAAAAGCAGTGAGTGGTGCGCAAGTAGGGAGGCATGAAAGTAGGGAGACATGAAAGAAGAGAGTGGCACACAATCATTTAGTTAAGTATTGAGTTCCACATAAACCAAAAGTGCCATGTAAGTAGATAATTTCACTCAAGTAGAGAGTTGAAAGCAGTGAGTTGTGTGCAAGCCGGAAGTGGAATGCAAGTACTAAGTGGTGTCCAAGAAGGGATTGACATGCAAGTTTTGAGTTTCAACAGAACTTATTACCATCTTCTGGGTAGAAAATTGAAGAATAAAGGGAGATCAAGACACTAATGCACTATTCCATATTATTATGCATCAAAGAAGAAGAGAGTGGCCAAACCATATTTAGTTATCCAGGCTATATCTATTGTGACGATGCTAAGATAAGATGATCTCTATTGATTTAATAATCACATAGGAATATTTTGATTCCAGTAAGAATAAGAAGAATAGATCTCAGTGTAGTTGGGTTTTCAATGAAGAAGAAAGATAGATCGAGACACTACTATAAACTTTTACATATATTTGTGTGTCAAAGATCAAAGGGGAAATTGGAAGTGACTAACAAAATTGATATCAGTTGATTATAATTTGGGTCATATAGAATTTTTTTCATCATTCCAAAACACATTCATATTATTGTGGCTGATAGAAGAAGAATATTGTGTAGATATCAAATTTTCTGCTAGGAAGAAGTAAGAAGAGTTATTTTCATGATGTTAAGTGAGTAACAAGTGAAGAGTAGAAGAAAAAATAAGTACTATGACATCCAATAGGTCTCAATAGGTGGAATAATTTCTTGGTGTTACAAACATTTAACAAGGAGAATACTGTCTTGGGAGTTTGTATAAATATCCATCCAAGAGCTGTAAAACATGCACTATTGGATTATTTAAAAAGTGCTTCACGAGTGTAAGGGTATATCCTACTAATTGTATCCACAAAAAAGTATTATTTTCTAGTGATTGTGTGGTCATGATTATTTCCAAACATTCCAAGGATGTAGCTACTCTTGTTGAGTAGTGAAACTTGTAAAAATATCATGTTCTATCTTTCCTACTTTCATATACTTTGATGAGATATGGAAAAGAGAATATGATAATCAAGATCCTAACAGGTCAAAGAGGTATAGAGATAAAAATGTTAGTTGGATTAAAAATTCCCCAACACTGATTCACCCCCCTCTAAATGTTAGGTGTATCCTAAACTGGTCCTCTCACACTAACCTCATTTTCATTGGTTTAAGATTTTGAGTGATGATTCCACTGGAGCATGGTGGAATCATCTTGAATAATGGGGCTTCTGCATATAGTGGATAAAGGATGTTATGAGAGGATTATTACATACCATTTCTCTCCAGTTAATTAGAGTTAAGTCACCGTATAAAAGTTTCTAGGGTTTTTGGTGAAATTAAATGAAATTGGAAATTAAATGGGTACTGGTTAATGGGATTTTGTTTGTATACATACCAGGACCATGCCATAGTATGTTGGCATACCATCATCCATGGTTTTAGCACCATTACGCCACCTGATGAGTTTTTTGGTAATTATTCCTCTTTGTATTAAATTGAATAATTAGTTATAATTGTTTATAATTAATTATTTGGATGTTTTGTCTTGATATATGAGATCAGGTATTGATAAGAGGTTTGGAAGAGCTTAGGTGGTGGTTGATATTTCTTAAAGGGAGTAAATCCATATGAGGTTGGTGGTCCCTAAACATCTCTATAAAGTTATGAATATTGTTATATAGCATGCGATGTGTGGTCTCAACACATATAAGTGATTAAACTTTAATTAAATGAATTTTTCATAAACACCTATGTATAGAATGAACGTTTCAAGGGCCATGATAGACCCTTGAACACTATCTTAATGCACCGACCTCTGATGAATGAGGGATTAATTATAAATACATGACATGAGGTACGTGGACCCTGTAAGGTTATAAATGGAAAGTAATGATTGAAACATAGTATACCTTGGTATAATTGTCCTTTGATCCCTATATGAAGGTAAGAGTGATGAATTGAGATGGTTGGAATTAGGATATTCCATATAAGGACCTTGAGATACCTCATATCCTATTAACTAATTGACTAGAGAGTGGGGTGAGCATTACTCCCCCCACTGGTATATGAGTACCTAGGTAGGTATACCCTGGGTAAGACTATGGGAAGGTTGGGTGTGATTAGGTTGAACTTGTTTGGT
Organism: Viscum album; assembly: GCA_963277665.1. NCBI lineage: Eukaryota > Viridiplantae > Streptophyta > Magnoliopsida > Santalales > Viscaceae > Viscum > Viscum album. The sequence goes on from OY728165.1 coordinate 723,261,359, forward strand.
TTTAAGGGGAGATGAATTTGAGGCCACACCTCTATTGTGAAGATGGTATGAAATTTCCTAAAAGGATGATTAATCCATGATGTGATCAGGTTCATGTCAAGGAAAATTGTGCCAATTTGATTGATATATTTGACCTGGGAGATAAAAATGGAAGTGAGGATCCCATATAGGGTGTTTGTACTATGATATCACCTAGGGTACCTTGAGGGTTTCTCAATTTCATGCTGAACCTAGATAGGTGTAGTGCATGGAAGTAGGTATGGTTGATCCCATGTGTCACCTTAGAACCTGATAATTGATGGCGATAACCTAGCATGAATAGAATAAAAAGGATGATTTGTGTGATTGAGAGTATGGTCTAGGAGATTTGTTATGGTTTTTGGTGAGTGGCCAACCCATGTGAGGATGAGGTATGAAATACAAGGTTTTAGGGAGAGGATATTCCCTTGGGTATATGTGATATATATATATGTATGTATGTATTTATGTATGTATGTTTGTTTGTTTGTGATGTATATATATATATGAGGTTCTAAGGGGAGTTTTCCATTGGGTGTATATGATATATGTGTTATTAGGCACCAGGCTAGGATACGACCCCCTGAGTAATGATGTCATGATAATGATTCTAGGTTAGAGATACAACCCTCAGGTGGATGATATATGATAGTTTTGGGGAGAGTTTTCCCTTGGGATATGATTCCCTAGTCAAAATCCACTCATCAATGCCCCAACCAAGGTTCCACATAACCTCAAACATGCCTCCCTATATGCCATAGGTTGTAGACCAATGATGAGGGACTAAATCCTATATCAGGGAGACTATAAATTCGATTCAGAATTATACAATAATAAAAATAACCAAAAATCATCTACAACACACACCAGAGTATAGATAAATCAATTAACAAGAGTCGTGTTATAAAAAATTCACCATGAAGAAGCATAAAATAATAAAAAAACACTATTAAACCACCATGCTAATCACATATACGAAATAAATAAAAGAAAAAAAATATAAAAGTGATTATACTATCATCTAAGAGCCTCACCTCAATCCCCATCTCCAATACTCATCGAGTTGTCTTAGATCAATCCACTGCACATCCTGTGGTTTGAGATGAAAGAAGACATAAGGTTTACATGCACACTAGAGTGCCTATATAAAGTGTGAGAAAAAAATATCAATAGATTCTCACTAAGTTCCCATAATATAGACCATCATATATGTGTATACTTGAGGGAAGAAAATAAACATGTTCACTTAAGCACATAAAAACATTATGTTCTTACTCAACCACCATGACTCTATGCCCATAGGGTTATCATGTGCGAAATAGGACACCATGACACCCAATAATAACTTCTTTGTCTTAATATATAATTAAATAACCTCTTTTCATCATACCAGAGACCCAGTCCATACCCAAATACTTAGTGTAGGGAATCTCACTGAGTCCTCAACCACTACCCAAAGGTGTAGGGTATGGTCCTGCATCCGAGTCATGGACCAAATATTATCAATCAAGGGAGGTCACCCATCAAGTTTTGGCCTCTAAATTATAACTCAAGGTATAGACCCATCTCATATCTTGAATCATATTACAACTAGATGACCCTTTTCTTGGAAAACTATGCATGCTAATATCTTTTCACTCAAGATGAAGCCATATCAGGTCTAAAGACATACCTTATCAGTGAAGGTAAGACCAAAATTCACATCACAAATACTAATTTATCACTCAAGGTAGGGGTCGAATAACACCTCCTCACTTAAAGTGTGTCCTTATCTTGAACACTATCTCATCAATTAAGGAAGGTCCCAATATCATATCATAGTTCTACCATAACCTTATCACTGAAGGTGGGGTACTACCAACACCTTTTCACTCAAGGTGAGGCCAAGAATTGATATCCACTATCGGCACTACTGAGATACATCTCCCATAAAAACCACATGACCAAAAACACACATTAAACAACACATAGGGAACATATATCACCTCACAAGCTCATCATATTGTCATAGGGAACTAGGCACTCATGTCCTAGCCCCCTATCTTGAACACATCCCATCATCCAAGAATAATATTCTGGTCCTCTAGGAATTCCCATCTATTTGATTAGGGAATCAACTAGGATCCTCTATACCCATATTAGTCTCTTTTAATTGGAACTAAGCCACTTCCAACACCATAGGGGACTTTCCATAGCCCATAGGCTCTTCCCAGTCCTAATATCAAGGCCCAATTCACTTCCTCTTAGTTTTCATTTCCACTACTCTCACTTGGGTCCCATATCACATATCTATTATAAGATATCTCATCCCATTGTATGGAGTAAAAACCTATTTATTACACCCAATATAGTACCATAGTACTCATCCTCCCCATGGCATACATAAACTCTCAATCCACCCATAGGAGGGTGATCCTTACTAAGATTGAGATATATGATTGCTTCACGCATCCTGCTAACCCTAATCCTCTTATTCCAACCTTAATAGACTAAGTAATCCAACCTATGTAACTTATATCCCATAAAACATCCCAAGACCTACCCAAGGTCTCTTTTCAACTCAACTGACATCTTCGCCAATTGGAGACATAGTCACTGGGTGATCCCAACTTACCCAAGTGCTAAAGAGCACTTACTCTAACTCAAGGAGGGTCAATTATACCCCCTATTTTCCTATAGGATGCTCTTGATCCCTATACTTTTAAACAATCCCATGAAACATGCATATAAATAAGAAATCATGCACAATAAGAATATGAGTGTGTATCACAGGGACCACCTAACTCTAACACGGAGTTACCATCCTCACCGACCTCCACACAAACTCAACTAAGCCCATCCATGCCTCATACCAGCTCATATCACCACTCGATCTCTTATACCATAACAAAACATCAAAATAATTAATTATAAAAATTTATAATTAATTACGAAGAGGAACATCCACTGAAAAACTCACCGGGCATCACCACACTCCCCAAACTATGACTGACCACACCTGTATGTTCCTTGGAGTACCCCCAACACTATCATGAGAAAAATCTCCATCACATGACACCCATTAAATCATCAATTTTCTATAATTCAGGGAAAACCCTAAATGAATTCATCATGTGACATAACTTGAATAAAACAACAAGCAACAATGTATGATCATCACCATGAGATTTCCTCTCTCCAAGCCACACCAAAGCCCCATCAAATTAGGATGATTTCCCTATGATCTAGTGAAATAATCATTGAAAACCTATCCTAAACTAATACAAATCAAAAGGTGATAAAGGAAAAAGAAGAATAAAGGTAGAATAGGGCGATGACACCTTAAATCACCATGATATTTCAACAAAAAACCCCATATTTGGGGGAAGGGGAGTTAAGATTTGGGGAGATCTAGCTGAATGGCCCTATCTTGACACCCCTATTTCCCTTAAAAACTAAGGGACATTTATGGTAAATTATCAATCTAAACATGATAAAAAATAGTTCTGCATTCCCTTTATGGTGTGGCTATAGGGTCCATGGTTCAATCACCATCACCCAAGTTACCTTACGATGTAATCCCCTAGGTTATGGATCAAAGGATCACCCTTGGGATCTAGGTTACAATGTAGTCTGAGTTCCATGTCCCAACTAACATTAAGGAATATCTTGATATTTCATCTTCCTAGGGACCATCCACAATGATGACCACCTATTATAGTGTATTCATTCCCCAGTAAGAACCACCACAATACAACACCCTCTTTCATGATACAATGCCCTTCCACCCTAAAAAAATAAACTTTTTTGACACTCTCCACATCACACCACCCCTAGTATATGGCGTGGTTTGTAAGATATAGCTAAAATAAAAAAAGGGTCACTCCAACCCTACTCTAAAATTCATCCAAGAACCTAAAAAACCTTTTGGACCTTGATCCATATTCCAAAAAATATCCTACTGATGTTCCAATCCTAAAAATCTTGACAAGATTCCCAATTCACAAAACATCCCCTATTCTAAGACTAAAACATTCAAATTTCCTTAGAAACAAAGACCCATGAAATTTACGGGTCATTAAAAACTACCCACCACAATTCTTATCATCCTCAAGAATCCATGATTTCTCTCCATACATTATTCTCATCCTTCCTTGGTTTTTAATTCACCGCCATATCATCGTGTTCTACCCCAAACATTGAACACGATTTCACTATGCATCTCTAACCACAAAGGCACACTATTCACCAAAGGTTGAGCCACAAAATATTCATCATTGAAAACATAGATATGATGCTCAAACACACTCATCTTTCCCAAGACATCAAAGCACAAAAAATTCGTTCATCCCAAATCTTATGGTGCACCCCGCTATAATACTTTTCTCACAGTGGCTGATTCTAAACCATGGTGATCTACACCATAGGAATTTCCAACTGAAAATTCTCTTCCAATGGTATATCAACAAGATTGATGTGGTTTCCACAACACCACATTCTAATCCACTTAAAAAAACCATTCATTTTCCTCTATCCAACCTTTCTAAAAAAACCCCACCTTAGCCTCTGGTAGATCATCACACCACTCGATCACGATGCCTTAATCCCTGAAGTAATCATGATATTTTACAAACACACACACTAAAGTATAAAACTAAAACCTAGTGTAATTCATTGATTATATCACCATCCACCTACATCAACCATCATTCTCTCACCTTGAGCACCGACACACCACTGATTTGAATCACTCTCAGATTACACCAAAACAAATTTGAGACAAAATCCAACAATCAAAATCCATATAACACCACCTATAAATACTGAATATGGTACTCTTCCAAGGAACCATATATCAATGGATATTTACACACACTAGTATCTTGGTTCCATCTGGACCATCAACTGATCGGCCTCACCACATCTATAACCCGTTCGACATGAGGGTTGTTCCTCCACAACTGATTTGATGCTCCCTATCATGGGATTATCCTTATCATTACCCCATTTAACCAAAACTAATATCCTCAAAGAACCACATATTATCCCTTGTTGAATGAAATTATTGAATGTGACCATCCCTCTCATACCCGTGCACCATCATGAAACACCAAATGCCACCCATTCCTGGATCATTAGGAATTTCACCCATGAAATCCTCTAAAACTCACCTACAATGAGGGTTATACCCTCCAATGAACAATAGTGTACTCCCAAGAATATGGTTTCCCTTACACTTCCCCCTGAGTGTAGAATCAAAGGGTACCCACACCATGCATACACCACTCTTCCTGAGCCACGCTCACCCCATCACTAGAAAAACCTATCAAGGACTAACTTTGATTGACCATACCATGGTACCCCAATATATACATGATGTCACTATATTATCATATAGGGACATATGACAACATAATCATAGATCAAGGACATTATTACCACAAGTTTCTCTCTGATCACATCAGTTCTTGGCCCACACATGACTTCCCACTGATTTAAAAATCAACAGGCACTGTGCGTAACCGACACACACTTTCCATCACACAATGAGACTTACCCCTAAAAATATATTACATACTCACTCTCATATTCTATAAGAATATTAAAACTCTAAGAACATCTTCACAGGATCTTACCCACTATCTACCTCAATCTCATCCGAACCCAACTGGTGCACACTCCTATATTACCCGTTCACACAACCTGACTCACGCTCCCATGAATCATGCCTCATCAGACCTAGGCTCACACGCCTGACCCACTAACTATGATCCTATCATAGTATAATATCATCAAACAAGAATGATGAATCTCAATAATGTTAAGTCCTACCACATAATCACCTTCAACCAAAGTGTTATTCCAAAACCACAAGCATTTATTTATGTTTTTGCTTCACCACCCACAAGCGCATCCAGAATCAATAGGTCTTGGAACCCAACTGATCCTGCCATTTAAACCCAACCTTGATACCACCAGAACTTAGAGTGATTCATATCCTGAAAGGATAAGTAATTTTCCATGCCTTTCCTCAACCCTCACAAGGTTATCCAAGTCCTCAGGGAAACTAATGCCCATCCCTGGATCACCTCTCAGGAATTACATGCCTATACCAACTCACCAAGGGTCATTATACATACCATTCATGAAGTGGATGTATAGACTTCATTAGAGTACATCCAACCATAATTCCCATATGAGATATAATTATTGAAAACACCATGGCTAAGTTGAGTAGAACACCACCAACAAGTTATATTGGAAAACAATATAAGTTTTTATTGACACTCTAAATAATCAAACCCCTCATTAGTAAAATCAAACACAAGCACCCGTATGTCATGTGAATACTACATGAAAAATATGATTTATGAGATGTATCTTTCCACAATGGGACAAGATTCAAATTAGAAAAATAATAATATATAGTAAATACACCACATTTGAATAAATATCTCAAACATAATAGTGAAAAAAACAATCTTGCACCCTTGGTAACCAAAACTTCCCACCAGAAAGGTGTTTTTGATGGACCAATATAAGGACCATAATAACATCAGAAATTTTCTTATTACCTATAAAATACTTCAAATAGTAAGATAAAAAAAGAGAATATTATACCACTTTGTGAGACCCTGGCCGAATGACACTCATTAGTTCCCCAACCAAGGTGCCGTGTGACCTCAGGTGAACCTCCCCATACACCAGAGGCTATAAACTAGTTATGAGGTCTTAGATCATATATTTGGGAGACTATGGACTCAAATAAGATTCATATAAAAACATAGATAAAAAACATCATGCACAACCCACATCAGATTACACATAAATCAATAAATAAGAATAATTCTATAAAAAATGTACCATGCAATATTATCTTGTTATACGACACCAATGATCTACAACTGTGCTGATCAAATGCACAAAATAAAAAATAAACCAAAAATACACAATTTTTACACTACTATCCCTAAGAGTTCCCTCAATCCATGTCCCAAATACTCGTCAAGCTATCTCAGCCCGATCCACTGCACATCTTGTACTCTTAACTGAAAGCAGTCATAAGGTCTTCATGTGAACCAGAGTGCCCATGTAGGGTGTGTGAAATAAATTTCAGAAGGATATCACTAAGTTAACCTAATATAAACTATCATATATGTGTATTCATGAGGGAAGTAAATAAACTTGCTCATACAAGCGTGTTAGAACGTCATGTACTAACCTGACCACCAAGACTCTATTCACATCGAGTTATCATGTGATAACTAGGCTACCATGAAACCCAATCATACTATCTTTATCCTAATACATAATTCAATCACCTCATGCTTTCAAACCTGAAACCTAACTTGTACCCAAATAATTAGGATATGAAATCTCACCAAGTCCTTATATATTTACCAAAGGTGTAGTTTATGGTTCTATGTCAAAGTCTTAGACTGAATCTTATCACTCAAGGGAGGTCACCCATAAAGTCTAAGCCTATAACTTATCACTCAGGGTAGGTTCCTATCACATGTATCACATCACATTACAACTAGACCAACCTTATCCTACAATATTGTACACACTAATATCTTCTAATTCAAGATGAGGCTATATCAGGTCTTAAACCATACCTCCTCACTCATGGTAAGCCGAAACTTTGCATCACAACCGCTACCTTCTCACTAAAGGTAGGGGTTGACTAGAGCATTATTACTCAAGATGAGGCCATATCAGGTCTCAATCCATACCTTATCACTCAAGGTAAGCCCAAAATTTACATCACAACCGCTACCTTCTCACTCAAGGTAGGGGTTAACTAGAACATTATTACTCAAGATGAGGCCTTATCCTAACCACTACATTATGAATCAAGGCAGGGTCTCTCCAACACATTATCACTCAAGGTGAGGCCATGCCTTGAGATCTATTATCATACTTGCTGAGATCCATTCCCCATTATGAGAACATGATCATAACACACATGCAAAAACACACATGGCACATAGACTATCTCACAAGCTCTCTAGCATGTCAGAGGGAGCTAGTCACTTGATACATATCCCCTTATCTCAAACACATCCCATCTTCTAAGTAAAATATGTCAGTCCTATTGGCACTCTCATATCACCCATAGAGTCATCCAATAGGGTCCTCCAGACATATATGGATATCTATTCCATGTAACTAAGCCACGTCTGACACCATAGGTGTGTTTCCATAGCATGTAGGCTCCTTATGACCTTAGACTCAAGGATTGATCCACATCCTATTACTAGTCCTCACCACTACCCACACTCAGGTCCCATATCAAATCAATCTCAAAAGAGTTATCAAGCTCATTTACCAAGGGAAAACTGAAGAACCTTTATGGTGTTTTTTTAAAAAAGTTTTGTATTTGTTGAAAACTAACTCTCTTTGTAAAAAAATGTTTTTGTTATTCAGGAATTAAACCCATATCCATCATAATGAAGATTCATAGAATTAAGAGTATCGTATCCATATGCATTATATTCAGATCATCATATCCAAAAGAACTGAAGGCAGGAATTATTGTTTACTAGAAGTTTTACTTTATCATAATTATAGAAAGAAAGGAGTTGACGAGGGAATAAGTTGTATTACTGCTGGAGAGGATTGTTGAAGAAAGTGAAGTCAAGAGTTTGAAAATTTTAAAACTTTATAAACTAAATCAAATGATGATTTTTTGGTTATAAAGTTCTCACAAATCATGAAAAATATCTTGATAAAAGTTTTTGAAGAAATGTTGGAGAGCTTTGAAGAATTAAAGAAATTAGATTCCTTTAGAAAGAAATATAATTTGAATTCACTAAGAAGGAAACAAAAATTGGACTGAATCTAAGAAGGAAACAAAAATTTGACTAACTTTGAGATGGAAATAGAAATCGGACTAACTCTGAGAAGAAAACAAAAATCTTACTTAATGTGAGAAAGAAACAAATTCGTAATAAGTTGATTATGAAGAAGACTCAAAAAGATAATTACAAATTTTTTATAAATAATTGAAGTGCTAAAACATGAAATTCAATTTTTCATAAATCTTAGATAAATCTAAGGAGTTTTGAAGAAGTGAAAGTTGAAGTTTTAAATGTGAGATATTTTTATAGATTTTTGAGATTTGAGGAAGTGGGGAAAGTTTTAAAGTACCCTACCTTTGTTTTATGAGTCTCCTATAAATACTTACATATATTATTCATTCATTTTATAAATCTCATGCAAGAAAAAAAGACAAAGTGTTGAAGAAATCAAGTGGGTGTCATTTTCAGCTAGATATCTCGTGAGGAGGATCAGATAGTTAAATGTTTGTTTATCGTATTGATCAAGATTGTATTAAGAACATTGTTTTCATTCAATTGGATTTAGGTACATCATATTGTGTATTTGAGAAAAGTTTTAGTTTTAAAGATTGAGAATGAGTTCATTGTATTGAGTTCATCATATTGAGAGAATCAGATCTAGACTCATCGTATTGAGAGAATTAGATCTATAATGATTATATTGTGACAATCAGATCCAGACTCATTGTATTGAGAAAATTAGATCTGTACTGATTGTATTGTGAGAATCAGATCCAGAATCCTCAGATTGAGAAAATCAGATCTAGCCAAATTGGATTGAGGATTCAGACTGAGCAATTATAGAGAAGATTCGACAAAGTATTTATTTTTTGTTTGGGTCATTTTTTTATAAGAAAACATTGTAAACTGATGGTATTCAGTATAATATTTCCTATATATAGATAGAAGGTGTCCAATGGGAGTTTTCACAAGTTGTATTCACTTATTTATAACAGTGAATTTCCATAGACCCACATGAGTGGCTATGGAAAGGATGTAAATTCTCACACTGAGGCCAAAACATGTAAATATTGTGTAATTTACTTAATTTCATAACTTTTCATACATGATTATTTTTTAAAAGTGGATAAGGAAATAAATCTTAAAAGGTTATAGGGGTTAAGTTTTGAAAAGTATTAAAACTTATAAAAAGTGAAAAACTGATTCAACCCCCCCTTATCAGTTGTTATTCGATCATTTGGAACTTAAATTGGTATATGAGGGAAGGTTCCCTTATTGAATCCTTATCATGGATAATATAAATTCTATAAAAATTAGAGGAATTATTATATTTGATAGTAAAAACTATTATGGATGAAAAAACAATATGATTATTTATCTCCTGTCTCTTGTACGTGAAGTTGTTGATGCAACTACTATTAGTTTTCCACCTATTGAGAAATATTCTCCTATAAGGTTTTCTGATAAGAAAATATAGAAGTTGATGGAAAGGAAAGAAATTAAATCCTTATGTCCTTATCATAGAATGTTTATCATAAGGTGATGGGTCTCAAAACTTCAAAAACTATGTAGGACAACCTGGAATGTGTTTTCAAATGGAATACAAAAGTTAAGGGAAAAAAGCTAAAAATCTGGCATAGTATGTATGAATACATCATAATGAGAGCTGAAAGAACAATTGATGAATACTTTACTAGAGTAAATATTTTTTTTTCAAAATTAGAGGATTTAGAGATGTCCTAGAAGATTCTAAAATTGTGAAGAAACTTATAAGAAACTTTCCGAACACTTTTGATTCTAAAATTCCTACTTTAGAACATAAAGACAATTTATCTCTTGATGAGTTTCATAAATTTATTATTTCTTATGAAATGAGGAAAGCTAAAATGTTTAAAAATAATATGAAAGATGAAATGGATTTTGAATATGTGAGAAAGTTGAAAAATTCAAGGTGTTGAAAATGTTGATCCTTGTGAATATGAAGATAAAGAGGATGACGAGTTGAATGAAAAAAATCATGTTTCTTATATCCAAGAACTATTGACGAGGAAGAGGAAAATATAGAGGTAAAATTCCTCTCAAATGTTTTGAGTGTTGTAGAATCTAAAACTTTTCTATTAATTTTCCAAGAAGAAAGTTGGATAATACCGAGATGATTTTGACGGAAAACCTCAACGAGGGAAGTGGAATAAAAATGATAAAGAAGAAAAGTATTCCAATAGATACAAGAAGAATTTTAATAGAAAAAAATCATGTTTAGTAAGAAAGTTGAATCAGACTCAACCGAAAACAATTATTATGAGGATGAAAGTTTAGAAAAATTTAGAAGCTTTATTGAAAAGGTTGAGAAAACAAAAAATTCACTTAGAGAGTGAAGAAGGTGGTGAAGAATCTTATAGAGAGTATCAATTCAGAACAGAACTTTTTTCATGTCTTGAGAAAATAAAAACCTTCAAGAAAGAAATTAGAGTAATGAAGAAATATTGTGAAGAAGTTTCTGATGTAATAAAATATGCCTCAAGTAGAATGATATATACGTTCAGGATATTTTAAATTACAAACATATAATTGATGAATAGATAAATATGATTGAATATCTTAGTAAGAAGCTTGAAAAAAAGGAAGAAGAAGTTAACAAGTTTTAATCAAAACTTCTTGAGTCTGAAAATACATTGAGGAAAATGAATTAAAACTTCAACAAATCTTTATAAGTAAAATTTAAGACTTATAAATTTGTTGAGAAAGCTGAATATGAGAATCAGGTGAAATATTCTATTACCAAAAATAATGTTTCATCTGATTCTTTTAACATTTCAGGTTCTGAAAAAAGTATTAGGAAAGATTGAGTGTATAAAGAATGTGAGAAACCTATCAAATCTACAAAAGTATAATAATCACTCAAAAGAACAGATGGTCCACATCCTTATTATTTTAGAGTTGAAAGAATTTACCAACCTAAAGAAAGTTTTAATAGTGAAAGATCTTATTTCAATAGAAAATAAATATTTGATGGTTGTTTCTAGTGTTGTGGAATCTATGGGAATATAGAGTCTATTTTTTGGCACAAATTATCCTAACTTGGAAGAAGGTTTGAGAAAAGTAGAAGAAATGGTGAAAGTAAAATGATAAACCTTCCTAACTTATATAAAGTTGAAAAAATGAATTCTTAAGATGTTAGAAACTTTATAACAAGAAATAAATTTGAATTTTTGGAAAATGTTTGCGGAATATGTGATTTGGTTGGTCATTATGATGAAAGATATATGACACTACTTCCAGAATAAATTTCTTATGATATAAAATAAAAGAAATCTTAAAATAAGAAAGTTGAGGAAAGATATTTTGTTATTGAAACAACTTTGAAAGTAAGTAAAAGGAACAAACCATGGATATTTTATAGCTTTTTTATCTTCACATATGATAAGTGATATAAAAATCTTGAGACATGTTGAAATTCATTACGGAGGAGCAGTTACCTTTGGTAATGATAGATCCTTTAAAATTAGAGGAATCAAAATAACTGAGATTAAAGCCGAAAATTTGAAATATAAGAAAGTTTTATTTGTTGATGGGATAAAACATAACTTAGTGTAAGTAAACTTTGTGATGATAGAAAATAGGTTGTTTTTAGAAAATATTTTTGTATCATCAAAAGTTTGAAAGATGGAAAAATCATTACAAAAGGAGAAAGAAACAGTGGGAATCTCTTTCAAATAGTAGAATTCAACAACTCATGTTACTTGAGTGTTTAAGATTAAAACAAATTATGGAACTGATGAATTGACCACCTTGAAAAAAAAAACATGAATAAAATTTCTAAAGCTGTCAATGTTCATAATTTTTTATAATTGAAAAGAATATATGAAGATATTTTTATTACTTTCCAAAAAGGTAAGATGACTAACAAAATTCATAAGAGAATTGAGATTCAATCTACGAGACTACTTAAGCTTATTCATTTTGATTTATGTGGGATAATGAGACATCAATAAAAAAGGAGATTTATACTTTATCACTTTTATTAATGATTTTAATTAGATGAAAACCATCATTCTTATGAAGTACAAGTCATATTCTATTGAAATGTTAAAATTATTTAGAAAATATGTTGAGAAAGAAATGGGGGTTTCCATAAAGAAGTTGAGAATAGATAATGGTACCAAATTCACAAGAAATACTTTTGAAACTTATCTGAGAAAGCATATTATAAAACATCAGTATAGTGCTCTCTATACTCCACAAAAAATGGATAATCAAAAAGAAAGAATTGAAATTTGGTGGAAATGGGAATAAGTATGTTAGCAGAATACAAACTTTCAAAATTATATTGGAGAGAAACTATTAGTAATACTATACATGTTCAAAATAGATTCTTGTTGAGACTAAAAACTATAATGACCCCTTATGAAATGTGGTATAATAAAAAAACTTCATTGTAATACTATAATGTTTTTGGAAGTCCACGTTTTCTCAAAATCAAAAATCTAGATTTGGGAAAGTTTGATGAGAAAGGTGAAGAAAGAACTTTTATGGGTTATTAACCAAATAGAAGAAGTTAAAATTTTTGGAACAAACATTTAAAAAATTTTATGGACTCATATAATGTGAAGGTAATTGAAAATCAAAACTCCTTAACAAAATTTGTTGAGAATGCTGAGGAGGATAAACTATAGAATTCTAATAATGGTGAAAGTAATTCAAAACATTATTATCAAGACTCAGAAGAATCACATGATGCAAAAAATTTATCTGGGAAAGAAACTTTGAAATTTCATACTTTAAAAAAATATGTTGAATCCCAAAATATTATTGGGAATCAGAAGGCTCTGGTTCAGAAAAGAAGAAATTTGAGATTAGATAATCATACTTCACTTATCTCAAAAGTTAAACCAAAATTAGTTTTAGAAGATATTCAACACAAGTATTGGTTGGATGCTATGAATGAAGAGTTGGATTAGATTGAGAAAAATGAAACATGAGAACTTATTTCATGGAAAAAAAATAAAAATTATATCGGAACCAAGTGTGTTTGAAGAAAAATGTTAAATGAACATGGAGAAGTTTCAATAAACAAAGTGAGGCTTGTTTGTAAAGGCTATGAAAAGATGGAAGGTGTGGATTTTGAAGAAAAAAATTTCCCCAGTTACAAGATTAGAAACTATCAAAATTTTTATTTCAGTGGCTACACATTGGAATTACAAATTTTATCAGATGGATGTAAAGTCATCTTTCTTAAATGGTGAGATTGAGGAAGAAGTTTACATTGAACAAACTTATGGGTTTATACTTAATGAGGATGAAAATAAAGTTTATAAAATGAAGAAATCTTTGTTTAGGATAAAACAAGCTCCACATTCTTGGTATTATAAACTTGACAATTTTTTGAGAATGTTGAACTTTTCTAAAGGAAAAGTTGATTGCAACTTATATATGAAAGACATTTACTTCAGAGATCTAATTATAATTGTTTATGTAGATGATATATTTTTTTGGGATATAATAGATGTTTTTAAAAAAAATGGCTGAGGAAATGAAGAAGAATTTTGAAATGTATATTCTAGGAGAATTAACTTTCTTCCTTGGATTATAAGTTCAAAAAAGGAAACATACATTTTCTTATCTCATGAAAAGTATTCCAGGGAATTGTTAAATAATTTTTGTATGGAATAATCCAAATAAGTTTCAACTCCTATTTAAGTCAACACAAAGTTGAGTAAAGATGAATCTAGAATAAGTGTGAATTAGAAATACTTTAGAAAATCTAATAGGAAGTATTATTTAACTTATAAAATCAAGTACTAATATTTTTTATGCTGTGACTTTGAGTGTGAGTTATCAAATTAATCTTATAGAATCACATATATTGGAAGAAAAACGAATTTTGAGATATTTCAAAGGAACTACTTAAAATGGATTGTTATAAAAAAGAAACAGTAAAATGAAGTTTCATGGTTATACTGATGTTTATTAGGCTAGAGATTGTAAGAATAGAAAATCAACCTTAGGAGGAACATTTTTCTTGAGTGAATGTTGTGAGTTGGAATAGTAAGAAAAAAAGTTGAGTAACATTGAGCACAAATGAATCAAAATATGTTGTAGCTACTCAAGATTGTACTCAAATGTTGTGTATGAAAGTTCAGTTGGAATATTTGAAAGTAAAATTTTCTAAACCATTAATGATACTTTGTGATAATCAGAGTGCAATTGATCTTTCTAAGAATATTTTCCAACATTCAAGATCAAATCACATTGATATAAAGTTTCACTTTATAAAATAGAAATTTACTACTGGAGATATTTTGCTGGCATACATTTCAACAAAGTATAAAATTACTGATATCTTTTAAAAAGCAATGCTGAAATAAAGGTTTGTGGAATTGTGGCTGCAACTTCATGTATAGCCTCCTCCAATGTCTTCCAAAACCTCAAAAGTATCCCCCCCACTGTGCTTTGGATTATGCTAACAAAGGGGGAGAGAAAGTAATAACTTTGTAAGAAGTTTTTACTTATCTTTATTTTATGAATATGAAGCTATGGTTATCATAAAATGGTGGGTAGAAAAAGAAAGTGAGAAATAAATTGTGAGAATGGGGGAGAGAAAAAGAAAGTGGGAAAAGAAAAGTGAGGAGAGTTTATATTTTCATGGATGAAAAATTTTCTTTCCCCCAAGGGAAGGAATTACTTAAAAAACATTACTTTATCCTATATTGTAGTTTCAGGAAACTATCTTTTGAGAAAGGCTATGTTTTGATGAAATTAAAAAACTTGAGTTGTATACAAAAGTTTAGTTTTGAAATATTTTTAAGAGTTTGAAATTTTTTTGACAATGGTTGTCAATAAATCCAAAGGGGGATATTGAAAAACTTTTGTGGTGTTTTGTTTAAACAAAGTTCTATATTTGTTGACAACTAAATATCTTTGTAAAATAATGTTTTTTTATTGAAGAATCAGAACCATATCCATCGTAATAAAGTTTCATCATATTTTGAGTATCGTATCCATATGCATCATATTCAGATAATCAGATCCAAAATAATTGGAGGAAATAATTTTTGTTTTCTAAAAGTTTTACTTTGTCGTAATCAAAGAAAGAAAGAAGTTGTTGAGGGAATAAGTTATATTTTTGCTGAAGAGTTTTGTTGAAGAAAGTGAATCTAGGATTTAGAAAATTTTCATACTTTCTAAACTAAATTGGATGATGATTTTTTGGTCATAAATTTCTCACAAATCAGGAAAACTCTCATGATAAAATCTTTTGAAGAAATAGAGTATATCTTTGAAGAATTGTAGAAATCATATTAACTAAGAAAGAAATATAATTTAGTTTCACTAAGAAGGAAATAGAAATTATACCGACTCTAAGAAGGAATTATAAATTGGATTGAATCTGAGAAGGAAATATAAATCAGAGTGACTCTGAGAAGGAAAAAAAATCAGACTGACTCTGAGAAGGAAACAAAAACCAAGATAACTCTGAGAAGGAAATAAATTATTAATAAGCTTATTATAAAGAATAATCAAAAAGAAAATTCCATAAGTTTTATGAAGACTAAAAGTGGTCAAACATGAAATTCAATTTTGTGTAAATCTTGGAGAAATATATGGAGGTTTGAATATTTCAAAGTTGAAGTTTTAAATGTGAGATATTTTTATAGATTTTGAGATTTGAGGAAGTGGGGAAAGTTCCCAATTTTCCCGGATTTATTTTCTGAGTCACCTATAAATATTTCCTCAGATCATTCATTTATTTTAGAAATTTCATTAAAGTAGAAAAGGAGGAGAACTGAAGAAATCAAGTGAGAGTCATTGCTGGCCAGGAATCCGATGAGGAGGATCAGATAGTTTAATGTTTATTTACTGGATTGAGCAAGATCGTATTGAGAAGATCATTTTTAGTCAACCGGATTGAGTCAATCAGACTAATGTACATCATATTGAGTATTTGAGAAAATTTTGAGTTTTGAAGACTGAGAATGGGTTCATTGTATTGATTCCATCCTATTGAGAGAACTAGATCCAAACTCATCATAATGAGAGAATCAGATCCAGAATGATTGTATTGAAAAAATTGGATCCAGAGTCATCATATTGAGATAATCAGATCCAGACAGATTGTATTGATAGAATTAGATCCAAACTCATTGAGTTGAGAAAATAGGATCCATCCAAATCAGACTGAGGATTCAGACTGAGCAATTATGGATAAGTTTCAAAAAAGCCTCTATTTTTTTGTTTGGATCAATTGTTTTATAAGAAAATATTGTAAACTGATAGGAGTCAGTATAATATTTCCTATTGGGAGATATAGGATTCCCAACAAGAGTTGGCACAAGTTTTATTCACTTATTCATAATAGTGGACTTCTATAGACCCATGGGAGTGACTATGGTAAAGATATAGGTTCTCACATTGAGGATGAACCTTGTAAATATTGTGTGATTTTCTTGCTTTAATACTTTTTCATGCATAAGTATTTACTAAAATTTGACAAGGGAATAAATATTAATAGGTACTAGGGGTTAAGTTTTAAAAAATATTGAAACATATAAAAAGTGAACAACTAATTCAACACCACCTTCTCAGTTGTTATTCAATCCTTTGTAACTTCAAAAACTCCATCTATCACTCGCCTTTTAGTTCAGAGATCTCATCCTTCTCATGGAACGAACCAACTCTAAATCCAACCTGAAGAGGGTGTTCCTTACAAAGCCTGATATGTACAATAACCTCACCTGTCCTAAAAAATATAAGACTACCATTCCTACCTAACTAGCCTAATGAATCCAACCTAAGATACTTGCATCTCATCACATATCCTAAGTGTGATGTCCCCGACCTAGTTCACTCATAAGTAACCAAACTCGGTTGGCCAAATGGCCTCAAGCATGCCTCCCCATACACCGGAGGCTACTAGATAGCTGTGAGGGTCTACGATTTTACAATGGGGAGACTATACCCTAATGATTAGAGTGGAACATAATTGTATAAAATGATAGATAAAAAAACATATCAATATAATAATGAGTAAAAATGGAAACAAACATCCAAAGAAGAATAAATAACCAAATCCATCAACAGTATCATAATTAATAAACAAATCCATATCCATTATCATATAAAAAATAATGTCATGTCTTTATGCTATATAAAATAGGAATACACGAGAAACAGAGGAGAAAGAAAATAAAACATGCTATACAAAAATGAAAAAAATATCAAAATCTATCTCTAATAACATCATGATTATAAGATCGATCCTATACTCCCTTACTCTATCCGAGTATAGAGAAATCAAGAATCCATAACAAACTACTTTCCCTTATCCTTACTTTCATCCATGAAGTTTTTCCAGGTACTAATTAGCGGCATGAAAATAGTGTGAGATATACTCAGTAGGCCACTAACAATGATGCCTAATGATATACATTCCATGAATATATAAATAAGTAGTGTGTATATAATAATATAAACTAGGAATTAAATACATAAATCACATGTTAGACTAAGTTTCGAACAAGACACCTATCTGATACCACCTTCTTCATCCTAATCCAAAATGTATCTAAATGATTACCAATTATGATTTTAATTTATAATAACGGATAAATACCTAACTCATAAAATAGTAATCCCCCATGGATTATATCAGTATGAGGGGTTAACACATCCCATAAAATTTACAACTTGACAAAGGAATAAAATAAGTTCTTTATCTAGGTAAATTTTAACTGAATCCAAGTATATTGTTTGAATTAAAAAACACGTCACTTAAATTAATTAATCAATTAATTTATTAGAAACTTGAGATTGTCCAAGGTGTTCCATAAGAGTAACCCAGGTGTCACTCCTGTTTTACTATGAACCCATCACCCTACATGCCCATCCATGGAATCCCTCATAGGGATCTAGGTATTGATCTAGGCATGGTATACGGCCATTTCCCTCTGAGTCCATCCTTGGGATTCCAAATAGTAAAACCAAGTGTCACTCTTGTAATAATATAAAACAATACCCTTAGAGTTTTTCCTTGTCATTCCCAAGTGTCACTCACGGAACAATATAATTCTTTTCCCTCTGAGTCCATCCATGTAATTCCAGGTAAAGAACCCAAGTGTCACTCATGACAAAATAAAATTCAATTTATATATAAACCAGTTTGATTCAATAAGACCAATGATCCCATCCATGTAATTTTGATTCAAAAACCATATATCACCCTTGAAATGAAATAATGAATGGTCATGGATAACAATCTACCAATACCATTTAACAACACATTCAAATCAATTGACCATTTCCTTACAAGGGATAACTCTAGCACATGAAAGAAGGAACAAGGCCTAAGGATGTGGAATCACCACTATCTCTTGATTTTAGTTCAATACATGCTTCATTACATTAATTTTAACATCCAAAATAAAAGGGTAAAGAAGAACACCTCAGAAGGTGATTTCATTACATAAGAAACACTTAATAATTTATTTGATTTAACAACACAACCATAGAGCAGTTCTAATTAAGTTTCTAAACCTCCAATGGTACTAACTAGACTCAAGGGTTATGTAGGTCAAGGCCTACACATTTAATATAGGAAAAATATCATTTAATATACGACACATGGAAATATTTACATGTGGCACAATAAATAAATGTGTAAATAACAATAATTTTAGGTAAAATCATTAAACCACCTACCTTATATGGGTAGTTCTCTCCTCTTCCATTATCGGCCTTTAACTTTGGCTATAATGGAAGAAATATAATAAATATACAAATTACCTGAAACTAGGTCATATTAGATCACCTAAAAATAACATTCACGAGGGTGAGATAAATAAGGAAAAGAAGTATGAGGATTTAAGAGATTATCATTAGCTATCCAATGCAACCAACAATGGGCTATTCTGACACTGTATGAAGAACCTATCTCAAATCTTGGGTGATGAACTTGGGAGAGATTATAATGGAGGACGTAGGTTTCAATGCAATTAGTGAAAGAAATTTATGGTTAAAATTTATAAAGGAGGTAGGGGAAAATGGTAAATTCACCCATTTTTAAAGGGTGCATGTTTAGAAAAACCGTGCGCCAACCATGAGCACCCACTACATAAGTGGCACTAAGATTTCAAGTTAAGAATATGGTTTGGAAAAGCTGTGAACAACTATCATGACCCCCTCCCTCTAAAGATACCATAATGAGGGGAAAGAGATAATGACCCCCGATTCCCGCCTCTAGTAGGCCCCGGGTTGATGACTAGCACCGAGGGTATAAAAATCTCATGATATGGGAGGCATTAACCTCTATAATAAAATAGGATCATGAGATAAGATGAATCATCCAAAAATAACTCCATGATATAATATAAAAATAAACCAAAACCATCCCACATGCATGTATAAATCAAACCAGTATAGATAATGTATCCAAAGTAAATACCCAAAAGCAAATATCAGGTAGCGACACAACAACTATATGAAGTTTAGAGCTAGTAATGTCTAGCATCGTCCACATAATCCTCCTAAAAACCCTAAAAACGATTTTATATACACATGGTGAGCATAAAAATATACCGATAAGGAAAACTAAAGTCTCTTGTGCACATGTGAAAGAAGTATACTAATGCACCCATGAGTAAATAGTAGAACCAACAACACCTAAATAGGTCAAATATCCATCCCAAACTCACCAATTCATGTTGACCAAATAATGAAAGTCCTATAATCTAATATAACCTGATTCATATTGATAAAGGGAACCTCTCCCTACTTCCCCATTTTTATTATGATCTCCCACCCCAACATCATACATCTTGTCACTCCCATCTATTTCTAATACCACACTACACCACAATCACAGTCCCATCACATCACGCCCACAGACACCTGAGATCACCACCCCACAAGTATGATCACATCATGTATCATTCGAAAACACCTAGTCCAAAACACATCCAAAACCATAACTAGTGCTGTAGGGTATCATGAAAATTAAGGAAATCAACCTCATTCCCTCCTCCTACCATGAATGACCCCCAATATAAAACTCCTCATCCCATATCAGCCCACCTATAGGTGCTTGGGCTATGTCACATCTCACCTGAAGACACTTGGGCTATCACAACCACCATCTTGTGCACTAACATACCTCTATACATCACAATCTATCCAATACCTACCTCTCCTGGAGAAGATATTGGGAAACAACAGGTACCCATCCATTTTAATCCTCATTATATGTTGGAAAAAAAAACCCCTGTGTGATTATACAAGTGTTGGAACATAGTTCTTGACATGAATGGGGTGTGTATTGAAATCACAAAGAATATAAAAGTATATACATACATCCACACACACAATCCCAATATATGGGTTCACAATAAAAAAACACTAACCAACTCATGACATCCCCACTCTCGCTGCCACCTCTAAATGTATAACACCAAACTAATCACAAGCCACATCACACCACAAAAAATTACCATTATCACAAACCTTAATTTCATTATAGATAATCATTCACATTTAACTACATAGTCTATCATTTATTTGTTCATTCATAATTTCCATCTCATTAACCAAACCAAATCCCATCAATTTCAATCATTATTAAACAAGTTATTCTATCACTACCCGAGCATCTGGCACAACACAACCACACATCATAAGAAGATCATAATCCACACTGTACCATCACCTCACCTCCCCAAAATCACAGCCAAACAACCACTACATCACCACCCCAAAATCATGGACAAAATTACAACCACCTTGCTACCCAAAAAGTAAAACCAAACAACAACCACCCCACTAATCTAAAATCACGACCATCAAAAATTCATCCCTAAATCATATCGTAATCAAACATCACAATACCAAAATCATGAATACACATCACAACATATCAAGACCATTTTATATATTTAAAAAATGGGATTTTATTAAATTATACTTTATTTTAAAGGTGTTACCACACAATACATAATCCTGGGAAAACCATTTTTATTAACCAAATATAAATGGTTAGAAAATTTTCATTTTAGGGTGATATAACAATAATCCCAACAAGAACAACAGTCATAGAACATAAAATCTAGAATAAAAAAAATCCTCCAATGACCACAATTTTCAGCAGGGCATCAAGCCTGTACAATCCATTATAACACAATAATATGAAAGTTGTAAAAAATATGAATCATTCCCCTTCCCCCTTTAATTTAAATTATAAAATTATTTATCTTTGATTAAGAAAACCCAAATATAACCCATATATGAAAAAATAAAACCCCTCCTTCATGATACACAATAAATAGAAACAAGATATTCCCTACTTCAAAGAGATCTATCGACTCACTGTGCACCGCAAGGCAAAGAATAAATGACCGCAAACCACAACCAAACCATGAGAAACCATAGATAAACCTACACCACATCCAAATAATCATAAAAACATATCCCAAATCACACCCCAAACAAAAACAATGTCTCCTTAGTAAATAAACAAGATAATAATGAAACACAACCACATGGAAAGAGAAATAAATCACTATAGATTGCCAAACAACAACCACTAGAACTAATATATCAAATTGAGTTGAAGAGGGATAAAAATACTCTTCAGGGTGCCCAGGGTTCTGCCAAAATGATATAGGTAGGGAGAATCTGAATAAAAGAAAATTATATGAGAAAATAACTTGAAACCTTAAATCCCATCGGGTTCGCATCGTGTAATCTTTACACGATGTTTAAACATCGGGTTTTTTGAAATTTTCAACTTTTTATAAAAAACACATTCCATAGGCCTTTATTTAATAAATTTCACGAATTCCACTTACATGATGTATAATCTATCTCATAGATTCCCCATTATCCATGTAAAATCTTTTAACCAATTAGCTACATAATCCGTGAAATGCCATTTCACATCATGTAAACAATACATGATGTGTATTTTCTGTAGTAGCTCTGTTGCACCTCCAGCCTCCACCAGAAACTCATAGAACCTCCCACGAATACCTAAAATAGAAAAGTAATGGGTTAGGAAGGAATGGTCTATTAAATCAGATACCTATCAAATAATTCTCACCCTTGAGAATAAAAAACCAAGCTTAGAAGGAAGGGGGTCTGAACAACCACCCTGCAAGATACCTCTCAATGATCTCATTATACCTCAAACACTACCACAAGCCAAACATGCCAAACCAAACAACCAAAAAACATCTCACACAACCTCATAACCACACAACCACAAAACAACTCCTCTTATATAACCATCTCAACCTCCACACAACCCAAACCAACAACTGCAACAACCAACTGACCGCACCATCCTAAACACATGAATTAGGGAATTCCATTCTCTATGTCAAGATACTGTCTGCTCTGGGTAGCACTGACTCACCCAAATGGGTTTAATTTCATCATATTTAATGTGTCTTGATTAGGAATTAGGCCCTACCCTTTTTATATGTTAGGACTTTATCACACATCATACATCAAGGGAAAAAAACACATCTCATAAAACAAAAAGGTCTCAAACATCACACTACAAGGAAAAAAAGTCAAATAAAAACTAAAAACAACTCTGGGTATTGGGAACACATATTTGTATATCACTCCCAAGTACTCTCCTCCAAGACACCATTCCACCATAACATGTGAACCAAGGGAATGTTTTATCCATGCATCAATTTCCCCTGACAATCTTGGATCTCTATTGGATGCTCTACAAACATCGCTTCATCCTCAATATCCAACTCTACCCAATCAATTACATCAGAGTCATCGTGAAGATACCAATGAATCTAAGAGATGTGGAATACATTATGAACCATCTCCATTTGTGGTGGAAATACCAAATGATACACGTCCTCGCCAACTCATCCCAACACCACAAAGGGCCCAAAAACCATGGATAAAGCTTACTCCCCCACCAAACCTCCACTTCCCATGTTGAGGGGAAACCTTAAAGAATAAATAGTCCCCAACCTCAAACTCTAAGGGCCTCATAATATGATTGGAATAAGAATTATTCTGGTCCTTCACTGCTTTCATCCTCTCATGAACAAGATGAATCTTATCCATTGTGTTCTGCACTACATCAGGACCAAGAACTACTGCCTCCCCAACCTCCATACAATACAATGGAGAATGAAAAGGTCTCACATACAAAGCCTCAAATGGGTCCATTACAATGTATGAGTGATAAATGAGACATAACTAAGTTCCAAAAGAATTTTATAATCCCCTCCAGACTCATGAGGTAAAATTTTCATCCCAATCTGAGACAATAGACCTCAAAACTTCGTGAAACTACACTAAATCATCCACATATCTCTTATCCAAATAATTTACTTTGCATGTCACCTTGATTTATAAGAAGTAGTAAAATTTCATCAATTAATTCAAGATCATCCAGATAGCATCACAACCTCCCCGAGATTAGGGTAACACTGTGATGAAATCCATCAAGATTTCATCTGATTTCCACTTGGGAACATCCAAAAGCTGAAACTAAATAATAGGAACAAAATGCATGAACTTTACCTATTGGAAAACCAAACACTCTTACCAAAACTCCACCACTTCACATTTCATCACAGACCACCAAAAAAACATCCTCTATGTTTGGTACATCTTGTATACTCCTAGGTGTACCATAAAAGGTGATCTATAAAACTAATGAAGGAATCCATCACACATTGCTATCTGAACAAACAAACTTCTATGAAACAAAATCCAGTTCTGACCATCCTATGACCATCCCTCCAAAGCATCACCATTTCCAACATGATCGCACATTACCTCTACCTCTGAGTCTCCCCACTGAGACTCCTCCACCTAATAAATCAAATAAGGCTATACTATCATCTGAAATAAACAACCTCTACCATAATCCACCCTTGAATCTTGGTGCAAGGCTTCCAAATCTTCTATTTCTCTCAAAACATCCCAAAAATCCTGAACAACAACCTTCAACAACTTCTTTCTCAAATATTAGATTAAAACATTACATTTTCCAGAGGTATATGAGATCTCAGAATCATAATCCTGAAAAAATCCCATCCACTTCCACTGCCAAAATTTTAGATCACGTAGAGAAAAGATATACCTCAAACTCTTGTGATCTATGAAGACCAAAAATCACTCTCTAATGAAGTAATTCCACCATAATTTCAGCACAAACAAAACCACTGATAACTACAGATCATGGGTGGAATAGTTATTCTCATGGGGGTGTAACTTCATAGACCCATAGGATATCACTTTCCTATGCCGCATCAACACACATCCCAATCCCAAAAAGAAAGCATCACAAAACACCTCAAATGTCACACCCTCCTTAAGAAACTGAAGCACTAGAGCATTGAACAACTTCCCCTTTAGGTAATTGAAAAATTCTGGGCACCGATCATTCCACAAAAAAATTTGGGTCCTTCCTGATCAATGTTTTCAATGGGGATGAAACTTGATATAAATTAGGAACAAACCTCCAATAATAGCCTACAAGTCCAAGAAAATTATGAACCTATGCCATGTTATTGGGTGCTTCCCAAGAAACAAATGACTTGAACTTTGATAAATCTATAGACACACCCTACTAGGACACCACATACCCGTGTAAATGAACCTCTCATGTATAAATCTTACACTTGGATAACTTTCTATAGAGATGGTGTAGTTGAAGGACATGAAAAATGGATCTGAGATGTACGACACAATCCTCCTCTAAATTTGAGTGGATAAAAATATTATTGATGAATACAAAGATGAAATTGTCCAGGAAATCTTGGAACATGGACCTCATAATCCCCATGAACCTAACTAGTGCATTCGTAACACCAAATGACATGAATAAAAATTCAAAGTGCCTATACCTATGTTTAAATTAATTCTTTGGGACATCACCCTTATTAAACCTCAAATGGTGATATATAGACTACAAATCGATCTTATAAAACTAAGTCACCCTTCTCAGCAGGTTGAAAAGATCATCTATCCTTAGAAGAGAGTAACAGTTCTCGACCATCACCCGATTCAATCTCCGATAGTCTATACACAACCTCATAATACCATCCACCTTATTGGTGAACAACACTAGATAACCACACAATGACACACTAGGTTAGATAAAACCATTATGCATCATATCATAAATTTGAATCCTAATCTCCCATAACTCAGAAGGTTCCATCCTATAAGGATCCATCAAAATTAGAGAAGCACTGGGTTATAAGTCTATCCCAAAATCAACATTATGTTGAGGGGGTAGTGTCACAGACTCCTTGGAAAAAATATCCAAAAACAGCTTGATAACCTTGGGAACCTCTACCATCCCATATTCTATAGATTTCACTAAAAACCCATCCAATAAAGAAATATGGGGCTCCACATGCTGACTACCCACCTAACGAACCTGCTTTCCAATGTAAACCACATGCTGGCCATCGAAATTTAAAAAAATGACTCTCCTATAGAAGAAATCAATAACAAAACATACAAAATAATACTAGTTTATCTTGAGGATAAAATCAGTTGGCTACATCTATAGAAAGAAAATATCCCCACTGGATTGATGTGGCCCCATCATTAGTCTTCACCCTAGACACACATAAAACAATATGGTATGGACTCTGACTAGTGTAGTTAACACCAGGGACATGAAAAGCCTCTCTATGTATATTCCCAAAGTATGCACAAGAGTGGGAACAACAAAAGAGTATGAAAATCCTAAATCAAACAAGGAACAAAAAAGGGTAATAAACAATCTTTTCATACCACTAATGATCTCTAGAACCTATGGAAACACTACCTACACTCAATGAAACTGACCACACATATATTTTATACCTCTATGCTGATGACCACAACCATGACCACACTCAGGTCAAGGTCCTTGAATACAAGGAATATCCTGAGGTCAGCCTCTACCTGCTCCATCTCCCATTGGCGGAGAATAACCCTACTACTAAAATAGTATCATTGGAAAATACTATGGAGGATGGTGATGAACCTATACACATTCACCAAAATGATCTTGGGGAATCACAAGGCATTGGTTATGGTAATGTCCATGAACCCCAAAACTAAAAAACACTAGCACAAATCCCCCAAGAAGATCATGGAAACCACTATCCCTAGAAGGTTCAAAGGAAAACTGGTAAGATCGACCCACTGCTGGTAGAAACCTTGAAGGTCTTAGTGCCTGAGACCTTCCACTAAGAAACCTAATCCTTGAGGAACCCTTTTGGTTACCCTCTTATAGAAAACCTCATCACGAGTGCATCTTCTTGATCACATCCTACTTTTTATGAACATCCAGATATATTGTAAATGTAAAAGGAGTAACTACACACTGAATAGAAAGATGGAGTGCCTCTTCAAGATGTCTCACATAAGACTCCTCATCTGAAAAAAGATCTAGGGTTAAGCATAGAAGGTCCTTAAACTTGATTCCCAACTCCAACACTGACATACTCCCTTGTTGGAGAGAAATAAGATCCTACATCTTCACTGAATTCATAGTCGATGAAAGGAAATCTTCCCGTAACTCCTTTGAAAAGTTAAACCATGAAACATGTTCCTCCTCCTTCTATCCCAGATAAAACATCCACCACTGATACATATCTCCCTACATCTAACTAACTTCTAAAGGTACCCAATATCCCACTAAGGCCCAAATCAAACTAAAAGAAATCTTGAGCTCCTCCATCCAACTCTCTATATATATATTAAAAAAAGACCTCATACCTCTCCAAATCCTACCACTAGAAAGCATGAAATGTCCTCTTAAACTGATCATCCTCCTCAACCCTACATCGATCAATCGGGTCAACCTACTAAACCTCAACTATCTAAGCCACATGCAAATAAATAACATGAGCCATAGCTAAAAGAGTAAATAAATATTTCATCAGGCCAGGTATTATGGAATTATATTTAGATTAATTTTAATTCACTTTATTCATTTCAACATTCCCAAAAAAACCTAATTAAAGTAGGAACACAAGCCATCATGATGCATATACCTATCATAGGTATCAACCCTACAAATAGTTCCTCATCAATTGGTCATTAAATAAGCTCAGAGCCCATGAACTAGACCAGATGGGGCCCTAAAATCCAATGTATATGCCAGTATCCCTAGCATATGTCATGAACTAAGGACAACTAGAACTATTTCTATACCAACCCATGTAATCCTCACTATGCCTAACTCCAAAATATATCCTATCTCTCAACCATCACCTTTGGTATCACTATTTCATGACCCCATCCCTACAAAGATACCGCAATGAGGGGAGAGAGATAATGACTCCCAAGTACCACCTCTAATAGGCCCCAGGTTAGAGACTAGCACTGAGGGTATAAAAATATCATGATATGGGAGGAATTACCTTCTATAAAAAATAGGATCAGAAGATAAGATGAATCGTACACAAATAACTCTATGAAATAATATAAAAAGAATCCAAAACCATCCCACAAGAATTTATAAATAAAACTGCTATAGATAAAAGAATCCAAAGTAAATACACAAAAGAAAAGCTAAGACATTGATATAATAACTATATGAAGGTCTAACCTAGTAATTTCTAGCATAGTCCACATAATCCTCCTAGAAACCTTAAAATAGTTTTATATACATAGGGTGAGCATACATGTATACTTTGTAGGAAAAATAAATTCACTCATGAACATGTGAAATAAGAATACTAATGAACCCATGAGAAAAAAACAAAACCAACAACACCTAAACAAGTCAACTATCCATCCCAACCTCACCAAGTCATGCTCACTAAATAAAACAAGTCAAGTAATATAATATAACTTGAGTCACATCGATAAAGGGTACCCCACACCACTTTCCCACTAGTATGAAGATCTCAAAACCCAATGTCATATGTCTCAGTGCTCCCATATATTCCAAATAACACACCTCCCCATAAGCATGGTCATATCACCTCACACCCACAAACACCCGGGCTCACCACCCCACAAGCACGACCACATTATGTCTCACCTAAAAACACTTGGGCCATAACACATCCATAACCATAACCAGAGAAGTTAGGTATAATGAACATGAAGGAAATAAATATCATTCTCTCCTTATAAAATGTACAAAAACCACTATACACTATCTCATCCCATCTCATCCCAACCACATACACCAAGTCTATGTCACATCTCACCCAAATACACCTGGGATCATCACCCCACAAGAACAACCAAATCACATCTCTCGCAAAGGCACCTAGGCTATCAAAACCACCATCTT
The DNA here is from genome assembly GCA_963277665.1 of Viscum album. Classification (NCBI taxonomy): domain Eukaryota; kingdom Viridiplantae; phylum Streptophyta; class Magnoliopsida; order Santalales; family Viscaceae; genus Viscum; species Viscum album. Next base: position 723,290,438 of record OY728165.1, read on the forward strand.
GTTCAATAAAAGATCTCCAACCATCATAGCCTATGAAATACGTACCATTCTTGGAAGAGATAACGGGAAAGAGTGGGTACCCAACCATCCTTCCTCCTCACCAGATGTAGGATAAAACACCCCCATGTGACTATGTGGGTGTCATCACATAGTGCTCGATGTGGGTGGGGTAAATATTGAAATCATAAGGAATATATAGGTATATACATATATCCACACACAAAATCCCAACCTATGGGTTCACAACAACAAAACACTAACCAACTCATGAAATCCCCACTTTCTCTAGCACCTTTAAATGAATAACACCAAATAAACCACAAGCCACATCACACCACAAACCAATTCCCATTACCCAACCCATTCATTTAATTATTTATCATAATCAAAATTTAAACAGAAAACAAATTATTTATTTGTTCATTTATTATTTCCATCTCATTAACCAAACCAAACCCCATCCATTTCAATTATTATTAAAAAAGTCATTCCATCACTACCCGAACACTTAACACAAAAAAACCACACATCACAAGAAACCCATCAACCCCATTGTACCATCACCTAGAAGACCCAAAATAATGACAAAAAGACCACCAAATCCGCACCCCAAAAGCACAACCAAACAACAACCACCTCACTACCCCAAAATCATGACAAAAAAATAACAACCACACCACCCTAAAATCACAACCATCAAAACATCATCCCACATCGCATCGAAATAATAAATCATCACAACACAAGCATGGATACAAATCACAACACATCAAGATCATTTTACAAATTTTAAAAATGGGATTTCATCACATTCCACTTTATTTTAGGGGAGTTATCACACAATCCATAATCCTAAGATAACTATTTTATTATCCAAATATAAATGGTTTGGAAATTTTCATTTTAGGGTGATATAAAAACAATAAAAATAGGAAAAACAGTCAAAAAACATAAAATCCAATGAAAAAAATCCCCCAATCGCCACAAATTTCAGTGGGGGAATCAATCCCATACAATGAATCATATCAGAGTAATATAAAAGTTGTAAAAACATGTGAATCATTTCCCTTTTACCACTTTAATTGAAATTATCTAATTATTTATCTTTGATTAAGCCTACACAAACATAACCCATATATGAAAAAAAGAAAACCCATACTTAATGATACAAAATAAATAGAAATGAGGGATTCCCTACCTTAAATATATTTCTTGAATCACTATGCAATGCAGGGTGAAGAAGAAACACCCAGAAACCACAACCTCACCCTGAGAAACCATGGATCAACCTAAAAAACATCCAAATAATCATAAAAATGTTGCCCAAATCATAACCCAAACAAAAAATAATGTCACTATAGTGAATCCCCAATATAATAATGAAGTGAAACCATAGGGAAAGAGAAATCACTCACCGAAGATCTTCAACCAATAACCACAGAAACCAATGGATCAGATCGAGGATAAGAGGGATGTAAATTCTCATAGGGGTGCCTTGGGTCTTGAAAAAATGATATAGGGAGGGAGAGTCCAAATGAAAGTAAATTTGACCAAGAAAATAATGGATTTCCATCAAGTTCACATCGTGTAATATTTACACAGCATGAAAATCTCAAGTTTTTTGAAATTTCAAACTTTCACCGAAAAACAGGTTGCCTCAGCCTTTATTTAACACACATCATGAATTATAATTACAAAATGTGTAATAAATATCACGACTTACCCATTATCCATGTATAATCCATGAAACAACTGGCTACATAAGATGTGAACCGTTATTTTACACAGTGTAAACAATACATGGTGTGTATTTCCTACAGTAGCTCTACTGCACCTCTAACCTCCACTAAAAATTGTCGAAACCTACCTTGGACATCCCCAACCATCAAAAATATCAATGTAATGGGATGGGAAGGAATGGGACATTACAAAAACTCTTCAAACCTCTATAGACCCTCTATAACACCATGCATAGTTTACCCTAACTATGTAGACTTAGGTAAAAAATTTAAAGAAACCGTGTTCCTGGTCTATTTCCTCCAAGACCCATAGATCCAGGCTTTGAATGAACCCGAAATGCTCTTAAAAACTCCCTTAATCTCTCAGGAACTTCCATAAGTATATAAATAAAGGTTTCAACTAAAATTTAAAGGATATGAACCACATAATTAAAGATAGGATTTTAAAATCTTCAATCATTAAAACAACTCATCCCCAATTTTCCCTTATAAGGGTGGTAAAGCATCATATGAGAATAAATATTTCCACTAATCACGTACATTGGCCTCTCACACCGAGGTCTCATCTTATATATGGTCATACCATGATAACACCCACATTAGGGGAACTAAATTTCCACAGAGAGTCTTCATGCTCTAATAAATTATATGTATAGAATGACTCTAAAAGGATGAATCTAAATGTAAATCAACAAAATTAGGCTAAAGAGTATGATATAGGTCTGAATAATAATGGATAAGTTGAGATACATGTAAGAGTTTATGGATGGATTTGTACCTATGAGGCAACTACAACTGATAGGTTACCAATATGACTCTCTCTGTCACGACCCCGACCCCAGAAGTCTGAAATTGGTGTCTGAAACATGGTGTGCAATTTTCTTCATAAAAACAGGCTTACAAAAAATTGCACATCTTTTCCCAATACAGAGGATCATTTCGGTTTAGGTTCTTGGAAAATCAGACGCTGCTGAAGCACTTCTTATGAAAACATAGCAGGCCTAAGATGTCGTCACAAAGAGTACCCAAGGCTTGGAAAAAACTGCTAAAATCCTGTAAAACATAAATTAAAACATAGGGTGAGTATAAAAATGCCCAATAAGGGGGTTTAAAACATTTTAAGGAAATCCCCCTTTTTAAAACAAACACCTTGAAAAAAAATCATAAAACATTTTCTTAAGAGGAAGATATTACATTTTGAGTCATACTGTCAATATTTTCTAAGGTTACTTGAAGACATTTTTCCAAAAGATAATTTTCACAAAAGCTAACTGTGCTTTCCACAAAAACATGAATCAGAGTGTGCATGTGTATGTAAGAAATGAGATGTGAATAATTCATAACTTAGTCAATCCAACTACAAAAGCATAATTGTGATTATAAGAATTCATACCATGATTCATCAGAACATAAAAAGAAATTTACATGGCTTTAACATTAGATACCTTTATCTTGTATAAATTTCCATTTGCATACTTGGTTATGCCTTATGATTTCACTTCCATTATCATAAAAGATTCTTATCTAAGGATTCAAAATCCCTTGGTTGATCATTTACTACTCCATGATGAGGAAGTGTATAATGCCTAACTTTTTCAAGGCCATATGCCAAGACCGTACGGGTACAAAACCAACATAATTATGGTTAACTACCACACATAGTTGTGAAAAAATCTATAATCATGTTCACAAATCATTTCACTTAACTCACGAGACTTCATCACTTTACCCAATGCATTGGAGCGCTGTATAATTCCGAGCACACCCATTACATCATTTTATGTCTAGTACATTCCTCATATGTCTTAGTATGGTCACATATTCATAGTGTTCATATTACATAAAAAACTTACATTATTAATTCATAATAATTTTCATACATTCACTTACTTTAATTCAATTATGCATTGAGTGATAAAGAACAATATTTTTTAGTTCCATATTTAATAATGAAGTGCAATAACTAAAACAACATACTCTTGCATATGTAATAAGAACTAGTACACATAAAATAATGGGTTGACACATGAAATAAAAAATCTTTCATTAAACCCTTAAGAATGTGACCTCTTCCAAACCATGTTTATATGTTTTGACTTTGAGATACTCATTTAATTAATGAAATGTTAATTTTTATATAAAAGATTAAAACATAAACATAAAGGATCAGAGTCATTTCTTGTGAAACAATTGGAATAAAAAGTATGGATTATTGTATGTGAAGGGTTCTTGCATAAAAGAAATATTTAAATATGAGAGCTCATGCATGAATGTATATTTATGATTGAACATGAAAACCATCATACAACTTACTTGAGAAATCAAGATCGAAATACATATATGTATTCATGTGGATTTGAAAATTATGGAAAAATATTTATATATACATAAAGTGTATGTTTGGGATCTGCATAACCCAAAACAAGAATTAATAAATTCTTTCAACTTTTGTATTCTTCATAAACATGATTTAAATCAATAAAGACAGGTTTTGTGAAAACTCAGTTGTAATCAAACATAATATATATATTTATATATGCTTTTACACATAACCATACATACATGAATTGTAAATAAAAGTATACTAAAAAGAAAACACGAGGAACTAGACCACATGCATGTGTTTTATGTTTCAAGAACAACACTTAAAATAAAAGATCACCCTTCAAAGATCCTAAACCCAAAATAGTTTTTTGTATATATATATAAATATACATACATTTTTTGAAATTCCAAATCAGGTTAAGATGAAATTATATACATATACATACATTGATGATGAAAAAATAGAGAATAAGGGTTAGCATATAGAAATTGAAGCATGAAACCTCTTGTTTGTGTTATATACTCAAAAAAAAATTTAGAAAACCCAACGTGAGTTAAGATTTAGAAGTAATAAAAAACTGTATATATATATATACATATGGACCCGTATATACACAAGGATATTAGAGTTTTACAACAATAAAAACATAACCAGTTGATCCCTTACTTGACATCAGGAGTGAAAAAAGGTTGGGCAGTGGATGTTTGCACGTCGAGAGGAATAAAACTAGTAATCATGGGTGTAAAAATACCCATTTAATTAGGAAGTATACATATATTATATATATATATATATAATGTCTCATAAATAAAAATATAAACTGAGACTTAAAACTTGACAGAGATAAAATAAACCCAACATGTTTCTTAAAGAGAGAACTCAAAATCAATCGGTGATTAAAATACACACACACACACACACACACATATATATATATATACATATATATATATATATATAAAGTTTGTGGAAAAATTGTGTGGAAAGATCAGGTTTATAAAAAAAATAAAAATAAAATAAGAAGAGAGAGGATATGGGTATAATTCAAGGTTGATCCAAGAAGAAGGGTGGGGTATCTCAAGGAAGAAGAAAAGAAAAAAGAAGAATATGAAGGAGGAGAAGGAGAAACAGTTGGAAACCCACTGGTTGGGGTGAGGCAGAAGAAGATGACATAGAGAATAAATCTGGAGATGAAATGAATGGTCCAGATCACTTGAGTTTTGATCAGATGGCTAGGATTAGTCTGTGGTTTTAAAATTTAAGGATGATTGAGATTAGATATTGAATAAGATCAGACGGATGAGGCAAGGCGTGAGATTTTAAAACTGATTGAATGACTGTGATTAGATCTTATGTTGATTGAACGGTTCATAAAAAATGTTGTACCGCTCCGCGGTCACTGAGGGTCAAACACGAGATCAAGATCGATGACCCAGATCGTGCGCGACATGATCCAATGACCCAGATCGCATTTTTCTCGGAAAAAAACATCCCACATCGAATTGGGGAGGTGCGTGTGGCTTCCTTATAATCCCAAGGCTCTGATACTCAACTCAGAAATCACAAAACACTACCAAGGGAGCCTTACCCACGGGCTCCTGCCCCCGCAAGCCTCAGCCTACCTATACTCCGCCGTGACCTCGTGCCGTTGTGGCGCGCTCAAGCGCTCCTGCTCCTGTGCACCCTTCGGGGTACCTATGCCCATGCTCGGGCCGAACTTGGCTTGGGCTGAGGGCTAGGCTCATCCACCTAGTGTGAGCCGCCTCCCTCGGCCCAACTATAAAGGGCTGGCCTATTGGGTTAATATTTTTTTATTAAACTAATTTTCAAAACTATCCAAGAAAATTACACATATAGAGAATATCTTTACTTCCATAAAATTTGTTTTATTCAGAACTTTGGAAGTTTAAAATACACAATTCAAACTATATAATTTTTAATTAAAAAAATTATTCATAAAAAAATGTTTTCAAATTCAAAAACAAAATGGATATTTTTCTTTGAATTAAACTAGACTTATGTACCAAAACGTTACGATTTAAAATGTCATGTTTTCAAAATATAATCTCAATTAAATGTGTTCAATGATAGGACTTTAAAGCACTCAATTACTTAGAAAATTTCAATGTGATTTTATACTTAGAAAAATCATTACTTATTAAGTTCAAAAAGAAATAATTTTCATATAGGATATTAATTTATAAAACTAGAATGTCTAAAATATTTGAGACATTAAAGAAAAGTTATTTAATTAAGATTTTAAATCATGAAATATAGATAAGATTTAATGACTTTAACGTATATTTGAAATACTTCGGAATTTTCAATATTCATAAATAATTAAACTATAATACCCAATGGCTATAATTATATCCATTGTAAATTCAACGGTCACCTAAATGGAAATAGTTGAATTTTAGTTCTTATAAAAATGCAATTAGGTTATTCCAACTTCAAACAACAATACACATAAGATGGCGCTCTTTATCCCTTTAACGATTAGTGTGATTGCTGCAGTTCTGGTTATATTGTTCTTAGTTGTGTTAGATATAAAGGAAATCCACTACTTTCTTGGCCTGTTTGTGGTGATGTGGGGTCTACCAGTGATCTTGATTGTCCTACTTGTAGGAATTTTCGGTTTGTTATAGTCTTTAGGACGTGTTTCCATGTATCCATTTTCAGTGTTTTGAATAAATAAAAAGTCTTGTTTTTATTTTGCGGGAATTTCTTATATAAAAAGGGAAAATGAAGCCAAGTGTAATAATTAAAACTATTATTACTAAAAAGATTTAGTTTGGGGTTTCACATTATCCCTTCCTTTAAAGAATTGTGCCCTCACAATTCTATTACACCCATAATCAACTACCAACAAAACTAGAGAGACTTTATGCTCGAGGTCCCCCCCTCTAGGACCACCATTGTGGATAATCTGCTGATGTTTCCAGGTGGATCCCCAGATTAGTTTCTAGTTCGATCTCTTTGGCCCATATACACTATGAGTAGTTAGGGTCAAACCTATGCATAAAAAATTCCATCTTCCAAAGAGTGGCATGATAGGTGTGGAGGTTGGAGATTTGGGAGTGAGCTACCACTCTATAAATCTCCCAGACCACCTCTCGTTTGAACAATTCAAAGTCATCAAGCATCCCATACATACTGAAACTTAGGACCTAGAATAGATAGGTCACTCGGGTGTTGCCCTCTAAGGCAGTTTCATGAAACTTTTCTAGGGCTAGGCAGTTCTTAGAAAAGGTGAAGCAAAGGAAGGTACCTTTCTGGTACTTCCCTCTCCACCTGTACTCTTCTAGTTGTGCAGTTTCCATGCGACGATAAACATGACAGTTTCTCTGGTAGGTCCGAAGGACATTTGGGCCAAGGGACCCTTTATAAAGACGTTTTCAAGACAATCGTAGGTTGAAAAAAGGGTAGTAGTATTATGAACATGTCTTGGTGATTATGGATTCTAGAAATTTAGTAGGAAGTGATAAAATGTTGATCGATGAACTCACATTTTCCATCCGAAAGAAAAAAAACAAGGGACATGTTTTACTTAGTAAAGAGTAACTAGATTAATATAGACATTAATTTTTTATAAGTATAATAATATACCAACACATAAAAGATAACATTATTCATTTATCAAGGTTCATAAACTCAAGGTGTTACATAATCATCGTAACGTCTTTTCACATGTACTATCGGTGTTAGTGATTTCCTGGGTCCCCAATCAAATGAATCCCCAAGGTGGTTCCAAACATTTCAATCTCTTGGGGTCCAGATGCAACACATGAAACTGGGATTGACCGTATATGGGCATCTATAGTTCAGGGTGAGAAAGGAATTACGTGTATGGAGTTGGGCAACATCAGCATGAACTAGATGTTGATAATGTAAATGGGTAATCTCATCCTTAAGAGCTTCAAAGTCCATAACTTGACCATGGACACTATATGACAATATTTAACAAAGGGATGCTGCTCGGAGGTCACCCCCTTGTGCAGCATCTTGGAAGTCCTCTCGATACGAAGCATTACCAGCTAGGGTAAAGCACTTAAACAAACCCTCGAAGTATTTTCCTTGCTGTGCATAGAACAAAAATTGGGCATGCATCATAAGAATATAGTTGATGCATACTCCTTGGTGAAGTTAGAGTACATGAGGATAATTGGATACATGGTAGATGGTTTTTCATGATAGATAGATATTTTCAAATGTATCATAGTTTTCTGCACATGACATTCCCACTATAGTCTCTAATACTTTTGTTGGAAGAGATAGAAGGTGTGATTCATCTGCCATATGAAATATTGAGAAGAATTTTTCTTAGTATGATGAAATTAAGTAATTTATGGTTGATCTAATTTTCCAGAGTCTTCCTAAACTGACCCTCTGATAACAACTGTCATGACCCTGACCCTAGAAGTCTGAAATCGATTCCTGAAACATGGTGTGCAATTTTCTTCATAAAAATAGGCTTACAAAAAATTGCACATCTTTTCCCAATACAGAGGATCCTTTCAGTTTATGTTCTTGGAAAATCAGATGCTACTAAAGCACTTCGTCTGAAAACATAGCAATGCTAATATATCATCACAAAGAGTACCCAAGGCTTGGAAAAAACTGCTAAAATCATGTAAAACATAAATTAAAATGTAGGGTGAGCATAAAAATGCCCAGTAAGGGGGTTTAAAAACATTTTAAGAAAATCCACCTTTTTAAAACAACCACCTTGAAAACAATCATAAAACATTTTCTTAAGAGGAAGATATTACATTTATAGGCACACCATCAATATTTTATGAGGTTACTTGTAGAATTTTTTCCAAAAGATCATTTTCATAAAAGATAACTGTGATTTCTACAAAAACATGAATTAGAGTGCGCATGTGTATGTAAGAAATGAGATGTTCATAATTCATAACTTAGTAAATCTAACTCCAAAATAATAATTGTGATTATAATCATTCATACCATGATTCATAAGAACATAAAAAGAAATTTACATGGATTTAACATTAGATACCTTTCCCTTGTATAACATTCCATTTGGATACTTGGTTATGCCTTATGATTTCACTTCTATTATTATAAAATATTCTTAGCTAAGGATTCACAATCCCTTGGTTTATCATTTACTATTCTATAATGAGGAAATGTATAATGCTAGAATTTGTCAAGGCCTTGCGCTAAGACCATACGGGTAAAAACCCAACATAATTGTGGTTAACTACCACACATAGTTATGAAAAATGCTAGCATCATTTTCACACATCATTTCACTTAACTCATGAGACTTCATCACTTTTCCCAATGCATTGAAGCACTGTATAATTCCAAGAACACCCGTCACATCATTTTAAGTCCAATACATTCCTCATATGTCTTGGTATGGTCTCATCTTCATAGTGTTCATATTAAATAGAAAACTTACATTATTTATCCATAATCATTTGCGTACATTCACTTAATTTAATTTAATTATGCATTGAGTGAAAAAGAACTAGATTTGTTAGTTCCATATTTAACAATGAAGTGAAGGAAGTAAAACAACATACTCTTGCATATGTAATAAGATCTAGTACACATAAAATAATGGGTTGTCACATGAAATAACAACTCTTTCATTAAACCATTAATAATGAGACCTATTCCAAACAATTTTTATATGTTTTGACTTTGAGATACTCATTTAATCCATGAAATGTTAATTGTTATATAAAATATTAAAACATAAACAGAAAGGATCAGAGGCATTTCTTGTGAAACAATTGGAATACAAATTATGGATTATTGTCTGTGAAGTGTTCTTGCATAAAATAAATATTTAAAAATGAGAGCTCATGCATGAATTTATATTTATGCTTGAACATGAAAACCATCATACCAATTACTTGAGAAATCAAGTTTTAAATACATATATGTATTCATGTGGATTTGAAAATTATGGAAAAATATTTATATATACATAAAGTGTATGTTTGGGATCTGCATAACCCAAAACAAGATTTAATAAATTCTTGAAACTGTTGTATTCTTCATAAACATGATTTAAATCAATAAGGATAGGTTTTTTGAAAACTCAGTTGTAATCAAACTTAATATATATATTTATATATACTTTTACACATAACCATATATACATGAATTGTAAATAAGTGTATACCAAAAATAAAACATGAGGAACTAGACCCCTTTCATGTGTTTTATGTTTCGAGAACAACACTTAAAATAAAAGATCACCCTTCAAAGATCATAACCCCAAAACGGTTATATATATATATATATATATATATATATATATATAAATATAAATACATTTTTTGAATTCCAAAATGGGTTAAGATGAAATTATATACATATAAATATATTCGTGAAGAAAAAAAATAGAGAAGAAGGGTTCGTATATAGAAATTGAAGCATGAAACCTCTTGTATGTGTTATATACTCAAAAACACATTTAGAAAACCCAACATGATTTAAGATTTAAAAGTAATATGAAACTATATATATATATACCTATGGACCCATATATACACAAGGATATAAGAGTTTTACAATATTGAAAACATAACAAGTTGATCCCTTACTTGACTTTAGCAGTGTACAAAGGTAGGGTAGTGGATGTTTGCATGTCGAGAGGAAGAAAAATAGTAATAACGGGGGGAAAAATACCCAGTTTATATAGGTAGTATACATATTATATATATATATATATATAACATCTCATAAAAAAAATATAAACTAAGACTCAAAACTTGACCGAGATAAAATAAATCCAACATATTGCTTAAAGAGAGAACTCAAAATCATCCGGTGATTAAAATACACACACACACACACACACAGATAAATATATATATATAAAGTTTGTGGAAAACTTGTGTGGAAATAACGGGTTTACAAAAAAAATAAAAATAAAATAAGAAGAGAAAGGATATGGGTAGAAATCAACATCGATCCATGGAGAAGGGTGGGGGATCTCGAGGAAGAAGAAAATAAAAAAAAGAAGAAGATGATGGAGGAGAAGGAGAAACATTGGGCATCCAACTAGTTGGTGTAAGGCAGAAGAAGACGACGCATAGAAGAAATCCAAGGGTGAAATGAACGGTCCAGATCACTCGAGTTTTGATCGGACTGTTTGGATGAGTCTGTGGTTTTTAAAAATGAAGGACAGTTGAGATTAGATCTTGAATAAGATCAGACGGATGAGGCAAGGCGTGAGATTTTAAAACTGAGTGAATGACCGTGATTAGATCTTATGTTGATTGAACTATCATAAAAAACATGGTAGCACTCCGCAGTCACTGAGGGTCCAACGCGAGATCGGGATCGACGACCCAGATCGCGCGTGACATGATCCAATGGCCGAGATCATGTTTTGCCCAAAATAACATGTCCCACATCGAATCGGGGAGGCAAATGTGGCTTCCTTATAAGCCCGAGGTTTCAATACTCAACTCAGAAATCACAGCCCACTCCCAAGGGAGCCTTACACACGGGCTCCTTCGCCCCGTAGGCCTCGTCCTACCTATGCTCCACCGCAGCCTCGTGCCACTATGGCGCGCTCAAGTGCTCATGATCCCATGTGACATTCAGGGTACCTATGCCCATGATCGGGTCGACCATGGCTTGGGCTGAGGGCTAGGCTCATCCACCTAGTGTGAGCCACCTCCCTTAGCCCAGCTATAAAGGGTTGGCCTATTGGGTTAATATTTTTTTATTAACTCAATTTTTAAAACTATACAAGAAAATTACACATATACAGAATATCTTTACTTTCATAAAATTTGTTTTATTCATAACTTTGGAAGTTTAAAATACACAAATCAAACTATATAATTTTTAATAAATAAAATTATTCATAAAAAAAATGTTTTCAAATTCAAGAACAAAATGCATATTTTTATTTAAATTAATTTAGAAATATGTACCAAAACGTTACGATTTAAAATTTCATGTTTTCGAAAGATAAGATCAATTAAATGTGTTCAATGATAGGAATTTAAAGCACTCAATTACTTAGAACATTTTAAGGTGATTTTATACATAGAAAAATCAATACATATTAAGTTTAAAAATAAATAATTGTCATACAGGATATTAATTTATAAAACCATAATGTCTAAAATATTTGATACATTAATGAAAAGTTCTTGAATTAAGCTTTGAAATCATAAAATATAGATAAGAGTTAATTAATTTAATATATATTTGAAATAATTTAGAATTTTAAATATTCATAAATAATTAAACTATAATACCCAATGGCTATAATTATAGCCGTTGTAAATTCAACGGTCACCTAAATGGAAACTGTCAAATTTTAGGTCTTATAAAAATACGATTAGGGTATTACAACTTCAAACACCGAGACACAGAAGATGGTGCTCTTCATACCTCTAACACTTAGTACGATTGCTGCGGTTTTGGTTATATTGTTCTTAGTTGTGGTAGATCGGAAGGAAATCCACTACTTTCTTGGCATGTTTTTGGTGATGTGGGGTCTACCGGTGATTGTGATTAGCCTACTTGTAGGAATTTTTGGTTTGTTATGGTCTTTATGCATTGTTTCCATGTATCCATTTCTAGTGTTTTAAATGAATAAAAAGTCTTGTTTTTTATTTTGCGGGCATTGCTTATATAAAAAAGGAAATTAATCCAAGTGTAATAATTAAAACTATTATTACTAAAAAGATTAAGTTCGGGGCGTCACACTCTCCAAAATCTCAAAGGGACCAATATAAGAAGGTGATATATTCCTTTGTTTTTGAATCGATTTATGCACCATTATAGGTGAAATATGTAAGAAAACCTGATCCCCCACCTTGAAATCTAGTGTTCAGTGATGGCGATTAATGTAAGACTTCTGCCTAGACTGAGATGTAACCATATGCTTCCTGATATGATGTACCTTCTCTAATGTCTCCTAAATGAGATGAGGTCCTAGTAGAACTACCTCTACTAACTCTAACCATCATAGGGGTGAATAAAATGACCTACGATATAGGGCCTCATAAGGAGCCATATGTATAGTTGCCTAAAAGATATTATTATAAGAAAATTCATCTAGTGGTAAGTGTTTCTGCAAATAACCTCAAAAATCAAGGACACATTCTCAGATCATGTTCTCTAACACTTGTATCATACGTGACATCTAAGGGTGATAGACTGTACTTAGTAGTACCTGTGAGACCAGTGCCTTCTGCAACCCCTTCCAGAATTGGAATGTGAAATGAGCATCTATTTCTGATACAATGGTACATGGAACTCCATAAAGTCATATTATCTCTCTCACATATAACATTCCTATATTTTATATATATAAGGTCTCTCAAATAGGTAGGAAGTGAGTGAACTTTTTATTCTATCTACGACCACCCATACTGCGTCACAACCTCAAGGTGAACTAGGTAATTCCTTCAAAAAATCCATAGTGATCTCATCCCATTTCTACTTAGTTAGGGTAAATGACTATAAAATACCTATTTTCCATTAGTTTTTTGCATTCAACTATTGATAGGTGGAACATCAAGTAATAAAAACAGCTATTTCCCTTTTTCATACTAGGCCACCAATACTGGTGCATAAATCAAAGTACATCTTGGTAAGAATAGGATGTACTTCCCAACAAGAGGCATTATAATCCTGTATCAAAACCTATCATATGTCTACTGAAACATATACATTCCTATTAATGAAAAATATCTCATCCCTATCAAAAATCTAATCAGGCGGTGGGTCCTCACCTAAAACACTCTCTCATAGGACCAAGCCCTTAGGATATGAAAGCTTCCACATCTTCACTCTTTCCAGATGTAAAGAGGACACTACTAAAGATTCTATTACAGGATATACCTGATAGAAATTTACCTCTAGATGCATCTCAAAAAACAATACCATCAAATTACATTCACTACTTACCCCTGGACTGCCTGTGCCTAGGTTTTCTAGCTCAGAGCATCAGCAACAACATTGAACTTCCCCAATGTATAAGAAATCAAAAAATCAAATGATTATTGGTATTAAACCCACCTTCTACATAGAACTTTCAATTCATGCTATTCGAAAATATATTAATATTTTTTTATCCTTAAACACCACAAAATTATCTCTCAATAAGTAATGCCTCCAATAATACAAGGCATGAACCACAATTACTATATTGAGATTGTTCATCAAATAATTATGCTCATGAGAACACAATTAATGATACCTATATTATATGAATCGATATCCCTACATTAGAATAGATCTTAGACTAATTCCTGATGCATCACAATAAACCATGTAGCCTTTTTGAGGCTTAGGTAAAATCAAAATCAATACTGAAGTCAATCTCCTTTTCAACTCAATAAAGGCTTTCTTGCATGCTTCAAACTATGTAAACATGAAACATTTCTTAGTAAATATCATGATTGGTGATGAAATATGTGATAAATCCTATATAAATCACATGTAATATCCATCTAGCTCTAAGAATCTATGTATGTAAAATAATTTCTTGGGATGTTTCTAGGAAACTATAACTCTCACCTTCTCTAGGTCAACTAATACTCTAGTATCTGAGATAATGTGACCCATAAAGTAGAACTTATTGATCCAAAAGTTTAGTTTGGTGAGATTAGTATATATAAGTTTCTCTCTTAGTGTTATAAAATCAATATTAAGATTTTGGTTATGTTTTTTTGGGTATTTTAATACACTAAGATGCCAACCGTGAGGACTACCAGAAATGAATCTTGTTATGGGTGTAAAACCCAATTTATCAAATCCATGATTACTGCTGGCACATTTATAAAACCAAATGACATGACCAAATACCCATATAAGACATATCTACTACATATTAATGTATATGGTATATCTGATGGTTTAACATGCACCTGACGGTTTCCTGAAATCAAATCAATCTTGAAGAAAACCCATGCTCCTCAAAGATGTCTGAAAAGGTTACCTATATATGGAAGTGGATAACAGTTCTTAACAATAAGCTGGTTAAAATGACAGTAATCCATGAAAATCCTAAGGGAACCATCCACCTTCTTGAAGAAAAGTACTGGTGAACCCCATGGGGAAGTTCTAGGCTATATAAAACACTTAGCTTCCACATCTAGTGGGTTCTTGAGCTCCTTCAACTTAGTAGTAGCCATCCTATAATGAGGAATGGATACCGGTTCCATTCTTAGAAATATATCAATAGTAAAATTTATCACTATCTTAGGAGGTATACTAGAAAAACTGTTAGGGAATACATCCATGAAATGATCTATTATAGGAGGGAAATCAACCAAACACATTTCATGATCATCTATATAAAGGCTAGTAATCTGGGTTTTCACTTTTCCTAGCCCACGATGGTTGGGTCCAGATTGAATTTCTTGGACATTCCATTCACCCTTGTGAATATAACTATCACCCTTTGGGGAGGTTAAGGATACCCTTTAGTGATAAAAATCATCATAATAATGACAGAGAACTAATCAATCCATCCTGAAAATGATATTAAAACCT
This sequence comes from Viscum album, assembly GCA_963277665.1. Classification (NCBI taxonomy): domain Eukaryota; kingdom Viridiplantae; phylum Streptophyta; class Magnoliopsida; order Santalales; family Viscaceae; genus Viscum; species Viscum album. The sequence goes on from OY728165.1 coordinate 723,306,014, forward strand.
ATCATCTCAATGAAAAAGAGGTCCCATAAGAAACGACAACTGCATATCTCAAGGGGGAATTCCTTATGTTAGAGTAAATTTTCTAATCGAATTCCCAATGGAGTATTGAGTGTCTTCATTCTACAAAAATACTCTATCTCAAGGCCAAGACTCTCCATAGTTTCAAAAAATATAGAGCATTGGTAAGTTAATATATCCAATAAGGTAGATACTAATGTAGAGGCTACTAAAATCATACCTCTAACCATAGATAGACCAAATTTATACTTCTTAAGGATCGAATACACTACATATATCTAGCCCTATCCATGGACCTAAGATACAGTATTACTACCCTGGGTAGGCCCTCTCTAATGGTGTTGTAAATACGGTGTCTGGCACCCCCAGCCATGAAAACCTGCTCATCCTATATGGAAGGTAGTTCTACAGCTCCCTATCTACCATGGGGCTACTGAACTTACTTCTGAATGTGGAGTCAGTGCAGATCCTCTTTCATCATCTACTTGAGATAAATATCTATAAAATCTTTGAAGATGACCCTTATCTCTACAAGCCTGACACTCAATTTGGTTCTTGAAACACTAGGTCTTCATTTGTCATGACCCACCGCACTAATGGGATACCATCTGGCTACTCGAGTTCACACTTTGTCTACTTCTGTTACCAAGAAAAGACTCAAAAAAATTATTTCTACTACTAGTTGAAAAAGTTCTAGGTCTAAAAGATGAACCACCCTGGATCTCACCTTCATCTTCTCTTAGGTTATGCTCAGAAATGAGTTCCTAATTCACTATTCCAGATATGATAGTCAACTAGAATACATTCACCTATGATTGAATTTCATACCTGATACCATCCTCAAATCACCTTGTCCTAGATAACTTACCACCTAGAAGGATTGTTGCAAAGTGATGGATCTCTCTGAAATGCACAGAGTAGTCTATAACTAATAAAGAACCCTTATCTAGGAGCATAAACACTCTAGATATGTTATACCTCAATGTATTAGGATATAAATAATCATATAAGGCCATATGAAAATCCATCCAAACTATATTTCAATGATGATCTTACTAGGTAATAATGTCCCACCATCGCTTGGCATCATCTTGTTGCATATATGAAGTGAACTTTACTCTCCTCTTAGGAGGTGTCTCAAGATTATCTAAAATAGATAGCATAGCCTCCATCCATGACTCCGTAGCCTATGGACCTCTATACCCTGAAAACATGGAAGGATTATACTTTTGAAATTATTACATCAATTCTAGAATACTTGGGGAAGGTCATGGGTCTCCATGCATATTCTACACGAGCCATAAAAAACCCTCTCAAAATTTGGCATTGGTTCCTAAATAAGGTATAATAGGAGGTTCCTCAAGTGGAACCACTATAGGTAATACTGGTGGATCAGGGACCACCACCTCTAGAGCATGGTCTTCACCACCCTCTTAGAACATTAATCGAGGATTTCATGGTGGAATAGCTATATAAATGCTAAGAACATGCCTTATAAAATATTCAATAATAGAATAGATCAATGATAATAGAATAGGATAGGTACAAGCCTTCCTATATAAAAGTCACACCCCTATGCCTACTCCAATGGCCAGGTCTGGGTGGTATGATAGATCATAAAGGTCATGAGATACACTCTCTACTGCCCACTACTAAAGTTGGGTGAAAGGAAAGTTCTTTATTTTACATCAGGGGTTCTGACATATGGAGTGTCAATTGAAAATTATAGTGGAAAACACCCTTTAAGTTACAATTGGAATCCTCATTTGATTTCAACTATATCATTTAGTTATAAAAGAGTCAAAAAGTTCATATGTGTATTTTATATATGTATATCATGGCCCAACTATATGAGTTACCATTCCCAAGTTATAAATTCCTACACTTTATAAGTTACAAATGACATGTGATGTAACTGTGAAAAAATATTTCATGACAGTTCAACCATATGGATCACCATTCCCAATTTATAAAGGTAAAAAAACTATTTAAATTGAAATTATCATCCATTTAATTGAATCCACCAATGTTTCATCCCTTACAACTTATAATTCCATTGATCAAATAGTACATAATTAAAAAATTAGGGTGCCACCATCAATCTATATCAGAAAACACCATTTTGGATGATTCATACACTTTAATTAACTAATTATTTATCTTATTTACCCTGTGGAAATGTTAGTTAGATAAAAATATATTAAAAAAGGAACTATAATATTATTTAGGAAATTCATGCAATAAAATAGATACATCATGTCATATGCATGAAATGTGAATCCTCAAGTGCCTACTATGATGAAAGAGAAACCACTTCCTTTCCATACCAGATAATTATAAAATAAGGTTCATAATAATAATAATATCACCAAAAATAATGTGTCTCAACCAATGGTGAAATCAATACAAATGTAATAGGAAAACACTAAAAAAAAATTCCCTTACCAGACAATTTGGATTGTACCTATACATGGGTTAGCTACTCCCAGGCACAATCCCATTACCAAATCCCAGAACATTCCTAATCTAATGTCTACTAACCTAAATAGTAATACAAAAAGAAAAATAATTCCATGATACCACTTTGTAACATATCAAACCTAGTTCACTCATAAGTAACCAAACCCGATCGACCATATAGCCTCACGCACACCTCCTTATATTCTAGAGGCTGCTGGCTAGTAGTAAGGGTCTATAATGGTATAATGGGGAGACTATACCATCATGATCAAAGTGGAACAAAATTTTATAAAGTGATACATAAAATAATAGATCAATATAATAATGATTAAAAATAGAAAAATATAGAGAATAATAAATAAATAAATCCATCAGTAGTATCATAAATAATAAATAGATCCACATACACTATTATATACAAAACGATGTCATGTTTGTATGCTATAAAAAATGAGAATACACAGGAAAAAGAGGACCAGAAATGTACAAAATTATATACAAAAATGAAAAAAATATAAAAACAAATCTCCAACAGAATCACCAGTATAAGCTCGGTCATCTGCTCCCATACTCCATCTTAGTATAGGGGAATCATGTGTCCATAGTAGGAGACTTTACCTTGTCCCTACCTGTATCCCTGAAGTCTATCTGGGTACCAATCGACGACCTAAATAGGGTGTGAAAATACTCATTAGACCACCACCAATGATGTTTAATTCTATCCAATACATGAATATATAAAGAATTAGTGTGCATGTAATAATATAAACTAACAATGAAATACATAAATCACATGTCAAACTTGGATCGGAACAGGACACTTGTCTAATACCACCTACTTCAGCCTAAGATGAAATTTATCTAAATGATTACCAATTATGATTTTAATTTATACGAGGGGGTTGGAACCTGGATCACATCCAAGGTGTCCCTTATGAATCATATTAGTATAAGGGATGAAAATTCCCCATAACATTTACAACTTAAAAAATTAATAAAAGAAGGCTTCCATTTAGGAAAAGTTCTGACCAAATCCAAGTATTCTCTTTATCTTGGAAGATAAATCACTTAAATTAATTAATCAATTAATTTATTAGAAAAATAAGCCTGTCCAATGTATTTTATAAGAGGAACCCAAGTATCACTATAAGTTTACTATGAACCCATCACCCTACAAGACCATCCATGGAATCCCTCATAATAATCCAGGCATCGCTCTAAGCATGGTATAAGGCTATTACCCTCTGAGTCCATCCTTGGAGTTCCATGTAAAAAACACAAGTTTAACTCATGGAATAATATAAATCACCTCCCTTAGAGTCAATACTCTATATTCCATGTAAGGAACCCATGTTTCACTCATGGAACAATACAATTCACTACCCCCTGAGTCCTTCCTTGGCATTCAATGTAAGGAACCCAAGTGTCACTCATGGCATAATACAATTCCATATATATATATATCACTTTAATTAAATAAGAATTATGATACCATCCATGGTGTTCTTTGTTATAACCCATGAATCAACCTTAATATGGCATAATGAATGGTCATGGTTTACAATCTACCCATAACATTTAACAATGCATTCAATTCAATTGTTCATTTCCTTATAAGGGATGACTCTAGAACATTCAAGAATGAAAAAGGCATAGGGATGTGGACTCATCATTTCCTCTTGATTTTAGTTCAATCCATGCTTCATTAACATCCTAAAAACAAGGGACAAGAATAACACCTCTAAAGGTGATTAGATTACATAAATAGAATTCAATAATTTATCTGATTTATCAACACACCAATTGTGTGGTTCTAATCAAGGCTCTCAACCTCCAATGATAATAACCAACCTAATGAGTCATGTGGGTTAAGGAACACATATTTAATATAATAAAAACCCATTTTAAGAATCAATTCATAGAAAAATTGGCGTTCTTCACAACAACACAATGTAAAAACTACTAGACTTTTATGGAAAATCATTAAAACACCTACCTTTGATGGGTAATACTCTACTCATCTTTTATCAGCCTTTAACTCTATATATATTGAGATAAATATAATAAATATAAAAATTCCTTGAAAATAAGTTATATTATCTCACATGGAAATAATATTCACAAGGGAGATAAAAATGAAGAAAATAAGGAAGAGTATTAAAGGGATTATCATTAGCTCTCCAATGAAACCTACGGTGAGAAATTCCGATGCTGTATAAAGAAACTATATCAAAGCGTATGGGATTGACTTGTGAGAGATTCTAATAAGAATAGGATCCTTCTTTGTGATTTTTGAAGGAAAAATAGGGTTATTATTTATAAAATAGGTTGAGAAAAATGGGAAATTCACCCATTTTTAAAGGGTTTACAGTTTGGCCAAAACAAGTTCCAACCATGCACACCCACCACCTAAGTGTAATTAAGTGTGTGGTCTAAGTGCATGGTTTGGGAAAGCCATGCGCAACCCATGTGCCCCTCTGTAGACCCTCTGCATCACCTTTCATGGTTTACCCTAACTATGCAGCCTCAGGTGCATGGTTTAAACAAATCGTCTGCTTGGCCTATTTCTTCTAACACTTGTAGCTCTGGGCTCTTAACGAGCCCCAGTTGCTCCAAAAAACTCCCTTAATGTCTTTTGAACTTTTATACAGATAGAAATAAAGTTTTTAACTAAAATTTAAAGGTTTTTTACCTGATAATAAAAACTGGTATCCTACACTAAGACATACCAAAGGTCTCTTGTCAACTCAACTTGCACCTTTTCTCCTTGGTGACATAGTAGTTGGGAGATCCTAACTTACCCAAGTGATAAAGACCAATTACTCTAACCCGAGGAGGCACAAATCCACCCTCTCTCTTACTATATGACACTATTAATACCTATCCATTTACCTAGTCTTATGTAAAATGTATTTAGGAAATCAATCATGAATAATAGGTATGTGATTTTGTATCACAAGGACCACCTACCTCCAATATAGAGTTACCATCCTCAAAGATCTCTGCACAACCCTAGGAAAGCCCATACATGCCTTGTACCAACTCGTATTTCCACCAAGATCCTATATCATGCTAAAACATCAAAATAATTAATTATAACAATTTATAACTAACAATTAGATTTAATTCAAAGAGGTGTATTTATCAAAAAACTCATCGAGCATCATTTCACTCCCGAAACCATAACCAACTACACTCAGAAGGTCCTTGACATACTCCCAAAACCATCACATGAAAAATCACTATTACCTAGAACCCAATCAATCATCAATTTCATCTAATTTTGTCCAAAAACCTAAATAAATTCACTGAGTGACATACCTCTAATGAAACAGTGAGAAACAATGTGTATTCATCACTACAAGATGTTCTCTCACCAAGCCATTCCAAATACCCATCAAATCATGATGATTTTAAAATTCTCTAGTGAAATTGACACAAAAAATCTAGCCCAAATTACATCAAATCAAATTTAAATAATGAGAAAGGAAGAATGAAGGAGGAAGAGGTAGATCACACCTTCAATCATTGTGGTATCTCCACTAAAAAAATACCACATTAAGTGGGGAAAAGGGGAATAAGGGTAGGGGGATATATAGATAAATAAACCTATCTTTATGCCCCTATTTTCCCAAAAAATGAATGTGGTTAAAGAGTAAATTACTAGTATGCCCCTACTAAATAAAATAGGATTACGAGCCCTTTGAGCTGTGCCCATAAGATCCATAGTGCAAGGTACCTCACACATGTTGACTTGTGGAATAAACCCCTAGGTTGTAGTATAAATCCCCACACTAGGGATCTAAGTTATGAAACAACCTGATCTCCATGGTGCAACTGACCTTGGAGGGATTTGTGATGGTCCTTCCTCCTAGGGTTCCTCCACGGAACAACCCACCTGCTATGGCATGGTCTTACTCCAACATGAACTACCATGGAACATCGACCTCGTCCATGGTTAAATGCTCTTTTACCCACCAAAAATAAAATCTTACGACACTCTCCACACCTCAACTCTTTTAGGATGTGGTGTAGTTTATCATATTTAGCCAAAATTAGTGAAGGGGTCACCCCCAATATACTCCAATGTTCACCCGATCACCCAAAAGACCTCTCAGACCACAATCCACATCCAAATAAATCTCCTAGAGATATGACACCACTTATAATTATGATCCAAGACTTAATTCATGAAACATGCACTACTCATAGACTAAAAAAATTAATTTTTCTTAGAAACAAAAACCCATAAAATTTTTAGGTTTTACACGTGTGTATGCTATATCAAGTTCTGAGGAGAGTTTTACCCTAAGTTTATTCTATATGAGGTTCCATGGAGGATTATTCCCCCAAGTTTATCTGATATCTAGTTTAAGGGATGCTATATCAGGTTCCAAGGATTATTTTACCCTGAGTGTATGATATATGAGGATTCATGGAGGATGATGCCCGAAGTATATGCTATATTAGGTTTCAAGGAGGGGTTTCACATAGGTGTATGCTATATGAGGTTACAAGGAGGATTCTTCCCTTGATTTTATGTGATATTAGGTTCATAGGAGGACGATTTCCGCATTTTATGATATTTTTGCTACAGGTTCTGGGGTAGTACATGCCCCCGGATGATACACAAAATAGGTTCAAGGTCAGGATGTGGTTCTCCCTTGGTGATGATACTTCTAGTTTTGGGGTATAATGTGGATCCCCTTTAGTAGTATTCTATATTATTAAAGACATCCAACACTGTAAATAGCAGGTATAGTCGACCTTGGGTGTCATCTTAAAGACCGAGGGTCAACAATGGTTATTTTTATTATGATTTCACACCTTTTTATCTGTCCAAGAATATCAAACATGAATATACAATATTTATTGTTTATGTTAGGGACACCATTTTTGGTGGACTACTAAGTTTTACACAAACCCTACTCTGGAATCCCTAGCCCTTTGGTACCCAAGTATACCTCATGATCATTAGTTCTGATAGGGAAGATGACTGTTGTTTCATGATTGGGCTAGAGCAGCTCAATGAGGATTTAGATACTGGGATGTGATGAGGCTTGGGGATCATAGTATATCCTCTCTGTATTTTATTCTTTTGTTTATTTTATATGTGATCAACCCAGTGGGTGATTGGTTGGGTTGTTTTCTTGTATGAAATCATTTACATTTTTTTATAGATGAATATGTTTATTTGATTTTACATACTCTAATTATTATTATAGATGTTTCTTGGTTATTTTTTATGTCTTTTTTCTATGATATAATGGTATTGTCTCCCCATGGTAACACCTTAGACCCTCACTACCATTCGGAAGCCTCTAGCGTATAGAAAGGTGCACCTGAGGTCATGTAATGAGGTATAATCAAAGAATCTTTTTTCCTTTTTATTACCATTAGGGTTTTTATAGATAAGAAATAAGTGTGAATCAAAGCTTGTGATAGACCTCAGATTGGTGAATTTTGATCACATTTTTTTGGTAGGAAGTCCAGGTTACTAGGTAATTGGGATTGTTGTTTTGGTTTTCACTATTATAATTGAGATATTTATTTAAATATGATGTGTGTATTTGAGATTTTTATTTATGGTTTTAACTATTTGATCATTGTGGGAAGGTCCATGTATAAATGAATCATATTTATAATATAAGATTCACATAAAATGTATGTACTTATTTATTATTGATTTCATGAATAATAGAGTGTTTGAGCTATTTAAATTGTCAAAAACAAATTACATGGTGTTTTCTTTTATAAATTATTGGTTGAATTATACTAAACATAATCATAGTGTTTTCTTCTAATTAAATGTCATGTGGATTCCATTAAGGGATGTTATATGATGATAACTATACAATCTATCCATGCAAGGGATGTATAGTGAGCCCCAACGGGTTGGTACAGGCATTGGATGCCTTAGTGATGGCCCCCTTGTGGGTGATTGGGATGCTAGTTAAATTACTTAAAGTGTTAAAAACAACCTATATGGTGTTTTATCATATTGATTTTTGGTATAATTATACTTAACCAAACCATATGACAATGGTTCTACTCAATACGAATCATCATAGGATGATTAGACATGTGCACATGGATGTGACTTAGTCCTCATGAGAATATTATGGCATGTAGATGCTTGATGAGGATGAGTGATTTAGGATGGGTTGTTGACTTTATGTGTGATGTCTAGTGTGTATATATGATAACCCTAGAGAGGGTTTTTTGGCATGTTATTTTCCTTAAGGATGTGGATACCCTTGTTAGGATAGAGGAAAGGCATGTGGAATGCCTTGTGATTTCGTGGCATAAAGTACATGGAGTGGTTTTGGTATTGAGGTTTGGTTTTTAGGGAAGGATTGTTTGGATGCATGACCCCATTGATTTTAGGTGTGGTTGTCAATAGGATATTGGATCAAGATCCTAGATGATTGAATCTAGTATATATAGAGAATGGGTATATGCTTATGGTTTAGAATGATGCCCGAGTGGAGTATGGTCATCTAGTATGCCTTATCTTTAGTGAGGTTCCTTTTTTCTATTAGAGAGTAATCATCAAGGAATTATTTTGACTAGGTGAGTTTAAAATACAAGGTCCACATGGTTAGTTGTTTAGGTTCATCATCCTAGGTTTGGTGAGATGTGTCATGGGGGAGTACGATTAAGGTAGTATAATTGGGTGGTATGGTAGGGTACACCAATTGGGTTTAAATGATATCAAGATGGATAGTTAAAAGGAAACTATTAGAGGGTTATTGGTGGATCAATCTACCTAAAAAGTGGAGAGTGGGTGTTAACATTACTTTTGTGAAAATCCATGATACCTAAGGGTGAGTGTGTGTTAGTTATGCATGGTGCCTATTGGGATTATGGATCAGTGAGAAGCAGTGTGTGGGTTGAGGGATGATGGTTTGAAAATATTCTTATAGGAATGGTGAATAAGGTTTGGAATAAAATGTTTTACTATTTGATGAGAGGAGACATCATAGGTGTATTTGAGTGTGGTGGAATAGTTGTTTTGATCTTGCATCATGACAAGGTTTGAGAGGATGGGTGAGAATGGATCAGGAAGAGTGACACACATGTGATATTGGAACTAGTCAGGCATTGAACTTGTGTAGTAGTATGAGGAAAAATAGATGGAAGTGAGCACACTATTGGGCACTAGATTTTATAACACTCATTGAGGATATATTTTTAGTGGATATTGAGGATGATGTTCCTGGAAATTCAGTAATGGGTAGTGATTGGTGTTTTGCATTGGAAATCAGGTATGAGAAAGATGTTCACATATAGTCATTGAGTTTGGTAATGGATAAGAAATGGGTTGTGGAGATTAAGGATTTGGTTTATAGGATACTTTTATAGTGGGGATAATCCCATTGATCATAAAGGTATGGCACCTATTTTGGTAGGGTTATAGATGCAACGAGATTGGTCTAGTATATTGTAGCATCCCTGGTAAAAAAAAATAAATAAGACATATTTCATATTTATTAATATTTGTGAATTAAATATTAATTTTACTTTAAATGGGTTTCTATATTCGATAGCGTACCCGATACGCAACAACGAGTTTCTTTGAAATCTTACATTGCACACTAATAATATAATATTATTATTTTAAATGGTAGTTGACTCCTAGCTGTTGTATTGGCAGGAATGAAAAAAACTAACTACAATATTATTATACAAGTTGGTTAAATGCATTTACATTTATCCAAAAAAATTTAGAGGCTTAAAATATGAATGAATGTAATTTTAAGCATAATGTACATTAAAAGGTCGATTTACCGCATTTTAATGGTGAACCCTATTTAAATATAATTTTGGTCACTTTAATACATTCTATTAGACCAAATAAAATATTTCTTTAGAATGGGGAAATCAAAATTTACTTTGTGTAAATTTTTGGAATTTTTCTGATAAATTCATTTTTTAATGAATAGTGAAAAATATTGTATTTTAATTCAAAACTGTGTTTTAATCTAATTTGTTTATATGGTTAAATTATCTTTATTATTGGTTTTAAAGTGTAATTATAATATATTTTTACCATTTAATCCAATGTTTGAAATTGGACATAAACAAGTGTCAATCTTTTGATAGTTACTATTTCTTAAAAACATGCTATTTGTTTTAACAATGAGAATTAATTTTAAATTAATTAATGCCAAATTTATGTTTTTAATTTGGGAAAATAGACATAATTTTTTAATTTTTAATATCAAATGAATCTTAGCCTGATTTTTTGGTATTCTTCTGAAAAACTTCAATTTTTGATGAATAGTGAAACCACTTAGTAGTAGTTAAAAAAACTGACTTTTTCATTTAAATGAAATTTTATCACTTCTGTAGGTTTAATTTCAAAAATATGAGAGACACATTTAATATCAATAATTAAAACGTGGTTCAATAAGATGAAAATAATTTTTGTTTGATAGTAACTTTTGACTTTTATTTACCGTGGTTAAAGGTAAATACGGTAATTCAAGGTAAAAAGAATATTATAATTATTCAAAATTACCTTCAAACTTGTCCAAACCTTATTGGATGAGTCATGGACAACCAAGGGCATCCTTTGGTCTATTTTGGGACCCCATGGAGCCACTTGGGAGTGATATTGAAACTTTAGATTAATTAATTTAAAGTAAAGACAAAAATGACATAAACAAATCTCTTTGTAAGTTAATTTTTACATGGTGTTATATAAGTTATTTTTTCAACTATAAATATTACATGGAAATATAAAAATATTTCTAACATCATGGTATTTTTTTATAATTTTTATCCATCTATTAAATTAAATTATTAATGACACAATAATGGTGTAGTATTTACCTCATTAATAAATAATTTAATTAAATAAGATTATAAATATTAAAATAAAACAACAAAAACCTATCCAATTCTTATTGATGAATTTATTTCGACCATGAGTCATCTTATATTCAACTTTAATGATTTTTGGACCTTTAGAAACCGAATATCATTATATAATAAAATATTATTTTCACACTTTCCTAAAGAGCCCCTCCTCCCCATTATAAAAGGAGACCATTTCTATCCAATTCCTCACACCTATCAAGCCTTTTGGATAATCCAAACTCTGACCAATTAATCTCACTAAATCCCTCTCCTCCTCTTAGAAGCCTTACCTTAGTCATAAGGCACTTCAAAAAATCATTTTGGTTCAAACCAAAGTGAGTTACCCAAATTAAAGGTAACCGTTTCTCTTTAATTCTTTTTTTATTTTGTTTTACTTATCCAACCCCTAAACTCTTTTTATTCCTTTATTTTATAACAAAACCAGTGTCCTCAGTATACTAGGATGTTTTTATAAGAATTATTCAAACTACACTAACACACACCTCCATCTAATGGGTGAAGAACATAATGTTTCTATGGATGGAAAACTAACGCCTCACGAAACGATGATTGTTCATTTAACTCCTAACACCTCTCATGGTGGACATTATGATGGCACTTTATTTATATATGATATATATTAGGTTTAAGTTTTCTTTATGCATCTGTATTTTCCATTTATGTCATACCTTTATGGTTTCCATTATGGGTAAACACGATAATTTCATTTGAGGAATTGCGGACTACTGCCACCTCAAAGTGATATGACTCGTTAATGCCTTATGTGGGATTTATAAAGGATGGAGTTAATGATATTATATATGATATTATACTGTAATTATAATATAACTATGTATCATTATGTTGTAAATTCATTAAAACAATAAATATAAATGAAAGTAGCGTTCATGCGTACACACGTCTTACCGTCTCCATGAACGGTGCATTTCATTTCTTACCTCCAAATGATATGTACTGTTATAAATATATATATACTGGATATATATGATATATATGATATCTAAATAATGAATATCATTTTGGATATAATGGACTATTGACCACATGGACAACTTGTAAATATATGGTGTTCATTTTTTTTACTCAAGTACCAAATATCGACAAAACAACCATTATTAACTTGAATGATTAAATATTGTTTATAACATAGTAATAAGTGATATAAAAGGAATAATAAACTTGAAAAATGTTCTTAATAAATTATAAATTAACTTTAGTTTATTATTCAGGATATTAAAGAACAAACGGGTCAAATCAGACACGAGGTAAGGGGTTTCTTATCTCACTTTTAATTCTGTGATATTTCCATTGTTCACCACTTATTTATTGCATGTGATGTGTGTAAAAACCATGATTGTATTCATTGTGTAATATACTTTAATTTATGGATATTTAAATCATCATTGTATGATCTATCTTTCATGGTATGTATGTTTCATAAGTTACCAAATTGGTAAGGGAATTACAAATTTCAATTTCCACTCATTCGGCTTTACACATACTTCATTGATTATTTTACTCCAAGATTATGTATGGAATCACTATTAATTTTCTTATGTAATAATTACCACTCCCATTTCTGTGAATATACTTTTTATACACATAATCACTCCATTGATAAATTCTCAAGTCATCAATATTAACTTGATAAGAGTAATTCTTACTCAATCTCCATTTGTTGAGTTAAATATCCAATTCATTGGTGTTGTTTTTACAAGAATATGTGTGAATTTACTATGATTGATTTACACTAAATATCCAATCATATTGAGTGTATTTATATTTGTCACACATAATTATGTCATTGATTTATCCTTAACCTAAGGATACAGTCTTTATAAGAGATTTCATCTCAATTTACATTCCATTGAGACTTCTTTGTTGTTATACACCAAATCAATTTTATATGATGTATATAATGTACTTTGACATAGTATATCATGAATCCATTTATTATCATGATTTTATAATTTTTTTATTATCTCAATTATTTGTATTCAAGTGTCTCTCTTTTGGTTAGGAACTCTAACTAAAATATCATTTTAAATGTTTTAAATATTTATTATTCTAAATCTTTCTAATTAATGTACCTGTTTTAAAAATGGTTTTAAGGATTTTTTTATATGGACATTAATGTTTTAAAATTAAAATTCCTTTTAAATGTTTCAAAGTGGTATGGGACACTTTGATTCAAAAATCTATTTTTAAATGACTTCCTGACAAATAGTGTGACTTTTAAATGTTTTCAAGAAAAAGGGGGATATTTATCTAAAATAGTTTTGATGAATATGTTCATCTATGTCAATATCCTTCATTATTCTAGATTGAGGTTAATATGTTACAATACAATCTTCCATATTGTATTGAATGAGTTATATTTGACTGTGGATGTTCTATTTTTATATTATTCATGGTTTGTGGATAAAGTATTGACATTTCATATGCTAGTTTTAATACAAATGTATATGTTATGTTTCAAACTTTTCATATGAGGAATTCATTGGACTTAGTAAGTGACGGGTGGAGCCCCCTATAGCTCCTCGATGCATTGGTAGGTCTCATGAGACAAACTAGTGTCTTGGAACAAGGCCTTGACAAAATCTTATTTGTAGTCTTGGCACGAGGCCTTGACTATGTGGTTATGATGTTCAACATTATGCATTACATAATTATGAGATTATCTATTGATATTTCATGTGGTTATTCGACTAGTAGAATACCCATGACTATGTTTTATTATGGAATTATTTACTCAGCTCATATTCCTGCCACAAAGTGTTCATGTTTGTCATTTGTAAAGGCACATGTTTTCAATTATTCACCGTGCCTAATGTTTATGTTATATTCTGATGTATTTCTTACTCTTATTGAGCATTTGAGCTCACCCCTTTCTCATGTTTCATTTTCCTAGGATATGAAGAAGTTAGTAATGAGGGACTTGCAGGAATAATCTTGGAAGCTTGAATGTTTCTAATGGAATAAATTATCGTCGTTTTTATTTTCAAGTTGTAATGTTGAACTTATGTTTATATCTTGTTTCCAAGACTACTAAACTAATCGGTCCTTCAAGACTTGATTCCTTGTAATCATGCCAATGTATTAAAATAATGCACCAGCTCCTGGATTCTGGGGTTGGGGCGTTACAGTTGGTATCAAAGGAAGTTTAGTACAAACCTTGGAAAATAGATTTATATAAACTCTTATTAGATCACATAGCCCTAATATAGACTTTTAGGATTAGTATAGAAGAAATTTCAAAAATTTTGGTATTGTAGAGATTTTGTGAGATTTCCAAGCAATACATACCTGTCTGGATACGAGCAGGTAGAGGCGACTCTGGCACAGATGTACCTAGGGGTAAAACCCGAAAACACTATTTTGAGCTAGACTCAAACGGGAACTGGTGCATGACAATGGGCCTTGTTGTACTCTTAGTTACGACACTCCCGGGGGATATGCTTAGGATAATTTACATTTTCTTTAAAAACTGATTTTAAGGATTTTAATATAAGATTAGAATAAATAGCCTTGGTTAATACTAGGGTGTTTTTGATTGAAAATAAGGTGTGATGATATTTTATAAATAATTTTATGACTATTATTACTCACACAATGTTTTATGGTTTTAGTCAATGGATGGATTTTAGGTAAGTCATAGTAACTTTGAGAATGATGTACAAGGTGAAAACGATGGTGGAAATTAGCAACAAAATAGAATTTTGATATGCGTAAATGATATCGTGTTCATGCCAAATAATTTTTCCAAAAATATGATCAACAACATATATATTAACCAACTCCCATAATCAACAAAGAAGATAAAGGTGATGAATGATAAGAGCTCCAGTAGTGGAGACCATGGAGAAAAGAATACTCAATTTCCATAATACAGGAAATGTGAAAGGAGACACCCAGGAAAGTGTCTCAATGGAACGAAGAAATGCTTTACGTGTGGGAAATAAGGACATAAAGTGAAGAATTACTGAGGAAAAATGAAGAGTACTATGGAAGAAAATAAAAATGGTCCCAAAAATCCATTTACAGTCATTTGCTGTAAATGTAGGGGACCTGGTCATTACCCAAGTCAATGCCCTATTCTATAGGATATTTTCTTTGTCAAAGAAGAAGCTATGTGGAAATAAATGGTTGGAGAAATTTTTAAAAGTATTAGTGCTCCTTGTTGATGGTATTAATTTGGAATAATTTTATCTTGTATTTGTAACCCTGAAGTTTGTCATGTGAAAATGATATTTGAGGAAGAATTATCTTTTCTCTGGTGGATATAGTTATAAATATCCATTTGGTTTTATATGATCATTGGGTTTGAGGCAATTACAAGTTATTATATTTTGGGACGAAAATTCAAGGTATGAGATAACATTTGTGGTTAAATTATTTTATTTTAATTTTGAGGAATTTATCTCATTTTGGTAATGTTATAAAATATAGTTTTTGAAAATGGACAACACACAGACCGTGTGACAACCCATCATGTCAGACAAAGCTATGAGAATCGAACCCACAACCAGAGTGCGATTGGTATTTATCCCTTACCACTGAACTACGTGAAGTCCATGGTTAGTGTGACTAATTATTTTTAATTAAATGATTTTATTGATCAATAATAAGTTTATTTGGGATCTTATGTCTTATCAAATGAATACCCTTAGTATAGGAAAATGATTTGGTGATTAAGTGATAAATGTTATTTGGAAGATGTTCTCTTTGTTGGGAACACTATATGCCCAAGGGAAATAGAATACTATGAGATTTCATTTGAGGAGTAATGGTGTATCTTTATTGATGTTTTTATTGTGGATTTATAGTGATTTGGGTCATTTATGGAAATTATTAACCAATAATAGAGAATATGTGATTAGGTTAATTACTTTTAAGTATGTGACTTTAAGAGTAGTTGATGTCATTTGGAGATACAATTTAACGAGGAAGACTGTGTAATCAAATTCTTCTATGTTTTTGGTTTCAAAATTAGTTTAGATTATATTGATGGATTTTAAGGACAATTGTTTATTGAATGGTATTTATTTAACTTTGGGTATTGTTGGTTTAATTTTAGAAATTAAGATTAGTATTTATTTCTATAAAGGATTATCCTTTTTGGGGATCATTTTATCTTTTACTAACCATTTTAGTGGTGTTTAATCTCTAAAGACAAGGTAAATATATTTTTTATCTTTTTTGGATCATGTGATTATCTAGAAGTTTATTCTAGCTCTTTCGGTGTTACCAAGTCATCTTTAATACTCAGCGTTTGAAAAAAAAGACGAGTTCATGGTAGAAATTTATTAAAGAACGAAACTATACTTAAAAAGTAAGTATATATCTTTATGTTATTAGTCAATCTCATAAATAAATTCCTCAACTTTATTAAATGGAACTTAAAACAATTTTTTTTATCCGTTTACTTTTCCTACTGGGAAACTAATGACAATTTATCCCATCACAAGTTTGTGATTTTCTTGTTGTTAACTTTATCTTAATCATGTTTTATATCCCTCTCCATCAGAACTTGACACTTAGTTTATCATCCATATCCATGTTTTCCTACATGGAATCCTATTATGGGTTATCTCGAGTGACCTTTTTACTTCTCTTTCTTTATTTTAAAGTGTTAGTTTTATTGACTCTTTTTCTGATGTGAGACTTTTAATGAAGTTTCCAAACCCAGTTTTAAAATTGTGATGACGCAATTCCCAAAAAGGGGGGAAGGATGTAACGTCCCAGGTAAAAAAAAAGAAATAATACATATTTAATATTTATTAATATTTGTGAATTAAATATTAATTTTACTTTAAATGGGTTGCTATGTTCGATAGTGTACCCGATACGCAACAATGGGTTTCTTTGAAATCTTACGTTGCACACTAATAATATAATATTATTATTTAAAATGGTAGATGACTCCTAGCTGTTGTATTGGTGGGAATGAAAAAAACTAACTACAATATGATTATACATGTTTGTTAAATGTATTTACATTTATCCAATAAAAGTTCAAGGCTTAAAATATGAATTAATATAATTTTAAGCATAATTTACATCAAAAGGTCGATTTACCACCTTTTAATGGTGAACCCTATTTAAATATAGTTCTGTTCACTTTAATACATTATATTATACCAAATAAAATCTTTCTTTAGAATGGATACATCAAAATTTACTTTGTGTAAATTTTTGGAATTTTTCTGATAAATTCATTTTTAATGAATAGTGAAAAATATTGTATTTTAATTCAAAACTGCATTTTAATAAAATCTATTTATATAGTTATATTATCTTTTTATTGGTTTTAAAGTGTAATTAGAATATATTTTTATGATTTAATCCAATTTTGTTCATTGGAATTAATTTCACTTTGAAATTGGACATAAACAAGTGTCAATCTTTTGAAAAATACTATTTCTTAAAAACACACTATTTATTTTAACAACTGGAATTAATTTTAAATTAATTAATTCCACTTTTACATTTTGAATTTGGAGATTTATACATCATATTTTAATTCGGAATATCAAATAAATATAAGTCTGAATTTTTGGTATTCTTCTGAAAAAATTCAATTTTTGATGAATAGTGAAAGCACTTAGTAGTAGTTAAAAAAATTAAATTTTTCATTTAGATGAAATTTTATCACTTCTGTGAGTTGAATTTAAAAAATCTGAGAGACATGGTTAATATCAAGAAGTAAAATGTGGTTCAATAAGATGAAAATAATTTTTTGTGAATAGTAACTTTTGACTTTTATTACAGTGGTTAAAGGTAAATAGGGTAATTCAAGGTAAAAAGAATATTATAATTATTAAAAATTACCTTAAAACTTATAAAAACCTTATTGGATGAGTCATGACCGACCAAGGGCATCCTGGGGTCGATTTTGGGACCCCATGGAGCCACTTGGGAGTGATATTGGCACTTTATATTAATTAATTTAAAGTAAAGACAAAAATGACAAAAAAAATATCTCTTTGTAAGTTAATTTTTACATGGTGTTATATAAGTTATTTTTTAGACTATAAATATTTATTGGAAATCTAAAAATATTTCCTACATCATGGTATTTTTTTTTATAATTTTTAGACATCAAATAAATTAAATTAGTAATGACACAATAATGGTGCAGTATTTACCTCATTAATAAATGATTTAATTAAATAAGATTATAAATATTAAAATAACAAACAAAACCTTTCCAATTATTATTGGATGAATTTAATTCGACCATGAGTCATCTTATCTTCAACTTTAATTATTTTGGACCTTTAAAAAACGAATATCATTATATAATAAAATAATATTTTCAGACTTTCCTAAAGAGCCCCTCCTCTCCCTTATAAAAGGAGACCATTTCTATCCAATTCCTCACACCTCTCAAGCCTTTTGACTCATCCGAACTCTGCCCAATTAAGCTCCCTAAACTCCTATCCTCCTCCTAGAATCCTTACCTTAGGCATAAGGCACTTCAACAAACCATTTTGGTTCAAACTAAAGTGAGTTACCCAAATTAAATGTAACAGTTTCTCTTAAATTCTTTTGTTTTATTTTGTTTTACTTATCCAACCCATAAACTCTTTTTATTCCTTTATTTTATAACAAAAACAGTATCCTCAATATACTATGATGTTGTTATGAGAAGTATGTGAACTACAATAACACACACCTCCATCTAATGGGTGATGAACATAATGTTTCTATAGATGGAAAACTAACGCCTCACGAAATGATGATTGTTCAATTACCTCCTACCGCCTCTCATGGTGGACATTATGATGAAACTGTATTTATATATGATATATATTATGTTTATGTTTTCTTTATGCTTCTGTATTTTCCATTTATATCATACCTTTATGGTTTCCATTATGGGTAAACGCGATAATTTTGTTTGAGGAAGTGCGAACTACCGCCCCCTCAAAGTGATATGACTCGTTAATGCCTTATGCGGGATGTATAAAGGATGGAGTTAATGATATTATATATGATATTATACTTGAATTATAATATACCTATGTATCATTATTTTTTCAATCCATTAAAATAAGAAATATAATTGAAAGTAGCGTTCATGCGTACGCACGACTTACCGTCTCCATGAATGGTGCATTTCATTTCATACCTCCAAAAGATATGTACTGTTATAAATATACATATACTAGATATATATGATATATATGATATCTAAATAATGAATATCATTCTGGATATAATGGAATATTGACCACATGGACAACTTGTAAATATAAGGTGTTCATTTCCTTACTCAAGTACCAAATATCTACAAAACGACCATTATTAACTTGAATGATTACATAATGTTTATAACATGGTAATAAGTGATATAAAAGGAATAATAAACTTTAAAAAGGTTATTAATAAATTATAAATTAACTTTAGTTTATTATTCAGGGTATTAAAGAATGAATGGGTCATGTCGGACACGAGGTAAGGGGTTTCTTATCTCACTTTTAATTCTATGAGATTTCCATTGTTCATCACTTATTTATTGCATATGGTGTGTGTACTTTCTATGATTGTATTAATTGTGTAATATAATTTAATTTATGGATATTTACATCATAATTTTATAATCCATCTTTCATGGGATGTATGTTTCGTAAGTTACCAAATTGGTAAGGGAATTACAAATTTCAATTTCCACTCATTCGGATTTACGCATACTTCATTGATTATTTTACTCCATGATTATGTGTGGAATCTCTATTAATTTGATTATGTCATAATTACCACTCCCCTTTCTGTGGATATAATTTTTATACACATAATCAATCCATTGATAAATTCTCAAGTCATCTATATGAACTTTATAAGAGTAATTTTAACTCAATCTCCATTTGTTGAGTTAAATATCCAATTCATTGGTGTTGTTTTTACAAGAATACATGTGAATGTCCTCTGATTTATTTACACTAAATATCCAATCATATTGAGTGTATTTATATTTGTCACACATAATTATTTCATTGATTTATCCTTAACCTAAGGATACAGTCTTTATAAGATATTTCATATCAATTTACATTCCATTGAGACTTCTTTGTTGTTATAAACCAAATAACTTTTATGAGTGACTTGAAGGAATAATCTTGGAAGCTTGGATGTTTCTAATGGAATAAATTATCATAGTTTTTATTTTCAAGTTGTAATGTTGAACTTATGTATGTATCTTGTTTCCAAGACTACAAAACTAATCGGTCCTTCAGGACCTGATTCCTTGTAATCATGCCAATGTTTTAAAATAATGCACCAGCTCTTGGATTCTGGGGTCAGGGTGTTACAATATGGTCAAGATTGTACTAAGATATTTATGTGCAAGATAGATCTGATGTGATCTAGTTTTATAGTGAATACTAAATTTGGGATTTAAATGCAATGTTGAATGAAGTTTTTTCATTGGCATTGGGATTGTGATTGATTTTATGTGATCTGAGGGTGATTTAGATTAGAAGTGAACCCATTATTGGGGCGAGATCAAGATAGATCATGCGAGTAGTTGATACTCTAACCATGAAAATATGTCAAGGTTTGGGTTCATACTTCTGCATAGGAGTTTTTATGATCTTGTGATGCATTCTAGGATTACGGAATCATGACTGTGAGATGTGACAACACATCAATGGATAAGGATACGTATTTTTAGGAAATGTTGGATAGAGAAGGATTGACTAGCTTTCTTTCACATAATTGAGTGTGGTAAAGTAGAAACCATATCAAGTGTATTGATGGATTGTTTGAAATGTGTTTTTATAGGAAATTACTATAGTGGGTAGCAGCATGTATTGAAATTATCCTTTAAGAGTGAAGTATTATATTGGGGAGAACCATAATCCCAATGATGAATCAAATGATGGTGATTTGGTGTCTCAAGATATGTGGGTGTAGTTGAACAATGTCTTGCTATTAGCGATGGTGATGAGTGGGGAGCTTAGGTTTTGATGAATTGTGCACCATAATGTTTGGAGTTTCACAACAGAATCACATTTGATGTTCTAGGGTTGAACATGATGATTTAATAGAAAATTGAAAACCAATGAGAGTCAAGATTAAGTGTTAGTGGACCACTGAGACTTCTTGGGGACAAGAAGTGTTATGTTGGGGAGGTTTTAAAGACCCACATCTTTATGGGTTGTGAAATTCAGAGGGAATTTTAACTTTTGGTCCGAGATCAGGGGGTGTTTTAAGAACCATTATTCAAATCAGAATTACAAGGGTTGGAACTTCTCAAGGAGATATTTTTGGATATAGATTGAGGTCCGAGAGGTGTTTTGGGTTCTTGGGTGAATACTGAAGTAGGGATAGGGTGACCCCTTTATTGATTGTGGTTGTAGGAGTCCCGTTATGTCATGACATGAGAAGGTTATGTCATGATGAGAGTTGAGTGGTCAATGGTCGCACCTCAACCAAGGGATTCATGAAATAGAAAGTTTTTTTTTTGATTTTGTCTAAGGGAGAGACTCTTCCAAAATGGTCATACCCCGACAACGTGTATTAAAAAGGGTCTAAGGATTCTTTTGATTTTGACTCTATTTTTTTAATAGAAATGTTAATTTCACCACAACCTAAAGGGGTCACACCATGATAGTGTTTTTCTAGGGGTTAAGACCAATTCCTAGGGTAGTAATTCCATGACCCATAAGGGTCACAATGTGATAGACATAGGTAAGGGTGTCTGTAACACCCCGAGATTTTATGAAAAATATTCTTTTTAATTTTATTGATGTCTTGTGTTGTACGAAAAAACAAAGGAGTCCTGCACTACACGCAACCCTGACATGGCTTACATTACACGCAATCACGACCTTCCTTGATAGCGTGTGTAGTACGCAATACTGAGTTTCACTAAACGAGATATTATTATAATATTATTATGAACTAGCCGTTATGAATAATAATACCCACTTTTTAAAATTTTATAAATTTTATCTTTCAAAATGGACTTCATTTTTGGATTCGGAATATCGAAATTATCCTACGGTGAATTTTTGGTATTTTTCTGAAAACTTTCAATTTTTGATGAATAGTGAAACACTGGGTTACTATTTAAAAACCGAGTTTTTATTTAAATAATTATTTATTTTATTTAAATTTATTTTTGGTCAAAATTGCTACATAATACCTATATAAGTTCAATGTAATTCATTGGAGTCATTTTATAATAATTTTAGATATATAAAAAGTTTATTGAACTTTTCACTGTCTTTTACCCACCTCCTAGGAGAATTTGAAAATTCACATAAAACTTAATTTTACCACTTTTGTGAGTGGAATTTCGAAAATATGAGAGACACGTTAATATCAAGTACTAAAATGTGGTTCAATGAGATGAAAATAATTTTTGGTGAATAATAACTTTTTACATTTATTTACCAAGGTTAAAAGTTAATAGGGTAATTAAGGGTCAAAATGATATTATTATTACCCTAAAACATGTCATAATTCTATTGGATAAGTTTAATTCGACCAAAAACAACCTTAGGAATAAAATATTACCATTTAGGTCCACTTGGATTAGATTAGAACATTTATTATAAATTTATTTAAAGAAGGGTTAAAATAGTTAAAATCAAAGTTTAATAACTAAAACATTTTTAATATAGGGTTATACATAAGATAAATTCAAATATAAATATTTATTAGAAATATAAAACGATTTCCTACATAATGATATTTTATTTATGATTTTTAGACATTAAATAATTTAATTTATTTATAACACAATTATGATGCAGTAATTATCTTATTAATGAAATATTGACATAATTAATGTTATAAATACCAAAATAAATGTAATTTGAGACTTTTTTGGAATTAAACTAATTTTATAGGTTAATATGACATGTTAGTATTGATTTAATTAACTTTTTTCGAACTAATAATTCTGTTATGATTTTCACAAAAATCAATTACCAAATAGTGTCAAAGTTGACATAAAATAGTTTTTAAAACAAATATTAGATTATTAATTATTAATTTATTCCTAAAAATATAAGGTTCGTCCAAATGACTTAGCTAAGGTCATATATATTAATAATAAACAACTTGGGGTTCTTTTGTCTTGTTATAGTAAGTTTATTAACCTTATAGTGTAAGAAAACAAGAAGACACAGTAAAAGTTAAATTATTTACCTTAGAGTTAAATCTAAATGATAAGGTTAAAATTGTAACCTAAACTTGTATAAAATATATTTTTTGAGAGTATTTAGACCCATACCTACCTTATATTATAAATCAGTCAATTTGGAGCTATTATAAACCGAATATGACTTTATTATAAAATAATATTTTGAGTTTTTCCAAAGGTGCCCCTCTCCTCCTTTATAAAAAGGGCACCCCTTCCCTCTTCTCTTCACACCCTTTTGAGCCTTGATTATCGACCAAACCCTACCCATTTCTCTTCTCCACTTTCCTAGAAACATTCTGGAGGTTCTGGTCTTCTCAAAATACCAACTCTACTTCCTTAAGAGAAGGCTTAAAGGAGGTGCGTCGAAGAAGAGGTAATCTCTTCTTTCGATTCTCTCAGGTTTCTTTCTTCTTAAAATTCTTCTTATTTATTTGTTTCATTATAAAGTAATAACATCAGTATCAATCATATACTTATATGTTATTATGAATACTAAACAACCCTATTTTACCTTCAAGCCATCCTACGGAAAACGAAATCACCACGCGTGCGTACGTACGGAATACCGTCTCCACGCCGTGGTGTAATCAGTTTTTCCACCACCACCTTAAATGGATGGGTATAATGGTGTAAATAAATAACTATATATGGTTATTATAAAGTGATATTGATTATATAATATTATAAATACACTTCAATACAATTTCACGATCTTGGGAATGATATCATCGCTCGTGCGTACGTACGGACTACCGTCTCCATGAACGCGATGAGATTCATTTTCCATGATTAACCATTCAAGAATGATTATAAAGTATATATAATGAATAATAATGAAATATATGACATAATTAATCTACTGGATTTATGTATATATATATATATATGTCATCTACTTACTTCCATTCAAGTCAATAAGGAAAGGAAAACAACGTTCATGCATACGTATGGCCTACCGTCTCCATGAACGGTGTGTTTCATTTCATTTATCTATCTATTATATATATATATATATATACTGAATATATATGATATATAAATCATTTTTTACATTATGGAAGTAAGTAAATCATGATATAAGTAATAATAATATCAATAACAACAAGTCCAAACACGTACGATAAATGAAACGATTTTACCCAAAACGCTACTTTAACATGGAATTGACAAATGAACGAGTAATATAAATACCTAAGTGAACCATATATGATATAATAACAATGAATATGATTCTTTAATAAGTAAATTACACTATTTAAATCATTATACAAGAGGTTCAGATACATACAAAGAATATCAGACATAAGGTAAGGGATAACTATTCTAATCTCATTCTTATCTGAGATTGTTATTTGTAAGTATTTACTGGGGTTATGTTTATTATCCATGTCCATATGTTCTCAAAATGTTTTCATAAAATGTTTAATTTTCTTCCATATATGTTTAAAGTCATTATTACCCTTTTTTTACTTTTACCACATCGTATGGAAGGAATCTTTCTTTTTTTTACCATACGAGGTACTTTTTGACTTTTCAGACAAAAGTACGAAAAGAATGTTATTTTTTACTTATACAGCGTGAACGGATTTTTACAGTTTTCTAATGCCTAATTTTCATGAAGCTTACTCTACAAGATTTTATGAATATTTTCAAAAAAGTACTTTTCTTTTAAAAATGCATGGAATTTTGTGAAAAGAAAATGATTTTAAATAAGAAAGGATATTTTCCTCAAGAATTCATTTCAAGTGTTTTATCAAAACCATTTTCCATCTAAGATGACATTATTTCATATGTGTATGTTTTAAGTATAATGTCTCTATGATTTACATGGTTTCACATTTATTATGAAGAAATGAATTCCATTTCTTTTATATGGATTATGTGATGATGAGATGATGTTTATGAAACCCATTTGATTCTTTGGGTTATGATGAATGTTTTATGTTTATTTTGAGGCACAAGTAAGAATGATTTCATTATGAGATGGGTGGGACCTATATCTCCCTCCAATTAATTGGGTAAAGATTTATATCTCATGATATAGACATGGCTAGAACAGTAAGTTAATCCGGTTCAGTAATACAGGACCAGAACGAGGAGTGAACTCAATTCAGAAAGGGACTTTGTCCACTAAGATGGTCTTGGCAGTAATGAATTGGATAATATGGAAATCATAACATGTGATGAACAGTTGCCACAATTACATGTTTTATTCCCATTATATTTTATCATGGTTGATGTTCCATTATGATATACGCGTTATATACTTCCACGATTTATGTCTTTGCTCAAGATTTTGATGTTTAAATTTCGTGTTCAAGTTTTTTCTTTTAAATGTTTATGGATTGTTTTATGTTTTCTATGTTTACCCTTACTAGTTATTTGAGCTCATCCTTTTTATGTTTTATTTTCCCCAGGATTTAAAGAAAGGTTTTAGGTAAGAAAATAAAAGCGGAAGATCTTTATGGGAGATGTTTAAGATCTTTCACCAAGATTAGAAGATTATATTCTGAGTTTCCAAAGACACTAAACTATTACGGTCCTTTGGTGTCTATTTTTGTTATGTATTAAGTATTCCACAAAAGTAATGTAATTTCCATGTACGTCAAGCTTTGGGTCTCTACAGTTGGTATCAGAGGAAAGGTTTAGATAACCTTTGGAAACTAGGATGCAAAAACTTTAGTGAAATCCCTAGAAATATTTAAGGTATGTTTAGAGATTCCCCTAAGGTTAAGTATAAGTATAGGTTATCGTCCTAGAATTACGGTAATGATCATATAATTTAATCTAAGATGTTAGATATTGACGGAACTTCCCCTTTATTATGTTGTTTTCCCTAGCATGATTTTTCCACTCACACTATTATTTTTGGGTTTTAGACGATAGCTGGAACCCGAAGGAACCACGTTGATCAATGTAATGGAAAATGCAATGATTGTCCTCCTGAACAAACCAATGTTATGGGATATGGAGTGAAAAATCTTATTTCTATACTTACACAAGCTATGAATCATTCTGGACATCCAAATGAGCATATAAGGGAGCAATATTCTATTGAGTCTTTCATGAGGCAACTTCCACCTTCTTTAAGTGGGTCTTCTGATCCACTTGTCACTGAACAATGGATTAGTACCATTGAAAAGATATTTTCCATACTTCACTGTTCTGAACATGAAAAATTCATTCTGGATATTTACCATTTAGAAGGTGAAGTAGAACAGTGGTGGACTCTAATTAAGAATACATGGCCCCAAGGTGAAATTGAATCCATGGAATGGGATGAGTTCAAGAACTTATTTTTCAATAAGTACTTCCCTCATATTCTTTGAACAAAGATTGAAAAGGAGTTACTTGAGCTTAAGAAAAAGGATGATGAATCTGTTGGTATATACGAGGCGAATTTTACAAGGCTTTCAAGGTATTCATCTGGCTTTATCATCTAAACTGAAAGTAAAGTTGAACAATTCTTCAGTGGCTTAAAACAAAATATTCTAAGGGCATTAGCTATAAGAGACTTCAGTAGCTATGAAGAAATTTTGCATTGTGCTAAGGTAGAACTGGAAGTTGGTGTTACATATCCATATCATGGTTGTGACAAGAAACGAAAGATGGAGTTCAAGGAGAAATCTCAGAACAACAGTGAAAAGAAGATGAATGTTTCTTTATGCTCAAAGTGTGGAAAGAAGCATGGTGGAGATTACCTAAAAGGTACTTGAAAATGTTTTAAGTGTGGAAAAGAAGGTCATCAAGTAGTTGATTTTTGAAGTAATGGGAAAAAGGTTGCTAATGATGTGAATAGATAAAAGACTACAGATAATGCTCCACCAACACTTCAATACTTCAAGTGCAAGGAAATGAGGCATTATGCTAATAAATTCCATAATCCACAGGTTAATGATGATCAACGTGAGCAACCTATTAAAGCAAAGGATAAAGGGAAGTCTCATGAAATCACTATTTGTGATGTTGAGTATAACAAAGATGTTGGGTAATGATTAAGTGTTTATAGTATCATGAAATATCATTTATGGTATTGTGGAATTTTGGAATATCCAAGTATTCGTTTTCAATAATTTTATGGTACCAGTAACCAGTGAAAGTGATTGAAATATTTTTGGAAAGAAGATGATATGCGCATAATGAAGGGATAAAGATAAAATGAAATGTTTGACAGTATTCATGAGCTCATGACTGATATAAGGAAAACGTTATATCATTGTTTTAGTATATAGAATTTTTGGATTTTGGTATGTGGAAAGAGTTAACTTTTGACAACATTCATGTTTTCACTAAGATTCAATGGGTATTCATTTTTCAAGTGAATACATGATTAAGGTATTCACATGTTTGGAATGTGACCAACAAGATATATCTTATATGGGGGATAAATGATGGTATTCACATGCTCAGTAGATGACATTTCTAGTAACTATTTTCTTTATATAATAATCTTGGACAAAAGTATTTTGGATAATCCTAAATATTTGAAATGAATTATGTTGGAAATAAGTTAGTTTAAGGCTAGAACTGTTTTCGATATTATTGATGGAATGTCATAATGATGTAATTTTAGAAAAAGGATAACCTGCAGGACGGGCGACAACCCGTCGTGTCGGACAAGGCTGTGGGAATCGAACCCACAACTGAAGTGTGACATGCCTTTATCACGTACCACAGGCCTACAGGAAGTCCCTGTTTAGTAGAAACCCGTTTTATTATATTAAGCAGTATGATATATGAAGTATAAGTCCATTTTAGGAACCATATATGATTAATCTCACAATAGATAGAATTATGTATTTTTGATAACTTTTTCTAATATTTTTTTAAGATAGATGGAATGACCCATCATTCTATCACATGATCTTCTAACACTTCACGAATGACAAATTCAACTTCATTTATTTAAGAGATGAAGTGGAAATTTTCCAAAGAATGACCAACGGTGAGACTGTACCAAAATCAAGAAAGTATTTCTTCTAATTCCAATTTTTTCAACTTTAGGGAAATGATCTTGAAAACCAAAAATGTTGTCCTAGTTCCCTTATATCCAATGAATCAGATGGTACCTTAGATCATCACAAATCTATGGATTTGTGATTGTTGTCTTTTTCATAGCCATGTTCTCTACCACTCTCCATCAGAACAAGATGGTTAGATTTCTCCTCCATATCCATATTTTCACCTATGTTCTCCTACGTGGAAACCCAGTGATTAGTTAATTGGGGTAACCATTACGTTTAATAATTTATTTTTTAAAGATTGGTTTTGGTATTCCTTTTTACAATGTGGGTTTCTATTAAAAAAATTCGAGTAGTAAACCATTTATAACCCCGACGAATTTCAAGGGCGAAATTCATTTTAAGGGGGGTAGAATGTAACACCCTGCGATTTTAGGAAAAAATATTCTTTTTAATTTTATTGATGTCTTGTTTTGTACACAAAAAAGAAAAGGAGTCCTGCACTACATGCAACCCTGATATGGCTTACATTACACGCAATCACAACCTTCCTCGATAGCATGTGTAGTACGCAATACCGAGTTTCACTAAACGAGATATTATTAAAATATTATTATGAACTAGTCGTTATGAATAGTAATACCCACTTTTTGAAATTTTATAAATTTTATCTTTCAAAATGGACTTCATTTTTTGATTCAGAATATCGAAATTAGCCTAGGGTGAATTTTTGGTATTTTTCTGAAAACATTCAATTTTTGATGAATAATGAAAACACTGAGTTACTATTAAAAAATCGAGTTTTTATTTAAATTTATTTTAGGTCAAAATTGATACATAATACCTATATAAGTTCAATTTAATTCATTGGAGTCATTTTATAATAATTTTATATATATAAAAATTTTATTAAACTTTTCACCGTCTTTTACCCACCTCCTAGGAGAATTTGCAAATTTACATAAAACTTAATTTTACCGCTTCTGTGAGTGGAATTTAGAAAATTTGAGAGACACGGTTAATATAAAGGACTAAAATTTGGTTCAATGAGATGAAAATAATTTTTGGTGAATTGTAACTTTTTACTTTTATTTACCACGGTAAAAAGTAAATAGGGTAATTAAATGTAAAAATGATATTATTATTACCCTAACACATGTAATAATTCTATTGGATAAGTGTAATTCGACCAAAAACAACCTTAGGAATAAAATATGACCATTTAGGTCCACTTGGATTAGATTAGTACATTTATTATTAATTTATTTAAAGATGGGTTAAAATAGTTAAAATCAAAGTTTAATAACTTAAACATTTTTAATATAGGGTTATACATAAGATAAAATTGACTATAAATATTCATTAGAAATATAAAAAGATTTTATACATAATGGTATTTTATTTATTATTTTTAGACATTAAATAATTTAATTTATTTATGACACAATGATGATACAGTAATTATCTTATTAATGAAATATTGACATAATTTATGTTATAAATACCAAAATAAATGTAATTTGAGACTTTTTATGAATTAAAATAATTTATAGGTTAATATGGCATGTTAGTATTTATTTAATTAACTATGTTTGAACTAATCATTCTGTTATGATTTTCACAAAAGTAAATTACCAAATAGTGTCAAAGTTGACATAAAATTGTTTTAAAAAAAAATATTATATTATTAATTGTTATTTTATTCCTAAAAATATAAGGTTCGGCCAAATGACTTATATAAGGTTATAGATATTAATAATAAACAACTTGGGGTTAGTTTTTCTTGTTATAGTAAGTTTATTAACCTTATAGTGTAAGAAAACAAGAAGACACGGTAAAAGTTAAATTATTTAACCTAGAGTTAAATCTAAATGATAAGGTTAAAATAGTAACCTAAACTTGTCTAAAATCTATTTTTTGAGATTATTTAGACCCACCCCTACCTTATCTTAGAAATAAATCAATTTGGAGCTATTATAAACCGAATATGACTTTATTATAAAATAATATTTTGAGTTTTTCCAAAGGTGGCCCTCTCCTCCCTTATAAAAAGGGCACCCCTTCCCTCTTCTATTCACACCCTTTTGAGCCTTGAAGCTCGGCCAAAACCTGACCATTTATCTTCTCCACTTCCCTATAAACATTATGGAGATTTTTGTTTTCTCAAAAGACCAACTCTACTTCCTTAAGAGAAGGCTTAAAGGAGGTGCGTCGAAGAAGAGGTAATCTCTTCTTTCGATTCTCTCAAGTTTCTTTCTTCTTTAACTTCTTCTTATTTAGTTGTTTCATTATAAAGTAATAACATAAGTCTAATTAATATACTGATATGTTATTATGAATATGAGACAACCCTATTTCACCTTCTATCCATCCTACGGAAAATGAAATCACCACGCGTGCGTACGTTTGGAATACTGTCTCCACGCTGTGGTGTAATCAGTTTTTACACCACCACCATACATGGATGGGTATAATGGTGTAAATAAATAACTATATACGGTTATTTTAAAGTTATATTGATTCTTTAATATTATAAATACACTTCAATACAATTACACTATCATGGGAATGATATCATCGCTCGTGCGTACGTACGGACTACCGTCTCCACGGACGCGATGAGATTCATTTTCCATGATTAACCATTCAAGAATGATTATAAAGTATATATAATGAATAATAATGAAATATAAGACATAATTAAGATACTTTATTTATGTATATATATATGTCATCTACTTACTTCCATTCAAGTCAATAAGGAAAGGAAAACAATGTTCATGCGTACGTACGACCTACCGTCTCCATGAACGATGTGTTTCATTTCATTTATCTATCTATTATATATATATATATAATGAATAAATATGATATATAAATCATGTTTTACATTATTTAAGTAAGTAAATAATGATATAAGTAATAATAATATCAATAACAACAAGTCCAAACACGTACGATAAATGATTTTTTTACCCAAAACGCTACTTAAACATGGAATTGACAAATGAATGGGTAATATAAATACCCAGGTGAACCATATATGATATAATAACAATGAATATGATTCTATAATAAGTCAATGAAATTATTTAAATCATTATACAGGAGTTTTGGATACATACGAAACATATCAGATATAAGGTAAGGGATAACTATTCCAATCTCGTTCTTATCCGAGATTGTTATTCGTAAGTATTTACAGGGGTTATGTTTGTTATCCATGTCCATATGTTCTCAAAATGTTTTCATGAAATTTTTACTTTTCTTCCATATATGTTTAAAGTAATTCTTACCTTTTTTTTACTTTTACCACATCGTATGGAAGAAATCTTTCTTTTGTTTACCATACGAGGTACTTTTTGACTTTTCCGACAAAAGTACAATAAGAATGTTATTTTTAACTTATACGACATAAATGGATTTTTACGGGTTCATAATGCCTCATTTTCATGAAGCTTACTCTACAAGATTTTATGACTATTTTCAACAAAATACTTTTCTTTTAAAATTGCATGGAATTTTGTGAAAAGAAAATGATTTTAAAGGAGAAAGGATATTTTCCTGAAGAATTCATTTCAAGTGTTTTATCAAAACCATTTTCCATCTAAGATGACATTATTTCATATGTATATGTTTCAAGTATAATGTCTCTATGATTTACATGGTTTAAATTTTCTTATGATGAAATTTAATCCATTTCTTTTATATGGATTATGTGATGATGTTTATGAAACCCATTTTATTCTTTGGGTTATGATGAATGTTTTATGTTTATTTTGTGGAAAAAGTAAGAATGATTTCATTATGAGATGGGTGGGACCTATATCTCCCTCCAATGCATTGGGTAATGATTTATATCTCATGAGATAGACATGGCTAGAATGGTAAGTTAATCCGGTTCAGTAATATAGGACTGGAACGAGGAGTGAACTCGATTCAGAAAGGGACTTTGTCCACTAAGATGGTCTTGGCAGTAATGCCTTGGCTACTATGGAAATCATAACATGTGCTGAATGGTTGCCACAATTACATGTTTTATTCCCATTATATTTTATCATGTTTGATGTTCCATTATGATATATTCCTTACGTACTTCCACGATTTATGTCTTTGCTCAAGATTTTGATGTCTAAATTTCATGTTCAAGTTTTTGCTTTCAAATGTTTATGGATTTTTTTATGTTCTCTATGTTTACCCTTACTGAGCATTTGAGCTCACCTTTTTATGTTTTATTTTCCCCAGGATTTAAAGAAAGGTTTTAGGTAAGAAAATAAAAGGGGAAGATCTTTATGGGAGATGTTGAAGATCTTTCACCAAGATTATAAGATTATATTCCGACTTTTCAAAGACACTAAACTATTACGGTCCTTTGGTGTCTGTTTTTGTTATGTATTAAGTATTTCACAAAATTAATGTAATGTCCATGTACGTCAAGCATTGGGTCTCTACAGTGTCAGTCCCTATGCCTGGGGGGGGGGGGGGGTAAGTCACACCACAACCTAGAGGGGTCATGCTATGACATACCCTCTTCCTTATTTTTTTACTAGGATAAGATGATATTTTTATAGTTTTCCCGTTTAGAATTTTAGGTTGATCAGGGGTTCTAGGAGATCCATCAAACTAACTCCTCCCCCTTTCCATCCCCTCTCAATTCCCCTTTAATGTGTGGTATTCTTGGTGGTGATTTCTTTGGCGTTTGGAGGTATGGTTCCATTTTCTTCCCTCCAATATTCTTCTCTTCTATTGGATAAAAATCTCATTATCTTTAGATTAGGTTTTTGAGTGATGATTTCCCCAAATCATGGTGGAATCATTCCAAACAATGGGACTTTTTTGTATGGTGGATAAATGATGTTTTGGGAGGATGATCACACATCATTTATTACTATTTTTTAGAGGTAATTCACCCTATGAATTTTTATATGGTTTTGATGAAATTAGTAATTTATCTAGTTTTAGTTGATGAGTATTTTTCCAGAAATACCAGAATCATTCCACTGAACATTGGAATATTGTCACCTATGGGTTTGAAATTGATATGCTTCCAGGCGAGTTTTTAGGCGATTATGCCTCTTTAGAATAAATTCAAAAGCTAATTACAAATTGTTATTATTAATTATTTCAATATTTGTATTTGACATAAAAGATTAAGTGTTGATATGAGGATTGGATAAACTTAGGTGATGGATGATCTTTCTTAAAGGGAGTAACTCCATATGAGTTAGATGGCCCCTAAAAATCGCCCTATATTAGGCATGTTATTTTGTAACATGTGATGTGTGGTACTGTTCTGTATGGGTGGCCAAAATTTAATTAAATTAATTGTTCTCAAATTCCTATAGATAGAACATAAGTGTTAAGGGACACGATGGACCCCCAAACACTATCTTTATGCTTGACTAGGTGTGTAAATGATATAATGGTACTCTTAATCTACTTGATCTCAATTCAAATAATACTCTAATTTGACTCAATTTTTTTTTGATTTGAGCTCAAGATCATGCTACTTGAGTACCTTTTCATTCAAATTTCGAGTATTGTAATTATATAACCGAGTATATCACAAGCTTATTCAAGTAATATAAATATATTTTATTTAAAACTAACTATAAATAATTAAAACTTTTTATTCATATATAATTAAAAATCAAAAAAATAGTAACCCTAACCCCCTTCATTCACTCCCAACCCAAGCACCACTCTCCCCTTATCTCTCTCTCAACTCTTGAGCATTGAAACCTCCTTCCCTTGATAAGACTGAGTCAATTTTCCCAGCCTCTGATCGGTAAATGATGACATCCCCTACTTTATCCTCCTTTCCCCCTCCCTCTCTACCACCTTCGGATCCCCCTATATCCACCAATATCTCACCTCCTTCCTCCATCACCCCTACCTACCTCACATCGCATAAGTCAATCGACATCACCTCCCCTTTACACCGTTATATACCCTCCCTCCACCACCACCTCACCTTCCCATCATCGAAAACCAAATATCCCAAACTACAGTCATCTATTATCACCCCTACACCCAATTCTAATTCTCTATCCCCCACTAAAGCTTACTAACATGCTACATCCCTCATAACCTGAGTATCTGACTCCCTCAATAAGTGCTGATTTCATTTCCTGCTTCATTCATCCCCTTATTTTAATCAACTCATTTCATTATATTTCATCATCTTGTTTTTTTATTTTACTATTTGGTTAAAAATACTAATTTTTTCCTTAATTTTATTTTGTTTAAGATAATGAATTATATGTTTAATTTATTTTTGTGTTCTTTAATAAGAAATATTTTATGAATTTATTACTATTGAAACCAAGTGTTATTAACATTATAGCCGATCATGAATTAAAAAAAACTGAATTATTTCTTAGATTTTTTAAATACTAAAGTCGATTATGAATTTAAAAATACTAAATTATTTTTTGAATATTGTAACACCTCAATATTTCAAAAGAACATAATGTTTAATAGCATATATGACACACAACACCGTGCTTAAATAACTCATTAAATATATTTTTGAAATATGACTGTCATAACATATCCCTTAAATTTGAAGTTTGAATACGAATAAATAAATTATTAAAATTCTATGTTTTATACATGTGTAAATAAATTTACCATTTATCAATTTATTATAAATAAAAATAAAAATCATTTGAAAGATTTTTTTTTCTAAAAAACTGTATTTTTTCTAAAAACAGTTTCATCATGTTTTGCGCACTTATATTCAAATTAATTTTTACCATTTTTAGAAAATTTATTTTAAAAATTAAACTCTATTTTTTAAATCATCATTTCAAAATTATCTTAGAGTGATTTTTTTATAATTTTTGGAAATTTATTTTTTTGATGAATAATGAAAAATACCGATTTTTTATTAAAATATGTCTTTTAATTTAAAGTATTTACAAAGTTATATTGTGTTTTAAAATTAAAATTAGTAAAATATTATTTTAATTACTCTAATTTAGGTCATTGGAATCAATTAGATATTTATTTTTTATATAAAAACTTTTTATACTTTTGAAAACTTTTCCTTTGGAGAACCGTTTTTTCGTCGCGTATGCCGGTTTAATTTTGAAATAAATTATACCACTTATATAAATTGAATTTCATAAAATTGATTCCATATTTTTAATTGTAATAATTAATATTTTATAATAATTTCAACTTAATTTTTGGTCATAATGAATATTAAAAATAGTAAAAATTAATTACTGTGGTTAATGTTAAAACGAGTTTATCGGGGGGTTAAATTAAAAATATATGGGTCAAAATGACATATAAAATTGTTTAATTCCTATTTTATGGACATATTTATAATTTATATTATATAATTTTTGATAATTATCCATTTTGGATCCTTCTTTAATGTGAAAGATATGGGTATAATTTATAATTTTCAAAATATCCAAGTGTGACCTCTCCCCCACTTATAAAATGGAACCCCCTAAACTCTCATATTAACAATTATAAATACCTTTGGTTCATATAATACCTACCAAAATACTTTCCTTAAATCCTTCCCCATAACCTAGAGTCTTTGGTTTGATGATAAAACTATTCTAAGAAGGCTTTAGGTATAAACCTAAAGAGTTTCTATGATGAAGAGGTATAGTTCTTAACCATGCATCTTCATTTTATTGATTCCTATCACCCATTAAAATATTATACAAATATGATAAAATAATAATACTACTATATTCCATATATCCATATCCCCTTCCATTAAATGGGAAATGAAATTATTGATTGTGTTTACGGTGGACTACTGCATCACGAACCGATGTAATTTGTATTCCATAACCGTCTACCAAGGATGGATATAATTATGGATTTAATGTTTATATATGATATATATGAAATAATTATATATCTATAATTATAATATCTCATCTACCTCATTACCTTATTATCTGTTTGAAAATGCTAACATCACTCATGCGTATGTGTTGACTATCACCTCCATAAAGCGATGTGATCCGTTTTTCATATTATTTTGGCATGGATGGAATTAAAGATAGATTTAATGAATATATATGATATATATGATAAAATAATGATTCTATAAAGTTAAATTATTACTTAATTTTTTTATTCTATTTTTCAAAAAAATTAAAACAACTTTTATGCATATATATGGCCTACTATTTCCATGAATTGTCACTCATTTTTATATCTATAATTTTTATGGAATATTATAAATACTTATATAATTAATATATATTATATTTATATCATGGATAATTTTTTTTAGATTATGCAACCATGATCAAATTACAAGGACCAAAACTACCAAACGAAAACATACATGAAAAACGAAGCAGTTATCACCCATAATAATAATTTTAATAATTTTTTTTAATAAATGGATGATAAAAAGTTATAATTAAATAATATATGGTATGATATATATGATTATGGTTATTTAAAAAATTTATAATAATTATATATTTATTATACCAGAGTTTCATACACGTACAAAGGAAATCGGACCTGAGGAAAAGGCTTCTCATATCACTTTTACTTCCACGAGACTTATGTAATGTTCAATGCTTATATATTTTATATAGTGTATATAATACAACTTTTATATTATATACCATGAATATATTTATCTTAATGGTATTTAATATTTCATTTGAATTTATTTCTTTCATTGGGATTATGATTCAAAAGTTACTAAAGTAGTAAGATTTTATTTCACAATCTCACCATTATTTGGGATTGTTTATGTTTAAGCCTCCCTTAAAGGAATTGTTTGAAGTTTCTATATTAAAAAATATATTTTATTCTCATTTGGTTATTCATGAAATTTTCTATTAATATTACCATTTCCCCCTCTTTGATACTAAAAATTATTGATATTTTTTTTCAAGAAAAGATGGATTTATTTTTCTCATCAGTAAAAATCCATTTTCTTCCATATCTATGTTTTCTAAAAAATGTTTTCAAAAAAATGTTTTTAACATTCTTAAAATGATTTATTAAATAATTTTTTACCAATTTTTTAATTTTTAAAAAACATTTTAAAAGTAATATTCTTTTCATTTTCTAAATGAGGTACTTTTTAACCTTTTTGCAACAGTGTTAAAAGAATGTTTTTTAACTTATACGACATGTATGAAATTAAAAATTGTCATGAGAATTCATTGTTTTAAATATTTATTTACAAGTTTAACATGTTTTTTTTCAAAGAAATATTTTTCATAATATTCTGGAAATTTATAGTTTTTAAAATTAATTTCAAAGTGAAAAAGTTATTTTCCTCAAGAATGTTTAATTTAATTTTTATGGTATTTATATTTTTCAATGATAAAAACCCTTATTTTACTTATGATATATTGTGGATATATTTTAATGATACCATACATATTATTTATCTATATTTTTTATAATTGTCTAATCAGGGATATACTATTTTGATATCATTTACAATATTAATTTGAATGGTTTATGAATATTTTTACTGATTGGGGAAATTATTAACATTTAGTATGATAGTTTTTTAAATTTGAATGTTTATTTTGATTATGTCTCTCCAATTTCATATGAGTAATGAATCAGACTTAGTAGATTATGGGTGGGGCCCTCTATATCCCCTTGATGCATAGGTAGGTCTTATGAGATAAAATATCTTGGGTATTTGGTTGAGGCCTTACCCGTTTTTGTAATATGTCTTATAACAAGTCCCTGATGGTATGTTTATGATGTTTGAAATTATAAATTCCATAATTATAAGATTATTTATTGATGTTCATGTGATTATTTAATTAGTTATGATAACTATGGATAAGTTTCAATCTTATGTGATTATATATATGTAATTATTTGATCATTACTTACTCCCACCATATTATTATTCAAGATCAAGTTATTGATTAAATTATATGTGTTTTTAGTAATTTACCTTACCATATTGATTATGTATTATGTATTCATGATAGATTCTAATGTATTTATACCCTTACTAAGTATCCAAGCTCACCCTTTCTTCTGATTCTTTTCCCAAAATTTGAAGAAGTGTTTTATGATTGATATGAAAGGATATTCTAAGGGGAATAATGGTGTTATCAAATAAAATACTATGTTGTATTTTACGTTTTCAATTTTAATGAGAGATTCAAGTATGTATCTAGTTTTTCAAGACTACTAAACTATTTGGTACTTTGAGATGCGATCACTTGTATCTATCACCAATGTAACAAAGTAACCATTGATTTTGGTCTACTAGGGTAATTGTATTTATAGTTGGTATTAGGATAATTTTATTTGATACCACGGGAAATAGATTTAAGAAAACATATATTATGGAATTTAACCCTATGATTAACTTTGAGGATAAGTTTAAGTATATGATAACAACTTAAAGTTTTAGTAAGGTAGATATTATGTGGTTTTCTTTACAATATATCCCTATATTGATACTACAAGTGGATATAGATGTGACACAATTGTACCCAGGGGAAATAAATCCAAAAAGGATGCATTGGGATTTGACTTGATTATCACCTGGTGGATGACAATAGTATTTTCTTCAAACTTGGTTTGACACTCCCATGGGATATGCTTGGGATAATACACAATTTATTTAAAAACCATTATAAAGGATTTGAAAATATTTTTATGATTTGAAAAATTTCCGAAATAAACCATGTTTTTGATTATGAGATTAACTATGTATAAAATTTTCAATTTAAGTGTTTCACTAGTTTTTGGATTATACATTATGTTTCATAATGTTAGGATCTAAACTAGTGTATTCCATTGTTTATAAATATAACCTATAATAATTAAAGATAATTGTATAAATAAATGTAATTCATATAAGGATTTACTTCTTAGGAAAGATAATGAAGTTAGATCAGGAGCTACAATTAGAAATGATCAAATTATAACTATATTGGGGAATTAGACTTAGGCTATGACCAATAAACTTATCTATATGGAGAATCCTACTGATCTAAAATGCGGTGTAACAATTTTAGACCACTTTATACATCAACAAACTATATCATTTAACGAGACTACAAATACATTTGTAGCCGAGCAATGGATAAGTTTCTTAAATAAGATATTATTCACTCTAAGAAGTAATGAAAGGGAGAAGGTTTCCATGGTGGTTTATAATCTCTTAGGAGATGCATATCAATGGAGGTATTTGATAAAAGATACTAAGGATAAAGAAGAAAAAATAAATATGGAGTGGAATGATTTTAAGGAACTCTTCTTAGAAAAGTATTTTCCTTGCGAGCAATGAACAAATATAGAGAGGAAATTCCCAAGTCTAAGACAAAAGGATGATGAAAATGTTTCTAATTATGAAGCTAACTTTACAAGGTTAGAAAGACATGTTGTGAACTACATATGTAATCCAAAGAGGAAGATTGACCATTTATTTTATGGGCTTAAGCCAATCCTTCGAAGGTGACTATTCTCACAAACATTTTCATCATAAAAGGACCTAGTATCATGTTCTATAAAGGTAGATAAATATTTCTATAAGTATTATGGATTAGAAGTGAATAAAGAGTAGAAGGGTATGAAAGAGAAAAATAAGAAAAGGGGTAGAAGGGAAAAAAGTATTTTCCCACACATGATAATGTGGAAAGAAACACTCTGGTACTTAATTTAAGGGAATGAGAGTTTATTATAAGTGTAGAGATAAATTTCATCATGAATGTGAATGAAAGGGTAAGAAATAAACCTCAAATTTTCAGTGTTTCAACTATAAGGAGATGGGAAACTATGCAAAAAAATTCCCCAATTGTAAAGGAAATATAACTCAGAAGAAGTTAAGGGATCAAGTTTAATCTTATGCTATTAATATATCCAAAGTGAAATGATTAAAGTTCTTGTGTATTTGGATACAATAATTGTGTTGTAAAAGTATTTCATCAATGATATTATAATTATAATAATCATGAAACATATAATAATTTTACTAAAATAGTTTTTATATAAGGATTTAAAACATTTGTTGAATGGTACCTAGGACCAAAAAAAGTGATTTAGTGGCAAGATAATATTTTTGGAAAACACATTATTGAGGGAAGATAACCCTTAATATGTGATCAATGATGAGATAATAATGATAAAGATATGTTTATGAGATAATATTGATAACCTTGAAATTGGTTAGTGATTTTATAGATTAGGTTATCTTAGCTATAGTTTAATACATTTTTGGAATCATGGAATATATTCCATATTATTAGATTTTATTTAAGTAATTAGGGTATAATTTTTTCTCAAAGAATAAATGTTTTAATTAAGGTTTTATGGAAATCAAGGCATTAACATATTTGGTATATGACATTTATAGATACTTTATGTTGTTTGGGTAATTTAAGGTTG
Source organism: Viscum album (assembly GCA_963277665.1). Taxonomy (NCBI): domain Eukaryota; kingdom Viridiplantae; phylum Streptophyta; class Magnoliopsida; order Santalales; family Viscaceae; genus Viscum; species Viscum album. Next base: position 723,346,868 of record OY728165.1, read on the forward strand.
AGTTAATTTTGGAAATTTAATGATGTTACTTCTAAAATTTTGGGATTTGAATTTGGTCAGACCTGTTTTTGAGTAGTATTAAGGTTAACTATTTATGAAATGGATTAAGTTGAACTTTAGGGTTATTGTTGAGGTTTTAGAAATTAATGTAATACTGGATAACCCTTGCTAAGAATTTTTGTTTTGTAAAATATCTAGAGACTGAAAAAATTACTTGTAATTATTTTATGAATCTTATGATCCATTAAAAGTTAATTTTAGTGATTTAGGAATGAAAAATTCATCATGAATACTCATCATTGAGAAAAAGATGAGATTGTAGAGGAAATTGAATAAAAGATGAAATTATAATTTTAAAGTTAGTATATTTTCTTATTTTATTATTATAGATGGAAACATAATTCCTCAATTCTAGGAAAAGGATCTTGAAACACAAATATTATCCTAGTACCTTTATTTTTTATGAATCAATTGTCTTTTCACCCATCACAGATTTATGGTTTTGTGGTCATTAAATTTCTCATTAACATGTTCACTATCACTTTTTATTAGTCATTAGGAATTATCTTTCTCCCATATTTCCATATTCTTACTTCCCAACAATATTATATTATCTGGAAACCTAGTTATGTGTTATTATAGATGACCTTAATTATCCATTTCCCTCTTTTCAAGAGAAAGTTTTATCAACCCTTCTTGTGATGTGGGATTTAAATAAAAGTATTTTAAATGGATAACCTTTAATTACTGATATATAGATCAAATTTTAAGGATGAAAATTATTAATGGTGGGTAGAATATAATACCCTTATATTTTAAAAAATAACCCAATTTTTGGTAGCACATACGACACACAATAATAAACTTAAACAAAATGTGAAATATATTATTTAAATATGAACATTAAAACCTAAAAGTTAAATTGGTGGGTATGAATAATAATAAAAAAATTATTAAAAGTATATGGTTTTCACATGTTTAAATAAATCTATTGTCTATCAATTTATTATAAATAAAAATAAAAATCATTTGGAAGAAAAAGAAATGTTTTTTCTGAAAAATAATATTTTTTCTAAAAAACCGTTTCATCGTGTTTTGCGCACTTATATTAAAATTAATTTTTACCACTTTAAGAAAATTTATTTTAAAAAATTAACTAAAATTTTAAATCAACATTTTGAAATTTTATTAGAGTTATTTTTTGAGAATTTTCTGAAAGGATTGATTTTTTGATGAATAGTGAAAAATACTGATTTTTATTAAAAACCACCTTTTCATTTAAACTATTTTCAAAGATAAATTTTGTTTTAAAATTAAAATTAGTTAAATTATATTACAATTAATCTAATTTAGGTTATTTTAATTAATTATATGTTCAATTTTTATATAAAAACTTTTTATATTTTTGAAAACTTTTTCTTTGGAAAACCGTTTTTCATCACACTTGTAGGTTTAATTTAAAATTAAATCATGCCATTTATATGAATTAAATTTGTTAAAATGTATTATATATTTTTAAAAAAAATAATTAATATTATTTAATAATTTCAAATGAATTTTTGTTCCCAATGAATAGTAAAAACACTAAAAATTAATTACCACAGTTAAGGTTAAAATGGGTTTACCTGGGGGTTAAACTAAGAAAACAATGGTTGAAATGACCTAAAAAATCGTCTAATTATTATTTTATAGCCATATTTTGACCTTATATCATCTAAGTATTGATAATGAATGATATTTGATCCTTATTTTATATAAAAAACATGGTTTCAATTTATTCTTTTCAAAAAATTCCAAGTGTGTCTTGTCCCTCGCCTATAAAAAGAAACCCCCTATCCTCTCATATTCACACTTCCAAATAAATTTGGTTAAAAAAAGATATATCAAAATAATTTACTTTCACACCACCCTATGACCTATAGTTTCTGTTTTTATAAAAAAAACTTTATAGGAAGGATGTATTTATAAAATTAGTGAAGAAATCATCGATTGTGAGTACGACAGACCACCGCCTTATGAACCGATGTAATTTGTTTCCCATAACCATCTATCACATGCGGATATAATGATGAATTAAATGTTTATATATGATATATATTACATAGTTATAATTTTATAATTATAATATCACATCTAACTTATTACCTTAAAATCCTTTGGAAAACAATAGCGTTGCTCGTGTGTATGTGTGAACTACAGTCACTATGAAGTGATGTGATTCCCTTTTCATATTATTTTTATGTGGATGGAATTAAGGATAGATTTAATTAATATAAATGATACATATTATATAATAATGTTTATATAATGGTAAATTATTACTTACCTTTCTTTCATTCCATCTGTCAAAAAAATGAAAATGACATTCATGTGTAAGTATGACCTACCGTCTCCATGAACAATGTAACTCATTTTTATATATATAACTTTTATAAAATATTATAAATATATATATATAATGAATATATATTATATTTATATAATTTTTAATATTCTAGATATTATGGAACCCTTATAGAAGTACCAGAACTGAAACTACCAAACTAAAACATACATGAAAAACGAAGTAGTTTTCACCCAGAAAAGTAATTCAAACAAAGAATTGTAAATAAATGGGTGATAAAAAATTATAAGTGAATAATATATGTTATTTTATATATTATTATGGTTATATAATATATTTTTAATAAATATATATTTATTATACAAGAATTTCATACCTGAACAAAGGAAATCATACATAAGTTAAGGGTTTCTCATATCACTTTTACTTCCATGAGAAATATTCCATATTCACCACTTATCAATTTTTTGTGGTGAATATACTATAACTTTGATATAATATACCATTAATATATTTATATTAATATTATTTAATGTTTAATTTGAATTTATTTCTTTCATAGGGCTTATGATTCAAAAGTTACCAAAGCGGTAATGATATATTTGACAATCTCATCATTATTCAGGATTGTTTATGTTTAGTCCTACCTTGGGAGAATTATATGATATTTCTATCTTAAAAATAATATATTTTATTATCATATATTTATTTAATGTATTTTCAAGTAATAATATCATTTTCTTCTCTTTTGTAGTTAAAATTATTGATAATTTTTTTCTAAAAAAATATTACTTTATTTTTTTCTTTGGTTGAAAACCATTTTTCTTCCATATCCATGTTTTCTAAAAAAAATTTATTTTTTTTTAAATTTCCAAAATTATTTATTAAAGACATTTTTTATCATATTTAAATTGTTTAAAAATGGTTTGAAAGAAATAACCTTTTCATTTTTCAAATGATGTAATTTTTAACCTTTTTAGAATAATATGAAAAGAATATTTTTTAACTTATAGGGCATGTATGGAATTACTCATCATCATGACCACTAATTATTTTTAAGATTAATTTACAAGTTTAAAAATTTTATTTTTAAATATTTTTTTTCCTAATATTCTGGAAATTTATAGTTTTTGAAAGTATTTTAAAAGTGAAAAGGGTATTTTTCTCAAGAATATTTTCAATGTCATTTTATGGTATTTATATTAATTAATAAAATCAAACCTTATTTTACTTATTATATATTAGATATATTTTTTAATGATACTATACTTATCATTTATTCATGTGGTTTATGATCAGTTTGACAGAGGATGTACTATTTTGATACCATTCACCATATTACTCTAGATGGTTTTTGATTATGTTTATTGACTGGGGAAATTATTAAAATTTCATATGATAGTTTTTATTAGGAATATTTACATTGATCATTTTTATCCCATTTTATATGAGGAATGAATTGGACTTAGTAAGTGATGGGAGGGGCTCATTATAACCCCTTGATGTATTGTTAGGTCTCATAAGACAAACTAACTTGCGTATTTGGTTGTAACCTTACCCATTTATGTAATATGTCATGGAATAAGGCCTTGATAATATGTTTATGATGTCAATAATTATAAATTACCTCATTATGATATTATTTATTGATGTACATGTGATTATTTGATTAGTTAATATATCCACAGATAAGTTGCAAGATCATGTGATTATGTATATGAAATTATTTGATCATATTTTTTTCTTGGCACATTATTATTTATGCTCAATTTATTGATTAAATTAAATATGTTTTTATTTATTTTCCTTTCCATATTTATTATTCTTTATGTATTCATGATAGCTTCTACTGTATGCATACCATTAGTGAGTATATAAGCTCACCCTTTCTTATTTTTTTCTCCAAGATACCAGGAAGTGTTTTTGATTGGTATGTAGGGATATACTAAATAGAATAATGGAGTTCTCAAATAAAATACTATATTTTCTTTAATGTTTTCAATTATAATGTGATATTCAAGTATGTATCTAGTTTTCCAATACTACAAAGTTATTCAGTCATTTGGGATGCAATCACTTGTATCTTGAACCAATTAAATAAAGTAACCACTAACTTGTTCTATATTTCATGTTTATTATTCAAAAAAAATGATTATTTTTTGTTTGTTAAATGATTTTTTTACTTAAAAATGAAACATAGTGTTTTTATAAAGTTACAAATCTGATTTTTTGTTTGTCTAAATATTTATTATATACATTTTATAAACTTATTTTTGTTTTTTTGTTGTTTTATTTTACAATAAATATAAAATATAACTTACCTTTAAAAAAAATCCGATGAGTTTTTTATCCAAAAATATACATATTACAAGCCCTTAATATCACTCTTTTATCCCTTTGGATATTAGTTTCGTAATCTTCATGGTGTGAAAAAACATGATAAGGTAATTTTATAATATAACCGTGTAATTTTTGATTTATCATTAATATTTATCATTTTTTTTTATTTTTTCATCTATATATAAAGAAATAAGAATAATTGAGATTTAAAAAAAAATTTAGATTCCAAATAAGATGATGTGACCAACATCAATTGAAGGTATTTTTTTAGTTTATGGTTGAACAAAATTTTTGAATCTTTATTAGTTTTTTATCTAGTGTTAAAATTTTCTACCATTATTTTTGGTAATAATTTAAATGGAAGATGCAGTCTCTTAGCTAGCCATGCTGATATGTATTTTTTCCATACAACTAATTAAAAAAGATAAAAAAAGGTAAATGTGAGCGAATCATGGTTTATTTTTTATCATCAATTTTTTTATGTTTAAATCATACCATAGAACCTTATTTCATAATATATTTCATTTAAACATTTTTCTTCCAGTTTAGAGATATGAAATACTATAATTGGTCCTCTCCTTTTTTATTTAGTGTATTTATATATATATTTGTATCTAGTTTTTTAATTATGTCTCATAATAAAAATATTTTGTATAGATTTGAATTAATTTTTTTAATGTTGCGACAACTTTATATTGGATTTTAAATTGGTATTCATTTAGATTCTATTTTCAAGTAGGAACAACTGTATATAAGAGTTTAAAATGTGAAATCACTTTGAAAACTGCAGAAAAAGTTTTGAAATTTTTTATGTTTTAAACTTTTAATATATTTTTTAAAATGATATAAGAATTTTATTTTGTTTTTCTTCATATTTAATTAATAACATATAATATTATTTTTTTATGAGTATGTTTCCTTACTAGATATCACATATATCCATTTTCAATAGGAATACATTACTTCAACATCCCTACCTAGCACTTAGTGATATAAAAATGTAACCACATGTGATATGTCAATATTCTTTAGTTTCTCATATCACATTTAATGATAACCACATGCCACCATCTATGTTATTTTTGTTCTATTCTATAATATTAATTCAAATTACTTAATAAATTCTACAATCATCTAAAATCTTCCATAACCATATGCCTCCATATATGACATATTTCAATTGATGTATGTAATAATTTAATTTTCATAGTTTTGTGTGACATGGGATACATATAATATAATGTTCATATATATATATGAGTTTTATTATTTAATAAAAATACCCATCGATTTTGGAGGTTAATCATTTAATTTTGATGTTATGTTCAAGTAAAAAATGTTTAGTTTTCAAAGTGTTTTTTTTATAATTTTAGCCAATATGATTCATAATAAAATTTAATGGTTTATTTTTCTAAATATTTATTCTAAGTATTTTTTGAATAATTATAACTCAACTAATGTTTATGTTTGATTATAATATATTTTAATTATCCAATAGGTTATGGGATGTTTACATGTTGATGGGTGATGTTGAAGGGAGTTGGGTGAAACTAATATTTATTGAAGGGAGAGATGCCAGTATTGAAGATATTTCCATACACATCATGAAATATAATTATTTGATATTGAAAATTATTATTTTTTTGGAGTTGGCTGTTATATTATGGATGGTGGTGATTTTTTATTGTGTTGTGTATGTCAATTAATATGAAAAGTATATATTTTTTTATAATTTTTTAAGAAAAAATATTTTTTAAATGTAGTATGATAATGTTATAAATTGTTTATTTTATTTATACTTATATATACAATAGTAAATCTTGATATTTTATATATCTGATCTCAAAATTGAGTTTAATTTTGACTAATAATATAGTTATTTTCATTAATCAAGCCTAATCAATCAATCTCAAGCTGTTCATTTCAAAATTTGAGCTGAGCTCATGATTTAAAAATAAATATTGAGTTGAGTCAAGTCGAGTAACAAGTATGGGAATTTTTCATTGAGTCTGATCTTGAGTAGTTTACTATATAAACTATACATGACTCAATTACACCCCTAGCCTTGACCATAGTTGACTAAGGAATTGATTTCAAATACATTTCATGAGGTATGTAGACCCTGGTGGGGTATAGATAGAATGTAATGAGTGAAACATAATAGAACATGGTATAAGTTCCCTTAGACCCCAACATAGAGGGAAAAGTAGTGAATTTAGATGGTTGGAATTGGGTGTAGAGACTATAATATTTATATTTTTCATTTTTGAATATTTTAAATAATATTTATAGAGTTATGTGTCGAGTCAGCATAGAGTTTCGGGGCTCATAGAGCTTCAGTATAGATATATTAAAAATATTAAATTTATTATTTCATGCATGAATGAGTTTTCATAAATAATAGAATATCTTCTAAATAGTGTCTCATATGAGAAAAATGAGGCCTCCATTAAATCATGAATATGGGTTTTTTCCAGATGTGACACAATATTTGTACGCATCATGTGTTTCATAAGAATTTATTCCTAAGCGGATTAAATGGATTTAATTAACTTACTAATTTAATGGACATTTAATTTTATTACCCTAAAAACGTTTCTATTTAATCCATATTTGGATAATTTTATTGGTTTAACTGCATAACCCTAAAGGTAATTGTAGGATGTAGATATCTATGGTAGAGAGAATATTGGTGGGTGATATCAGGATCGAGGATCAATAAAGAAAGAATGTAGAGTTTTGTGGATATGATGATGAATGTTTTGGATTTCATCAATGAAATCAATGATAATTCGTTCTTCACCAAAAATTAATCCAAAATTGATGTAGGGAATTGTTTTTGTTGAATTATTTCCCTATTATTGAAGTTCCATGATTAATGAAAATTCAATTCTTTATAAATTAGTTAAAGAATTATAATTTTTGAATTACCCATTGTTAATTTCAATTTCATGAAATCTAGAATTTGATTTTATTATTATGATTATCCTATAGTTATTTAGATTCTTTAAATGATGTAAAAATGAACATGAACTTTGTTTGATACTCAATTTTGTGTTTAATGCCTTTATCCCTCTGTTCTTCAATGTATATTATTAGTATTTCGATTGGTTAGTGATTCAACTATACCCAAGAAACCAATCATTGTGCATTTTCTCTTTGGTACAACGTATCATTATTTTGGGTTAGGTTTTTGGGATTATATTAATAATAGAGGTATTATAGGGATTATGGGAGTCCAAAAAAAATATGGGTGATGTTGATTTTATGAGCCGGATCAAGCGGGTAAAGGTCTAACAACGGGAAATTTTTGACCAAGGGTTGGATAAAATCTAGACATAGGAAACAATGTAGGATTGGTCAACATGATTTCATATGTTATGGAGAATAATCATAATGAAGTTGGAGGAAACAATAAAATTGGAAAAGATGTGTGAATAGGTTAGAGTTTCTATGAAATTCTAAATTACATAGTGTGTATTTCGTAATAACACATGCCGTGTAGACCCCTCTGTGTAGAATCTAGGGTTTACACTATAATGACCCCAACCCTAGTCGCCCAGAGTCAGTGGTTACATTATTAAATTGGCATAATATACAAGTAATCACATCTGAAAGGTCCAAAAATCTTAGTATTTTTGAGAAACTAGTACATATCTTAACCTTACATTATAATTGAAATTATAAAATACAACATAGATAATCCTTTGAGAACACCATTATTCTTCTACTTTAACCCTACATATCAGTCATAATATAATTCTTGGCATCCTAGGGAAAAATAAAACATTAGAAATGGGTGATTTCAAATGCTTAGTAAGGGTATGTATACAGCAGAAGCTATTATAAATAAGAAATAACATTTATAGAAAGTTAAATAACTGAAACCCTTTCTATTTAATCAATAACATGAGCATGAAAATAAATAATATTCCATGAATTAATTATGGTCAAATAATTCCATATAAATAATCATGTGAGCTATAAAACATAATAATGGATATTATACTAATTGAATAATTACATGGAAATAACCAATTAATCTCATAATGATGGAATGCATAATGCGGAACATCTAAAACTTACTATTGAGGCCTCATCCAATACATCTAAAAAATAATGGGTAAGGCCTTAGCCAAAACCCAATATTGTTTGTATCATGAGACTTATCGATGCATCAAGGGGCTATAACAGCCCCCACCCATAACTTATTAATTCCAATAAATTCTTCATATGAAAGTGGTGAAATATAATCAACATATACATTTTTATTGAAACTAGTATATGAAATGTAAATAACTTTCCCACTTATGCAAACATAATCACAAACCATCCAGAGTAATATGGTGAATGGTATCAAAACAGTACATCCCTAGTCAGACTAATCAATAAAAATTTAAGTAAATATGGTAGATTGTATCATCATTGATGAAACTCAGTTAAGCATAATATTCAACAATGTATGTTGACATAGATGAAAATACTTTTAATGGGTTTATTGCAAAATTCTTGAAGAAAATACCCTTTTTCACATTGAAAACAATTTATTTTCAAAATGAAGTGCAAATATAAAATAAAAAAATTTTCTTTGAAAATAACCAAGTAAAATATTAAAGGGATCATAAAATAATTAGGACATTATTATGGTTGGAGAATGCTCTCATACCATATAATTTAAAAAAAATTCCTTCTGTATTTTTGTCAGAAAAGTTTCAAATAACCTTGTTTAGAAAACAAAAAAATATACCTTTGAAACCATTTTTAAAAAATAAAAACATGATTATAAGTGATTTTAAAAAATAATATGAGTATATTAAAATCATTTTTGGAAACAATTTAATAAAACGTGATCATGGAAGAAAAATATATTTTTAAGAAAATTTTTAAAAATGATAATTTTTTAAAATAATGACCCCTATAAATATCACATCATTAAGGTGAGCACTAATCAAATGAATCGAATATGAATTTTCACTATAAATATAAATAAAAAAAGTTGAAATAAAAAATAATATTTTTAAAAGTTATTTCACAGATAAGATTAGTATGACATAAAGAACGAAGTAAAACATTAACCCAAAGAATGGAATTTGGGTTTGGAATTCCATTACCAATTTGTAATTAGTCAAATCATATGACCATAAAAGTAAAATGAAACATTTAATTACATGAATATAATTTAATTTTTGATATGGTATATCAAATTTCTGTACATATACCACACATAAGGAATAAGTGGTGAATAAGGCATATATCTCACAAAAGTAAAATTGAAATGAGAAAAACCTTACCTCATGCTTCCCTTTAGTGAAACATTATTTAAATAATATATAATGGTTTAAATAATGTTATTAATTAATTATATAACTAAATTAATATTTATAATACGTTATGTAATGATTTAATAACATCTTATGACCCATTAATTACTATTATTTTATTATTTTCATGGTTTCGGGTGCATTCGTTTCATTGTTTCGTGATCAGTTTATTTGTGTATAATAATGGATTTTATTTTAAAATAGGATTAAAACAATATAAGTGGAATTAAATAGTATTAATTCACTTGTATAATTATAAATGGTCCCACATATCATTTTTATTTCTTATATGAGGATGATTCTTTTGATAAAATTTTAACAATAATTATTTAGTTATTCTTGGCGGTTTTTTAATAAACACCACGAACTAGTTTTATTTTATTTACTATTATGAGTATATATTAGTTAAAGAAAATAAAATAGGTTATAATATACCTATTAAAATATAATTTAACCAGAACAATAGTTTTTTGACCATCCATGATGTCGGTGATGGAAAACAAACCAAATCATTATTCAAGGAGACAATTAATCGCCATAACTTGGATAATGGTTTTGTTTATTTGAATAAGAGGAGGTAATAAAAGTGATGGATTCAATATATTACAATATAAAAATAAAACTCCATTATATAAAATATACTATATTTATCACACCTTTATGAATGAATTAGGTGAGGAGAAATTAGAAAAAGAAAACAAATTAAGAGAGGCGTTTTGGGAAAATTACCTCTTGAATATCACCTTCTTGGAGGACCCCTTGAAGACCTTGGATTTGGTAATTTTTCAAAAAAAATAACTTGGACATGTTTAGAGTTAGTAGGATAGGGTTTTTAATATATTTTAGGATCTTAAAAGATTTTGAGTCTAAATAGGGTGGTATTTATACTTGAGGAGAGGTGGGTTTAAGTAATTTAATAATGATTATTTTATGTTTAAAGACAACCACATTGAGGTGGAAACAATTTACCTGAATTTTGATGATAATTAATGTTTTATTGTATTTTTAGGGTATATAAATACCTCAAAACTCCATTTAATTTTGTAGTTTTAGGTATTTTAAGCCTTTACCATTTAACTTTAACTTCTTTCATTATTTTACCTATACTATGGTAAATAATTTTTTTTACCATGGTAACTTTTTTATATATAAAAATTAAAATAAACTTAAAAAATAATTTGGAAATTATTATTTCAAATATGGAATCCATTTTAACAAATTAAGTAAACATAATTGGAAAATTAGTTTTAAAATTAATCCCGTAGACGCAACGGGAAACTGAGTTTTTAATGTTCAAAAGTTTGAAATGTTTTTAAATCCAATTTCTTTGTGAAACTAGTTCAAATGACATAAATTATATTTATTTATGTATAATTTAACTAATTGTACTTTAAACCCAATTATCAATATAATTTAACCATATAAATAAATTTTAATAGAAAGTAGTTTTGAATTAAAATTTAATATTTTTCACTATTCATCAAAAAATAAAACTTCTCTGAAAAATATCAAAATTTCAACCGAAGATAATTTTTATATTTTTATTTCAAAAATGAAATTTATTTTGTAAAATAAAATTTATAAAATTTAGTTTTTAAACAGATGCATCATTAAAAGGCGACAAAATTACCTTTTAGAAAAATATAGCGTTTTATGCTTAAAATTGGATTTATTCTTATCTTAGGCCTATAAAACTTATTGGATGAATTTAAAAACATTTAATTGAATATATAACATATTAATTTCATTATGATATTTCAATAGTAGTGATTATTTTAATTTATTAATATGAAATTCCACTGTGGACATAAAAATATTTTTTTTATAAAATCACATCCTTTATATTCAATTGGTTTTTATTTTTATTTATAATTAATTTTTAACCAATTAATTAATTTTATAAAAATGTGTAAAATATATTTTCATAATTTATTTAATCTCATTCATTCCCACCATTCCAATGACCAGGTGATAACTGTTACAATAATAATATTTAATTATTTGTTTTTGCTCAGTGTTCTATATAACGTAATCTATCAAAGCGATTAAATTTAAAAAGAGATTAACCAATAAATATTGGGGTGTTACATTCTACCATAATTTAATAAAATTCATCGTTAAAATTTGTAATTTCACTTCTAAAATCAAAGTTTGATATTGGAAAATTTCTTTGTGGGAAACCCATCATAAATAGGGTTAATAAAAAATACTCCTAAAAATAGGGAAAGGAAAATGTGAGGGTCACCAAAAAACAAGGATTATAGATAGAGAAATAATTAGTGGAAATAAAAAATATGGAAATATAATAGAAATATAAATATAAAGTTTTAATAGATTGTGGTAGAGAACATAGTTATTAAAAAGTTAACCATCACAAAGCCATAAATCTTATAATCAGTTAAAAGACTATTTATTTCTTAGTAAGAAAAGTAAAAAAGATAACATTTTTGTTCCAAAATACTTTTTATAGAGTTGAGGGATTATTTCACTATCTAGATATTCACTTTAAAAAATAAAAAAAACTCTATTTCTTTCTATTTCATAATCACATTCTCATACTTTTTTTGTGTTTCAATCTATTTTCACTATATCCCTTACACCAAAAAAATGGATGTTCAAGAAATTTTTTTCAGTCCTAAAGTGATTTTAATGAATTGTAAGATCCAAAAGTAATTCATTTATCCTTTAAATATTTACTAAAACCAAAATGGTTATCACATTTTATCGAAAAAATATCCAAATTTCAACTTAATTTATTCCATAAGTATTTACCTTAATAATCATCCAAAATACATCTATCCAAATTCACAGTCTAAAAATTTAGAAGGAAGGTTACTAAATTTCCAAAAATTAGCTTAGCATTATATTACCAAAATAACATAATGTTACTCTTAATTTCATATACCAAATATATTAATACCTTTATCACTAATAAACCTCAATGAAAGCATGTATACTTCCAAAATAAAATCTCAGGTATATTCCTTAAATGCTAACATGTAGTAATATCATCAAAGATAACATAAACCATCAAATCACTAACCACTTTCACAGTCAAAAATAATATCCGATAAATATATATTAGTAATTATTATATCAACATAAAGTAAATATTAAGGGTTATCTTCCCTTAATCATGTGTTTTACAAAAGATCAACTTTCCACTAAATCACTTTTATTTGTTATCAATACCATTCAACACGTGCTCTCAAATCCTTAAAGAAGAAGTACTACAATACAATCCTTATATATCTCATTATTTTTATAACTAGAAAATCATTGATAAAATAATTCTTGAATCCAAATAAAAAATAACTTTAATAATTCTACTTCATTATTATACCATTAACTATACCTCATAATCTTATTCCTTAACAACTCATTATTTTCATTTTCCATTTGTATTATCTTTATCATCAGTAGTATATCCATTACTTATATAACCTTGATGATTATATTCATGAGTTTCCCCTTAGTACACATGGTTTCATAATCTCCATACCTTCTACATTTGAAACATTCAACTATCGATAATACCTTAGAGAGACTATTATTATAAAAGTTTCATTTTTCATCAGAAATCACTTTCTTTATATCTTTATTTTCACTCCCAAAACATCTTACTATTCACATTCTCAACATATATAAAACTAAATATTATTTTCTCTATGATCTTGACCAATCTAGATCTAAACAAAATTCTATACTTATCTTCTTAAAAGAGATTGAGAGTTGGCGATGGTGCATGTTTTTAATCATATATCGTGATAATTGATTATGAATAATCAAAATATCCTCTTATAATCATCCCATTTGGTTACTCATAAACATTTTTTTCTAATGTATTCAATATTTACATAGTTCCTTCTAGTTCCATCCATTGAAAAACAAAAAAAAAAGAATAATGTGAGCAACACTAATCATAGATATCTATCACATAGTCATGAATAATCATTTATAGGATGTAGGTTTAACCTAGGTTATCCATAGTCACTACTAAATCTATACGATATTATCCTACACTTATACTTTTCCTAAAAATTAGTAATAGGGTTACATTTCCTATTATATATTTTCCTAAATCTAGTTCCTAAGGTTTATAATAAATTTCCTTTGATACCAACTATAACAACCCTGAACTTATTAGCCCAGAGTCAGTGGTTACTTTATTAAATTGACATATTATACAAGGAATCACATCCCAAAGTCCCAAAAATTTTAATAGTTTTGGAAAACTAGATACATAATTTAACCTTACGTTATAATTAAACATATAAAAAAGCATAGTGAATCCTTTTAGAACACCATTATTCTTCAAATTTAACCCTACATATAAGTTATAATATACTTCTTATCATCCTGGGGAAAAATAAAACATAATAAAGGGGTGAGATGAAATACTTAGTAAGGGTATGTATATAGAGGAAACTATAATAAATAAGAAATAACATTTATGGTAATTTATATAACTGAAAAAATTCCATTTAATCAATAACTTTATCATGAAAAGAAATAATGTGGCATAACCTTATAGTCCTCAACCAATACATCTGAAAATACTTTAAATGAGACCATTGCAAATTTCTTGAGGAAAATACCATTTTTCACTTTGAAAATAATTTTTTTTAAAATGATACAAAATTATAAATGAAAACCTTATATTTTAAAATAACTATGTAAATGTATAAAGATATATTTAAATAATTTGGGTGTTATGACCTTATGAAAATCCTCTCATATCGTATAAGTTAAAAAACATTCCTTCTATATTTTTGTTGGAAAAGTTTCAAAGAACCTTGTTTAAAAAATGAAAATTATACCTTTTGAAACATTTTTAAAAAATTAAAAAATGAGTATAAATAAATTTAAACAATAATAGAAGTATATTAAAAATATTTTTCGAAACAATTTTATAAAAAAAGTACATTGAAGAAAAAGTGAGTTATAAGAGAAAATTTTAAAACGGTATTTTTTTATAAGAAAGAACAATATAAATATCATATTATTAAGGTGAGAATTAAATAAATGAATATAATATGTGTATTAACTATAAATACACATAAAAAAGTGAAAATAAAATATAATATGTTCAAAATTAAATTCACATATAAGATTAGTATGACATAATCAAGGAAGTAGAACATTAACCCAAAGAATGGAAATTAGGTAAGGAATTCCCTTACCACTTTGTAATCAGTTAAATATTATGCCTATAAAAGTCAAATGAAACATTTAATATCATTAATATAATGAAATTAGTGATAGTATATATTAATGTTTAGTACATACACCACACACAAGGATTAAGTGGTGAATAAGGCATATATCTCACAGAAGTAAAAGTGAAACGAGAAAACCCTTACCTCACGGTTCCCTTTAGTGTAGAGTTCTTTAAAATACTATATCTTGGTTTAAATAATTTTATTTACTAATTAAGGATATATATTCACATTTATAATACCATATGTTATGATTTTATACCATATTATGACCCATTGATTAATAATATCTCATTATTTTCATGGTTTTGGGTGCATTCGTTTCTTGGTTTCATGATCAGTTCATTTGTGTATAATAATGGATGTTCTTGTAAAATGAGATTAGAACTATAGAAATGGAATTAAATAGTATTGATTAAATTACATAAGTATAAATGTTCCCATATATTATATTTATTTCTTTTATAAGGATTATTCATTTGATAAAATGTTAATGATAATTGTTTAGTTAATTTTGGCGGTTTTTTATGAACACTATAGACTAGTTTATTTTTATTTACTATATGAGTATATATTAGTTCCAAAACATGAAATAGGTTATAATATAACTATTAAAATAATATTTAACTATTAAATAGTTTTATATCTATCCACAAATGTGGTAATGGAAAACAAACAAAATCATTATTCAAGGAGACAATTAATCACTATAACTTGGACAATAGTTTCATTTCTTTGAATAAGAGGAGGTAATAAAAGGGATGGATATAAGATATTAATTTTAAAATATAAAAATAAATTATATAAATTATTATAAATTTATCATTCCTTTATGAATGTAGGGTTCAAAGAGAAACTAGAAACAGAAAATAAACTAAGAGATGTGTTTTGAGAAAATTACCACTTTAATATCACCTCTTTGGAGGACCCTTTGAGGATTGTAAATTTAGTATTTTAGAGAGACCAGAATCACCTGGATGTGGGGAGAGTGATTAAGAGAGTTGTTTTATATATTTTAGTAGCTTCAAGTCTTGTGAGACGAAATGAGGTGGTGATGGTTGATATCTATACCTGAGGAGAGGTAGGTTTAAGTGATTAAATAATGATTATTTTATGTTTAAATACAACCACATTGACGCGACATTAATTTACATGAATCAGGATGATAATAAATTCTTTAAATTATATTTAGGTTTAATATATATCTCAAAAAACTATTTAATGTTGTAGTTTTTAGGTATTTTAATCCTTTACCATTTAACTTTATCCTTTTCATTATTTTACCTATACTACATTAAATATATTTTTTTACCATGGTAACATTTTTAATTATAAAAATGAAAATGCCCTTAAAAAATAATTTTGATATTATAATTTTAAATATTGAATAAATTTTATCAAATTAAATTCATATAATTGAAAAAATTAGATTTAAAATTAACCCTGTAGGCGTAATGGGAAAATGTGTTTTTAAAGTGAAAAAGTGAAAAAGGTTGAAATGTTTTTATATCTAATTTCAATGTGAAATTTATTCCAATGATCCAAATTGGATTTATTGATTTATAATTAAACTAATTATATTTTGAAAATAATTTAAAATATAATTTAACTATATAAATAATTTTGAAGAAAAATCAGTTTTCAATTAAAATTCAATATTTTTCACTATTCATCAAAAAATGAAACATTTCTAAAAAATAGAAAAATTTAACCCTAAGATAAATTTTAAATTATTATATAAAAAATTAACTTATTTTTTTCAAATAAAATTTATAAAATTATAAAAATTTATTTTTAAAATAGGTGCGACATTCAAAGGTATAAAAATTACCTTTTAAAAAAACATAGCTTTTTTATGCTTAAAATTAGATTTATTATTATCTTAAGCCTATAAAAATTATTAGATTAATTTAAAAAAGTTTTATTGGATATATAAAATAAAATTTAATTAAAATATTTCAATAATAGTGATTATTTTAATTTATTAATATAAAATTCCATTATGGGCATAAAAATATTTTTTTTATAAAAAAATATCTTTTATATTCAATTGGTTTTTATTTTAATTTATAATTAATTGGTAACCAGTGAATTAATTTTATAAACATGTGTAAAATATATTTTAATAATTTATTTAATATCATTCATTCCTTCCATTCTAATGGCTAGGTGATAACTATCACGATAATAATATTAAATTACTTGTTTAAGCTCAGTGTTCTATTTAATATAAGCTATCGAAGAAATTAAATTTAAAGAGAGGAATACCATAAAATATCAGTTTTTTAAATTCTCCATTACTTCAATAAATTTTATACCCTCAATTTATAAACTCACTTCAAAAATCAAAGGTTTATACTTGAAAATTCTTTTGTGGGAAACCCACATCGTAAACAGGGCTAATAAAAAATCATCTTAAAAATAAGGAAATAAAAATGAGAAGGTCACAAAAAAACTAGGATTATAGATAGGAAAATCATTAGTGGAAATAAAAAACATGTAATTTTGAGGGAATTATAACTATCAAGTTATGATGGAGAGTGATAGAGAACTTGGTCATTAGAAATTTAACCATAACCAAAATAAAAATCTTATGATCGGTTAAAAAACCATTGATTTCTTAGTAAGATAAGTAAACGTATGGTGTTTTTGTTCCATAATCATTTTTATAGAGTTGAGGGATTATGTTTTTATCCAGATAGTCACTTGAGAAAATAAATTTACTTGATTTATTTCCATGTTATAAGCATAATATCATCCTTTGGTTATGCTTTGATCTATTTTCACTTTATCTCTTATGCCAGGAAATGGATGTCCAAGATGAATTTTTTCATACCTAAAAAACTTTTAATGAATCATAAGATCCACAATTGATTCTTTAAACATTTAAATATTTAACAAAACCAAAATGGTTAGCACATTTTATCCACATACAATAATATCCAAATTTAAACTAAATCCATTTCATAAGTAGTTACCTTAAAAATCATCCAAAATACATCCGTCAAAATTAGAATTCCAAAAATTTAGAAGTAAGGTTAATAAATTTACAAAAAAAATTAACATTAGATCCTCAAAAAAAATAATGTTACTCTTAATTTCATATACCAAATATAATAATACCTTGATCACCAATAAACCTCAATTAAAACACACATGATTCAAAAATAAAATCTCATGTATATTCCTTAAATCCAAACATGTAGTAATCCCAAAAAAGATAATATAAACCATAAAATCACTAATCAATTTCATAGTCACCAATACTATCCCATAAACATTTCCTTTTCAATAATACCTCAATATCAAGCAAATATTAAGGGTTATATTCCCTTAATCATGTGTTTTCTAAAATGTCAAATTTCCACTGAATAATTTTTCCTAGTTATTGGCACCATTCAACATGTGCTATCAAATACTTAAAGAATAAGTAGTCTAGTAAAATCCTTATACCTATCATGATTTTTATAACCATAGAATCATTGATAAAACAATTATTTAATCTAAATACACAAGAATTTTAATTATTCTACTTCATTCTTAAACCATTAACTACGCTTCACCATATTATTCGTTAATAACCCATTACTTTCATTTTCCATTTTTAGTCTATTAATAATAAATAGTATAACCATTAATTTTATAACATTTCATATTATATTCAATAGTTTCCTCTTAGGACATAGGTTTTCACAATTCTCATAATTTCTACATTTAAAATATTCAACCATCGATAATACCTTTGGTGGAGTATTATTCCAAAATTTTCATTTTTCCTTAGAAATTACTTAGTTTTTATCCTTATTTATACTCCCAAAACTTCTTCTTACTCACATTCTCAAAATATAATAAATTGAATCTTATTTTCTCCATGATCTTCACCACTCGATCTTTCAAAGGAATTCTATCCTTATCTTCTTTGGCGAGTCTGAGATTTGATGATGGTGCATGCTTTTAATAATATATCATGATAATTGATTAGGAATAATCACAATATCCTTTAGTCATATTCCCATTTGGTTTCTCATCTATATATTGTCTGATTTATTCAATATTAACTTAGTTCCTTCTAGTTAAATCCATTAATTAAAACCAAAAATCACATTGTGAACAACACTAATCATATATATCTATCAAATAATCATGAATACTAATTTATAGAATGTATTTTTAACCTAGTTTATCCATATTTATTACCAAATCTATATGATATTATCATATAATTAGATTAATATTAAAATCCAGTCATAGGTTTATATTCCCCATTCTATGTTTTCTTAAATCTATTTCCCAAGGTTCCTACTAAACTTCCATTGATACCAACTATAATGACCCTAACCCTAGTAGCCTAGAGTCAGTGGTTACTTTTTTACACTGGAATAGTTTTCAAGGAATCACATCCTAAAGGATAAAATAGTTTAGTAGTTTTGGAAAACTAGATACATAATTTAACCTTAAATTATAATTGATCATATAAAATATAACATAGAGATTCCTTTGAGAAAAACATTATTCTTCTAGATTAACCTTTAATATTAGTTATAGTATACTTCTTGGCATATTGGGAAAAAATAAAACATAAGAAAAGGGTGAGATCAAATGACTAGTAAGAGTATGTATATAGTGGAAGATATATTAATTAAGACTTAAGATTTCTATCAAGCTAAATAACTAAAACCAATTCCAATTAATCAATAACTTAAGCATAAAAATAAATAATATGGCATGAATAAATTATGTTCAAATAATTCCATATAAATAATCATGTGATCTATAAAATATAACCATGAATATTATACTAATAGAATAATCACATGTAAATAAACAAATAATCTCATAATTATATAATACATAATTTTTGATATTTTAAACTTACCATCAAGGCCTTGGCTAAGGAATATGAAAATAAATGGGAAAGGCCTCATCCAAAACTCAATTTGGTTTGTATCATGAGACCTATCGATGCATCGAGGTACTATAGAGGGCACCAACTATCACTAACTAAGTCTAATAAATTCCTAAAATGAATTTTGTTAAACATAATCAAAATATAAATTTGTATTGAAACATGAATACAAAATGGAAATAACTTTCACCATTAAGTATAAATAATCATAAACCATCCGAAGTAATATGGTGAATGATATCAAAATATTACGTCCCTAGGCAAAATAATTAATAAACATTTAGTAAAATATGGTATATGGTATCATTATATATCAAACTAAATTAGGCATAAGATTAAATAAAGTATGTTTTAAAATAATTAAAATACTTTAAATTATATGATTGCAAAATTATTGAGGGAAATACCATTTTTTAGGTTGAAAACAATTTAATTTTAAATTCATGCACAATTATAAAAGAAAAAATTTTCTTTTAAAATAACCATGTAATATTTTAAATGTATATTAAAATCATTATGATGTTATAATGGAAGAAAAATCTGTTCATGCCATATAAGTTAAAAAAACACTCATATTTTTTTAGAAAATTTTCAAAGAACCTTGTTTAGAAAATGAAAAAATATACCATTCGAACTATTTTAAAAAAATTAAATCATTTTTATAAATGAATTGAAACAATCATAGTAGTATAGTAAAAAAAAAATTTAAATTTTTTAGAAAATATGTACATGGAAGAAAAATAGAGTTTTAAGGGAAATTTTTAAAAAGATAATGTTTTTTAAAAGAAAGACCCTTATAAATATCATATCATTAAGGTGATAATTAATAAAATGGATAGAATATAAATATTCAATATAAATAAACATATAAAATGTGTAAATAAAACATAGTATATTGAAAAATAATTTCACAGATAATATTAACACAACATAATCAAGGAAGTAGAACATTATCCTAAAGAACATAAATTAGGTTAGGAATTCCCTTACCACTTTGTTGTCCATCGAGTCACATGACCATACAAGTAAAATGAAACATTTAATACCATTAATATAATTAAATTATTTATATTATATATCAAAGGGAATTACATACACCACACACAAGGAATAAGTGATGAAAAAGGCCTATATCTTGTAGAATTAGAAATGAGATGAGAAAACCCTTACCTTACGCTTCCATTTAGTGTATCATTATTTAAAATCCTATATAATGGTTTAAATAATGTTATTAACTCATTAAATAACTATATTAATATTTATAATACCTTATATTATGATTTCATAACATCTTATGACCCATTCATTAATAATATTTCCTTATTTTCATGGTTTCAGGTGCGTTTGTTTCATGGTTTCATGATCATTTAATTTGTGTATAATAATGGAAATTATTGTAAAATTAGATCACAACTCCAAAATTTGAATTAAATAGTATTATACCACTTAAATAATTATAAATGGTCCTGTATATAATTTTTATTTCTTATATTTGGATGATTCCTTTGATAAAATGTTAATGATAATTGTTTACTTAATTATGGCATTTTTTTCCAAACACCCCAGAACAGTTTTGTTTTATTTACTATTATAAGTATATATTAGTGACATAAAATTAAATAGGTTATAATATACCTATTAAAATCTTATTTAACTATAACAATAGTTTTATGACAATCTATGAAGGCAGTAATGGAAAACGAACAAAATCATTATTCAAGGAGATGATTAATCACCATAACATAGACAATGGTTTCATTTATTTGAATAAGAGAAAGTAATAAAATATATTTATATAATATATTCAATTATTAACATAAAAATATTTTATATAAATTATTATGGAGTTATCATAGCTTTATGGATGAATTAGGTGGGGAGAAAGTATAAAAAGAAAAGAAATTATGAGAGGTATTTTAAGAAAATTACCTATTGAATATCACCTCTTTGGAGAACCCCTTGATGAATTTGGATTTGGTAAGTGAGAAAATAAGAACTTAGACATGGTTATAGTGATTATGAGAGATCTTTGTATATATTTTATGATCTTTAAGGATTGGAGTCAAAATGTTGTGGTATTTATACTTGAGGAGAGGTGGGTTTAAGTGATTAAATAATGATTATTTTATATTTAAAGCCAACCACATTGCAATGGAATTAATTGAATATAAATTTGATGATAATTAATGTGTTAAATTCTGGTTAGGGTTGATAAATACCTCAAAAAAACCTTTAATATTTTAGTTTTTAGGTATTTTAATCCTTTACCTTTTAACTTTAACTATTTGGATTATTTTACCTATACTACGATAAATAATTTTATCACCACAATAACTTTTTTATATATAAAAATAAATATAGACTTAAAAAATAATTTGGATATTATGATTCCAAATATGGAATAATTTTTATCAAATTTAATTCATATAATTGGAAATCTTAAATTTAAAATTAATCCTGCTGAAGTAATAGGAAAATGAGTTTTTAATGTTCAAAAGTTCAAATGTTTGAAATGTTTTATATCCAATTTTAATGTGAAATTTATTCTAATGAACCAAATTTAATTTATTTATGTTTAATTGTAATAATTATACTTTAAAACAATTTTATAATATAATTTAACTATAGAAATAAATTAGAAGAAAAAGCAGTTTTCAATTAAAATTCAACATTTTTCACTATTTATCAAAAAATAAAAATTCCCTGAAAAATTCCAAAATTTAACCCTAAGATAATTTTTATATTAAGATTTAAAAAATAGAGATTATCTTGTTAAATTAAATTTATAAAAGTGTAAAAATTTAGTTTTAAAATAGGTTCGCCATTAAAAGACGACAACATTTCCTTTTAGAAAAAATATAGCTTTTTATAATTAAAATTTGATTTATTCTTATCTCAAGTCTATAAAAATTATTGGATGAATTTAATTTTTTTTATAGAATATATAACATATACATTTCATTATAATCTTTCAATAATAGCAATTTTTTTAATTTATTAATATAAAATTCCATTGTTGGCATAAAAATAGTTTTTTTATAAAAACACAAACTTTATGTTAAATTGATTTTTATTTTCATTTATAATTAATTGGTAACCAATGAATTAATTTTATAAAAATGTTTAAAATATATTTTAATAATTTATTTAATCACATTCATTCTGTCTATTTTAATGGCTAGTTGATAACTATCATAGTAATAATATTCAATTATTTATTTAATCTAGGTGTTCTGCTTAACGTAAGCTATCAAAGAGATTAAATTTAACTATAGACATACCATAAAATCATGTAGTGTTACATACATGCTGAGTTAAAAATCACATTATATGTGCTGGATTCATATAACCTTTGAACCTTAACTAATCAAATCAACATGTATAGGGTGTAACAACCAAGAGGCCATGTGACCTGATACGTCATGAATGATAGGGCACACCCCTTGTACTTTAGAAAATGAATGTGCTTGGGTAGGTGACACATGATGAGTATCATCCTGACCTATACACATCGTGTGTTGTAATAACATGTCATGTAACTGGGGAGGTACATTCCATGTGAAATAGTAGGGCACATAATTTTTCATACTCAGTGAGACACACCATATACCCCATGGGAAACACAATGTACTCCTTATAGGGTAAGTTAAATCCATTATTATATTAGAATAGTTATGGAATGATATTGGGTTAGTTTCCCTCAAACCACATCATTGTGGGTACATTCCCTCAGTCCATTCCTAATATAGTACAATGGGTTATCCTATCCTATGCATATGATCAGTTATCCTACTTCTATGGGTTAGTTTTGGATAGATAATTGTATCCCTTAATGAGGCTTGAGGTGTGATCCTCTATCATTATTCATGAGGATGGGTTAGGTATTCCACATCTAACATACAGGGTGTGTGATCCCCTTCATAGTGGGTTAATCTACTTAGTGTTAGGCATCCCCTATAAGCCATAGGCATGATCCCCTACATGTGTATCAATATTTTTTTTGTCTTCTGATGAGGTGTTTTACAATCGAATGAGTATCTCAGATGATCCCTCTTAGTTTATATTTGATTCTCTATGAAAAACAACAATATGTATGTCCTCTTAGATGAGTTCCATTTGTAATATGAGACCCATTTGGGGGTATTCTCTTGAATGAATGTTACCTTGGATCCTTGAGTAGAATCCTAGTCTGGTAGTGAAGAAATTAAATCACCAAGAGACTTGTATTCTTCATATGAGCTTATCTAGGTTATCTTATTTATTATTTTTCCTTGGTTATTTAGAGATAACTTCCTCTTTTATGATTTATTTTTGGTGATTTCAAGGTTTCCTACTAGGTATGTTTATATTCACCCCTGTATGGGCTCTGCCCGTACATGTAATGTCTTGTAAAGATGACATGCCTTTCAATAGATCCCTAGGAGGACCAAGAGAAGGTGGAGCTTGGTCATGCTAGACATAATGGAGATGTTTTTAAGAGTTTCTTTTTGAAATCATTCCACATTTTTTAGTTGTATGGACTCTTTTTATTTTTGGTGGGATTGTATTTGGCTCTTTTTTTGTACCCTTTTTCATACTCTAATGTGGGATTATTTTTTTTGCATTCATTTACAATATTATTTGTTTATATTTTCTATATTATACTAGTGTATGCATATGTGTTCATGTGCGTAAGTAATTTATAATAAATCCTACCATGTGTGTAATATGCCCACTCAACACTAGTCATCAACCCTTGTCCAATTGAAAGTGGTCTTGAGGTGTAATTCTTGGTTTACCACTGGGAAAATGGGACCTAATGGTCTAGGTCATAACACATTAATATTAGTATAGGTCATATTAAGACTAGAGTTTACATATAGTCTAGCTAAGAGGTTTGGTTTGGGAACTAGGGAAATAAAGTTAAAGTGTCTCAATTTTGGATCTCTGGGTAAGGAACCCAGTGATGGTGCAACATAGACATATCCATTCACCATGAATATAATAACAAAATTATTTACTCAGTACATATAGGCACTGGTTACAGAGAAAAATCGTACATTTATCAAATTAGAATGGGTTGTGGTTTCAATGTCTTTCTTGAGTCAACTTCATAGATATTCTATTCCGATCATGGTGTGTTTTGGATATCCTAGAATTCCTGTATGATGAAATCCTTCTATTATTTTGTAACAGGATCATGATTATGATCCTATTAGAGAAGAGCCTTTAGTATAAAGAACCGTGTTAGTGGTGGTTCCTCTTGGTGGATAAAAAGAGGTTCTTCCACCTATTGAGCAACATATTGACCCACTTATGATGGTTCAGGTGGGTGTGCCTTGTCATTTTGAGTAGAAATTGGTCCCAATAATACTAGTAGATGATTCACATGTACTGAGTATGTTTTGTGAGTTTTAGGTATAGATAATGCCCGTGTTTTGGGAAGATCTATACCTCCAGGTAGTATATGAGTGCCTAGAGTTTATGATGCAAGTGTTCTACCTAGTTTGGACCCCTATTGATGATGGTCTTGGTGGTGAGACTTTTCCATGGTGACATAGGGCATTAGTGGACCCTTGTGGTGGTGATGTTTGATGTCACTTTATACATGTAAAGAGGAGGGAGGCTTCCC
Source organism: Viscum album (assembly GCA_963277665.1). Taxonomy (NCBI): domain Eukaryota; kingdom Viridiplantae; phylum Streptophyta; class Magnoliopsida; order Santalales; family Viscaceae; genus Viscum; species Viscum album. The sequence goes on from OY728165.1 coordinate 723,372,609, forward strand.
CAATTGAGATGTATTTTCTTGTGACGTTCTTTAAAAATATATGGGAGATTAGTTTCTTCCAAAAGTGGATAATATCAAGGTATGGTGGATAAGTTACTTAATTTTTATGTTTGAGACCATTTTGGATATACTAAGGTTTCAGAACGAACCCTGTTGTGGAGAACAAAAGGGAAAGGGGAAGGATAACCGCAGGCTGTGGAGCCAAATAACCCAAATGATTTGGGTGTGATATAAGGTGTGACCTTTTCCTTATCAACTATATTATATGTTTTTGTATATGCAAGTTCATGCCATTCTTTCCTTGTTGTATCCCTTGATTGTTACCTAGAGTTTTTAGTGGACCCTTGAACTTGAACCTTATTCTTACAAACTCTAAATAGGGATGTTTTGACAATTAAAATTCTCTTATGGTAGTGTGACTTGAATCCTAATGGGGAGATTTCAAGATCTATCCATAGCGATGATGAGACCCTATGATATCTTCCTTGGTAAGGACTAGTTTCCTACTATCTATGCCTATTTTGACTATTACCAATGAGGTTTTTAGTATATTTATGTTTGTGGGAAGAAATTTTCATTTTTTCATAGAAAGGAATCTTAGGTAGAGAAAGATGAGATCATATGTTTGAGGATACAACCAATCTCTTAACAGTTGGCTAGTATGACCCTTGGAACAACAAATGCTATGAGCTTTTGGTTTCCTATGGTGTTGAAGTAATATACAAGATTATTTTTTAAATATGCTCTAAGATTTAATCCCCATTGAAATATTGAATTGTTATTATAACTTCACTTGATATGGCCTAATATATTCACCGATATATCAGATGACCCCATAGAACAACGAGAGACAAAGGTGTAGTTAAAGGATCTAAAGAGGAAGGGATTTATTATACCCAATATGTTTCCCTATGAATCCCCTATATTGTTCATCAATAAATCCTATGAGAGATTGAGGTTATGAATAGATTAATGTCACCTAAACAAGGTGAATGTTAGGATGAAGTATCTACCTATAGGAATTGATGAATTTATAATCATTGGTTAAGGGTGAATTAGCTCTTGGATTTTGACCTTCTCCAGCTCCGGGTTTAAGATAAGGATATACTGAAGGTGGATTTATAGAACCGTTGCAATTAATTTGAGTTCTTGGTTATTCCCTTTAGTGTTTTGAACACACCAACAATGTTTATGGAGCCCATGAACCATATCATTTAGCCATTATTATACTGGTTCATGGTGGTTTTCTTAGTTGATATCCTTATGTACTAAATTTTAAAGAATAATCATGTGAGACATTTAAGGACAGTCCTAAAAAAACTTTAGAAGAACCAAATATATGGGAACCTCTTAAAGTTTAAGATTGAGATTCAAGAGGCCCACTTCTTGGGATATGTCATTTCAAAAGAGGTGGTAGTAGTAGACCTGAAATTTTTGAGGTGGTTTTAGATTTAGAGCCTCACAAGTGTGTGAATGAGGTGTATAGGTTTGTTGGGTTGGTGGGATTTCATTGGATATTTTTTCCTAACTTTTTCCAAGGTTGTGAAACCTCTAAAACATTTTTAACTAAAGGGTTATCCTTTCATGTGAATAGGTAAGTATTAACAAGATTTCCAGGAGCTGCGACAACGGTGGATGGGTTCCCCATATTGAGACTTCTAGAGGAGGGTGTTGAGTACATGGTGTTCTACATTTCCTCTATATCCAATCTTGAATGATTTATAATGTATTGGTAGGAATTTATGACTATGGGTCTCAATAACTGAGACCCTATGAGTAGAATTACATGAACCATGACTGAGAGTTGGAAGTGGAAGTTGTCGCCTTAAAATCATAGTGAAATGATATTATGAGAGAGTGATTCGTCATCCTTTCCAAATATAAGAGTCCCAGGTATATATTTTCATAGAAATATATTAACCTAAGGTAGAGGTGATCGCTAGAGTTCTTGAATTTTCATGGAATTTAGATATTCTATACTCTTTGGAAGGGGAATGTGGTAGCATATTCTCATAGCAGAGATTTTTTTTGTAGTTGTTGAGAAATGTGATAAAGCATTTGACCTATTTGTAGTTGATCCTTATAGACGAGTATGGTGCACCATACCTCCAATTAATGGTTTTCTTCCTTCCACTTCATCAATGTTTTAGTGAGGAAAAAATTGGTAAAATATTTATTATGAGATCTTGTATGACCAGATATCTACTGGATATGCTCTTGATGGATTTTTTGAAGGTGGGGATCACTTCATCCTTGTTTGAGGAAGGATTATGGTACCTATCATTCCACAAGAGGAGGTGCTGATGGAGTTTCTTACTTTCCCCTTAGCAATACATCTAGGATTGGAAAGGATGTACTAGGATCTTTGATATTAGTTTTGGTGGAAATGAATAATGTTTCATGTTGTTGAGTTTATATCTCAACGAATTATCTAATAAAAAGTGATAGATGAGGTGTAGGGATTGAATTGGAAGTTGGATGGTGACTCCATAGATTTCAGGATATAATTCCATGATCATCAAAATGCCATGACACTATTTGGGTGATTTTAAATTGACTCACAAAGTAATCCCACTTCCTAGACATCATAGAGCAGAGTTCAAAAGAGATATTGAGATGCCTCTTCATGCAAGAGATAGTCCATCTTTATATAGTTTCCTTGATGAGAGTTTCAGGTTGGGATGATCACTTCACAACAAGATTATGGATATGATTACAGGAGGCTTTGATACTCAATTATGACTAATCAAGATATTCCACCCCGAGGAAGACATCCATATTGAGAGGACTATTTAGGTTTTGGAGGACAATATTTGGGATAACATACTGGTTTCTTTCCATAGATGATAGGTCTATCCACCCTTGGTGGAGTTGAAAGTAACAATAGTTATCATTCCACCATTGTTATGTCACCATTAAAGGACTTGTATGGGAGACCCTATAGGTCACCATTGTACTGTTTGGTTCCTGGGGAGATAGTGCTCATGGGCCCATAGTTGTTGTGAGTAATGATAGGGAGGTTTTAGGTCATCCATGAGTGGATGAGGACCTCCCATTTCCACCACAAGTCCCATGAAAATCGATGGAATATTACTTTAGAGTTTGAAGAGGAAGACCAATTGTTCATGAGGGTCTCTCATCAGTGAGAATTATAGAGATTTTGATGAGGTGACAAGATTTTTCTGAGTTTATTAGAATTTTTTTTAGTTTTTGTAAAGGGTTGATGAGGGGGAATATTGTTTGGACATACCACCATAGTTAGATCCGGTACATGGTGTTTTCTAAATGTCATAACTTAAGAGATATGTGAACAAACCATCAAAAATTATTGACTGGGTTGAGACAGATATTAAAGATGGAGCTCCCCTCTTATAGTACTCAACAAATACCAAGGACCTTTAGGATAAGATCCTTTGAGTGAGAGATCTTCCCTTGGCATGTGTCTGTTGGAAGCATGTGAACCTCTAGGAGTCCTCATGGGAGTGGAAGAACCATATGTGAACTTAGTATCCTCACCCAATTGAGTGGGTTTATTATTTTTGGGATGAAAATAATTTAATGTGGAGAGAATGTATCAACCCCAAATTTTTTTTAAACACTTTGAATTATTTTAAATAATATTTATAGAGTTAGGTGAAAATTCAATGTAGAGTTTGGGGTCCCATAGATCCTTGGTATTGAGATAGTAAAAATATAAATTTATTATATCAAACACATGTATGGGTTGTTTGAAATAATGGAATATATTTTTAATGGTGTCTTAGATAGTAAAAATTATACTACCATTAAATTAAAAACACAGGTTTCACCCAAGTCACAACACAATCTTTTTACGTGTTGGGTGTTCTGTTAGAATGTACTATTGGGTGGATTAAATGGATTAAATTAACTTATTAATTTAATGGAAATTTAATTATCTAAACCCAATATATTATCTATTTAATATCTCTTTGGAAAATTCCGTATGGTTAGATTTATAACCCTATAGGGAATAAGAGGATAGAGAGCCTCTGGTGAAGAGTATATTGGCGGGTAATCTTGAAATTGAGGATTAGTAATGAACGAATGTAGAGTTTTGTGGAGCCAATGGAGAATGTGGTGGATTTAATCAATGATATAAATGTAGATTCATTATTAACAAATCATCTATCGAAAATAAATTTATGGTATTATTTTTTTGAATTATTTTCCCATTCTTGAAGTTATATGATGAAAAAAATTAATTCTTTATAAATTTTTTCACAGATTGTGAATATTGAATTTCCCGTAGTAAGTTTCAAGTTTTAAGAATTAATAATTTGATTCTATTATTTTTATTATCCTCTCAATTATTTAGATTAGTTTAATGATATCCAAATGGACATGGATTTTTTATTATCAATTTTATCTTTCATGCCTTCCTCCCTCCATTCTTCTACGTTCGTCATTAGTATTGTGATTGGCCAGTGATTTGACTATACCCGAGAAACTGATCCTTGTGAATTTTCTCAATGATACAAATGATCATTATTGTGGGGTAGGGTTTTGGGATTGGAGGTGTAATGGATGTATGGCAGTGATGATGAGAGTCTTATGAGGAATCTTATGATGGTGGTTCTGTGAGTTGAATTGAGTGAGTATCTCTAGAGGTGTAACGACGATAAATTTATGACCCAGGGGTGGCTACAATCTGGCCTTAGATTATAATGAGGACCTAGTAAAAATGATTAATAGTGTCATGATAGAGAATCATGATTGAACCTGAGGAAATAGTGGCATTGGAAAATATGTGTGTACAATGAGTTTTTGTGAAATTACATGTTACACGACATGGACTTCATAAGAACACATACCGTGTAGACCCCTATTTATGATGGATAGGGTTTACACGGTGAGTTAAATATCACATGTCATGTGGTGGAATCACATGTCGTGTGAACTTTATTTATCCATCTCATAATTTACAAGGAGTACACTCCCTAGAGGCTATGTGACCCCACACATCATGTGTTATGGGACACACCCCATGTACTTTTGGAAAGTGAAAGGGGTTGTGTAGGAACCATACAACAAGTGTTTTTTCAACCTCTACATACCGTGTTTCATAAAAACATTCCATGTAACTAATTAGGTACATACTGTGTGAGATAGTAAGACACGGGTAGTGACCAACTCAGTGAGACACACTGTGTACCCCATAAAACATGTTGTGTACTCCTGTAGGGAAGGTTAGAGCCCTTATTGTTCTTAGACCAGCTATAGTATGATATTGTGTGAGTTTCCCTTGAAATTTATTAGTGTGGGTGAATTCTGAAGGTCCATACCAAAGAGGTTACAATGATTTATCCCATCCTATGCATAGGATGAGTGATCCCCCCTCTATGGGTTAGTTTTAGATAGAGTTAGGGGTCTCTATGTGAGTACCACGATGTGATCCTATATCATTATTTACTAGGTTGGGTCAGGTATTCTATATCCAACATACAGGGTTTTCGATCCCCTTCCCAGTGGGTTAATCTAGTTAGGGTTAGGTATCCCCCATAGGCCCTGTGATTGATCACATATATGCGTATCAAAATATATTTTATTTCGGGGAGGTGTTGTATGATTGAGTGAGTATCTAGAATGATCCCTATCCATTACTACATGCTTCTCCATGGAAATACCCAATGTGTTTGTCCTCTAAGATTAGTTCCATCAGTAAAGTGAGACCTGATGAGTTATTTCTCTTGGTTTAATGTTACCTTGGAGCCTCAAGTAGAATCCTAAGATGGAAGTGAGGATATGACCTCACCTTGAGAATTGGAGTATTCATATGTGCATATCCAGGTTATCTTATTTATTCCTTTTACTTCATGATTTAGAGATGACTCCCTCTTTAATGATTTATGTTTAGTGATTTCGGGGTTTCCAACTGGAAATGTTTATACTCACCCTAGGATGGGATCTTCCCGCACATGTTGTGTCATATATAGATGAAAAACCTTTCAACAGATTCCTAGGAGGACTAAGAGTATGTGGAGCTTAGTCTTTCTAGACAATACACAACTGGTTTTAGGAGTTACTTTTTTGATTTTAGTCCCCATTTTTAATAGTTTATTGTACTATTTTTCAGTTTTTATGGGATTATATTTGGCCCTTTTATTTTTTCTATACCCTTTGTCGTACTATGATGTGGGATTAGTCGTTATGAACTCATTTATAATATCTGTTATTTGTATTTTCCACATTATACTGGTGAATGGATGTGTGTGTGTGTGTATAGGTACTTTAGGATAAGGCCACCCATGTGTGTGATATGCCTACTCAGTGCTCGTCACTAGCCACTGGCCTTTTGGAGGTACGATTGGGGTGCCACTATCGACTTTCCATTATCTAGGTGGGCCCTGATGGGTTAGGTCCTAACATTAGGATAGGATATATAAGGACTTAAGATACCTTTTATCCTATTTACTGATTGACTAATGAGTGGGGTGATCATTCCTTTCCCATGGGAATGTGAGTACCCAAGTAAGAATGCCTTGTGTAGAACTATGGGAAGGTTGGGTGTGAGAAAAATAACCTAGTTTGGTTTGGGTGGGAGATGGGCTTGAGGAAACCCCTATAGTGTGAAAACAATATGGAATTTACTAGGATTTTAATTAGGCCATGAGGTGATCATAGTCATGTCGATGGATTTTGTTCCACTTTGAGTGATGATCTTGATCTAAGAGATGAAAATGGGATAAAGGACACCATGTAGGGTGTCCAGACTATATTATGACCTAGGGGACCTTAGAGGGTGCTTTATTTCATGTTGAACTTAAAGAGGGGTAGTGTAGGGAATTGTGTATGGTCAATTTTGGGTTTCACTATAGAACCCAAGGATCAATGGTGATTTTATTGCATGAATATAGTGACAAGGATAAGTTGTGAATTTGAGGGGCTGACCTATGAGAAGTGTGACAAGTTCTAGCGAGCGTCCAACCCATGTGAGGATGATGTATGAAATATGAGGTTTCTAGGAGAGGATATTCCCCTGGGTATTGTGATACATATATATATGAGGTTCCAAGGAGAGTTTACCCCCATATGCATGTGATATATGTGTTATCAGGTGCTGAAGTAGGATACAACCCCATAGGTAATGATTGTATAATAACAGTTATGGGTAGGGGATATAACCCCATGGGTAGATGATATATGATGGTTTTAGGGAGATTTTTCCTTGGGTGTATGCTATATCAAGTTATAGGGATGATATTCCCTAGTGTATTATATATAAGGTTTTAGTGATGGTGATTCCATTGGGTGTATATGTTATCTAATTACGGGGAGATGTTTCCCAAGGGTGTATACTATATTAGGTTTTGAGGAGTTTTTTCCATTATGTGTATTTTATATGAGGTTCCGGAGAGTATGATTCTCCCAAATGATTTCTATATTAGGTTATAAGTAGGGGTTTCCCATGGTGTATTGTATATGAGGTCTCAGGGAGGATGATTCCCCCCAAGTACATATGATATGGGATCACTAGGAGGACTATTCCCCTGGGTACATGATATTTTTTCTATAGGTTCCAAGGAAATTCATGGTTATAGAAACCCATAAATAACTTACATGGATATTACATCATTTTATATGAGTATTCTGCACATTAAAAAAGTATATGCCTGAGGACCATAATAGTTTAGTTTCTTTGGAAACACGGAAACACAATATTATAAATTGGTGAAAGATCTTTAACATATCCTATAAATATATTCCCCTTTAGTAATCTTCACAAGCATACCCAACATAAAACATTTATTTATAACATGGGTAAAGGAAACCTAAGAAAGGGTGAGATAAAATTCTTAGTAAGGGTAAATAAAGAAGATACATAAGCATAACATAAAAATAAGGGTATGAGAACATGAGCATAAAATTGGAAAATCATACCCTGCATATCAAAGAGCATAAACATGAATCATTGAATAAATATTGGGAGTTCATAAGACATAAATCATAAGGAAATCATAGAACATGTGTCATGGGAGCGTAACATTGGAATAAGACATAGAATTTTTGGAATACACATAAGCATATAAATTAATTCCCTATAAGTCATGGATCATTGAAAAACATTATTTGGGAACTTCATGGGGGATACACTTATAAGTTGAGACACAACACCATCCCAAATCATAGCACTTTCTTTATAGTATAGTGGGTTCTATCCCCAAACCATCTTAGTAGTCAAGGTTCACTCCCAAGACCATCTTAGTAGAAAAATATCCTTACTAAACTGGGTTCACTCCCCATTCTATACATGTCTATCTCATGAGATATAAATATTTAACTAATGAATTGGAGGGAGATATAGGTCCCAACCATCACAAAATTAAATCATACATACATGTGCCACAAGATAATAAAACATTCACCATATCATGACCCATGAAAAAATATGGGTTTTATAAACATTATATCATAAACCATGAAATGAAATGGGTATCATAAACATTTCATCATATCATAAACAATGGAAAATAGATAGGTTTTATAATCAATTAATCATAGAATAAATCATGAAAGGAAGTGGATTTCATAATCATTTTATAATGGTATAACACTTGGAAGAGAAATGGGTTTGATGAATAACTTGTCATCTTAAACATAAAACATCCAAAGAAAGAATAAGAATGGTGTCCTTGGATCATATCCTTAGTAAATCATAAACTATATCAAAGGATGTCATCTTAGATGGGGAAGGATTTTTAATGATCACTTGGATCATTTATTAAGGAAAATAACATTTTTTAAATAAAATTTTAAGGCATAAATCATTTTGAAAATACATTTCTTTGAAAAACACATTGAAAACTTATGAAGTAATATTTTAAAATCATTTAAAATGTTTCTTGAGGAAAATATCTTTTCCTATTTGAAAAATTATTTTAAAAACATAAAGCACTTTGAAAACCTTTTTATTTAAAAATAACCTTGAAATTTTATAATGGAAGCATTGAAATAATTGAAATAATTTTCTTTGAAAACATATAAATTAGGATTTAAAAATCATTTAAAACTTTTATTGAGGAAAATATCTTTTTTGATTTAAAATATTCTTTTAAAAGCATAAAATATTATGAAAACCCTATTTAAAAAAAACCCTTTAAAACTTGTAAAGTAAGCTTTGAAAACCATTTTAAACACTTTTTAAAACATAAAATTTTTTCAAAATCCTTTTCATTGAAAAATATTTTAAAATATCATATAAGACATCTTTAAAAAAATTTTAGAAAATTTTATTTCGAAAGCTCTTAATCGAAGAGATAAATAAAGTTGGATTTTATTAATTTTTTTTATTAATTGTATTAAGTAAAAAAGAGTGGATAAATGGTACCATTACATGAATATATAAAGAATAACTACAGAATAATAAAATTCATTATAATTTCTGAGATATGGATCATAATATTTCATCAATGGAAGTATAATAAAAAATAATCCCGATAAACGATGAGATTGTAGCAATAAACTCATAACACTTTGGTAACTTTGAATCATAATCCACATGAAAAAATGAAATTACATGAAGCAGAAAATATCATTAAAATAAGTAGTTTCACTATATAACATGTAAAATCGGCAGTATATATACCTTATAAAATAATATAGGTGCATATCATAACATGTGTCTCAAAGAAGGAAAATTGAGAAAAATTCCCTTACTATTTTGGTAAATTTGAAAACTATATTCTGATGAAAGATAGATCCTCCAATGGATATGTAAATACGAATAAATTTAAGTATAAAAATTAAAAATTACATTTATTCTCAGTATATACACCATATGGAGGAGAGAGTTAGTGAATATAGAATGTGTCTCATAAAAGTAAAAAGTGAGATGAAAATCCTTTACGACTTGAGTAACTTCTGAATCCCGAGCCCCATGAAATAATAAAATCAATTGAAACTTTTAATATCATTAAATAAATTTAATTCATGATATAACATGTCATAGGGTAGTATATACACCATAAAAAATAAATGAGTGGTGAATATGGAATAAGTCTCACAAAAATAAAAGTGAGACTAGAAATCCCCTTACCTTAAGTCTTTACTTTCTTCATATGCATTCAAACATAATATATAATAAATATAAGTTTATTATTAATCTAACACTAAACCATATTCTTATATATCATAACATATATTATTTTATTATGACTTTATATTACCCTTTTATTAACAATTCTATGTTAAAGTTACGTTTTGGGTAATAACTGATTTGTTTTTTATATATGTTTTGACTTTTAATTTTTGGTCATATTTATTTGATCATGATATAATCATTTATAGAATATAAAAAATTATATGAATATAATATATATTCAGTATATATGTATTTATAATTATCTATAAAATATATAAATAGGAAATGAAATACACCGTTCATGGAGACGGTAGGTCATATATACCAATGAACGCGGTTTCTATTTTCTTATCATATTTTAAAAGAAATAAAATTAAATGATATATATATATATTTTTTAAAGCAGAATTATTATTTCAACTATATATCACATACTTCTAATATACCCATCCTTAATACATTCCTTGTAAATCCTGAACATATCACATCGCTTCGCGAGGCGATAGTCTGTCGTACACACGAACGCCGTATCGTATTCTAAAAAAAATGAAATAATAAAGGTATTTATTATATAATAATTTTATAATAATAAATAAATAATAAATAAAATATATAAACTATAAATTTATCATTATTTATAAACATGAAATGTGGTAATTGAAGAACAAATGACATCGATTCACGAAGCAGAAGTCTGTTGTACACATGAACAATGATTGTATATCCCATTTGATGGAAGTGCGTAATTTTTTAGTTCTTAAAATTAAAATAAAAACATATAAATATATTAAGGATAATTATTTTATTATATAATCTTGATATAATAATAATTTAATTGTGTGAATAAGAAAAAAAAACAAAAATGCATGTTGATGAACATTACATCTTTTTCGGGTAACTCCTTTTAGTTTACAACGAAGGACATCCTTAGTTGGATATACGCCCAAAGTGAGGATTATAGGTTGAGATTAAAAAATTTGGGTATATATTTTTATAGGTATTTTATGATACATGTGTTAATAAGTTAGGGGGTGAGTTCCCTTTTATAAGGAAGGTGAGCAACAAAGTTGTATATACAAAAAAGATAAACACAGTTGGGAGGTCTCCCTTACATCATGTGCCTCAAATATTGAAAACTTTTATATAAAATAAGGGATATGGTATAAATATTTCCATAAAATGTGTTTTTGACACATTTATAGGTCATTTGGACCCTTTAAGTTAATGTTTAGTCCCTTAGTAAACTCATTTTTCTCTTAATCACTGTGTTTAATTTTAACTATTTTCAATAAACGATATGGTAAAAAATTAAGTTGTACTTATTAGATATTATAAATTATGATTATTGAAAATATATAATCCATTTTTATAAATTATAATAATATAAGTGATAGAAACTAATTTAAAATTAACCCCACAGACAGGATGAAACAATGAGTTTTTAAAGTGAAAAAGTTCAAAAGTTCAAAATATTTTTATATCCAATTTCAATGGGAAATTGAATCAAATAACATAAATCAGATTAATATATGTACAATTTAAATAATTTTACATTAAATAAAACTCCAAATATAATTTAACATTGTAAATTATTTAAATTAAAAGTCAGTTTTCAATTAAAATTCTTTATTTTTCACTATTTATCAAAAAATGAAACCTCTCAAAAAAATACAAAAAATTCACCCTAAGTTAATTTTTATATTAAAATTTAAAAAATAAAGTTTATTTTTTAAGATATAATATATAAATGTTTCAAAAATTATTTTCAAAATAAGCGCGCCATTAAAAGGTGGTAAAACCACCTTTCAGAAAAATACATTTTTTATACGTAAAATTGGATTTATTCTTATCTCTTTTAAAGAAAAAAATAATATGAGTGTTTAATAGTTGATTTAATATATAATATATATATTTCATTAAAATAATTCATCAAAAGTGTTTTGTTTAATTTATTGAGATAAAACATGTTTGTGTATAGAAAAATAGTTTTTCAGAAAAGAAAACTCTTTATTTTTAAATAGTTCTTACACTTATTTATAATTAATTAGTTACAAAATAATTCATTTTATATACATTTTCAAACCATATTTTCATAATTTAGTTATTATTATTCATATCTACCATTCCAACAAAAAGGTGATAACTATAATAATATTTTAATAATATTAAAAGTACATTGTAGTTCAACAAAACTCGGTATTGCATGTAACACAAACTATCAAAAGAAATAAACATTATGGTAAGATAAGATAAAAATAGTGTTACATATACTGTAATATAATCTAAGTGACGTGTATAGTTAAAAATTAACTTGGTGTAGTGTATAACGCAAGTATAATTTGGTGTATCATGCAATGAAATCCATCAAAGAAACTTAATATATTCGAAATAATAGATTTATAAAAACTTGGGGTATTACATTCTACCCCCCTTAAAATGAATTTACCCCTCAAAATTCATCTGGGTCATCAAAGTTTTAATACTTGAAATTTTATTTCATAGAAACCCACAAATAAAATAGGTTTAGTGGAACATTATCATGAAAAAGATAAAGGGACATGCGTAAGTCATATATAATAACACATACTAGGATTCCAACTGGGAGAACATAGGTGTAAAGTGAAAATATGGACATGGAATACAAAATTAATACCCAAATACTGAGGGAGAGTGATAAAGAACATTGATAACAAGAAATTGGGTGTTCAAGAATAGGTTAGTGTCCATAAAACCATAACCGAATTAGGAGTGAGGAGGTCATTGATATCATAAAAAATGATGATAAAAGTACAACATTTTATTTCAATATCCTTTAAATAAAGTTGAAGAATTTTCACAAGGATATATACTTACTTGATTTCATTCCATTTTGTATGCACAATATCACCCTTTGGTCGTGTCTTAAAAAATTTCCACTTAATCTATTACTCTAAAAATGAAGGTGAATTTTTTATGCCTAAAGCACTAACAGATCATAAGATCCATAAATAGAATGATCAGTAATTCTATATATCTTTTGTTATCATCATATAAAAATGGTTATCATAAGTTATAATTATGCATAAATCCTAATATGGTGAGATAACAATTTAATATCTATAACCTCATCTGAATTTTAACTTAAACCATTCCATAAATGGTTAACCTTATAACCCTTTTGAAATACTAAAAATACAAAACTTTATAATGAGGTAACTAAATTTCTCAAAACTAGCTTAACATTGATCTCCCATATATCATAAGGTATCTCTTGTTTGTTACATACTAAACATGTGAACACCTTCATAATGTAATCTCTTGAAACATGATAATAACCTAAATTACCATAAATATTTTTGAAAACATGCATACATCCTTATTCCAAAGATTATTAGATATATAAATTAAATCCAAAAAATGTCATAAAATCCATCCATGATAGAATAGAACACCATTTCAATAAATCATTAATCTATTTATAAGGTAATTAGTACTTTATTCTTATCCCACAACTCTTTATATGATCTAAACACCCTTTTCTCAACACTAGAAACATATTAAGGGTTACATTAACTTAATTCAACCTTTCCATTAAATCACTTTTCTAGGTAATCAGTATCATTCATAATATTCTTGAAAATCCTTATAGAAAAACATTGACAAAAAATTCTTATATAATTCATTATTCATATAACATAATCCTTGAATTCAAATACATTAATACTTAGATCATTCCACATCTTCCTTAATACATTAAATATGATTCATTATCTTATTCATTAATATTTATTTTCTCTAATAATTAATTTATAGTCTCTTCATTTTTAGTGATATAACCATTACTTTCACCACCTTACTAATTATATTCGTGAGATTTCCAAACATGACATCGATTTATATAATGTCCATAATTTCTGCATTTAACGTATGAAATAGTAAATGATACCTTATGAAGGACATTATTCTCATTGATAATGTTAAATAAACTTTTCATTTTCTATTTTCAATTACTTGATTTGTGTCCTTATTTTCCATAGTCAAAATAAATTCCTATTCCTCTAAGACATCAACTTGGGTGTTTCTTTCGACATTCTTGACACAAATGAAACTGAATCTTCTTTACTCTATGGTCTCTATTTCCCGAATTCTCAATGAACTCTTTCATTCTCTTCTTTGGTGTGTCTGAGAGTTGATTAAGGTACAGATTGTTAATCATGTTATGTAAAAAATGAGTAGGCATGATCAGGACACCCTTCACTCCAGTGATCATCCCATTTGTCTTCTTATTAGTAAATTTTTTGTCACATTCAACATTAACCTAGTTCCTTCTAGTTCCCGCTATTGACTAAAACCAAAAATAATAGTGTGGGAAACACTTATAATATTAGTAAACAATATAATTACTTAAAAGATGTCTAAATCATGACACATTATTTTAAATCTATAACACATTAGTCTTAACCTAGGTCATCCATGATCATAAACTATTTAAATATTTTACGATGGTTCATAAAGAGTATGTGGATTTCCAAATCAAATCATCTGGGAGTGTCAAAATAGGTGCGCATCAAGGCCTATTGTCATACACCAACTCCTGATCGATTCAAGATCAATACGATGTTTTCAGGGTTGTTTCCCCAAGGTAAATCCATCTCAAAGCCACATCCACTTGTAGTATCCAGACCTAGATATATTTCTAGGAAACAACTCACTCTATCCTTTACCAAAATTCTAGGAAATTTTTCTATACTTTGAATCATACTTAGACTTATCCTTAGATACATACTTATAAATATCCTTAGAAATATACCTATGAATATAAATAAGGTTTTCACATCATAGTTTTTAAAGGATGACTAAAACTTTCCTTTGATACCAACTATAGCGACCTAGGATTAACATAAATGGATATTACATCATTTTAGATGCATATTATACACATTAAAAAGGTACATGACTGAGGACCATAATAGTTTAGTATCTTTGGAAACATGGAAACATAATATTCCAACTTGGTGGAATATATTCAATATCTACTATAAAGATCTTCCCATTTAGTAATCATCACAAGAATACCCTACTTAAAAACTTTCTGTATAACTTGGGGAAAGGAAACATAATAAAGGGTGATCTAAAATGCTCAGTAAGGGTAAACAAGGAAGGTACTTAAGCATGAAATAAGCATAAGGTTATGATAACTTGAGAATAACATTGAAAAATCATACCCTGTATATCAAAGAACATAAACATGAATCCTGGAATAAATATTAGTTGTTAATAAGACATGAATCATAATAAAATCATTGAATATGTGTTGTGAGGGCATAACATTAGAATAAGACTTAGGATTCATGGTATACACATAAGCATATAAAATCATTCACTATAAGTCAAGGATAATTTACAAAACTTATATAGGAATTTAATAGGGGCTACACCTACTGGGAGAGATACACCAACATCCCCAATCACATTCCTTTCTTTATAGTGAAATGGTTTAACTCTCTAAACCATCACAGTAGTCAAGGTTCACTCCTAATACCATATTATTGAAAAAAGTACCTTACTAAACTAAGTTCACTCTCCATTCTATCCATGTCTATATAATGAGATATAAATATTTACTCAATGCATTGGGGAGAGATATAGGTTCTACCCTTCACATAATGAAATAATACATACGTGTGACATAAGATAATAAAACATTCATCATATGTTGACCCATAAAAAGATATGGGTTTCATAAACATCATATCATAACTCATGAAATGAAATGGGTATGATAAACATTTAATCATATCATAACCTATGGAAAAGAGATAGGTTTCACAATCATTTCATTATAGAATAACCCATAAAAGGAATCATGTTTCATAAGAATTTTATCATATTATACCTATGGAGGAGAAAAAAGTTTCAAAAAAAACTTTTCATATTAAATATAAACTATTTAAATAAATAATAAGAATGGTTTCCTTGAATCATATCCTTATTAAAACATAAACTATATCAAATAATTCCATCTTAGATGGAGAATGATTTTGAAAATATTTTGGAGCATTTCTTAAGGAAAATAACCTTTCGTTGAAAATCATTTTTTAATATATAAAACATTTTGAAAATCCTTCTCTTTAAAAACCACTTTAAAAAAAATTTAATTAAGCTATAAAAATAATTTAAAAAATTTCTTTAGAAAAATTCCTTTTCTGCTTTGAAAAATACTTTTTAAAACATAAAACATTTTGAAAACCTTTTTCATTGAAAATAACCTTGAAAACTTTTAAAGGAATCTTTGAAATCATTGAAATAATATTCTTTAAAAATATCATTTGAAAACTTATAAATTAGTCTTTAAAAATCATTTAAAACATTTCTTGAGGAAAATATCTTTTTCACTTTGAAAAATGATTTTTAAAACATAAAACATTTTGAAAACCTTTTTATTTGAAAATAACCTTAAAAAATTATAAAGGATGATTTGAAAACCATTTTAAAAACTTTTTAAAACATAAAACATTTTAAAAATAATATTTATTATAAAATATCATTTAAAACATCTCAAAAAAAAAATTAGAAAACATTATTTCGAAAGATAACATATTTCTTACTGAAGAGATAAATAAAGTCATATTTTCTGAAAAAACTCTTAATTGCCTTATGTAGCAAACATCGGATAAATGGTACCATTACATGAAAATATCATTAATAAAAATAGTATAATAAAATTTATGATAATCCTTGAGATATTTATCATAAAATTTCATCAATGGAAGTATAATCATAAACAATCCCGATAAACGATGAGAGTATAGCAATAAACTCATACCACTTTAGTAACTTTAAATCATAATACCCATGAAATAATAACATTAAATATTAAAATAATATTAAAATAAGTAATTTTATGTTATAAAATTTAAAATGGGAAGTATATTTACCTCATTAAATAATATAGGTGCATAGCATAACATGTGTCTCAAAGAATGAAAATTGAGACAAAATTACCTTTCTATTTTGGTATCTTTGAAAACCATATCCCCATGAATGATAGATCATAAAATGGATATTTAAAGAATTTTTTTTAATTAGATTAATCATAAAGTTAATTCATGGGAATTATATACACTACATAGAGAAAATAGGTTGTGAATATAGCATGTATCTAACAAAAGAAAAAAGTGAGACATAAACCCCTTACTACTTGAGCAACTGTTGAATCGTGAGACCTATTAAAGAATAACATCAATAAAAAAATTTAATATAATTATATAAATTAACATCATTATATAACATTTCATGGGTCATTATATACATAGCACAACATAAATGAGTGGTGAATATGATATAATTATCGTATAAATAAAAGTGATACTTGAAATCCCCTTACCTCAAGTCTAGAATTTCTTTGTATGAATTAAAAACTCATATAAAATAAATATAAGTTTATTATACATCTAAAATATAACAATATTATTATATAAAATATTATATATGATCTTATTATGACTTTATATTACCCGTTTATGATCAATTCCATGTTAAAGTTACATTTCGTGTAATAACCACTTTGTTTTTCATATATATTTTAACTTATTATTTTTGGTCCTATTTCTTTGATAATGATTTAATAATTTAAAAACATTAAACCATGATATAAATATAATATATATTCATTATATATGTATTTATAATAATATATAAAATATACAAATAGGAAATGAAATACTCCGTTCATGGAGATGGTAGGTTGTACGTACGCATGAACACTATTTCCATTTTCTTATCATATTTTGAAAGAAAGAAAAGTTAATGATACATATATATATTATAATTAAATTATAATTATTATTTCATATATATCACATAATTATATTAAACCCATCCTTAATAAATTACATGTAAATAAGGAAAGAATGACATTGCTTCGTGAGGCGGTAGTCCACCATACACATGAACGATGTTATCGTATTCTCACAAAATATAAAGAATGAAGGTATCTGTTATATAATAATTATATAATAATAAATATATCATAAATATAATATATATTATATATAAAGTATAAATACATCATTATTCCCAGACATTATAGGTGGTAATGGAAGAATGAACAACATCAATTCACGAGGCGACATTCCACCATACACATGAATGAGGATTTTGTATACCATTTGATGGAAGTGTGTGAATTTGTAGGACGTAATCTTAAAATAAAAAATTATAAGTTTATTTATGATACTGAGGTTATTAAATAATATTTATATAATAATAATTTAATAGGTTGGAGAAGGAAGCAAAAAAATGCACGTTGATGAACGCTTCCTCTTCTCTGGGTAAATCCTTCTAGTTTTCCTTAAAGTAATTACTTAGTTGAATTTATGCCCAAATTGAGAGTTTTAGGTTGAGATAAGGAATTTTTGGAAGATATGTATATAGTTATTTTACAATACAAAGGGCTGGAGAGGTGTTAATAAGTGAGGGGGTTAAGTTCCCTTTTATATGATAGGTGGGTGGAAAACTTGTAAAACCGAAAAGGTAAACACTATTGGGAGGTTACCCTTACATAATGTGCCTAAAATAATTATTTTTTATAAAATATGGAATATGGTATAAAAATTTCCATCAAATGGGTTTTGGAAATATTTATTGGTCATTTTTCCCCTTAAGTTAAAATTTATTCCCTTAGTAGTTTTTCTCTTAATCACCGTGATTAATTTTTACTGTTTTCACTCATCATTATGGTAAAAATTAAGTTGGAATTATTAAAAATTATTAATTATGATGATTTAAAATATGGAATCTTTTTTCATAAATTACAATCTCATATTTTTAATAAATCAATTTAAAATTAATCCCACAGATGGGATAAAACAATGGGGTTTTGAAGTAAAAATGTTCAAAAGTTTGAAATATTTTTTATATCCAATTTCAATGTAAAATTGAATTAAATGGCCTAAATTGGATTAATAGATATAAAATTTAACTAATTTTACATTAAAACCAATTCAAAATACAATTTATAATTTTAAATTATTTAAATTAAAAATTAGTTTTCAATTGAAATTCATTATTTTTCAATATTTATCAAAAAATGAATCTTCTCAAAAAAATACTAAAAAATTAACCCTAAGATAATTTTTACATTATAATATAAAAAATGAAGGTTATTTTTTCAAATATAATTTATAAAAGTGTCAATTGTTTTTAAAATAACTGTTCATTTAAAAGGCGGTAAAACTACCTGTTTAGAAAAATATATCTTTTTTAAACATAAAATTGGTCTTATTATTATATATTGTCTAGAAAACACATAAGCTTAATGTTAAATATTTCATTGAATATATGCTATATATATTTCATTAAAATCATTCATCAAAAGTTTTTTTTAATTTATTGATATAAAATTCATTTGTGCATGATAAAATAGTTTTTTGAAAATGAATTTCTTTATTTTCAAATATTTCTTAGTCTCATTTATAATTTATTGGTAGCCAAATAATTTATTTTATATAAATGTGTAAAAGGTATTTTCATAATTTAGTAATTATTATTCATAACTTCCATTATAATGGCTAGGAAATAATTATAATAATATTTTATTAATATTAATAATATATTTTAGTTCAGTAAAACTTCATCTTTCATGTAATACAGGTTATTTAAGGAACTTAGAATTGTGTATGAAACAAGCCGAACATAGTGTTGCGTATAACAAAATTTATTCTCAGTGTTGTGTATATTTCAAGATTAACTTGGTGTAGCATATTAAGAAAGCATAACTTTGTGTAGTGTGCAATTCAAGGAATCAAATAAATTTAATTTATTCAAAAAATAGGTTCATAAAAAATATAGGTGTTACAATGTTACCCCTAGGTGATACTCTAAACAAGTTATAGGAAGGATGTGGCCCCCCTTGGTTGATTTTACTTGTGGTTTCTAGGAAAGACATAGTTCCACTTGGGTGTTATAATTTATGATCAAAGACATTTAAAACTAGACAAAGCAGGTATAGTCATCCTCAAGTGTCACCTTATAACCTTAGGGTCAATGATGATTATTTATATTGCACTTCCTCACTTTTTATTATTATTTTGATCATACCAAATGTGTAGACACTTTATTTACTGGTTATATTATAGAAACCATTAGTGTTGGCCTATTATTTTTTACTCACACCCCCATAAATAATACCTAAAACTTTGGTACCCAATCATACCTCATGATTATAGGTTCAGGTTTGGTAGAGGTATGATGTTTCATGATCGAGATGTATTATCTCAATTAGTATTTAGAGATTGGGATGTGATGAGACTTAGATATGGCATTGGAACCTCCTTGAATTTTATTATTTTGTATATTTTTACATGTGATTAGATCAGTGAGGGATTAGTTGGAATGTGTAATTGTATAAAAACATTTACATTTTGTCATAGTATATATATATTTATTTGATTTTGTATACTTTGATTATTATTTTGGAAGTTTCTTGGTCATTTCTAATATTTGTTTTACTCTTATATGCATGTATAATATCCTGATAGAAACACCTTACACCCTCACTGCTAGTCAGTCTCCTCTAGTATATGATGAGACCCACCTAAGGTCATGTGATGGTACCATATGGGGCACTGGTGAGTGGTCTTAGGCTAGGGGATGTCACATGTTTTATCTCTAATTAATTATGGGAAGATCTTGGTGGGATTTTTTCAATGCCACAAATCATTTTAAATTTCCCAATAGTTCCATAAAAATTGTGTTTATCACCAGAAATTTATCATATTGGATTATCAAATACTAATAAAATCCACCTTTTTCAATCAATTTTTTATGACACCAAACTGAAATAATACCTTAATAATATTACTATATGTAACAATTTTTTACTTTGATCATAACCAAATTGTTTATATAATCCATACTTGGGGTTTTTTGAATATCGATAAAAAAATAGCATATAATGGTTTTTCTAATATAAACAATATTGATAATAAAAATCAATATATTGAATACTTAAAATTAAAACATGTGATATATGAAGGTCTTACCACTTAATCCATACAAAATTTGGTGCCTTATATTCGTATAATTTTTTTTTCAAAATTTCACTACCAATTCCTCAATTATTTTTTTATTGAAAAATAATAATTTTAATATCAATAAAAAACCATTGTTTTTAAATTAAATCTAGATCCTTAAAAATAAAAGAAATTTTAAAAAAATTACCACACTAGTTTTTTGGTCACATTGATATACACATAAAAAACTAGTCTTAATAAAAGATTATATCATGAAATTATTAACAAGAATATTATTTATAAACAATTTTTTTTAATTATTAGAAATAACTCAAAAACACATAAAAAAACTCGTAAAAAAGTAGATTTTAACCTTTGAAGACAAAGGAACCAACCACCCTTACCACAATGAGAGAGATTATTATTTCTAGCTCCATGAAGATTATCATCCTCCTAGTCATCCCCTGCCCTCACATTCTCTTGAGATTCATCATCATCATCTTCTTCATCACCATCTCTTTCACCACCTTTACCGGGTACCTATTTCTAGATGTCTTTGTACTATGATGAATTAGCCTCCTCCAATATCTGACCATTTCTATCTTTCCATTTGTTCATCATATCTATTTCCCTTAGATTAACTTCCTTGATTATCATAATTGGAAACCTAGAATCTCCAAGAACACCAAAATTAAAAACTCACACCAAAGGTGAATGTACAAAAAATATGATCCATAAGAGAAAATAACATTAAACAATAGGAATATGAAATGAGGATCTTGAAAATTATACTTCCTAACTCCCTCAAATCCATGAGAAAAAAATAGATATAAACCTATAGCTAGGTTGAAAAACCTGGCCATATATCCTCTCCCTTACACTCCTTAGCCATCCACCACAAGAATCTTGGGCCCAAACATTAGAGGTTGGTTCCTATGCTCATGTGAATCCATGAAAGATGCTCATCTTTATATGATATATTGAGTGAAATTTACACATGTTATGGGATATATTGGTTGTTTGTATTGTTATTGGGATACAATATCATGATTCTAATCCTATGCTTCATTGGCGTGATCATCAAGAAATAACTGAGATATATCTGTATCACCTTCCTAAGAAGATGAAAGGCATTCATGAAGAGGAAAATACTACATAAGTGATACAAAATAACCTAAAAAAATCTAAAAATACGAGTCTAATTTTCCTTTATAGTATAAATCATTTATTTTTATTTATTTAATATTTTTAACATATAAAAATATTATAATTTTTTATAGGGGAATTAGCTAAGGATACAAGGAAAAGAACAAAGGATCACTAGATCAATCATAACGCTAACCATTAAAATAGACAATGATATTGTAGTTTGCTAATCTGTATCATAGAAACAATGAAAATTTTAAGTAACTATATTAACATGTGACAATATTCAAAATAAAATAATTAAAAAACACTTAAAAATCAGTTTATATGTAAAGAAAACAATTCTTACTTTACAAAACCATATAATTATATAAAATACAATATAATATTCCCGATGCATGCATGTAATAAATAGATATGACACCAAATTCATAGTCCATGGTTTTAATATATTACCATTAAATCGTATTATAATAATATATTGAAAATCAATAATATTATTTCCAATGGAATTGATAATCTCTCAATGCTTATTTGTAACTAAATTTATTAATATATCCACCAAAATAAACTTCATTATCACCATCATCATTCAACTCATATTCGTTACCATCTTATACTAGAGTAGATAATAAAAAGGCTTTAGTTGAGTATCCTTATTTCTCCCTCAACACTTGTATCTCTATTAGATTTAATTATACAACTTTTTGGAATTTTGAGTGAGAAACCTACATCATCATATAATGAAAACGTAAAAGGAAATTGTAATATTATTATATATGAAAAATTAATTTCTCATAATATATAATAAAGTTGAGAAATGAATGAACTTTTTATACCTTCAATGTAAAAGGCATTTAAAGTCCCCTTGGTGTAATGTTTCCAACTATTATTTAAGAATAAGTTCCAATGTTTCCCATAATGAAACGAATTCCAATAAATTGATCTATAAGGAAATATTTTAGAAGAACCAAATTTATGTTAGGGTTATGGGAAAATAGTTATGATGCTATACCAAATGTCATGTGATCTATTTTTTATAATAAAATGAAAGGGGATTACAAGAGTAAAATGGATAGCCACATGGAAGATAAGACATGCATGATTAAGGTTCACTCTATAATACAAAAAAATACATGAACCTTAAATTTCTCTTGACAAGACTAGAGAATCTATATCCTATCATTATGAAAAAAATTCTCAGTAATTTTAGTCTGATAGTAAAACATATCTCAACAAAATTGTAAGTTGTAACTAAAAAGAAAAATATAAGATAAAAATAAATAAATAAAATGAGACTATATTTTTGAATTATAAACTAAATTAGAATATTTTAAAAAGTTTAAATTCAATGATGAAATTATTTTTTTATCATCCTAAATCTAAGGTACAATAATGATAAAATTTTACCTAACCCCAAAATAAAATTTCTACGAAATGAAGATAAATAATTTATGATTTGACACTAGAAAATATTTTATGTTTTTTGTGATTATTTATTTTGTTATATTTTTCACTTTTAACAATATGTAATTTCTCATTATGTCCTCAAACTTACTCAATAAATCAAATACCTTATTAACTTCCACATGTGGATCACATTAATTGATAAAGTTAATAGATGAAAAAAAACCAAAGGAGTGAGTCCTAAAAAAATTAAATCAAGATGGATGGAGAGACTATATAATTCATTTAATAGTTTAATAGAATTAGATGAATTCATAATGAGATTCCAAAACTTAAATCGATCACTATAATTTTTAGTCCATAAACTAAAGGAACTACAAATTATATATCTCTAAATCTCTAATTTTCAAGTTTATAGTCCATATGATATAATATTTTAAAATAAAAAGTGAATTATAGAAACATGTAATGCTAAATCCTATACTAAAATAACATGATTTCCCGTACTACTATTTTCCCATGAATTTTTAATAGATTTAATTTATATCTTAATTAAATTATTTAACTATAATTTTAAATATAATTATGTTCATGGGGGAATTCAAACTATAATATATCTGTTATAAGTATGCTGGTGAGGGAATAAATTGAAAATTCACTCTATAAAAAAAAATTTTGCAGGTTAAAAAAATATGGATTTCAAATTTAATAACTTTTAAATAAAACCATATCTTAAATATTAAATTTTATAGAAATACTAACATGAGAATCTATTATATTAATAATGAAGATGAATAATTTAGAAGTATAATTTATAAAAAAAATATACAGAAGAACAATTTACAAGAACAATTTGTAGGAACAATTTACAGGATCAATATTGAAATAATTTATAGGAAAAATTTAAATGAACAATTTATATAAATATATTTAATTTAAGAAATATTTGTTTTTAAAAGGAATAATGTATAAGAATAACTCGAACAAACAATTTATAGAAACAATTATTTTTTTAAAACATATATTTCATTATTATTTTTATAAATGTTTCATGTATATTTCAATATAAAGTATCTAGCTACATGTGTTTTAGTCATATTTATGATTTATACTATGTTATACATTTTAATTAAAAAAAATAAAAAATAAACATTTTTCAATGAATTTTAAAATATCTATTAAAAATCCACCAATAAATTCTTTTTTCCTTGTAGTAGTTTGAGTAGGCAGTATGGGATTGATATACTCATTGTACCAAGTCCACTTGATGTCTTGGACAAAGGGAACATACTAGAATGTGCGATTTCATATGATGAAACTGGTGGACATAGGTATAAAGATACATGTGTTTGATGGATATCATTCTAGATCACTTTATTACTTTATTAAAATCAATTATTTACTATATACTACTATTTGATTAAATTTATGGTTCCAAAGATTCATATTTTTTTTCAATAGTGAAAAGTTTCAGGGGGTCACACTTTATGTTTGATTGAATGAGGATTATAGTTAATCCAAAAGAGTTTTGATGTGTATTCACAATGTGTTACAAATGATGTTACACATGTTAAATTTATTGATAAATTTCCAAAAGTGGGAATATATTAAAAAAAAATTGAATTTGGTTTTATAAGTTATTATATATGATACAATATAAGGTGGAATGACACAAAGGTTATAGGTATTTAGTAAAAGTTGAAGATTGAAGGAGGTATTTCCTAAATTCCATATACATATTATGTATTATGGATATATCAAAGGTGAAAATTTGGTATATTATAAGGCATTGATATTTCATGACACTTCTTTATCTAATCATATTGTATGACTGAGTGATATCATAAGTTATATTATGAGTATAATCATATGGTAAAATATACACTAATATCCTATGATCATGGTAATGTAATAATAATAGTTATAATTTGAGAGTCTTCCACATTAGCTAACATTAATTTAACATTTTATATGATAAAATAAACATGGGTTTGTTTTATTCATCCAAGTGTTGCATGAACTTACTGAGTAGCATTTACAAATGCATTATAATGCTTGAGAAAATGTATTCTCACTTGAGTAGCATCCTCAATGTATTTATAAAGGGTAATTCACCATGATATGGGGATCAATCAAGCTTTCCCAAGCCTAGATCAAACTTATCCTCCCCGTATCTTTCTTCTCCCTCTTTTACTTCCCGAGGCAATAGTATATTATGGAGGGTGGAGGATCCCACTTGTATGATAAGTGATTCATCAAAATCCATGGATACCTCTAGAGGATTGATGTCTTTTGACGAAATATAGCATTATATTCACCCAGAATGAATGGATATTATTTCTAATATGATCCAAGATGTGAAGAAAATATCATGGTTTATGTGTGATTTCATTAATCTAGCATGGTGTTCTTGGATTTTTATTTCTTTATTACTTTTTCTCACATTAAATAAGATTTGTTAGATACTTAAAATACCAACACCTTGACCACCATATATTATTCTACTCTCAAGTACCTCTTCAGTGATCTTCTTTTTCCAATTGTAGGTAGGCTTCACATACTTCATAATGGATCCAAATTTTTCTCATTTTCTTTTTTGGTTGAATATGTCAGTGTTATTTGAAAATTGAGCCTCATAATTTTTTATAAAAATATCACCTTATTAGAGTCACCATGACATATCATTAAGGTATAATATTGATTTTCTAATCTAAAAGAGACTTTTTACTACTTTGGGTGCCTTATTATCATATCTGGGTCAATAAAGTCATTATCTTTTGGTCCTTAATTGGTGATATTTTTATTTTATTTTCTCCATTTAAGAACCCTTTAAATGGATCCTATATTCTTTTAAAAATATTCCCAAAATTTCATTACAATATCTCAAATGAATAACCATCAACTAATCTATATGTATGGTCATTTATATTTTATATAAAAATATAGTTGCTTCTTTAACTCAAATTTTTTGAAATTTTATCATTATGTAAAAACCTCATTTTGAATGTGTTAATTATCTAAAAAATATCTCAAAAATTATTCCTACATAATCTGTTTTTATTTTCATGAAAAAATATTCATTATTCATTTTGGAAGTAGAAACATTTCCAAAACAGGGGTTTATAATGGTATTACAACACTCCTTTATCATAAAATATGACATAAAAAACACAATATATAATTATTTATCTAAACAGTAAACTTACTCATGATCACTTGAGATTAACCACACATGCTATTTCACATAAATATATATTGTTTTGTGTTTAGGTGAACAATAATTTTTTTTATACTTCCTCCAGTACTATGATAGTTTTTGAAAACTCTATAGGAAAAAGAGATCATTGTTCTATCTTTCATCAAATTTCATATAGGTATTTTATTTTATATACCCTTGAAATGACATTGCAATATGAAATGTTCTACTACATTATCCCATTTCATATAGATATTTAACTTGTTTCCTCTTGGAAATTCCATCAACACACAATATTTCATACTCTATAAATATTTTTTATAGGTGTGTTTGTTACCTTTATATTTATTGAATCTTCTAAAAAGCCACATTAACAAATCCCAAAAATTAATATTTCATCTAGTACCACAAATCATTATACATGTTTTTATTAAGTACACTATTTATATACCCTATATTAGGAATAACATTTTTGTTGTGTTGGGTATAACATTCATTCTTTGGGTCTGATAAAACTTATGATATATATCAAGTATAACTCACATGCATTGCATCTTATAAATCAAGTATGAATCCTATGCCTTGTAAAAATTCTAAATAATGTCTATTATAACATTAATGCACTACACTTGGTAGAAATTTTACATTGTGTTGGGTATAACTCACATGTGATATGTTAGGTAAAACATTAATGCATTACATTAATTAGATATTTTTTTTAAATTTAATAGACTTGCTCATACAATTATATATATATCTGAATTGAACTATATTTTATATAGACGATACTTACAATCTTCTTTATATTATATGAAAACAATAATTGAAATTTTTTATCCAATATATTATAAATATATTATATGCATACAGAACTTAATTTTTTTTTATTTATTATATTCACTTATATGTTGTGTCCAATAGATTATCTTTTGAACTATATATGGTAGAATTTACATATACTCTATTAAATTAATGATTTATATAAACAATACCTAATAATTTTTTTCTTTCTTTTTTTTATGATTTGGTAGTATCAAGTTTCTTACTATCATCACTTCCAAGAACCTTCACACAATCACATCTCTTTATAAACATGTCCGTGACATTTATCTTGGTTGTTGCAACTAATCACTTCTATACTAGAGACACTTCATCCTTTAAAGTCCTCATATCTCTTATTTATAGCATCATAATATATGAAATGAACATCAAGAACATTTATTATAAACAAATACAACATGAAATTATTTAATAGGTCAAACAATAAACTCTTTCCCCCTTGCCGTACATTTATATTGAAAAAAAATTCATCTTTTATTATAATGAACCAAAACTTTCATGAATCAGTCCTAAATTTTTGAAAAATATCAGAAACCTCCAAACACCTTAGTGAGAAGAAACCCTATGATTTTATAAAGTATTTTGATATTAAATTGTAATGAATATGTTGGAAGTGAAAGGTAAAAATATTATTTTAAACCACCTACTATAGTTAAATGAAAATGATGAAAATAAGTCTCCTTGAATGTGTATCACAAAAACACTGATTATCCATTATAAAATAATTAGAAAAAATAAATTCAATTCTATCATGATTAATTTGTCTCTAAAATTGGATTTATTTTATATCTTGAAGATTTACTATAAAATACATAAGTTAAGAGTATTTTTTCATAGACATGACATATATTTTTAGTAATTCATATCATCATTGGATATGAGGTGAGACTTTAATTATTATATTAAATCCCATTATTAGAAATATTTCTATAAACATAAGTCATTTTTATAATCCAATACAAGAGGATTTATTGCTAATTCATTATGGGAATATCTTGGTGGTATTTTATTTTCTTTTTTTAATTTAAAATTATATTTGAGACATACAAATAATTATATAAATATCATGTTGATTACCAAAAACAAATTATATTATATCATCTAATACTAGGAAAGTATTAATCTTTTTTAGTCAAATTTTTTCATGACACCAAATTACAATTATAACTTAAAAATATAACAACATGCAAGGATTTTTTACTCTGATTATAACCAATTAATTTGTATAATCCATACTTGGTTTTTATAATATTGATAAATAAATAAATAATTCCTAATGGGTTTTATTATATCAATAATATTCATATTAAAATTCAACATACTGACTATTTAACATTAAAACATTAGATACCTGAAGGACTTCTCATTAAATCCATACCAAATTTGATTCCTTGTGTTCATATAATTTTGTTTAAAATTCTATTTATAAGTCCTTAATTATTTTTTTTGTTGAAAAATAATAATTTTAATATTAATTAAGAATCAGAAATTCTCACCTATATTTAGATCCTAAAAAATAAATGAACTTTCTAAAAAAGTATTACAATACGTTTTTTATCATGTCGATATAAAAAAATAGAGTTAGAAAAATAATATATCCTCAAAATATCAATATGAATATTATTTATAAACCAAGAACATATTTTAACCATTTTTTCATTTTCTAGAAATAATTTAAAAACAAATACACTAATCTCCAAAAATTATATTTCTTACCTTTACAAATAGAGGCACCAGGCTCCCTAGCCATAAAGAGTAAGCTTCTTATTACTAGATACATAAGTATTATCATCCTTCCACCCATTCATTAATTACACCCTCTCTTGATATTCTTCATCATATTCTTATTAATCACCATATCCACCACCTCATTTACCAAATCCCAATAACCATCTTTCCTAATACCATAATGAATTAGACTCATATACCATCAAATAATTTCTCTCTTACTATTTGTGTATAATCTCCATATTCCTCAACATTTCTTCCATGATGATCATTATTGGAAACCTATAAACCCAAATAACAACTAAAATGAACCACTCAAACCAAAGATGAATGCATTAAAAATATGAACCATGAGAGAAAATAGTGTTCAAGACTAGGAAGGAAAAAAGAGGATCTTGATAATACCCCATTTTAGCTCCCCTAAAATCCATACAGAACAAAAATAGAGATTTACCTATATCGAAGTTGGAAAACTTGAGCATCCATCTTCCCACTTTCATCACCTACCCTCCACCCACAAGACTTTGGGTACCAAACCTTAGAGGTTGGTGCCTATGATCATTTTATTATGTGATGGTTTCTTATACTTCTATAAAATATAGAGAGAAAGTGGAACACATGATGGGATGAATTGGATTTTTTTATAGTGTTCAATAAGCAACATCACGATTTCTGACTTCCAATCTATTGGTACACTCATCATGAAATTACTGGGATATCTCTATATCACCTTACTGGGAAGAGAAAAGGCATTCATAAAGAGGAAATTACTAAATTAATGATACAAAATGACCTAAAAGACATATATAACTACTTGGGACTATATTTACTTTATATAAAAAGAATTTATTCTTCTTTATTTAACATTTCCAAGAGATCAAATGCAATTTATTACAGAGGAATTATCTAATGATATGAGGATAAACAAAAAGGATCACTAGTAAAATCATAACATTGACCTTATTAAAAAACAATGAGATTTTAGTTCCCTAAGACTGTATCATAAGAATAATTTAATTTTTAAGGAGCTATGTTAAAATGTGACATTAGTATAAATAAAATTATGAAAAATTACTAAAAAATCAGTTAAGTTGTAAAGAAAATGATGTTTACTTTATGAATCCATATAAGTATATAAAATATAATTAAATATGCCCCATTATTGCATATAATTTAAGTATATTCCACAAAAGACACAATCCATGTTTGTAATATAGTCTATTTTAATCATAATATAATAAAATGTTAAAAGATGATAACATTTTTACCCATAAATATTGAGCATGTATTAATGTTTCTTTATAAATTTATTTTTAAATATATCTACCAACATCTCATTATTCATTTCCATCATCATCTAACTCATATTCCTCACTAGATTAAACTACAAAAGATAATACAAAGTCTTTTGAGAATCCCCACCACTCCTATTACTTTTTTATCTCTATAAGCTTTGACTCTACAGTTGGTGTTTGAATCAAGAAACCTATATCATCATATAATGAAAAATTAAAATTAGAGAGTGATATTATTTGATATAAAAAATTAAGTACTCATAATATATAAAAAATTTAAGAAGATGGATGAACTTTCTTTCCCATCGATCTAAAAAGAAATTTTAATTCGTATGGTGGAATTTTTTTACTCCTATTTAGGAACATGTTCCAAGGTTTCATAGAATAAAATTAATTTCTAAAAATTTATTCATAAGGAAAGAGTTTTGAATAAACAAATTTAGGGTAGGGTGATGTTTAAAGAGTATTTAAGCCAGACCATAATTCTTGTGATCTATTTGTTTCTAAGAAAATAAAAGGGGATTGTGAGAGTAAAATGTCCAACCTACCTTGTCTATCCCATAACAAAAAAATCAAATAAAACACATGCATATTTAAAATTTAGTCTATGATTCCAACAATTAATGCATAATTAATTTTTCTTGAAAATATTGTAGAATTTTTATTCTATCATCATGAACAAATTTCCCTGTAAATTAAGTCTAATAGTACAAAACTTATCAATAGAAAAACAAAAGGCAAGTAACAAGAATTAGGAAAAAATATAAGTAAATAAAAGGAGACTATAATTTTGAATTAGAAACAAAAATAAAAAATTTCAATACTTTAAATTCAATATTGATATTAGTTTTTCCCTTCTTCCAAATATAAGGTACAATAATGATAAAATTATACTCAAAATTTAAAATCAAATTTCTATTAAACACAAATCAATAATTAAAGATTCTATTATAGCATTTTTTTCTTATGTTCTCTTTGGTATCATTCACTAAGAATAAACCAATATTTCTTATCTTTTGTTCATGCTTCCTCAACAATTCAATGCCATAATTAAATTCCTCATAAGGATCCCATTAATTGGTAAAGTTAAAGGATGATAAAAATAGTAAAAGTAATGATGCCTAAAAAATTAAATCAAGATATATGGTGAGATTACCTAATCAACCATAGATTTCAATTTGATTTGACACATCCACTGAGTTTTCTCAAAGAGAGAAGGTAAAGGTGTTTCTTACATGTTTTATTTATCCACAAATAGAATTAGAAAATCATCCAGTATAAACGATTATACATCAAATATATAAAATTACACCATCATATTCCAAAATAAAAATCAACATATTTTATTTTGAGTCCATATCCTACAGGAATTGAAAATTATATATTTCCAAATCCACAATTTTCAGGTTCATAGTTTATAAGATTGAATATTAGTGAATAAAAAGTGAATTGCATACACATGAAGTATTGAAGCTTTGACTAGCATAACATGTTTTTCCTTACCAGTATTTTTCTAATGTGTTCAAAATAGATTTAATTGATAGTTAAATTAAATAGTTTAAAACTAATTTAAAAATAATTAATCTAATTAATTAATCTAAACTATAATATAGATATTTTAATAATTTATGCAAATGAAGAATTTGAAAAATATAATTGTAAAAAATGATAATTTCGTTGTAGTTTTAAAATAATATAGATTTCAAATCTAATAACTTTTCAACATAAAAAAACTCAAAATATTTAATTGTACATAAATTATAATATGAGAATCTATGATATGAATAATACATATGAATACTATAGATGAATAATTTATAAGAACAATTTATAGACAAATAATGAAGACAAATAATTTATAGGAACAATTTTTTGGGAACAATTTATAAGAACAATATCAAAACAATTTGAAGGAATAATTATAAATTAATAATTAAAAAAAATAGGTTATCAAAGTAATATTATTTTTAAAAAGGATAAATTTATAATAATAATTAAAACAAATAATTTATAGGAACAATGCAAATATTTGTTTTAAAGAAAAAAGTTTGTTATTATTTTTATAAATGTGAAATTGAGATATGTAAATGTTGCAAGTGTATTTACCCAAAAATGATCAAGTTTCATGTGTTTGAATCATAGTTCCACTTTATACCATTATTATATTTTGAATAAAAAACAAAAAAAAACATTTAGTTATGGTTTTGAAAACCGCTACTAAAAACCACCACCAAATTCTCTTTTATCTATAGCAGTTTGAGTGGGATATATGGGATTACCATACCCATGGTAACTAGATGTATTTTAAAAAGGGAACATATGAGAATTAATTATTTTATAATATTCAATTAGTTAACATAGGTATATAGATATGTGCATTTTAGGGAGATCACAGAAGATCCATTTGTAGCTCAAGTACTATTGATGCTTTGATAGAGGGCTTTATTTTCTTACATTTATAGATACAATGATTCAAATGTTTTTCTATTATATAAAGGAATATGGATAAAAATTTTATAGTTGACTGTATGGGGATTGATTTTGACTCATAGAGATTCTCTAAAATTTATTTAGAGTTAATCTAAAATAGTTTTGGATGAGTATTTATAAGGTGTCACAAATGATTTAATACATGGTGAAGTTGATGAAAACTTTACAAACGTTTTTTGGAATGTATTGAAAAGAATTTTAAATATGGTTTCACAAGTTATTTTATATAATACAATATAAGGTGAAATTTCATAAAGTCTATGAGGATTTAGTGAATGTGGAAGATTGAAGGAGGTATGCCCTAAATCCTATATAGATAAGAGGAATTATAGATATATAATAAGCGATTATTGGGTATATCATAAGGCATTGAGATTTCAGGACATTGCCTTATGAAATCATATTATAAGACCAGGAGATATCATAAGAAATATTATAAGTATAATAATAAGGTAAGATATATACTAATATCCTATAATAATTGTAGAAAAATGATAATAGTAATCATTCAAGAGTCTTCCATTTTAGAAATCATAAATGTAACATTTAATACAATAAAATTAAAAATAGTTCATTGTATTAATGAAAGTGTTTCATGAACGTGTCAAGTGGAATTTTATAACAAATAAAACCAGGATACCCTCACAACCTATCACTTGACCCAATCCTCTACATAATTGAAGGGTGTTCTCAATCCCCATGGGTGGGATACTAGCACCTAGGAATAGACAAGAACCAAAGAGAATGATTTATCTTAACCTGAAGCAGATGAAATGAAATATATATTTATAATAACAATAAAAAGTGGAAGAAAAACTAGAATAAATAATCATTACATAACTAAAAGAATAAATTATAATTAATAAAATAAAAAATATTCCGAAAAACCCCAAGTACAAATCCAACAACAAAGGAAAACTTACAGAAACTAACTACTCTGTGTGATGACGTAGGCACATACCACTATCTCACCACCAGCTACCCATTCCCAAATGACATAAAACCTCACCAAAACAATACAATGAATTTCCTTTTCCCATATAAAAATGCATAACCAGGTCTACATACTACTGAAGGGGTGTGTAGGGTGTGAGCTAAATGGGCTCATTAGGATCCCACCCATATGTTCCATATCATGTCTCTATACAAACAATCCAAATATTGTCATTTTAAAGAAAACATGGCATGATAAACGATAAAGAAGTTTATATCAAAATAATGGAAAGTATTCCCCTTTTTACATAGTTCCAAAAAAAGTCAATAAAAACAATTTCAAAGAATAATTTCTATAAAAAATTATCATAGTCAAAGAAAATATACCAAATCCAAAACAATAAAAATCCAAATCATAGGTAAATCACACCAAGAAATCCCAAAATTATAAGCTAGTATACTAGTCATACCATAATCAATGGATTATGTGAACCCAAGTCCTAAATACATAGGACTAAGGAATAGGGTAATGCCCAATGTGTGAATCCCCCAATAATGTCAATATCATGTCCCTAGAACAATGGGCCTAGGGAGAATAGGAACACCCCATGAGTGAACCCCACAACAATACATGGATGATGTCCCTAAGATACACCTTCCACCTAAGTACCCAAGGCTTTCTATGTGATTCATTTTTCCAAATCATTTCAAAAGGTATTTTCATAATCATTTTCAAACAAACATTTTCTTTCATTAAAGATGCTTTGAAAATCCATTTCGCAACCCATTTTTCAATGATTTGAAAAAACCATTTTACTTTACCAAAAACAAGGGGAAACCATATTTTATTACAAATCTATATATCCAAAAAAAAATCATTCCAATTAATTTCAAAAAAATTATAAAACAGGAGTAATCAAGGTTCATTCAGTAAAGGATAGAGAAAAAACCACCTTCCATAAACTCGGGCCACACAATGACACAACAGGATCCACCAAAATAGGAAGGAACACAAATAAAACAAAAAAATCCCTAGAATACATTCTCACATCTTAGAATCATATTCTATAAAAAAACAGATGGTGTAGATGGAAGATTATAACATACCTCAAAGAACATGCACCAGCCACACCACAACCAACAAAGGACCGAACTCCAAAAGAAAATTATATAATGGATCTAGAAAGGATTAAACAAAACATCACTATAGGGTTGATGGATCCAAAACAAATTACCCCACTACTTTTATGACCAATGGCAATGATAAAGCAAAAAGACCGCTTATCAAGAAAAAGCAATGCAACTACTATGAAGATCAAATATTTAATGGAGGAACTCATAAGGAGAGGTGACACCTAAATTGCACTTGGAATCACCTAGGGTTTGAGAGAGGAGGGATTCATAATCAATAAGAACAATTTTAGGCATTCAGTGTGATAAAACCTATTGGATTGAAGGAGTTATGGCGTAAACACCTTATTTAAAATCAAAATATCCCATAACTCATATAAACTGAAAAACATGTCACCTTGAGTTAAATTTACCCTGATTAATGATTTTATAGCATAAAAGAGGATCTTATGGTGTAAAAGTAATTTATAATATAAAAAGTGTTTTTATGGCTTGAAATATTTTTGTGCCATAAAATATTTTTTGGGTTGTTCTCAATGACATATTTATGTTGTAAAATATAAATTTATGTTGTAAAAGGGTCTTGTAGGCTATAAACAACCTAAGTTCTATAGAGAATTCCAAAAAAAGATACTATGAACCTGAAAACACACTCTTAAACATTAAAAATAGCATAAAAGTTTATCTAGGATGTTACAATCTCCCCAACATAAGACTTTCCATCCCTAGTAAGTCATATGGAAGAAAGTTTTTTCAGAAATAGGTGAGGCCACTGCTCCCTCAATGATGATTCATGCTCCCAAGTCCTATGAGAATATGATCTATGTCACCAAATCACTCTGAATAATGAAATGTATTTTCGATGCAATAATTTCAGTTGAGAATCAATGATCTCCATTAGATAATCTACAACTAAAATGTCTAGCTCTAACTCGATCTCTTCCTAACTCAGAACATGAGAGGGATCTGGATGATACTTCCTGAACTGAGATGTATGGAAAACATAATGAATTAATATCACTTGAGTCAGTAATTTCAAATGATATTCAACCTTCCCAAGCCTCTTAATGACCTCGAATGGTTTAATATATCTTAAATCCAACTTTCCATATTTCCCATGATGATGATGAACCAACCAAGGAGAAACTTTCAAGAAAAACTGGTCACCTAAAGAAAACTACAAAGGATGGTGTTGATGTTTTGAATAAGATTTATGCTTACTCTATGCTATAACCAAGTGATGATGTGTATCTTTAAACCTTTACGACATCTCCCCAATGAGACTCGATCCCAAAAGAGAGGCATCACCCACTGCACAACTAAGATGTGATTTTCACGGGTGACCATACAAATTCTCAAAGGGATCCATTATGATTGATGATTGGTAAATATTATTATAATAAAACTTAAACAGTTTAATATGGATATCCCATGATACTCTAAAATATAAAATGTAGGCATGGAGCATATCCTACAGGATCCGAATAACACATTCCATCTGACCATCTGTCTGTGGACGGTAAGCAGTACTCATCTGAACCTGAGACCCCATCACCTCTTGGAGACTCTTCCAAATCTGGGAGGTAAATTTTGGATCCCTATATGAAACAATAT
Organism: Viscum album; assembly: GCA_963277665.1. Classification (NCBI taxonomy): domain Eukaryota; kingdom Viridiplantae; phylum Streptophyta; class Magnoliopsida; order Santalales; family Viscaceae; genus Viscum; species Viscum album. The sequence goes on from OY728165.1 coordinate 723,409,482, forward strand.
TAGTTGGAACCCCATGTGACCTCACAACCTCCTACACATATATATCATCTAGATATTTAACCTTAGTGGTGTCCTTGATCATACTAAAATGATCATATTTCATCAACTGATCAATCACTAACAAAATAGAATTCTTACCTCAAGGATTATGAGGTAAACCAATAATTAATTCCATGGGAACCTTGACCCATTTTTATACTAGAACTAGAAGAGGCTAGAGAAAACTTAAAGGTTTTATATTCTCTACCTTTATCTTCTGGTAGACATAACATCGGGATACACAATTTGCAATGTCATTCTTCATACCTATATTTCAGAAACATTATCTAATGTCATAATACATAGAACTTAGGTGAATAGAATATGAAGAACTATGATAATCAAAAAATACTGAACTCCTCATAGATATTATAGTGAAAAACTAATCCCCAAATCATATAATACCATATGAAGGGAGAGACCAACCAGAAATGGTCTCCCCGCCATAAAGGGTTCCTCTGATCCCTCTGAACTCATCATCATGCTACTGATTCTATAGAATATTATAAGGGAAAGATTAATAGATTTGAACACTAGTTAGAACCATAACCAAACTATCCTCCTGAGAATATATATGTAACTGAGTGAAGAGTCCTATTAGGTTCCACTCTTACATTGATTCAAAGATAGCCTATGATGACACTTTATTGCTGAGAATTTCTGTAATGACATTCCCATTCATTGGGGTATAGGAAATTTTAAAATTAAATATTTTAAGGTATTCTACCAACTAGCTATGTATGATATTTAATTTTTTTTGAGAGAATATATAACTCATATTCTTATGGTTAGAAATAACAATTAATCCCTCCTCAAAGAGATAGTTCCGCTAAAATTTAAGTACACGAATAACCAAGACAAGCCCCAAATCATGAGTGGGGAAATTCTAATCGTGTGGATAAAGCTAAAGAGAGACTTAGGCCTCCACATGATAATCCTACATTAACAAATAACCTAGTATAACACCAGAAGAATTATAGTATATGATATAACCCTTACCAAGATCTGGTAGGATTAGAATAATAGTCAATGTTAGAAGCTGTTTCAACTCATAAAAATAAGTCTGTCACTTTTCATACCTTAAAAATTTTACCCTATTTCTAGTTAAAGTATAGAAAGGTGATGAAGAATTTGATAAATCCGAGATGAACCACTGATATTATCTATCATGAACAAGTAATCTTTGAATATAAAAAATGTTATGTAGTTCCTCCCCTATCAAGAAAACCTTCACATTCTTAGGATCAGATGATAATACATGTTTATAAAAAACCTATTCCAAGAACTTTAATTCTTGTATCCATAAATATCATTTTAAAATATTTCTATACAGATAATAACTCCTTAGTATTTCAAAAACCAAACTCATATGATTCTCATTCTCACAATCAGGCCTCAAATAAACCAAAATATTATCCATGAACACTACCTCAAATGTGTTGAGATACTGATGGAATATCTAGTTCATAAAATCTATAAAAACAGAAAGAGTATTATTCAGAATAAAAGGCACCATAAGATATTAATATTAGATTTACCTGCTCCTGAAATCTTTCTTTGGTATATCAGACTCTCAAACTCAGAGATAATGATAGTCTGACTAAATATTTATCTTTAAAAACCACTTTCTCCTCTTAACTGGTCAAACAAATAATCCAGATAAGGTCGATGATACTTATTCCTAACCATCAACTAGTGAAAATTCCAATAGTCTACACATAATCGAAGTGAACCACCAACCTTATTGGAAAATAGCACTGAAAATTCCATGATGAAACTCTATAGTGAACAAAAAATTTAACTATCAAATCATCCAATTGAGTCTTGATCTCTCTCAACTTCACTTCTATATTATAGGAGGGTATCAAGATCTACCATGTACCCAACAACAGATCAAATATAAACTCTACCTTCCTCTATGGAGGAAGACCAGAGAATATATATGGGAAAACATCAAGGAAGTCCCTAAAAACCAAGGGAATATCACTAATAGAGAAAATGACATCAGGATCAACTTCAAAAGTAGATAAAAAAATCCTGATATTTTGCTGGGAAGTTTCTCCACTACTATATCTTAGACCCCTCTCTACTTGAAACACCTGAGAGAAACCATTGACAACAAGAAATGAGAAATTCCGATGATAACAATTAACCTCTGCATAATGAGTGAAAAGACAATCCATACCGATGATGATGTAAAATGTACCCAAATCAAGAATGGGGAAATTCTAGACTAACCAAGTATCAACTATCAATAGAGAAAAAGAAGGATTCCAAAACCTCTTCTCTGTCCTCTTCCCAATATGTGTCTTTAAATCTATAACAAAGTACATGAGCTCTATTGGAAGATTCAATATATTAAAAAAATTGGTAGATATAAACAAGTCAGAGGCACCAATATCAAATAAAGAAGTAAATATAGAGGATAAAACAAAGATAGTACCTATCACTATCACTGGACCCACATCAACCTCCACTGAAAAATCTTCCACTATGTAAGGGTGATTCACTACTGAGGCCTAAGACTGAATACCTATGGTCTTTTTGTCTATTGATTTCACTATAGTGTTTTTAATATCTAACTACCCCTAACCATAACAAGGAATAAATATTTACTAACAGAATTGTTGTAGATGTTTATAGTGTCCATAACTATTTCACATTTCCATGGTCATGAAATAAGAACATTGAGTGTGATCGACCTTTCCAAACCAATATAAAGTTAGGGGTAAACAAATGGATGTAACTAATGGTATAGAGGAGGTATAGTATTGAGAACCACCTCCACCACTCCTACGATTCTCAAGAAAGTTCGTTCTATTTACATGTACACCACTAAATCTTCCACTAGGTGCAAGAAAAGGTGGAAAAAATCCAATATTTCCTTATGTGTCCATCCCTACCATTATATCCATGTCTATCATCTTTACATAGGTAGAGATATTAAGTATAAATACCTATTATTTGATATCTGGTTGGAAACCTTACAGGTAATTTTTATCTTTCATCTGATCATTTTTTACCACTTATAGAGAAAAAAAAACAAGATATGCAAATTGATTGGTGTATTCTAACATCAAGTGATCTCCCTGCTATAAATAAAGAAACTCTAGATACTTTTCTATCACCAAAGACTCTAGAAAAAACTATTGTAAGAAGAGTGTCTTGAAACCATTCTAGTTTAGTCTCATGTGCCTATCTACATGTACCATGGAATCCCACTGTAGCTTATTGGGACCCTCAAGTCTGAAATCCATGCACTTTAACATGATATTATCAGGCGTATCCAATAAGTCCAAGATCTGATCAATATTTTTCTAGAAAATACTCTACCTCTTGGGGATCATTCATGTGCTTAAAGGAAGGTGGTTTCTCATGCATGAACTTCCAAGATCGATCTATTTCTCCTATAGCTCATGGATATAGATCAAAGACTGTGTTATGAATGCGTGTTACATTTTTGTCTACAACATGAATTAATCACATGACATCCTCTATAAGATTCTGATATAGGGGCACATTCCCTTGATGGTCATTCATGGCACCCACTTGTGAAACATGTGGAAGACTTCTCAGAGGCATATCATTACACATAGAAAATAGAATAAACATTCATTAAATATGATAATCTCAGTTCAAACTAGAAAAACAAAGAAAAAACTAAGATTGAGATCTATAACTCAACACATGAGACACACATCCCAACATCCCATGATAACTTGAGTCTTTTTATGATAATATTTGGACAAACACTCACTGTAACCTACCTATCAAGTCCCGAAAATCCTATATCCTATCTACTAACTTACCAATATTAATAATAACCATGATTTGATACCATTTTGTAACACACCTACCTAGGATAACCTCACAACTTGGAACTTGACCCAATACACCACATACCTAAAGGTCATTCATGATCCCCATAGGATGGAAACTGAAACCTAGGCATGAACAACAACTAGAGGGAATAATTTCACCCAACCTGAAGAATATGACATGATATATATATATACAACAGTAATAAATAGTGGAAGAAAAACCAGAATATATATATATATATATATTCCATAATTGAAATAAGACAACATAAGTGATAAAACTCAAAATAGTCAAACAAACCCAAAGTACAAGACCAAAAAATAGGAAAACTGAAGGAAATTGACTACTCCATGTGATAACATGGGAAACATCCCACCATATCTCTACCAACTACCCATACCTAGTTGAAAAAACCTCACCACATCACTGAGGAACCTTTCCTTTTCTTACATCAAAATTATTAACAAGTTCTACACACAACCAAAGGGGTATGTAGGGTGAGAGATAAATAGGCTTAGTAGGATCCCACCCAGGTGTTCCATATCAAGTATCTAGAAAAACAATCCAAATATTCTCATTTTAAAGAAAACATGGAATGATAAATAATAAATCAGTTTATATCCAAAGCATGGTAAATATTTCCTTTTTTTTTCACAGTTCCAAAACAATTCATGAAAACCAGTTTCAAAGCATAATTTTCATAAACATTTATCACAATCAAAGAAGGTATACCAAATCTAGAATAATAAAGAGACAAAGCATAGGTAAATCAGACTAAGGGGTCAAAATAGGTCAGGATAACAAACTACTCATACCTTAATCAATGACTAGTCTACACCCAAGTCCTTAGAACATAGGCCTAAGGGGATAAGGAACATCCCATGAGTGAACCCCCGAACAATGTTAATATCATGTCCCCAAAACAATGGTCTTAGGTAGTAGAGGAATACCCCATGAGTGAACCCCCAATAATACATGGATGATGTCATGAAGATACTCCATCCATTTAAGTACCCAAGGCTTCCCATGTGATGCATTTTCCCAAATAATTTTAAAAGGGTTTTTAATATTCAATTTCAAACAACCCTTTTCTTTTATCAAACCTTATTTGAAAATCCATTTCACAAACCATTTATCAATGCTTTGAAAACACCCATTTTCCTTCACCAAAATCAAAAGGGAAACCCATATTTTATTTCAAATACATTTACACACACAAAAAAAACAATTCTAATTCATTAATAAAACAATTTATAAAATAGAATAAATCAAGGTTCAATTAGAAAAGGCTAGAGATGGATCCACCTACCTCAAAATCAGGTCACACACACCCACAATGGGATCCTCCAACACAGGAAGGAATGAAAAGAAAAAAATGGAGGAAATATTACCCATTATCATATCTTATAATAATATTACACAAACAAAATAGATGGAAGAGAGGATAGTTCATAATATACGTCAAAGAACATACACCCACTGCACCGCAACCAACAAAGGACTAGTCCCCAAAATAATATCACACAACATATCTAGAATGGATTAAAAAAACATAACCATAGGGTCAATGGATCCAAAACACAGTGCCATGCCACTATCATGAATAATGGAAATAAAGAAGTAGAAAGAATATTTACCAGGAAGAAGCAACACGACCTCTATATAGATCAAATGTTGAACAGAGAAACTCAAAAGAAGGGGAGACACCTAAATCACACCAAGAGTTGAATATGTTTTGAGAGAGGAGGTATACATGATGAATAAGAAAAATTTCAGGTTTTTATCTTGATAAAACCCACTAGGTCAAAGGATTTATGGTGTAAACACCTCATTTATAACACAAGTATTCCACAACTCATATAAGCTAAAAACACATCTCCTAGAGTTAAATTTAACCTGATTGATTATTTTGCATAAAAAAACTAGATCTTACTATGTAAATGGAATTTACAATATAAAAATGGATTTTATATCTTTCAAGATTCTTGTGTTGTAAAATGTTTTACAGCTTATTCCTAGTGACATATTTACACCATAAACCACACATTTACTTTGTAAAATGGTCATGTAGGTAGTACCCCACCCATGTTCTATATAAAATCCCAAAAATATCTCCTCAAAACCTAAAAAAATGTTATTAAACATTAAAAAGAGAATAAATTTTTATCTAGGATGTTAAACATTTACTCATGTTTTATAAAACATGAAAAAGTTCATGATCACCCTAAGAGTATCCTTGTGGGTTCATAAAGTGGAATTAACTACGAGACTTAGATCATGTAATCTTTTACCAATATTTTTATGAACTTATCTTACCTATAGATCTCTTATCCTACATCCTATTCCTTAAGAGGAACTAGAATACTGTGGAGGGTGGATGATATTACTCATATGGTGAGTGATTCATCACAATCCATGAATAACTTTGGGGGAGGGATTCTTTTTTGATACCTCTACTGTGATATTCATCAAACATGAATGAATATTATTGATTCTATGATCTATAATATAAGAGACGCATCAAAATTTCTTAATTTATAGTAAGCGTGCTTTCATTTATTTATCATGGTGTTCCTAGATTTGGATCTCTTTATTAATTTTTCTATGTGTAGATATAATTGTTATATCCTTACAAACCCAATGCCTTGAGATACATATGTTTTTCCACACTGAAGAACCTCTCTAGTGATCTTCTTACACTATGTGTAAGTGGGATTCACATGCTCCATAAAAGATCCACACTTTTTTGTTTTTCTTCATTGGATAAATATGTCAGTTTTATTTTAAAATTAGATCACACCATTATTTTTAAAAAAATATAACCTTCTTATAAACACCATGGTATAAAATCAAGGGATATGATTGATATTCATACCCAAAATAGCCTTTTTAACTAAATTTTGTCTCTTATTCTCATATATCTGTCAATCAATTTCATTATTTTTTGGTTCCTCAAATGATGATATGGTTGTTTGACTTTATCTATTTAATTATTATTTAAATTAAACATATATTCTTTTAAAAAAATTATCAAAACTTATTTGAAATATATCATATAAATCACCATAATCTCATATCTATATGTGATCATTTATATTTTCCTTAAAAATGTAGTTTCTTTTTTGAATCAATATTTGAAAATTTTATTATTATATAAAAACCTATATATGAGTATTTCAATTATATACAAAACATATCAAAAAAGGTTCCCATATAATATTCATTTATTTTCATGTAAAAATATTCCTTATTAATTTTTAAAACACAAACATTTCAAAAATAGGGGTTTGTGATGGTATTATAACATCCCTTTATCATAAAATATGATATAGAAATCACAATATATAATTTTTATTTAAAAAAGGAACTTAATCATGATCACTTATGTAAAGAACCTAACCCCAGTAGACTAGAACCATTGGTTACTTTATTACATTGAAACTAGTTATAACCAATCATATCCCAAATGAAAAAACAGTTTAGTAGTCTTGGTAAACTATATACATATATAAATCTCACTTAAATTTGAAAAAATAATACACAAATAAGTATTTTCTTTGATAGAATCATATTCTCTCTAGCATATATTTGCATATAAATCATAGTACACTTCCTGGAATCCTGGGGAAAGGAAAAAAATAATGGTGAGATCAAATGGTTAGTAAGGGTTTTATACAATAAAATAATTATTTGGTAAATAAGGTATAATCAATATGGAATGGTAAATAACTAAGAAAACATGCTATTTAATAAATAACCTGAGAATGAAGAATAATATGGAAGGAATAAATGACGATAAAATAATTCTATATAAATAATCACATGAGATTGAAACTTATCCATGGATATAATAACTATTCAAATAATCTCATGGAAATCAATAATTGATATAAAATGATGGAATGAATAATGTTAGACATCATAAAATTTCCCTCAATTTCTCATTCCAAGACATCTTAAACATACTTTCAAGGCAACATGCCAAGAAATCATATATAAATGGGTAAGGCCTCGTCCAAATACCCAACCTATTTTTTTCTCATGAGACCTACCGATGCATCATGAGATTATGTAATTCCAAGGCCCACCCATAAATTAATAATTTCAATAAATTCATTATATGAATAAACAACACAAATTAGTCAACATGAAATAATATCCAAAAACTCTTAGTATAGGAAGAACTTACATACAAAATTTTAATACTTTCCCCAATAAAACTGATTATAAAACATATAGAGTAAGAATAAGCATGTAAAGACCCTGAATTTCCATGTAATTTTTTATATATATGTAAATTTTACGAGTCCGTGATAATTGACGGCGCATGATTCCGAGGCCCAGAGTGCGTGGAATGAATTTCTAAACTTTATTTTTGGGTATATTCAGTAAATGTGCAAGAAGTTTTTTCTACCTTTTGAACCGGAGCTCGGAATTGAAATCCGAGGGCACTGTAGAACTCACGGCACCGATATTCTCTTAAGGAGACTTTCACTTTGGTGGTAGATGGTTGAAGGTGAAAGTTAGTTTTTGGGTTTTTTTGGAAATAATAAATAAAATAAACACACAATATATTTATTTTTTGTTGAAACTACTCTCCATGTGGATGTTCAGGGGTGGGGTCCGCCGAATCTTGACTTACTCTTCATGTTTAATTGTGGTGGGGGACCACCCGAGTTTTCAAAAACCTCCCAAATTGAATTTAGGGGTAGAGACCACCCGACCCCTATTAATGGGGGGAGAAGAAACCACTCAACCCCCCTCTTTAATGTGGATGAGCCTCTTGAGCTTCCTCCACATTAATTACGCCAACCAACCTTAATTAAATATGCAAACCTAGGTGTTTAATTAAGATATTTTGATTTTATGCCAACGACTTAACAAGATATTATAAAATATCATCTTGGGCTGCCATTTATTTTTTGGGAGAGGAGGAATTTGTGAGAAATATCCCAATAAAGAATGCTCCACCAACAAAGAACGCCAATGAGGAATGCCTTTGACTATAAAGAACAACCTTGACTTCGACTTCCTTCCTCAAAACATCTGCTGATGTAGGATGTGTTCATCTACAACGAATCGACATCTGTCTTTTCACACCAACATCAACCAACAACAAGCAAGTAGGGGTTTAATGCTGTTTGATTATCACGTCACAAGTACACCCCTTCTTTTCTTTTGCGGGTTGGGAAGAATCTTTGTAGGAGGGTTTGATGTGCTTTGTTCTTCTGAACCTCTTGCTACCGCTCTAATGCGAAGAGTGCATGCCAAACTAACATGACCCATCCTCTCCGTAACCCTTGTGTTGATTTGCAATGTTCTTCGAAACAGAGGAAGGCGACAATGGAGACGATGGCGACGAAGGAAACGAAGGCGATAGAGGCAACGGTGTCGCCACCCACAGCCTCCGCGACCCGCGCTTCCCCCATGGTCCCCCGGCCTCCTGGCTGAACTGGCCCCATGCTCCCGCCGGCCGAACCGAGCCCGCGCCGTCGCCGGCCGAACTGGCCCCAAGCCAGGCCACGCCCCGGCTGCGCCGCACCCCGACCTCCCGGCCGAGCTGCCCTGGCCATGCCATCCACTGAACGAGCCACCCCGGCCAATCCGACCTCCCTGCTAAATCGACCCCCTTCACCCCACCCACTTGCTGAACCAGCCCCGACCGCGCCCCCCCGGCCGTCGGGCGGAGCCACCCCGAGCCACACCCCTACGGCCCTCCGAGCCGAACCGGCGCCACGCCCCATGCCAAGCCGCCCTCACAGTACCCTCCGTGACGAGTTTCCCATGCGGCACCCTCTGGGCTGAACCACCCTCACGCTGACCCGCAGCCAGTCCATACCCTCGCGACCGGTCCGCACCCTCACGGCTCTCCGTGGCCCCTCGCGGCCCGCTGGGCTGGCCCCAGCGGGCCGGGCTGAACCCAACAGGCTGGCTGCCCAATGTCCTGGGCCAAACCCAACGGGTCAGTCTGGGTTGACCCAAACTGGGTTGGTCCGGGTCGGTCCGATTGGGTCGGACCGAACTCGGGCCCACTATGACCCATTTGTGCTCCTTCAGCCATATCTTTGGTACCAGACGTCCATTTGAAGAACCATCGGTGGTAGTAGAAATCTTGGAGCATGATGGTCCCTTTGAGTATACCCCACTAGAGTTTTGGGTATAGTTGAGATACAGTCAGGTTGGATCGTGCACGAATCTAAACGGGCCCTGGGGACTAAAAGGTTAATAACTCACAGACCGGGCATCCGATTGACATGTAGTCTATTGTGTTGAGACCCCTATGATGTGGAAGACTGTTGAGATCCTTCTTCATGGGAATTCGTGATAGTTGGAGTAAAGACTTGTATCTCATGGAGAGAATCCTCTCAGAGATGAGAGAGCATAGTGCAAAGACCTAGTAGTTGGCTGAGACCCAATGACTACTGACCGTTTTGACTTGGAGTGACTCTACTAGCCCAATGAGGAGTACCTTGGTGTCACGACAGACCCACAGTGGGGAGAGCCTTGGTGTCGCAGCATACCCACAGTACTCGATAGGAGGAGTACCTCAGTAGACTACAAGGGGGAGCGCGCTTGGTGACACGACAGACCCACGGTGGGTATCGTTCATGGTGCCGTGACAGATCCACGGTACTCGATAGGAGGAGTACCTCAGCATTCCAAGGTTGGTGGAAAGTGTGCTTGGTGTCGTGGTAGGCCCACTATACTCGATAGAGGAGGATTTCTCTAACAGCCAAAGTTTCGACAATGTGACTGGGGTTGTTACTTGATACTAGCCCTAGAATAAATCCTAGTTGAGATGAGTCAGTTTTTCTGTGTTTTCCTAATGATTGAGATGGATCACTTGATAACTTAGGTATATGTATGGGCATATACTTAAGTAAGGTTATCTTTTGATTTCATACTTTTTGGTTTATCCTTGTTGGATTTTGTGAGACATTAAGGGTCTCGGGGTCCCTACTGAGTATCATTATACTCACCCCTGCATGGGCTATGCCCACACTTCATTGTGTTGGATGAAGATGAAGGACAACACTAACGGAGGCTGAGAGTAATAGGACTGGAAGGTACACGGAGGTGGACCATACGGAGTGTCGGTACCCAGAGGAGACAGACAGACGTAGAGTGATGAGGAGGCTATCTTTACCTACCCTTCAGGTAGGAATCCCAGAGGATGATCTAGTAGTTGTCTTTTCTCTTTCTTCAGTTGTATTACATTTCAGTTGTACTTGTACCTTTACTATTGGGCTTGTATTCTGGATCCTTTTACTTTCATCACTCTTTTGATATACAGTTTACTTGGTGTTTCATCTAGTTGTGTGCTTGCTTGTGTGTGTGTTTACAGGTTATAAAGACAATTCCTTCGGAGTTTTAAGGAATTACGTATTTGGTGCTAGTCGCCAACCCCTGGCCTATGGAAGGCGGGCTTGGGGTAGTCACGACATGGGTCTTGGGGGATGGGTCGTGACAAATTGGTATCAGAGGATTCAGTTCTACCACAGAATTTAGGGTTCTGATATTTTCTGTGAAGCAATTGTGTTAAGTGTAGTGATTGTGGTTTTTAGTTTAGGGTGTCCAGTGTTGGTGCGATGGCCGAGATATCCATACAACATGACCCTGAATTCTGATTTCCGACTCAGTGCACGAAAACACTGATTGTGTGTGTGTTTTTCACAAGTTTTCTTTAAGACAGTTCACCAGGTATAACTTTTAACCATAGCTCACTTATTTAATTTCAGGATTCCTCCACGCAGACAGCCAGACAGGTTTCTGAGAGTTGTACGCATTGATAGCCCACCGAGCAATGAGGCCTTGGTGCAAGGCCCTCTTCCAGTCGAGGCACCAGCGGAGGCACCAGCTGTACTATTCCCCATTGGGCCACCGATGCCACCAGCCCCAGCAGCAGACGGTGCACACCACTTGACTGTGTTCCACGAGTTCCAGCACCTGAGGACACCCAGGTTTAGGGGAGATATGGACCCACAATCAGCTAAGTATTGGCTGGAGGCTATGGTGGGAGTTTTCTGAATGGTAGAGACACCAACCGATCTCATGGTGATTCTTGCTGCCAGGCTTCTATAGGTAGGAGCGGGCAGATGGTGGAGCTTGATGCTCTAGGTCCGCGACGAGGTGACGCTTCTCTAGGAATACTTCAAGAGCCTGTTTCGGGAAGAGTTTTTCCCATCAACTCTTCACGCAGTGGGCATATAAGAGCTACTTCATCTATAGTAGGGAAGCATGAATGAACCTCAATACTTAGAGAGGTTCACAAACCTCTCACGCTACTCCACCGATATAGTGTGGGACCCATTATTCAGGGCCCAAACTATCAAGTAGGGACTCATGCGGGAGACCAAGGCTTCAGTGATCTCACTCAGCATCCCGACGTAGGAGGGGGTGTTAGAGAGAGCTCTATTGGTGGAGATTTTCCTTGCTGAGCAGTCACTAGTAGCGAGACCGACTACCAGTCATCACGTAGCGGAGTCTTCTGCAGCTGGAAGCAGACAGATGTTACAGAGGTCCAAGATGAATATACCTATAGGTGGACAACCGCATTACTTAGTATCGGTTGTGCAGGGAACCAGAAGTGGATCCAGTCATTCCACGAGTAGGAAGTGTTACGCCTGTGGTGGGAAGGGTCACATGGCTCATGACTGTCTGAACCGCCATTTGGATGATCAGAAGATGGTCGAAGGACCACCCAAACAGAGATAGAGATTTGATCGAGGAGGTCCACAGGGAGTAGATAGATGTGGAAGAAGAGCTGTTCGTGCAACTGGCGGTGGGTGACGAATCGAGATTTTACCGCCACCACCACAGGAGGTCCACCCCGACTGCAGGAAGCAGGTGGATAGGGGAGAGCTCAGCTCCAGGCAGCTGAGGCCTACGATCATGGCGCTCCAGAGATGATACGAGGTACAGTTTGTGTCTACTACATCTTAGCTATAGTACTTATAGACACAAGTGACATTCATTCTATTATTTCCACTTCCCTTTTTTGGATTTCGGATATTCCGACGGAGCCATTGGCTCGATCCTTAGGGATAGAGACTCTTACGTGAGAATATTCAACAATTACACACTCGTGCCGACAGTGTGAGCTTACTCTAGGAGGCGAGATCTTTGGATGTGATCTCTTAGTAGCGGCGTCGAGGCCTTACGACGTCATCTTGGGTATAGAATGGTTATCTTTAGTCTGTGCTCAGATAGACTGTATTAGGCGCAAAGTGCGGTGTGTCTGCACGGATGGGATCGAGTTTACCTTAACTAGCGAGAAGGGGACCTTTGCAGTATAGGATGGACTTTATCAAAGGATAGTGCAGCTGATCACTCATCAGTTGGCTAGCCTTACCATCAGAGCTATTGATGTGGAGAGTCCGAGTTATCCTATAATGGTGGAACAATACATGAATGTCTTCCCTGATGATGTTCCGGGTCTACCTCCTCACAGAGAGGTGGAATTTTACATTGATTTGTACCCTGGGACGACACTGATATCTACCCAATCATATTAGATGGATCCCATAGAGCTTCGTGAGATGCAGGTATAGATAGAGGACTTGCAGGGGAAGGGATTCATCCAGCCCAGTGTTTCTCCCCATGCAGCCCCGATTCTGTTCTCCAAAAAGGCAGATGGGAGCTTGAGGCTTTGTGTTGACTATTAGAGCCTGAACCAGGTGTCCGTGAAGAATAATTACCCACTCTCTAGGATTGATGAACTCTTTGATCAACTAAATGGAGCATGGTTGTTCTCAAAGATAGACCTCAGATCAGGCTATCACCAGTTTATAGTTCGAGATGGGGATATTCAGAAGATGACTTTCAGATTTCGGTATGAGAATTATGAGTTCTTGGTTCTGACTTTTGGCATAACCAATGCTTCAGAAGTGTTCATGGGACTCATGAACAATATCTTTTAGCCATAACTTGATCCCTTCATAGTAGTCTTCATCGTCGACATTCTGATCTACTCAACTACTGAGGAGGAGCATGCCTACCATTTGTGGGTAGTACTGGACACACTCTGAGAGCACTAGCTTTATGTTAAGCTCTCAAAGTTCCAATTCTAGATATGAGAGGTTCAATTTCTAGGAAATGTCATACTGGAGGCCATAGTTGCAGTGTATCCAGCAAATATTGAGGCAACACTTACTTGGGAGCCACCCAAGAGTGTGACAGAAGTACGAAGTTTCCTAGGATTGGCTGGTTATTACCGAAGGGTTGTGATAGATTTATCTACAGTTGTAGCACCACTATCAGCCTTGTCGAAGAAGGGGAAAACCTTTGTGTGGTTAGAGAGATGCCAGCAGAGCTTTTAGGAGATGAGGTAGAGGCTGACTAGTGCCCCTGTCTTGAGGCTTCTAGAGGAAGGTGTAGGGTATGCAGTCTAATGCGACGCATCAGGGACATTAATTAGATGTGTCTTGATGAAGGAGGGAGTATTGATCGCATATAGTTCTTGATATCTGAGACAACATGAGTAGAACTACTCAACCGATGACCTGGAGTTAGCATCATTGGTCTTCTCCTTGAAGACATGGCATCACTATCTGATGGGCGAGCGTTTTACCGTGTACTCTAATCACAAGAGTCTCACGTATATCTTATCCTAGAAGGAACTGAACCTGAGACAAAGAGGTTGGCCTGAGTTCCTCTAGGATAATGAATTCGAGATAGTTTATACTCTTGGAAAGGGGAACATTGTTGCGGATGCACTCAGCAGGAGGTTTGGTATACAACTGCTAGGTGAGGCGACAGAGCAGCTAGCCACTTTGCAGATATCCTTTGTGGATAGAGATGGAGTATATTTTATTCAGTCTCTTATAGTCACTCCCCCACTTCTTTAGTGAGTCAAGGTGGCGCAATGTGGGGACGCTGATTGTGAGGCATGATGTACATAGATATCCACAGGACATGCACCTGATGAATTTTTTGAAGGTGGAGAGCACGTAATCCTCTTCAGGGGACATACCATGGTATCAGAGTCACTTCAGGAAGAAGTGTTGAGGGAGTTCCACACATCACATCTAGCAGTACATCCAGGAGTGGCGAATATATACCAGGATCACTGACGACAACACTGGTGGTCGGGAATGAAGAAAGCAGTCATAGATTTTGTCTCTCTGTGCCTCACTAGTCAGCAAGTTAAGGTAGAGCATAAAGTACTGGTAGGATTGGTTCAACATTTAGAGGTTCTAGAGTGGACGTTGGATGGTATATCCATGGAATTTGTGACGGGTCTTCCACGTATATCCAGGGGACATGACTTGATTTGGGTGATCGTCGACCGACTCACCAAGTTGGCCCACTTCATACCAATCAGAGAGCAGGGTTCATTATAGAGCTTTGGATGCCTCTATGTGCAAGAGATTGTGCAGCTACATTGATTAAATTCGACGATTATATACAATCATGATGAAAAATTTACTTCTCGGTTATGGAAGGGGTTGCAGGAGGCTTTTGGGGCACAACTTCATTTGAGCACTGCCTTCCATACGCAGACGGATGGTCAGACTGAGCAGACCATTCAGACCCTTGAGAACATACTGCATGCTTGTATCCTCGACTTAGGTCTATTTTGGGAGGATCACTTACCTTTGGTGGAGTTTTAATACAAAAATAACTATCACTCCACCATTGGGATGACACCTTTCGAGGCATTATACGGGTGACCTTTCAGATCACCTTTGTGCTGGAATGACCTAGGGGAGTCAGCACTAGTGGGACCAAAGATGGTACGAGCTACCACAGAGAAGGTGCAGATTATCCAGGAGTAGATGAAGACTGCACAGAGCAGGCATAAGTCGTATGCCGATAAAAGATGAAGACCTCTAGAGTTCGAGGATGGTGACCATGTATTTATACGAGTCTCACCTCGATGAAGTTTGTGGAGATTTGGTCAAGGTGGCAAGTTATCTCCAAGGTTTATTGGAACTTTTCAGGTCCTCAGCAGAGTTGGTGAGGTGGTATACCACTTAGCTCTTCCAACTCATTTGCATCGGGTGCACGAAGTCTTCCATGTATCCTAGTTGAGGAGATATGTGCATGACCCTTCTCACATAATCGACCATGGTGATCTGGACATCGACGATGGGGAGACTTTTACGGAGGTTCCAAAAGAGATTGAGGGTGGACAGGAGCAGGTCCTTCATGGACGGTCGATACCTCTGGTGTGTGTTTACTGGCAGCACGTGAACCTCTAGGAGAGCACATAGGAGTGGGAGGATCAGATGCGTGCTCAGTACTATCAATTTTTCCCTTAGTTTGAGCTGTGGCTTACAGCGACGTAAAGCCTGAGGTGGGGAGAATGTAAAGACCAAGAATTTCCATGTATTTTTTATATATATGGGAATTTTACGAGTCTGCAAAAATTAATGGGGCGTGATTCCGAGGCCCGGAGTGCCTAGAATGAATTTATGAACTTTATTTTAGGTACGTTCAATAAATGTGTGACCGAGTTTTTCTAACTTTTGAACTGGTGCTCAGAATTGAAATCTGAGGGCACTGCTGAACTCGCATCACTGATATTCACTTAAGGAAACTTTCACCTCGACAATAGATGGTCAAGGGTGAAAGTTAGTTTTTTGTGTTTTTCGTGGAAATAATAAATAAAATAAACACATGATTTATTTTATTTTTTGTTGTAACCACCTTCCATGTAGATGTTCATGGGTGGGGTCCATCGGAGCTAAACCTCCTCTTCATGTTTAATTGTGGTGGGGAACACCTGAGTATTCAACAACCTACCAAATTGAATTTAGGGGTAGGGACCACCCGAACCCTATTAATGGGGGGAGAAGAAACCACTCAACCCCCTCTTTAATGTGGATGATCCTCTTGAGCTTCTTCTACATTAATTACGCCAACCCACCTTAATTAAATGTTCCAACCTAGGTGTTTAATTAGGCTATTTTGATTTTATGCCAACGAATTAACAAGATATTATAATCTATTATCCTGGGCTGCCGTTTCTTTTTGGGGAGAGGAGGAATTTGGGAGAAATCTTCCAATGAAGAAAACTCCACCGACGAAGAACACTGATGAGGAACACCTTTGACTACGAAGAATGACCTCGACTTTGACTTCCTTCCTCAGAACTTCCTCATACGTAGGACATGTTCATCTACAATGAATCAACATCCGCCTTTTTGCACCAACATTAACCAACAAAAAACAAATAGGGGTTTAATGCTGTTTGATTATCACTGCATAAGTACACCCCTTCTTTTCTTTTTTGGGGTTGGGAAGAATCTCTGCGGGAGGGTTTGATGTGCTTTGTTCTTGTTAACCTCTTGATACCAATCTAATGCAAAGAGTGTGTGCCAAACTAACATGGATCATCCTCTTCGTAACCTTTGTGTTGATTTGTGGTGTTCTTCGAAACGGAGGAACATGAAAAAGGTGACGAAGGCTACGAAGGCAACAACACCGCCACCCACGACCTCTGTGAATCGCTCCGCCCCTATACACCCCGTCCTTCCTACCGATCCGGCCCCAGTCTTCCGGCCGAACCGGCCCCATGCCGCCACTGGCTGAACCAGCCTCACCCCGCCGCAGGCCGAACCGGCCTTGACCTACGCCGCACCCCTGCCGTGTTGCGTCCCGGCCGCACTTCGCCCTGGCTGCACTGTGCCACGACCGCGCCGTGCCCCGACCTCCCGACTGAGCTGCCCTAGCCGTGTCATCCGTTGGCCGAGCCACCCCAGCTGCTCCAGCCTCCCGACTGAACCAGCCACGGTCGCGCCACCCGTTGGCCGAACTGGCCCCAACCGTGCCACCCTGGCCCCCGAGCCGAGCTGCCCCGAGCTGTGCCCCCGTGACCCTACGAGCCGAACTAGCCCCACGCCCCGGGCCGAGCCGCCGTCGCAGCGAACTCCGGGCCGAGCCGCCCCTGCGGCGCCCTCTGAGTCGAACCGCCCTCGCGCCGACCCACTGCCGGTCCGTGCCCTCACGGCCGGTCCACACCCTCATGACTCTCTACGGACCCTCGCAGCCTTCTAGGCTGGGCTGAACCCAATGGGACGCACCAGACCCAATGGGTCTGGTCGGGTCGTCCTGAACCGGGTCGGACCAGACCCAGGCTCACTACGACTCATTTATGCTCCTTCGGCCATATCAATGGCACTAGATGTCCGTTTTACGAACCTTCAGTGGTGATATAAATCTTGGAGTGTGACAGTCCCTTTGAGTATAACCCACTAAAGTTTGGGGTATAGTTGAGATACAGTCTAGTTGGATCGTGAATGAATCCAACCGGGCCCCTGGGACTAACATGTTAATAACTCACAGACTGGGCGTCTGATTGACGTGCCGTCTGATTGATGTGCCGTCTCTTTCATTGAAACCCCTATGACGTGGAAAAACTTTGAGATACTTCTTCATGGGACTTCATGATAGTTGGAGTATCGACCAGTAGCTCGTGGAGTAGATTCTCCAAGAGACGAGCGAGCATTGTGCAGAGACCTAATAATTGGATGAGACCTAATGAATGCTAACCATTTTGACTTGGAGTGACTCTACTAGCCCAGTGGGGAGTGCCTTGATGTCACGAAAGACCCATAGTGGGGAGCGCCTTGGTGTCGCGGCAGACCCATGGTACTCAACAGGAGGAGTACCTCAGCAAGCTACAAGGGGGAGCGCGCTTGGTGATGCGGCAGACCCACGGTGGGAAGCACGCTTGGTGACATGAAAGATCCACTGTACTCAATAGGAGGAGTAACTCAGCAGTCCATGGTTAGTGGGAAGCATGCTTTGTGTCATAGTAGGTCCACTGTACTTGATAGAGGATGAGTTCTCCAGTAGATGAGGTTTCGACAATGTGACTGGGGTTGTTACTTGATACTACCCCTAGAATAAAATCTTGTTTGAGCTGAGTCAGTTTTTCTGTGTTTTCCTCATTATTGAGATAGATCACTTGAAAACTTAGGTATATGTATGGGAATATATCTAAGTAAGTTTATCTTTTGATTTTATAATTTTTGGTTTATCCTTGTTGGATTTTTTGAGACCTTGAGGGTCTCAAGGTCCCTACTGAGTATCGTTATACTCACCCCTGCATGGGCTATTCCCGCACTTCGTTTTGTTAGATGAAGATGACAGACAGCGCTGATGGAGGATGAGAGTACCTGGACTAGACGGTACCCAAAGGTGGACCATACAGTGTGTCGGTACCCAGAGGAGAAGGAAAAACATAGAGTGCTGAGGAGGCTATATGTACCTACCCTTCAGGTAGGAATCCTGGAGGACGATCCAGTAGATGTATTTTCTCTTTCTTCAGTTGTATTTTATTTCAGTTGTACTTGTACCTTTACTGTGGGGATTGTATTCTAGCCCCTTTTACTTTCAACACTTTTTTTATACAGTTTATTTGGTGTTTTGTCCAACTGTGTTCTTGCTTGTGTGTGTGTTTATAGTATATAAAGGCAATTCCTTCCCAGATTTAGGGAATTATGCCTTTAGGGCTAGTCGCTAGCCCCTAGCCAATGGAAGGCGGGCTTGGGGTAGTCATGACACGAGCCCCGGGGGACGGGTCATGAAAAAGCATGTTATAATTACAACAATATCCAATAGGGAATAACTAAAATAAAGTGTTATTTCCATTGATTAATATAAATATAATAAAAAATTCATTTAGAACATTCTTGAGGAAAATACCAATTTCACTTTGAAAATCACTTTTAAAAACTCAAAAATTTCTACAATATCAGGAAAAAAATTTATTTGAAAATAATCATGGAAATTTGTAATGTAAAATTAAAATAATTAGGTTTTAATGATAGTAGTAAATTCCGTTCATGTCTAATATGACAAAACAAAGATTCCTTTCACATTTTCGATAAAACGTCAAAAAGTAACTCATTTGGAAAATGAAAATAATATTCCTTTGAAAAATTTATATATAAAGTCAAAGACATGAAAAATGAATTCAAAATTTCATATTAGAATAGTACAAAAAATCTTGAAAACATTTTAATGAAAATATAGACATAAAATAAAAACATTACTAGTCGAATATAAAACAAATTTGGTTTTCCATAAAAACATTATTTCAGTCTATTGAGTACTTAAAGTAGGAAAATGAAAGGAAAAATTTAAATTTTAATAAATATCTATAAAATAAGAAAATATATTGAGTTTAATATAAAAATATCATATAATTCCCCCAATAGAGTCTGATACATAAACAATCCCTAAAAATGATGAGATTGTGAAATAAGCACTTACCACTTTGGTAACTTTTGAATCATAACCTCCATGATAGAGATAAAGTCAAATGAAACTTTAAATAACATGAATATAAATATAATAATTATATTCCATCTAAAAGGGGTATTATATTCACCACATGAAAAAAAGTGGTGAATATGGCCTATGTCTCACGGAAACAAAATTGCGATCAGAAACCCACACCACAAGCCTGACTTACATTGAATGTGCACTAAAATCCTTTATAATAAATTTAAATTTATTATAATTGTTGGAATCACCTGTTTTGATAATCCCAAAATCATGCTTAAACATTAACTATGATGTATTAAACCTTTGCATTAATCTTATTATTCTATGCTTAAACGTATTTTATTCTAAACAGTTAATATTCTTACTCTCATAACTTTACTGTAACAGCTTACAGTAGTATTTACATAAGTTTGGTATTGTTAGCTAACAGTCAGAGCTTTCTTCTCAAAGTCACAGTTACAGTTAACTGTCACCTTAAGTTACTGTTGCAATAAGTTCACAGTTACAAGGTTACAGTCGAAGACTAATACAAGCTTACAGTTACAAGTCTACTGCTATCTATTGTCAAAGATCACAGACGAAGGTCACAGTTACAAGACTTCTGTTCAAAGTTTTCTCTGCTCAAGTTCACCGTCGAACAAGTCTACAGTTGGAACAAGTTCACAGTCGAACAAGCCTACAGTCATAAGCCTACAGTCAAGGTTACAGTTAGACAGCTTCTGTCGACTAAGTCTACTGATGATCGAAGTCTACAATTGACAAAGGTTACAGTTCTACAAATTTGATGTTACAAGTCTACAGTTAGAAAGGCTACAGTTACATGGAGTAAAAGCTACTATTGCAAGCCTACAGACAGCAAGCCCTTTGTTGAAGTCAGCAGTCAGAAGGAAGTCCACAGTTGGAATTCCACAGTTGGAAGTCCACAGTTGGAAGTCCACAGTTGGAAGACCACAGTTGAAGTCAACAGTGACATACATTCTCGACTCACTATTTTAATTTCTTTATTTCCTACATTTAATCTATCTAACGGTCATATCATACATTTTGATGATTTGTCAAATATCTGATAAAGGTTGTCGGATGTCAGGAACCCGTACCTCGTACCTGCTGAAAAGAAATCTTTTCTGTCCCCTGTCGGGAGATAAATACGAGAAGACTACGCTGCCCAAAAAGAAGGAATGAATGCGAAGGCGAACCAGTGAAGTGCGTGGTGGACGAAATATACCAGAAACACAAGAAGATAAAAACGAGCTCCATCAAGAACACAGAGAAGCATATAGACAATCAAGTATACTCGAGAAGTGTTCTGTGCATACAAGAAGAACCCTGAAGAACTTCATCGACTACATTCTCACTACCTGTGAACCTGGAGCATACGACACTCTGTTTCTCAAACAGAAATGAGAAGAGGACTCAAACTCTCTTCTGATCGAATACAAGAGCTACACTGAGATCACCAGAACCACTTCTAAACTCTACATCTCTTGTTCTGTGATTTATTCTACATTTTGAGCAGTGTGTGTTATCTGCTGTATTAAACACACACACTGACTCCTGTACTTTCACTAGAGGATCTGTAAATCCTCAGCAAATCTTTTTGCACTCCATTTCCCACTGTGGATAGTGGTAGAGGTCTTGTGACCTGGACAGCTTGCTGCTGTTGTTTGTTTTCCCACGAAGAACTGTGGTAGTGGTCTTGTGACCTGGACAGTGTGTTCACTGTTGTTAACCCCGATCCAGGGTGTGGATCATTTTATATAAAATTTTGAGAGGACTAAGTCTCGGCTTGAGACTGAACCTCTTGGTTAATTCTGTGTGTTTATAGTTATACTCTATATCCATACTATACATATTTATTTCATATTCCGCTGCTATTACTTTGAAATATAATCTGTCTTCAAAGCTACTTTGATAATTAAATTCGCAAGTGTTTATATTTGTTATAAATCAGTAAGTTAGTTTCAAAAGTTAATTTAATCATAAGATTACGTTAACTGAGAATTAATCAATCTTTGAGAAACTAATTGAACCTTTATAATCTATATAAATTCACTATAGTTTAATTTGTTTTTGAAATTGGGGGATTTTGATAGAAATTGTTTTTAACAGAAATTTTAATTGGAACTCAATTCACCCCCCTCTTGAGTGTCCACTCCGACCAACATTTGGTATCAGAGGTTGTGTTTATCTCTGTTATACTTGCTCAAAGTTTTATTTTAACTCTCTGTTTTTAAACTGTGATTGTAGTTTTATCTAAAAGATCTTAAATTTCTGTTAGTTCTAAATTTTATCTCTTTAAAACACTTTCTAAAATTTCCTTATGGATAATAGACTAGAAGGTGCTGCTACTAACAGGCCACCCTTCTTTAATGGTGGGAATTATGCCCAATGGAAGCTCAAAATGAAAATTCATTTGGAAAGTATGGGTTTTGATATTTGGACTGCTATAGAGTCTCAATACAAGATTCCAGAAACTGAAAGAATAACTTGGGATGAACCTACTAAGGTAGCTTACAATAATAATTGTAAGGCTGTGAATGCTCTCTACTGTGCTCTAGGAGATGAGGAGTTCAATAGAATTTCTGCATGTAAAACTGCTTTTGAAATCTGGGACACCTTAGCTGTTTCTCATGAAGGAACAACTATTGTCAAGGAAATGCGGTTAAATACTTATACATTCAAATATGATAACTTTAAGATGAAAGCTGATGAACCTATTTCTGATATGTATCTCAGGTTTAATGAGATAGTCAACACAATGAGCTCACTCGGAAATATTGTTCCAGCAAAGGAGCAAATCATGAGATTATTGAGATGTCTGCCTGACAGATGGAGAGGCACATCCGTTTCAATTAGAGAATCATGTGATATTGGAACTTTGCCTGTCAAGGAGTTAATTGGTAAACTGATGATGTACGAAGAAGAGCTAAAGGTGAATAAAGAGGAAGATGAGGAACCAAAACGAAAATCTGTAGCTTTTAAGTCTACTGCATCAAAGAGCAAAGACAAGGAGAAAGTGCATATACCAACTGAAAGCTCATCTAGTGAAGACTTAGATTCTGACAGTGATGAGGAGATGGCACAAATAGCAAGGAGATTCAAGAAGTTCTATAGGAAGAAGAAATTCTTCAGAAAACCAAACTACAAGGGTAAGTATGATAGACAAGGTAAGTGGAAGAAAGATTGGAAGAAAACTGATAAAGAATAAGACATAGTTTGCTATGAATGTAAAAGGAAAGGACACATCAAAGCTGACTGTCCTAAGTTAAAATTCAAGAAGAAATATGAGTACAAGGACAAGAATTATAGGAAAGCTATGAAGGCCACCTGGAGTACTTCAGAAGACAGCACAAGTGAATCAGAGTCCAGTGATTCTGAAAGAAATCGTGCTAATATGTGTTTCATGACAAACACATCTGAGGTAACCTTAGACACTCCCACTTTAAACTCTTATTATTCTGAAGGTGAAGCAGAATCTGGTTCTGATTCTGAAAATATGTCTAAAGATGAATTGACTGAATACTGTAATATGCTGGAAGAAACGTGTAATGAACTAAAGGATAAATATAAGTCTTTAAAGAAACAGCATGCTCTTACTGCAAGTGTCAAGTCTGCACTTGATGTAGAAAAAGAGAAAAATGTTCAATTATTAAAGGAGAATACAGAACTGAAACTATCTAATGAACAACTTAGAAAGGACTTAGAAACATTCACAAATGGAAAAGATACTCTAACCCAACTGTTAGGAAAGCAAGTTGCACCTAAGTATGCTACTGGCTTGGGATACCAACCTGGACAAAGACAGTTTACTAAAACCCGATTTATTTCCAAGTCTGGAAAAAATCCTGCTAGTTCCAGTTTTGGAAATTCGTATGCCTCAACTAGTTATTTAAATAGTTGTCGATCAAGTAAAGTATATCTCTCTAAATCTGTTGCATCTATTAATTGTATGGGACCCATAAGACAAATCTGGGTACCTAAATCCTTGATTGCTAACATATCTGGACCCAAGAAAATCTGGGTACCAAAGTCATTTCTTGTCTAATCTGTTTTGTAGGAAATCTGTTTGAAAAGAAATTACAAGAAGGTATGGTACTTAGACAGTGGATGTTCAAGACACATGTCTGGAGACTATTCGTGCTTCAAAAGCTTAATAAAGGTTGATGGAGGATATGTCACTTTTGGTGATAACTCAAAAGGAAAAATCATCGGCTTAGGCCAGATTGGTAACACTGACTCCGTATTAATTTCCAAAGTTTTATTTGTTGATGGACTTAAGTACAACCTGCTTAGCATTTCTCAATTGTGTGATGATGGTTTTAATGTCAAGTTTGAAAACAATTCTTGTGATGTTTATAATTCCAAAAATGCTTTAATATTTTCTGCCTTAAGAAATGAAAATGTTTATGCTGTTGACTTAAACACTTTAGCTAAACATAACGTTACTTGCTTAAATGCTTTTCATAAAGAGTCTTGGCTGTGGCATAGGAGATTAGGACACTACAACATTCACTCACTTAGAAAACTCTCTAAGAAACACCTAGTTAGACACCTACCTAAGCTTGAATTCCCAAATGACAAAGTGTGTAATCCCTGTCAAAAGGGAAAACAACACAAATTTTCTTTTAAACCAAAGAAAGAAGTTTCAACTTCTCAACCACTTGAACTGGTTCACATGGATTTGTTTGGACCATCAATAATTTCAAGTCTAAATGGGAAGCACTATGTTTATGTTCTTGTAGATGACTTTTCTAGATATACTTGGGTATATTTTCTAGCTCACAAAAGTGAAGCCTGCTCTTCCTTTATTAAATACTCTAAGTCTGTAGAAAATCTTAGTGGACTCAAGATTAAGACCCTAAGGAGTGATCATGGCCGTGAGTTTGAGAATCGAGAATTTGAATCTTACTGCTCACTCAATGGCTATTCTCATAACTTTTCTGCCCCTAGGACACCCCAACAGAATGGTGTAGTAGAAAGAAGAAACAGAACCCTGCAAGAAATTGCTAGAACAATGCTCAATGAATATGACCTGCCAATTTAATTTTGGGCTGAAGTTGTTAATACAACCTGGTATGTTATTAATAGAGTCTTGATTAGACCGATTCTTAAGAAAACCCCTTATGAGTTGTGGAATAATAGGAAGCCTAAGGTTAATTACTTTAGAGTTTTTGGTTGCAAAGTCTTTATTCTGAATACTAAAGATAATCTTGATAAATTTGCTCCAAAAAGTGATGAAGGAATTTTCCTAGGTTACTCTATGTCTAGTAAAGCCTATAGAGTGTTCAATAAGAAAACCAAATGTGTGGAAGAATCTGTTCACACCATGTTTGATGAGACTGATCCACATGAGTCTAAAACTCCTCTTGAAGATGTTGAAGAAGACTTATCTGTTCTGGACCTAAATGACAAGTCTAAAGAACCTATAATTAAAACATCCAGTTCTGGACTTTTTCCAGAATCTTCCTCTGTGGAACCCGAACCTATAAATGAACCTGAAATCTCTAGTCCAACCTTTACCAAATCAACTAGGATTCTAAAGAATCATCCTTTAGATGCTGTTGTTGGTAATCTTGATAGAGGAACACAAACTAGAGCTTCTCTAAGAAATCAGGTTGAACATCAAGCTTTTCTTTCACAGCTTGAACCCAAAAATGTCAATGATGCTATCAGTGATGAATTCTGGGTAATGGCTATGCAAGAAGAACTAAATCAGTTTGAAAGAAACAAAGTTTGGGAATTAGTGGAAAGACCCAAAGATACTCTTACCATAGGCACTAAATGGGTGTTTAGAAACAAAGTTGATGAGTTTGGTAACATAATCAGAAACAAAGCTAGGCTAGTTGCACAAGGGTATAGTCAGGAAGAAGGAATAGACTATGAGGAAACCTTTGCACCTGTGGCTAGACTAGAGGCCATTAGGATATTACTTGCTTATGCTGCTCATCTGAATTTCAAACTATATCAAATGGATGTTAAAAGTGCTTTTCTAAATGGATATATAATTGAGGATGTATTTGTGGAACAACCTCCTGGTTTTACAAATCCCCATTTTTCTAATCATGTTTTTAAACTATCTAAAGCTTTATATGGTTTAAAGCAAGCTCCAAGAGCTTGGTATGATAGGCTCAGCTCTTTTCTTATTTCAAAAGGATTTACTAAAGGGATAGCTGATCCTACTCTTTTTATTAAATGGATTTCTAAAGATGTCTTAATAGTACAAATCTATGTGGATGATATTATTTTTGGATCTTCTAAAAATTCTTTATGTGTTGATTTTTCAAAAATAATGCAAAATGAGTTTGAAATGAGTTTAATGGGAGAGCTCAAATTTTTCCTTGGATTTCAGATCTTTCAAAATAAAAATGGTATTATTTTGAACCAAAGTAAATATATTAAAGATCTTCTAAAACGTTTTTCTTTGGATGGCACCAAAGGCAGTGACACACCTATGAGCACCACTTGCAAGTTGGACAGTGATGAAACTGGTGAACCAGTGGATCAAACCAATTATAGAGGTATGATAGGTAGTCTACTGTACCTTACTGCCAGTAGACCTGACATCATGTTCAGTGTATGCATGTGTGCTCGGTTTCAAGCCAATCCAAAAGAGTCTCATTTAACTGCTGTTAAAAGGATTTTCAAATATCTAAAACATACTCCCAATTTGGGATTATTTTATCCAAAAGGACAATCATTTGATTTATTAAGTTATTCTGATGCTGATTTTGCTGGCTGCAAGTTAGATAGAAAGAGCACCTCTGGAACATGTCACATTTTAGGCAAGTCACTAGTATCTTGGTGTAGTAAGAAGCAGAATTCTGTTGCATTGTCTACTGCCGAAGCTGAGTATATAGCTGCTGGTAGCTGTTGTGCACAAATCTTGTGGATGAAACACACTTTACTAGACTATGGATATCAATTCAAACATGTCTCTATAAGGTGTGACAATACAAGTGCTATTAACATTTCAAAAAATCCAGTATCTCATGCTAGGACAAAACATATTGATGTGAGACATCACTTTCTGAGGGATCATTATCAAAAAGGTGATATCTCTCTTGAGTTCATTGGCACTGAACATCAGTTAGCTGATATTTTTACAAAGCCTTTGAATTCTGAGAGATTAAGTTACATCAAACATGAGTTAGGTATGATTAATTATAGCACAGTTGAAACCTCACAGTTGAAACCTCACAGTTGAAACCTCACAG
This sequence comes from Viscum album, assembly GCA_963277665.1. NCBI lineage: Eukaryota > Viridiplantae > Streptophyta > Magnoliopsida > Santalales > Viscaceae > Viscum > Viscum album. The sequence goes on from OY728165.1 coordinate 723,436,796, forward strand.
TTGAAACCTCACAGTTGAAACCTCACAGTTGAAACCTCACAGTTGAAACCTCACAGTTGAAACCTCACAGTTGAAACCTCACAGTTGAAACCTCACAGTTGAAACCTCACAGTTGAAACCTCACAGTTGAAACCTCACAGTTGAAACCTCACAGTTAGACCTCACCGGTGTACCTCACTGCTACATCTCTCTGTAGGCTGTTTCACTGTTTAATCTTATTTTATTTTTGCGGGAATTCGAACCGTTTCTTTTCTTTATACTTTTATTTCTAAATCCCTAAATGATAAAATTGAGAACATCGAACATATCTCAATCCACTCATCTCGACCCTTGCTCTCTCAAGTCCTAAACCCTAAACCTTCAACCGAACCTCGAAACCTCATTCAGTTCCAATGGCCAGAACAAAGCGACCCCCGACTGTCAACGAAGATGCACCAATGCCAAAGAGGACTCAAGTCGAATCCAGTGGCATCGGGAACGCCTCGATAAGACCTGTTAATCCACATCTGACTAAGAGAGAAATAGTTGCTGAGAAGGAGCTAAGTGAAGAGTGGATTCTATCGAGCAGATCATTAGTGCTGGCAGTGCTTAATGATCAAGGATGGACCGAATGCTTCGCAAACAATAATGGACCGTACTACCCGAAGCTGGTGAAGGAGTTCTATGAATATCTACAGTTCGAGGAAGAGGATGATCAGCATAGACTGGTATCCAGAGTAAACGGTAATGAAGTCAGTTTTTCATCAGTTGAATGGGCTGCTTGTTTAAGAGTTCCTCATGAGGGTATTTACAACTACTATTCTGGAGCGGCTCCTCCAAACAGTAGAATCTTTGATCATGAGACGGCTCTGGAAGAATTGACAGGCAATGGCACAGTAAGAAAGATTATTGCTGCTGAAATGTGTGGAGAGGACAGGCTTCTGTTTAAGTTTATTCAGCATGTACTGAGTCCTAGAAGAGGAGATTTTGCAACTCTGAAGCATCAGGATATTTACTTGATGTACTTATTAAAACATGGAAGGAAGATCAACCTTTGTAGGTTGCTGATGGCTCAGATGGAGGACATGATAAAGGCAAGCTCAAAATCAAGTGCCTTGTTTCATGCTAAACTCATTTCGGTTATGTTGAAAGTGAAAGGTGCAGCTGGAAGTCAGGAAGAGTTGATAGTGGCAAAGAACAGTGTATGTATCTCGAAAGTAATCTGCAAATTCATGAAGATCAGTTGGAATCCCTGGAAGAAATCATGGGTGAATGATGAGGAGAGAATCTATGAGAATTTTAGCCCTTCTACTCATCCCTCTAGACCGAGAGATAGGAGAGATCCAGGCTTAAAGCCTGATGAGCCTGAACCTGTATACTCAGATGATGAACAGACTGCAGTAGTTGGTAACTCTGCAAGAGAGAACACCCCAATTGATGAAGGGAGTGATCCTGATACTACTCACAGTCCTGTCAGGACAGTGACGTTTGGAACAGCAAGCCCTCCAAAAGAACTACCTAGTAGAGAACCTGTTCTAAGAGACAGTGAGACTGAGACTACAGAAGAAGAAGAAGAAGAATCTCAATATTTTGTCAAGGACACCTCTGATGAGGGTGATACAGTCGAAGCAGAAGAGGCTGGAGCTTTAAATGAAAATCACGAAACTGTTGCAGAAGATAACGATGAGATCAGTGGTGAAGAAACAAAAGAACTCAGTATGAGCCCTCTGATAGGGTATACAGACAAGTCAGTGTCTGACCAGGAAGCAGGAGTGGTCTCTACTACTGTTGTCATGGAAGTGGTTGATGACCCAACAGAGAAGGAGGCTAACCTCACTGCTAAACCTACAGAGGAAGCAAGTATGGAACCTGCTAGAGCTACAGAAGAGAACTTAGAGTTACCCAGAGTTGAGCAGATAGTAGAAAGTGTTCAGGAAGGACCTCCAAGTGAGGGGGAGCGTGTTGGTTCAGTCTCTGTACTGTTTGATATAGAAGGATGGACCTCAGATCCAGGATACATGGTGCTAGGACTCAATTATGAGGATTCAGATGAGGAAAACCAACCACCAAGAAATCCAGTCATCCTACCTAACAGCTCTCCAGTATTAGAAACTGAAAGATTGTCCACCAAGGAAGACCTTGAATCCTTAAAGAATGAAATGAAGGAGACCATCAGACAATCTTTTGCTGAATTAAAGACCAGTCTTTTTGATGAGCTGAAAAATGTGGAACAATCCTTAGAATTATCTCTAGGATGTGTTGTGGGAAGTCCAATCAAAGAAGTGATGGATGAAATGAAAGTGTGCCACACTCAAATTGAAAGCTGGACTGGAGCAGTAGTGGCCCTCAGACAATCAGTTGCTTCTTTAACTGCCCTGAGCAGTTCTCAGACACAAGTGGCTAGTGAGATTCGATACATCAAAGAAGTGGTCAAGCAGTTTGTGGAAGTATTTGAGGCTTTCAAAAAATCAGTAAAAGAACACTTTAGCAATCAGGATGCTGTCATTCAGAAAGTGATTGGAAATCTGACTCAGTCTTTCAAGGAGACAGTGGCATTCTCAGTCAAGTCCCTTCCTTCATCTAGCTCTCCTGTAGACCTTGAGCAGTTTAGAAGCCTGCTCAGAGAAGAGCTTACTCAGGCCCGTGCAAATGACACATCATACCTACAGATCCTTGCTACTACAAGAGAAGTCAGTGGCTTTGTTCGTGAGCACCTGCAGGCTGCTACTGCTTCTCAGGAGGCCATCAAAAGTAAAGTGGATTATTACTTTGATCGGATTTTCACCAAGCATCAGTTGAACAATCACTTCAAGCTCATGCTAGAAACTATGAAGCTGCCTCCTGTAACTCAAGCTTTCAAAGAACAAGTTAGCAAGCTACGAGAGTTGACCCCGGCTTTGGATAAATTCTTGGAAAACAAAGATGACTTCTTATCTGCCATGGACAAAGGAGGAAACATCATAATGGATTTCAGGAATCTGCTCCTACCTTTTCTTCATGTGGACTGCACACCTGTTATAGTTCCTCCTGCCCTACCTGTCTCCAACCCCAGTGGTTCTTCCATAATGTCTCCTACTGATGCCCTCAGAAGCCTTAGACCACTGATCCCTCGGCAAGCTACTCACTACAGGCCTTCAGGAGCCTCTGTTGCTGCCCCTCCAGACATTCCTGCTGCCATTCCTCAGCCTGTTGATCCTTCACCTCCTGCTCCATCTTCTTCCTCCAAAGGAAAAGATCCCTTACCTCCAGATGAAGAGGATTGAGTCTGTTTATGTTTTTTTTGATAGGGATCATGTATTCACATTTTGGGTCATGTATTGTACTCCTTATTAATACAATGTTTATTTTCTCTCTCTCTGTCTTTCTTTTTGTTAATCACAAAGGGGGAGAAATAAAGGGAAATAGATAGGGGGAGAAATGGGGAGAAATAGGAAAACTCAAGGGAGAAATGAACCTATACAAAGAGGAGAAATCCTTGCGGATTATACCTAATTTTTGTGCTCATATTGCTAATACTGTGTTTTGCACACTTCTCTCTGATACTTCTATATTTCATACTGACATAATTTGTGATTATCAAAAAGGGGGAGATTGTTGGAATCACCTGTTTTGATAATCCCAAAATCATGCTTAAACATTAACTATGATGTATTAAACCTTTGCATTAATCTTATTATTCTATGCTTAAACGTATTTTATTCTAAACAGTTAATATTCTTACTCTCATAACTTTACTGTAACAGCTTACAGTAGTATTTACATAAGTTTGGTATTGTTAGCTAACAGTCAGAGCTTTCTTCTCAAAGTCACAGTTACAGTTAACTGTCACCTTAAGTTACTGTTGCAATAAGTTCACAGTTACAAGGTTACAGTCGAAGACTAATACAAGCTTACAGTTACAAGTCTACTGCTATCTATTGTCAAAGCTCACAGACGAAGGTCACAGTTACAAGACTTCTGTTCAAAGTTTTCTCTGCTCAAGTTCACCGTCGAACAAGTCTACAGTTGGAACAAGTTCACAGTCGAACAAGCCTACAGTCATAAGCCTACAGTCAAGGTTACAGTTAGACAGCTTCTGTCGACTAAGTCTACTGATGATCGAAGTCTACAGTTGACAAAGGTTACAGTTCTACAAATTTGATGTTACAAGTCTACAGTTAGAAAGGCTACAGTTACATGGAGTAAAAGCTACTATTGCAAGCCTACAGACAGCAAGCCCTTTGTTGAAGTCAGCAGTCAGAAGGAAGTCCACAGTTGGAAGTCCACAGTTGGAAGTCCACAGTTGGAAGACCACAGTTGAAGTCAACAGTGACATACATTCTCGACTCACTATTTTAATTTCTTTATTTCCTACATTTAATCTATCTAACGGTCATATCATACATTTTGATGATTTGTCAAATATCTGATAAAGGTTGTCGGATGTCAGGAACCCGTACCTCGTACCTGCTGAAAAGAAATCTTTTCTGTCCCCTGTCGGGAGATAAATACGAGAAGACTACGCTGCCCAAAAAGAAGGAATGAATGCGAAGGCGAACCAGTGAAGTGCGTGGTGGACGAAATATACCAGAAACACAAGAAGATAAAAACGAGCTCCATCAAGAACACAGAGAAGCATATAGACAATCAAGTATACTCGAGAAGTGTTCTGTGCATACAAGAAGAACCCTGAAGAACTTCATCGACTACATTCTCACTACCTGTGAACCTGGAGCATACGACACTCTGTTTCTCAAACAGAAACGAGAAGAGGACTCAAACTCTCTTCTGATCGAATACAAGAGCTACACTGAGATCACCCGAACCACTTCTAAACTCTACATCTCTTGTTCTGTGATTTATTCTACATTTTGAGCAGTGTGTGTTATCTGCTGTATTAAACACACACACTGACTCCTGTACTTTCACTGGAGGATCTGTAAATCCTCAGCAAATCTTTTTGCACTCCATTTCCCACTGTGGATAGTGGTAGAGGTCTTGTGACCTGGACAGCTTGCTGCTGTTGTTTGTTTTCCTACGATGAACTGTGGTAGAGGTCTTGTGACCTGGACAGTGTGTTCACTGTTGTTAACCCCGATCCAGGGTGTGGATCATTTTATATAAAATTTTGAGAGGACTAAGTGTCGGCTTGAGACTGAACCTCTTGGTTAATTCTGTGTGTTTATAGTTATACTCTATATCCATACTATACATATTTATTTCATATTCCGCTGCTATTACTTTGAAATATAATCTGTCTTCAAAGCTACTTTGATAATTAAATTCTCAAGTGTTTATATTTGTTATAAATCAGTAAGTTAGTTTCAAAAGTTAATTTAATCATAAGATTACGTTAACTGATAATTAATCAATCTTTGAGAAACTAATTGAACCTTTATAATCTATATAAATTCACTACAGTTTAATTTGTTTTTGAAATTGGGGGATTTTGATAGAAATTGTTTTTAACAGAAATTTTAATTGGAACTCAATTCACCCCCCTCTTGAGTGTCCACTCCGACCAACAATAATTATTTAAATTAATAATTTAAATACTTATAATAACATATATTATTCACTTATAACATTTTAACACCCATTTACTAATAATTATTTATTAAAATCATCGTTTGTCGGTGTTAACTGTTGCGTTTTTCATTGAAGTTTTAGTTTTTCAGTTCCAATACTTGTGCTTTGATATTGATTCCATCATATTAAGAATTTTAAACATGTTTTAAATATAATATATATTAATTATATATATATATTTATTGTCATACAAAAAATTTAGAGATAGAAAAATGAAATACATAATTCATGGATACAGTAGGCCGTACACACTCATGAAAAATGTTTTCACTTTTTAATATATAGAAAAAAAGAAATGTAAATAAAAATTAACCTTTAAATAATAATAATAATATCATAAATGACATATATATTAATTAAATCCATCATTATAATCATCCAAGTAAAGTGGTTATGGAAAACAAATTACACCACTATGTGGAAATGGTAAACCGTACATACGCGTGATTGATGTTTTCAATTTTCATAGGATGAAATGATGGTGTACAATGTTTTGTACATAATAATAATAATAATTTATATCAAAATTAAATAATAAATTATTTTATAATGTTTACCATGAATTTAGAGGAGTTAGAAGAGGAAATAAAATTTAAAATTCTTGGTTAATAGTTATACCACTTTGTTGAGAAACCACTTTTAGATTACACCTTAAGCTTTGAAGGTATGGAAATTTGAAAAGACTAGAAGATCTAGGATGTGGAGAAGTAAGATATTAAGGTATTATTTCATATATGTTATGATATATAAGACAAAAAATGTGTGAGTATGAGAGTATAATTGGAACATTTTTATAAATGAGGGGAGGGGCACTCTTAGAATTACTTAAAGTATTAAATTAAAATAAATAAATTTTTATAATCAAGTGACTCAAAATTAAAATATTTAGAATATAGTATGATTATAATTAGAAATAATATCATCCAATAAAATTTAGACAAGTTCATGTGATTTTTTAACCCTTATCATTTAGTTTTAAAATCTCATTAATCCTTTTGACAATTACTATAAAATTAATGTTTTCTACTATTTAAGGGTAAATAATGTTACTAGAAAAGGAATATTGACCTAAAAGTGGACCATGGTTGATATTTTAAACCATATCCCATTAAATTTTCATAATATATTATTTTTATTAATAGTAAATCATTTAATAAAAAAATTATTATAAAATATCATTAATGTCATTTTCTGAAATACATAAAAGTTTTTAATATAATATGTGTCTAACTCATATAAAATGGTTCCAAAATAGAATTGATTGTAATATAAGGAATATATTTACATAATAAAATTATAAAATAATATTTTTATAGGTTTAGTTATCATTTTAAACCTTCTATTTTTGTTTAACCCCTTGGTTTACCAATTTCAACCTTAACCATGACAATGAATTTTTCAATATTAATGATTTATAATTTTAATTATACATTTAAAATTGTATCATAAATGGAAAAGGGATGAAATTTTATACCATTTCAATCCTAATTTTTCTATTGTAATATTTTTTATTATTTTTATATAATTAATGAAAATAAATTTAACATAAAGTACTATTAATTCTATTTTAAGAACTATTCACATAATTTGACTTTGAAAACAACATGAAAGAAAAGAAATTAAAATATAAACCTTGAAAAATCCCAAATATGTTATATTTATCTAATATTTTTTTTTGTAAAACAACAATTCATCCAAATTTTACTTGTTTTAATATTTTATAAAATCATTTATTTTACTTTTCTTATCAATTTAATAAATACCATGTTAAAATTGCATACGAATTTAAGGTAATTGTTCAATCAATAAAAATTAAAAAAATTACCATGATAAAAAAATTAATAAATTTATAAAATAAACATTTATAAACAATCTTTTCTTATTTTTATCATTATGTAAAAATTTTAGAGATATTAAAGTGAAGAGAGTGACATAATGTATTTTTTCATTTCCTAAAATAATATAAGGTCATAATCAAAGACAAATTTAACAAAGTGGTGATATATTTTATAATTGGATGTAAATTACTGAAATAATCTCATAAAATAAGATAAATTCAAGTTTTAGAGAAATTTTAAATCCTTATCCCAAATTTTTAATCATATTTTACCTGTTTTACCCTTATCGAGGTGACAAATATTTACAATGGTTATTATACATAATGATGAAGAATAAAAGAGATCTTTTTAGAAAAATTTATCCACATTATTATAAATATGGAATAAATTTTCAATATTAAATTCATATAATCATTAGAATTTAATTTAAAATTAAACCTATAAAACGTGACAAAAAACATTTTTCTTGGAAAAAATGTTTCCTGAAGTATAAATTTTTTTATACCAAAATCCAACTTAAATATAATTCCAATAGCCATAATTAAATTATTCATAATATGAATGAACTAATTTTATTTTTTAAAATAAATTTAATCAAAATTTATCTTTTATAAATTCATTAAATGAAAAGATAGTTTTAAGTAAAATCAATATTTTTCACCATTTATAAGAAAATAAATCTTGTCAGAAAATTATAAAAAATTAACTCTAAGATAATTATGAAATGATGATTTCAAAAATTTAGTTAAAATTTTCAAATAATTTTTATAAATTTAGAAAAAACTAATTATATTACTTATTTACAAAAATTAGGACAAACCATTTTTGAGGAAAAATGTATTTTATTTTATATAAGGACCTTACTAAAAATATACTTGCATCATTTAGAAAATTTATAATTTATTTTAAAACAAAAATATTCATATAAATTCCTAAAATTTAATGGTTAGGTTATAATTATATACTATATTATAGTTCATTTATACTCAGGGTTGCGTGTATTTCAAGCTATAGAAAAAATTAATTTTTTTTGAAAAGAAATATATCATAAAATCTAGGGGTGTTACATTCTACCCCCTTAAATAAATTACACCCTCAAAATTTTACTAGGTCATAAATGGTTTAACATTTATTTAAAACCCACAACATACATAGGGATAATAAAACTTATTTTGAAAAGGAAAAGTGATAATCAAAAAGGTTACATCAAATGTCACATATTTGGGTTCCCAGATAATGAGAACATTGGTGGGAAGTTAAAATATAAACATGGAAGAAAATACTGATGAATAATGACGAATAAAGGGTTATAGAGAACATGGTCATTATAAAGTTAATGAACAAAAAAAACCCTAAATCAGTGTGTTTTGAAAAATACCATCGATTCATCATAAATGAATTAATAAGATAAAATTTTTATTTCAAGATACTTTTACTTGATTTAAGGGATTCCTTTATCATCTATAATAATAACATAAAGAAATATACTTACCTGACAAGTATAATTTAATCCTTTAGTAAATTTCCACTAAAATATCATCTTTTTCTCCAAAATATTAGTATTAAAGGTGTATTTTTCATTATAGAAGCACTAAAATAAACCTTTAGAGAATTACATAATACACAAAATAATAAAAATATATTCCTATTATATTTACTAAAACCTGAAATTCTAGCACAAAGAAAGATAATACCCAAAATGAATAAACCTCTATATGAACTAATAATACATTAATCTCCAAAATTTAACAATAAAACCAAAGGTTTAACATATATCATTTAATAAATAAATAACCATATATCCCAAATAACCTTAATAGCCTCAAAATTAAATAATATTTTAACCTCAAATATTATCTCATACTCTTCAAATTACATATCAAAAAACATAATAACATTATTCCCAAAGAATCATTTATGTTAAACCTAATGATTATATATACCTCAGCTCCATAAAATTTCTCCTGAAATATCACTAATAACATAAAAATCTCAATAATTCAAAAAGATATGATCCTATAATATGGTTATAGAAATAAAATTAATCTTTATCTGTCAAATATTTTAAGTAAATTTTTTTTCATACTAACCAATACATCATGTAGGCCACTGGTATGTGTTTCACTCTTATCACCATTTGGTTGTGGGCTCAAGCCCCATGACCTTGATGAATGTGATAAGTTGTTTCCCAGCCCATGGGTTGTCACTTTTCTAAAACATTATTAATATAATTCATACAAAATTTAAAAAAATATGATTTATATCCTCAAAAAATAAAATTAATCAACAAATCACTTTTTAACCACTAAAGTTTTCTACACAACTAATTTTTTTGAAAAAAAAAATAATCTTAATTAATTATTTTTACCTTAACATCAATGATAAAATTAACTCTAAGTTTATCAATAACTTTAAACTTATTTCCACAAAATATAAAATATTTAATCCTAAAATAATATTCTCACTAAAACATTTGCTAAACCAAACGGTTGTATTCCCATAAATTTCTCCCAAAATATCCTTAATCATGTTAAAGTGAAATCATATAAAACCTCAATAGAAGTATCTATGTATTTAAACTTATGATCGAACTTAGACTTACCAACCCGTGAAACTTTAAGTTTATCCCATAATACTATGAAATATAGGTTTCTAAAGGCTTTATTCTCCCATTCATCATAATAGTTCATAAAAAAAATGTAAATTAACCCAATTGTATCCCATGAGAGTGTCAAACTTGGTGCATTGTAAGGTCACACTCACCGTTCACTAGAATGATGGACAAGAAATATTTGATCAACTATTTTTGTGGTTATTACCCCTAGATGCATCAATTCCAAAACCATGTGGACTTATAGTATCCATATAGAGATGTATTTATATGAAAACCACATATTATATACTATACAAACACTTTAGGATTTTATCCTATACTTAGACTTATCCTAAAATTATGTCATAGGGTTATGTTCCATAATCTATGGTTTCCTAAATATAGTTCCAAATTTTTATACTAATCTTCCTAAGATACCAACTGTAAATACTCCGACCACAGTAACCCATAGTTAGTGGTTACTTTATTACATTGGAACTAGATGCAGGTGACTATATCCGAAAGGACTGAATAGTTTAGTAGTATTGATAAACTAGATATATAAATGAATCTCAATAAATTTTAAAACATAATATAAAAACAAGTATTTTCTTTGATAAAATCATCACTTTATCTAGAATATCCTTACATATCAATCATAGTAAACTTCCTGACATACCAGGGAAAGGAAAAAAATAAGGGTGAGGTAAAATGATCAATAAGGTTTATGTATAATGGAAGCTTTATTGATTAAATAAGGAATAATCAAAATGGAAAGGTAAATAACTGAAAACACATACTATTTAATCAATAACTCGATAATGAATAATAATATAATCAACGATGATAAAATAATTCTATATAAATAATCACACAATAACTATTACAAAAATCACATATACATCAATAATGTCATGAACCCTCCGCAAAATGATACCCCAATGAGGGGAGAGAGATAGTGAAAACCTATGTCACACTTCCAGAAGGCCCCGAGTTAGAAACTATCACTGAAGGTATAATAAACATGCATATGGGAGGTATTAGCCTCTAAGAGAAACCGGAAAAATAGAAAGATAATAAGGTTAGAACAACCAAAAATTAATTATACATATATATAAAATAAATACCAAGTGAAAAAATACAGTGCCATACAATACTAAAACAATTTAAAGGGAAACTATAATTACTAAGAAGGTAAATATGGCTGTGACAACGAATCCAAAATAGGTCCTAAAAATCCACGAGCTTGTAATATATAGTTTGATATAAAACCTTCTCCAGCAGACCTGAAAAACATTTTATATATACATAGGGTGATCATAACAGCACACTCAGTAAGATCCTCCCCTGAGCCTGTAATGCAAAGGATAAAAAAATAATGCTAAAGCACAATGAATAATAGTGAATCTAAATAATCACCTAAATAGGTATAATAAGTTCCCAAAGTAACCATGGATATCTCTCACCAAGTATCACATACTAGAGAGCATATAATATAATAATAAAAACATAAAGGTTACCCTTCTCCTACTTCCCTACTGGTTTTCCGCTCTACCCTAACATTGCATGTCTTGATCCATCTATATCCAAAAGTAAGATGACTTGAAATCACCTGGGAAAGGCATGAAAACATGCACCACATGCATCACATAACCACATAATTTAATCCATATATCCCTATAAAATAGCCAATTAGTTCCTAGAATCCACTATAGCCCATATGACATGTATCATACATCGAGTATTATACCTCAAGCCCTTACAATCCATACATCGAGTAAGTACCTCAATACATCACAACCTATACAACTTATACCTATAATAATCCTTTGGATTATATATCTGATAATAAATGTGTGAAAAATAAATACAAGACATAAAAAACCTCTACACACATATATGAGGAAAATAAACACTATGCATACTGGTACAAGTAACTACCAAGAGAATAGAGTAGGGAAAATGGGGGTAGTCATTCATTTATTCTTCCACCAGGATGTTGGAGAAAAACCTTCCCAAAGTCTACTGGGTGTTAGTTTACCTAACAAACATGGGTGGGGAATAATATTAAATCATATAACATACATGATATAATATATATAACAACCACACTATGTGAATAACATGGTATTAGACATAACTGTAACTAACATCACTCAGACTCCCGACTGTCTCTACCAAGACCAGTTATCCTATAAGAATATAATCATATAAAACAACTACATTAATTAATTATTTCTTTTTTATTACTTAATTCCATTAATGAATTTATTATCCATTAATTAACCATTAATTTTTTTTACCTTATATTACATTACATTAATCATCAGAGTAAATTCCATTCCCTCAAGCATAATCCAAACCATGTTCTCATTTTATCATGATTACCATCTTTTATCATTTGTATCCCACCACCAACCAAACCCATGGGTTAAGAATTATTTATTCATAATTAGCATCTTTCCATATCTAAGTACTCTAGGAAAACCATTCTAAGCTACTATTAGAGGAAACATGAATCCAAGCACATCTTGCTATCTCATGTAGTGGGGAAAGGAATGAAAATAAAAAATAAACCTGGACAACATCCATTAAACATATTCAAAAGAGATCATACCATATCTAATCATATAATCAATAGGAAATCCCACCTTTAACCCATTATATTGCCTCTGTTTCCATCCCAAACACCCATACACATATACCAATTCATCTCTCCATTACAGTAATCAATTTCTTCCAATCCTTCTAGACATCCCTACCTACATATATCACATAAGCCATCCTAGGCTCAGAAATACCAAGATCACATCACATCTGGGACTCTCGTCCTCATATTAACCATCCCATTCTTAGCTATATTAGCCTCATATCACAAGTCTCAAATCTAGAGCACATCATAAGGAAGAAACAATAAACAAGAAATCAATAAGGCAATCTTGAACTTAAATCAAGGCATCCAACCTTCACACAAATGAGCTCTCATGGTTCCCAAAACAAGGAACTTGACCTTCTCAAGAAAAAATGGAAAATCACGCCCTAAAAAATTATATTTATCACATAATAGGTTCTTATTCCATTTTCAATTAACTGATTCATCATTAACAGGTTCTAACTATAGTAAACCTAAGGCATCAAGCTATAAAAAGCTACTAAATTAATTAATTAATTAATTTATACATGCTTCCTAGAATAAAAACATTCTTATTTATCATTATTTGTAATTATTATTAATAAGATGAAACATAATTCACATTATTTATCCATTCTATTAATCATATGGAAGATCAAATTTAAAATTAAACATGTGAATTGTTTCAATTTTATTATCATAAAATTATGTTAACCACTGGATTGTAAACATGCCACTTATTTAATTTCACAAGAAAATTAATTATCAATTAATTATGACTTTACATTCATTATGAATTTCAACATTATACTCTAATCATAACAAAATTATAACAAAACATACAATATAGATATCACACTATCTAGAAAAACATTAGGAAAACCACTATAATTGTATAAAGCAACAACATCATCAATATGCGATCACCATCAAATTTATTAATATAGTTTAATAATTATTAGTTAAATTTCATTGTAATTCAAAGGTATAAATCATAATCAATATATGATTTCACATAAATAAATAGAGAAGTAACAAATCCCCTATCTCAAAGGTGTCGACATTCTTCGCATAAGAATGAACCACACCACAATTTATAATCACCAATCTTAAAATAACTTCATCCATACAAGGACTCCATACCACAACCACACCAATAAATACTAAGAAAATTCCCATTATAAACATAAGAAATAATCAACCATTTCATAAAAAGAATAAATGGGAGGAAAACAAGACTGAATGGGAAAAAACTGCAAGAGATTGAGGTAGAACTCACTATGGATCACCACATATCAATGATGGAAGGCCAAGGATTGATTCAAATCGAAGGGATCTTAAAACACTAATGAAGGTAGATGTTGTTCACCTATAATGAGAGATAGATGTACCGTAAGATGTATGGTTTGTGAAAACATAACCAGCTTCACCCTTCGAAGACACACTACACGTGGGATCTACATGACATGTAATCCCCTTTCACATCATGTAATCTTTAGGGTTAAGTTTATGCTGAAAGAAACATATCCTTTTATTATTTAACCTAAAAAATTTACATGTTGTGAACTGACCCCATAAAAGTTGTAAACCACCCCTTCACATTGTGTAACTTTACATGATGTGAATTCTTTCCGATTCCAGCATTTTTTAGCCAAACCCCTCCAAACCACTTCCAAACCTCCCATGAGAACCACAAACCTCAAAAAAACATAAAGGGTCAGTCCACATGGATATGGTCCCTTACATTAGACAACTCTCAAAAAATTATAATCCTCATGAATCCAAACCAAACCCAGAGAGAAAATAGAAGGGGGTAGTCTTAACAACCACCCCATGAGATACCTCTCATGGATTTAGTCATGATAGGATCTCAACCACCTCAATTAGAGGATAAAATCACAAAACCATGCAATAGAAACAACTAACTCTTAAACACTCTCATAAGGAAAAATATCTCAAACAAGAGTAAATCTATAATAAGAAACAAGAGGAAACCAACTCATAAACTAAAAGGGTCCATATCAACAAGAGAAAAACCTTAAAAGAGAATAGATAAACATCAACCAAGTTAGGGTAATGAGTGTTCATCTATGACTCCCATTCCTAGGTACTCTCCTCCATGCCACCATGATGTTGGGCGGAGAAAAACGGAGTGATGGCAAGAGGGGGGGTGAATTGCCTTTTAAAAAAAATGATTAACAAATTAAAATCAAAGTTGAAATCAAAGTATGTGCAGTGGAAAATAAAAGAGGCAATCACACAAGAAATTGTTAACGGAGTTTGGCATAAAACCCGGCCTACGTCTCCGCTCCCAACTCAACCGTTGAGAGATTCTACTGCTTGCTTTTCAATGGTTTTAGCAAGAAACCCACTAGGCTTTGAGGTAGCACTAGAACCTATTACAGCTTGCTTTTGGTGGTTAAGCAAGAACCCACTTGCTTTTGATGGTTGAGCAAGAACCCACTATCCTTCTTACAGGTGAAGGATAGCTCACCTATGTCTCAAGCTATTTAAAGGAAAGCTTGACAACCTCTTCACACCTTAATGGTGATGTGAAACCCAAAAGAAAGAGGGGATGAGAAAAGTTTGGGGTTTGTAGGCACAAACCCAATTTTAAGTTCAAAATATATAAAGCAAGAAAAACCGTAATTGAGGAAGACTTGGGCGCCAAAGTATGATGGAGTTGATGTAGCGTGCTCTCCCAAGCTTCTTGAGGTGCTCCTTGGAATGGAAATTGGTTGGAGCACTTGAGGATCCTTGAAGGTGGAGCGCCGGAGGTTCGCCAAATGTTCAACAATATGTCCGAGCGCTTGGTATATTATCTGATTTGTGTCCGGGGCTTACTCAGCCTTTATTTATAGGCATGGAACCCATTGGGGGCCTTCGGAGCCGTTGTAAAGGGCCTCGGAGCCGTTGGAGGCCAAAAGAGGGTTGACTGGTCAAAGCTAACGGCTAGTTTGACTGGGCTACCGGCTGGCCGGTACAGCCCCACCGGCTGGCCGGTGCCTTGGATGTTGAGAAGGCCTTCTGCCCAGGCAGCACCGGCTGACCGGTGCCAGAGCCACCGGCTGGCCGGTGGGCAGACAGTAGCTGCCACTGTTTGACTGGATGCCACCGGCTGGCCGGTGACAGAGCCACCGGCTGACCGGTGGAGCCTGGCAGTGGGCAATGCCTCTGCCAGGTCCACCGGCTGGCCGGTGCTATCACACCGGTTGGCCGGTGGACTGCAATTCAGTCCATTTTTTCATCTTTCGTGGGCCAATCCTTTGGCAATCAATTGCCTATCAACAAAAACACTTAAAACACAATTAGATAAACATGAAAGTGATTGTGATCATGAAAATTAAACCACGAGGGGATACGAGAGGTACAACAATCTCCCCCTATTTTGATGATCACAATCACCAAAACAATCAAAGTAAAATACTGAAATTAAAGACATTCTTAAAGGATAATTTGAAAATAAATCAAAGCATGATAGAAAATATTCTCCCCCAATCAATCAAGAAATTTCTCCCCCTTTGTGATTATCAAAATAGCGTGGGGCATAAAACTTGATTGAGAGAAAGAGTTTGAAAAACTAGATATGAGAATTGAAAAATCAATTGAGATTTTTGAAATTGAAATGAAAATTTGAATAACAGTTTGAATTGAAAGTTTTGAATCAAAAACCAATTGAAATTTGAAATTTGAAACCAAATGAAATTTTTGAAATTGAGAGTTTTGAATCAAAAATGAATTGAAAATTTAAATTGAAAAATGAATCGAAAGAGTTTTTTTGAATTTAAGAAAATTTCTCCCCCTAAATAAAACAAAAGATCATCGGGGAAACGAAACTATTTTTGGCCCGGAGAGACTCGCCAAAAGGGATTTTTCAATCCAAATTTGTTTCATGGCGGGTCTTCTCCTATAAAATTCGTCCGAAAAGTAAATAGATTTAGGAATACCATAACGGGCATTTTTGCAATCGCATTCATAAATTAGGTGCCCGGGTTTTTTTCAATAATTGCAAAATTTATAACTAGAGCTCCCCCTTACAAAAACAGTGGGTGCATGGGAGGAGGAGGCTTGGTTGGTATAGCCAAGTCCTTGAGTGGTCCTAGAAACCCTTTGAGAACCCAATAATTTGGTCAAATTTTGTTCACCTTGGGTGAACTTGGCTAAGGATTCTCTAAGGTCCTTGATGGTTGATTCCAAAGAATCAACATTTGGGAAATTTTGGATTTTTAGGGAGAGTTCCTCCTTCTCTTTGAGAAGTTGGTCTTTTTCGGAGGAAAGCTTTTTGAAATTCTTTTTCAAAGCAACGAATTTTGACGAGAGTTCATGAAAACCTTTTTCTAGTTGGTCTCACACATGTTGAAGTTCTTCATATGATAAATGATTAAAAGAATTTGAAGATGAGGATGAGGATGAGGAATCAGAAGAAGTTACCTCGTGAAATGCCATTAGGAATTTAGTACCTTGGTCGCTCGAGGAGGAGGAGGAGGAGGATGAGGAGGTGTCACTCCATGTCGCCTTGAGGACCTTTTTCTTTCCTTTTTCCTTTTGTGTGGCCCGTTTCTTGTTGAGTGGGAAATCGGGCTTGTAATGGCCCTTTTCGCCGCACCCGTAGCATTTCACCTTGGGCTCGGATTTTGCGGTGGGTTCTTGCTTTCGGTGCTTGCAGGATTTCGTCTTTTTGTGCTTCTTCATAATCTTGTGCATTTGGCGGGCGAGATTCTCCATTTCCGAGTCGCCGCTTGAAGATGAAGAAGATGAGGAAGATGAGGATGATGAGGAGGAGCTTACTTCTTTTTGTACCTTGAGGGCAATGTTATTTGGTGTCTTGATTGGTGTGCCCTCCTTTTGAGCTTGCCTCCTCATCGTGATCTCGTACGTCATTAGGGATCCGATGAGCTCTTCTACCGGCATGTTCTTTACATCCTTAGCTTCTTGGATAGCCGTCACCTTAGGTGCCCATGAGCTCGGAAGGACCCATAGAATCTTCTTGACCATTGCTTCAGCTGAAACATCATCACCAAGAGATTTTCTACCATTGCAAACGTCAGTGAAGCGTGTAAACATTTCAGAAATAGACTCATTTGGATGCATGGAAAAGCTTTCAAAATCTTGTCTATACATGTCTAACCTAGTATCCTTAACTTTGTTAGTGCCCTCATGGGTCACTTCCAATAGTTTCCAAATTTCATGAGATGAGGTGCAAGTGGAAACTCGGTTGAACTCATTTCGGTCAAGGCCGCAATGTAGAGCGTTCATGGATTTGCCATCAAGCTCAAAGTTTCTAATATCGGCGGGGGTCCATTTGGATTCGTCGGGGGTAGACAAAGTATAACCTTGCATGAAAATTTTGTAAATAGGATATCCTATGCTTCTTAAAAAAGTGGTCATGCGGGTTTTCCAATAATTATAGTCGGACCCATCAAAAAATGGAGCCCGACCCAAAGAAAAGCCTTCGGGGGCGAAAGAAGTGGATGCCATCACAATGGATCTTTAATTTGAAACCGGTTAGGGTATTACTCAAATTACCCCTCTGATACCAATTGTTGGGCGGAGAAAAACGGAGTGATGGCAAGAGGGGGGGTGAATTGCCTTTAAAAAAATGATTAACAAATTAAAATCAAAGTTGAAATCAAAGTATGTGCAGCGGAAAATAAAAGAGGCAATCACACAAGAAATTGTTAAAGAAGTTCGGCCTAAAACCCGGCCTACGTCTCCGCTCCCAACTCAACCGTTGAGAGATTCTACCGCTTTCTTTTCAATGGTTTTAGCAAGAAACCCACTAGGCTTTGAGGTAGCACTAGAACCTATTACAGCCTGCTTTTGGTGGTTAAGCAAGAACCCACTTGCTTTTGATGGTTGAGCAAGAACCCACTATCCTTCTTACAGGTGAAGGATAGCTCACCTATGTCTCAAGCTATTTAAAGGAAATCTTGACAAACTCTTCACACCTTAATGGTGATGTGAAACCCAAAAGAAAGAGGGGATGAGAAAAGTTTGGGGTTTGTAGGCACAAACCCAATTTTAAGCTCAAAATATATAAAGCAAGAAAAACCGTAATTGAGGAAGACTTGGGCGCCAAAGTATGATGGAGTTGATGTAGCGTGCTCTCCCAAGCTTCTTGAGGTGCTCCTTGGAATGGAAATTGGTTGGAGCACTTGAGGATCCTTGAAGGTGGAGCGCCGGAGGTTCGCCAAATGTTCAACAATATGTCCGAGCGCTTGGTATATTATCCGATTTGTGTCCGGGGCTTCCTCAGCCTTTATTTATAGGCATGGAACCCATTGGGGGCCTTCGGAGCCGTTGTAAAGGGCCTCGGAGCCGTTGGAGGCCAAAAGAGGGTTGACTGGTCAAAGCTAACGGCTAGTTTGACTGGGCTACTGGCTGGCCGGTACAGCCCCACCGGCTGGCTGGTGCCTTGGATGTTGAGAAGGCCTTCTGCCCAGGCAGCACCGGCTGACCGGTGCCAGAGCCACCGGCTGGCTGGTGGGCAGACAGTAGCTGCCACTGTTTGACTGGATGCCACCGGCTGGCCGATGACAGAGCCACCAGCTGACCGGTGGAGCCTGGCAGTGGGCAATGCCTCTGCCAGGTCCACCGGCTGGCCGGTGCTATCACACCGGTTGGCCGGTGGACTGCAATTCATTCCATTTTGCCAGATTTCTTGGGCCAATCCTTTGGCAATCAATTTCCTATCAACAAAAACACTTAAAACACAATTAGATAAACATGAAAGTGATTGTGATCATGAAAATTAAACCACGAGGGGATACGAGAGGTACAACACATGAAACCACAAGACATGAACAAAGGGAATATTATGCCTCTATAACACCTTCTCCTAGAATTCCTATATATCCATAGGTTTCTCCTAAAAGGTCACATCATCGTCAACATCAATGTCACCCCAATCGATGACATGAGATTCATTATCAATAGAATGACGTTTCTGTGACACATGAAAACATTGTGTTTCTGGTTCATCTGTAAGGGAAGTGTTATCCAATATTCCATGGATCCTACATGACCGAACACCTTGAAAGGCCCAAAAAGCCGAGGAGGAAGCCTACTCCCACTGCAAAACCTTCATTCCCCACAAAGAGGAGTCACCTTCTAAAACACGTGATCTCACACTTTGAACTAAAAAGGTATCCTCCTATGACCAACATAGTATTTTTGATGATCATATGAATCTTTCATCGTCATTCTAATTAC
Organism: Viscum album; assembly: GCA_963277665.1. Classification (NCBI taxonomy): domain Eukaryota; kingdom Viridiplantae; phylum Streptophyta; class Magnoliopsida; order Santalales; family Viscaceae; genus Viscum; species Viscum album. The sequence continues at coordinate 723,456,618 of OY728165.1, forward strand.
TTTAAAAATCTATATCATATTCTATACCAATTCTATCTTAATAATTGTAGCCTCTCCGACCTTGCTCCAGCATAATGAAGAACAGAAATGTCAATTTCAAAAATATTTAAATGGCGCTATACCAATAGTGGAGTGGAAACTATTATTTTAAGAAAATTCAACCAAGGGATGGTACCTCATCCACAAACCTTCAAAATCTGAGTCATAAGAGCACAACATGTCGTCAAGATTCTAGATGGTCTTCTCTATCTAACCATTCATCTTTAGATAAAAAGAAGTGATTAGGAATAATTAAAAGAAAAAATCATGATAGAAACCTCTCCACACCCTGGAGGTAATACAAGGATCTCAATCAAAGATGATTTTCCCCAATGACACTATTGAGTCATACCCCTTCCTCTAGATACCACCTCAACAAAACCCCCATTGATATCGACTCCCTGATCACTATAAAGTGGGATGATTTTATCAAATGATCCACTATCACCCATATAGAATCATAACCTCCATAATAACGAGGAAAACTAGTAACAAAGTCTATCGAGATGTACTCCCACTTCCACTGGGGAATATCTAATGGTTGAAACAAACCACTAGGAATATGATTCTCAACCTTCACCTTTTGGAAGACCAAACATCAAGAAATAACACCGCAACTGCATGCTTCATCCCCAGACACAAAAACCAACCACTCAAAGATTGATATATCTTTTTCACATTGGTATTTATATCCAAAGGTGAAATATGGAAATCTTGAAGAACCATCTCATGAATCACTGAAGGAATGCTAATCCTTCTATGAAATAACACATGGTGTTGTCCATACTCCAACTAACCATCAGGGGAATCGAAAAAAAACCTGGTCTCTCTATACCTCTACCTTAGGATCCCCTATCTAAGAATACTCTACCTGCTACACAAAATATGACCACACCATCATCTGGAAAAGACAACCTCTGCCTCCAAAATCTACCATATCAAGATTCATCACGGAGAGTTCTTCCATCACTCTCTAGGAATCTCTATATTTATATATGACATCACTACATGACTTTCTAGTCAGTTTATTGGCTATAACATTTCCCTTTTATAAAATATAAAAAATCTCAAAGTCTCAATACTTTAATAATTATATCCACTAATGCTATCACAAGTTCAAGTCACGCTAAGATAAGACATACCTTAGGTGATTATGGTCAGTAAAAATCACAAAACAATCACTGATGAGGTAATGTTTCCACAAATTTAAATAAAACACCGCTTCCTCCAACTCAAGATCATGAGTGGAATATTTAAACTCATGTATATGTAATCGATGAGACCCATAAGAAATAACTGATATCTTCTGAATCAGAACACAACCCAATATAATATGTGAAGTGTCATAGGAAAACTCAAAATAAACTCCCTCTACTAGAAAACATAGGACTGGAGCACTATAAAACTTATCCTATAGATAATCAGAAGATTCTTGGAACTAGTTAGTCTATAAGAAAACTTGATCCTTCTGGGTAAAGGATATAAGAGGACTCTCAACATGATATAAATCTGCAATGAACCTCCTATAATAGAATATAAGACCAAGGAAACTCCACACCTCTACCACTGTCTTGGGGACTTCCCAAGATACAACCACCTCTATCTTAATAGGATCCACAGTTTCTCCCAACTGGGATAATACATGACCTAAGAAATGGACTTCAAGATCCTAGAAATCACACTTTGAAAACTTACTAAAAAAATAATCATGGTGAATAACTCCCAAAATATCATGTAGATCCTATGCATTATCCTCCTTAGATATAGAGTACAAAAAGATGTCATCAATGAAAACCACCACGAACTTATTCAGGAACTCTCTGAAATATTGTGTTCATCAAACCCATGAACATAGTTAGATCATTTGTCACAAAGAACGACATCATAAAAAAATCATAATTCCCATGAAAACAAAACAAATTAGTCATTGGGATATGATCATCCTTTACCCACATCTAATGATATCATGACGACAAATTGATCATTGAGAACCAACTTTATCCTTTCATTTGATCTAATAAATCATCAATCCACAGAAGAGAATAGTGGTTATTCACTATCACTTTTTTCTAGTGGTAATAATTGATACAAATCCAAAAAATTCCATCAAACCACTTCATGAACAAAACTAGTGCACCCCAATCTATCATACTCAGTCAAAAAAACCACACTGCAACTAGTCATTAAGTTATACTCACAGCTCACACTACTCAAAAGGCTCCCTCCTATATGAAAACATCGAGATAGGAGACACGCCTGACTATAGATCAATCCCAAACTCGATATCTCGTGGAGGGGGTAACGCTACAAACTCCCCTAGAAAGACATAAGGGTACTCTTTCACAACCCTATTAAACACCAACTACTAAACCTCTGATGAAATCAACATCAACTCGTCCATCGAAGATGACATAGACAAAACACACCTATAACCCATCTGAGGTTCTCACTCATCATAAATCACCATTATATCTCTATCAACAACATACAACACAACCTAATTTATGAAGAAATCTACAATAGTCTGCAATGAATACAACTAATCCATGATAAGTATGATTCCATATGTCTATATATGTAAACATAGGAAATATCTCTGGGAGTGGTGCTACCCCAGTAATAGCTCAAAATATCTACATATATCATACATTTCATCATGACCTACAACTTGCATAGTCAATGCCAAGGGCACTGTAAGCCTCTCTACTTCAAGTCTCAAATAATGGAAAAGGGTATGTGATACAAAGGAGCTTGTCGCTCCTAAATCAAAAAAAAGAACAAACCCTCATTGAAAATAATTAAAGGGTAACTCAAACGATTCCTGGATCTCTTGAGGCTAGTAATGCTAAAGCATGAAGCTAACCACGACCCGCTCAATGACCTCTTATACCCTTATAACAACCACATATATGGATGTGTTTTTCTCTATAAGGATGAGGGGAATCTTGGGGATGTACTATGCCTACCCCATATCCTCTCTACTAATCCCAAACTAGACCACCCTGCTACTGCTGCCTCAACTGAAACTTTGTCAATGGTGAAACCTAAAGTGAAACACCTAGCACATGTTGACCAGTTAGAAAGGTTGGGCACTCTCACCGCTAATGAAATAAAATTCTATAATAAAAACATGCATATAATCCCTCGACATGAGTTTTAGAACCATCTACCTCAGAGAAATGAGATCATGAGGGATGAGACCTACCTCTGATGATTGAAAACTCTTATATCATGATAAATGGGAACCCTAGACCATAGATATAAATCATGAGGAATCCTGATGACTCCCCTCTCACGATGTCCCAATTCTGGCCAACATCTTACCTATAACCTCTACCCTTTACAATACCACAAAATACATCTTCATCATAAATAGGGTTACCTAGAACTAGATATATAGATGAAAATCCCCCTCAAAATACCTTACCCTGGCCTCTTTATATGGAAATAGGTTAGGAGAATATCATAGAAGGGTCCTGAAATGGATTCTGGACTCTTGTACACTAGTGCCCCCCTTCTAAAGGGTAGGCTTCTCTTGAAAACCGGCTTCCTTCATGGTCGAAGAAAGAAACTACACTATGAACTGGTCCTAGAACTTCTCCGATGAGACTACCAACTTCTCATGATCCTTTAGGAATACGAACCACCAATGCCTCATTACTCTATAAATCATCATCCCAGCCAACGAAACCTAGCGCTCCTTCCAAGAATGGATCTAACTGAAATCTATATCAACCTTCTCCAACCAGTATTATGTGAATGCATATGAAATGGATCCCTTAAACTTATACAAATTGTGGCATTAAAACTCTTGGAGTGTACTTCTCCAGCTGACATCGTCGCCGATCTCTACTATGTGGTGATCTGTAGGCACATCCCACTGAATATATTCTACACAAACCTAATGAGGACATCGACCTGAATCCATAATTTCAAAAATAATAAGCTAGTAGACTTATAAAACTAGAATATGGAATAATTAAATTCAATTAATTAATTAATTTATAATCTTGTTAATTTTTTAACCTATACCATGGTCTAACCATTTCAAACACAACCTCAAAGAAGAATGATGCATGATCTGTTCCTATGTCTTTACCCTACAACCAGTATCACTTCATTTTCTAGGCACAGTAAGCTTAAAGATCCATTAATTAGATCATAGAGGGCCCTAAATACCCATGTATTATTCGATCTTACTTGTTTACATTACTTACTAAACTTAGCTAACACCATTTACCTATCAACCCATGAAACCTTACCTGTGCCTAACTCCAAATCCATCCTATCCCATAACCTAAAACTTTGATAAAACTATGTCATGACCCCCTCTCCATAAATATACCACAATGAGGCAAGAGAGATAATGACTACACGAGTCTCTCCTCCAGTATGCATCGAGTTGGAAACTATCATTGGGGGTATAATAAACATGTATAAGGGAGGCATTACTTTCGAAGAGAAACCTGTAAAAGAGAGAGATAAGAAATATATAACAACCAAAACCTACTATTAAATATATATAAAAGAAATATGAAGTGAAAACATGTAATTCCATACAGTACTGAAATAACTAAATGGGAAACTTCTAGTAACAAAAAGGTAAATATGGCAATGACTATGAAGCCAAAACAACTCCTTCAAAACCATAAGCTAGTAATATCCAGACCGATCTCCAACCTGCTCCAGCAGACCTAAAATATATATATATATATATATATATATATATATATATATATATATATGGTGATAATAATATTATACTTAGTAGGATCCTCCCTGAAGCCTCTCGTGGAAAAGATAAATAAATAATGCTAAAGATGAATGAAAAATAGTGAAATAAATCATCACCTAAATATATATACTAAGCTACTAGAATTACCATGGAAGTATCTCACCAAGAATCACATAAAAGAGAGAATATAAACATGGGTTACCTGATTCTACACAGAAACCAATTGAAAGAAACATGCTCGAGGACTTGACCCCATAACCTACGCCCCCAACCCCTACCTCCCGTGCCACCCCAGCCGCATGCGGGGGGCCAAGAGAGCATATAATATAATAATAAAACATCAATAACACCCTTCTCCTTCTTCCCCACTAGTTTTTCTCTCTGATCCAATGTCACATGTCCTGATCCATCTTTCTCCAAAAGTAAGACAACCCAAAAACACCTGGTCATGGCATCACAACATGCACCTCATGCATCACATAACCACATCATCACATCCACATATTTATATATAGTAACAAGGTAGTTTCTAAAATCCATAAAATCCAGTATGACATGTATCATACACCAGGTATTATACCTCAATCCATTACAACCTATACACCAAGTAAGTACCTCAACACATCACACTCTATACATTTCATACCTATGATAATCATTTGAATACTATATCCGGTAATACATGGGTGTTAAATAACTATAATCCATCCAAAACCTTTATAGAAATATATGGGAAAATGTACCGTCATGCATACCAGCATAGGTAAATACCAAGAGAAGAGATCAGGTCTGTATGGGGTAGTCATCCATCCATCCTCCTATCGAGATGTTGGTGAAAACACCCTCCCAAAGTCCACTGGGTGTCGGTTTCCATAACCAACATGGGTGGGGTAACATATAAAATCACAAAATATACATGATATAATATACCTCAAAACCACACTATGGGAATAACCTAATATTTGACACAACTACAGGAACGTTGCTCGGACTCCTGTCTTCCACAACTAAGACCAGATATCCTATAATCAAATAAGAATATAAAAGAGATACATTAACTAATTATTTACTTTTTATTATTTCATTCCATAAATTAATTCATTATCCATTAATTAACCATTAACATTTTCCACCTTACATTACATTACATTAATAATCAGAGTAAAGTCCATTCCCTCCATGTATAATCCAAACCACATCCTCTGTTTATCAGGATTACTATATTTTATCATTTTCATTACAGCACCAACAAACCCCATGGTTGAATAATTATTTATTCATTATTAGAATCATTACATAACCAGGTACTCTAGGAAAACCATCCTAAGATACTACTAAGAGGAGACATGAAACCAAGCACATCTAGCTACCTAAAGTAACGGGAAAATGAATTTTGATAAATAAAAAACCCAACCATTATCCATTAAACAAATGCATAAGCAATCATACTATCTATAATCATTTCATCAATGGGTAATCCAAAATTTAACCCATTTTATCACCTCCAGTGCCATCCCCGACACCCACATGCATATAATGATGAATCTTTCTATAATAGGAATCAACTGTTTCCACATCATCCAGACCTCTCTACCCACATATATCACATCATCCATCCTAGGTTCAACCATACCAGGCTCACATGACATCTAGGCCTCCCTACACTATATCAACCATCCTATGATAAGTCGTATTAGGATCATATCACAAGGATTAAATACATATCACATAACAAGAAAAAAAGAAAAAAAATCAACCAAAAAGGAAATATATGGCCTAAATCAAGACATACATCCATAAAAAAATGAGCTCTCATGGATCCCAAAACAAGTCACTTGACCTTCTCAAGAAAATAGGCAACTCAGCCCCTAAACAGTTATCTTTATCACACAAAAAATTCTTATTACATATCAAATTAACCAATTCATTATTAAAGGGTTACAACCAATATAAATATAAGGCATCAAGATATAACAATATACTAAATTAATTAAACAATTAATTTAAATATTCTTCCAAGTATCCAAACAATATAAATTATCATAACTTTTTACTATTATAAAAAAACAGAAACATTCTTAATGTTATTTATAATTCCATTAATCATATGGAAGATCACATTTAAAATTAGAAATTCACATTGTATAAATTTTTTTATCATAAAATTACATTAACCATTAGATTACAAACATTCCTCTTCTTTAATTTATTAATAAAATTAATTATCAATTAATTTCAGCTTTACATTATTTATCAATTTTAACATACTAATATAAGAATAAAAATATGATAAAAAATAATAAAACATAGATATAACAATATATAGAAAAACATGAGGCAAACCACTATCATAGTATAAATCAACAACATCATTAAAATGTGATCTCCATCCAATTTCTTAATCTAGTTCAATGAATATCAGGTAAATTTAACTTTCATACAAAGGGATAAAGAATGATAAATATATGATTGAATTCAATTAAATTGATAAGTAAATAACCCCATAAATCAAATGCATCAACGTTCTTACCATGAGAACAAACCACATTGAAGATATTTGATCAACTCTCCAGTAAGAACTGCATCCAACCGAGGACACTGAACCACAACCTTACCAACAAACAACCAATAAAAACCCCATTAGAAACATGAGAGATCATCTGAAAATGCATGTAAATAATAAAATGGAGGAAAATGAGATTTAATGGGAAGAAATCACAATAAATAGTGGTAAAACTCACCTTGGATCATGACAGATCGAAGAAGGAAATCCAATGATTGATTCCAATCAAAGGGATCTCAAAATTATAAGGGAGGGATCCACTGGTATCCTAGGACAAGAGAATGAGGTGCTATAGGACATATGGTTTGTGAAAACCGAATTGGTTACACCCTTTAAATATGCACTACACATGGGATTTACACGACGTGTAATACCCTTTCACATTAAATAATCATCAAGGTTAAGTTTACATTGAAATACATGTTGCTTTTTTTATTTAGCCACAAAAATTTATAAATCATGAACTGTACCTACACAAGTTGTGAACCAACCTTTCACCTAATGTAACTTTACATGACATAAATTATTTTTTCTTCTAACCTTTTATAGCCAAACCCCTCAAGACCACCTCTAATCCTCCCCTGAGAACCATGATCCTTGGAAACACAGAATGGGTAAGTCCACATGGATCCAAGCCCTTAAAAAAACAAATTTCATAATTATGTAATGAATAAATCTAGATATCTTAAACATACTATTGAGGCATCATTCCAAGATATATTAAACATACTTTCATGGTATTGTTCCAATACATCAAACATAAATGGGTAAGGCATCAGCCAAATACCCAACATGTTTTTCCTCATGATACATACTAATTCATCGAAGGGATATGTAATTATAACTCCCAACCATCACTTAATAAGTCTAATACATTAATAATATGAATAAAAAATACTACTTAATCAACATTCCTTAATAATCAAAAACTATTTATATTGGAACAAATAACATAATTTTTTTTAATACTTTCCCCAGTAAAATTGATTATAAACCATATAGAGAATTAATAATCATTCTATCATTACAACATATACCCAATATATCATAAGTAAAATAAAGGTCCATTGTAATTGATGAATAGAAATACCATAAAAGGCCATTTAAAACATTCTTGAGAAAACACCACTTTCACTTCGAAAACCAGTTTTAAAAACTGAAAATCCCTAGAATATTAGGAAAAACAAATTCATTGAAAATATTCATGTAAAATTATAAAATAATATTAAATTTATTAAGTGACCATGACAAAAAGAATTTTTGTTCATGACGAGTACATTAAAATAAATATTCCTTTAATATTTTCAATAAAAAGTCAAAAATTACCTTATTCAAAAAATTACAAGAAGATTCCTTTTAATTTTTTATAGAAAGTTAAAAAAGGGTACAAATAACTCTAAAAAATAATAATATAATAGTAAAAATATTCTTCAAAACATTTTAATGAAAATATGGTCATTAAAGAAAAAGATTCCCAACAAAATAGGAAGCAAAGTCATTTTTCCACAGAAACATTCTTTTAGTCTCTTGAGTACTTAAAAGTGGAAAATGAAATGAAAACTTAAATTTTTTAAAAATAACCAATGTCTATTTGGGTTTAAGAGAGAATTATCATATAATTCTCCCAATATATACTAATATATATACAATCTCGAATAATGATGAGTTTGTGAAATAAAGCCTTACTACTTTGGTAACTTTTGAATCATAAACCCTATAAAAGTGATTAATTCAAATGAGAATTTCAATAAAATGAATATAAATTTAGTCATGATATACCATATAAAATGGGTATTATATACACCACATGAAAGAAAAAAATGGTGAATATGACATATATCTCATGAAAACAAAAGTGAGATAAGAAACTCTTACCTCAAGCTCGACTTACTTAGAAATTGTTCTACCCTAATGTATAATTATTTTAAATTTATTATAATTATATAATATAATAATATAAATAATTATAATATCATATATTATCCACTTATTACATTTTAACATCCATTTATTAATAATTATTTTTTAAAATATTGTTTTCTAGGTGTTTAATATTTCATTTTTCTTGGAAGTTTCAACTCTAATTTTCTAGTCCTCATACTTTGATCATGGTTTCATAATATCCAGAATTTAAACCATTATATAAATATCACACACACATATATATATATATTTATATTCCTCTATAAAATGAACATATAGAAAAATTAATTACACCATTCATGGTTACGATAGGCTGTACGTATGCATGATCACTGTTTTCACTTTTTAACAGATGGAATGAAATAAAGGTAAATAATAATTAACCTTTACATAATAATACTAAATATATAAATAAAATATATATTTATTAAATCCATCATTATAACCATCCATGTAAATTGGTGATAAAAAATGAATTACACTGCTATATGAAGATGATAAGCTGTACGCACGAGCGATCTTTTTTTCATTCCGTAGGATATAAAGAAGGTGTATAATGGTTTTTAAATCATAATTATAAAAAATAATTATATTTTATGTAATTAATTAATTATTTTATATTGGATACCATGGATTTATAGGAGGTATAAGAGGAAATAAAATTGAAAACACTCGGTTAAGAGCTATACCTCTTTTTTGAGAAACCACTTTTGGATTACACCTTAAGCCTTGAAGGGATAGTATTTTGGAAATAATTGGAGATCTATGTTATGGTTAAGAAATATATAAATGTATTATATAATTTATTTTATGATATATAAGGCTCAAATGGTGTGAGGAAGAGAGGAGAAGAGGTGTTCATTTATAAATGAGGGGAGGGGAACTCTTGGAATTAAATAAAGTATTAAATTATTATAAATAACTTTTTTTATAAAGTGAAAAAAATTAAAATTTTTAGAATATAGTATAAGGATAAGTCAAAATAATCTCATAAAAAACCATAAAAGTTTATGTGATGTTTTAACCCTTATATTTTAGTTTTAACCTCCCGTTAATCCTTCTGACAACTAATTAAAATCAACGTTTTCAACAATTTAAGGGCACATAATGTTACCATAAAAGTAAAAGTGACCTGTAAATGGACCATGGTTGATATTTTAAAACACATACCATTAAAATTTCCAAATTTAGTATTTTTATGAATTTATAATCATTTAATAAAATATTATTTATTATAAAATTTCATTAATGTTATTTTTAGAAATACATGAAATATTTTAATATAACATGTGTCTAAGTCATGTAAAATATTTCCAAAATGATATTTATTATAATATAAGGAATATATGGTCTTAATAAAACCATAAAATAAGTTTTTTACCTTTTTTATGTCATTTTAAACCTTATCTTTTGTTTTAACCCCTTGGTGAACCAATTTTAACCTTAACTGTGGTAATGTTTTTTCAATATTAAGGGTTTATAATTTTACTTATAAATTGAAAATTGGATCATAAATGTCCAAGGGATGAAAATTTTTACAATTTATCATCCTAATTTCACTCTTTCATGTTTTTTTGATTTTTAAATAATTTAATATAATAGTTTTAACATTAAATATTTTTAATGACATTATAACAACTATTCACAAAAATTTACTTTGAAAATAACATAAAATAAATAGAATTCAAATAAATAACTTTAACTTATTCTTAATGTGTTATATTTATCTACAGAATTCATTAAACATATAAATTTATCTAAATTTTTCAATTTCAATATTTTTTAAGATAATTTATTTTATTTTCTCAATTAATTGAATGAATACTATGTCAGTATTGTGTAAGAATTTTAGGTAATTATTTAATAATTAAAAATTATAAATAAATTAACATGGTAAAAAATTTAATTTTATCTATTAAAGAAAAATTTATAAATAAACCTGTCCTCTTTTCATATAAGGACCCAGTCTTAAGCATCACATAATCTAGAATCTTTATACTAGAATTCACTTTCTTACATTTCAAGGATCTTTACAATTTAGAGTTTTAGAGAATTATGTCACAAATATTTAAAAAACCCATATATTAAAATAAACACACTTATAATAAATATATATTTTTCCCAAAAAATATATTTTTTAATATTAACAAGTTTTATTTTCATTAAAAATCTCCAAGAAATTCAATTTGGATTATTCTTTTTTCTTACTCATCCTCAAAACCTTTGACAAAAAATTTAAAAACGTGGGTTGAGTGTGGAAAGATAAGAAAGGGGCATAAAAGGAGAAATATATTATTACATTTAAAAACATAAAAAACCATAAAATATTTTCCTTTATCAAAATATTCTTTGAGTATATGAAATAAATAATAACATCATGAAAAATAAACACTATTCTCTGAAAGAAATCATTAAAACCCATAGTAAGAAAATAGAAACCCATTTTAGAAAATTTAGAGTATATTATTCATAAACCATATTAAAATTATGTTATAAATATTTGTATCCAAGTTAAATCTTGTAACACCCCAAGATTTCATAGTACATTTCTTTATAAATAAATTAAATAGCTTGTGTTGCACGCAACATCGAGTTTGAGCGCACCATGATCTATCAAACTAGTAGTTTAAAAAGAAGTAATGAATATTATGAACCACATTATGAAATTTAATAATTTTATTTTTTTTCAAAATATAATTTATTTTTGAATTTGGAATATCAAAATTAGCTTAGGGTAAATTTTTGGTATTTTTCTAAAAAGATTCTATTTTTGATGAATAATGAAAAATACTGCATTGTTGTTAAAAACTGACATTAAATTTTAAATAATTATTTTAATTTAAATTGATTTTAAAGTAAAAATAGATAAATAATACATATATGAATCCAATTTTGTCCATTGGAATCATTTTTATAAAATAACTATATATAAAAATTTATCGATCTTTTGAACATCTCTTTTTCTTTCCTTTTAACCACATCCGAGGGATTAAAATTAAACGTAATTTTATCACTTTTGTGAATTTAATTTTAAAAAATAGACATAAATGGTTGTAATTAGTATGAAATTTGTGATATAATAGATTCAACTTATTTTATTGTTTAATAGTAACTTTAGTAAATTTTTATTTATTTACCATGGTTAAGAGTTTGTCGGGTAATTAAAGGTAAAAAAATAATATAATATTATTATAAAATTACCATAACACTTGTCATAATTTCATTAGATAAGTGTGTGTCTAAAAACATAATCCTTAGACCGAAAATATGATCCTTTTTCATCCAATTTTGTTAGATTATGACATTTAATATATATTATTTAAATAAGAGTTAAAAATAATATTCAAATTTTAATAACTATATAATTTTTAATATAAGGTTATATAAGTGATATGGACAACTATAAATAATATTTGGGAAGAAATTTTTTTACCTAAATCATGTTAATTTATTTATTATTTTATAAAATAAATAATCAAATTAAATGGTGACACAATGATGATGCAATAATAGATTTGTTAAAGGAAATATCAAATAAATGATATTAGAAATATTAAAATAAATAAAATTTGAAATAGTTATGGTTCCCCATGAATTTTCTAGGTGAATAAGACATATTATTAGTGTATTAAATGGTTTTATTCAAATTTAACTTTATGTTTGGACTTTATTTAATTTCAAAGTAATAAATAGTGTCAAAATTGACACTATTGATATTTTAGAAAAATAATAATTTATTAAATTATTTAAAAATCATAATTTTTTTTAAAAAATACTAACTTTTTATTATATGGTCTAAAATGTCATTAAATTTCTATTTATAAATAATTGACACCATACAAGTAAAAATTTATAATCTTTTAATATTTAAAATGTTATTACCACAATTAAAATTAAATAGATTAATTAAGGGTAAATCAAAATTATAAGGTTTCAAATAAAACAAAAATATGTCAAAAAAATTATTGGATGAATTATATTTGAATATTATCACTTTATTATTGGTTTTGAGTTGTTTAATTGACACTTGTCTATGAAAATAAACTATATATTATTTAAATCAAATATAGTTACAAAATATCACCATCTTGTATTTAATATATTTTATGTGTCCACATAGGGCCAAAATAAAGATATGAACAAATATAAATGTCTATTTTTATATAAATTAAATTAGTTCAATTATATAAATTTATTTTTAATTTTTAGAAGTTATATAATTACCTTAAAAGTCTCTTCAATTCTAAAACAATATTTATTTAATTAACATTAAAATATAATAAATGATTATAATAATATTAATTTTGATATATTTTGGAATATTTAATATGTATAACGAATTTAATATATCTATAGTATATATTATAGATTTTTGAAAGCATTATATTTAAATTTACACGTTTTCTTGATATATTTTATGTCAAATTAAATGAATAGTATTAAATTTGAGAACAATGATATCTTATTGAATTAATTTATTATTAAATTATTTAAAAATAAAAAATTTAAATAATCAAATTGGGATAGGATATTTCTGTACTTATATTATAATTTTCATTTATGGGCCATTTTTAAGTATTTGGATCTAGAATAGTCTTATTATATTTTAATATTTTTGAAAGTTCCCTAAAGTGCCCCTCTCCTATCTTATAAAAGGGAACCTCTCCTTATCCTTTATTCACACATATAAATCCATTTGTCTTGGCCAAAACCTACCCATTTATCCTTATAAATTACCTCAATTCATCCTATATTCCATACTTTTAGAATAAAACCAACCTAAGAAGTCCTTTTGTGAAAATCAAAAGGAGATACTTGAAGAATAAGTGATTGTTTTACGAATTCAATTCAATTTCTTTTATTCTTCTAATTACAATTCACATATTGTTTCCATAATAAATTAATATCTCCTATATCATCCATATACTAAGACTTTATAGTTATTTTGAGACAATTATATTCTTTTTTTATCCAACGTATGAAAAACAATATCACCATGCATGAGTACGTACGACTTACCATCTCCATGCCATGGTGTAATTTGTTTTTGAATACTAATTTATTTGTATGGGTATAATTATGAGTAAATATAATTTTTACAAACTTAATAACATTATGGATATGAATAAAATATATCCTATTCATAAGAAACATGACTTACATGAAAAAACATGCGTAGGAAAATGAAGCAGTTAACACCAAAAAATGGTAACAATATAATATTTTTAACAAAATGATATAAGAGGATAATATATGATATGATAAATATATATATGGCCTTGGTATAATTTAATAACATTATCTACCCATTATACATGAGGTTAACTCACCCTTTACTAAAGTAAAGTACAAGGTAAGAGTAATTTCACAATCTCATTTTTATCTGAGTTTGTTTGTACGTAAGTATCTACTAGGGAATATTTATCATCCATGTAAATATTTCATAAAAAAATATTTTAAAATATTATTAATATTACTTTAAAATATTTGAAATTCATTTTACCCATTTTTTACATTTTATAACACTTTTTGAAAGGAATATTTCTATCATTTTCCGAACGAGTTACTTTATGACCTTTTCAAAAAATTAAAGAAGGAATGTTTTTTTTAACATATACAGCACAAGCATATTTTTACACCATCATGATGCCTTAATGTTTTGAAGCTTACCTTACATGATTACAAAGTTATTTTATAAAGAAATGTTTTCTTTTATAATTTCACAACTTTTAAATGATTTCAAGGTAAAAAAATTTATTACTCTCAAAGAGTTTAATGGTTATTTTCATGTATGTCAACATACTTTGTTGGATTTTATATTTAATCGATGTTGTTTTCTTATGATAAAATATACCATTTTTTTGATTAGTTTATGATATGTTTTAATTTTGATGTGATATTTTGATACCATTCATGGTTTATGGTTAAATTATTAAAATTTCATATGCTAGTTTTAATACGAATGTTTTATATTGGTTATGTTTCACCCTTTTCATATGAGGAATGAATTTGATTTAGTAAGTGATAGGAAAGACTCACTATTTCCCCTCGATGCATCGGTAGGTCTCATGAGATAAACTAGTTTGGGTCTTTACCCGTTTATTTATGGTCTTAGCATGATCACTTAACAATATGATTATGATGTAATAAATTATTAATTCCCACATTATGAGATTAGTTATTGATATTATATGTGATTATTCGACTAGTAGAACATCCATGTGTATGTTTAAATGAAATTATTTGATTTATTCTTTCCATACTATTCTCAAGATTATGTTTAAAAATCTTGTGATTCAGTTTTATACCTTGACTTAAATGTTTATTATTATTTATGATCGATTCCACTATATTTTTTCCCTTACTAAGTGTCTGAGTTGACCCATTTCTTATGTTTTACTTTCCTAGGTTTCCAAGATGTGAATTATGATTTATATATAGGGTTAATCTAGGATTCTAATGGAATTATCAAAGTATTATATATGCTTTATTTTATGTTTTGAATTTAAATAAAAGGTTCATCTATGTAATATATTTTCCATGAATGTTAAACTGATCAATCATTCTAGATTTGATTCCTTGTAATCATGTTAATCTGTTAAAATAATGAACCGACTCTCGAATATTGGGGTCAGGGTGTTATAGTTGGTATCATAGTAATTTTAGTACAAACCTTGTAAACTAGATTTATAAAAACATTGATCATGGAACATTACCCAAAGATAGACTATGAGAATAGAAGAACATCCTATAATTTTGGTAAAATAGATATTATGTGGGTTTTTCAAGAAATAAATCCATATCTGGATACTAAAAGTGGACATAGTTCTGATATAGATGTACCTAGAAGTAACAACTCTGACAAGGTGTTACAGGACTGACTCGGGGTAATCTGGTACATGACAATGGGACTTACAACTCACTTTGTTTGACACTCCCAGGGGATATGATTAGGATAATCTACATTTTTTCTATAAACAATTATGAAAGATTTAAAGGTAACTCTGTCCCAAAAGAAACCATTTTTATGATTATGAGACTAGATACACATAAATATTCAATTTATGATTATAATTTTTCTAGTTTTTGGATTATACATTATGATATGATCTAACCAAGTGTTCATCGTCATTTATAAATGGTTCCCAATATAAGGAATATAAACCTCACCGATGCACAAGATCGAAAGAGTAATAAGGATCATATATTTCATGATCTTATACTGATATTTTAAATGGAAATAATCTCCCAAGCATTCTCGTCATATGAGTAAATAATATCATGTGATATCCAAATAGGTAGAGAGTAATCTAAGTATTATGTATTTGGAGGAAATCATAATAATAAAAGTATAGCTGGGAAAATTTTGAAAAAATGGAAGAAGGGAAAAATTATTTTACCACATGTGTTAATTGTGGAAAGAAACCCCCCAGTACTTGATTTAAGGTAATGAGATTTTGTTATAAGTGTAAAGACAAAGGCTACCAAGTTCGTGATTGCAATGGAAAGAAAGAAAATTTCAATGTGAAATGATTCCACCACAAGGATATGAGATACTAAGCTAATAAATATCTCATGCATTAAAGGAATATAACCTGAAAGAGGCTAATGGATCATGGTCAATATTATGATACTACCGTGGACGTTGAAGAATTATTAATGTGATTATATTTGGAATTACGTAAATTTAGTATTTTATCAATGATTAATGGGTTATAAAAATTATGGAATATATAAGGACTGAACTATAGTACTATTTCATTAAGGATTTGAGAGTGTATGTTGAAAGGTACCAATAAAAATGACTCAGTAACAAGTTCATATTTTTAGAAAGCATATGGTTGGGGGAAAGATAACCTTAATGTGTTTCTGATACTGTGATAATGATGTTGGAATAAATTGATGATTGATTTAGATAAAGTAAATTTGATATTCTTGACTACCTTGGAACTAATTAATTGTTTGTTTAAAAAGTGGTTTATTCCATCATTGTTAGAGTTTAAGAAATTTTTGGATTTAAGAAGTATATCCAATATTCTATGTTTTAAATAAGGAATAAGGAAGCACGAACATATTCAATAAAGGTTTATGGTAATTCAGGTTATTAACATGTTTTAAGAGACTACATGATGAAGGTATTCAAATGATTGGTATGTATCAATAAGAACCACATTACATTATTTAAGGATTGAAAATTTAGAGAACTTATTAGAATATTAATTTGTACAGAATTATTTTTTATGAGTCTCAAAGTTAGAATAAATTATGTTGAACATTGGATATTATTGTTTGAGGTTGAAGTATGATTTATTGGATTCTTTAGGCTAACATTTTTTTGTTTTCAGTAAATATTTAGAGGATGAAGAAAATACTTTCAGACCTTATGATTTATCAATGGTGCTTCAGGCATGAAAATTTCATTTTGAACTATCATTCCAAGTATAAGTGATGAAGTGAAAATTGATCAAAGCACAACCAAAGGATGAGATTATGCTTATGACATGGAATGAAATCAAGAAAGTTTTCTCAAATTCTTATCTAGATAGTAAAATAATACCTCAACTCTAGAAAAAAAATTATTAAAAAAATGTGTTATCCTAATACCTTAATTTTTATTGAACCGATGATATTTTAAATTATCATAGATTTATGGTTTTGAGGCACTAAAATTTCCATTTATCATTTACTTGTTTATGATTGATGATGTCAATAAATCCTTATAAATATTTATGTTTTTCCTCTAGGTACATCTATATACTCTCCACCAATGTTTTCCAATTTTAAATCACAATTTGGTGGTGACCTTCATATTTCCCTTTTCCACTTATTACGATGTTGTTTTGTTAACCTTATTTCCAATGTGGGTTTCCCCTAATTTTTTTTTCAAGTATCAAACTTTCATTTTGAAAGTAAAATTAGAGAATTTAAAGGATAAAATTTATTGAAGTAGGGGAGAATCTAACAACCCAATATTTCATGGTACATTTCTTTTTAAATAAATTCAATAGCTTGCGTTGCGGGAAACACCAAGTTCGAGCGCACTATGATCTATCAAACTATCCATTTAAAAAGAAGTTATGAATAGTATTAACCACATCATGAAATTTATAAATTTTATTTCTTTCAAAATATAAATCATTTTTGAATTTGTAATATCAAAATTAGATTAGGGTGAATTTTTGGTATTTTTCGAAAAAGTTTCAATTTTTGATGCATAGTGAAAAATACTTCACTGTTGTTAAAAACTGACTTTTTTTATTGAAATAGTTATTTTAATTTAAATTTATTTTAAAGTAAAAATATATAAATAATAAATATATTAATCTAATTTTGGTCAATGGAATCATTTTTATAATATAATTATATATAAAAATTTATTGAACTTTTGAACGTCTCTTTTACCCGCCTTCTAGCCACATCTACTGGATTAACATTAAACATAATTTTACCATTTTTGTGAATTGAATTTAGAAAAACAAACATACATGTATGTTTATTTACCACAGCTAAGAGTTAATCAGAAAATTAAAGGTAAAAAATAATATAATATTATTATAATATTACCCTAATACTTGTCCTAATTTCATTGGGTTAGTGTGTTTCGACCAAAACTAAGCTTATAAATAAAATATTATTTATTTTAATCCACTTGAGTTAGACTATGAAATTTATTATATTTTATTTAATGAATAGTTAAAGATTTCATATTCAAATTTTAATAACTATATCATTTTTAATATGAGGTTATATAAGTGATATGGTCAACTATAAATAGTCTTTAGAAATATAAAATGTTATCTATATAATGGAAATTTATTTATAATTTTAGAAGATAAATAATTAAATTAAATGGTGTCATAATGATGATACAAAGACATGTTAAGACTGTATTAAATGGTTTTGTTCAATGTTATATATTTTTTGTATTTTACTTATAGTAAAAGTAATGAATAGTGTCGAAATTGATACAATTAATATTTTATAAAAATAATAATTTATCAAATTATTTAAATATCATAAAAATCATTAAAAAATAAAAAATTATTATTATATGGTCTAAAATGTCATAAAAGTTCCATATATTGAAAATTGAAACTATATAAGTAAAAATTTATAATCTTTTAATATTTAAAATGTTTTTACCACAATTAAAATTAAATAGATTAATTAAGGGTAAATCAAAATTATAAGGTTTTAAATAAAACAAAAGCATGTAAAAAAATTATTATATGAATTATATTTGACCATTATCACATTATTATTTATTTTGATTTGTTTAATGGACACTTTTCCATGAAAATAAATTATATATTATTTAAATCAAAGATAGTTTCAAAATATCACTATCTTGTATTTAATATATTTTATGTGTCCACATAGAGCCAAAATCAAGCTATGAACGAATATAAATATTTATTTTTATATAAATGAAATTATTTTCATTATATAAATTTATTTTTAATTTTTAGAAGTTATATAATTACCTTAAAAGTATCTTCAATTCTTAAAAAATATTTATTTAATTAACATAAATATAGAATAAGTTATTTTAAAAATATTAATTTTGTTATATTTTGTATTAGTTAATGTGTATAACAAATTTAATAGATCTGTAAGATATATTATGGGTGTTTTAAAGTATTATATTAAAATTCCTAATTTTTCTTGATGTATTTTAATCAAATTTAATGAATATTATTAAATATGATAATAATGATATCTTATTGAATTAATTTATTATTAAGATATTTAAATATCAAAAAATGTTAAATAATTACAATGGAATAGAATATGGCATAAATTATATTATAATTTTCATTTATGGTCCATTTGTAAGTATTTGGATCTAGAATAGTCTTATTATATTTTAATATTTTTGAAAGTTCGCTAAAGTGCCCATCCCCTCTCTTATAAAAGGGAACATCTACTTCTCCATTATTAACACCTATAAATCCATTTGGATCATAAAAACCCTACCCATTTCTCTTTAAAAATTACCACAATTTATTCTCGATTCCATAATTTGAGAATAAAACCAACCTAATAAGTCCTTTTGTGAAAATCAATAAAAGATACTCGAAGAAGATGTAATTGTTTTACCAATTCAATTAAATTTATTTTCTTCATATACATAAGATTCCTATGTTGTTTTCATAATAAAGTAATAAATCTAGTATCATCCATATATTAAGAGTTTATCATGATTATATTACAACCATTTTATTCTTTTTATCTATTATATGAAAAACAATATCACCATGTGTGCATACGTAAGACTTACCATCTCCACACCGTGGTGTAATTTTTTTCAACAATAATTTTTTTGGATGATTATAATGATAAATAAATATAATATTTATGAACTTAATATCATTATTTATGTGAATAAAATATATCTTATGCATAAGAAACATGACTTACATGAAAAAACATGCATAGAAAAATGAAGCAGTTAACACTAAAAACAATGATAATGTAGAAATATTATTAAAAAAACAATACAATAAGATCATATATGATTTTATAAATATGTATATGGTTGTGGTATAATTTAATAACATTATTTAACCATTATATATGAGGTTAAAACACCCCTAATTAAAGGAAAGTACAATGTAAGGGTTAATTTCACAATCTCATTGTTATTCGAGATTGTTTGTGTGTAAGTATCTACTGAGACATCTTTATCATCCCTGTCCATGTTTCCTGAAAATGAATTTAAAAATATTATTACTATTCCTTTAAAATAGTTAAAATTAATTTTTACCCATTTTTTACTTTTTATAATTTTTTTTGAAAGGAATCTTTCAATCTTTTTCTAAATGAGCTACTTTATGACCTTTTCGATAAATTAAGGAAGGAATGTTTTTTTAACTTATGCGACACAAGTAGTTTTTTCCTACATTTTTATGCCATAATTTTTTTTAGATTCAATTACAATCTTACAAATTTATTTTCAAGGGAAATTTTTTATTTTATAATTGTGTGTCTTTTAAATGATTTCAAAGTAAAAAAGAGATATTTCTCTCAAAGAGTTTTATTGATTATTTTCATCTATGTCAACATCCTTTGTTAGATTTTATATTTAATTGAGGTTGTTTTATTAGGATACAATATTACATTTTTTTATTGGTTTATGATATGTTTTACTATGGTATTTCTATTTTGATATAATTCACGGTTTATGGTTAAATTATTAACATCTCATATACTAGTTTTAATACAAATGTTTATGTTGGTTATGTTTCACCCTTTTCATAAGAATAATGAACTAGAATTTGTATGTAATGGGAGGATCCGGTTATATCTCCTTGATAAATAAGTATGATTCCTGAGACAAACTATTTTGGGGTTTTACCCATTTATGTATGTTATTGGCATCAGGTCTTGATGATATGGTTATGATGTATGGTATTATACATTCCCATATTATGAGATTTGTTATTGATATTACATGTGATTATTTTACTAGTAGAATATCCATGTGTACGTTTAAATGACATTATTTTATTTATTCTTTCCATATCATTCTCAATATTATGTTTAAAAGGCTTGGGATTTTGTTTTATACCTTGCCTTAAAAGTTTATGCTTATTTAGGATAGCTTCCACTATATTGTTTAGCCTTAATGAGAATCCAAGATCACCCCTTTCTTATGTTTTACTTTCCCTAGTCGTCAAGATGTGTATTATGATTGATATAAAGGGATAATCTAGGATAATAATGGAGTTATCAAAAGATTATCTATATTGTATTTTATGTTTCGAATTGACATGAAAGGTTCATATATGTAATATATTTTCAAAGACTGCTAAACTGATTAGTCCTTTAGGATTTGATTCATTGTAATCATGCCAATGTATTAAAATAATGCACCAACTCCTAGCTTCTGGTGTTAGGGAATTAAAAATCTATAGGAGAAACATCCCCAATTTACTCCCTCATTATTTCCATTGTAGATAAGAAACATTACCCAATGCATTGGTGCGATATATCATGTTCACCCATCATATAAGCTATATCAAGATCACCCATTGTATACCATATATTGGGCTCACCCATATTTGTCTAAAATTAAAAAGTACATTATCACGAATAAAATATTTTATGCCTATAACTTTTCACCATAAAACTATTGAAAAACTATATTGAACCCATTTACAAAACACTTTCAGATATCAAAATACCATTTCCTTTTAAAAACCCATCTTTAAAAATAAAATACCATGAACAAAAAATATAACGGTTTTACTTTGAAGAAAAAAAAATCGTATAAATTAAATAAAACATCAAAGAACAGTTGTGGTGGTTGGAAAATCTGTTGATGCTGTATACATTAAAATAGTACTTTCATTTTTTCATTTTGTAATGAAAGTCAAAACATTCCATATAAAATATATAAAAATACTACTTTTGAAAATATTTCAAAGAAAGTAAAAATTTAAATAAAATATCATTTAGAATTCATTTATTTTAAGACAAATACTTCCATAAAATAATATTAATAATATGGATGTGTAAGAAAAAGATTTAGAAAAATACATCTTTAAAACAATTAAAAAAGGGTTTAAGGTAAAGTGTCCCTTACCTTGAGTACGACTCAACACATAAGTTATTTATATTAATAAATACTAAATTTATGATAATTATTTAATTTATTAAAAACATTTTTTATGTTTATAATTATTTTCTACTTCATTTATTTCCATGTTATATTCAATTACGTAACCAATTAAGTTCATATTGAACATTTTGATGATATTCAACTCATATGTCCAAAATGACTTTGATAAGTTGACTTTGGTCAAAGAGAATATTATTAAATCATATATATAATAATAATTATATAATAATAATTTTTATATATGAATTATAATTTTAAATCCAACCATGAAATGTGGTTATAAAAAACAAATTACGTTATAATCATAGTGACAGTAGGCTGCAAGTACACATGAGTTAGACTTTTATTTTTCAATGATCATGATGGAAAAAGGTAAATACTATTTTACCTTCACAAAATTATTATGATATCATAAATATAATATTATCTATTTAAATAAACTTATATATATCTTCCATGTATTGTGGTTAAGAAAATTAAATCACATCACTTTGTGGAGGTGGTAATCAACACATACACACGAACGATGTTATCATTTTTAAATATATATAAAGGTATGAAAATATATGATATATTAGATTTATAGAATAATAATAATCTAATTAATATTAATTTTATAAATTAACTCCATCATTATGACCATTCGTGATTGGTAGTGATGGAAAACAAATTACATCGGTCCACGAGGTGGTAGTCCACCGTACACATGAACAAAAATTTCATTTCCCATTTTATGGAATAGAAGATGGATATAGGTTATTAAGTTAAAATAAAAAATATATAATTATATATATATTTTTTATTTTTTTTCACATTTTAATAATATTTTAAGGAGGTATATTAAGAAATAAAATGAAAAAGATCGATTAAGAACTATGCCTCTTATTCTGACAACCTCTTTTGGTTTATACCTAAAGCCATCCTATGTTAGTTTTTTGACCAAAGAAAGGACTCTAGGTAATGGGTATAGATTTCATGAAGGTGTTTTGGTAGGGATTTTGCTGATCAAAAAGGCTTTTTAATTGTGGATATGAGTTGAAAGGTGGTGTCCATTTACATGACGGGGAGATGAAACACTTGAAAAAGAATAAAATATATTAACGAATTAGTAATTAAAAATGGAAAAAATGGATAATGGATGATATCGGGTTTAAATTTTTCTATAAAATATGATTTATACATGTTTTAGGATCATTTTTACCCTTATCCCTTTAGTTTAACCCTTGATAAACCTATTTTAACCTTAACCGTGGTAACATAATTTTACTGTTTTTACAATTTTTTCCGATGAAAAATTAAATTGAACTTCTTAACTAGTATTGATTATTATTATTATAAATATTTAATCCATTTTATTAAATAATATTCAAATAATTTTTATAAATTAATTTAAAATTATACCCAAAAAGTGAAACAAGAACTATTTTCTATAAAAATGTCTTTCTAAGTATAAAAATATTTTTATACCAAATTAAAATATAAAATTGAGTAAAAATACCCTAATTGGATTATTAATAATACAATTTAACTAATTTTTATTTTAAACCATTTTAAAACAAAATTTAACTTTATAAATTCTTTAAATGAAAAGATAGTTTTCAATAAAAATCAATATTTTCACTAATCATTGAAAACTAAAACTTTTTAGAAAAATAAAAAAAATTAATCCTAAGATAATTTTGAAATGATAAATTCTAAAATTAAGTTTATTTTTTGAAATTCAAATTCTATAATGTTAAAATAAATCTTTTAAATAAAACCATATAATGCATGAAAACCCAATATGGTGAGAAATTAAGATTTTTTCCTTTGGACTAAAAAATTACCCAATATTATTATAATAAAAATACATCTATAAAAAACAATTAATTAATGTTAAAAAGTGATTAAAATTATTTATATTTACATTACCTGGGTTGTTATATTCCTTACCCCTTTGGTAAATTACATCCTCATAATTTGAACTTAAACTTGGTAACAAAGGGTTTGACATTTCAAAATACCTTTATTGAAATCCCACATCATAAAATTGTTATTACAAAATCCTATTGAAAAAGGGAATAAAATATATGAATTTTATTTGGAATAACACATACTATGATTCAGTATAGAAGAACATTAGTGGGAAGTGAAAATATCGACATAGAGGAAAATTGTAATGTCCAAATAATGATGGAGAGTGGCACATAACATTGATCATAATAAAGTAAATGATTATGAGAGAGTTAAAAAAAATACTCAAACCAAAGAGATGTAAAAAAGACAATTTATTCATTAAAAATAAAGGTAATAGGATAAATTTTTTGTTTCACGATATTTTTCCTAGAGTTGAGTAATTCCTTTACCATCTAGACAAAGAATATAAATAAATATACATAACTTAAAAGTGTATTTTCACCCTTTAATAAATTTCCACCATAACCTCATATTTTTTTCTAAACTATGAGTATTGAATATTAATTTTTTAATCCCGAAGCACTAAAATCAACTTCTAATTGATCACATAATCCACAAAATTATAATAAACTACTCCTGTTATCTTTAGACATTAATCAAAACTAAAATGGTTTAGAAAAGGTAATATAATACAAAAAATGTATAAAAATTCATATGATTAAATACAATATTAATCTATAAATACTCAATAATAACACCCAATGTTCAACTTATATCATTCAATAAATAACTATCCTTAAAAATATTTGATCACATATTCTTTTGAGATTAATTTAAAATTTATCTCTAATAAAAATTATTCACTCATTAAGTCACATACACAAAATTTATATTCCCGAATAATATAATATATAAAATATTCTAATCATTTACATAAAAAACATTAATCACTATAAAGTCACATTAAAGTTATATATACTTAAAAAAGATAATTTAACCTTTATTCCTATAATAAAATCCCATCTTCTCTAATAATATTTTTTTAACATAATCATATAATGTTCCTAAAAAAATAGTGAAATTTTTATAAAATAACCTTAATCACTTAATCACCAATCCACTTTTCAATCCCATGGTTATATATACGACAAAAAATATGCTCCCAAATTATAATGACCCATAATTTCCTCAACATTAACGATCATATAAAACTTAAAGGTTATCAATAAATTTAAACATATGGCCATAAAATTCAAAGGCATTCTTTCCCAAATATTTTTTTAAAATTTTAACATTATGGGATAAATATACCTCAATCTTTTATCAATAGTCAATAAATGTTTCCTAAATTATTATTATTCACCTCAAAATCTAAGAAAGTGTTGATCCCATAATATGCTTTCCAAATCAACAGAATATTTACATTTAAAATCATTAAATTAAAAAAATGTCATACTAACTAATACATCATGTATGAATGTGGTAGGAATTATACCCTCATTGCCCTACGGTTGTGAGTTCAAGCCCTACGACCTTACTGAATGTGACAAGTTATCTCTTGGCCCATATGTTATCCTTTTTCTAAAAATATATAAATCTATTATAAAATGAAAAATCTTATGTGATAACCATATTCATAAAGCACCTTAATACTATAACTTTACAAAAAATATGATGAATATAAAAAGTAAAATTAATCATCAAATCACCTTTTAATATATAACGATTTCTATAAAACTTATTTTTTTTACAAAAAAAAATATTAATTGACTATTATAATCAAGAATATATTAACAGAAAGGGTTTTTTATCCCTCAATCATATATTCTTAAAATATCACCATGAAACAAAATAACTAAAGGTATCAATTATATCAAATATAAGTTTCCAAATTTAAAAAAAACTACAAAATAAATTATCCTTAGGTGTTTTATGATCCTTTTAACATTTACAATATACCAAAATATCATTGATAAAATATCACTACATCACAATTCTGAAAAATCATTACATAAATACATCCATTATTTTACTTCCTTATTAACCATTTAACCATTCTTGTTATCTGACTCCTTAAGTATTCCCTTCTATATTATAAAATATGAATAATTTAAATCATGATTACAAATTAAAATAAAAAAAAACTAAAAAAATAATTCTTACCTTTGAAATATTGATCACAATTCATTCAAGTCCTAATTCTAATTTCTGAGGTCCCATGATACATCAAGTAGAGACCTTATATTATTAGAATACCTAAAATACTTTCCAATTTCAGCTTATAGTTTTATCTATGAAAAATTTTGAAATCTAAGTTGAAAAGGATGTTGATAGAGATTAAAATTTGTAAAAAATACTAGGTTTTCAACATTATGTTTTGAAACAAACTTCTTACCTTATTTTATATAATAATTTAGTATATAGTTTGACATGAATTTTTTGAATAAGTTCTAGAAACTATGATAATTAAAAACTAGGGGTAATAAAATAAAGATATATATTTCTCTAAGATCACTATATTTTGTAGACAAATAGAGGAATGACATCCGTTTTTCAGGACCATCCATTGTAAAATCTCAATATAGTCCCATATGATATTTCTCAAACCTATTAAGATGGGATAATTGTTTTTTCAAAAAATATTCAAATGCATCCCATGGTCCATTATGATATCAAAGAATATAAGAGGATTGATTTATGTTATAAAGTGTCTTTCTTACAAGTTTAATGTTAGAAAAACCTTCTGGGTGACTTTAGCTATCTTTTACAATTAACATTGCAAGTGGATCCTCTGGGAGAGAAAGGAGGTTTGTGCTTGATTTTCACCCATCCGTATTATAGAATACATTTTACCTTGATGAAATAAATTTGTGAGTTAATAATTAATAATTTAATTAAGGAAAAATAGAGTGAAAATATAAATAAATTTAAAATGTCTTACACCGTGACACCCTTCCATTCAATTTATAACACCTTAGGTTTAATCATAGGTTATCCATGGTCATCATTAAATTATATAAATTTATATTCAAATCATTCATAATGGTTTTTAAAAAACATGTGAATTAACCCATGCATATCCTATGGGAGTGTCTATCCAGTTATGTAGTCTTAGTCTCACCCATTATGCACTGGGTAACAATCAAGATAATACCCAATCTACCCAATGTAGAGTTATTACCCCTAGGTGCATTAATGTCACAACCTCTTCCATATTCCATTATTTAGATAAGGATTTAATTTCTAAGAAAACCACATAATATTTATATTTACCAAAAATTAGGATATTATCTTATATAAAGACATATTAATCCATAATGGTACATATAAATCCTAAACTATACTGATACGAATCATTATAACCTATAGATTTATCTAAAAATTTCATATGATACCAAAAATAATAACCCAACCTTAAACATTACAAAATCTAGTGTCCCTATAATAGAATTCACATTATTACATTTTGAGGATCTTTATAGTTTAGAGTTTTATATAATTACAACATAAATCTTACATAAAAACCCATATATTATAAAGTGTAAACTTATATTCATTATCCATTTTCCCAAAAATATAACTTTTAAACTAAAACATGTTTTCTTTTCCTAAAAAATATTCTATAATTTCTTTGTAACTTATTATTTGTTATTACTCATCCTTAAATCATATTAAAAACATTTAGAAACATGGGATGAACATAAAAATATCAATAAGGAACATAAATGGAAAAAATCTATTAGTGTAGTGAAAAACATGAAAACCCATAAAATATATTCCATTATCATAGTATTATTTTATCATATTAAATAAATCATAATCTCAAAAAAACAAATAGTTTTTTATCAAATTATAACCTAAAATGGAATAGAAAGAAAATAAAATCCAATTTTAGTAAACTTAGAGCATTATATTCATAACATGTGTTAAAATCATGTCATAAATAACTAGATCCTATTTAAATCTATAGAATAAACTTCTCTAGTTAACCCCCTTCACTACTAGAAAAATACCCTATACCAACGGTTTGGAACCGTTGGTATAGGCCCCCAAACCGTTGGTATAGGCTATACCAACGGTTTTCCCAAAACCGTTGGTATAGACCTGTCCCAACGGTTTTGAAAACCATTGGTATAATTAATATGAATATCTATACCAACGGTTATAAAACCGTTGGTATATGTATTTCAAAAAAAAACATTCGGTGGGATTTGATCCCAGAACCCCCTGTTTATAATCGAACGACTTAACCACTAAGCTAACATCACTTTTGGAAACATAATTTCATAAATATATATATGTATTATCATAATTATTTAAAATTTTTATTTATATAATGTTCTCGGTTAGTAGATCTGGAAAAAATCAAAGAACATATCGCAACGGTTTTCAAAACCGTTGGGATAGGTTAGGGGTGGGTTGAAATTTTTAGGCCGAAGGTTGGATTTTTGGTGGTTTTTACCAACGGTTTTGGTGAACCGTTGGGAACGGTCGCTCTTTCCCAACAGTTTTGGTGAACCATTGGGAAAGAGGATCAAAACACACCCATTCCCGATGGTTTAGCATAAACCATTGGGAAAGCGTGACCCTTTTCCAACGGTTTGCCAAACCGTTGGGAAAGGTGGGGAAATCTATGGCTTTCCCAACAGTTTGGCCAAACTGTTTGGAAATGGTACCTATACCAATGGTTTTTACAAACCGTTGTTATAGAAGTGTTGGGAAATATCATCTTTCCAGTAGTAATTCTTACCTTTGATGATATGGGACATTACCCAATTCAATGGAGACATATTTCAGGATCACCCAACTTATAAGCTATATCAGGACCACCCATATTCATCTATAATGACCAAGTTCAATATAATGAATAAAACATTTTATTCTTACACCTTATCATCATAAAACCACTGAAAAACTCTTTTTAACCTATATGAAAACACTTTTGGATATTGAAATACCCTTTCCCTTTAAAAAAGCATTTTAAAAACTAAAATATCCATAAAAGGGAAGAAAGGTTTATTCGAAGGAAAATGGAATATTATAAAGTAATACAAGCACTAAATAATATTTGCAGTGTTGAGAAAATTTATTAACATTATGTACATTAAAATAGAAGATTTATTTTTTCCTTTTTTAAAGAAAGTCAAACTGTTCTGTATAAAATAAAAAAAATAATTTTGAAGAACTTTGAAAGAAATTCAAAAGTGAAATAAAATTAACTTTATAATTCATTTATTTCTATATAAATACTTCTATAAAATAATTTTAAAAATATAGACATGTAAGAAAAATATTTATAAAAATAGATCTTTAAAATAATTAAAAGTGCCCCTTAATTTAGTAATAATCGTCACATATGTTATTTATAATCCTAAATAATAAACTTATGTTAATTATTTAACCTATTAATAAAAAATTTCAAGTTCATTATTCATTTTATTTGATTTTTTTATTTTTATATTCAATTACTTAATCAATTAAGTTCATGTTGGACATTTGAGGATATTTGACTCATATGTTCAAAATTACTTTTGTAAGTTGAATATGATCGAAGAGGTCATAATTACATAATATCTAGAATAATAATCATGAAATAATAATCATATATATATAAATGATAATTTTAAAACCAACCATGAAATATGGTTATGAAAAATTAATTACGTTATAATCATGGAGATGGTAAGCCGGTACATATGCATGAGTAATGATTCAATTTTTCAATGATCATGATGAAAAGAAGGTATGTATTATTTTATAATTAAAAAATATTATTATATCATAAATATAATATTATATCTTTAAATCAACTTATATATGTCATCCATGTGATGTGGTGAAGAAAAAATAACCGCATCTCTTCATGGAGCTGGAAATGCACATGTAGACATGAGCGACATTATCATTTTTCAATGGGTGTAAAGGTAAGAAAATAGATGATATATTATATTTACTAAATGATTATTATTTAATTAATATAAAATATACATAATAAATCTATAATTATAACTATCCATGATATGCAGTGATGGAAAATGAATTACATCAGTTCGTGAGGTGGTAGTCCGCCGTATACACCAATAATAGTTTTATTTCCCATTTTATGGAAAAGGATATGGATATAGGTTTTTAAATTAACCTAAAAACATATAAATATATTGTATATACTTATGTTATTATTTTTTCATGTAATAATAATATTTTAAAGAAGTATAAGAATAAATAAAATGAAAAATCTCAGTTAATAATTGTACCTCTTTTATGGAAAACATCTTTAGGTTTATACCTAAAGCCTTTTGAGGATAAATTTTTTGATAAAAAAGAGATTTTAGTTCATGGTGAGAGATTTTATAAATGAATTTGGGTAGATATTGGATAAAAGGCTATTTAAGTGTGTATAAGATATGAGAGGGGGTGTCCCTTTATAAGTTAGAGAGAGGACACACTTGAAATTTTCAAAAAGAATAAAATATAATAATGTGTTACTCCAGAAAAATGGATCCAAAATGGATAATTTTTAAATATTAGATGTTTTAGGGTCCAAATATTTGAAAAAAATATAATTTAAAGTTGGTTTTAGGTCATTTTAACCCTTATCTCTTTTGTTTATCCCCTTGTAAACCTATTTTAACCTTAACTATGGTAACATATTTTTACTATTTTTACTATTCATTATGATAATAAATTAAGTTAAAATTATTACAAAATATTAATTATTCTGATTCCAAATATGGAATCCATTTTATATAATTCAATTCACAAAATTGGGGTAATTTTATCTATATTTAAAAAAAAAAAAATGCGATGGGAACCAATTTTCTAGAAAAAAGTCTTTCTAAGTATAAAAATGTTTTTATACCATATTGAAGAATAAAAATAATTCCAAAGACCAAAATTGGATATTTAATATTATAATTGAACTAATATTTATTTTAAACCACTTTAAAATAAAATTTAACTTATCAAATTCTTAAAATGGAAAGACAATTTTCAATAAAAATCAACATTTATTTTTACTATTCATGGAAAAATCAAACTCTTCAGAAAATTCTCAAAAATTCATCTTAAGAAAATTTTGAAAATATGAATTAAAAAATGAAGGAAATTTTATAAAGTAAAAATTATATAATTTTTAAATCTATATTTTAAATAAATCCATATAATTCATGAAAACCCAAGTTAGTGAGAAATAAAGACTTTCCCATTTAATTGAAAAATTAGAGATATTAAAGCCAAGAGAGTGACATTTTTTATTTATTATTTTCTTAAAATAATAAAAAGGTTATAATAAAATAAAAATGGAACTATGTAACCATATATTTTATACTTGTATAGACATGTCCAAACTCCACTCTCCAATACAATAAAGTCAAGTGTTAGAGAAATTTTAAAGCCTCATCCTAAAGTTTTAATCATATTTTTCCCATTTTACCATTATCAAGGTGAAAAATATTTACCAAGGTTGTTATACATAATGAATAAAAATAAAAGGTAATTATTTAAAACTATTTATCCACATTATTTTAAATATATAATCCATTTTAAATATTTAATTCACAAAAATGGAATAATTAAGTTAAAATTAAACCCGCAAAACACAACAAAAAGTAGTTTTTTTAGAAAAAATGTTTTATGAAGTTTAATTTTTTTTATAAAAAAATAAAAAATAAAAATAATTTTAATGACCTCAATTAGATTATTAATTACATAAATGAAATAATTTTACTTGTAATACTATTTAAAAAAAATGGATTTTTGTAAATTCTTTAACCAAAAAGATAGTTTTCAATAAAATCAGTATTTTCACTATTCACAAAAAATCAATCCTTTCATAAAATTATTAAAATTTCACTCTAAGATAATTATGAAATTTTGATTTTAAAAATGAATATAATTTTTTAAAATACATTTTCTAAAATTGTTAGATATTAATTATATTATTTATTCACAAAAAGAAATAAAAACCATTTTTGAAAGAAAATATATTTTTAAAGCATATTATGGCATTAGTAAAAATATAATTTCTTCATTTAAAACCTATATGATTTATTTAAAAAAAATTTATTCCAATTTTTACACCAATTTAACAACTATGTTATAATGGTATACTATGTTATGTTTAATTTAGATTGAGGGCTATATATATCCCAAGGTATCGAAGAAATTTAATATATTTTAAGAGAAATATAATATAAAATTTCAGGATGATATAAATTAAGCTTCATCATATGGATAAATTTTATTAAATACACATTTTTCAGGTTTAAATCCATAGTCATTTTCTATTACTTCCTCGATTACTCAAATGGTTTGTGCAAACTCTCCAGAAAAATGAATTTATCATCACATTATTATTTCATCCTTCATTACATTTCATATAGTTATTTCATTTCATATACCTTTGAAACAACATTTCATCATTACATGTTATCCTTTATCATATTTCACACACACACACACACACACACATATATATATATATATATATATATATATATATATATATATATATCTTCATCAACATTCCTTCAACACATAATGTTTCATCCTATAGAAATATTTCTTATTGGTGCATCTATTACCTAAATGCTCACAGTATTTGGTAAAAAAATTCCTTAATTAAGTTGTCAAATTAATTTTTCATCAACTATCACAAATTATTTTATCTATGTTTGGTAATTACACTAATTCAGTTCACTATATTAGGTATAATTTTTCTTCTAGTAGGAATAACTTTTATGCACTAGGACTGATATAATTTATGAGCAGCATTGAGCAGAACTCACATGTGTTTCATTATATAGATCACGTATAAATCCAATATAATAAATAATCTTTTCATTATTTTAGTCATAATGTTCATGCACTATAGCAGGTAGAACCCACATATGATGCGTCAATTAAAACATTATATATTTTATTATGCATCTTTTTTATTTCTTCATTTAATAGACTTACTCATACAATGCCACATCTAGTAGACTTAAACATTATTTTATATAGACAAGACTTAATTTATTTTTTCTATCATATGCAAATAATTCTCATATAATCTTTCACCTGGTAGATTACAACTCTATTATATGATTATAAAACATAACCAAATTTTCATCCATTATATTTACTCACAAGTTGTTCTCAGTAGATGATCTTCTCAAATATATATGGTGGAATTAACTTCTATTCTATATAAATTATGATAGATGAAAACATTACATAATGATTTCTTTCTTAAACTTCTGGGAGTCATAATTTTATTGTAATCATTACTTATAAGTATCACCAGATAATCCCATCTCTTCTTAAACATGTTTGTGAAATTTATCTTGGTTTATGCAACCAACGTCCCTTATACGGGAGACACTATTTCATTTCAACTCCTTATATTTTTTCTTTATAACATCATCATATATAAAATGTACTTAAATAAAATAATTATTAATAACTTCAACTTGAGATTATTTAATGGGTCCAACAGTGATATCTTTCCTACTTTATGAACTTTTATATTGTAAAAATATTTATCTTTTATTCCAATGAGTTAAAAATTTCATGAACCACCCCTAGATCTTGTAAAAATCTTGGAAACATATGAACACCTCAATGAGATGAAAACCTATGATTTTACAAAGTATTTTTAGGTTAAATTATGAATAAATATGTTTTAAGTGAAAGGTAAAAAAATTGTTTTTATTTACTTAATGTAGTTAACTATGAACAGTGAAAAATAATCCTCCTTTCAATTAAGTATATCACAAAAATAAATTAATTTCAAATGAAAATAATTTGAAAAAAAAATTCAAATGTATCATGATTATGCTGTCTCTAAAATAGAATTTATTCAATATCCAGAAGAGTTGTTTCAAACTATGGGAGTTGAGAGATTTTTTTTGTTATAGATCTAAAATATATTTTTATTAATTCACATCATCAATGGGTACCAACTAAAACATGAATTCTTGTACTAAATCCCATGATTATCAATCATTCAATAATCCCAAGTATTTGTTATTATCATATATGGAATATTTTATATTCAATTCATTATGTTAAGATCTTGGCGGGATTTATTTTTCTTTTTTAAACATCACAAAAAATTTTATATGTCCTAATAGTTATATGAAAATCATGTTGATAGAAACAAATATATCATAATGGATCATAAAATACCAAGAAAATATATATTTTTTCAATTATTTTTTCATGACACCAAATTGAAATAATAACATAATAATATAACAACATATAATGATTTTTTTACTCGAACAATAAAAAATTCATTTTTATTATACAAACTTAGGTTTTTTGTGAATATTAATGAAAGAAAAAAGAATGTCTAATGATTTTACTTATGTCAATAAAATTTATATTTCAAAACAATATATTAACTAATTAAAATTAAAACATGCGATACTTAAATGTCTTCTCACTTAATATATATAAAAGTTAGTGCCCAATGTTGTCATATTTTTTCCCCAAATTCTACTTTATAGTGAATTATTTTTTAAAAAATAATAATTATAATATCAATTAAAAATAATTTATTTTATGGTACATTTAGATCCTAAAAAATAAATTAACTTTTTAAAAAAGAACTATACTCTTTTTTTTGGAAATGTTGATATAGAAATGAAAATCTAGTGTTAATAAAAGAATATTTCATTAAAATATCAACAAGAATATTATTTATAAATCAAGAACATATTTTAGCCACATTTTCATTTTTTGGAAATAGTTCAAAAACAAATGAACCAACCTATAAAAAGTAGATTTTCAAACATTACAAATAGACACACCAGATGACCTTTCTATAAGAGTGAGATTATTATTTATAACTCAATAAGGATTATTATTCTTATAGTAATCCCACTACCTTACCTTTACTTGAGATTTATCATCATCATATTCTCCATAACCATCTTTGTTATCTCCTTTACTAGGGCCCATAATCAATAGTCCTTATACCATTTTGAATTAGACTCATAAATAATATGATAATTTCTCTCTTTATTTTTTTCATAATAACCATTTAACTCATCCTAAATTAATCAATTATCATCCTTGTAAATCTAGATTCCATAAGAACCCTAAAATTAATAACTCACACCAAAAATAAATGTACAAAAAAATATGAACCATAAGATAAAATAGTGTTCAAGACTAGGAAAATAGAAATATTGTCTTGATAATACCCCCTTTCATATCTCATAAATCTATACAGAACAAAAATAAATATGCAAATATATCCAATTTGTAAAACCCAAGTAGTTATCCTCCCCATTAAACTATTCACATCTCCACTCACAATTCTTTAGGGCCCAAACATTAGAGGTTGGTGCATCTACTCATGTGCCTACATGAAGTATGATTATATTTCTTTGACATATTAAGAAGAATTCAACCATGTGATTGGTTATTTTACTTTTATATATAATTATTAGGCAATAGACTCAGGATTCAATGATTCTATTTTATTGACTCTCTCATTAAGAAATGACTAAGAGATCCTTGTATCACCTTCCTAGGAAGAGGGAAGGAATTTATGAGAAAATTTGTAAATCAATGATATAAAATGGCTTAAAAAGCATTGAAAAATACATGGTTACTATTTTACCTTAATAAAATATATAATTTCTTCTTTTCTCTTTAACATTTACAAAATATTAAAAACACAAATTAATTATAGTGTAACTAGCTAAGGATACTTGTAAAATCAGAAATAATTTCTAGATAAATCATAACAATAACCGTATAAACAAGAAATGATATTTTAGTTTTTCAAGACAAAATTATAAGAACAGTGA
This sequence comes from Viscum album, assembly GCA_963277665.1. Taxonomy (NCBI): domain Eukaryota; kingdom Viridiplantae; phylum Streptophyta; class Magnoliopsida; order Santalales; family Viscaceae; genus Viscum; species Viscum album. The sequence continues at coordinate 723,493,202 of OY728165.1, forward strand.
AATGTTTAAGGAACTATATAAACATGTGACGATATTATGAATAAAATTAGGAAAAATCACTTACAAATCAGTTTGTATATAAAGAAAATTGTGTTTAATTTTTTAATCCATAGATTTATTTAAGGGACAATATAATATGACCTATGACTTCTTGTAGTGAAATGGTATGGAAAACAATTCATAGTCCATGGTTGAAATATAATCCATTTTAATCAAATTCTTAGAACAAATTGAAAATTAATAATATTTTTTTGAGTAACATTGAACATGTATCAAAGGTTATTTGAAACGTTTTTTAATAAAGATAGACATAAAAATTACATTATTCCTCTTTATAATCACCCAATTTATCTTTCCCTCTCACTTCAGCAGGAGGAGATAGTGAATAGGTTTTAGGTGAGTATCCACATCACTCCCTTAACTTTTTTTTATCTCTTGAATATTTGAATCTATAGTTTTTTAGTGGTTTAACCAAGAAATATATATCATCATATAATGAAAAAGTAAAAGGAGACAATAATATTATTATACATACAAAGTCATGTGCTCATTATATATAGAAAATTTATATTATGGATGAAATTTCAATCTCTTCTATATAAAAAGTTATTTAAAGCCCTGTGGTGAGATGCTTCCAAATCCTCTACAGGAAAAAGTTCCAAGGTTTCATAGAATGTAATAAATTCCTAAAAATTAATCCATAAAGAAAGTTCTTATAATAAAAAAATTTATAGTAGGGTGAAGGGTAAAATGTTTTGATGTAAGACCAAATGTTATGTTATCTAATTTTTCCATGTAAATGAAAGGGTATTATATGAGTAAAATTATTACCCTCCCATGTATATTAGATAAAAAACATAGAATACACCACGTGTGTGATTAAGCTAAACTCTATGATACCAAATATACATTATCCTTAAATTTTTCTAAACAATACCTAAGAATATGTATCTTATCATCATAAAAAACTTTCTTCATAATTCTAACAACATAGTTTGAAAATTTTCAACAAAACATTAACTGGTAACTAACAAGAATCTAAAAAAAATAAATAAATAAAAGTAGATAATAGTTTTTAATTAGAAAATACGTTTAAAAGTTTAAATTCAATGTTGAAATTAGTTTTTTTCCTACTCTCAAATCTAATATACAATAATGATAAAGTTTTACCTGAATTGAAAATAAAATTTATATGAAACATATATTTATAATTAAATACCTGGTAACAAATAATATTTTATATTTTTTGTTCTTATGTCTTATTTGGTATTAGTCACTCAAAAAAAATTCATATTGCTTACCATGTCCGTGCACTTTCTCAACAAATCATAGACCTTCTTAACCACCTCCCTAGAATCTCATTAATTGATAAATTTAACAGATGATAAAAATAAAAAGGGTGAATCTTGAAAAAAAGAAAATCAATATAAATGGTGATGCCGCCCGATCCACCAAAGATTTAGATTCCATTATATGTATTCACTAGGAATTCTTAAAGGGAGTAGGAAATTATGTTTCTTTCATGTTCCCTTCAACCATAGGTAGAACTAGAAAATACATTGGTGCAAATTATTTGATGTAAAAGACAAAAATTACATAATGAGATTCCAAAAACCAAATCAATCTCCACGATTTTGAGTCCTTATCCCAAATTTTCCACAAATAATATATTTCCAAATCCCTAATTTTCAGTTACACAGTCTATAAGATGGAATATTAGAGAATTACAAGTGAATTTCATACACAAGGAACACCAGATACTTGTCCAACACAACATATTTTCAATTAATTGTATTTTTCCTATGCATTCTCACTAGATTTAATTGATAGATTAATCAAATAATTTAACACTAATTTGAAATATAATAAAATTTATGAATGAATATAAACAGTAATATATCTATTTGAAGTATGTTTGTGAATAAAGTAATTGAAAGATCAAATTTTATATTTTTTTATAAATTAAAAATAATATAGATTTAAAATATAATAATATTTTAAAAAATAATATTTATAATCTTTAATTGTTCATAAATCATAACATGAGAATCTTTAAGATGGATAATGTTGACAAATCATATAGAGTAACAATTTATAAGAATAATTTTCAAGAATAATTTATCGGAACAATATTAGAACAATTTATAGGAATAATTTTAACGAAAAATTTACAACAATATAGGTACTTAGAGTAGTGTTAGTTTTCAAAATAGATAATATATAATAATAATAAAAAAAATTACATGAAAATTTTAATTTTTTAAATAAGTTTTATTATTATTTTTAAATATTTAATGGAAATATGTAAATGTTTTAGTGTATTAACCCAAAAAGAATATAGTTTTATGTGTTTCAGTCATAATGATGCTTTATACTGTGATTCATTTTTGAAGTTAACATAAAATAAAAATAGAATATCTAGCCCTGACTTTGAAAACCACCTCTAAAAAACTACTGGTAAATTATATTTTCTGTATAGTGATTTTTAGGCTATATTGGATTGACATACTATATGTCCCATAATAACTCAATGCATTTTAAAAAGGAAACATATGAGAATGTACACCTTTATATTATAAAATTGGTGGAAACATGTATTGAGATACATGTGCTTGATGAAGATCATGTGACATCCCTTTGTAGCTTGAGAAGAATTTATTCTTTTCTAGTTGCCAATATATTCTTACATTTATAGATCTGGAGATTCATATTTATTTTCGATGACAAAGAGTCCCTTAGGTTCACACTTTTTTATTGAATGAATGGGGATTGATTTTAATATAGAGAGATTTTATAAAAGAGTTTTAGAGTTAATCCAAAATATTTTTAAATGGGTATTCATAAGGTGTTGGAAATAATGTAATACTCAGTGCGGTTGATGATAATTTTCCAAATGTGTTTTGGATGATATTAAAAATATTTTTGAATATATTTTCACAGTTTATTGTATACAATAAAATATATAGTGAAATGAAACAAAGTTTATGTGGATTTAGTGTAAGCCATAGATTGAATGTGGTATTCCCCAAAGCCTATATATATATGATGTTTAATGTCTATATCATAGGAAATGATTGGGAATATCAAAAGGCATAGAGGTTTCATGCCACTACCTTATCGAATTATATTGTATAATGAGGTGATATCATAAGGATTATCATGAGTATAATCGTAAGGTTTGATATGAAAAAATATCCTATAATCTTGGCAGACAAATGATAAATGTTATCATTTGGGGGTATTTTAAGCTAGAAATCATAAATGTAATGTTTCATATGATATAGTGAACATGAGTTCATTACATCCATGCAAGTGTTACATGAACTTGCTGAGTGGGATTTAATCATGCATTTTAATGCATGAGTACATGCATGTTCACTTGAGGAGAATCTTCTAGTTATTTATAAAGGATATTTCACTATGATATGAATATCATGAAATATTTCCCAATAATTAATCTAACTTCTCATAACCATATCTCTCTTCTCTTACCTCCTTTGGATCATGATTCTTTATTATATTTTGGAGGGTATAAAATGTCTCTTGTACAATGAGTGATTCAGCATAATCCATGGATATTTATAGAGGATCGATGGATTTTGGATTCCTTTATTATGATCTTCACCATGCATGAATTAATATTGTTACTACTATGATCAATGGTGTAAGATACACATTAAAATTTCTTAATTTACAATATGCATAATTTCCATTATCTTGCATGATTCTCCTGAATTTGGTTTTCTTTATTACTTCCACTATGCTTAAAAATATTTGTTATATTTTTCAAAAACCACCACCTTTATCATCATATTTTGTTTTACTCTTAAGAACCTATCCAATGATAGTGTTCTCCAAGTGTGGGTGGGATTTGCGTGATCCATAATGGATCCAAACTTTTCTATTTTTATTACTTATTCAAATATGATAATGTTATTCCAAATTATTTTCACATTTTTTTTAAAATATCACCTTCTAATAGTCTCCATGACATAAAATTAAGGTTTAATATTGAAATTCATATCTAAAAGGGACTTTTTGACTTTTCTATGTGCTTTATTCTCATTTCTTGGTCAATATATTCATTATCTTTAGGTCCTTAGTCAATCATATGGTTCTTTAATTTTATTCGTTTAAGTACTATTTAAATAAACCATATATTCTTTTAAAATCATTCTGAAAACTTCTCTAAAATATATCATATGAATCACTATTAGAGGATCTCTATGTGTTATCATTTATATTTTATCTAGAAATATAGTCTATTCTTTAACTCAAATTTTGGAAATTTTATTATTATATAAAAACCACCTTTTGAATTTGTAAATTATCCCCAAAATATCAAAAAAAATTATTCCCATATAAACTCCTTTTCTTTTGATGGAAAAATCTTCATAATTATTTTTAGAAATAGAAACATTTTGAAAATAAGGTTTTATAGTGGTATTAAAACATTCCTTTATAATAAAATATGATATGAAAACCACAATATATAATTAGTAATATAGATAAGGCACTTTCTCAAGATAACTTGAGCTTTACCACATAATGATTTTTCTTAACTATAGGTTTGTTTATGTTTAACTACATAATCAGTTTTCTTTACTTCCTCTAATTTTCCAATAGTTTATGAAAACTCTATAAGAAAATGACATTGTCACCAAATCATTATTATATCATTCATCATATTATATATAGGCATTTGAATATATTTAATCTTGAAATAACATCACATCATTAAATTTTCTCCCCCATTATCACATTTCATGAAGAGATTTACTTTGTTGATTCATGAAAATTCCTTCAATATATGATGTTGCATACCATATAAATATGTATTTTAAGTGATTTTGTTACCCCAATTTTCATTAAGTGTATTAAAAACCCATATTAATGAATCCCAAAAATTCATTTTTCATCTAGTATCACAAATCACTGTACCTATGTTTTGTAATCACACTACTTCTCTATCCCGAATTAGGTATAAATTTTGTATTCTATTAGGTATAAATTTTATAAAATGGATCCAATATAACTCATGAGAAACATCGAGTAAAAATCACATGTGTTATATCTTGTAGATAAACTATGCATCCTATGTCATGTATAGTTTTTATACACTACACTAAGTAGAACTTCTACATCGCATTGGGTAGAACACAAATGTGATGTGTTAGGTAGAAAATTTATGCACTAAATTGAGTATATTTTTTTATTTATGTATTTAATAGACCTACTCATATAGTGATACATCTATTAGAATTCAACCATGTTTTATACAGACAACACTTGTTTGAGTTTTTCTATTATATATAGGTGATAGTAACATAATTTTTCTATTTCTTTTTAAATCATCTAATAGTTTTACATGGCTCAAATGTTTATTATTTTTTCTTTTTAGCTTATTGAATAAATCCCCACCATTTTCATATTTAAGGGAAATTATTATATATTTATTTTATAGGGTTATTTTTGGATTTGTTGTAAAAATGGCCTAAAAGATGTTATTTAACGATTTTATTATTATATTAATTAATTGGTTTAATGTCCAACTATTGATAATTCCTTATTTTGTTATTTTTAAAGGTGGAATAAATTAGAAATAAAAATGGAGGATAAATTTGGATATGTTTGTGAATAAAGGTCTGAAAACTAAAAAAATATGAATTTGGACCTACTCCACTTGTAAAGGTCATTCCGATACTACCCTAATGAAATTAAGATAAGTCCTGACCATCCATAAGATTCAATCTACTAAATCAACTGAAGAATTATAGTTCTGAATTTTCAAAGTAAAAGACTCTTACATTAAAATGTAAGAGTTATTTTATTGATGCGTAAAAGTAAATTGACAACCAATGATGAAATGTTTCAATGTAAAAGAATCATACATTGGAGTGTAAGAGTCATTTTTATTATATAAGAGTCATTTTTGACTATACACTCTTTATTTTAGAAAAATAATGGGAACATAATAGTGAATTCAGCCAAAATATAGGATTCATATTCTAGAATGTAAGGGTTAACACTTAGTGAAATTTTAGAGAGAAGCCTATATAAAAATAATGATTAAAAATGTAAAGGTATCACACTTTATGAAATATAAATAAATATAATGTAGAACCACAAAGATATCTATTACACTACTAATAATCATTGGCGAGTTCCAGTGTTACTACCACTTTGGATGTGACTATACCATAGTGATGATAATCATACCATAAAGGGATGAAATGAACCGAGACATAAAAACTTGTAATAACTATGACCTTTAAAGAGGTGACCATACCATAGTGAGGGAAGAAGAATAATCCTTTTGTTTCAACATAATCTATTTTTCATGGTATAATCACTATACATTCAACCATTTAATATATTTTCAAATCATTTGTGGATGACACACATTAAATTAAATGTAAAAAAAGGATACATTACCAAATATCATGGGTAAAAATAAAATTATAATATAAGAAAAATCCCACATGGAAACTAGATATTGTCTTATGAATTCAATGAATTCATCCACCGAATCCCACTATTGAAATTGTTTCTTGTTTAAATTATTCTTTTTTTAATGTTAAAGGAGAGTTAAACTTTTGGATCCAGAACCTTACCTCTTGATAAGGTAATGGAAATAGTTATGGTGTTTCATTTGTTTTCATTCTATAATTGTATTCTTTATATCTTAATAAAAATGATCATTATTTATCTCTATCTTTAATCATTCCCTTCCATAATATTTATTTACTATGATCTCCAATATTTATAGTGCTAAAGAAATAACCAATGGAATATCTTAGGGGATGAATCTAGTGGTGAACTAGAACCTTTTTGAATTCATGTTTGATGTTTCTTATTTGCTTAGGGTTATTTTGAGGATAAATAATAGTGATGGGAAGGGATAGTGTGTTCTCAATATAGTTGTCTTTGGTTTATATTATTCTCCTATACTATTCTCATACCTTTCATAATCGTTATAGAATACAATAATGAATTTATAATTTAGTGTTTAATGGATGTGATTTCACACTAGGAAGGTGAGTTATGAGGTTATATTGATTGAGGAACCCTTTAACTTTTTAAATAATAATGATTTGGATGTGAATATAATTGAAGATTATTGAGAACACAATACATTCACAATTAGTGTAGAATAAGATGAACACACATACAATGAAGTGCATTCATTAAGTAGGAATGATACTATAAATGAGATAATAAATAATCACTTAAGACAATGCTCTTAGGAATATTTCTTATTATTTAATTTCATTCTCTTTTAATTTTTCATCACATGTTAATTTTCTATTTTCAAACCCACACTTATTTCATTTGTTTTCATAAAATATAAAAATACTAGTAATATAATAATTGAATTAAAATATTGAGAGATTTACTCTTAAAGGATACTCAAAATAGACAACCCTTGTTATCCAACATGTTATATTAAGAAAAAAAACATTTTTTTTACATTTTATGATAGGTGTGTCAAAAATTGAGTTCCATTTTCACTAAGACATGTATTTAATCACTTTAATATTTATTTCACAGATTGTAATTATTTTTATCTATTTTTATAAAAAAACTAAAAAAATATGTTCATGATCTATTCCTATTCATATTATTATGCATTTAATAACTAATGTCAAGTGAAACAAGAGGAAGGAATTCATGATTCAAGAGAGGATCAGTTGAAAAATATTTACGAATAGGTTCAATAGATGAATAACCAAATAAAATTTTATATTTGAATATATTATTGCATTCAATGAACAACAACTTAAGCATTGAGAACCATAAAAAGTGGAGGAAGTGATTTATCCATTGATATTCTCTTTTTAAAAAACCATGGAGGCCAATAAGAAACTCTTCAAAGATTTATTATCCAACTGTTATCATACATTTATAGAGGATATTCCTAAAGAAAACATGCATGCTAATACACATTTGTGAGATAAATTTTTTTTAGATCTATAATGGAATCAAATTTTAAAATAATTTTCAGATTCATCCAACACATGGATTAACTTGTATAGTGAATATGAAGAAGAAAATTCATTCGATGAGGAACACATGAAGATACCTTAATATATTGGGAATATTTTTGTGGGAGTTTATATGAGGAGTTAATAATCATATTTCTTGAAGAAACTAATGTACAAGATATCCATTTTGAGGTGGGAGACTTTGATATCGATTCTTCCCATTTCAATTTTATTCAATTTAAAATTTTCATTGATTCCAAATTTGAATATTTTAATGAAAAAACATTGATAAATACCTATAATATTATATATAATTAGTGTACAATGGAAAATGGGACCCAAACCTTTTCCTTCCCTACCATGCAATCTATACTTAATTACAACAGGGATAGATCTTTAGTACTCTACCCATAGATTCCTTTACAACTAGTGTGAAGGTATGTACTATGAGAAAAAATAAATTTATTATTTTATTCTAAAGAAACCCAGTCCTCCTTCATATTGGAGATAACTACAAGAACTAATTGTCTAGGGTAATTACAACCCTAGTACCTATAAGGGGGTAAAAAACAAGATTATATTTCCTTTTAATTTCTTTTACTTTATTTTTCATTCAATAAAGTTAACATGTTTTATTTATTTATTTTATTATAGGTTTAAAGTGAGAAGTAACTAGGATCTTAACTCAAGGATAACCCTTCAAAAATAAACATAGGTTGTATCACTCATTTTATCCATATTTTGTTTACATCATAATTAAAATTTTGGTAGAAAATATTTAATCATGTTTGACCCAAAAGTGTGTAGTAATATCCTTTGTGTGGTGGAGTTTTTATAGAATAAGATAGTAATATTTTTAGGATTAAATGTTTTTTATTATTTGGAATATTTTTATAAATCATGAGTTTCACTAAATACTTTGGAAAATTTATAATTTTAATAATTTTTTTATCTGAATTTAAAAATATTAAAATGATTATTGAAATGTATTTTATTTCATGATTTCTAATCTGATCATTTAATAAACCCTGATTAAATATGAAACTCATGTGACGTAGTGTTTTCTAATGTTCATCTTTCTTAAAACCGAGAGGGTTTTAAACCTTTTCAAATCTTATTTTAATCTATTTTTCCTTAAGATTATTAAGGAGTGTTGTGGGATTCATAATGTTCTATTTTTCTCTTTTTCGAAATTTTTAGATTTCATGATTTTGTTAAAAATGATTGAGGAACCATTTTGAAATACTATTTTTACATTTAACTTCCACTCTGAGCCTTCCCTTACATATTAAATTTAATTAGTCTCCTAATATCCATGTGAAACCTTATTAGGAAACCACATTACAATACACAAATAAATTTCTAACCCACTCTATAATTAAATGCATTATTATGGTTGATCTAAAGTATATGAGAGGTAGCAGGTAGTTTTTCCATATTGATTTGAAGAAACCATTTTATTGAGGTAATTTTTAAAGTGTTTCATCTATTTATTCCACTTTAAGAAGTATCTTTAATATAGAAAGATGGATGAAAGGTAAAAATATCCTTCAATGTTGGGAAAGGGAGTTCACACCACATTATGAAGATCAAATGATGCCTCTATACATTAAAAATTTAAAAGATACATAGATATTCATTGAAATTATTGATCTAAAATACTAAAAATAGTGTTATAAAAGAGAAATAAAGAAGAAGAAAAAAATAAAAAAAATTAATACTACTGAAATTGTTAAATTTTGAACTATCCATGAGAATTAAAAAGTTTTTTTGAGGTTAATAATTTCAAAAAAAGATGAGCACAAATACCATTATTGAGTGTTTATTATTATGATAAATGTTTCTTTATTTTAGAGCATAATCCTCACCATCTTACCTATGAGTTTTTAATATCTAAAACAGATCAACCATTAAAATTAGAACCACCCATGTAAAATCCCTCAAGATTGAAACATTTTTATGACTATGTTAAGCGGATATATTAGGAGGTTGGTAATCCTTTGAAAATAATTGATGATCTTTAGAATGAAAAAAATATCTATTTTAAATTCCTTGAGTGAAGAGAGATATATTTTGGGGAGGTAATTAAAACACACACATGAGGATTAATATAATATTGAATGAATTTTTATGTTTAGTAAGGAAAGAGAGAATTGAGATCCATATAGGTAACATGATATATAATTATTTGTTGGAATTGAAAAGTGTTGATGAATCTACCTTGGAATGTTTATTACCATAGTGTAAGATGAATTCATAAGAGTGAAATGTTTAAGTGTGGGGGAATTGATAGAGTTTAAATGGTCATTATTTTTTTACTTTTTATCTTATTTAAGTAATCCCTAGATTTTCCATATTTTTTGGTTAATTATTATATATTTTTTGTAGGGTTATTTTTTATTTAATTATAAAAAGATCTAAATTATTATTTTTAATAATTTTATTATTTTCTAAATTAATGTACTGAATAAAAAACTATTAATAAATACTTATTTTATTATTTTGAAATATGAAATCTATTAACCATGGAAATAAAAGAAAAATATGGTAAAGTATATGTAGAAGGATCATGTTGCTACTATGAAGTGTAATTTTGACTAACTCTATACAAAAATATCATTATGATGTTATATTGAAGAAATTCGGGGAGACCATGCATAACAGTTAACCTATTAAAGTCGCTAAATAAATATAATGAATAATTTTTTAAAGTAAAGTTATATTACGGGAAAAAATAAGATTAATTTGTTAATGCATTAAAGTAAATGTCCAGAATTTGAAGAATAGTTTAAAAGTAACAAACTCTTAAATTGGAATATAATATTCATTTTTCACTACATAGAAGTCATTTTGACTATACACTCAATAATTTAGAAAAATTTTGGGAATATAAGAGTAGATTTGGATGGAATGTAAGATTCATATATTGGAATGTAATGGTAATAAATTAATGAAATTTGGGTGAGATTATTACATAAGAATAATCAATACAAATGTAAATCTCATATACTTTATAAAATATGAAGAAACAGAAGGTCGAGCCAAGAAGAAATACATTTCCCCATGAATCATTTTTAGCAAGTTTTAGGGATAATACCATATTAGATTTTCCCACACCATTATGCTAATAGTAATACAACAAGGGTATGAAATGAAATTAGGGTAGGAAAACTCATAATAATCATGACTGTGAAGGAGTTTATTACACTGTGATGATAGATAAAGAAGAATCCTTATACAATAACTTTTTCTGTTGCATTGTGGTAGTATCCTGATACCTTTGTAAATTTAACATATTTTAAAACCTTATATGAACCACATGCATTAAATTTTAATAAAAATAAGTAAACATTATCAAATATCACGAGGATAATTTAAATAACATTAAAAATCATTTCCCACATGGAAACTAATTATTTAATCATGCATTCAATGAAGTCATCATCTAGAGATCACCACCAATACTTTACCTTATTTAACTTATTCTGCCTCAAATGAAAAAATAGAGTTTAACAATATGGAACAAAAATATCAATTGCTCTCAGATATGGAACAACAATATTTAGGTATTTTCATATATTTTCATTATGCAACTATATTTCATATATTTTAATAAAAGTTTCATTTTTTATCTCAATTTTATTGTTTACTTCTATCATATTTAGTCATTATTATCTCTGAAGTTTATGATGGGTAATAAATAACCCATCTGATGTAACACTAATATAATTTATTATATAGTTCTCTATAAATAAATTGTATTCCTTTGATAGCTTTGTTTACATGAAATACCATGTTTAAATTAACCATGATATACTATTGAAATACAATTACTTAATATGACAATTATTATATACCCATTGAATTGATGGGTATGAATAGAAAAATATAAATTATGAAAAATTTATGGTTTTAAAATTTATAAAATTAATTAATTATCTACCAATTTATTATAAATGAAAATAAAACCATTTAAAAGTAAAAGAGATATTTTTCTGATTTTTTACACACATATTGAGTTTTTATCGTAATAAATTAAATTAATCGATATAGGTAAATTATTTCAATGAAATTTATATTTTATATATTAAATAAAATTTTTTAGCATTCATATAATTTTTATCCAAGGAATAAGATAATAATAACTCGATTTTTTTTTCATAAAATGCATTAAAAAAACAGTGTTCATTGTGGTTTATGCACTTATTTTAAAATGGATTTCTTCCACTTATAGGAATTAAATCTTGAAAAATAGATTCAATATTCTTAATTAGGAGGGTCAAATTTTGTAAATTTAACCCTTTAATTTTTTGTCATTACGAGTAGTATCCTTAGTAAATTTTTATGACATCACTAAGGGTAAAATGTGAAGAACATGGGTAAAACTTTAGGAAAAGGATTTAAAATTTCTTTAACACCAAAATTTATCCTATTATATGAGTTGAGTTCAGATATACTCATCCAAGTTTGAAAAATATGGAAACTTAGTTCTATTTTTCTTTTATCACGACTTTTATATTATTTTAAGAAAAAGGATAAATATAAAATTTCACTCTCTTGATTTTAATATCTTTAATATTATTTAGAAGGGTAAAAATAGGATAAATTCACTTATAAATATTTATTTTAAATATGGATTATTTTTTTATCAAGGTAATTTATTATTTATTTTTAGAGAGGAAATAATTATCGTAAATGCTTACGCAACACAGAAACATTATTTATTTAAATAATATAAATATAAAATAAATGATATTAAAAATATTTAAATAATAAAATTTTAATGAATTATTATGTTTAATAAGTTTTTTATATAAATATAACATAATAGTTATGTTTTAAAAGTTTTTATTCAAATTAAATTTTAATCATGATGCCTTTAAATTCAAACATTGTGAATAGTCCCAAAAATGACTTTAATAATATCTTTTGTTAAATAATATTTTATTAAATTATTTAAATTTTATAAAAATTTAATATTTAGCCAAGTGAATGATATATGTTTGAAAATTTTAACCATGGTACATTTATGGGTCAATTTACTTTTTTATAGTAACACTCATGACCCTTAAAGTTAAAAAACTTTGATATCGTGGCAATTATCAAAAGGGTTAATGGGGGTTTAAAATAAAGTGATAAGGGTGAAAAAATCACATAATCTTGTCAACATTTTATTATATGAGATTATTTATATTTATTCTCATACCATATTAAAAATATATTAATTTGGAGCCACTCAAACCTATTAATTAATTTGTATTCATTTAATACTTTAACTGATTCTAAGAGTATCCCTCCCCTAACTTATAAAATGGAACATTCTATCCTCCCTTATTCACAATGTTTGAGACTTATATCTCAGCCAATACCTGATCTAAAATCATTCTTGATTCTTTAACCATTTCTTATAACCCCCTTTATCTCTAAATTACCATCCTTTTAGGGCTTAATGTGTAATGCAAATGAGTTTTCTCAATGAAGAGGTATAACTCTTATCTGAGTACTTTCAATTTTTTTTATTCTTTTACCACTTATAAATTTATGGTATCAATTATAAAATAATTAATTAGTTATATTAAATTTAAAAAAAATTATTATGATGATGAAACAACCATTAATCCACCACTTTCCATTATATGATAAAAGAAAACATCACTTGTGCATATGTGTAGACTACCACATCCATGAATTGAGGTGTTTTATTTTTTCTTAACCACTTCATTTTGATGGATATAATTATGGATTTACTAAATGTGTATTATATATATGACATAATGACTAATTATATGTGAATTATTATTTACCTTTCTTTCTTTCTATCCATCAAAAAGTGGAAACATAACTCATCTGTATATACAAATTATTGTCTCCAAGAAGTGACACAATCCATTTTTTAAATCCACTTTATATTAATTGCTATAAAATTATATATAATGATTAAATATTTTATTTATTACATGAATAAAATTATGGATATTTTTTAACCTTAATCAAAGTACAAGGATGCAGACTTCTAAACTGAAACATGCATGAGAAACAAACCAATTATCACCTGAAATAGTGATTTTAATAAAAAATTATTAATAAAAGAATGATAAGATGTTATAAGTAAATAATATATGGTATTATATATATGATTATGATTATGAGATAAGTTTATATTAAATCTATATTTATTATATAGGAGGTTAGAATGTGTTTGAAAAAACACAATACTTGAGGTAAGGGATTTATGTTCCAATACCATTTTAATCAGGATTGTCTATGCATAAATTTACATTGAGGAAATTATATGATCCTTTTATTATAATTTTTTATTCATTTAATTTTCAAGTAATAATATATTCTTTATATCTTTGGTACTTAATATGATCGGGAATTTTTTTTATGATAACATACTCTATTTCCTCTTTGGTTGAGAATATTTTTCTTCAATGTCTCTGTTTTATTTAAAATATCTTCAAGAATGTTTTACTACTCTCTTAAAATTTTTTAAATTAATTTTTACCCATATTTTTTTGAAAAATGTTTCACGTTAATCTTGTTATATTTTTTGAATTAGATACTTTTGTACTTCTATTGAAAATTTGAAAGGTATTTTTGTTTTAATGTCCCCAACATGAACAAAATTTCTCATTATCATGAATCCTCAATGTTTTGAAGCCTCCTTTACAATCTTCCATTATTCTTTTCAAATTAATTATTTCTTATAATATTCTGAAAATATTCAACTCTTAAATAATTGATTTCAAAATTAAAATTATATTTTCCTCAAGAATTATTCTAATGACCATTTAATGAAAATTTTAATCTATGATAAAATACTTTAATGTTAATTATGAATTACTGGGTATATGATCCAATGATATCATTACTATTCTTTCTTTTTATGGTTTATTATTATGATGATGAGATTTTTAGGAAACCCTTTATTTACCACAATTTATGCTGTGATAAAATGATTAAGTGTTTATGAAACCTTTTTACATTCCACCAATTATGATATATTTATATGATTAATGTTTTGTGATCTTTTGGAACACATATATATAGTTTTCATTATGTGATTTGTGGGATCAAATAGACCTCCAAATCATTGGTTAAAGCCTTATATATCATGAGACAATTATGGGAAATGAGTTGATTCACTTGATCCACTATATGAAATAGGTAGGGATTCTTGATCCACAATGGTAAATAGGTAGATATTCAGAATACATTATAGGTAGAAGGTGGTGATTTCTGATCTTTTATAATGTAAGAAAATGTGTTAATTCCATATCCATTATGATTTTATGGCCTCAGTAGTTAACCTTGATATATTAAATGGTTTCTATTCCTATGATGGTTCCACAATTTTATTAAATGTTTATATGATTATGATTTAGAGTCATAGTTCATGATTTATTTATGTTGATTTACCACTCTTATGATTCATGTATTTTGAAATGATAATTTTTTCTTTTATGACACGTGTTTATGATCTTTGATGGATTGGTTATAAACTTTGTAAGTTATAATGATGATATCACAACCTCATGATTATCTAATTTTTGTATTTGATCGTTAATTGATATCTCCCATGGTTACCCTCACTATGTATCTTAGATCACCCATTATTATGTTTCCTTTCCCTAGATAATGAAGAAATATTTTAAGTAGGCTATGTCAGGAAGAGTATAAAGTGAGAAGAAATTTATTATATATGATAAATAATAAACCTAAATAACATATTACTATATCTACTCTCTAAATACAAAAAAAAATTAATGTTTTATGGTGGATCACATGTCTCACCACTTATACTAGTTTTATATTGATTTTATGTTTATAATTTGTGTCATGTACAAACCTATGTTCTACAATGAGTGGGAAAATCCAAGGAATATCAGAAATGGTTGATCTAGTTTCCTCTATAGAATTTCCTAAGAAATCAATGATCATTCCAAATTTTTTGGTTTCAGGATAAGAAATTGTGAAAATTGGAACTTTTTGGCTATCCCCAATGAATGGAAACTTGAGGGTGGATGAAAATTCCTTTCATTTAAGTTCAAGTAGACTAACACTTTCAGACATAGGATGGAACATTGAATCAAACTCAATTTCATTTTCAAAATTTCTCAATATAATTGGTTCCTTTTGAATAGAAGATTCAACAAAAAAATTGGAAAGATCAATTTTAGGAATGGGTATGGACTCAATGTTTGTGATTTCTCTCAATGGTTCAATGGTTGGTGTTTTTGAAAATTCATCAATGGAGTTATACTTAGGAGACTCAATCGATGATGTCAAATTATCCTCTTTCGAATAAAAAAAGTCCATTTTCTCCTGATTTAAAGACCCTTCAACAATTCCTTTATCCTCTTTATCTATCCCAAATCCAAAGGTTGGTTCTTTAATAAATTCCTGTTGGGTTTGTGGGGAACTAGACACTTCACATAAGGTTATAGAATGGATAGTTTGTGTAGGGATGGGTTCCTCATAAGGTTTAATGATTTTTAGTTCTAAACTCAATGATGAAACCTCAAAATCCATTATCTCCATTTTTTGACATATTTTTTCAAGTAATGTATGTGGATTAGTATAGATAAGGGGCTGATCCGAATGGTCTATTCTAGGTGGATAATTAAGTTGTTGGAATTGCACAGGACGATGTTCAGATTGGCTTTGTGGGGATTGAAACTCATTATATGTTGGGATATTTTGTGGATCATAGGGGTAAAACAATGTGGTTCATTAGGTTGTTGATGATCCCACGTGTAGAAATTAGGATGGTCGTTGTACATCACACATGGGGTTGGGTGATCAAAGTAGCGATAGGTTTCCCATGTTTGGGCTTGTTCAAAATTGATTTCCATAGGAGTGAGGGGGTGAGAATAGATAAGAGGGATGAAAAAAAGGATGATAGTGTCTAAGATGACTTACTTAGGTCCCCGTAAACGGTGTCAAAATTTGATTGATTCTCAAATTTACCCAAAAGAAGAAGGTAGGACGGTCCTTGTAGTCTAGCTTGGGTTGTCGAATCCTCAGAGACCTAAGAAGTAACCTATATACACGTACATTCTATGGATTGTTTTTGGATATGATGTGTCCAACTTGGGTTGATTTTATATGGGTTTAAGTGAACTCTAAGAGACTTAAGTGAATTCAATTTAAAAGAGTGAGTTGATCCTAGGTTATCACCTGGGGTGGATTGGACGTATTTCCTTTTCAATGAATTCAATTTATTATATTTGA
Source organism: Viscum album (assembly GCA_963277665.1). Classification (NCBI taxonomy): domain Eukaryota; kingdom Viridiplantae; phylum Streptophyta; class Magnoliopsida; order Santalales; family Viscaceae; genus Viscum; species Viscum album. The sequence goes on from OY728165.1 coordinate 723,510,424, forward strand.
GATGGGTTCAATTAAGAAGATAAAACAACACCATCACCTACTGGTTTAATACCTACACCCTTTAATACTAATCATCTATACACTTTAAGGATCAATGTTTTGAGCACTTCAAGGTAAAGTTTCGTATTAGCACATGAAGTGTGTGGCCTTAAATTCAACAAGGACGATGGAGTTTAAAAATCATCAAATTAAAATCTCAATTAAAGAAGTAATTATACATTAATGATGAGATAAATAAAATCCAATCCATCCCCTTGATACTCCCTTGGATCCACCCATAAGTGGGTTATCCCTCCATTTATGCTATGGTTTCAATGGAAGTGGGAAGTAGACTCATGAGGGAGGAATTGAAGAAGTAATGAAAACAAAATAAAATAAAATTATCACTCCACCGTTGTGTGAATAATTTCACAAGGTTTAGTGTGAATAAATTCACACATTGAACCAATGGTATCAAAGTGATATTAATAACAAAAAAATAAGAGGAAAAGAAGAGATTTTATTAAGAAACTAAAGTGAATTGAACAACTTACATGTGAAAGATAAACTTGAGACAACAAAATCATAGCATAATATTACAATTGAACAAAGCATCAAAGATCATCTAACTAATCCACAAACACTACCTTAAATTGGAATTTTGGAAGCCTTGGGTCGAGCCTCCAACAGTATAAAGCATCACACTTGATTATGGTAGGCCTAGGGTGGTGGAAAGCTTGTGGAACTTGGACTTTTCCACATTTGACCTAAGGTGGCAGCCATCTTTTATCCACTGAACAGATGAGCTTGAAAGACCTTCTAGATTGCCAAAGCAGAGTGGTCCATAGTGAAGACAATGGATCCCAGGATGTCTCCTAACCGCATGTAAAATTTGGGCCCATTTGGTATTGTAGTTTCGGTGATATGCTTAGATTAATGGGATGTTTTTCTGGCCCGCAGAATCTGGCCCAAAATTTTATCTCTAACATGGGCCGCCTAAATGACCACAATGGAGGCCGAATTAACACTGGATTTTTAATAATGATTTGTTTATATATATGTCTTATAGCCTCCCACAGAATTTGGGCTTCATTGGGTTCGTAATTTGGGTCCCACATTCTAATCAGTGGGCTGGTGTCCAAGCCGACTTCTCCAGAATTGTTTCCTTTCATCACAAAATATCCCCATCTTCTTCCATGAATTCTCCATTGATCCCTGAATCAAACATGTTAATATTTAAGTGTAGATAAATTCACCAATATATCAAATTAAAATATGTATTATTATATTCTTTAAAATCAGATGAATCATTGGGTACCTTAAATAATGTTAAAAAATGTACCACATAATAGTGCATTTTAAGAAGGTATTACAATCAAAATGTGAAATGATGTTCAAAGGGTAAAATGAACTAAAATAGTATTTATCAATAATAAATTACATGAATATTATATGTATTAACAATTAATATTAGCTTCATTTAGTGGCTAATCACCCACCCGTGCGGGCCGCTCGAACCGGGAAGGCCGGCCGGTTGGGAGGGCGGCGCCGCTCGGAGCCGCCGGTTTGGGAAAGCGGGGGGCCACGCCCCCCTCGGACTGCTCGACCACCCGGGCCGAGCCGTTCGGCTAGTCGGGCTATGCCCTTCAGGGCCGGGCCGTGCCGTGCCGAGCCGGGCCACGCCGCGTTAGGCCGGGCTGCGCCGCGCAGGGCCGGGCCGGCTCTGTCGGGCCGGGCCACGCCCCCTCGGGCCGAGTCGAGCCCCTCGGGCCAGGTCACGTGACTCATCGGGCCAGTCTGACCCTCTGCCGGGTCAGACCCGCCAAAACCGGGTTGACCTGACCCGCCAGCCCAATAGGCTTAACGGGCCGGGCCCCTTTTCACTTAAACATGAATATCTATAAGACCGCGAGTCCGATAGACGCGCCGTCTACAGCACTGGGACCCTCGTGACAAAGTGGTCCTTTTTCAATACTCTAAGTGATTTTTGGAAGACTTTGGAAAATGGTCGGGTTTGGTATGAGTGTATTTCCAACCAGGCCCCTATAACGGAAAATCCAATATCTCTCAGACCGAGCGTCCGATTGATGCGCCGTCTATTGCATTGGGTTCTTTTTGACGAGACAAAACTTCAGGATTCATAAACTCTATACTTATTGATAGTTTATGTATCTACCCTTTGGTTCGAGGAGTGGACCCTCCCGGAATTGAGCATGTTGTGTGCGAGAACCCTAGAGCTGGCTGTGACTATGACGACTACCGTACTGGGATCCTCCGTGGGTTCGACGATGATGACTACTATACTTGGATGCTACATTGGTTCAACAGTGATGACTACTGTACTTGGATCCTCGGTGGGTTCTGCAACGATGAATACTGTATTTGGATCCTCTGTGGGTTCGGCATCGAGGACTACTGTACTTGGATCATCTGTGGGTTCGGCAACGATGACTTCTGTACTAGGATCCTACGTGGGTTCGATAGAGGAGATAATTCAGAGTCTACATCTAATCATCTCCACCCTCTTCATGATTTTTATACCTGTGGGAGATGAGTCTTGACTTCCAATCATTAACGTCGGTGTGATTGACTTCTTTCCAGTGTGGACTGGGTTGTGCTTGGGCTCAAGAGTTGGATCCGAACTGGAATTGATGACTTAGGTATATGTATGGGCATATACCTAAGTAGAGTTGGTTGATATTTCATGATTGTATCTTTTATTTGTATTTTATCCTTCGTGGATTCTTGGGGACCTTTGGGGGTCTTGGGGTCCCTACTGAGTATTGTTATACTCACCCCTGCACGGGCTATACCCGCAGTACGTTGTGTTCGATGCAGACGACGGACAACACAGAGGTGGACCACTCGGCGAGACGTACACAGAGCAGAAGGATGGACCTGAGGTGTTGTGGATACCATATATACCCACCCTTCAGGTGGGATTCTTGGAGGATGACTCAGTGGTTGTTGTTTTACTTTACTGCTGTTGTACTAGTCTTTCAGTTGTACTGTACTCACTGTTGGGCTTGTATTTCCGACCCCTTTCTTTTCAGCACTTAGTTTTGTATACAGTTTTACTTGGGCTTACTTCAGTTGCGTACTCTGTTTTATTTGTTTACTATATAAAGGAAATGCATTCCCTTTTTATTGGGATTTACGCCTTCGGTGCTAGTGGCCAGCCCCTGGCCTATGGAAGGTGGGATTCGGGTAGTCACAGCATGGGCCCAGAGGATGGGTCATGACAAATTGGTATCAGAGGGATGTTCTACCACATAACTCAGGACTCTGATTATTTTTATTCTCTGTTAAGAAATAGTGTTAAGTGTTTTGGGTGTGGTTATCTATTTAGGGAAACCAGTGTTGGTGTGGTGGCCGATATATCCATACACTAGGACTCTAACTTATGATTTCTGACTCAGTGCACGAAAACACTGATTGCGTGTGTGTTTCTTTTAAAAAGTTTTCTTTGTGATTACTTTTTGTTAGCTCACCAGGTATATTGTTTTGACTGTGGAGCACCTGTTTCTTTTCAGGATGCCCCCACAAAGGTAACCGGTTAGGGTTTCAAGTTACGTGCGAGATGGTATCCCACCGAGCGACGAGGCCTCAGTGCAGGTCCCCATCACAGCGGAGACACTAGTGGTACCACTACCCGTTGGGCCACCGATACCACCAGCCCCAGCAGCAGAGAGTGCACGCCGCCTGAGTACACTGCATGAGTTCCAGCGATAGAGGCCACCCAGGTTCCACAGAGGGACGGACCCTCGGGCAGCTGAGGATTGGCTGGAGGCCGTCGTTAGAGTTTTCATATTGGGAGGGACACTGGCCGATCTTATGGTGATCCTTGCTGCGAGTCTCCTGCATGCAAAAACAGGTAGATGGTGGATCCTAATGTTTCAGGTGCATGATGAGGCATCTTTACATTGGATAGACACCGAGAGTCTCTTCTGCTCAGAGTTTGTTCCCACCACCCTTCGTGCGTTGCAGATCCAGGAGTTACTTCATCTGCGGATGGGAAACAAGGCAGTAGCTCAGTACTCAGCGAGGTTCACCGACCTCTCACGCTACTACATGGACATGGTATGAGACCCATTCTTTAGGGCCCAGACTTTGGAGTAGGGACTGAGGAACGAGATCAGAGCTTTGACGTTTCCAATCAGCTTCTCAACGTAGGTGGGGGTGCCGGAGCGAGCCCTTCTAGTGGATATCTTTATTACTGAGCAGTCTCCAGCAGCGAGACCCACTGCATGGCGACACATAGCAGATTCTTCTCCAGCCGACAATAGATAGTTGATGTAGAGGTCTATAAGGACCAGGCCATCAGGTGGGTGAATTTATGATAATGGTTCGGATGTGCAGGGAACATGAAACAGAGCCAGCCATATGAGGGGCAGGCAGTGCTATGCATGCAGTGGGCTAGGTCACATGACTCGAGACTGCCCAACCCGCCATGCAGATGAGCAGCAGACAATAGAGGGACCCCCCAGGCAGAGATAGAGGTTTGACCATGTTGTTCCTTCGGGAGCATGCAGACGACGCAGAGGAGGTGGCCGAGAAAAGGGTGGTGGATGGCGTTTTGAGGCTCTACCACAACCACCACTAGAAGGTACACCCTGGCCACAGGGAGCTGGCGGAAAGAGGTGGGCTTAGCTCCAGGTAGTCTAGGACTATGACCACGGCGCACCTGAGATGATTTGAGGTACTATCTATGTCTACTCCACCCTTTCTGGTGTACTTATAGACACAGGAGCGAGTCATTCTTTTATTTCCGCTACCCCTGTTTGGAGCTTGAAGATTCCAACGAAGCCATTGGCTTGATCCTTACGGCTAGAGACTCCTACGGGAGTAGACTCGACGATTACACAATGGTGTCGGCTGTGTGTGCTTACTTTAGGAGGAAAGAGCTTCGGCTGGGATCTTCTTGTAGCGGCATCGAGGCCTTATGACGTCTTCTTGGGTATGGACTTGTTATCTACAGTCCATGCTCTGATCGAATGTATTAGGTGCAAAGTGCGGTGTGTCAGTACAGATGGGATCAGGTTCACCTTCACCAACAGGAAGGGATCCTTTGCCAGTGCAGGATGAAATTACGTAGAGGTGGGGGAATCCGATCACACATTAGTTGGATAGTCTCATCCTTGGAGTAGTTGATGTGTAGAGTCTGAGTTTTCCTGTTGTGGTGGATCAGTATGCAGCCATTTTTTCTGATGACATTCCAGGACTACCTCCTCACAAATAGGTAGACTTCTACATTGACCAGTGTCCCAGGACATCACCAATATCTACTCCAGCATATCAGATGTCTCCCGCTGAGCTTTGTGAGCTGCGGGTACAGCTGGAGGACTTGTAGGGAAAGGGATTCATCCGACCCAGTGTATCACCCTGGGATTCCCTGATTTTGTTCGCCAAGAAGGCGGATGGGAGCTTGCGACTGTCTCTCAACTACCATCGCCTGAATCAGGTGACCGTTAAGAACAATTACCCACTTTCGAGGATTGATGACCTATTTGATCAGCTCAAGGGAGAACGATGGTTCTCAAAGATAAACCTCAAGTCAGGCTATCTCCAGCTCAGAGTTCGAGATGAGGATGTGCAGAAGACGACTTTAAGGTGTTGGTATGGACATTACAATTTCTTGGTTATGCCCTTCGGCATAACCAACGCCCCAGAAGTGTTCATGCGTCTCATGAACCAGATCTTTCATCCTTACCTTGATCAATTTATCATATTTTTCATCGAAGATTTATTGATTTACTCGACTACTAAAGAGGAGCATGCCTACCACTTGCGGGTTGTACTAGACGCACTCTGAGAGCACCAGCTTTATGGTAAGCTCTCGAAGTCCCAGTTCTGGATTCAAGAGTTTCACTTTCTGGGACACATCATCTTGGAGGTAGGAGTTGCAATGGATCTAGCGAAGATCAAGGCATTACTTGCTTGGGATCTACCTAGGAGAGTGATGGAGGTGCGGAGTTTCCTAGGTCTGGCTAGTTACTATCGGAGATTTTTTCTAGACTTCTCCAGAGTTGCAACACCACTTTTAGCCTTGAAGAAGAAGGGGAAACCCATCGTGTGGTCAGATAGATGTCATCATAGCTTTAAGGAGCTAAGGAAGAGGTTGACAAGTGCACCCATCTTGTGGCTACTAGAGGAGGGTATTGGGTACGTAGTGTACTGCAACGCATCAGGGACCAGACTCGGGTGTGTCCTGATGTAGGAGCAAGTAGTGATCACTTATGGTTCACGGTAGCTGAGACAAAAAGAGAAGAACTATTCTACCCATGACCTGGAGTTAGCATCAGTGGTCTTCACCTTGAAGATGTGGCATCACTATTTGATGGGTGATCGCTTTACAGTCTACTCCGACAACCAGAGTCTCAGGTACATCTTCTCGCAGAAGGACCTGAACTTGAGACAACAATGATGGCTTGAGTTCTTCAAGGAATATAACATTGAGATACTCTATACTCCTGGGAAGGGGAACATTGTAGTTGATTCTCTCAGTAGGAGATCGGGCATTCAACTACTAGGAGAGGTGACAGAGCAGCTAACCGCGTTGCTGATATCCTTTGTGGACAGAGATGGAGCATCCTTTTTACAGTCACTCACAGTCACTCCTCCACTCCTTCAGCGAGTCAGAGGGGAATAGCATGGGGACATTGACTGTGAGACGCAACATGCTCATATATCCATAGGGTAGGCGCTTGATGGATTTTCTAAAGGAGGGGAGCACATCATCCTCTTTAGGGGACGTACTATCATACCAGTTGCACTGCAGGAGGAAGTTCTAAGGGAGTTTCACACCTCCACTCTAGCGGTACATCATCGATTGGAAAAGATGTACCAGGACCTCAGACACCGAACTGGTGTCCGGGTATAAATAAGGCTATAGCAGAGTTTGTTTTAGGATGCCTCACTTGTCAGCAAGTGAAGGCAGAGCACCAGGTACCAGCAAGCTTGGTACAACCCGTAGAGGTCCCAAAGTGGAAGTGGGATGGGATATCCATGGATTTTGTGACGGGGCTTCCACATACATCAATAGGTCACGAATCTATTTGGGTGATCGTAGACCGACTCACCAAGTCGGCCCATTTCCTACCAATTAGAGAGCAGGGCTCAGTGGAGAGCTTGGGATGACTCTACATTTAGGAGATCATACAGCTTCATAGTGTTCCATCGACTATCATTTCCGATCGGGATGCTCGATTCACTTCCCGGCTATGGAAGGGGTTACATGAGGCTTTTGGGATGTAACTATGTCTGAGCACCACCTTCCATACTTAGACGAATGACCAGACTAAGAGGACCATTCAGACTCTCGAGGATATGCTTCGTGCATGTGTCCTTGACTTTGGTCATAGTTGGGAGGATCACCTACCCTTGGTGGAGTTTGCGTACAACAACAACTACCACTACACCATCGGGATGGAACCTTATAAGGCACTCTACGACCGATCTTGCAAATCACCTCTGTGATGGACTGACCGAGGGGAGTCAGCACTTGTAGGACCAGAGATGGTTCAGGCTACAATGGAGAAGGTGCAAATCATCCAGGAGTGGATGAAGACTGCACAGAGCAGACAGAAGTCCTATGCTGATAGGAGATGGAGACCACTGGAGTTTGAGGATGGTGACCACGTTTTCTTAAGGGTATCAACTCGATGAGTTCTACGAAGATTTGTCCGGGGCGACAAGTTATCTTTTCATTTCATCGGACCTTTCCAGGTCCTCAGCAGTGTAGGCGAGGACCCTTCCACCTTAGTTGCACTAGGTACATGACATCTTTCACGTATCTCAGCTAAGGAGATACATGCACGACCCATACCACATCATCGATCATGGAGAGATGGACATCAATGATGGGGTGAAATTCTCAGAGGTCCCGATCGAGGTCAAGGATCGACAGGAGCGAGTCCTACATGGACGGTTGATTCCTCTGGTGCGCATTCTCTAGTAGCATGAGAACCTCTAAAAGAGCACTTGGGAGCAGGAGGCTCAGATGCGTGAACAATACCCCCATTTGTTTCCCTAGTGTGTTTTTAGCTTTATGGGGATGTAAATCCTCGAGGTGGGAGTAATTTAAAGACCCGGAAATTTCAAGGAATTTTTTTTCTTAAATACTTTGGAATTTTATGAGTCTGCGGTTTCTGACGGCACTTGATTCTGAGGCCTGGTGTGCCCGGAATCAATTTCTGAAGTTTTGTTTGGGTACGTTCAGTAAACATATGTACGGGTTTTTATATATTTTGAACCAGTGCTTGGAATCAAAATCCGAGGGCACCGATGAAATAGTAGCACCGATATTTGCATAAGGGTACCTTTACCACAATTGTGTTTTATGCGGGTTGAGAGTTAATTTTAAGGGGATTTTGAATAAAATAAATAAAATTGTAGCACACAATTTTATTTAAAGATGTTAGTTATTTCCTCCCAAGGGGAGTTAGAGGTGGGGACCAGACCCACATAACCTCCCATGAGAGGTAATTTGTGAGGTGGGGCCCACATGAGCCCTAATCCTTTCATATTCCTTTAAATCCCCATTAACACTCCCCTTTATTTAATTTTTGACAACCCACTTTAAACCTTTGGACTTCCACTTAAATGTGGAGCCCCTCCATGTCCCATCCATTAATGTTTCCAACTCTAATGCTTTAATTAATTTAATTTACATTCTGAATTAATTTCAAAATACCTGGAAATGTTATATTATTGGAGGGCCTTATTATTATTTTAGGTTGGAAAATATTTTTGGGGAGAGCTCTTGAGAATTTGAAGAAGGAGTTCCTCTCTTCAACGAAGAACACCGTCCTTCCAACGAAGAACCACTGAAGAAGGACGATCGCCTCTTTCGATCTTCGGCCAAGCCAAAGGAGAAGGATCCACCCACAAGGAATGCCTACAACATTCCATCCTCGACTCCTTCTTTCCCGACATAAACGAGTTGACGCCGTCTCCCCGCGACGCCGTCTTCCGCGACGCCCGACTACCGTGAACCTTATTCTACGGTAGGGGTTTGTACAATTTTCAATGAAAAATTTGTACCTCGTTCTTTGTTGATTTTTATGAATTGTCCTTGGTTGATTGTTACAACCTAACGCGGAGGGTGCAGGCCGAAAAAACACGGCCCGACGACCCTCCGTCGTTTCTTGTTTATTTAATTTGCAAAGGGAGGCGGTGGAGAGCGAAGTCGGTGGCTGCGTGCGGAAGAACCGCGGCCCGCATCTGCGGGCCACTCGACCAATGAAGAACCGGCCTGCTAAATCCAGCCTGACCGAAGAGACCGCGGTGCCACAAGGGACGCCACGCTGCGGAGAACCGCGGCCCGTGCTCCACGGGCCACTCAGCAGTGAACCAGGTGGCTCGTCAGTCAGCTGGGATGAAAGAGCCATAGTGCCAGGAGGGCACTGTGCTAAAATGACCGCGGCCCGACCGTGCGGGCCGCTCGCACCAGGAAGGCCGGACCGCTTCAGCCGACCGGTTGGGAGGGCGACACCGCTCGATGCCGCCGGTTCAGGAAAGCGGGGGGCCACACCCCTTAGGACCGCTCGGCCAGCCGACCGAGCCGCGGCTAGCCGGGTAGTGCCCTACCGGGCTGGGCCGCGCCGTGCCGAGTAGGGTCGTGCCGCGCCGGGCCGGGCCGCGCCGCGCCGCACCGGGCCGCGCCTCTCCAGGTCGGGCCACCCCCCCTCAGGCCGGGCTGTGCGACTCATCTGGCCGGTCTGACCCTCTACCGGGTCGGACTCGCCAAAACCGGGTTGACCCGACCTGCCATCCCACTAGGCTTAATGGGTCGGGCCTGTTTTCAATTAAACGTGAATTTTCTATAAGACCGCACGTTTGATCAACGCTCCGTCTATGGACCTAGGACCCTTGTGACGAAGCGGTCCTTTTGTGATAGTCTAAGTGAATTTTGGAAGACTTTCTAAAACGGATGGGTTTAGAATGAGTGTATTTCCAACCGGGCCCCTAGAACGGAAAAGTCAATATCTCTCAAACCGGGCGTCCGATTGACGCGCCGTCTGTCACGTTGGGTTCTTTTTGACAAGATGGATCTTCGGGATACATAAAATCTGGACTTAGTGATATTTGATGTTTCTAACCCTAGGCTCGAGGAGCGGACCCTCCCAGAATTGAGCGTGTTGTGTGTGGGAACCCTAGAGCTGGTTGCGACTACGACGACTACCGTACTGGGATCCTCCGTGGGTTCAGCAGCGATGAATACTGTACTTGGATCCTCCGTGGGTTTGACCACGATGAGTACTATACTTGGATCCACCGTGGGTTCGGCAGCGACGACTTCTGTACTAGGTTCCTACATGGGTTCAGCAGAGGAGATGATTCAGAGGCTACATCTAATCATCTCCACCCCTCTTCGTGAGTTGTATACCCGTGTGAGCTGATTCTTGACTTCCAATCATTACTATCGGTGAGATTTAATTCATTCTTGTGTGGACTGGGTTGTGCATGGGATCAAGAGTTGGAGCCAAACTGGAATTGATGACTTAGGTATATGTATGAGCATATACCTAAGTAGAGTTGGTTGATACTTCGTGATTGTATCTTTTCTTTGTAGTTTATCCTTGGTGGATTCTGGGAGTCCTTCGGGGGTCTTGGGGTCCCTATTGAGTATTGTTATACTCACCCATGCACGGGCTATGCCTGCACTACGTTGTGTTGGATGTAGATGATGGACAACACTGATCGTGGTAGAGACTTGTGGAGCTGGATGGTACCCGGAGGTGGACCACTCGACGGGACGTACACAGAGCGGATGGATGGACCCGAGGTGCTAAGGAGACCATCTGTACCCACCCTTAGGGTGTGATTACTATAGGATGAATCAGTGGTTTTTGTTTTAATAGACTCTTAGTTTTACTGTACTCACTTTTTGGCATGTATTTCCGGCCCCTTTATTTTTAGCACTTACTTTTGTATACAGTTTTACTTGTGCTTACTTTAGTTTCATACTCTATTGTGTTTTTTACTATATAAAGGCAATGCCTTCCCTTTTCATCGGTATTTACGCCTTTTGTGTCAGTCGCAAGCCCCTGGCCTATGGAGGTGGGCTTGGGGGTAGTCACGGCACGGGCCTTGAGGACGGGTCGTGACAATTTTCACTATTCATCAAAAATGAAGTTCTCAAAAAAATCCCAAAAATTCACCGTAAGCTAATTTTGACATTATGGATTAAAAAATTAATTTTATTTTTTCAAATTAAATTTATAATTTTGTATAAAATTAATTTTATTATTATTCACAAAAGGACATAAAAAGAAGTTCCTTTAAAAAATAGTATTTTTAAACATATAAAGACTTTAACAAAAATTATATGTTTCATTGTAAATATGTTCTATTTATTTGAAACTATTTTAAATAAAATTTTATAAGTATTTATTAATATTAATATTAATAATTTTAACATCTAGGTTATAACTATATCGTTTAAATAATTATACTAATAAAGTACTGTTTTGTAGAAACTCAATGTTGCATGTAACACAAGCCAGGTTGGTGTTGCATGAAACACAAGATTACCTCGATGGAGCGTATAAAGAAACATTGAATTATTGTAGTGTGAAATGAAATGAATCAAATAAAATTAATTTATTTTCCAAAAAAGGTTCACAAAAACCAAGGGTGTTAGAAAAGGGGGGAGCATAGATGTATAGTAAGGGAAAACATATAACATAATCTGTCATATAATAAATAAAACATGAATAATATGGTTGAGATGAAAAATAATAAAATATTACATATAATTAATACCATAAAAGTGGAACAAATCCATGGATAACATAACATTATAAATAATCACATGGATAATAATAAACAGTTTTATAATGATAGAATGAATAATACTGGGCATCATATTCTTACCGTCAAGGCCTTATTCTTAAACAACATATGTAAACAGTTAAGGAATATGCTAAATATCAAAACTAGTTTGTCTCATGATACCTACTGATGCATATAGAGGCTATAATAGTCCTCACTCACGACTTAATAAGTCAAATGTATTTATCAAATGAAAAGGGGTTAATCAAAATTCAATACATAATCAAAATAAATATTCTAATTGTAAATATAGCATAAAAATGTTAATATTTTCCCCAATAAATAAATATATCATGATAATAATCCATCTAGTGTAATAAGGAGGATGATATAAAATTTAAATATCCCCATTAAATCATAATATCTACCAAATAATTTAGATTTAGTTGATAGTACCTTAAAAATATCACTGGAATATTTCTTAAGGAAAACACCCTTTTCAGTTTGAAATAACTTATATTAAAATCTAAAAATTTTCATAATGTTATGATTTTTTTACTTGAAAATAAAAATTTAAACTTGATTATTATCAAAATTAAAGAGTACAAATGGCAATACATTAATTAGTTCATGCAGAGTTTGTTGAAACAAAGATTCTACACCTTTGGTAAAAAGTTTCGCGTTCATAAAATGACAAGAATATTCCTTTTAAACTATTTATATAAAGTAAAAATGGGTAAAAATGTATTTAATAATTCATTTAAGAACATTAAAAACATTATTGATAACATTTTAAAGAAAATATTGATATGGTAGAAAAATATTCCCGACCTAATAGTAAAATTAAGCTGATTTTTCTTTAAAAACATTATTTTTTCCTTTTTGAGTACCCAAAAATGTAAAAAAGGAACTAATACTTGAAAAAAATATAAACAAACAAAGTATAATAAAATTAATTGGGTTTAAGATAGAATTATCATATAATTATTCTAAAAGAAACTTAAACACAAATAATCCTGAATAAGGATGAGACTGTGAAATAAACTCTTACTATAGGTTTGACTTGCATTGTAACTAATTTTTGTCTCCTATAAAATTAATTTAAATTTATTATAATTGTATACTAGAACCATATACATACTTATAATATCATATATCATAAAATTATAAAATTTCAATACCTATTTATTAATAATTATTTACTATAATCATCAGTTCGAGTGTTAACTATTTCATTTTCATGTTTGTTTCAGTTCGATACTGTTGGTCCATGAATATTTACCATGGTTTCATAATCTACAGAATTTTAATCATTATATTAATATAATATTTATTTATAAACATATTTATAATCATCCATGAATTATAGATATGAAAAATAAACCCATCGCTTCGTGGAGGGGGTAGGCCACATGTATGCATAAGCGACATTATCATTTTTTAACGAGTAGAAGGGTAAGAAAAGTAAATGATATATTATATTTAAATAACCATAATTATTTCATAAATATCAAATATATTAATTAGTTTCATATTTTTAACCATACATGTAAATTGGTGATGAAAAATGAATTACACCGGTATGTGGAGATGGTAAGCTCTATATACACACGAGGGATGCTTTGACCTTTCATAAGATGGAAAAGGGATGAAAAATGGTTTTAAAATAATCATAATAAAATATAACTATGTTAATTATAATGGTGATAATATTTTATTATTTTTATAACATATTTAGAGGAATTATATGTAGAAAGAAATTTGAAAGAGCTGGTAAAGATGATTACTACTTCTTCGATAGATGTCCTTTAGATACCTTCTCAAGGACCATTGAAATGGTATTTTCTAAATTAAATAAATTATAATTTGAGTATAGGGAAGTTTTTAAGATAATTTATAATGTTATTATCATTATAGGTGGATTAAGGTGGTTCCAAGAAGAGAGAGGATGGGTGTCCTTTTATAAGTCTGGGGATGGGCACATTTGGAAATTCCTGAAATATTATAATATAATATGTGGTTAAATCACGTAAAATGGTTGATAAATGACATGAATACAAATAAAAATATGATATTATATTAATATAATCATTAAATCAAATTTATATAGGTTTATTGATCGTTTTAGACTTTATCTTTTGGCTAACCCCTTGTTTAACCAATTTTAACTTAAACCATGGTAATGACATTTTCTATATTAATAAGTTATAATTTTAATTATAAGGTAAAAATTGGATCATAAATGGAAAGGTGATGGTATTTTAGACCATTTATCATCTAATTTTCCCTCTTTAAATATTTTTATGATTTTTAAATAATTTAATAAAATATTATTTAACAGGAAATTTCATTAATGTCATTTTTGACACTATTCAATTAATTTAACTTTAAAGAAAAGAATATTGTAATGGAGTTATAATTAGATATATTTAAACATAAATAATAAATTATTATTAACTATAAAATTATTATTTATTCATAACTCATCCCAAATACATTACTATTAATGTTTTTAAAATTATTTACTCAGAGTTTTCCACTACTTTCACAAGCACTATATCAGCGTTGTATAAGTGTTTAATGTAATTATATAATCACTAAAAATTATATATAAATTAAAATCAAGAAAATAATTTATTTGTACTCAAAATAAACTTTTATATTCATTCGTAACTTATTTTTATCCCTCTGTGAACATATAATATAAATTTAAAAGTAAGAGAGTGAAATATTGTATTTTTCATAACATAAAATATCATATAGGTAATTTTCATGAAAAAATTTACCATAAACAATTAAATATCAAGAATAAGTGATTATTATAGAAATAAATTCATCAAATAATAATCCATATGAATAATTATTTCCTTATCACTTAGTTTTAACTTAGGTTAACCCAATTTACCCTTTTATCGCAATGACCAATTTTTACTATTTTACTATAAATTATGAAAAAAAATTAAGTTTAAACTATTAAATAATATTATTTTTTTAGATTAAAAATATGGAATAATTTTAAAAAAATTATATCTATAATTTATATAAATTCATTTTATTATAATGTCACAATGCGCGATGAAAAACAGTTTTATGTAAAATTCCCTTGTAAGTATAAAAGTATTTTTATACCAATACGTCTCTTTTAAGTACTCCTCATGATCATGAAATTAAAAACACAATATTTGGGCTTAACTCAAACAGTGCTCCGGGTCCGGATGGATTCAATAATGGGTTTTTCCAAAATCATTGGGATATAATTCAAAATGATGTCTGTAACCTTGTTAAGATCTTTTTCACTAATGGATATCTTCCTCATGGAATAAATTCCCAATTTCTAACCTTAATACCTAAGGTTGAGAATGCTTCTAAGATCCATCAATTTAGGCCTATTGCTCTGATTAACACTATCTATAAAATTATCACCAAAATTATTGCAAATAGACTTGCTCCTATCTGCAATAGAATCGTCTCTTGGAATCAATTTAGTTTTATTAAGGGAAGGTCCATTAAAGACTGTATTTTTCTTAATTCTAAATGTGCTAATAGTATAAATAAAAACACTAGAGGGGGTTTTGTGGCTATAAAACTGGATATCAGAAAGTCTTTTGACACCATTGACTGGAATTTCATTTTCAAAGTCCTAAAAAACTTTGGTTTTTGTGATTCCTTCATTGGTATAATTAAGAATCTCTTTCACTCAGCTAATATTTCTATTCTGATTAATGGTACCCCTAGTGGTTTTTTTAAATGCTCAAAAAGAGTCAGGCAGGGGGATCCGCTTTCTGCCATCCTCTTTATTATTGTTGAGGATTACTTTAGCAGGCTCCTTAATGATCTGGTTGATAAAAATATGATTAAACCTATTCAAGTTTCCTGGCACTTAAATTCCCCCACCCATCTTTTATATGATGATGATATTATTCTATTCATAAAAGGAGACCAGAAAAAACTTCATGTTCTCAAAGAAGCTTTATCTCACTATGAGGAAATCTCTGGTCAAGCTATCTCCTTGAACAAATCGTATATTTATTTTGGTAAGAATTTTCCTCTAAGAAGGAAATTTGGTATCATCACGTATATGGGTCTTAAAGAGGGCCGTTTAACTTTCTCTTACATGGGTGTTCCAATATTCTGGGGTCGGCCCAAAGCTACCTATTTTTCTAATACCATTTCACAAATCACAAATCAACTCTCCAGCTGGAAAGGGAAATCCCTCTCCATGGCTGGGAGAATTTGTTTGGTTAAATCGACCATTGTTTCTAAAATGATATATCCCCTTATGGTCTACAAATGGAATGTCGACATATTCAAGAAAATTACAACTTATATCAAAAACTTCATTTGGTATGGAAGCATTTTTGAAAATAATCTTGTTACTATACCTTGGAAAATATGCTGTAAACCCATTGCTAATAGTGGAATTGGCATTAAAAATTTAAAACTTTTCAATAATACTCTTCAGGGTCGTCTTACTTGGTGCATTATTAACTCCACTTCTAAAGCTACTGAGTTTCTGAAAAATAGATTCTTCTCTAAGATTTTAAAAGGGAATTTTAATTTCATTAACTCTTCCATCTGGCCTTCAATCCAGGACTCCTACCAAAATATCATGCATAATTTCAGATGGATTGTCAGTGCTAATTCTTCCATTAATTTTTGGTGTGACAAATGGTGTGGTACCCCTCCGATATCTTTGTTACCCTCTAATAATCTTCTTGAGGATACTAAACAAACTATAAAGGAGGTCATACATTCTAATCAATGTGATCTCCCTGATAATATTTTGAAAACTATTAATAATTATCCTTTTTCCTCTAATGGTGATTTCCTTGTTTGGGAACCTTCTACCAATGGCATTCTAGATTCCAAAAACTTTTATAAGCATAATTTCTCTGAAAATGAATCTAGTTTTCTTTGGGTGAATCATTTTAACAAGCCCTGGATTAAACCTTTGAGGCTCACCCTTATTTGGCGCATTGCCCATAACAGACTACCTACTGCAACTGGTTTGCAAAGCTTTGACATTCATCTCTGTTCTAAATTTCACCTATGTAATCAGCACAGGGAAGATTCCAATCACCTTTTTTATCATCTACGACAGCCTCTACCCTGTGGAACTATATTTTTGATTTATTCAATTGCAGAAAACTCTTTACTGACTCAATCTCATTGTTTTTAAAAAACTGCACTAGACATGAAGCTTCTCTGCAGATGAAGAATCTATTTCTTGCGGCAGTGGCGGAGCTTCTGCATGAGCTATGGTATGTTAGAAATGATCTTATTCACAATAATCACTCTCTCAATCTTAATTCATGTAAATCTCGGATTCATCTTATGATTCATGAAGCTTCCTCAATCCAAAAAGAATGCTGTGACAACTCGGTTGGTGATTTTGAGATACTTCTTCATCTCCACATTCCTGGCATCTTCCCAAAGGAAAAATGTTCCTTTGAAGTGTTCTGGCAATCACCAATGCCAGGATGGATCAAAGTGAATGTTGATGGAGCTTCCAAAGGCAACCTAGGCCCTACCAGTTGTGGTGCTATCTTTAGAGACTCGGCTGGCCAGTTCCAGGGATGTTTCTATGTTGGCTGTGGTTACTTTTCATCTCTGGAGGCGGAAATGCTTGGTGTCATTCATGATGTTGATATTGTGCTCCAAAGAGGTTGGAGAAAGCTATGGTTTTAAAGTGATTCAACCACTATCATCCATGCCATCTGGAATGGCAACATCCATCTAGCCTGGCCTCTTACTGCTCGTTGGATAAACTTCATTAACTTGCTTCATGGGATTGATTATATAGTGACTCATGCCAACCGTGAAGAGAATGTAGTTGCTGATTCTCTTGCCAACAAAGTAGTTAATCAGACCATGACTTGGCTGGACTCTATTCCTTCTGACTTATTATATCTCTTTGATAGGTATTGTAAAAAAATCCCTTCCTTTCACCTCTTGTAATCCTTTTTTTCTATTAATAAATTGTGCTTTAGTCTTTGACCAAATCTTCACCTTAAAAAAAATAAATACTAGTTCTACAAAAATTGGAAATTTTCACCATTCACTAAGAAATCAACCATTTCAAAAAAAAATCTCAAAATATCACCCTAGGATAATTTTGATATGATGATTTCGAAAATGATATTAATTTCATAAAATAAAATTTATAAAAATGTCATATATTAATTATAATTTCCATTTCTTAAAGTAAATAAAAACCATTTCTGATGAAAACATATTTTTGGTGCCTAAGATAAATTTGCTGAAAATTGACCACTTATTTATTATAACTAATTCAGTATATTTGAATTATATAATTTTTTACATATTTTTATAATGTGTTTGTAACAATTCATAATTATAATTAAATTTATATGTTATAATGGTTATACTTAAGTCATAATATTTTTATAGGATATCACAAATCGCTTAAATTTTAGTGTTGTGTGATATGAAATCCATCGAGCATAGAGATATTTTTAAATAAATTATTGGTTTTCAAAATTCTACCCCCTTAAATATATTTAATCCTCTTGATTTTTATCTCATTAAGCAAAGGTCAAATATTTAAAAATACTTTCATTCAAAACCCACATTGAACAAAGTAATAATGAAACTTCCACTAAAAAGGGGATATGGGAAACATAAAGGTTACCAGAAATAACACATCTCTAGCCTCCCAGATAAGTAAAAAAATGGTAGGAAGTTAAAATATAAAGATATAGGAGGAAAATAATTTATATGTATTAATGGAAAGTGATAAATAACATGGTCATGATAAAGTTAATCACCTTGAGACCATAAATTAGTGATTGGTGAAAAGACCATCAATTTAACAGAAATAAAGGTAAAATGATAACATTTTATTTCAAGATATTTTTTTATTAAAGTTGAGTGATTTTTTTACTATCAAGATATATATTATGAGAGAATATAATTACATTATTTATTCCCATTTTATGAGCATAATTTCATCCTTTGGTTTTTATTTTATGAATTTCCACTTCATCTCTTATTCAAATAAATGAATATTCAAGATGAATTTTTAATTCTTAAAGAACTGAAATAAAATTTTAATGGATCATAAGATCACTAAAAGAATGAAATTTCTTTCCTTATTTCTATAAATATTTAACAAAACAAAAATAAATTTTCCATGTTATCTAATATGGATAAATATAATACACTAATATCTAAAGACTCAATAATAAACCCCAAAGTTCAACTTAATCCATTTCATAAATAGTTAATCTTAAGACTCTTAAACAAATATGACTCACCAAATTCAAAACCAAAAAATCTAAAATATTTGATCATATATAATTTTTAATATCAACTTAACAATTATATACAAAAAATTTCAACTACTCATAAGGACATATACTAAACATTTATATACCTTAATCGTGTACTCCCAAAAATATGTTAATAATTTTCATAAATATTTCGAATCACCATAAAGCCACAATAAAATAATATATTATTTATAAATTAATTCAAACTTCATTCCTCAAATTATTTTTTCCTCAATCATATAATATTCCCAATATAGTGAACTTCTTCAAAAATAAAAATAATCACTTAGTCACCAAATCACTTTTTAATCCTACAGTTATCTATATAATAAAAATATATTCCCAAAATGTACAAACTATTTTACCCTAATCAACCATAATTAAATTAATATAAGTGATCATATTAACCCTAATGGTTATAAATAAATTTAAACTTGGGTTCATAAAATATAAAATAACTATTCTTTAAACAACATTTTCACTAAAACATATACTAAAATGAAGGGTTTGAAATTACTCTTAATTATCTTAAATATTAATCACATGAAAAATAAAAAGGGGAATCTATGACTTTAAATTTATGATCAAACAAAGACTTATAAACATGAAAAACTTTATGTTTATCCAATATTAATTTGGTATATAATAGGTATCTATAAGTTTTACTCTCTCATTCATCAAGAAAATGTGAATTAACCCAAACATATCTCCAGGGTGTGTCAAACTTGGTGTGTAGTAAGATACCATTCACCGTTTAACAGAATAATGGATATGATATACTCAACCAAATATTTTTGTGTTTATTACCCCTAGATGTATCTATTTAAAAACCATGTGTACTTGTAGTATCTACACAGATATGTATTGTTATGAACACTACATTATCTACACCTTACGAAAAACTTTATCATATTATCATATAATTATAAATATCCTCAGAGTTTGTCTTTGGATTATGTTCCCTAATATATGTTTTCCTAAATCTAGTTCCCAAGGTTTCTACTAAAATTTATATGATTCCAACTATAACACCCTAACTCTAGTAACCCATATCTAGTGGTTATTTCATTACATTAACACTAGATACAACCAATCACATCCCACATGACTTAATAGTTTTGTAGTCTCGGTAAATTAAACAAATATATGAATCCCAAATTATATTTGAAAACATAATTTAAAACAAAATATTTAATTTTATAACATCATTATTATCTCTATAATATCATTTAATGTTATTCATAGTAAACTCACTTACATATTAGGGAAAATAAAAAATGGGTGATCTTAAATGCTAATTAAGGGAAAGTGTACAAAAAAATCTATCATAAAATAAGAAAAAAATGAATATTATGGAATAAATTAACAATAATCAAATATTACATATAAATAATAACATAAAGGGGACTAAATACATGGATAATAAAACAATATAAATAATCTCATGGATAATAATAACTAGATTCATTATTATAGAATGTATATTGATGGAAATCATAATCTTACCATTAATTATCTATACCAAGATAATATATGTAAATAGGAAATGTGTACTCCATACCCAAACTAGTTTGTATAATGACACCCAATGATGCATAAATGGCCTATAATGGGCCCCTCCCACCAATTAATAATTCTAATGCATTCATAATAAGAAAGAGGTGAATAAAAATTCAATACATAATCAACATAAAATTTTTTATTGAAGAAATAACATATGAAATATTAATATTTTCTCCAATAAATAAAAATCAAATTATCATAATACATACATATTACTATGAATGATTCTATAAAATAATTATATACCCATTAAAGAAAAATATTCCCCAAATAATGTTGATACAAATGAAAATACCCTAAAAATATAACTGGATGATTTATTGTGGAAAATACCATTTTAATTTTGAAACCACTTATATTAAAGTCTAAAATTTCACATAATATCAAGAAAAACATATTTCTTGAATATAACCTTGTAAAATTATAAAATTATCTTAAAAGTAAAGAGTATTCATGGTGGTAGGAAATATTTTTTGTGTGGTGTGTGTTAAAATAAAGATTTTGGTCCCAACTTCAGTAAAAAGTGTCTCATTTAGAAATAGATAATAAGATTCATTTTAAACCATTTTTAAAAATTAAAAATTGGTAAAAATTTATTTAATAAATCATTTTATAATGTTAAAAATATTCTTGAAAATATTTTAATGAATATATAGATATGGAATAAAGAGTCCAGACCAAATAAAAAAACAGTCTGTTTTCATTAAAAACATTTTTTTGTGTTTTTAGTTCCCAAGAAGGTAAAATGGAACTAATAGTTTAGAAAATATAAATTACCATATTAAAAAGACAATTATGGGGTTTAATATTGAAATATCATATAATTATTTTAATATAAACTTAAAAATAAAAAACCTCGAATAAGGATGAGATTGTGAAATAAACCCCCACCTCAGATCTGACATGATTTTTAACTGATTTTATCCCCATGTATAAAAAAATTAAAATTTATTATTATTATAAACTAGAAAAATATACATTCTTATAATATCTTTTTATATCCAATTATAAAATTTCAACACTTTTTTATTAATAATTATTTACTAAAATCATCATTTTTGAGTGTTAACTATTATGTTTTTCATATATGTTTT
The DNA here is from genome assembly GCA_963277665.1 of Viscum album. Taxonomy (NCBI): domain Eukaryota; kingdom Viridiplantae; phylum Streptophyta; class Magnoliopsida; order Santalales; family Viscaceae; genus Viscum; species Viscum album. Next base: position 723,532,127 of record OY728165.1, read on the forward strand.
AGTTTGGTAGTTTCAGGCATTACAAATTAAACACGGTTCCATAATATATATATATTTTTAATAAGGATATTAATATCATATGTATTCATTATAAAAATATTTATAATCATCTTTTAAATATGTACACAAAAAATGAATAACGTCTCTTCGTGGAGGTGGTTGTCCACACGTACGCACGGGAAATGTTATCATTTTTCAATGAGTGGAAGGGTAAAAAGGAGACTGAAATATTATATTTTCATAAAAAAAATTATATTATAAATATCATATATATTTATTATTTCCATATTTATTAACATACAAGTAATTTTGTGATGAAAAACAAATTACATCTCTATATGGAGGCAACAAGATGTGTGTACACACTAGCGATGATTTCACCTTTCGTAGGATAGAATAGAGATGGAAAATGGTTGTAATATAAAAATAATAACAATATTAGTATATTATATTATATTTATTATTTTATTATGGATTCAATAGAATTAGAGGAATTATAATAAGAAATTGATTTCAAAGAGTCGGTAAAGTGATTTTCTCTTTTTCGGTAGAACCCTTTTAGATCCCTTCTTAAGGACCCTTTTAATGGTATTTTAGAATAAAAAAACTTATAATTTTAGGATATTGAATTTTATAATATAATTTATTAGGTTATGTTATATCTAGGTGGCTCAAGTTGGTGTAAAGAAGATAGGGGTGGGGTGTCCTTTTATAAGTGAGGGGAGGGACACTTTTGGGAATTCATGAAATATTATAATATAATGTTTCTAAATATTATAAAATGGTTTTAAAATGAAATGTATTAAACTATAAGAAGTATATAACATTAATATAAACATCTAATCAAATTTATATGTGTTTATATATCATTTTAAACCTTATATTTTGGTTTAATCCCTTGGTTAATTTTTTTTAACTTAATCATGGTAATAAATTGTTAAATATTAAAGGGTTGTAATTTTAATTATAAAGTGAAAATTGTCTCATAAATGGACTATGGATAAAATTATACACTATGTTTCATTCTATTTTTCATCTTTATATATATATATATAAATAATTTAATGAAATATTATTTAACATAAACTATCATCAATATCATTTTAGAAACTATTAATTTAATTTGAATTTAAAGAAATTAATATAGTAATTAAATTTGAATATAATATTTTTAAAAAATCAATAATACATTCTTATTAACTATAAAATTCTATTATAACCGTAAATTATCCATAATACATTACTTTTATTTTTTTAAAAATTATTTACTTTGAGTTTTCCACTACTTGCACGAGCACCATATAAGTGTTTAATAAGTGTTTAAGGTAACTATAAAAAATTTAAAAATATAAATAAATTACCATCATAAAAATAATTTAATTATTCTTAAAATAACTTTCAATATTTATCCAAAATTTATTTTTATCTCTATGTGAACAAATAAGAGAAATCTAAAATTAAGAGGGCATCATTTTGTATTATTATTTACGTAAAATATTATATGGAACATTTTCATAGAAAAGTGATCTATAAAAAATTAAATATCAATACTAAGGTGATAATAGTTGAAATAAATTCATCCAATAATAATTAATATGAAAAATTATGGTCTTATCACCGAGTTTTAACTTATATTAACTCGATTTACCATTTTACCATGAATATTTTTTGACTATTTATTACTATTCATTTTGAGAAAAATTATGTTGACCTTATTAAATGTTGGAACCAAGTTTTTTCATAGATATAAATATTTTTTTTTGTTTTTTTGTCAATACACAATAGTTTTATCAATTATTGTGAAATATAAGAAATCTTATAGTGTAGGTGGATTCAGTGTTGAATGTGGAATCATTTCCTGGTGTTTTCATATTTTTTGGATTAAAAAATCATAAGGAAGGATAAAGATTTATGAAAGGTGGGTTTCTAGGTATAAATGTTTTCAAATATAGAAAAGGCATGGATTTTTCAAAGAATTATGTTTTTCAAAGATGTAGAACATTTCCAAGGAATCTAGAATATGTTGTCACAAAGGTTTGAAGGTTTGAAAAAGAGGTTTCTTGAAGAATGGACGAGGCATGATGGAATTATGGTAAGCTATGAGATTATGATAAGCTTCACTAATAAGAAAATTTTACTAAATATTCATGAGAAAAGGAACTTCACGAACATGAATGAAGAGGTTTGTGAAGGAGGTGGTATATAAATAGGCAGTCACCCATTATTTTAAATATAAATAGAATTTTAAAAAATAGTGAATCTATTTGATTTTGAGAAGGTTCTATGAGAAGGTATTTCTTTTTGAACTAGGAACTCTTCATGAGAATAAGCATCACGAAAAGAATGGTCAAAAAATAATAGTCACAAAGGCTTTTCAGGAAAGAGGGTTTCATGAAGACTATGAGTTTCATGATAGGTTGGAGTTTAGAAAATTATGGGAGATTTGAAAAGGATAAGAGTTCCATTAAGGCTGTGATCTTTGCAAATTCCAGGAGTTCCAAAAATTTAGCAAGCTTCATGGAGGATGGGAGATTCAAACAAGTATGTGGGTTTACGAAGGCTGAAACAACTTTGAAATAGAGATGTGGTTTCTTAAAGGATGGGAGCTTCACAAATAGTATTTTTGATCATATGGTTTTAGTGAACTATGATTTCAAGTGCACCAACTCAAGACTATGATGCATGTAGAGTCTCATGATAATCAGGGATAAATAATTCTATTCCAAATCAATTGAGGTGACCTTCAAGTCGATAAACTGAGTAGGACTTTATCGAAGGCAGTGGTCAGGGGGGGGGGGGGGTCGATGGAAGTCATCTGAGGGAGGTAGTGTGATGTCCCAAAAATTCTTGTAAAGGTACTGTTTTTGGAATAGAGTGAATATGTCTAGAAATTTGTGATCCATAATACCTAGTAAGGCTTAGTGGATTCAGGTATGATCAATGCACTATCAAAGTATTATTATTATACAAGCCCATAGTGGGGATCTAATTAAAACTTTTGTGTTCTATTTATATTTCTGCATTTGGGTGTTTGATAATTGCATGGTTCCATCATATAAGGTTAATAGGTTCGTACCAACGTGGGGACAAGATCTCTCTCATTTAAATAGAAATTTGACTCCCTGATTCACCCCTTCACTATCAGGGTGCTCTAGAGTCAGACATTAAATAATATTAATAATTATGTATCCAAATATGGAGTAAATTTTACCAATTTTAGTCTCTATAAGTGGAATAAATTCATTTCATAATAATCTTTTAATGTGTGATGATAAAAGATTTATAAAAAATATATTATTAATACTACAAATATTTTTATACCAAGATCAAGTATAATATTTATTAATATGTAATTAACAATATTATTTCTAAATAAATTAGGATTATATTAATTTAGGATCAAATTAAAAACATTATGGGGATTTTTCAATTAAAATAAATAATAGTTTTATAAGAATTATAATTTTCACTATTCACAAAAAACTCAAACTTTTCAGAGAAATCCAAAATTTCACCATAAAGTAAATTTGATATGATTATTTAAAAAAATTTATTCATTTCCTTAAATAAAATTTATAAAAATGGTATAAATTAATTATTAATTTTTTACTAAAAGGCAATAAAAACTATTTTTGAGGAAAACATAAAATTAATTTGTTAAAAACTGACTAATTATTTATTATAACTCAATAAATAAATTATCAATATAGAAAACCTTTATAAATATTTTCATAATGTGGTTGTTACTATCCATACCAACTATTTAACAGCTAGGTTTTAATAGTCACATTTATATAATTAAATTTTTATAGTATATCATAAATCGTTGAAAGTTCAATGTTCCATGTTAAGCAAGATATTGAGCATAGTATTATTTTTAAACTAAATGTTTGGGTACTATAGTATTATAATCATGTAGTGGATGAGTAATGGATCATCACCATTTAGAAAATATTTTCTTTTCTCTAGTTCTTGGAAGATAAAAAAGTTTTCTTAGCCATTTACCATTTGGAAGGAAAAACAGATCAATGATTGAATCTTATCAAGAATTTAAGGAAAGAGAAAGAAATTGGATCTCTAGAATGAGATAAGATTAAATGTATATTTTTCATTAACTACTTCTCTTATATTATATTTAAAAAAATGGAGAAATAAATCCATGGGATTAAGAAAAAGTACGATGAATTCATTGGTCCCTATAAGAAAATATTTACAAGACTTGCAAGGTATGCTTCTGGTTTAATCATTAGCCCTAAAAAATAAATTGATTGATTCTTTGATGGATTAAAACTAAGTCACCAAAATGCATTATCTATAAGATAATTTAGTAGGTATGAAGAAATAATTCTATGTTATTTCAAAGTAGAAATTGAAATTGTATATTTCTATTATTCTAATGGTTTTGATCATAAAAAGAAGATTGAGTCTTATGAAAACTTGAATAAATCACATGGTAGAAATAAATTCCATTAATATACACGCAAAAATGGGGAAGAAACATTAAGTGGATTTATTGAATGGAACTAGGAGGTTGTTTAAATTTGTAAAGGATGGTCATGAAGCCTATGAATTTCTAAAGGTGATAAATTTTCCAGTTAATGGAATAGAGGAAAATAAGATTCCAACTAATACGAAAACCATGCTTCAATGCTTCAAATGTAAGAAGTATATAAATTATTCCAACCAATGCAATAATTTTAAGGTTTGTGATGATGATTGGCATTAAAAACCTCTTAATCCAAAATATAAATGGAAATATCATGTGATCACGACTTCCAATGTGGGTCATGAGAATGACATGTTGAAAGGTATACTTATCATCAAATATATAACATATAATGTATTATTTTATTCTAGATCTAACCATTATTTTATATCTAAGGAATTTTATAAGTGTATCAAATTACCACCTCAATGATTATATGTTTAATTAGTATTGAAAACTACCAATGGTATAATTGTCACATCTTTAGTCTATAGTTCCAATATGATTGAATTTTGTGGGAACATGATTCCTATAAATCTTGTTCTCCTCTATTTAGTTGATTTTGATGTGACTCTAAGAATGGATTGGATTTATCTATACAGTTTTCATATCAATTTACATGGAAGGTAAGTTACATTTTATATTCCTAATGAACCTATGATATTTTATCAGTGTGGGTATGAATACAAACTTGGAATTAATTTATATCCATGAAGGCTATCTATCTCATATAGTTTAGGAGAAACCCATTATTGTTGATATTTCTATTGTGGATGATTTTATTAATGAATTTCTATAATATTTTCATAGTATTTCTATGAATCATGAAGTTTAGTTTTCAATAGAACTTATAATTGGTGTTATACCTATTTCAGATACTCTTTATAGAATGGACAAAATTTAGTTGCACTAATTGAAGGAGAAACTTTAGGAAAATATTTATAAGAGATTAATACACCCTATTTCATCACCAAGGGGTGAACCTGTTATTTTTATTAAGAATAAAGACGGGTCAATGATTATTTTCATTGATTACCAAGAACTTTACAAGATCACTATCAAGAATAAGTATATTATACCCTATATAAATGATTTTTTGATCAATTTTGAGGAGCTCAATACTTTCATAATATTGACCTTCATTCTAGACATCATCAATTGAGGGTTAAAATGATGATATACCCAAGGAAACCTTTCATAAATGGTATTAGCATTAGTAATTTATAGTGATGTAATTTAGACTTATTTATTCCCCTCTTATATTTATGGATTTAATGAATATATTCTTTATAGATTACCTTGATCAATTTGTGGTAGTATTTATAGATGGTATTCTTATATATTCAGATAGTAAGTAATGAATGGAGATCATTTGATAATTATTCTATAGTCCCTGGGGAAGGATAAGTTGCTTGAAAAATTTGACAAGTTTCAATTTTGGATACATAAATTTTAATTCTCAGGATATATAATCTCAAGTGATGGTATATTGGTAGATCCTTCACAAATAGAAGTTTTTAATAAATGTCATAGACCAACCAAAATAACTAAAATCAATAGTTTTCTTGGGTTAGTTAGATACTACCAATATTTTTGAGATATTTCTCACAACTATCTAATCAACTCACCAAATTGGATTGAATTAGGGTTAAGTTCTTACAGACAATTGAATATGAAGAGAATTTCAAGGAGTTTAAGAGAAGGTTGGTTAGAGAACATATGCTCACACTACCCTATAATAAATAAGGGTTAATGATCTATATTGATTCATAAAAATAGGTATTTTTATGTATCCTCATGAATAATTATATGGTGATATAATATGCCTCATGCTAATTGAAAATACGTGAGAAAAATGACCCAAATCATGATTTGGAGCTGGTAGCATTAATTTTTTCATTAAAGATATTGAGGATTTATCTTTATGGTGAAATATTTTACATATATATGGATCATAAAATCTTGAATTTTATATTCACATAGAAAAAGTTGAATATATTCTAGAGAATATGGTTGAAATTGATTAAATATTATGACTTCTAAATACATTACCAACATGGAAAGGAGAACAATGTGGATAATTCTATGATATAAAATGACCATGATAGTTTTTACATGATGAGGATTGAAGGAAATAGAATAGTCATGGATTTGTAGAAGTTGAAACTTGAAATCCCAAGGGAAGAGAAAAAATATGATCTTTATCAATTAAATGTTCAATCATCCATCCATGTGAATATTAAAGAGGCATATACGGAAGATGTATAACTATGAAAAAAGTGAGGGGTGTTACCGAGTTTAAATACGACTATGATGGAATGATAGGGTTTAGGAACACAATATTTGTTCGTTCAATACCATACATGAAGAAGGAGCTATTGGATGAAGATTCTAGTTTATCATTATCAATTCATCCTAGAATTATAATGTTTTATAGAGATATAACAGAGCACTTCTGGTTGGAAATCTTGAAAATGTATATTTTAGAGTATGTATATCGATGGTTGGTATGTTATAAAGTTAGTTACATGAGATAAAAGTCTAAGGTAATGTTATAACCATTACCTATACCATAATAGAAATCGTAGAACATTACCATGAATTTCATCTTCAGACTCCCCAAATCATGTAAATGTAATAATACTACTTGTGTTATAGTTTTTTTCCTTATGAAGAAAACACACTTCATTACCATCAGAGAAAATTTATATCTTGACCATCTTTACAAGATATACATTAACCATGTTGTAATATTTCATAGAGAACCACTCTTAAATATATCTGATAGGATCCAAGATTTACCTAGAAGTTATGAATAATTATTCAATAGGATTTAGATATAATGTTGAGGTTCGGTACTTTATATAATAATCAGATAGATAGTTAGTCTGAAAGGACCATTAAAAGTCTAGAATAAATGTTAAGAGCTTTATCTATATATTTCAATGGTGGTTGGGATAAACACCTTCCTTTGGTATAATATTTTTAACAATAATAGATTCCACTTGAGAATTCAGATGGATCCATATTAATCCCTCTATGATAGAAAGTGAAAAAATCTTGCATTATGGGATGGATTTTTAGAAATAAATTTATTGGGACCTGATCTAGTTAAAGAAACTTTAGATAAGGTTATAGCCATTCATCAACACATAGGGCATATCTTAGTGAATAGAAAAGTTATGCTAACAATATTTGATGATATCTAGAGTTAAAATTTTGTAAAAAGGTAATCATTTGAATATATCCTTGGAAAGAGATTTTGGTATTTAGAAATAATAGACCGTTGAGACCTATATATATTGTCACCTTTAAAATTATTGATCGTATTATGATGGTAGCTTATCGCTCGGTGCTTCCAACGAATATCTCACAAGTTCAGAATGTGTTCCATGTATCTCTCCCAAGGAAGTACATACCAGATTCTTCATATGTACTACTAAAAGTTCATACCATTCAAGAAATATATATCTTATGAGGGACAACTGATAGAGAATCTAGAACATATAAATAAAATTCTACAAAACAATACTACTTAACTATTCAAAGTTCTGTGGTGAAAATATAAATTAGAGGAAGCTATGTGGGATCCTAAAGATGTGATGTGGAAGAAGTATCCTCTTTTTTTTTATATTGGAGTGAAAACATTTTGAGGGATAAATTCTTATAAGGGGGTAGAATATAATAACTTGATATTTTTTGATATAGTTCTTTATAAATAAAGTTTCTTTCTTTGATATATTTCTCTATATGCAATACCAAGTATAAACGAATCGCGATATACTATTAAAATACTATTATTTAATGTGACAATTATTGTCTAGTCATTGGATTGGTGGGTATAAATATGAAAAAACATGTTTTAAAAAATCTATGGTTTACACATATATAAATTGAATTCATTATAAATAAAAAAAAATATTTGAATGTAAAAGAGATATTTTTCTTAAAAACATATTTTTTTGTGCGTAATGAGTTTTTATATTAATAAATTAAATTAACCATTATTGGTGAATGATTTTAATTAAATTATAAATTATATATTCAATAAAAAATATTATCATTCACATATTTTTTAGGCATGGAAAAAGAGTAAATCCAGTTTATGCATAAAAAATGCATTTTTTTCTAAAAAATAGTTTTTGTTGCATTTTACGTGATTATTTTAAATTATATTTTTGTAACTTATAGTGATTTAATATTTAAAAATTTATTTCATATTTTTAATAAATTTCATCACATTTGGTAAATAGGTCCCTTTTATTTTTCATCATTATGAATAGAAACCTTGGTAAATTTCCATCACCTAGGTAAGGGTAAAATGGTTAAAACAAGGTGAAAACTTTGGGATAAGGATTTAAAATTTATATAACACATAAATTTATCTTATTTGTTGATTATAGTTCATAAATAATCATCATAGTTTAAAAATATGGAAACTTTGTGCCATTTTTCTTTTTCTATGTAATTTATATTATTTTAAGTAAAGAATAAATACAAAATGAAACTCTCTTAAATTTAATATCTATAATATTTTTTCATTAGAATAAAAATAGGATAATTTACATTATAAATTTTAATTTAAGTATGAATTAATATTTTTATCAAGGTAATTTATTTTTACTTTTTAGTGATGAGATAATTATGTTAAATGCTCACACAAATCCGACACAATATTTGATCATGTAACAGAAAAATAAAATAAATGATTTTAAATATATTAAAATTAATATAATTTTGATGAATTATTATGTTCCATGATGTTTTTAGATAAATATAACATAATATTGATGTTTTAAAATATTGTTTTTTAATTCCATTTCAATCATGTTTCCTTTAAAGTCAAACTCTTTGAATAGTCTCGAAAATGAATTTAATATTATCTTTTGTTAAATAATATTTTAAACTTCTTAAAAAATTTATAAAAAATACTATATTTAGTGAAGTAAATGGGATATGGTTTAAAATATCATCCCTAGTCTATTTGTGGGTCACTTTTGTTTTTATAGAAATATTATTAACCCTTAAGGATTTATGTTTCAATCACATTTTAATTGGGACTGTCTATGCTTGAATTTACATCAAAGAAATTATATGATTTTTATTTGATAAATAACCTTTATTTTTCTTATCCTATGGTTATTCATGGAATTTTCGAGTAATAGTACAATTTCCTTCTCTTTTGTACTTAAAATGAACGAGAAAATGTTTCTAAGAAAAATAGAATTTATGTTATGACCCTATCCCTCAAAAGGTACCCTCCTGGGAAAATAATGAAGGAAGACAGATAAAGAACCCCCTGAGTCCCACCTCTAATTAGACTCAATTTGTTGAAAAGAATCAAGTGTATAAAAATCTCACATGTGGAAGGCATTACCCTCATATAATAATATAGGATCAAGAGATATGATAAATAACCACTAAACAAATCCAGCATATAAATAAAAGTAAACCAAAAACCATCACACAATTCATAAAATGTGTAAACATATATAAGTAAAATCTCCAAGTAAATACCAAAAGAAATTTACTTTAATATAAAATCAATAAAATCTCCAAATTCCAAGCTAGCAGTACCCTACTCGGACCAAAAAGATCTCCTGGAAACCTGAAAAATTGTTTATATATATTGGGTGAGAATAAAAGTATACTCTTTAGGATGATATCTAAGGTCTATATTTCACATGTTAAAAGGCCATGCTAATACACCAGTGAATAAACAACTGAACCAACAATCCCCTAAATAGTTCAACTAACCAATCCCATTCTCACTATCCTCTAACTATATTTTTTATTATTAAACCACTTTATAGAAAAGTAGGAAACCAAAGTTCACACACAAGGACAACTATGTGCTGATGGAGCTCAGAGATATGTTAAACACAAGGCTAAGTTTATTTGAGTTAGACGGTCTATATAATTCCTAGTGCAGAGTACTAACCTTGGTGTCTGGATCATCTATGATAAGTTCTTCAAGGTGAGAAACCGTTTTTCCCATTATCTGGATGAATTCTTTCAAGGTGATTCTACCTTGGTTGAAGCCTCGGGCGATGATTTGATCTTGCTTTTATATCCATGATTCTTGCTCCCCTATGGCCTTAGTCTGCAAGCGTCTATCATAAATCCTTAAAATCTATTCATTTGTGGCATTTGGCCGATAGAATTTTTCAAGAATCTATTCCTTGGAGTGGAAGATGAGCCTCAGACACTCCACACCCTCTTCTTCTATTACTCTTGGTTGTTTTCTTGGATCCCAACTTTTCCCATCTTGAAGGCCTTTGCTTTCCATACTTCCACATTTCTTTGTCGAACTGGTTTCCATTGGTTTCGACAAGTTAGAGTAATCTTTGCGCCCCTTGGGGTTTTCTCCTGGACCACTATACATTTCCCCGAGTCACACTTTCCTTTTTCCCCTTATTCCTTCTGGGCTATGGGAACCTTTCCCTTGGAACTGGTCTAGGATGTCAACTGATATTTGGATAAAACTATCATCACATGAATCATCATCCTCTTGTGACAATGATTGTTCTTGAGTTGCAAGGCCTTCAAACTAGTTTTTCACTTCAACCCCTGAGATTTCTTTGAGATCCATAATCCTACACAAATAATCCACCTTGACTACTTTAACCACCAAATCATTATTCTACTTCCCCTCACACCTAGTAATCTAAAAGGAGGACTTTGAAATGACCGTGTTTGGGTCTAGTGGTTCCAAGATGTTAACCCCATCCTGCCTTCCTTGACCGTGGAGAGAGCTTGTAGCTGCATGAAAAAAGGAATTCCCCTAAAATGACTTAATAGATGGATTGGAATTCTTTCCAAATTCACCATTAGGGATCTCATTACATGGAATCAGACCTATCAGCGGCTCATATCCACAACCCATGAATTGAGAATGTTGGCTAGTATCCCCCTATTCCCGACCTTGGGGACCCCCAGATCCATGGACCTCTCTTACTACCTTTTCCACACCATTATCAACAATTCTATCCGAGACCGGATGCTTCGCCACATCCACATACAAGGAGAAATTTTTATCCTTTCCTTCCACCCGCACTATTTCCACTCCATTCACCTTCAAGGGGATGATCCCAAAATACTTCCTTAAACAATCTAAGATATCCATGACCCGTGGAAAGGGGAAACTGGCCTCCACATCCTTCACTACTCTAGGAACAAATGGATAAGGCCACTGAAAATGCTGACCCTCCCGAGGACTGCCTTCTAGTTCAAACCTCAATTCCTCTCCTGAACCAAAATGAACCCTGCTTGGTTCTTGTTCCCCTAAGACAACCCCGTGCCCTCTACTGGCTAGTCCATGCCTGCACTATCAAACTTCTGGATCAAAACTGGGGTGACCTACACCTGATTCCCTTCTAGTTGGGGGTTCAATAGTTACTGAGAACATGGACCATGATGAAATCTAAGGACCAAATGTCCTAGATGATGACAGGCAGAACAATATGCTGGCCAAGACTCAAAAACCACACACTGTTTCCATCTGAATTCTTCACCCACCAAAATCCAAATCCACTCTGTAGGAGGATTCAAAACATTGGCCTCAACATAGAAGTGAGGGTTGATAGGGTAAAAAACCACAACAGCCCTACTATCTGAACATATAAATCTACCAACCATGATCCTTAACATGCTTATTATCGATGAAATCTGAAAAGGAAGTGGAAAATCTGGGAAGCTTACCGACACCACCGTCGTTGGTTCATCCCGATTCATGATGAATTCTACAGACCAGTGAAGGAGGTAAAATCAACATCCATTGAGGGTTCATGGAGCATTAGATCAAGCAACAATATGATCACTCACTGAGGAAAAACGAACCATCATCTGTCGCCGGTCGAGAAACCTAACCACCGCGTGGTCTTGAAGCCCCCAAGCTTCAAACATGAATCTATCAAAGGAATACACTGAAGGAAGGCGACCCCAAAAACAAGTGACCAGCATTGTCCTGAAGAGATCCGAAGTGGCGTTGAATTCATTTGTGGAAAGCACAAGCTGAGGAGAGCCCTTATGTAGGTCAGGAACCTTAGAGCACAAAAGAATCATTAGGAATGGAGAAAGGAGAATGGGGTTGGTGAAGGGGAGAAAGCTCCAGACGATTCCCCCTCCCTCATCCGGGGAGGGAGGGGTCAGTGCATCCGGCATCGATGTTAGGTCTTCACCATCAACCTTGCTCCGAAGCCGTGAAGTGGACACCTAGAATGCTACCATCCTCACTATGACTCTCCCATCAAATAAAATATCTAATATAATAATATATTATAAAAAAAATAAAAAGGCACCCCATTGTTGCTTCCCCACTGATTTTACACTCGCATTCCCCAACTTTGGACACCCTATACTCCCATCCCTTATATACATATCACATCACAACCATCTATCTCTAATGTGGGTCGGGATGCATCCCTACCTACCCCACACTTATAAGGTTTAGCATGTGTTTCTAGCATTAGTCATCATCACATCGCAACCAAATCACATCACATCTCAACTGAATACACTTAGGATATCATAATACACCTCGCTTGAAGAAACCTAGACCATCACACCACATATCATATAAAGACACATGTTCCATCACATCACATCTCACCACATAACTAGGGTGGTAAATATCATGAATGTGAATGGCATAAAAATCATTCCATCCTCCTACCACAAGTGCACCCTACCACATTTCAGATCACAATATTGCTGGAAAATGTACAACACCAACCCGTATCATCACTGCCACTAAAAGAATATAAGGGAAGAGGGGTTAACCAGCTATTAGTATCACCATCATTCTTGATGTTGGAAAAAACACTCATAACTCAAAACCTTTAGGTGTTGTTTAGGTTATCTAACTCAGCTAGGGTGCATATAAAAATAACATGAAATACATGGTATATAGATAACAAACAATAACCAAACTATGGGTTCACATCAACTACAATAGTGTACAACACCACACCACCACTGCACCACATGTCAAATGTCACAACCACTACCACCACTATATGTAACACACCACACAACAACTACACAACCACCACATAGGACACACAAGAGATATTACAAAATAGGTTCCACCATTTTCCAGATTGAACAAATTTTCACTAACCCCCATTTACTAATCCATTTCATTTTACTTTTACACATCCCAATCATTTAATGTTAAATAATTTAAACTAATTACCACACATCAGTTTCATCCCATATTATTCATTTACCAACCCATGACATTTCATTTTAGAATTATAGTTTATTCCATGGATGATCAAGAAACTAACACAACCACACCATAGAACAACTCAACCATCTCACATCAACCATCACCACAACACCACATAATCTAAACCAACCCATTATAATAACCACCCACCCAACCACTAGATAACACCACAAAACATCACCACCACAACACTAACAACGACACATTGCATTCCAAACAACCATCACATCACTACACCACACTTTCTACACCCCATAATGTCACTACCATCAATACAAAACAACCCACAATACACAAGAAAAAAAATAACCACTCACAACACAACATCCCAAATTTCAAAAATACGATTCAAGGTCTTACATTACTTGCTTCATTATTTAGCTTGGGTATTTTCACACAAACTAGATTTTATTGGGAAACAATTTTATTATCCATATATGAATTATTATACTTTCAATTTAGGTTGATAACAATGATAATCAGAGAAAGGTTATCACTTACATATCAATTGCATCACAAACAAGTATCCCAATATCCGTGAGTTTAGCAATGTCAACAAGAATGCATAACACATCAATAATAATATAAAAGCAGTAAAATAATGCGATTCCTCCCCATACAAATCAATTTCAAATTTTCCAAATTTTATCTTCATTAATACGACCCTTAATATCCATCAAATGGAAGGAGACATCTTTCAATCCCTACACATGTAGTTAAAAAATATAGAAAACAAGGTTCCCCTACCTCAAAAAATATTTTCGATTTTTCTATACACAATAGGTTGAAGGGGAAATAAATAGGAAACCAAAATCACTCTAGGAAACCTTATATCAATTTGAACCACACTAAGGTATCATCAGAAACCTATCCTGAACAAAAATAAAATCACTATTACATATCCCTAGAAGAGTACAGAAGAACACAATGTCATAGAGAGAAGTGCACACCATTGATCACAAAAAAAATCTATATAACCAAAAGATCAATATAGGAGGAAAGGGGATGAAAGATCCTCCAAATTATCCTATTATTCACTCAAAAACCAAGAGGATCACCTACCAAATGGGAGAATTCTGGAAAGAACCATTCTTATAAACATTTTAGAAACCACCTCATTCACATCGTGAGGTTTCACATGACCTCCCATTAGAATTTTTAAACCAAATTCATGTTTTTAATCTATTAATATCTGATAATTATACTAAAATTCCTGGAAAATTGGCTTGAATTAATTTATGACTATTTTGCATATTTTTTTAATAAAAAATTTCACCTAAGTAGAAGACATGAATCTCTAGCTTTAAATTTTTAAAAACACTATCGCATGATGTGAATTCCCATTTCACAATTTGAATTTCCTTATATAGTTATACTGAAGCTCCAAACTCCACCAAAACCTCCTAAAGCCTCATCTAAAACAACTCAAACTCTAAAACTAGAAAAGTAACAGGTTGAGAATGCATGAGAGTTTATAATTTATTTCCAATTTGATTGGGAATATTTTTCTCCAATATCCATGATTTAATTAAAATATTTTCAAGAATATTTTAGTATTATCATATGACTATTTAAATTCATTTTTATCCTTTTTTTAATATTTATAAAAAAATTTCAAAGGAATCTTCCTATCATTTTTTGGAATGAGTTAATTCTGATTTTTTACTGTAAATATGAAAGTTATCTTTTCTTTAACATCCATGGCATGAATTGAATTTCCTACCATCATAACCACTCATTTTTAAATCTTAATTCACAAGTTTCCATGATTATTTTGAAATAAAGTGTTTTAATAATATTTTTGAAATATTAAAAATTTAAATAATTTATTTTAAAATGAAATGGGAGTTTCGTCAAGAAATAATCCAAAGATCTTTTAAATAAAATTTTCATCTATGATAACATAATTTGATGTTAATTATTCATTACTACGGATATTATCTAATGGTACCAAATTTATTATTTCTCTAGATTGTTTATGATTATGATTATAGTATATTTATGAAATCCGTTTATTTTAAATGGGTTATACTATGATGAAATGATGAAGTGTTTATGAAACCTGTTTCATTTCCACAAGTTATGATATATTGATAACATGAATGTTTTATGATCCTTTGGAACACATATGTATGGTTTTCATTATGTTTTGGGTGGATTTGGAATTATATTTCCATCCTATGAATTGGGTAAAGACTTATATCTCATGAGATAATTATAGGAAACAAGTTATTTTACTCGATCAACTATATAAAATAGTAAGGGATTCCTAATCCATTATTGGAAATAGGTAGGGATTCCTGATCCACTATGAGAAACATGTGGTAATGTATGATCTATTATAATATGATAAATATGTGTTAATTACTAATCCACTATGATTTTATGGTTTTGATAATTAACCATAACATATGAAATGGTTTCTATGCCTATGATGGTGCCACACTTTTATGACCTTTTTATATGATTATGATTTGAAGTCATGGTTCATGATTGATTTATAATGATTTATCACACTTATGATTCATGTGTTTCGAAATGTTAGAGTTTTATTCCACAAATAATGTTTATGATTTATAAAATATTGGGTATGAAGTTTGTAAGTTATGATCCTAATTTATACTCTTATTCTTACCTTATGATCAGATATGATCATCAATTTATATCTTACATGTTTACCCATACTAATAATCTGAGATCACCCTTTCTTATGTTTCCTTTCCTCAGGTTAGGAATAAAGGTTTTATGTAGGGTATCTAAAGAAGGGTACAAAGTGTGAATTAATTTATGAGTGATGATGAAGAATATACCTATATAATATGTTTATATATCTATTCTACAAAGATACTAAAAATTTATAATTATTACGTGGATCATAATGTTATATATTTAATATTTATCTAAAATGTGGTAATATTTATGTATGAAAAGCTTGTGTCACCTCAGGTGATATCCCATGGGCTGAGTCCAGTTTTGAACCATATTCTTTTCATTATCATTTTTAATGTTTCTTATCCTCTTAGGGTTATTACAAGGATAAATAGTAGTGGGTAAAGATGATAGTGTGTCCTCACTATAATTTTATTAGGTTTAGCTTCCTAACCCATTCTATTCTTACTCTCTTCCTTAATCATTATGGAATAAATTGTATCCTTAATACTTATTTCCAAATGGATGAAATTGAATATTGAGAAATTAGGTTAGGGGGTACTATCTATTGAGGATCCCTTTAACTTACTAAACAAGGAGGATGTGGGTGTGAAATGTACTTTGCGATTTTTGAGTAAACTATATATTTAGAATTAGGGTAGAAGATAATTATCAAAAATAATATGAAGTGTTTTCATTTATAATGTATGTGACTAAAAATGAGATATTGAAGGTGCACTAAGGATAGTTCTCTCATGAAAATTTCATTTATTTTAACCTAATTTTGTCTAAATTTTACATCACATGTTTATTTTTGTACTTTTAAAACTATTTTAAGCCCCCCCTAATTTATATTATTTTCATAAAATATAAAAATTTCATAAATATAATAAGTTAAAAGTAATATTGAGTGATTGACTCTTAAATGACCCTTAAAATAGATCATCATTATTACCAACTATACAACAGTTGGAAAATAAAATTATTTATTTAAAACTAGTGATGGGTGTGCTAAAATATCCTATTTTTTTCACAATCATCACTTCCAAGAACCTTAAAATAAAAATATATCTTCATAAACAAAACTGTGACATTTATCCTGGTTCTTGAAACCAACCTCCCCTGGACTTGAGACACTACACCTTTTCAACTCCTCATATCACTTCTTTATAAAATTATCATATATAAAATGAACATAAATCACTTTTATTATAATAAAATACAACATTAAATTATTTAACAAGTCTAACAATGATCCCCTTCCTCCTTGGTGAAGTATTATATTGAAAAAAATCATGTTTTGTTCTAATGATCTAAAAACTTTATGAATCACTTTTAAATTTTGGAAAAAACATAGAAACCTCTAAAATCCCTAGTGAGAAAAAACCAAAAGAATTTATAAAGTATATTCAGCTTAAATGATAAATAAATATATTGGAAATTAAAGTTAAAGATATTCTTTTAATTCACTTTTCATATTTAACTATTGTTGACTTAAAGTAAGTCTCCTTGAGATAAAATGTATCATAAAAATAAGGACTGTCCATTATAAATTATTACATAAATAAATTCAACTGTATCATGATTAAGTTTTCTCTAAAATTAAATTTTTTTATATCATGAATACTTTCTAAAAATAACACGAGTTAAGATAAAATTATATTATAGATCTAAAATATATTTTTTTCTATTCGTATCATCATTGGATAGAAATTGATACATTAATTATTGGAATAAATCTCCTAATTATTAACATTTCAATAAACAAGAGTCTTTGTTATAAGTTTATATTATGGGTTTTATCACTAATTCATTACAGGAAGATCTTGGGGGATTTATTTTTCTTTTTTAAAATCACACACCATTTTATATCTCCTAATATTTCCATAAAAAGCATGTTGATTACCACAAATACAACATACCAGATCATCAAATACTAAGAATATATCCTTTTTTCCAATCTATCTTTTTCACTAATCCTAATTTTAATAATAACTTAATAATATAACAAAAGCTAATAATTTTTTACTAATTAGAAATAATTCATATGTATAATACATAACTGTGTTTTATGTGAATATTGAGAATGAAATAATTTCTCATGGTTTTTCTCATATCAATAATATTCACATTAAAAAACAATATACTGACAACTTAAAATTAAAACATGTGATACATGAAGGTATTCTTACTCAATCCATACAAAATTTAGTGCCTTGTATTTATTTAATTTTGTTAAAAATTTTACTATAAATTACTATATTTTTTTGATGAAAATTAATTATTACAATATAAATTAAAAATCACTGATTATCAATTACATTCAAATTCTTAAGAATAAATGAAATTTGAAAACATTATTTTTTCTTATAATATTGATATATAAATAAAAAAGTAGTTTTAATAAAATAATATATCATAAAACTATCCATAAGAATATAATTTATAAACTAAGAACATAATTTAACTATATATTATTTTTTTTGGAAATAATCAAAAAACACACACACCAACTTGAAAAAAGTATATTTTTAACTTTTGAAAACTAAGGCACTAGGATCCCTAACCATAAAAAGTGAGATAATTATTTATAGATCTATGAATGTTGTTATCTATCCAGTATTCCCTTTACCTTACCCTCTCTTAAGCTTCTTTTTCTTTATCTTCTTCATCACCATCTCTATCAAATATTTTTTCATAGTCTTGATCACTAGCTATCCTTTTACCATGATGAGTTTTTTTCTCAACCATCTGAACATTTTTCTCTAGTCATTTTTTCATCATATCAATCTCCCTAATCCTATCTTCCATGATTCTCATCATTGAAAACCTAAGAACCCTAGGAATATTTAAATGAAAATCACACATCAGAGATAAATGTGGAAAAAATAAAAACTATAAGAGAAAATAATGTTCAATACTAGGTATACAATATAAGGATATTCATAATACCCCTTTTCAACTCTGTAAAATCCATTTTTAACACAAATATAGATGCACCAAAATCTAGGTTGGAGAACTTAGGCAGCCAGCCTACCCCATTCACTCTTCCAACTTCAACACACAAGTATTTGGGGCCCAAACTAGAATGGATAGTGTCTATGATCATATGCTCTCATGGTGAATGATCATACTTCTATGATATATTAAGATAAAGTAGAACACATGTTAAAGTTTTTAGGAACAATTGATGCACTTGTAGAGACCATAAGCAACTTGGATTTTTATATAATCCATGTATGCATTTGAACGACGGCTGATGTGGGGCTCCTCCCAAAACCCTAAGGGGATCCTCCGTCGTTCCGACGACGACTGCTACGTCGGTCCCTCCCCTGCCGCCGGGGGAGGGACCCTCGTCGTTCATCTCTAAACCTTCCTTCATTCCTTTTTCTAACCCGGTCTTCTTTCCCCATTTTCCTCAAATCTCGATCGGCCCGAAGGTCTCGGAGATGCTCGATGGATTCCCTAACCTCTCGTTGTCTACCACGGAGTTCTCGGAATCCTCGGACCTACTGAAGCACACCTTAGTGGCTAGATTTTACCGGCGATGACCTTCAGTCGAATCCTTTCGACAGACATGTATTCGGTGCATGGGGTTTGAAAGATAGGGCGACTGTGGGTCTTTTGGATAATCGGAAAATAATGATTCTCTTTGCATCGGAAGCCGACCTCAACCAGGCCTGGTCAAGCGCACCTCGCTGCTTCAATGACTTCAGATTTTTTATGTGTCATTGGTCCTTCGATTTACACATGAAGCACGATCTTCCGTCAATG
This sequence comes from Viscum album, assembly GCA_963277665.1. Lineage (NCBI taxonomy): Eukaryota > Viridiplantae > Streptophyta > Magnoliopsida > Santalales > Viscaceae > Viscum > Viscum album. The sequence continues at coordinate 723,552,268 of OY728165.1, forward strand.
GCTACATGAGTTAGTTTCCCAAATATACCTCTTACGTTCCAAAATCCTACAGTTCTTCGTATGCTATAGAACCTCATTGGTAGGTATATGTGTTCTGATAGCCGCACTACGGCTCTTTGTCACCCTGTTAATCTGCGTCTATGTGTCGAAATGGATGTTTCAAGAATTCTGTTTGATTTTGTGTGGATTACGGTGGGAGAAGAGTATCGCTGCAAGCAACAAGTGGTATACGAAAGTTGGATGGATTTCTGTACCGGATGAAGGGGACTGGGGCACTCGTGAGCCTACTGCCGAAGGAAGTTTAAGGCCTCGAGGAAGAGACATGAGGGTGGTAGACAGCCGGAGGTCCCTAAGGAGGTAGGGAGGATGGTGCAGGAGCCTCAAGGTTTGAGCAATGATTTGGACAGGGGCGAACTCACTGGAAGGTTGATTCAGGAGGATAGGGAAGCGGCCAGGACATCAGGGGTCTGTGTTTCACCTATTGAGGCAGAAGCGGGTCTGGACACTGGTGTTAGTTTTCCGGGGGCCTCTCAAGTCAATCCATCGGTTGAAGTGTTTTCCGCGGCTGAGGGAGGATTTGGCTGTTCCCTTTGCTTGCAATGATGGAGTAAGAGTGGAAGGTGGGTCCAAGAAGGACAACTTTTGTGCTGGTCACAAGGAAATCAGGTGTGAATTAGCCTTGGTGCGAACGGCAGTCAGAGAAGAAGTTGCTGCAGGCAGGGATAACTCGTGGGGAGGGAAGTAGGGTCTTGGTCTAGAGAGGGACTTGCCAAAAGAATATAGGACTCTAGGGGGACCTAGTTTAGGAATCCGATCCCCTATACTTTTAAGCAATAGGTTCGAGGGGCTGGTTGAGGTAGGAATGAGGAAGGCTCTTGCTCTCTCTTCGGAGGTCGTTGGGGGTGTGAGTGGAAGAATGCAGAGAGGATATTCATAGCCTCTCGGCTGGTGAAGCTGCAAGTCTGAGAATCTGCAGGGGTAATAGGCGGAGGAAGAGTTGGAAGGATTACTCTTCTTTACCTCCACCATTGGAGACCCGATCGACTAGAAAGGGAAAATCCAAAAAGGAAGCTCTTCAAGATGTGGATACTCAGAGTTCAGGGGTTCAGGGGGATCAATGCTCGGAGTTCTTGTTATGCTCTGAAAAGGAAGCGGTTGAACAGATCTTAATGCTTAATGCGTCTGAAGAGGAGGCAACTAAAATGATGGGGATACCTTTAAGGACATCCCTTAATGAAGAGAAATAAACCTGGTTTGATAAGCAAGATAGTATTCTGGTCAAGGGCTTCAATAGAGGGGTGATTATCATTGAGGAGTACATACAATCTTGGGATCGGCTGGCCTCATAGTTTGATAATATGATGATGGTTTCTCCAAGAAAAGTAACTTATATCTCATGGAAGTTGTTCAGGGAGACAGGTATCGGTAATATCAGTTTACTTTTTAATGAACCTTGCTAACTTTGAGGGTTTTGGTCCTAGGTTGGATTCTGTTGGGTTCGTTTGAAGTTGCTTTTGGTTTCATCTTTGTGTGGCTTGAGGTATTGTTTGGGTACTCAGCATTACTTGGCTCTATGTCAAATGGGGTTCAGGGCATGTGGCCGTCACTTATGTTTGCCAGTTGAATGAACGTTTGGTTCCGTGCCCGTGCATTTCGCACGAGACTGCTTGTCATCTGCCCGGGAATTGGTGATGGTCTTCGACACGATGCATTTTCCGGGGTGAGACAGAGACTGGTTATGCTGGGGTTGTTCTTGCTTTGTTGTTTTTGGTTGTAATGATGGTTTCACAATTTGTCCTTAAAAGTGTTTTTATTATAATAAAAAGAACATGAATTTTCAGTCAGCATATAATCCATGAATAATCCACAATATACATGATAAAGAATACTTATAACCAAAATAAATAATAAAAATATTAATTAACAAGAAACCCAAACCAATAATAGGGAATATTTCACAGATAATTTATGATTAATTTATCTAATTAATGATTAACATTTCATTGAATTATTTCTTTATTGATAAATCAGTATACTTGTTCTTATTGTAATATCATTGCATAATATGAATCCAGGGTATATTATCTATAGCAATGATCCAGATGTGATTTTTGAACCTATAATCATCACCATAAAATTATATGTGTTCTAGCATGGATGAATCAAACACTTGGGATGATCATTGTTGTGCACAGCTGATTTTGTTAAGAGAAGAAGAATTTGATCTGGTGGAGGAGCATAATTTATCTATTTTCAAATAATTCTAGGGATAGATCTTTCTAGGGATTGAAATAATCTTCTCTATAATTATTTATGCACAATGATTGAATGTGGATATCACTTTCATAAAACTTTATAACTAGGTTTGAATAGTGTTAGGGTTAGAAAATAAATAATTTCACAAGGGCCCTTATTTTTTTGTAATTACTAGAAAAACCCATGTCTAAATAATAAAAATATTATTAAGATTTTATAGACTTCTGATAAACTCCCTGATAAAATAAAAATTATTTTCTTGAATAAATAAATTAATATTTACTCAAATAATGTTTATTATGATGTTTTTCACCATACCATAAAAATAAATTCACCAATCTTCCTCAATATTTATCTATCCTAGAATAATATTTTTTTTAAAATTAAATAAATACAACTACATTATTCTCCAATAAATATATAAATATTATATTCACTATACCACTAAATAAATATTTATTAAATGTTAAAATAATTAAATTAATAAATATTTTTTAACCTTTCGAATAAACCATAATAAATTTTGTTTTTGAATTCATGCAATTGAATAAATAATTACTTTGTGAATAAATATTTATTAAATATTCAGCTCACATATATATTATCTTGAATAACTAGTGATTAAATATTTTCGATCTAACCAACATGAATAATTATTTAACCACAAACAAGAATAATATTTATCCAACATGTGGAATAAATATAGAATTTATCTGAGGTTCTGAATATGCTTTATGTGTAACCCTCTAGGTCTCTTTCTTAGTGGAATTATGACACACAACATAAAGTCCAAGGCTACTATGTAGAAACATTCTAGGACTCCCATAAATAAATAATTTAATTTAATAATGTCATGTAACCTCTTATGAATGTACATTGTGTGATATAATCCCATTTATTGATATCTATAGTCAACAATGATGCATAATGGTGTCATTAACCTATATGCTCAATGTATCTTTCTTTAAATTTCTAGATATAAAATTTCAAACAACAATTCCATGGACATGGACTTAATCATGAAGTTAAATTCCTATGAAAGGGTTTGAAATATCAATTTTTTTTAAATAATAGAAGGGATTAATCTTTTATCTCATTGTTCCTCAACATAATGTCAGTCGTGGCACACCCAATGTACCTTTCCTCACTGCAAGCATATGTCATCATGATTTTCATCAATAAATCAAAGAACATGACTCATTAAATTAATTAATAATAATATTAATGTCTAAGTCTCATTACACACATCCATAGATATGAATATCTCATGACACATATAAATATGGATTTCACATTGGCGGGACATGTTCTCATAATCTTCGGCAATAAATATCACCAATGAAATACATAATGAGAAAGTGTATAAAATTCATTTGAGCCTCCACACATGATATCCTATACCATTTATGTCCTATAAAATGATATCATATGTCTATATAAATTATATTTAAGAATACTATCATGGAACTTTTTGGTTCTCATCATTGTGGTGAACTAATATGACTTTTTAGTGTGAAAAGTACCCTTAGAGAATTATCACATACTATGCCACATTGAAAAATAATAATTATCTGATAATAAATTATATTAAAATTCAAATACATGAATACAAGTAATCATAAAGTAAATATAAGTTGGTTCTAGGGAAGAAAATCCAACCCCACTTTCACTAGATCCAATAGAGAAAAAACTTTAGTCAACTATTTCTCACATGATGTTCATTATTCTAGTAAGACAATGATTTACTAAAGGGTTACACAATGTTTTCTTTCATGGAAACTCATCTCATAGTGACTTCACCCCTTTGAGAAAAATACCTCAAGATGGGATATTTAGGGAGTATGTGTTTCATTCATTGATGTGACATTGGATCATTTATGAGAGCCACCACTATAATATTACCACAAAAAAATATGATAGGATAACTATTGCTAAGTACCACATCAAGATCTTGCAATTTTTTTTGAAACCTAACTACTTATTTGGTTGCATCAAAAGCTACTATACACTCACACTCCACTTTAGAATCAGTGATAACTGAATTTTTTGAACTCATCTAGCCCAAAAATCCTCCATTGATACAGAACACAAATCCTGAATACATATTTAATTCATTCTAATATCTTTCGAAACCAGCATCAATATATCCTATGATGGATAGTTCTCCATATCCTCCATATATTGATAATATATCCTTAGTACACCTTATATATTTAAATATAACCATAAAATAGACCAATTTTGTTCTCATGTATCATATTGATATCTACCTACCAGGATTAAATCATAGGAAACATCAAACCTTATATATAACATGGTATACATGATAAATCTAATTATAGATTCATATGATATTTTACTCATTCTCTATATCTATATCTCTCTTATTGTTCTTGGGGAAACATTTTCTTGGACAGACGTATACCATGTGTCACTGGAACCAATCCACTCTTGGATTGTTCTTTACTAATTCTATTTAGTATTTGGTCAATGTATGCACTTTTAATTAGTCCAATAATACTTTTTTATGCTACTTCACTTATTTCATTTATAGAGAAGCAATTGTTTAACCACTACATAACTAACTATAATACCGATATATAATTTTCAATAAGAAACATCTCATAAACATATAATACTTGGAGTATTACCAAACTCCCACTAAAACATTTAAAAACACATTGATCACATCAATTCTTTATGAAAACAAAATATCTTATGGGTTCATCAAACCAAATGTTCCATGACCTAGATTCTTGATCTAACCCATATATAGATCTCTAATACTTTTATATATTATTGGAAGTTATTGGATTCACAAAGCCTTCAAGTTTTGTCATATAGAAATTTTCATAAGGGATTATATTAACGATTTTTTTGACATCCATCTGCCAAATATTATAGTCATAGAATGCTACTTTTCAAGTAAAATTCTGTTGTATTTAAACATCAAAACTAGAAAAAAGTTTTTTCATAGTCAATTCCTTGACATTATTTAAACCCATTAGCCACTAGCCATGATATATAGATACTTACCTTACCTTCTATGCCCAGTTTTCTCTTAAACACCCATTTAAACCCAATGGGATTTACGTCAACTAGAGGATCAACCAAAACCTAAAATTGATTTTGATAAATATAATACAACTCATAATTCATAGATTATTAACATCTTATTTCTTCTAAACTGACAATTTCATAATTAGAGAAAATTTGATCAATATTTTCAACCAATAATCAGCCTCCATCTTTAGTGACTGTACAACCAATTTTTTGGTTCTATAACCTCTATGGTGCCCCTATGAAGTACTTGTGTTTCAGTAACAACATCTTTTATAGGGACCAATGGAATATTTTACTAAACCAACTCTTATGTAACTTGAGCGTCAACTTCATCAAAGAAAATCTTGTTCCCACTATCCTTCTTGAGGATGTTCTCACTCTTAAGAAAAATAGCTTGTCTTGCATCGATAAACTTCCTATCTAAGGGGTTGTATAGATAGTAACCCCTTGTTTCCTTGGGATACCCTATAAAGATATACTCCACACCCTATGGTGCTAGTTTTTTTCGATATTTTTCCTTAATAAATTCCGCAAAATCCCATGCATGAGTATATCACAACAAAAATTTCTTTTCATACATTAACTCATATGGTATCTTGTCTACGATCTTAGTTTTAACTCAGTTTAGAATGTGTGCTATAGTATGTAAATCATATCCCTAAAATGATAATGGAAATATTTCATGCCTCATCATCAACCTTACCATGTCAAGAAATGTACTTTTCCTCTTTTCACTAACAACATTCCACTATGGTGTATAAGGATGAGTGAGTTGGGATAGAGCCCCACTCTCCCATATAAAGTCAATGAATTATTGGTTAAGATACTCACTACCTCAATCAGATCAAATATTATTTATCTTCTTACAAATTTAATTATCAACTTTATTATTAAAATATTTAAATTTCTCAAAGGATTATAACATAAACCTCATTAAGCAGACATATACAAATCAACTAAAGTTAATAGTAAAAGTAATGATGTAAGAATACCCACATATAGATTCTACTAAAAATTGTCTACACACATCAGCATGTACCAATTCTAGTCGCTCTATTGCTCTTTAATCACTCCACCAAAAGTTGGATTAACAATTTTTCCATGTAAAAAATAAATTCATTGTTCAATTTTTTTTCTTAAAAGAGTCTAATTAACCATCTTTATATAGATTTTTAAAATATTATTGTTTATATGACCAAGATGGTGATTCCACAACTAGGTGTGAAATTAGTTTTGCGAGAATGATTTATTATCCATTTACAATACATAATTTTAAAAATATAAAACATAAATACTGGTATTTAAATACGTCATACCCTAATATATGACACCTTTATAAAATAAAAAACTTTTATTTCCAAACATGAAAATAAAAACATCTGAACCTAGCCAGGATACAAAAATTATGTTTTTGGTAATAGTTAGTATATAATAAAAATATTTTAAAACCAAGACCATCCCAGTTAGAAAAAAATGTCATTTCCTCCAATGGATAGATCATCCAACCTCACACCATTGGAAGCTTACAAATCCACCTATCCTCTAGAAGTCTTTCAAAATCTACTCGGTTCGTATATTTTAATACAAATATAAGAACCAAAAGATTTATCTAATACCCAATGTATATATAGAGAAATATTTCACGCAATAAAAATAATCTAAAGTTTCCCCTTTCTTCTTTAACTAGGTGAAATTATTTTTCTAGTGGCCCAACTTTCCACATGAAAAACATAATGCATCATTTTACATTTCCTTTATTTGGATCTTCCTTTTCTTGGAAGGATGATTCTCAAGAGCCTTAGTATAGGAATGAGTCTTTGACCCCTTTTACTAATTCTTAATTTTCTTATTCACTATAAGGACTACAAGATTTTCATGACCCATGTATTTATCGAATTGATGAATAAGAGTAAGGAGTCCAAAAAGTTTTTTGTAACTATTTTTCATACTATAATTAACAATAAAACTAGAGAAAATTATAGGAGGTGATGATGAAATGAGATTTTTGTGCAGCTTATCAAGGATGTTAAACACAAAGATTCAAAAACACTCAATGTATCCAATCATCTTGACTACATGAGGCCCATCCAAAATAGAATCTCGAAGATTTCGCATGAATGGTGCAATAAAGATATCATATATCTCTTGGTTCACCTTCAATTAATAAAGATAATAATGGTGTGACATGATGATAAACACATCCATATCCTCATGTTTATTTAAAATATCACTGGACATGTATGATAACATGAAACATTAGATATCTATGGAATCATCCATAAGTTTCACATAAAGAGACAATTATTCCTCACTGGCCTCATTTCCAGGCGCCTTAGGAAGAGGGTTTTACAACATGTATAATTTCTATTCATGGAATAGTATAACTTGTAGGTACCTATACCATTATTAAAAATTACAGTGGATGAGAATGATATCCGATTATAATATAGATTATAGTGAAATATTTGAACTCACATGGGTTTCCATTTATATAATAAATAATATCATGATTTTAGTACTTTATCTAGGTGAAAAAATAAGATAATAAATTTAATTTAATTTATTAATCTCCCACAATTTTATCATAACCTAATAAGCCTCATCAGTGGTTTTAGAATACACTAAAAGGTGGATATCCCAGTGGAAATGATCCATATGACCCTTCTCATAACTCAGATAGAGGCAAGAAAATATACATAAAGGTATTTAGTTAGGTGTAACATTCCAATGAAATTAACTAAAAAATCCTTGATACATTGAGTGGAATCATAAATCCTGAAACCATAGATTGGGATTTCCTCTACACTTTGTCTACTTGTTTCACTAAGTCTCACAGAGGTGATCATCTTGTAATGTAAGATAGGTTAAGTTGATCCAAAACTCAAGATAAAGATTCCATGATAATTAAAATCACCGAATGGTGATTGATAAAGTAAATTAATCCATGTTTTTATTTCCATCCATGTAGTGGAAGGATACACCAACTTAATATTTTTTGAGTGATTTTTACCTTTATGTGTAAACTGACCATTTTATGTTGTTACATGATTATTAATATTTAGTGGATACTAATTAAGTGGTTAAACATACCTAGATAATGTTTACAAATATTATATTTTTTTAACTCTACCTTTCATGATTTTAATTAATTTTTTTAATGATTTATCCATCCATAAATATTTAACCATGTAAATACTATAAATAAAATAAATAAAATGGAATGACCATGAGCTTCTTGAATAGAAATTTTATCTAGAATATGATAAACCAAACTTTGGCCCTTAGTAATTAACTCCTCGAACCATGTTTGGTTAAACATGAATCATTTCAGTTGTACTCCTACGTACCTTCTAGATTGGTATTGTCTCGGCATAAAAGTTTAACCGACTCCACTCTCCTAATAGATCCATCCATTTTATAATTTTTCTCACACATAGGTGAGGGGAAAAAAGGATTTGTTGAGGGTGTTTATATAAAATAAACCTTGGGCACATAAGAACATACATATTGAGAGGAGTGGAGTGAATCACATGTCATTATTTAATTTAATAAATTATTAAAAAACCATTTAATAATAAATTAAATAAAACAATCACATACACAATCCAGTCTAATCTCATGGTCCTGCATATTACATGAAATTAAAACAAAAAAATATACTAGATAACATTAACTTTAACTCATTATTTACTATTAAGATAAACATGGTTGAATTAATTAAATTAATTTATTAATTAATTCCATTTATTTTGATGGCCATATAAATTATATTGTAGATACCCAATATTAATATAATATAAAAAATAAACAAATTGACCAGTAATTACAAATAATTATATGGAATTAATTAAACAACTATTAATTCTATAAATTTTTTTACATAGTATACACACTAGATATCAACAATGCAATTAGGGGTTTAATGATGTAATTATTTATTATTTGTGTAATTTAATCATGTTATTTACTAGGTGAATCCACAATGTATACTAACAAACTACACACTGTTTTCATTATTTTATTTGTATCTAGGATAAATTCCTAGGGACTCGACAAGTATCTTGTCCTAGTTCCACAACATGTACTAACAACCTAAAAGATATGTGTTCTACTTTCTATGTGTCTATGTAACTTACCTACAGACTCACAGTGTTCATTGGAAATATGAAATAATGAGTCGCACAACATGTACACTATCTACACATTATGTAACTCATTAATGATACAGGTTGTTAGTCTCACATAGAACTATCCTTTGTATTTGACCACAATATTAACATGAATTCCACACCATATTGACTCAACAACATGTATGACATCACATATCATTTGGTTTGATATACCAGGTTCCATGCTATCTCGACCAACACATGGCATACATTAATCACACTGTATGTTATTACTGCTCGATGTGTCATGTATCCCACAAATCCAGGTTTAGTGAAATTGGGTACATGATGTGCACTTTTGGTAGCACACTATATATCTATGTCTATCGGCCAAAATATTTAGTAAATCTCTATGGAATCTTTGATTGTTATTTATATATTATTAATCAGTTTAAGATTTTATTAAACTTGAACAAAGAGAATTAATACATCAAAAATATTTAAATTAATCTTAGAATTTAAGAACAAATAAACTATAAAAGAAAAACTAATAAAAATTGTTCAAAATTTATCAATAAATAATAATTAATTAAAAATTATTATGTGACCCCAATTATAACACTTGAAGGTTTCGAGTATAGTAGAAGCCCCAATAGAGGCTGCAACCAAATCATATTTATTTTCCATAATCTATGAATAATCCATGATGTATATGATGATGAATCATCATGTCCAATAGAATTAATATGAATATTAATTGACAATAATGAATAACCAAAAGTGAAGGATATTTCCACATATAATTTATAATTAATTTATTTAATTAATGAATTACCTTTTATTGAATTCTTTCTTCATTGATGAATCAGTAGACCACATCTTTTCATAACATCATTTAATAAGAGTAATAAAGGGTATGTTCCAACTTGTGGTGATCCACAAGGTCTTGGAAAACTTCTGATCATCAATGCAAAATTCTCCTAATGCTAGCACGAATGAATCAAATACTTGGGATGGTCACAACTGAATCCTTCAAGAGAAGAATTAGTTTTGGAGGAGGAGGATAATTTCTCTTCATTATTTAGAGTGTTCTAGTAAGAGATATATCTAGGGTTTGATATAACCCTCTCAATAATTCATTGTAAAAAATAATGGAATGTGGATAGAACTTGCACAAAATGTTATAATGGGGTTTATATATTGCCAGGGTTAGAAAATAAATAGATACAAAAAGGCTCTAATTGTTTTATTATTCTTTGGAGAACCTCATTTTTACAAAATAATAATTATATTATTATTTTGTTTTCAAGAGATAAAATCACGAATAAAATAAATATTACTTTCTTGAATAAATTAATTAATATTTATTCAAATAATATTTATTATGATATTTATCACTGGACCATAAAACTTACTCCGCCAATCATCCTCAATATTTATTGGTCCTTGAATAATTAATAATTAATTAAATAAATAAATACCACTACATTATTCTCCAATAAATATATAAATATTATATTTACCATATTAGTGAATAAATAGTTTTTAAATATTCTTGTAAATGAATAAATAAATATTTTATTACTTTTTGAATAATACAGAATAAATAAATGTTTTATATTCATGTAATTAAATAAATGATTACCTGCTGAATAAATATTTATTAAATATTTTACTTAATATATATTTTCTCAAATAACTGGTTATTAAATTTTTGTGACAAAACCAACATGAATAATTATTAAACCACATATGTGAATAATATTTATCCAATTTATTAAATTTATATATAATATAACAGAGGTTTTAAATATACTTAGTGTGAGACCCTCTACACCCGTTTCTCATGAGCATTAGTCGACACTTCCTGAAGTATGTGGTTATAATATAGAAACACATAGAAGATCTCGTAAAGAAATAATTCAATATCGTATAGACATGTAACATCATATGAACATAAATTGTGTAATATAATCCCTTTATCTCGATATATATAATCAAGCATGTTAGATATTGGTGTCAATAACCCATATGATTAGTGTCTCTTTATTTGACTTTATCAAAAAGAGTTTGCCGATAACACCACTATAGACATGGAATTAATCAGAAAATTAAATTACAATCAAAGTTCCAGAGATATCGGCATTCATTAATTAATATAAGGGACAAATATTTTCTCACATTATTTAATAACACAATTTAAGTTGTGATGAACCCAACGTATCCTAACTCAATGCGATCATAGTTCATCACAGTTTTAATCTATGAATCATTTCATGTGATTCATGACATGAATTCATAATAATCTTATTGTCTAAGGATCATTACACACATTCAAAGATAATAATATACAATGACACATACAAATTTGAATTTCTTATTGGTGGACCATGTTCTCATAATATCTTACACTAAAGACTACCAAGGGTGTGCACCATGAGAAAGTGTATGAAAGTCCTATGAGTATCCACACCTGATATTTTGTATCATTTGTGTCCCATAAAATTATATAATTAAACTATAGAACTTATATCGAAGAATAATATCTTGTAAATTCTAGGTTCTCATCATAGCTGAGAACAACTATGACCTTTCAGCACGATAGGTACCCTTAGGACATTATCACATAATATTTCAAATAAAAGAACAATCATGATATGACACAAACTTTTATTAATATTCAAATACATGGCTATAAGTATTAATAATGTATTTAAATGTTATTTCTAGGGAACCAACTCCAACACATGATGGGATGTGTTGGGTTTTCATGTCATGTTTGGGCAGTCACATCACAATGCGAAGATTCAATTTTGTTAGTGTGATTATTAAGAAACAACTGATTGATCTCTATATCAGCTTCATGAGAATAGGGAATTCATTAATTAAGAGTAAATTAATAATTAAATGATATAAAATTACTTAAAAATATATAAAATATAGATTAGACTATTTTTCTTTATAGTATGAATCATTTATTCTTCTTTCTTTCACATTTATAGCTAGTCCAAATCCTACAATTTATTACATGGGAATTAGCTAAATATACAAGGAAAAGTAAAAATAATCCCTAGATAAATCATAAAACATACCTTAAAAATATAAAATGAGATTACAGTTTTACAAGATTGAATCACAAGAATATCTCAATGTTTAAGGAACCATGTTAACATGTGATAATATTATAAATATATTTATTAAAAAATAGCAAAAAATTAGTTAATAAGTAATGAAAATATGGGTTACTTTATGAATCCAAAAAATTATATAAAATATAATATCATATGCCCCTTTATTTCATGTAATGAAAGGATGTTCCACCAATTTCATAGTCTATGATTTTTTATAATCCATTTTAATTATATTATAAGAACCTATAAAAATTTAATGATAAATTTCCCTAGAAAAATTAATCATGTCTAAAAATTTCTATCAAACTATATTTCTAAAATGTAAAAAAACCACACATTCTTCACCATCATCATCACCCACTTCATCTTCATCACTATCTTCAACTAGAGTAGATAACCAATAATATTTAGTTGATCATCCCCATATCTCCCTCATGTATTTTATCTTTATCAAGCATTACTCTACAGATTTGTTGAATTTGAATTGAGATACCTAAAGCCTCATATAATGGAAAAATAAAAGTATATTGTAATATTATTAGACATTAAAAATTGTATTCTCAAAAAATTTAAAAAAATTGAGAATATTTATGACCTTTTTAGTCCTTCGGACTAAAAAATATTTTAAATAACCTTAATAGAATATTTTCCATTCCTTTTTATGAAAAGTTAAAATGTTTCATAGAATGAATTGAATTTCTAAAAATTAATACATATGAAAAGAGTGTGTAACTAACAACTTTATGGTAGGGTGATGATTAAATAGTTTTCATACTAGACCAAAGGGCATGTTATTTAATTTTTTTATCAAAATTAAATGGGATAATGGTGGTGAAATGTTTACCATCCATTGTATATCCCATAGAAAAAACATTGAAGACAAAACTTGCATGATTTATCTTATATCTATGATACCAAAAATATATTCACAATAAATTTATTTTGAAAATAATAGAGTAACCTATATCCTTTAATTAAGAAAAACTTTCTCAGTAAGTTAATCCAAATAGAATGACACCTATAAACATAACCGTAAGTTGTTACTAATAAGCATCAATCAAGTAATAAATAAATAAATAAAATGAGACTGTAATTTTTAATCAGAAATTAATTTAGAAAATGTTCAAAATTTTAAATTCAATGTTGATATTAGTTTTTTTACTTCACCCAAATTTATGGGACTATAATGATAAAATTTCACCCAACCTCAAAATCAAATTTCTATGAAATGAAAATAAATAGTTAAAGAACAGATACAAGAACAGATTTTATTTTTTATATGATTATGTATTCTTTGGTATCATTTTATGAGAACAAAACCCAACTTGATTATCATGTCATAAAACATCCTAAAAAATTCATATCCATTCATAACATCCCCCTGAGGACCCCATCAATTAATAAAGTTAATAAATGATAAAAATAATAAAAGGAGTGAAGCCTAAGAAATATTTAATTAAGATAGATGGTGAGACTACCCAATCAACTATAGATTTTGATTCTATTAGATGAATCCACAAAACTTGATCAAAGTGATCATTTAAAGACATTTTTTCCAAGTTCCCTTTAACCATAGACTGGACTAGAAAATATATCCGGGTAAATGATTTGACATTAAAGCTAGAAAATTACACAATGATGTTACACAACCCAAATTTATATCTATAATTATTAGTCTATTACATAAATAAATTAAAAACAATTTACCTTGAAATACCTAATTTTTAGGTTTATAATCTATAAGACTGAAAATTAGAGAATAATAAGTGAATTTCAAACACATGGTGTACCAATCCTTAGCTAGCATGACTTGTTCTCCCTTACCAATATTTATCATGTTCATTGACAGTAGATTTAATTTATATTTTAATTAAATAATTTAACTCTAATTTGAAATATAATTAAGTGCATGAATGAATTTAAATAGAAATATATATTCTTAAAGTATGTTTGTGAAGGAATCAATCATAAAATCACATTAAAAGAATAAATTTTTTATAAGTTAAAAATAATATAGATTTCAATCACAATAAATTTCAAACAAAAATATATTTACATTTTTCAATTTTTCATAAATAATAACATGATGATATATGATTTTCACAATAATGATGAATAATATTGATGAAAAATTTACAAAAACTATTTACAGATAAATAATATAGACAAAAAATTTATGGGAAAAAAATTTAGCAATAATTTACAGGAACAATATCAAAACAACATACAAGAAAAATTTAAATGGATAATTTAGAACAATATATGAAATCAAAGAAATATTATTTTTATAAAGGAATAATGTATATTAATAATTCTAAAAAATAATTTATATAAACAATTTAAATATTTGTTTTAAAAAATAAATAAAAATATTATTTTTATAAATGTTTAACTCAAATATGTAAACTTTTCAGATTTATTTTCCCAAAAAATATCTAGCAATATGTGCTTCAATAATAGTGATGCTTTTTTCTATGATTACTATTTAAAGTACAAATAATAAAAATAAAATATTTAGAAATGGTTCTCAAAACCATCACTAAAAAACTGCCACCAAATACACTTTTCCCATAAGTGGTTTTATTAGTCTATTTGGGATTGACATAATCTATTCCCATGTTCACTTTATTTATTAGACAAAGGGAATGAATGAGAATGAATTCTTGAATATGATGCAACTCATAGACACAAATATAAAGATACATGTGTTTGACGTGGATTATTCCAAATCCCTTTACAATTTGAGTAGCACCAACTATTTTTATTTGTTTCCAATTCTAGAAAGTAATATGGGTTCATACATTGTTTTTGATTTAATGGGTATTGGGTTTGAATTCAAGAGCTACTCTAAAAGTGAATTTAATCTAAAAGAGTTTTATATGGATATTCACAAGATATTACAAATGATGCAATACATGGTGAAGTTGATTATATATTTCCAAAAGTGTTTTGGAATATATTAAAAAGTGTTTTAAACATTTTTTCACAAGTTATTGTATATGATATAATATAAGGTGAAATGAAAAAAAGTCTATAAGGATTTAGTGTAAGTGGGAAATTGAAAGAATTGTGATCAAAATCCCATATACATATGATGTATTATGGATATAAAATAGGTTAAAATTGAGTATATCATAAGGAATGAATATTTCAAGATAATTCCTTATACAATTGTATTATATGATTAGGTGATATTATAATGAGTATTATGGGTGTAATCATAAGGTAAGATATATACTGATATCTTATGATCTTGTAATACAAATGATAATAATTATCATTCTTGAGTCTTCCATATTGGCTATCATAAATGTGACATTTAATATGAGGAAATAAAAATAAGATAAATGTATTTATGAAAGTGTTACATTAATTGGTCAAGTGGAATTTACTCATGAATTATAATTCATGAGTAAATTTATGTTCACTAATGGAGAATCCTTGAAAGATTTATAAAGGGTAATTCACCATGATATGGAAATCATGAAAGATTTCCCATGCCTCTATCAAAGTTATTTTTCCTAGAGATCTCTTCTCCTACCACCTTTTCATTATTAGTCACTAGAATTATATATAGGGTAGATGATATCGCTCGTATAAGGAGTGATTCAGCAAAATATTTAGACACCTTAGGAGGATGAATATATTTTTTCTTCCACTACTATGATTTTAATTATTAATGAATGAAGTTTATTACTTCTGAAATCTATAATATAAGATAAACATCATAGTTTCTTCATTTACAATATGTTTACTTTCTTTTTTCTAGTACAGAGTTCCTAGATTTTGGTTTCTTTATTGGTTTCTCCATGTTTAAAAAGATTTTTTAGATACTTTGAAACCTAGTAACTTGATTTTGATATATTTTTCCACTAATAAGAACCTATCTATTGATCTTCTTCTATTAAGTGTATGTAGGCTTAATGTGCTCTAAAATGGATCCATATTTTTCTATTTTTCTTCTTTGGATGAATTTGTTACTGTGATTTCAAAATTGGGTCTCACATTTGTCTAAAAAAATAACCTTCTTATAAACACCATGACATATAATTAAGGTCTAAGATTGATCTTCATATCCAAAAGAGATTTTTGACTACTATGTGTTTCATATTCTCATATCTTAAATAATAAATTCATTATCGTTCGGTCCTTAGTTGATGATATAGTTCTTTTATAATATCCTTTTATTACTCTTTAAATGGATCATATATTCTTTAAAAAACATTCCTGAATCTTTATTGAAATATCTCATATGAATCACCATTAGCTGATATCCATGTCTTTTCATTTGTATTCTACCGAAAAATATCATTGATTATTTAACATATTTTTTTTTTAAATTTTATCATTATATATAAACCTCCTTTGAATGTTTCAATTATCACCAAAATATCACAAAAATTATTCCCATATAATAACCTTTTATTTTCATGGTCAAATATTCATAATTCATTTTGGAAACAGAAAAACTTCCAAAATAGGGGTTTATGTTGATATTATGACATCACATTATTTTAAATTATGATATAAAAATCAAATTATATAATTATTCATTAAAACATGGAACTTACTCATGATCACATGAGTTTAACTATATGGATGATTATGCTTGATTGTATGTTTGTTTGTGTTTAACTAAATAGTCATCTTATTTTACTTTTTTTTTCATTTCGATATTTTCAAAAAACTCTCCAAGAAAATTAAATTTTCAAGAAAATTTGTCTCGTCCTTCATTACATTCCATATAGGGATTTTATTTTATCTACCCTTAAAAATAAATTTCAACGAGACATGTTCTTCTCCTTTATCAAATTTCATGCAGAGGTTTATTTGGTTTGTTTATGAAAGTTCCTTCAAAAAATTATGTTGAACCCTATATAAATATATATTATTTGTGTTTTTCTTACCTTAATATTCACTATGTTTGATAAAAACCCACATTAAAAAAACTAGAAAATTTATTTTTCATCAAGTATCACAAATCACTATAGTTATGTTGTAACACCCTGAGTTTTTGTGAACCTTTTTTTCAAACAAATTAATTAAATTTGATGCCTTTAATTTCCCACTAAAAAAATTAAAATTTTCTTTATATACTACAACGAGTTAATATTGCACTATATGCAACGCTAATCTGGTTTGCGTTACACACAACATTGAGTTTCTACAAAACAACACTTTATTTTTATAATTACTCAAACGAGATAGTTATAACCTAGCCATTTAAATTATTAATATGAATATGAATATTTTTTTAAAGTTTTTTATTTATAATAGTTTCAAATAAATAGAACATATTAATATTGAAACATATAATTTTTGGTAGTCTTTATATGTTTAAAAATACTATTTTCTAAAACAACTCATATTTATGTCTTTATATGAACAATAATAAATTTAATTTTAGAAACTATTAGAATTTAATTTGATAAAATAAACTTAATATTTTAATTAATAATTTCAAAATTATCGTTGGGTGAATTTTTTGTATTTTTCTAGAGAAACTTCATTTTTTGGATGAATAGTGAAAAGTACTGAATTTTAATGCAAAAATTCTTTTTTTATCTACTTTATTTATATAGTTAAATTTTGTTTTAAGTAGGTTTTAAAGTCAAAATAGATCAATTATACATCTAGTAGTCATATTTAAGTCATTTTAATAATTTTATATTGAATTTTGATATAAAATCTTAATGAAATTTTCAAAATTTTCACCTTAAAAACCTACTTTCTCGCTATGTCAACAGGATTAAAATTAAACTTAATTTTTCCACTTATGTGAGTTTAATTTCAAAAAATGGACATACATGGTTTTAATAAGTATAATATAAATAGTATAATAATATCCTCTTAATTTTTGACAAAACATGTTAGTGAAAGTGATTAAAATTAATTATAAAGATTAAAGTAAAATTAAGCTTTAAAAGGGACTAAACCTTACACTTAAGGGACAAAATGATCTATAAACTTGTACAAAAAAACTTTTATGGCCATATTTTGTCCATACACCTTCTATTATTGAGTTTGGTTGGTTTTTGATGACTTTTTTTAGGTAAAAACATAGGTATACCTAACTTATTTTCAAAAATAGAAAGTGTGTCCCCTCCCTCCCTTATAAATAGAAACCATATCTCCCCCTTATTTTCAACTATAAAAACACTTATTTTCATTCAAGATCTACCCAATTCTACTGTAATGATATTATATATATATATATATATATAATTACAGTGATTAAGGGAAAATTTTTCTTAATAAGGGACTAAACCTTAAACATAAAGGCTAAAATAACCTACCCACTTGTCCAACACCCATTTTAAAGCCATATTTCAGCCATAAACCATCTATTATTGAGTTTGGTTTATTTATTATAACTTTTTATGTAAAAACGTGGGTACACCTAACTTTATTTCAAAAAATCCAACTGTGTCCCCTCCTTCCCTTTAAAAGTCCACCACCTATCCCGCTTCTTCACACCTCTCAAACCACTTAGGTTTGGCCAATCTATACATGATTATTCTGGAATGATATATATATATATATATATATATATATTTCATTTAATTGATTTATTTTAATACAAAAATAAAATATAATAATCATTCATGAGTACGTACGACATACTGTCTCTATGAACGGTGTATTTCATTTAATATTTATATATTTTTTAGATTACTATAAATATTTATATACTGAATATATATGATATATAAATCATGTTTTACATTCTATAAATAATTAAATCATGATATAAGTAAGATGATAAAAAATAAAAAGTGAAAAGATGTATGATAAACAAAACAATTATTACTCAAAACATTACTTAACATAGAATTGTTAATACATGGGCAATAAAAATAATAAGTGAATCATATATGGTATTATATATGAGAATATAGTAATTTTTTATAAGTATAATAAACTTATATTTATTATACAATAGTGTTTAACATGTATATATAAAGTCAAGACTTACGGTAAGGTAATTTCATCTCACTTTTTTTATTTCCGTGAGATACATGCCATATTCAGGACTCGCTTCTTTTATGTGGTGTATATAATACCCATGAAATGGTATATCATTAATTTATTTTATTTAATGATATTAAAATATTTAATATATGTTATTATTTTATGGGGATCACGAGTATGATGTAACTCAAGTAGTAAGGTTTTCCTCATCTTACTTTTATTTTTTGTGAGACGCAAGCCACGTGCACCTACTATTTCTTATATGTGGTTTTTATACTTACCATTGATATATTATATGATTATTATAATTAAATTTATGGGTATTTTCAAATAATTTTTATGATATTTATTTTATGGGGTTTATGTTTCAAAAGTTACCAAATCGGTAAAGTAATTTTGTCTCAATTTTTTTACTTTGAGACACATGAAATGTTATGCACCTGTATTCTTTTATGAGGTGTATAAAATTCCACTTTAAATTTAATATTATGTACCTCATTATTTTAATTATCTTTTAATATTTATGAAATTTCATATGGAGTATAATTCAAAGCTACCAAGTGGTAAGAGTTTATTGAAACAATCTCATCGTTTATCTAGATTATTTATGATTATGATTCCATTGCTGAAATATTATGACCCATATCCCAGTAAAAAACAATAATTTTATTCTCCAATGGTTATTCATGATATATTCATATATTTTTACTATTTTTACACAATTTTTAACTTAAGATAATTATGAAAATAGTTTTAAGAAAATTCGATGGCATTTCTCTTTTCATTCGGAAATTTGTTTATTCAAAAAATCCTTGTTTTAAAAATATGTCTCTCAAAAATATTTTTGAAAAATATATTTAAATATAATTTTCAAGGAAAAAGGATTTCAAAAATGTTTAATGGTTTTCATGGATTCCTTTATAATATTTCAAATATATTTTTAAATAAAAAGGTTTTCAATATGTTTTAAAACTTCTTTTATAAATTTTAAAGGAAAAAAGTTTCCAAATTTTTTTCATAAATTATTTATAAGTCTGAGAAGATATTTTCAAAGAAAAAGTTTTTCAAAAATTTCTCAAGATTATTTTTCCAGTTTTCAAGTAAAAAGGATTCAAAAATGTTTTTAATGATTCTATGATGAGTTTTCAAGTTTATTTCCAAGAAAATGGTTTTCAAAAGGTTTACTGATTTAAAAATAATATCTCAATGTATAAAGGATATTTCACTCCAGAAATGTTTTAAATGAAATAGTAATGATTTATTTGTAAAAATAGTATTTTTTAAATGATTTTATTAAAAGGATTTTTAATGAAAGGGTATTTTCCTTAAAAAATGTTCCAAGTGATCTTTCAATATACTTATCCATCTAAAATGGAATACTTTGTGATATTTTATGATTTACTAGGGATATGATCCCAGAATACCATTCATATTATTTTTTGAATGGTTTATGTTCTTATTGAATGGCGTTTATGATACCCATTATTCTTCCAGGGCTTAAGATATTTTAAAACCCATTTCTTTTCATGGGTTATTCTTTGATGAAATGATTATGAAACCTATATATTTTTAATAGGTAATGATATGATATAATGTTATGATACCCATTTCATTTCATGGGTTATGATATTTAGTTTATGAAACCCATCTCTTTTTATGGGTCATGATATGATGAAAGTTTTTTTATTTTGTGGTGCATGTATGCATGATTTTATTATGCGATGTGTGGGACCAATATCTCCCTCCAATTCATTGGGTAATGATTAATGTTTTATGAGATCATTGGGGTACACAAGAAGAAATACTAAGACTGAAACAATAGGGTACATTGGATGGAATCAGAATCCCCAAACAAAAGGGTACATGAGAGGGATCCCAAGCCCCAAACAGGGGGAATATTAACCATGAAACAAGAGGGTACACAAGTGGACATCCCAATACCAAAATAAGAGGGTCCATGGGAGGACATCCCAATCCTAAAACAAGAGGGTACATAAGAGGGTATCCCAATCTAAAAAAAAGAGGGTACACCGGAGGGTATCCCATGCCCGAAGCAGGTACATAGGTTACTATACCAAACCTAACAGGACGTAAAGGTCTTAGTTAGTAACCTTGAGATAATTTCTTTTATGTTTATGTCTATGACAAAAATTCCTTATCTTATTCCTATGTTATTATTTTATAACTTATTCTCCTAATTACCTTATGATTCATTTATTATGAACTACCAATCTTTATGCCTTGATTCATGTTTAAGATATTTATTATGCAGGGTATGATCTTATAATATTTTGATCACATTCTCATACCATTATGCTCATGTTTAATCCTCTTGTTTACCCTAACTGAGCATCTGAGTTCACCCCTTTCTTATATTTCCTTTCCCGAGCTAATGAAGAAATGTTTTAAGTAGAAATACTAGAGGGGAAGATCTTTGTGGGAAACATTGAAGATCTTTCACCAAGTTAGAATATTTTGTTTCAATTTTACCATGAAAATAAACTATTATGGTCCTAGGGAATTTAATTTTTTAATGTGATGTATATTCATCTAAAATTATGTAATATCCATGTCTGTTAATCATGAGCTGCTATAGTTGGTATCAAAATATTGGTTTAGTCAAACTTTAGAAACTATGATGAGAAAACTTTAGTGATATCCTTAGAGATATTTATAAAGATATGCCAATGGTTTTATTTAAGGATAAGTTTAATGATGAGTTAATGTTTTGAAAAATGTCCTGGAATTTTGGAAACGGATAGAGTGAGTGGTTTCTTGGAAATACATACTTTAGGGATACTATATGTAGACATAGTTAAAGAACATATATACCTAGGAGTAAAAAACATGACCAGATGAATTGGGTATAACATGAGAATAACCTTGTACATGTCATCTAGCCTTACTGCACAACTGGTTTGAAACTCCCAAGGGATATGATTTGGGAATTTAGAAAATATTTACAAACCATCATTAAGTATTTAAAAAGAGGTGGAATATTAATAACAAAGGAAAAAAAATAAGGTGTCATAGATTAAGAAGGAAGGCTTCATGATTTAGACATCCTATAAGTAGTTTTTCAATATCATGTGGTTCTCCACTATGATGATTGTTTCTTACTGTATTTTTTTTGGGTTAATTAAATGGATGAAATCAAAATTAAATTTTTTAATGGAAAATTAAATGGACAATGAAATTATTTTCCTCACGAGAAACCAAATGTTATGGTAGAAATAATGGAAAATCTCATTGTAATGCTCATAAAAATTTCTCAAGCTATAAATTATGGTGAAAATATAAATAGGAAAAGAAGGGAACAATGATCCGTATAGTCATTCTTGTGGAAACCCCCATATAATTTCAATGGGTCTAATGACCCATTAGTTTATGAGAAATGGATTAATACAACTAAAAATATATTTTCTGTGATCTATTTTTTAGAGTATGAAAATATCACTCTTGATGTCTATCATTTGGAAGGTGGGGTATATAAATGGTAGAATATAATTGAGAATACGAGGAAATAAGATTAAATTGACACCATATAATGGGACATGTTCAAAAAATTATGTTTCAATAACTACTTTACTCATATTCTTCAAACATATATGGAAAAGGAATTTATAGAGATTAAGAAAAAGGAATATGAATTAGCTGGTGCCTAGGACGAAAATTTTATAAGGATTTTGAGTTACTCTTTAGGTATTATCATCCAACTTGACTGAAAAATTGATTAATTATTTGGTCACCTGAAACCTATTCTTGGAAATGCCTTGGATATAAGAGACATTAGAATCTATGAACAATTTGTTTGATGTGCTATGAAGTTATAAATAGAAGTTGGAATTGTATATCAACAACATGGTTTTGACAATAAAGGGAAGATAAAGTTAAATGAAAAATCTGACAACCATAAAGAATGGAAAACACAACTTCCATTATGAAAAAAGTGTGGGAAGAAACATGGGGAGAATTGTATTAAGGGGACTACTGACAGTTTTAAGTACATAAGTGAAGGTCATCGAGCAGCTGAATTTCTAAGTAATGGGAAGAAGTTAGATAATGATGAAAATAATTAAAAAGCCCCACATAATGCACCTCCCACACTTCATTGTTTCAATTTCATAGAGTTTTTCCATTATGCTAACATGTTTTACAATCCAAGGACTAATGTAGATGATAATATGAAACAACCTCTCAAAAAAAGGACAAAGGGAAATCTTATGCAATCACACTAGATAAAGTGAATCTTGATAATTAGGGCACACTTATCCTCCCCTAATTATTTGTAAATTTCATGTTTGATATATTACGATTAATCCCTATGAAAATATTATTGTTCATCCTTTAGTGAATTTTCTTGTGGTTATCTCCCTCTACATGGAATATAGTTTAATAAAATCACATTTTATATTACATGAGTACAAGGATGGACCCAAGTTTCCAATGAATATGTTTTGGAATAAGATAAGAGATTATTTAAATAATAAAGGGTTGATTATATTTTGTAAGGGTTATAAGGTTGGACATTTATGGAAAGGTTTAAGATAAATTTAAAATTTGGTTTTAGTGATTAAAGTATTGTCTCATCATACGAGGATTTATGCATATTGGATAACTTGAAGTAACATTTAATTGTGATGCTAACTAAAGACAGATAGAATGAATTGTCATTCAACCTCCAAATCTGTTATTACTTCAAGAATGAAAAATATAACTTCATTTATTAAGATATGAATTGTAAATTGGCCAAGTCACAACAAATAGTGAGATTATGCTAAAATAAACTAATTATACTTTCTCATGAAAATTATTTAATAGTAGGAAAAGGGTCTTGAATTAAAATGTTGTCCCATTGTCTTCATTTTTTATGATATCAATGAACATTTGTTTCAATACTCTTTGCGTTATGGATTTTTTATTGTTGAATTTCTCTTAACCATGTTTTCTATCACTCTCATCAGGACATTATGGCCAGATGTTTCTTCCATGCCCATGTTTTCACTTCCCATATATGTTCTCCTATATAGGAATATTATAATGAGTTACTTTGGGTAAACATTATGGTTAATTTTTTTTTAAATTATGTTTTATTATTAATTTTTATGACGTGTGTTTCCAAGAAAGGAACTTTCATGTATTAGACCTTTAATAACACAAATGAATTTCGAGGGAAAAATTCATTTAAAGGGGGGTAGAATGTAACACCCTGAGTTTTTGTGAACTTTTTTTTTAAAATAAATTAATTTTATTTGATTCCTTTCTTTAAATAATATTATAAGTCAAAATTTTTTATTTTTTAAACCGAGGTAATCTGGCGCTGCAAACAACACCGACCAAGCTTGAATTACACACAACACTATGTTTTTGTGAAAAAACATTTTATTGGTATAATTATTTAAACAAGAGAGTTATAACCTAGTAATTAAAATTAATATTATGAATATTAATAAATAAATTTTAAATTTTATTTATAATAGTTTCAAAAAAATAGAACATATTTATAATAAAAATACAATCATAAAAGAACATATTTAAAAATACTATATTTAAAGGAAGTAGTTTTTATGCCCTTCTGTAAACAATAATAAAATTAATTTTAGAAACTATTAGGAATTTAATTTTATAAAAGATATTAATTTTTCAATTCATAATTTCAATTTTATATTATGGTGACTTTTTGGATTTTTTTTGAGAAACATTATTTTTGGACGAGTGGTGAAAAATACTGAATTTTATTTCATAACTGATTTTTCATATAATTTATTTATTTAGTTAAATTATATGGTAAGTTAGTTTTAAAGTGAAAATATATCAATTATACATATATTAATCCAATTTATTTCATTTTAGTCATTTTATGTTGAATTTAGATATAAAATCTTAATGAACTTTTGAACATTCTCACCTTAAAAGCCCGCTTTCTCGCCATGCCTGTGAGATAAGCATCAAACATAATTTTTATTCTTCTCTGAGTTTAATTAAAAATAAATATATATAAAATATTTTAATAATTATAATATATATAGTAATTAAATATCACTTTAATTTTTGACAAAAAATATTAGTGAAAGCGATTAAAATAAAATTAAGCTTAATAAGGGACTAAACCTTAAACCTAAAGGCCAAAATGACCTAAAAATCTATATAAAACCAATTGAATGGAAATATTTCGTCCCTAAACCTTCTAGTATTATATTGTATTTATTTTTAAAGACTTGTTTTAGGTAAAAACGTGGGTACACCTAATATAGTATTAAAAATTCCAAGTACATCCCCTACCACTTATAAAAGGACACCACCTCTTTCCCTTATTCACATCTATCAAACCACTTAGGTTCATAAAATATCTACCTAATTAGCTTCCCAAAATCCCTAAATTCCACTTATAAGCATCCCTTTTGGTATAAATTTAACAAATGAATCCTTTTGGTTCAAACCAAAAGAAGTTACCAAAAGAATAGGTAACATCCTTCCTCAAGATCATTTCTTTAATTTATTTGTCCACCACCTCAGTTATTAATATTACATAATTAAATAATAAAATAATTATCCTAAATATACTGATATTTTTTTATATTAATTTTTCTACAAGAACTTACAGATACTCTTATCTAACAGGTAACAAACATACCATTCTTGTGTACGACGAACAACAACATCCCAAAATGATGATTGTTCATTTTTTCCTTTACCACCTATCGTGGTTGGTAATTATAATTGAAAATATATTTTTATAGGATATATGTGGTATATATGGTGTATTTATTCTTATATAATTTTTATATAACACAAACATTCATGTTTTTGATTTTTTGTAAATACTATAATTTCGTTTGGGGAAGTGTGGACTACTGCCTCCTCAAAGCGATGTGATTCATTCACACTCTACATGGAATGTATTAAGGATGAGTTTTAGTGAAATTATATGATATATATGATATAATAATTCTAATTTAAATACATTATATATATACACATATATTTAATTTACTTTCTTTCTTTTAATGCAACAATAAAACGAGAGTAGCGTTCATGTGTATGTACGACCTACCATCTCCCTGAACGAGGTATTTCATTTAATATTTATATATTTTATAGATTAATATGAATAATTATATAATAATTATATATTATATATAAATCATGTTTTACATTCTGTAAATTAATAAATCTTGATCTATGTAAGTGGATCAAGAATTACAAGTCAAAACACATACGATAAGCAAATCATTTATTACCTGAAACATTAATTTAAAATAAATTTTTTAATAAATGGGTAATATAAAGTCATAAGTGAATCATATATGGTATTATATATGATAATATGGTTATTTTTTAGAAATATAATGAAATTAAATTTATTATAATAGAGGGTTGAATGTGTACAATGAAATTAAAGACTTAAGGTACAGGAATTTCGTCTCACTTTTTATTTTTGTGAGATGCATGGAATATTCACCACTTACTTCTTTTGTATGGTGTATATAATGACCATGAAATTTTATATCATTAATTTAATTAATTTAATTATTTTATAATATTTAGTTTATTTTGTTTTTTAGGGGTATCACGATTATAAAATTAATCAATTAGAAAGGGTTTTATCGTCTCACTTTTATTTTCTGTGAGACATAAGCCATGTTCACCTTATATTTATTATATGTGGTGTTTATACTAAACATGGATTTATTATATGATTATTATAATAAAATTTCTGTGTATTTAAATATCCTTTATATTATATTTCTTTCACAGGGTTTATGTTTTTAAAGTTACTAAATTGGTAAAGTAACTTTGTCTCAATATGCATTCTTTAAGACACATGTCATGTTATGCACCTGTATTATTTTAAAAGTTGTATATAATTAAATTTGAATTGTTATATTATAAAACTACTTATTTATAATGATATTTTAAGCTTAATTTAATATCATGGGGGTTATAATTTAAAGTTACCAAGTGGTAAGAGTTTATTAAATAAATCTCATCATTTATCGAGATTATTTATGATTATGCTTCCATTGATGGAATATTATAACACATATCTCAGGAAAACTCATGATTTTTCTCCTAATATGGTTATTAATGAGACATTCATATATTGGTACCATTTTACCACTATTTGGTACTAAATATATTTAAGAACATATTTCTATGAAAATTCAATCTCATTTATGTTTTCGGTCAGAAATATTTTTATTCCAAAAGCCATGATTTCAAAAAATGTTTTAAAAAATGTTTTTTAAAAAATTATTTAAATATTATTTTCAAGGAAAAATTATTTAAAAAATAGTTTATGATTTTCAAGGCTTCCATTATTGGTTTTGAAATATACTTTCAAAGAAAAAGGTTTTCAAAAGGTTTTCAAGCTTCTTTTATAATTTTTTCAAGGAAAAAGGTTTAGAAAACGTTTTCAAGGAAAAAGTTTTTCAAAATATTTTTAAAGCTTCTATGATGATTTTTCAAGTTTATTTTTAAGAAAATGGTTACCAAATGGATTTTTTTAAACAAAATATATAAAAAATAAAGGATATTTCCCTCAATAAATATTTTATATCAAAAGGTAAATATTTATTTAAGGAAAATAATTTTTGAAAAGGTTTTGTTAAAATAATTTTCAATGAAGGAATATTTTTTTAATAAATGTTCCATGTTATCTTTCAAAATACTTATCCATATAAAATAGTATACTTTGTAATAGTTTATGATTTATAAGGGATATTATCTAAGAATACCGTTAATATTATTTATTGAATGGTTTATGTTCTAATTGAATGGTGTTTATGACACCCATTCTTCTTCTACGAGTTATATGTTTTTAAAACCTGTTTCTTTTCCTAGGTTATGCTTTGATGAAATGATTATAAAACATATCTATTTTTCATGGGAAATGATATGATAGAATATTACGATACACATTTCATTTAATTTTTTATGATATTATGTTTTTGAAACCCATATCTTTTTATGTTTCAAGATATGATTATAGTTTTATTACCTTATGGCATATGTATGCATGATTTTATTATTTGATGGGTATAACCTATATATAAATACAATTAATTGGGTAACTATAAATGTTTTATAAACTCAAGGGGGTACATGAGAGGGAATCAAAATCCTGAAATAATAGGGTACACAAGAGGGAATCCAAAGAAAAAAAACAAGAGGGTACACATGAGAAAATACCAACCCCGAAACAAGAGGTCATCTTGAGCCTTAAATAAGAGGTAATCTTAAGCCTGAAACAAGAGTGTACATTGTTGGACATCTTAAGACCAAAAATTGGGTACATGGGAGGACATACCAAGACCAAGACAAGAGGGTACATGGGAGGGCATCCCAATCCCAAAACAATAGGGTTCAAGGGAGGACATACCATGCCTAAAGTAGGTATACAGGTTATTATCTCAATCCTATCATGTTATGAATGTCAGGGTAGGTAACCTTGAAATAATATTTTATATGTTTATTTCTATGAAAGAAATTGAATTTCTTATTCCTTTTTTTTATTTCATGTCTCATGCTCTCGATTCCCTTATGATTCAAGTCTTATGAACTTCCAATATTTATTCCATGATTAATGTTTATGATTATTGTTATGTCGGGTATGATATTCTAATATTTTGATCACATTCCCATACCCTTATGCTCATGTTTACCCACTTGTTTACCCTTACTAGAAATCTATGCTCAAATCTTTCTTATGTTTCCTTTCCCCAGGTAATGAAGAAATGTATTAAGTTGAAGTACTAGAGGGGAAGTCATTTGTGGGAAACATTGAATATATTTTACCAAGTTAGATGATTTTATTCCATGTTTCAAAAGACACTATAATATTAAGGTCCTCAAGCATGTAATTTTGTAATGTGATGAATATTAATCTAAAATGATATAGTATCCTTGTATGTTAAGAGTGAGTCACTATATATGTTTGGTAAGAAAACTACTTATCTACCCTGTATTTGGTATAAATTTTGTGTTTTGTTGGGTGAAACATTCATAAAC
This sequence comes from Viscum album, assembly GCA_963277665.1. Lineage (NCBI taxonomy): Eukaryota > Viridiplantae > Streptophyta > Magnoliopsida > Santalales > Viscaceae > Viscum > Viscum album. The sequence goes on from OY728165.1 coordinate 723,581,810, forward strand.
CAGGTATAATATAACTTATGACCAGTATTGAGTAGAACTCACATGTGATGTATCCTGTGGATCATGTATAAATCCTATTTCATATTGAAGTTCTAAATTATGTCATATATAACATTCATTACCTACATCAGGTATAACTTTTATATTTCATTGGGTAAAAATCACAAGTGATGAGTTAGGTAGATCATTTATGTACTATATTGGGTTGTTTTTTTGTTTCTATATATAATAAAATTACTTAAACAGTGATACATATAGTATAATTCAACTCTATTTTATACATAAAACTCTTACCCACTTTTTTTTGTTATATGTAGACAATACTTACATATTTTTTAATCCAATAGGTAACAAATCTATTAAATTCATACAACATGAAACTGAATTTTCATTCATTACACTCACTAACATGTTGTGTCTAGAAGATGATATTCTAAACCACATAAGGCGGGTTTCACTTATACTATATATAAATTATGCTCCATGAAAACCATACTAAACCAATTTTTTTTTTGATCTTCTGGGACGTAATTTACTTCTAATCATTACTTACAAGAACATCTATAAAATCAAATATCTTCATAAACTTTTCTGTGAACTTTATCTTATTTCCTTCAACAATCCTACCTTAGAAAAGAGACACCATGTTCTTTTAACTCCTCATATCACTTCTTTATAATATAATCATATATGAAATGAACCTCATGCACATTAATTGTTAATAAATACAACATTTCATTATTTAATGGGTATAATAATAACATATTTACTCCTTGATGAACTATTACATTAAAAAAATATTCATATTTTTATCTAATTTTTTTTTCAGAACTCACTCCTAAATTTTATAAAAATCATAAAAACCTAAAAAATACCCTTTAACTGAAACTCTAAAATTTTACAAAGTATTTTGATTTAAAGGATGAATAAATCTATTTAAAATGAAAGGTAAAACTATTTTTTATTCACTTATATTTTTTAATCACTGATGATGGAAACTAATTATCCTAATTAAGTGTATATTGGTTGGAGTGAGTAACTCAAGAGTGGGGTGAATTGATTTCTGAATAAAAATTTATATTTAAAAAAATATAAAACCAAACACTCCAATATAATAAAAACATCCAATTAATCAATATAATATAAATATATAAGTTTTATCTTTCAAATAATTTTTAAAAGTGGGATTAATGATTAGTTAAAATAATCCTTGAAATCAATTAAAAATTTGAACAAAATTACTTAATCAAAATATTTATTTAAAAAAAATTAAGAATAATTACCAAAGAAAATATTTGTTACATATTTTAATAATAGATAGAGTTTTAACTTGAAATGTAGAAAAATATAACTAATAAAACACACATTAGAATTTAAAAAGGGGTTCAGTTTCAAGCCAAGACTTAATCCCATCCACTTAAAAACCACCCACTTCAATGTAGTTTATTATTCAAAAAACTTTATCCAAAACCTAGATCAGGTTTTATAATCAACAGAACACAAGGTTGTCCATGATCAAATCCTCTTCCACAGTAATACATGAGAATAAAATGGCACCATGTCACATAGGACCTCTTCTGCAGATATTCATGGTAATACAATAAGAGAATGTGAGATAATGTGTCAAGAACACTATAGTTTAGTCATAGGAGATAGAGTGTATATGTAAACAGTGTACAACAACACACTTCTCAAAATTAAAACATAAACCAAAATGGGGAAGAGTTATATAGATTAATAGTGTGATTAATCTTGATCCATGATACTTCAATTGTTCAAATTCCTTGATTTTCTATTTGATAGGAGCTTTAACGGGTTTCTCATAAGGTGTAGAAAAATAGAGTTCCATGGATGTATCAAATATCTTTCTATTTATAATTTGAATAAATATAGAATACTTCCACACAAAGATACCTTAATTAGAATATAAAAATCTATGTTTTATATGTATGAATCATTATTGGATATCCTATTTTCATACACATTCCCACACCACACCATAGAGAGTTCTCCTGAATATATAACTCTCCATGTCTAATTATCGATTGAATAATAATAATAATAATAAAATCTTGGATCATTGTACTAAGCACCAAATTAAGAAATATGAATTTTTCTTTAATGTATCCATAGTGAGGATTAATTATAATGATTCTTAAATCCATTTGAGACTTGAATGCATTAAATTACATAAAATAGCTGGTGTAGGAATTTAATTCGAATAAGTTTTGGGACAACAATAATAGAACACTGATGGTAGTAGCTTTGAGCAGAAGATCATCTCTAGTGGTAGATGACTTCTAGAGTTATATGTTCACTGGTAGTAGACCGGTTAAAATAATGGTATATTTTTCACTAGTAGATTTATTCTAGTGGTAGATGAGAACTAGTGGTAGATCAAATCAACGATATATCTATCAATGGTAGATCCTCAGCGGTAGATCTTTCAGCAGTAGATATGCAACAATATATCTATTAGTGGAAGATATTGAATGGTATATCTCTTTTGAGCAGATGTTATATCTACTTGACTAACAAAATATTTCCTTAAGGGTAGATTCATTAGTAGTAGAGTCTTATGGTAGATGTAGTTCATCAGTCGATCCATTTGAACTAGTGATAGATCATCATAAACAACAATAGATCTTTTTGAACTAACTTTAGATCAATAATTAACTATGATTGTTTCAAAAAGTGTATTAGAAAATGATTTACTATCTTAAAACATTTATCTTGTTAGAAAAAAATAATAATTGTGATTTTTGATTATTAAAATAAAGAGTTTCCAACAATATTTTTTTAAAGATCACGAATCATGGAATTTTAAAACAATGTATAAAACAACTATAGAAGTATGGATGAATATAAATAATGTTCTACTTAACATCTGAAATTAATGATGGGATATACTGATTTATCCATACTTATAAAATAATTACATTCATAAATTCCATCCAATAATACTCCTCTTTTTTTGGATTATAAATAATATAAGGCTATAACATAAAAATAAAATAAAATAGATAAAAATGAATAATAGAGATTCATTATTATAAATTATATTTAGTTACTATAGTCCAAAAAGTAATTCAAGTAAAAATATAGTCCCTATCAAAGACTAATGAAAATCAAAATCACTATCATCTTAATGGGTATAAGGGATCATGATGGCTTTTAATTTTCGAGTGATAGGAGGAACATAAGTAGAAGTTGGGGGTGAAGAGGTAACTGTAGGAAGCTCTCAGATCATGACTGCTCTGAGATACCAAAAATCCTCTACTGGGGTCATTCCAAAAGGTTTAAATGAAGTAGAAAGAGGTTTTAATTAAGGTACATAAGTGAGATAAGACATGGTAATGGCTTAATTTTCCACAACTAATGTCCTAGAGGAATACAAAAAACAACTTCATCAAATTAACAAAATCCATAATGATGTTTCTACCATTCTCTATCACTATGAATAAATCATTCTTCTCCTCCATGAAAATCATGATAAATGGGGCCAAAAACTTGAGCTAATTTACTTATTCCTTGAATACCCTAGACACACGAGGCATGCTTATATTTTCAGCAAGAAACATAAAATGATAATTGATCTTATTGTTGGTATAAATCTAGGAAAGGAAATACTTAATGGAATTATTAATAGTATATCTATCACTCCTAGTTTCATTCAAACATCGCATAACCAATTTATAGATATGATCAGCATGTTCCTTTATCTTATAAAGATATTCTTGGAGTGAGGTAGTAAGATCACCCAAAATATCATGCAGTATCTCTCTCATAATGGAACAGATCTCACTAGCATCAACTAAAGATGGTGGAGGTGGAGTAGTGAAAGTAAAATCACAAGTAGTATTTAAGGAATCCAAACTCTCCGGAAAAGTTATCTTTCATATTAAAAAAATTACTCTCATTTCTTCCATGATGGAATTAACCTCTTCCATATCATTATCCAACCTCTTATTCTCAATCTCCACTTCTTGAATCTTCAAAATCATTTTAGGTTGGATGTGAGAGATAACCAACCCAAAATACCATCTTGTATCAAATTAACTAATCTTGACCTCTTGAGGAGGTGTGGATCTAAGAATTACATTGACATATGAAATAATTATTACTCTAAAATCCTCCATATTGTCCTTAGTAAAATAATCAGAATGTACAGGAGATAGAATTCTCTCAGGGGCAGGTAAAACAACCTCTATATTTTCAGATTTAGTAGTAGGAACATATGAAGGAAAATATTATAAATGACTAGACTCATCTATATATTATACCATAGATCTCTCAGGGTCTTTCCATTAATGGGGATAGAAATTAAACCATGACCAGGTGGACTTCCATGGTCATCATCATCACTACCACCATCACATTCACCACTAGAATCTGGCTAGGTAATTTCTAGTAGCTTGAACCCAAGAGATGGACTACCTTGGATGGTGCATCATCCTAAAATGAGACTAAAACAAATGGTTCATCCCTATTAACTATTTTATGAATAGTAGATCCTAGAGATTACTCCCACTCAATAGGTTCTCTGGGATCATCTCTATCAGAGGCATCATCCTTAAGTTGAATCTCATAATCCCTCTCCTCATTACTATTTTTACCTGAAGTTGAATTAGTAGAAGAGTGATGTGGCCAATCTCCCTCACCAGCATCACCATCACCATCATGAACTTTATAGGCCTAAATTTAATCACCATTTCCATTTTTAGATCGTTTAAATTCCATCAAAAACATCAACTAGTTGTTTAGATCTATTAAAGTAAATATCAACCCATTATTCACTTAAGAATTTAGTTTCTTAGTCTTCATATTCACTATATCATATTTCTCTAGAAAGAAGATAAATTGATGGACTTTTAGATAAATAAGAAACATAGGGGATCCTAAAAACATTCTAGTCACTTCCTCAACTAAAGATTCCACTAACACTTCTTCTATAGCTGTATCTTCTTCTAACTCAACCTAATCATCAGAGGAATAGACCACAAGTTCATCCGGATCCAAGCTGGAATCAACCATATCCATAGGTGTAGATGGATTCTACATAGGATTGACATTTTCATATAAATTCTCATTTTCAGCCACCCATTTCTTCATCCATGGGTTCTAATTTACCTTCATCCATTTTCATGAAAACTAAATTAAACAAAAACCACCACAAATGAAAACTAATTCTAACTTATCCACTAATCCCTTGGATTCCAACATAACTAGAATGAAATTAAGATAGATCAAAAATGAGATCTCAATGATGTATTTTTCATCTTCATCATGTGGAGAATCAGATATATCCACATATATACCCTATCCTATCATTTCATAAGGAATAAGAGAAATACATCCTGGAACCTCATGGTGATAAATTCTCTTTTATTGGGATAAAAAATGTATTGGATGCACATAAACAAGAGCCTACACTCACCATAAATATGTACAACAATTGGTCTTTACACTAAATCATTTCTAGTCAACCATAGTTGAGAATCCTTATATATTGAGAAATTACTATTACTGGGGTTGGAACCCAAAAAATAATCAAATACCTATGTGAGGTAAATTAAGGAATATAGAACATTGATTTCATGAAAATGTTACTACTTTTTACACGAATAATACTTACAATAAAATCATTCTTCTCACCAAATTCGTAGTCTGTATACTGAAAGAACTGGTGAACCAACCTAGGAATGAATGGTTGATCATTACTTAGAAACCATTATATCCATACTTGGTCCTAGATAAATATTTTCACTAATGATTTTCTAGAAACCAGACATTTTGCATCTATCTCTTTTTCAGCAACAAATAATCATGTCATGAGTTGTGGGTTCTTCAGTTTGATAGAAGCAGTTCAGAGAGTTTCATCTTGAGACTTTTTTATAGGAAGTGATCCTTCAAGAGATGAAACCAAGGTGTGTATCACTCCTACAATTTCACCAATTTGAAGGGAGAAGGGTAAGCACGAGGAAGATTGAAGGCCATGAGAGAATGAAAGATGAATGTTTTGAATGGAGGCATTATCAATATGATTATTTAAAACTAATTTAATCCAATTTTATAGTTTAGGGATTTAGAATTTGAAAATATAATTAAATATATACAAATAAATATAATAAAAAGTAATCACAGAAAATGGAATATATAGGAAATATTTTAAAATAATTGATTGGTAGATCTTCGAACTATGGATTACCCCACAATAGATCACCAATGGTGGATCAACCAATAGAGGATTACCAAAGGTTGAACACTGACTGGTGGATTACTAATGGTAGATCACCCAACAGTACATCACCAATGGTTTATCACTCTATGGTGGATTACCATTGCTCGATCACCCAATGATCAATCTTTCTAAAAAGTGTCTCCAAAGATAAAGAAATGACTAAATTTTATCATTCATAGTTCATGTATGATATATATTAATCTCTTATAACTCAAAATATTTATCAAAATTTCAACAAGATGATGTTCAATTATAATGATTTACAGAGTTATATTACTTTGTTGGAAAGGATCTCCCAAAAAGTGATGTCTTATATCAATATGTTTTTCCTTTGAATAATATTAATTATTATTGGAAATATTTATCACACTTGTATTGTCACAGTTTATATGGACATGTCAAAATTTATATCCATTATCTGGTAAAGTTTGTTTCAACCCCATAATTTGAGCACAAATTCTTCTAGCTATATAATTAGCCTCTATGGTGGATAAGGCAATAGTATTTTTTTTACTACCCCATTAAACTGGTGACATTACCAAAATTTGACAAGTTCTAAAGGTGCTTTATCAATATAATTCACAACCACCAAAATATATATTTTAATAACTCACTAAATAAATTGTTTTTAGTCTCGGATAAAAAAGTCCTAAATTTGTTGTGTACTTGAGGTATTTAAAAATTCTTTTTGATAGTAAGTAAATGTGACTATTTAGGATTTTTTTTGAAAATGAGCACTCATATATACACTAAAAATAATATCTGGTCATCTTGAAGTCAAATATATAAATCTTCCAATAATACATCTATAATTGGGTTGATCAACAGATTTCTCAATTTCATCAAGATACAGATTACATGTTGTACTCATGGGACTAGAACTAATTTTTGTGGTATCCAAATGCAAACATTTTAAAAGATTTTTTATATACGTAATTTGTTTTAAAATATTTAAAAGTTTACTTGAAAAATTTTAAAAACTATGAAAGAAGTTAGGTTCACCCAGTAAACTCATTTCAAATTTACTTTGCATAATGTTTGAAAAATCAGTACATTATTTTTTTAGAAGATACAAAAAATATATCATCAATGTAAATTCAAACTACTAAAATATATTTTTGAATTTTTTTTATAAATAAATTAGGGCCAGATATTCATTTATTAAAACATTTAGAAATTTGAAAAGAGATGATCCTATCATACAAAGCTCCATGAGATTCTTTTAAACCATATAATTTTTTTTAATTTAAAAACATGAATTGAAAATAAGGATTTTGAAATCCATGGATTTGTTCAACAAGTACATCCTCAACTATATAACCATTTATGAATACACCTTTAACATCCATTTGATATATTTTAAAATTCAAATGTTCTTTATAGTCAAGCAATATTCTAAGGGATTCATGTCTAGTTTCTGGTTCGAAGGTTTTCTCATATTCAATACCTTATTATCGACTATATCTTAATGAAACCAATCTATATTTGTTTCTAAATATAGTTCCTGGATCATCAAATTTCTTTCTAAAGACCCATTTAGTTCCAATGGTCATAATGTTTTTGGGTTTATACAATAGTTCCCAAAATTTGTTCATTTCAAATTTATTAAGTTTTTATAGCATTTTCATCACCTATAATTCATCATTAATTACACCATTGATTTTATTAGGTTGAATCTATGATAAAAAATCTTAATTTTCAACCAAATTTTTTTAGAGAATCCATAGTTTGTGTTCCTCTATCTAGATATCCATATATAATATCTATAGGATGGTATATATGAGTCCTAATAGTTCTAAGAAAATCAGGGATAAATATCTCATTATCCTATATAGGTTTAGGTTCAGGAAGTTCATTAGAATGAGAATATTTTTCTTCATGTTTCAAAAAATAGAGAGATGGTTCAACATTTATATTTAAATGGTACAAACCATATTTATGATTTTCTGAAGGGGTTTTCGAGTCATGTGGATCTATGTTCTAAAATTTGACATGTAAAGTTTTCTAAAAAATATTTTTCATTTTATTAAACTCTCTATATGAATTACTAGATATTTAATATCTATAAAAAAATTCCTTAATCACTTTTTGATGAAAATTTGACATAATTATCCTTTGTATTGAGAATAATGTCTTTTCAACTGAAATCTCTAAAGTAATTAAATTTTGGTTTTTTTCCATTCCATAATTCATATAGGGTTTTCTTTAAAAGATGTCTAATTAAAATTCTATCAATTATGTAATAAGTTGTATTCATTGCCACTACTCAAAAATAATTAGGTAAATCATACTCATTGATCAAATTCTAGGAAATTTTCTAAAGGGTCCTATTTATCTTTTCTATGACACCATTCTATTTTATGGTCCTAGGAGTAGAAAAGTTATGATTATAGCCATGTTGTGATTATAATATTCAAAATATTGTTTTTCAAAACTCATGGAAATGATCAATTCTTAAGGTCTTAATTTTAATTCCACAAACATTTTCTACAGATTTAACATACTTAGTAAAATAGGAACACGTTTTACATTTGTGATCTAGAAATAATTACCAAGTATATATAAAAAATTCATCTTCTAGAACAAAAAATTATTATTAACAATTATTCTCTAAAATTTATAAGGCCTAAATGAATCCATGTGAACCAACTCTAAGCGTTGAGAATTTGAATCTTATTTCTTTGATTTGAAATATATTTTTTGATATTTTCCTTTTTGAAATGGGTTACACAATTTATCTTCTAGGAAATCCAGTTTAGGTAGATCCTTGGAAAATAATTTCCTATTTAGCATCATAAGTGAATGAATATTCCAATATCTAAGCCTTATATCCCAAATATAAGATTATTTTTGAAAGTAACTTAGTAAAAAAATGTTCGAGGAACACAAAAAATATAAATTAAAATCTCATACAATATCATTTATTAAAGAAGTGAAAAAAAAACTCATTTTTATAATAAAAACATCATAGGAATTATTTTCTAATTTAACATGAAAACCATCATCAAATCTCTATGATGTAAAATTTAGATTATAATTTAATCCATATATTAACAAAACTTTAAAAATTAAAATAGTGTTTGAGTTACCAATTTGACCAAGACTGATAATTTTTCCTTTAGAATTGTCACTGAAGGATGCATGTCCGCCATTAACCTTGATTAGGTTATTGAAACTTGAATAGTTCCTAGTCATGTGTCTAAAACAGACACTATCTAGATACCATAAGTAATTACTAGATATTTTCATGTAAATTTCCTAAAAAATTGATTTTAAACCAAAAATGACTTTAGTACCCAAATTTTCTTGGGTCAGAAGATGTTAATAATAATGGATTTTGGAATCCATAATTATTTAATAGGTATTATATAATATGATATGAGACTTTTAAAAATAAAGGATTTTTTTAGGTATATAAGAATAAAAAATAGTAACTAAATTTTTAGAACAGAAACTAATAATAAATTTATTATTAATAATTATTATTTTTCTAGGATTATATTATATTCCAATTGTATATTTAGGTGAATTTTTCCTTATAAGAATCCAAGTTAATGTATTTCTTCCATTTTTAAATATTTTCAAATTCCTTTTAATTTCTTATTAGATAATTTTTACTCCATTTTCCCTTTTATAAATTGGGAATTTTTATCCATTTCTATACTAAGATCTATTTTAATGTGAGCAGACAAGGCATACCTATTATTTTAAATTTTAAATTTATCTTTAATTCCATTTAAAGTATCCTCTCATATATTGCAGTATTGAAAAATTTCTTCATTATGCATTTATTCTTTTCTATTTGCATCTCTAGAAGGATTACAATTATAAATAGGTGATGTAGAAAAATACTATATACCTAAGATGTTTTTGTCATAAAACACATATTAGATCTATAATTTGTATCTAATTTTCTTGATTCTGAATCACTTAAACTATATTTTGAGGAACTCCAAGTTTCTTTTATATCACTATTATACATTTTATCCTTGTCCTTATATTTCTTCTTAAATTTTAACTTAGGAAAGTTAGCTTTGACATGCCCTTTTCTCTTTCACTCATAGAATAATTTCTCATTTTTAGTATCATCCTTTTTATAATCCCTTATCCAATTAACTTTAATATCACACTTACATTTATAACTAGGTTTCATAAAGAACATATTCCTTTTTTAGAACATTTTGAAACACTTATCCATATATGAAATTTCTTCATAATTATCAGTAGGTGACACTTCATCACTTGAGCTATCCACTTTGATATTTTTTTTATTTTGAAGTAGTTGTTTTGAAAGCTACATATTTAATCTTTGGTTCATCTTATTCTTCTCTATTTCTTTGAATTACTCTTTATATATCATGATATTTCCGTTATCCTCTTTAATAGAAAAGTTATTTATGTAACATAACTTTCAAATTAAAACTGAATATCTTCTCCATCTCTCTGGTAAACATCTAAATAGGTGAATCACTTGGTCTTTGTTAGAAATTGGTTTCCCCAATGAATGAATAAGGTTAAAAATATCATTGAACCGAAGATAAATATTTGAAATTAGTTCAAAAAGTTTCATAAAAAATGTACCATATTTAATAGTATAATTATTCAAATGTATTTCTTTTACATTTATTGTTCCTTCATGAAAAAAAAACAAAAGTATAATTTTTTTTAAAAGTATTAGTATAGAAATATATTATATTATGATATTCAATTCCTAAATAAAAATACAAAGTATTCATTGATTTACAATTATTGTAATAATATTATTTAGTTGGATCACTCCATCCATATATATTATATTTGGTTAATTCATCTTTATCATCAACGATAGTACAAATATAAAAAAACCATGCATTCAATATGAATTTTCATTTTAATCTTACATTAATAATAATTAGTTATATTAAAATAATGAGGCTGGTTAGTGATAAATCCCTCTTTCCTATTGTTATCTACAACGAAATAAATTTATAACTAAAAAAATTTAATATCTTTAAAATATAACAAAATAACAGTTAAAATGATTTGAAAATCCTTTGATACTAAATGTTTATCAGAGTGAGTAACTCAAGAGGTGGGGGTGGGGGGTGAACTGAGTTCCTAATAAAAATTTCTATTCAAAATTATTCTAAAAAAATATCCATAAAAAATAAAAACACCCAATTAATCAAAATAATATAAATAAATAATTTTGATATTTCAAATAATCTTTGAAAGGGGATTAATGCTTAGTTAAAATAATATTTGAAATCACTTTAACTTTTGATATTAAATTACTTAATAAAAAACATCAAATAAACAAAAATTATGAATAACTACCAAAGTAATGTTATGTTATAGATTTTAATAATATATATAGTTTTAAATTGAAATGTAGAAAAAAACTAATAAAACACATATTAGAATTAAAAAAGGGGTTCAGTATAAAGATTATAATTAATTTGACCCACTTGGAAATCACATACTACCAAGCAGATTAATAAACAATAAACTTGATCCAGAACGTGGATTGGGTTTTACAATCAGCATTTTAGAAGTTTGTCCAGGATCGAAGCCTCTTCTATAGTTATATACGTGAGGAAAAGGGAACCAGGTCACACAAGACCTCTTCCACAGTTATTCATGGGAAGAAAATAAGAGAGTTTGACATAATATATCAAGAACACACTTGTTTAAGGATAGGATATAGCGCATACTTTTAAATATAGTACAACAACACACTACTCAAAGGTAACCCATAAATGGAAAATAGTAATAGATATATAAATATAAAGTGTGATGCAGATTGATTTGTAGTGATTAAGTTGTTATGATTACTTGAGTTTGTCTTTGATAGATGCTCAAATAGGTTTCTCGGGATGTACAGAAAAATAGAGTGTCGTGGATTTCTGAAAAATTATTCTATTTTTAATCTGAATAAATCCATAGTTCTTCCACACACGCATATGTGTCTTGATTATCATATAAAAGTCTATGTTTTTGATTTATTTATTTATATTTACTATCCTATTTTCATACACACATCCACAAAACACTAGAGAGAGATTTATCCAGAATATGTAATTATCCATGTCCAATTATCCATTAAAGAATAATAATAATAAAATCTTGTATCCTCATAATGAGAACTTAATAAAAAAAATATTGATTTTTATTTAATGTATCCATGAATATGTTAAAGAATAATGATTATTAAATCCATGTTTGACTTGAATTAATTAAATTACATAATCTAGATATCAGATGAATTAAAATTGAATATGCTTCTAGACAACAATGCTACCACGATGATGGTAGAAGCTCTGAGTGGAAGATCATTTCTGGTGGTAGATGAGTTTGGGTGGTAGATGTGAACCTGATGTAGATCTATAGAACTAATGGTAGATGATTCCAGTAGTAGATATTCTACTCGTAGATTTATTCTAGAGGTTGATGACCACTGATAGTAGATCAACTCAGTGGTAGATCTTCAAAAATAGATCTTTTAGTGGTATATCTTGTAGTGGTAGATCTTCAATGGTAGATCTGTTAGTGGTAGATCTTCAACAGTATATCTTTGGTTATAGATCTCTTCTAAACTGACGATATATCTATTGAACTATTGATATATGTTCTAAATGGTAGATCCATTAGTAGTAGAGTCTGAAAGTAGATTCACTTTATAGGTAGATCTAGTCTTATAAGAGGTAGATCATTATACCCAATAGTAGATCTGTTTGAACTAACATAAGATCAACACAGAACCCATTTTTTTCATAGTGTATTTTAAAATGATTTACAATCATAAAAAAATAATCTTGTTGGAAAATATAATAAACATAATTTGTGATCATTAGAATAAATATGTGTTGATAGTGTATCACAAAAATAATTATTTTCCATCGAAAATAATTAGAAAAGATTAATTCAAATGAATCATGATTATGTTTTCTTTAAAATTGAATTTATTTTTCATCCCCAAGATTTTTTTCAAACTACACAAGTTAAGATAAATTTTTATAGATATAAAATATATTTTTAGTGACTCATATCATCAATGGATACTATTCGAGACTTGAATTATTATAATGAATCTCATTATTAACAAATCATTGAATAAACATGTGTCTTTATTATAATACTATATGATTGATTTTATATCTAATTTCTTATGAGAAGATCCTAATGGGATTTCATTATGTTTTTTAATGTGATATAAAAATATAGATATCCCAATAGTTTCATATAAATCATGCTGAATATCCCTAATATATAATACTAGATAATCAAATACCAAGAAAAGATACCTTTTTAATCAATTTTTTCATGACACCAAAATGAAATACCTTAATAATATCATAATTTGTTGGAATTTTATCTAATTATAACCAAATTATTTATATAATTCATACTTGGGTTTTTTATGAATATTGAAAAAATAATGTCGAATGTTTTTTCACATATAAATAATATTCATATTAAAAATCAGTTTACTGGTTGCTTAAAATTACAACATGTGATACTTGGAGATCTTTCACTTTATCCATACAAAAATTGATGCCTCATGTTCATATAATTTTTTTGAATATTTTACTTCAAATTCCTTATTTTTTTATGAAAATAATAATCATAATATCAATTAAAATTAATTGATTTCCAATTATATTAAAATCATTATAATTAATTATAATTTCTAAAAAACTACTACACCCGTTTTTTTGGTCATGTTTATTTAAAAATTAAAAAAAATAATCGTAATAAATTAATATACTACCAGACAATAAAAAAAAATTATTTATAAACCAAGAACATATTTTAAATAGATTTTTAATTTTATGGAAATAATACAAAAAATGATGCACTAACTTGAAAGAAACTCCATTTCTTACCTCTGAAAACTAAGGCAAAAGCTGTCCTATCCACATATAGGGAGGTTATTACTTACAGATACATGAATGTTATTGTACTTATAATAATAAAATTCCTGTGACTTATCTTTTGATTCATCATGATAATCATCATCATCTTCTTCATCACCATCTCTGATACCTCCTTCACTAGGCCCCGATCAACAAATATCCTTACATCCTATTGAATTATCATCCACAACCATCTAAATATTTATATCCATCCATTTTTTATCATATCCACATACCATAGATTGAATTACTTGATGATCATCATTGGAAGACTAACATCCCTAAGAATATAGAAATGAATGACTCACAATGATGATGAATCTATATAAAATATGAAACATAAGAGAAAATAGTGTTCAATTCCTTGAAGAAAAAATGTGGATCTTTATAATACCCCTTTTCAGATCACCCAAATCCATGAAAAACAAAAATATAGAGGTACCTATAACCAAGTTGGAAAACTTTAGAAACTATCCTCTCTCTCTTTCACAATTAAAACCTCCACCCATAAGACTTTAGGGCCCACAAATTAGAGTTTGGTGCTTGTGGTCATGTCCCTGCAAGACGAAAACATGTCCTTCTATGACATCTTGTATGAAAGAAGCACTTGTGATAAGTTATGTTGGGTTTTTTATAATTCTTTTAAAGAATCATTGTGATCTTAGTCCTCTACTTTATTGATGTTCTCATCAATAAATGACTATAATATCTATGTATCACTATCCCAAGAAGAGTAAAGCAATTAATGAAGAATAAATAATTAAAATAGTGACACATAATGACCTCAAAAAAATATTGAAATACCTAAGACTATTTTCACTTTATACAATAATGAATTTATTATTCTATCTTGAATGTTTCCAATATATAAAAATCCCATAATTTATTATAATGTAATTATATAAAGAAACAAGGAAACTAAAAAGTGTAACACCCCAAGACTTTACAATATTTTACTTTTAGAATAAATTTATTTTTTGTTCCAAGATTGATTTATACAAAACACCAGTTTAATATTATTTTAAAAACAACAGAAATTTTATCTTTATCTAATAAAAACAGATAGTTTATATTGCGTTACACACAAGACTAACTTTCCTTGATGGCTTGCATAACACACAAGACTGAGTTTTACCAAACAATAATATATTTTTTTAAAATATAATTATTTCATATAATAAGATATAACCTAGACATTAAGTTTTAAGTTTTGAATAGTATTAAATAACTTATGAAAATACATGGTTTGATATATTGGTTAAAAATTTATTATAAATGAATATAAGAACCAATTGAATATAAAGTGAATGTTTTTATAAAACTACTTTTATGCTCACAAATTTTTTTAATCCTAATTAATTAAATTAATTACTACTGTTGAATGATATTGATGAAATATATATTTTATATATTAAATAAAATATTTTTTACATTAATCTAATATATTTTACAGGAATAATATAGGATCAAACCCAATATTACATATAAAAACCTTTGTTTTTATAAAAACTGTTTTAATACCGTTTAATGGAGAACCTATTTTAAATATAAATTTTGTAACTTTTATAAATTTTATATGTATAAATAACTTAATTTTGGAAATTAAAACATAAAAATTAGGTTATGGTGAAATTTTGGTGAAGTTTTATTTTTAGAGGAATCATGAAAAATACAAAATTTAATTCAAAACAGATTTTTTGTCTAAATTATTTATAAAGTTAAATTATATTTATAATTGGGTTTAAAGTATAATTTTATAAATTATAAATAATTTAATACAATTTAGGTCATTGGGTTCAATTTAATTTTGAAATTTGATATAAAAACACAGTTAGATTTTGAACATCTTTACTCTAAAAACCCGCTTTGTCATCCCGTCTGCGGGATTAATTTTATATTAATTTATACCACTTCTATGATTATAATTTAGAAATATGGATTCTATATTTTAAATAATAATAATTTATAATGTCTAATAAGTTCAATTTTTTTGACCAAAAATATTAGTGAAAGTAATTAAAATTAATTAAAATGATTAAGAAGAAAATTAGCCTAATAAAGAACTAAACCATAATCTTAAGGATGCAAATGACATATAAACTTGTCCAAAATCAATTTTATGCTCATAGTTTGACCATATAATCCCTTTTATTTAATTTGGGATATTATTTGGTCTACATTAAATGGAAAAAACGTGGGTGGAATGCCCTTTCCAAAAATTTACAAGAATGGCACTCCTCCTCCAATATAAAAAGGCACCCACCCCCCACTTCCTCACACATTTACAGAAATTTTTGAATTGAAAAATTATACTCAAATAATATTAAAAAAGTCATCCCATAAACCTAGAATCACCCCTTCAGAAAAAAAATCTATACAAGGAATCCCTTTGGTGAAAACCAAAAGGAGTACCCGATTAAAAGGTAACATTTTCCATAGATCACTTTAATTTCATTTACTTCTCCACCCCTTAAATTATTTTTATATAATGATTATATAATAACCTTATTATAACCAATATAATTATATTTTTTAAACTAAGGGTTATACCTACACTTACACACACATCCATTTAATGGGTAACTAACTTACTGTTCGTGTATGATGAACTACTAGCTCGTGAAACGATGATTGTTCATTTTACCTTTACCACATTTAATGGTTAGGAATTATGATTATAAATATATTTTAACATTATATTTATATGATATTTTTAATTTATTTATTCCTCTTTAGTTTTTATATAATATATACCTTTATGATTTCCCTTTTTTGGGAATACGATAACATCGTTTGTTGAAGTGTGGAATACCGCCTCTTCAAAGCGATGTGATTCTTTCACGCGATACATTAAATGTATAAAGGATGGTTTTAATTAAACATAAATGACATAAATTAAATCTATATTATTTTCATTAAATAATTAAATGTTTTTAAATAAATTATATCATTTTATTTATTACCCTTTTGAAACACTAAAAATGATAACATCGATCGTGGACGTGTGGACTACCACCTCCTCGACATGATGTGAGTCCTTATAAATCAAAATAATTATATATATAAGTATATAAGATTAAATAAAATGGTATTTATGATATAATTATCCTTATTTAAATATATAATGTTAGTTATCTTCATTCGATAAGGATCATTAAAAAATGTGAACGTTACACATGCGTACGTACGACCGATCGTCTCTATGATTATAACATTGGATCATTATTCATAAACATATTTTATGAGTAGTTTTAAAATTATTATTTATAAATAAATATGATAATTATTTCATTATTATTATTCTGGATATGTTTATATAATTAACCCTTTGACCATAGTTAACCTACCAAATTCATTTATGACACATAAACCAAATATGGTCAAAAAAATCAATGTAAAATTAATTGTTCAAGTAGTTGTTTAAATAATTATAATAAGTAAATTAAAAGTAATTATAAACATAAATTTTTTTATAAATTAATTATATAATTAACATAAGTTTATTATTCAAGAATATAAAGACACATATGACAAGTTAGACTCTAGGTAAGAGATTTTAACTCAGTTTACTTTTCATTGATACTTATTTGTTGTTATGCACCAATTAACATTTATATGGTCTATATACTTCACATAGACATATTATATAAGGAATATTATTATTATCATGATATTATAAGTTTAATTTAATGTAATTAATTCATGGCGATTATGATTCAAATGTTTTAAAGTAGTATGAGACACTTTATAGTGTTTAAAGATTATTTTAATCAAACATGTTTTAATGATATTTAAATCGTATTTCCATTCATTAGTGTCAAAAAAAATTGTTGTTACTTATAATAACCTAAGTAAACATTGACAAATCCATATTATTTATTCAATAAGGATATTTTTAAGGCATATAGTTTATTAATTTAATTGATTATTTGATATGAGAAATGATTTGGAATGTAAATGATGGGAGGGGACCAGAATTTATATATCCCCTTGATGCATCAATAGGTTCTCATGAGAAAAATAAGTTGTCCAAATTAAATAGGTTTCTATCCATAGTTTTAAATCGACTTAGGAAAGGTCTTGACGGTATAAGTTTTCATGTCCCTAAGAAATGAAATCCAATAATTAAACATTTCCTTCATAGATATTTAAATTATTAGTATTATTTTACTAGATATTTTCATATGATAAAATATATAGATGCATTTCATTCTCAATTTATTGATTAAATGTCACATGTTTTAGTTTATTACTTCCCCATATTGATTATTCTTTATCTAGTTATTTAAATGGAATGTGTCATAAGTTATTGACCCTACCATGTTGATTTATTCTTATTAATTCATTATTGTTTTTGATTTACATACCCTTACTGAGAATTTGAGCTCAACCTTATTATGTTTCCGTTCCCTAGGTTATGCAGAAGATTCCTTTTAATGAGTTTCAAGGATGTTTTTTGTTTCATTTTCTTATGTGTCATGTTTTTTGTCACGACCCGCCCTCAGGGCCCATGCCGTGACTACCCCAAGCCCGCCTTCCATAGGAAAAGGGCTAACGACTAGCACCAAAGGAATAAATCCCGGTAAAAAGGGAAGGCATTGCCTTTATAAAAGTAAAAAAACACAACAGTGTATGCAAGTGAAGTAAACAATAAGTAAAACTGAGTATAAAAGTAGGTGCTGGAAAGTAAAAGGGCCAGTATAAAAACCCAACTGAAAGTACAATACAACTGAGAAAGAAAGTGAAATAGCTGTAATGTAATGCAGCAACCACCGAGTCATCCTATGAGAATCCCACCTGAAGGGTGGGTATAGACAGTCTCGTCGATACCTCGAGTCCGTCTATCCACTCCGTCTACGTCTCACTAGTGGTCCACCTCCAGATACCGTCAAACTCCACAAGCCTCAATCACGATCAGTGTTGTCCGTCGTCTGCAACCAACACAACATAGTGCGGGCATTTCCCGTGAAGGGGTGAGTATAACGATACTCAATACAGACCCTAAGACCCCGGAAGGGCTCCTAGTATCCACCTAGGATAAAGCACAAAGGAAAGATACAAACACAAAGTATCAAGAAACTCTACTTAGGTATATGCCCATACATATACCTAAGTCATCAATCTCATTTTGGCTCCAACTTTCGAGCCCTAGCACAATCTGGTCCATACAGGAAAGAACTCAATCACATCGATGATAATTATTGACAGACAAGACTCATCTCACACAGGTATAATACTCACGATGTGGGGTGGGAATGATTAGATGTAGCCTCTGAATCATCTCCTCTTCCGCACCCACGTAGGATCCAAGTACAGAAGTCATCACTGCCGAACTCACGTAGGATCCAATTATAGTAACCATAACTACCGAACCCACATAGGATCCAAGTACAGTCATCATCACTGTCGAACCGACGGAGGATCCAAGTACAGCCGTCCTCGCTGCCGAACCAATGTAGGATCCATGTACACGCGTCATCGTTGTCGAACCCACAGAGGATCCCAGCACAGTAGTCATCGCAGTCGCAACCAACTCTAAGGTTCCCGCACACAGCGTGCTTGATTCCGGGAGGGTACGATTCTCGAGTAAAGGGGGTCGATACATCAACTTTCAGGACGTCCAGAGTTGATGTATCTCGAAGTTCCATCTCATCAAAAGTAACTCAACGCGATAGACGTCACGTCAAACAGATACCCGGTCTAAGAGATATTGGCTTATTCATTCTAGGGGCCCGGTTGGAAATATTATTGTTCCAAACCAAGACATTTTCAAAATTTGTCCAAAACTCACTTAGAGTATCGCAAAAGTACGACCTCGTCGAAAGGATCCTAGTTCCATAGACGGCGCATCGATCAGACATGTGGTCTTAAAGTTATTCACGTTTAAGTGAATAATGGGCCCGACCCGTTAAGCCCAGTGGGCTAGCAGGTCGGGTCACCTAGTTTTGGAGGGTCCGACCCAGTAGGGGTGTCAGAACGACCCGAAGATTCGTGCGGCCCATCACGAGGGGTGCGGCCCGGACCGAAGAGGGTGCGACCCATCCCGAAGTGGCGCGGTCCGGTCTGACGGGGCGCGACCCGACTCGGCGGGGCACGGCGCGGCTTGGCCCGACCCGGCTGGGCATGGCCCGGTTTGGCTGGGCCTGGCTGGCTCAACCAGCCGGCCGAGCGGTCCGAGGGGGAGGCAGCGCGGCCTCCTGACTGCATGAACCGGCGACGCTAAGCATCGCCACCCTCCATAACCGGTTGTCTAGGCCGACCAACCTTCTGGTGCAAGCGGCCCGCATGGGAGGGTTGTGGCTCTTTTGGCGTGGTTCCCTCCTAGCGTCGTGGTTCTGCTCCGCCTGACCGGCCAATGGTCACACCTGTCCTTCCGCCGAAGAAGCCCGCGGAGTGGGCCGTGGTTCCTTCCGCATTGCCAGTGCGACGATGCCGGCTTCCTCCGCCACGTCCCCGGCACGGCGCGACGATGTCGTGCATCCTTCGCCACGGTCCTTGGCCGAGACGTTCTTTTCGTGTGCGATGGCGGCCCTTGCGCCTCCAGCCCCTTCCGCGTTCCGCCTCCAGACACCGATTCCAAAATTAAACAAAATCAAACGGAGGGTTGTCAGGCCGTCTTCGTTCAGCCCACGATCTCTATGTTAAGCGATAGCAATAAGACATAAAAACAAAGATGTTCAATGACAAATGGAGCACAATTTTAATCCAATAAATTTGAACTTAAA
The DNA here is from genome assembly GCA_963277665.1 of Viscum album. Lineage (NCBI taxonomy): Eukaryota > Viridiplantae > Streptophyta > Magnoliopsida > Santalales > Viscaceae > Viscum > Viscum album. Next base: position 723,602,671 of record OY728165.1, read on the forward strand.
TCCCTAACTCGATAATTGACGTTGCACGTCGGGCATCGCGGAAGACGGCATCACAGGGAGAGGATTCGTAGACGGCGTCGGAGTGCGTCCGAGGAGGAAGCAACGTCTCCTCACTTGTCTCGAAGAAGATAAAGGAAGTTTCATCGTCATTCTTCGTGGAACCGACATTCTTCATTGAATAATTTGTCGTTCTTCTTCGGAGAGTTGGTGTTCTTCCAAAAACTCAAGAGCTCTCCCCAATTCTCCTTAACATAATGAATGGCCTCTAAAAATAAAATAACAGGCTAATACTATTATTTTATTAACACATGCGATTTAAAATTCAAAAATTTAAACCACTCATTAATTAATTGATGAGGTTGAATAAATGTGTTGCCAATTAATAAAGAGGGGGAGAGGAGGTGAAGAGATCTCATAAATATTGGGAGAGTTGTGAATATTAAACAAGGGTGTTTAATGTGGGTTTATGAGAGTTATGGGAAGTTCAAGGGTTTAGGTCATGTGTGGGCCCCACCCCAAAAATATCCTCTCATGGGAGGTTATGTGGGTGTGAGTCCCACCTTTAACTCCCTTTGAGAGGATATAACCACCAACCAGAAAAATAAAATTGCGGTACACCAATTTTATTTATTTTAATCTAATTTCCAAAATATTAATTCTCAACCTGCTTAAAACGCAACTGTGGTAAGGGTCCCCTTAAGAAATTACTGGCGCTGCGATTTCATCGTTTCTCTCTGATTTCAATTCCGATCAGTAGTTCAAAAGATAGAAAAACCCACTCGTTTGTTTACTAAACGTACCTAAGCTAAACATCAGAAATTGATTCTGGGCACATCGGGCCTTAGAATCATGTTCTGTTAGAAGCCACAGACTAATAAAATTCCAAAGTATTTAAGAAAAAAATTCCTTTAAATTTCCATGTCTTTACATTACTCCCACCTCAGGGATTTACGTCCCCGTAAAGCTAGAACATAAACTAGGGAAACAAATGAGGGTACTGAGAACGCATACGAGCGTCCCGCTCCTATGTGCTCTCCTGGAGGTTCCTGTGCTTCCAACAAATGCACACTAGTGGAATCGACCATCCACGTAGGACCCAGTCCTATCGATCAACGATCTCCATCGGGATCTTTGTGAATGTATCACCATCCTAGATGTCTATCTCCCCATGATCAAAAGATGTGGGTCAGGTCGTGGATGTATCTCCTCAGCTGAGATACATGGAAGACGTCATGCACCCGGTGAAACTGAGGTGGAAGGGACAGGCGGTAAGCCACCTCGCCTACTCTGCTGAGGACCTGGAAAAAACCGATGAAGTGCAGAGATAACTTGCTGCCCTAACCAAATCTCCACAATCAACATCGAGGTGAGACCTGTAAGAAAATGTGGTCTCCATCCTTGAACCCCAGTGGTCTCCATATTCTATCAGCATAGGACTTTTTCCTGCTCTGTGCAGTCCTCATTCTCTCCTGGATGATCTGCACCTTCTCCATCATAGCCTGAACCATTTCTGGTCCTACAAGTGCTGACTCCCCAGGGTCAGTCCAACACAGAGGTGATCTTTAAGGTCAGCCGTATAGTGCCTATTATGGTTCCATCCTGATGGTGGAGTGGTAGATATTGTTGTACGCAAACTCCACCAAGGGTAGGTGATCCTGCCAGCTGCGACCAAAGTCAATGACACATGCATGGAGCATGTCCTTGAGAGTATGAATGGTCCTCTACGTCTGGCCATCCATCCGAGGATAAAAGGCGGTGCTTAGGCGTAGCTCTGTCCCAAATGCCTCCTGCAACCCCCTCCAAAGCCAGGAAGTAAAGCGAGTGTCTCAATCAGAGATGATAGGCGATAGAACGCCATGAATCCGTACGATCTCCTGAACGTAGAGGCGTCCCAAGATCTCTAATGATCCCTGATCCTTGATAGGAAGGAAGTGGGCCGACATGGTGAGTCGGTCAACGATCACCCAGATAGAGTCGTGTCCCCTGGATGTACGTGGGAGCCCCATCACAAAATCTACTGATATCTCATCCCTATTCCACTCCGGAACCTCTAAGGTCTGTACCAAGCCTACTGGTACCTGGTGCTCCGCCTTCACTTGCTAGTAAGTGAGGCATCGTGAAACAAATTCTACTACAACCTTATTCATACCCACCCACTAGTGATATTGTCTGAGGTCTTGGTACATCTTCTCCACTCTAGGATGTACTGCTAGAGGGGAAGTGTGAAACTCTCTCAGCACTTCTTCTTGCAGCGCAACTGGTACCATGGTACATCCCCTGAAGAAGATGACGTTCTCTCCTCCTTCAAAAAATCCATCAAGCGCCTGCCCTATGGAAATCTGAGCACGTCACGTCTCACAGTCAGCGTCCCCACGCTGTGCCTCTCTTACCTACTGAAGTAGTGGAGGAGTAACTGTGAGGGACTTTAGAAAAGCTACCCCATCTCTATTCATGAAGGATATCTGAAAAGCGGATAACTGCTCCATCGCCTCTCCAAGTAGCTGAATGCCCGATCTCCTGCTGAGAGCATTAGTTACTACATTCCCATTTCCTGGAGTATAGACTATCTAAAAGTCATAGTCCTGGAGGAACTCATGCCATTTTCGCTGTCTCAGGTTCAGGTCCTTCTATGAGAAAATGTACCTGAGACTCTGGTGGTCAGAATAGACTGTAAAGCACTCGCCCATTAGATAGTGCCGCCATATCTTCAGGGCGAAGACCACTACTGCTAACTCCAGGTCATGGGTAGCGTAGTTCTGCTCATGTTGCATCAACTGGCGTAAACCATAGGCGATTACAGCTCGCTCCTGTATCAGGAAACACTCGAGTCCTATCCCTGATGCATCACAGTAAACTACATACCCCACACCCTCCTCCGTTTTCCTCAATATGGGTGCACTGGTCAATCTATGTCTCATATCTTGAAATCTCTTATGACATCTATCTGACCATAGGAAGGGTTTCCCCTTCTTAATAAAAGATAAAAGTGGTGCTGCAACTCTGGAGAAGTCTGGAACAAATCTCCGATAGTACCCAAGTAGACCTAGGAAACTCCACACCTCCGTCACGCTCTTGGGTGGCTCCCAAGAAAGTACTGCCTCAATCTTCATAGGATCCACCGCAACTCCCACCTTCAAGATGACGTGCACCAAGAAGTGAACCTCTAGAAGCCAGAACTTTCACTTCGAAAGATTACCATAAATCTGCTTCTCTCGGAGTGTGTCATGTACAACCCGCAAGTGGTAGGCGTGGTCCTCCTCGGTAGTGGAGTAAATCAGTATGTCGTCGATGAAGACTATGAAAAAATGATCGATGTAAGGCTGGAAGATCCTGTTTATGAGACTCATGAACAATTCTGGTGCATTGGTTACACCGAAGGGCATAACCAAGAACTCGTAGTGACCATACCGACACCTGAAGGCTGTCTTCTGCACATCCTCATCTCGAACTCTGAGCTGATGATAGCCTGACCTCAGGTCTATCTTCAAGAACCATCGTGCTACCTTGAGCTGATAAAATAGGTATTAAATCCTTATAAGTGGGTACTTGTTCTTTACGATCACCTGATTCAGGAGATGGTAGTCGAAACATAGTCGTAAGCTACCATGCGCCTTCTTGGTGAATAAAATCAGAGAAGCCCAGGGTGAAACACTGGGTCGGATGAATCCCTTTCCTTGTAAGTCCTCTAGTTGTACCTGCATCTCATGAAGCTCAACGGGAGCCATCTGATATAATGGAGTAGATATCGGTGTTGTCCCTGGGTATAGGTCAATGTAGAATTCTACCTCTCTATGAGGAGGTAGTCCTGGAACATCATCAGGAAAACCATCCGCATACTGATCCACCACAACAGGAAAACTCAGACTCCGAGCATCAACCACTCCTAGGATGAGACTAGCCTAGTTATGTGTGATCGGATGCCCTCTCCTCTGCGTAAGTCCATCCTATGCTGCAAAGTCTCCCTTCTCTCCGGTGAAGGTGAACCTACTCCCATCTGTGCGGACACACCGCACTTTGTGGCTAATACAGTCGATCTGGGCATGGACTGTAGATAACCAATCCATACCCAAGATGACGTCGTAAGGCCTCGACCCCACTACAAGAAGATCCCAGATGAAGCTCTTACCTCATAGAGTAATCCCACACTATCGGCACCAGTGCGTAACCATCGAGTCTGCTCCCATAGGAGTCTCTAGCCGTAAGGATTGAGTAGAAGGCTCTTTCGGAATCTCCGAGCTTTGAACAAGGGCAGTGGAAATAAAATAATGACTTGCTCTTGGGTATATATAAACTACAACAAGGGTGGAGTAGACACAAATAGTACCTTAAATCATCTCAGGTGATCCATAGTCATAGGCCTCGACTACCTGGAGCTGAGACTTCCCCTGTCTGCCAGCTCCCTGTGGCCGGGGAGGTCCTCTTAGTGGTGGTGTTGGTAGAGCCTCGAAGCGTCGTCCACCACCCGTTGCTCGGCTAGCTCCTCTGCCTCGTCTGCCTGCTCCCTGCGGACCACCACGGTCGAACCTCTACCTCTACCTGGGAGGTCCCTCCACTGTCTTCTACTCGTCTGCATGGAGGGTCAGGCAGTCACGAGCCATGTGGCCATGCCCGCCGCATGCATAGCACTGCCTGCCCCTTGTATAGCTAGATCTTCTTCGTGTGCCCCGCACATCCGAACCAGTATCTTAAGGTCTCCCACCAGATTGCCTGGTCCTCTTGGACCACTGCGACATTTGTCTACTACCGGCTACAGAAGAATCAGCTATGTGTCGCCCTGCAGTGGGTCTCGCTGATGGCGTCAGCTCAGCAAGATAGCACTCCACAAGAAGGGATCGTTCCAGCACTCCTTCCTGCGTCAGAATGCTGAGGGAGATCATCGAAGCTCCGATCTCATGCCTCATTCCCTGCTCAAAGGTCTAGGCCTGAAATAATGGGTCTCATACCATGTCCGTGGAGTAGCGCGAGAGGTCGGTAAATCTCACCGAGTACTGGGATACTTTCATGCTGCCCTACCACAGATTTAGTAACTCCTGGATGTGCACCACACAGAGGGTGGTTGGAACAAACTTAGAGAAGAAGAGGCTCTCGAAGTCCGTCCAAAGTAGTGATGCCTCAACATGCATCTAAAGAAACAAGCTCCACCATCTACCTGCTGCCGCATACAGGAGACTCGTGGCAAGGATCACCATTAGGTCTGCTGATGTCCCTATTAATCTGAAGACTCTGACGATATCCTCCAGCCAATCCTCAACTGCCTGAAGGTCCATCTCTCCATGGAACCTGGGTGGCCTATATCACTGAAACTCGTGTAACGCACTCAGGCGGCGTGAAATCTCTACTATTGGGGTTGGTAGTATCAGTGGCTCAATAGGTAGTGGTATCGCTGGTGCCTCCGCTATTATGGGGCTCTGCACCGAGGCCTCATCGCTCGGTGAGCTCCCATATCACATGTAACTAGGAACCCTGGATGGCTACCTTCGTGGGGCCATCCTAAAAAGAAACATGTGTTCCGTGGTCAAATGGTATACTTGGTGAGATGACACAAAGTAATCACAAAGAAAAATTTTGAAACACACATGCAATCAGTGTTTTCGATCAATGAGTCGAAAATCAGAAGTCAGGGTCCTGGTGTATGGATATGTCGTCCGCCGCACCAACACTGGACTCCCTGGACTAAAAACCACACTAAATACTCTTAACACTATTGCTTCATAGAGAAGAAATTATCAGAGTCTAGAGTTCTGAGGTAGAACTGATTGCTCTGATACCAATTTGTCATGACCCTTCCTCAGGGCCCGCGCTTTGACTACCCAAGCCCACCTTCCGTAGGCCAGGGGATGGCAACTAGCACTAAAGTTGTAAATCCCGGTAAAAAGGGAAGGCATTAACTTTATAAAAAAACAAACACAACCGAGTATGCATGTGAATTAAACACTAAGTAAAACTGAGTACAAAAGTAGGTGCTGGAAATTAAAAGGGCCAGTATACAAACCCAACTGAAAGTATAGTACAACTGAGAAAGAAAGTACAACTACTGTAAAGTAAAGCAGCAACCACCGAGTCGTCCTATTCGAATCCCACATGAAGGGTGGGTACAGATAGTCTCGTCGGTACCTCGAGTATGTCCGTCCACTCCGTGTACGTCCCACCAAGTGGTCTACCTTCAGATACCATCCAGCTCCAAAAGCCTCAATCACGATCAGTGTTGTCCATCATCTGTAACCAACACAACGTAGTGTGGGAATTACCCGTGTAGGGGTGAATATAAAGATACTTAGTAGAGACCCCGAGACCCTCTAAGGTCTACCAGAATCCACAAAGGATAAACCAAAAAGCAAAGATACAAACAAAAAGTATCAACCAACTCTACTTAGGTATATTCGCATACATATACATAAGTCATCAATCTCAGTTCGGCTCCAACTTCTGAGCCCAAGCACAATCCGGTCCACACAGGAAAGAAGACAATCACATCAATGATAATGATTGAAAAACAAGACTCAGCTTACACAGGTATACTACTCACGAAGTGGGGTGGAAATGATTAGATGTAGCCTCTAAATCATCTCCTCTGCCGAACCCATGTAGGATCCAAGTACATAAGTCATCGCTGCCGAACCCACGTAGGATCCAAGTACAGTAACCATCGCTGCCGAACCCACGTAGGATCCAAGTAGAGCGTCATCGCTGCTGAACCCACGGAGGATCCAAGTATAGTCATCCTCACTATCGAACCCACATAGGATCCAAGTACAGTCTTCATCATTGTCGAACCCACAAAGGATCCCAACACAATAGTCGTCGTAGTCGCAGCCATTTATAAGGTTCTTGTACACAGCATGATCGATTCCAAGAGGGTCCGCTCCTCGAGTAAAGGGGGTCGATACATCAACTATCAAGAAGTCCAGAGTTGATGTATCCTAAAGTTCGGTCTCATGAAAAGGAACTCAATGCGACAGACAATACGTCAATCAGACGCACGGTCTGAGAGATATTGGCCTTTTCATTCCAGGGGCCCGGTTGTAAATATTCTCGTTCCAAACCAAGCCATTTACCAAATTTGTACAAGACTCACTTAGAGTATCGCAAAAGGGCCGCCTCATCAAAAGGATCCCAAATGCCACAGACGGCGCGTCGATCAGAAGTGCGGTCTTTATGTTATTTACGTTTAAGTGAATAACAGGTCCTGCCCATTAAGCCTAGTGGTCTAGCGGGTCGGGTCACCCAGTTTTGGTGGGTCCGACCCGGTAGGGGTGTCATACCGGCCCAAAGATTCACGTGGCCCAGTCTGAGGGGCGTGGCCCATCTCGAAGAGGGTGCATCCCGACCCGATGTGGCACGACCCATTCTGATGGGGCAGAGCGCGGCGCGGCCCGGCGCGACCCAGCTCGGCCAGGCGCGACACGGCGCGGTGCGGCACAGCTGGCTTGGCCCGATGGCCGAACGGTCTGAGGGGGGAGGGGGGCTCGGCTACCCAAACCGTCGACGCCAATAGGCGCCACCCTCCCTAACCGGCCGAACTTCTGGTGCAAGCGGCCCACACGGGCGGGATGCGGCTCTTCCGGCGCGGCGCCCTCCTGGCGCCGCGGCTCTGCTCCGCCCGGCCGGCTGACAGGCCGGCCTGTCCTTCCACCGAAGCAGCCCGCAGAGCGGGCCATAGTTCCTTCCGCAAATCCGGCGCGACGAATCCGGCTTCCTCCACCGCATCCCCGACACGGTACGATGACGCCGTTCTTCTTCCGCTGTGGTCCTTGACCGCGACTTTATTTGCATGTTCGATGGAAGACCTTGTGCCACTGACCCCTTCCGTATTCCACCTTCGGATGCCGATTCCAAAATTAAACAAGATCAAACAGAGGGTCGTCGAGCCGTCTTCGTTCGGCCCGTGCCCTCCGCATTAATTGATAGCAATAGGACGGACAAACAAAGATGTTTAATGACAAATAGGGCACAATTTTAATCCATTAAAATTGAACTTAAATCCCTACCTCGATAATTGACGTCGCAGGTCGGGCATCGCAGAAGACGACGTCGCGTGGAGAGGATTAGTAGATGACGTTAGAGTGCGTCCGAGGAGGAAGCAGTGTCTCCTCACTTATTGCAGAGAAGATAAAGGAAGGTGCATTGTCGTTCTTTGTGGAACCGAAATTCTTCGTCGAAGAAGACTTCGTTCTTCATCGGAGAGTCGGTGTTCCTCAAAAAACTCATGAACTCTCCCCAATTATCCTTAACACAACGAATTCCCTCTAAAAATAAAATAATAGTATAATGCAATTATTTTATTAACACATGAAATTTAAAATACAAAAATTCAATCAACTCATTAATTAATTGTAGAGGTTGAATAAATGTGTTGGCAATTAATAAAGAGAGGGAGAGGAGGTGAAGAGATCTCATTAATATTAGGATAGTTGTCAACATTAAACAATGGTGTTTAATGGGGGTTTATGAGAGTTATGGGAAGTTCACGGGTTTAGGTCACATGTGGGCCCCACCCCACAAATATCCTCTCATGGGAGGTTATATAGGTGTGTGCCCCACCATTAACTCCCTTTGGGAGGATATAACAACAAACCATAAAAATAAAATTGTTATACACTAATTTTATTTATTTTAATCTAATTTTCCAAATATTAATTATCAACCCTCTTAAAAAGCAACTACAATAAAGGTCCCCTTAAGAAATTACCGGTGCTGCGAGTTCATCGGTTCCCTTAGATTTCAATTCCAAGCATCAGTTCAAAAGATAGAAAAACCCCCTCGTTCGTTTACTGAACATACCCAAGAAAAACTTTGGAAATTGATTCTGGGCACACCGTGGCTCGGAATAAAGTGTCGTCAAAAGCAACAGACTCATAAAATTCCAAAGTATTTAAGAAAAAATTTTCCTTGAAATTTCCGGGTCTTAAAATTTTTATTTTATTTTTCCAATATATTATGGGTATCATATATGATATATAGTTTTCTAAAACTACTAAATTGGTGGGTACCTTGATATTTCAATCTTATATCTATGCTAATTTAATAAATCAAGGGGAGCAAATTTGGGCTTTTGGGGTCAGGGTGTTATAGTTGGTAGCATATGAGGTTTAATAGAAACCTTGGAAACTAAATTTAGAAAAACATAGATTAGGGATCATAACCCAAAGATAGAATTTGAGGATAAGTATATAATAACATCCTAAAATTTGGGTAAGGTATAGATTATGTGGGTCTTCTTAGAAATACATCCCCGTCTAGATACTACAAGTGGACGTGATTCTGGAACATATATTCATAGGGGTAAAAACTCCCACAAGGTGCATCGGACTAGACTTGGCATATATTGGATCATGACAATGAGACTTAAATTGCAACTGGTTTGAAAATACTAAGGGATAAAATTAGTATAATTCACATTTTATTTAAAAATAATTAGGAAGGATTTAAAAGTAAAAATATCCCCAAATAAACCATGTTGATGATTATTTGATTAGCTATAAATAAAATTTTCAATTTACCTTATGTATTTTACTAGTTTTGGGATAATACATTACATTTTATAATGATATGAAATAATTTAGTGCATGTATCCATTTAGAAATGGTGCATATCATAAGAAACATGAACCTCACCAATATACATGATCCAAAGAGTAACAAGGGTCATATATTTTATATCCTTAGGCCAATATTTCAAAGGAAAATAATCTCCCAATAATTCTTATCATTTGAGGAAATAATATCATGCGATAATTAGATGGGTAAATAATTTCCCATGTCCTTTGGATTCTATGTAATATATGAAAATAAACAGATGGTAGGTCAAAATATGTGTTAAGGGAATAAGGGAAATAAGTATTTTTACACATGGGATAATTGTGGATAGAAACACCCAAATACTTGATTTATGGAATGAGTGTTTGTTATTAGTGTGGATAAAATTCCAACGTGAAATTCTTCCACTATGAGGAGACAAGACAATACAAAAATCAATGTCTCGTGAATCAAAAAAATACACCCAAAAATAGTATAATAGATAAATATTAAGATTATTCTACTACCATAGGAAAAGAAGAATGATAAATGTGATTATGTTTAAATACACGAATTATGTAATTTTAGTATCCATTCAATGATGTACTAGTTATAAGTACTATGGACTATATGAGGATTTTATTGATCTATTTTTTGTTAGGGATTTGAAGTCATATGTTGAATGGTGCCAAGAAAAGATATTCAGTTGAAAGTAATATTTTTTGGAAAACACATGGTTGAAGGAAAAATAACCCTTAACATGTCTCTGTTGTTGAGACAAAGATGTTTGGATTAATATATTATTGATATGAATAACGTAAATTAGATACCACTAACTACTATGGAAATTATTCTAATGTATTGGATAATAATATTTTAGAAATATTAACCATTTGTGAAATGGTTTAAGTAGGTATTTGGAAAATGTTTTAGAGGTTAATGTAAAAGATCACCATATGATGAATCATGTTCTATGAAATTATGTATAAATAGTGATAGAAAAAACCATTGGATAAGATTTTGTTTATGTAATAGAAACATATATTTACTAATAGAGTGAAATAATTCATCAGCTATAGGAAAAATGTTCTTGAAACAAAAATTTTGTCCTATTATCATCATTTTCATATCATATCAATGAACCTTCCATAATTGTTTTTAAGGATTTATGGTTATTAACTTTTATCTGACCATGTTCTCTATCACTCTCCATCTTTACTTGATTGTTATATTTTTTATGCATTCACATTTCTATTTCCAACCTATGTTCTCCTATTAGGGAACCTAGTTATGTGACCATAGTACATGAATTTATCTTTTATTAAGAACATGTGTTATTAACTGTATTAACGATGTGGTTTTTTCAAAAAAATTACTTTCAAATATCAATCCTATGATTACCGAGATCAATTTTGCATTTTGGGGAAGCAATTTATTTAAGGTGGGGATAATGTAACACCCCAAGATGTTTTAATATTTCCCTTTTAGAATTAATTGAATTTTTGTTCCTAGATTGATTTATAATAAAAAAAAAGTTAATATTATATAAAAATAATAATAAATTTTATATATATATACATGGAACATCGAGGTTAGCTTGTGCTTCACGCAAGACGGACTTTTCTCGATGGTTTGCATAACACGCAAGAACGAGTTTTAACAAACAATAATATGTTATTAAAAATATTATTATTTATTATAATAAGATATAAAATAGATATTATGATGTTGGTTTTTAATATTATTAACTACTTTAAAAAAATAATTTTTTTAATTCATTGGTTATAAAATATTTATAAATGAATGTAAGAAATAATTGAATATAAAGGAAATGTTTTTATAAAAATTACTTTTATGCTCGCAAATGAGTTTTATCATAATAAATTGAATTAATTACTATTAGGTAATGATATTATTGAAATACATATTTTATATATTCAGTAAAATATTTTTGACATTCATTGAATATTTTTGATAGGCATAAGATACGAACAAATCCAATATTACACATAAAAACCTATATTTTTATAAAAGTAGTTAACCGCCTTTTAATAGAAAAATATTTTAAATATAAATTTTTCAAGTTTTTTAAATTTTATATCTAAAAATAATATTCATTTTTAAATTAGAAAATAATAATTATGTTAGGTTTAATTTTTGGCGATGTTTCATTTTTTGATGAATAATGAACAATACTGATTTTTAATTCAAAATTATTTTTTATATAATTTATTTATAAGGTTAAATTATATTTAAAATTTATATTAAATTATAATTATATAAATTATAAATCATTTAATCCAAATTATGTCATTGGGATTAATTTAATTTTGATATTGGATATGAAAACTTAGCAAACTTTTGAAAATATTTACTTTAAAATCCCTCTTTATCGTCCCGTATGCGAGATTAATTTTAAATTAATTTCTACCAATTATATGATTTGAATTTTGAAAACTAGAATAAATTTTTAGAATAGTAATAATATTCAATTTAATATATGGTCAAATTATTTTTTTACCAAAAATATTAGTGAAGGTAATTAAAATTAATTACAACGATTAAGAGGAAAATCAGCCTAAGAGGGGAATAAACCATAAACTTAAGGCCCTAAATGACCTATAAACTTTCCCAAAAGACAATTTATGGCCAAATTAAGACCCTATGATCACATTTATCTAATATATAACATACACTTTAAAGGGGGAAAATGTTGGTGAAATTCTCTTTCCAAAATTTACAAGAATGCCACTCCTCCTCTACTATAAAAAGGCACTCACCCTCCCACTTCCTCACACCTCTAAATCCCATTGGCTCACAAAATTTATTCTCTAATAATATCAAAAAATACCTCCCATAAACCTATAATCCATTTTTTTGTGTATAAATCCATCCAAGAAATCCCTCTGGTGTAAACCAAAAGGGAGTCACCTGATTAAGAGGTAACGATTTCCAATGATCACTTTTCATTCATTAGGTTATCCAACCATTAAATAATTTTTATATCATGATTATATAACAACATAAGTATCATAAATATACTAATATGTTGTTATATTAAATTGTTTGCCTACAATTACTCACATTTACATATAAGGGGCAATTAACATACCTTTCGTGTACGACGAACTACTGTGTCGCGAAATGATGATTATTCATTTTTCTTTTACCACCTTTAATGGTTGGGAATTATGATGGAAAATATGTTTATATATGACATATATTATATATATAGTGTCTTTATTATTTTTTAATTCTTATATAAAACATACCTTTAATCTTTCTATTTTTTGGGAATACGATAACATCATTTGTGGAAGTGTGGACTACTGCCTCCTCGAAGTAATGTGATTCATTCACATCATACATGAAATGTAAAAATGATTGTTTGAATTAAAAATATGTGACATAAATTAAATCTATATGAAAATAATTACATAATTAAACTTTTTGAAATATAATATATCATTTTATTTATTACCCTTTTCACATATTAAAAAGTGAGGATGTCGGTCATGGACTTGTGGACTACTACCTCCTTAACACAATGTGATTAATTTTACACAACAATAATTATATATAAGTATATATGATTAAATAAAATAGTATTTATTATATAATTATCATTTTATAAATATATAATATTACATATCTTTCTTCCATAATAATCATTGAAAAATGGAAACGATACTCATGTGTATGTATGGCCAACCGTCTCCATGATTGTAACGTTGGTTCATTTTTCATAAATATATTTCATGATTGGTTTTAAAAGTATAATTTATGTATAAAAATGATAATTATTTCATAATTTTTATTTTGGATATTTTTATTTAATGAGACCTTTGACCATAGTTGACCTACCAAAGTCATTTTTGACACATTAACCAAATATAATCAAAACACCTGACGAAAACATAATTGTTTAAGTAGTTGTTTACAAAATTTTATTAAGTGAAATAAAAGTAAGTTTGAACATGAAAAATACTATTAATCTATTAAATAATTAACATATGTTTATTATCCAGTAATATAAAGACACACGTGACAATTCAGACCCAAGGTAAGGGATTTTGTGTCAATTTACATTCTAATTGTTATGACCCAATTCACTTTTATATGGTGTATATAATTACCTTGGACATGATATATCATGAATATATTTTTTATCAAGATATTATATGTTTTATTTAATTTTATTATTTCATTGGCATTATGATTCAATTGTTTCAAAGTGGTATGTGACACTTTGGAGTGTTTAATAATTATTTTCATAAAGAATGTTTTAATGAACATTAAATGATATTTATATTAATTAATGTCAAAAACCCTTGTTGTTACTTATCCTACACTGTGTAAATATTTATAAATCCATATTACTTATTCAATAAATATTTTTGGTAAGGCATATTTTTTATTAATTTAATCAATTATTCGATATATGGAATGCTTTGGATTGGTAATGATGGGTGGGGGCCAAGATTTATATAGCCCCTCAATGCATCAATAGGTTCTAATGAGACAAATAATTTTAAAAAATTAAAGACATCTTGTGAAATGTCTTAAGGGGATAGGTTTTCATGTACCTAAGACATTGTGCCAAATAATTATGAATTTTATTTATAGATATTTTAGTTATTATTATTTTTATCCATGATATTTTTATATAATAAAATCATTAGATTTATTTCATTATCAGTTTATTGATTAAATGGAATGTGTTTTAGTTTCTTACAATCCCATATTAATTATTCCTTTTCTATTTTTTTAATGGCATTTGTTATCAGTTATTTACCCTACCATGTTGATTTATTATCATAAAATAATTATTGCTTCTACTTTAATTACCTTTACTGAGAATTTTAGATAAACCTTATCATGTTTCCTTTTTCTTAGTTATAAATATTATTCCTTTAAATGAGTTTCAAGGATTCTATTTATTTAATTTTATTATGTATCATGTTTTTGTTTTCTTTTGCCAATGTCTTATGGGTATCATGTATGTAATCTAGTTTTTCAAAACTACTAAATTGTTCGGTACCTTGGGATTTGAAAGTTATATATATGCCAATGTAATAATGTAAGGCATTGAATCCTAGATTCTAAGGTGAGGTTATTAGAAAAAGGATTAATAGATAAATCATAACATAAACTATACAAAAAAAACAAAATTAGAGTTTTCTAATATTAAACCACAAGGATAATGTAATGATTAGGGAATTATTTTAACATGTGACCGTATTATAAATAAAATTATAAAAAACACTAAGAGACCAATTAAATTGTAGATAAAAAATTATTTAATTTATGAATCCATATAAGTGTATGAAAGATGATATAATATTCCCCATGTTTTATTATAATAAAAGGACTCACCATAGTCTATGGTTACAACATGATCCCTTTTAATCATTTTTAAGAACATATATAAAATCAGTAATATTTTTGTTCATAAACATTGAGAATATTTGAAAGGTTATTTGTAAAATTATTTCTAAATATATCCACCAACATCCAATTTTTCTTCTTCATCATCACCTAACTCATCTTCCTCAGTAGATTCAACTGATGTAGATAACATAGAGTATTTAGTTGAGTTTCCCCATTTCTCCTTAAACTCTTTTATCTCTATCAGATTTGACGGTATCTTTTTGGTGTTTGGACCAATTAAGATAAATAACTATATAATTATAAAGTAAAGGATATAGTGAAATTATAAAATATACAAAATTAAGTGGTCACAATATATAAAAAATTACATTTGAATCCCTTTGGAAGGATGTTTCCAAATCCCCTTTTGGAGAAAGTTACAAGGTCTCATAGAATGAAATGAATTACTAGAAATTAATATATGAAGACATATTTGATAACATCAAAAATCATGGTAGGGTGATGTTTAATGAGTTTTATATTATAACAAAGTTTATGTGGTCTAATTCTTCTAAGAAAATTAAAGGGGTTACAGGAGTGAAATAGATAGGATCCCTTGTCTATCATACAAAAAAACACGGAAGAAAAAACATTCTAAATTATTCTTCACAATATGATACCAATAAAACATTAACCTTTAAATTTTATAAACAATAATGTAGAATATATATCCTATTATCATGAAAAAACTTTCTAAATATATTCATCCATATTTTATCAAATCTATTAATTGAACAATATGTAGTAAAAAGCATCAAGAAATAAATAAATAAATAAATAAAAGGTGACTATAATTTTGAATATGAAACTAAATAATGAAATGACGAAAATTTTAAATTCAATATTAAATTTTTTTTCTTACTCTCGGATCTATAATGTAAGAATCAAAAAATTATACACAATTTCAAAATAAAATTTATTTATAAAAATCAATAATTAAATACCGGATATGAGAACATATTTTAAGTATTTTGGGTTTATGACTTATTTAGTCTCATTAAATGCGAACAAACCCAACATTATTATCATGTCCTTTCACTTAATAAACAATTTACACCCATTCTTAACACCCTCCTAAGGATCCCATAAATTGATAAAGTTAACCAATGATAAAAAAATAGAAGGAGGAAATCTTGAGGAAAGAAAATCAAGATGGATGGTGAGACAACCTGATGAGAACCAAATTGAGAGTTCATTCGATTCATCCTCTGATCCTTCTTAAAGAGATCATGAAAATGCATTTATTCCATGTTTCTTTTAACCATAAGTAGAACTAGAAAATATATTGGTAAAAATAATTAGATATCAAATAAAAAAATTACAAAACTAGATTACAAAAAACAAACCAATCTCTATGATTTTGATTCAATATCCTAAAGGAACTGCTAATACGGTATTAGTAAATCCATAATTTTTGGTTTTATAGTCTTTAATTTTGAATATTGGAGAATAAAAATTGAACTATGGACACATGGAACTATAAATATTTGACTACCATAACATATTTTCCCTTTTATTTTTTATGCATTCACACAATATTTAATCGATAATTTAATTAAATAATTTAATAGTAATTTGATATAGAATTAAATTCATGAATGAATTTAATATTTAATATATCTCTTTTAAATATGTTGGTAAATGAAGCAATTTAAAAACCTCAATGTAAAAAATAATCTTTTTTTATAATTTAAAAAATATATATATTTCAAATATAATAACTTTTCAATAAAATTAGTTCTATAATCTTTAATTGGGTATAAATAATAACATAATAATCTATGAGAAGAATAAATAATATTCATAATATTGATGAACCATTTATCAATAAATAATGAAGTAAAAAAAATTATATGAAAAATATTAGAACAATTTATAAGAATAATTTAAATAAAAAATTTATAGTTATATAGGCCATTAAATAAATACTTGTTTTTAAAAGTAATAATGTATATTAATAATGAAAAAAATAATTTAGAGGAATAATTTAATATTTGTTTTAAAATATAAAGTCTGTTATTATTAAACCTTTCATTGAGGTATAATATTTCATCCTATGATTATTATGGAAATAAAATTCAATGTTTTGGAAGAAAACCTACAAGTGACTGTTAGGGAGGGATGATTCTAGTTACTAGGAGAATATACATCGATATAGATAAAACTATTAAAAAAATACTATTCGTTAGTAAAAAATTTACTTAAAAAAAGTTTCACTGTATAAAGTAGAATTGTGACTAAAATCCATATAACAGAATCCTTTATGGGTAAATAAAAATATAAATTGTACATATTTCAATAATTTTTTAGGAGAGAAATACGAATTGTATGAAAAATATTTTTAATATAGTTTGATTTACTAATGGTTTTTATTTGAAATAAAACAAACTAAAATATCCATAAAAATGAGATAGATAAAAAAATAACAAAAAATAGGATTAGTTTGAATACACTCATTCAAAAATAATTAAAACACTTTTCCTTTATGATAAAGTAATTGAAAAATAAATTGTTTATGATTTTTCTTTGTGAAAATAACTTCAAAAAAATTTCACAAGAAAACAAGTTAAATAACTGGTAGAAAAATAGTTTTCCAATAAAAAGTATGGAAATATTTTTTAATAACTTCCTACCATAAGTGAGAAGTGTTATAATAATTTTTCAATAAGTGATGTCAAACCAAGTCTTAGTTTATAAGAAACTACATAAAAAATCTACAAATATTCAGGTAGTTAAGCTTCCCTGACATAAATTTTGAATAATGAGATAAAAAGGGAAAAAAGATAATAAATCATTGGTGAATTACTTGTCACACTAAGAGAGGAAAATTTCCATCAACACACCTTTTATTAAATAGATATAGTAATAGAAGAAACTACTTAATACATGAGAGATATATATATTATTCTAATTTTAGATAATATACATGGGAGCATTAGTATACTTGAAAATAAATTTTATAATGATCTCAAATATTTAATCTTCGTAATAATGTTTAATGAAATTTGTGGAAAAATTTCAAGAATTCTCAGAGTAAATGGATAAGAAAAGGATATTAATGATAAAATAGTTGTAATTTGTTTACAGTTAAATCATGAGTCCAATTGTATTCCCACAAAATAATAATTTAAGATTAGTTTAAGTGGTCACATAACATGCAAAAAAAATCCATGTAATTAAATTAAACATTATTTTTTAAATATGTATTTGATAATTTAAAATTTATAGATGTGTAATTAGAAAAGGTGTCTATGTGAATGAAAAGTCTTAAAATGCATTGAAAAATCACAACCCAATAGATTAATATTTAAGTACAAGTGTTTATTATACATAAATATTTTAATATATATAAAATTAAATATCATTAGAATAAAATTTAAAATGTAGATGGAGGTGTATTAGGGTATATGGAAATCAGAGAAAAAAGAGGAGGCAGGTGAATGAGGGAAAACATAGGAAATTTAAGTGAATCAAAAGTTTTGTAATCAAATATAGTAAACATAATAGAAATTAATGAAAATGGAATATAAAGAGAAAAAAGGAGACCAATTAATAGGAGAGTAGATAGAGAATGACTATAGAAAATGAGGGATTGACATGGAGTGGAGAAGAATAAGGACAGTTAATTGTAATAATGAACATAAATGGGGAAGGGGATGGAAGTTAGAAATCTATATTAAAGGAAGGAACATATAACCACATAACATCTGTTATGTTTTTGAAAAAATAACTACAAGAGTCTTAGTCAGACCGCTAGGGTTTTTAGGGGATTAGGAGAAAATTGATAAGCATAGTAAAAGATATGAGAGTTATAGGTAGTGATACAGATTGAGGTGATGAGATAGTGGTGGAGTAAAGATGAGGAAGAAATGAGAGGTTTAAGGGTGTCTGTATAAATGGATTAGGGATAAGGGAGATTGTAGGTAAAGGATAAGTCAAGAGAAAAGTGTGTTTTTTATAAATTTTATTTTTTTTGTTTTTAACAAATGTTAACTCTAATTTGGACAATCATTTTATTTTTAAACTAATTAGTTTTTTTACTTTTTAATTAATTCAAAAAAATCCATGTTATTGTCACTTAATAAATTATTTTAGAATACTATTATAAAAAATAAATCAAAATTCATATTATAACTTATTTATTATTATAATAAATAATTATTTTAATTGGAAAGGTATAATATTGTAGATGATGATATTTTTCAATTTTTTAAATTGATGTGCTTATTATAAGGTAAAAACCCATAAATCATATGTTATTTGTTCATTTTTTTAAATATTGTCTCGTGAAAATGTGTATTTATAATTTTTTGTTGTTTTTTAATATTATAGTGTATTTAAAAAATTTTGGAATTATATTTTTATGTTAATTATTTCATGATATATGATTTTTTCAAGGAGAAATGTAAAACATTTTTTATTTTATTATTATTATTATTTTGTTATTTTTTTAAAATGAAACATGTTTTTTTTCATTTTTA
This sequence comes from Viscum album, assembly GCA_963277665.1. Taxonomy (NCBI): domain Eukaryota; kingdom Viridiplantae; phylum Streptophyta; class Magnoliopsida; order Santalales; family Viscaceae; genus Viscum; species Viscum album. Next base: position 723,622,097 of record OY728165.1, read on the forward strand.
TTAATTTTTTATCTAAAATTAGGATCAAAATAATATTTTTTGTTCTTAAATAAGTTTATTTTAATATTTTATTTCATTATGGGTAAAAAGATTCATATTTATAGTCAACACTACATAGGGAGAACTAGATAAGCTAATGGTGAACGCAATTCGACATTAAATACATAAAATTAAAAAATAATATTCTGAGGCCTAAGTCAATATTTATGATTTTGAACCAATTTCCTAAAAGAATTGAAAATACTATATCTTCAAACCTTTAATTTCGAGGTACATAATCTATAATATGGAAGATTTTAGAATAAAAAAAATTACAAACACATAGTATAATGTGTTTTCATTTAGTAATATTTCCCCTAAATTTTATACTAGATTTAATTGATATTTTAAATAAATATTTTGACACTAATTTAAAATAAAATTAAGTGCATGAGTGAATTAAAACTATAATATATCTTTATGAAGTATGTTTTTAAGGAATAAATTGATAAATCACATTCTAAAACATTATTTTTATATATAAAAAATGATATCGATTTCAAATATAATAACATTTCAACAATATAAGATTTGTAATATTAAATTGTACTTAAATTATAACATGGTAATATATGTGACAAATAATGCAGATGAATAATGTATATGAAAAATTTAATGGAATAAATTTTAGATAAATAAGGAAGATGAAAATTTTACATAAATTATTTTTAGGAATAATTCATCAAAAATAATACCTGGATAGCTTATAGGAACAATTTTGTGAGAACCTATTTTTTCAGTCAAGTATGGATCCTTTAAATTTTGGTCTAGTTCTATTTAATGGACCTAATATGGATGCATAATGAGTTCATGGAGGTCCCAAGGGTGTCTTGGGTTTGTTCAGAGCCCAAAACCTGACCTTTTAAGAGAAAATGGACTATTGAATGGTTAGTTTAAACCATGTGAGGTAGTATGCATAGTTCGGTTAAACCGTGCGGGGTTGGATAGTGAGAAAGACAAGGGCACACAATTTTTTCTAACCATGTGATTTTGGCCGCACAACCATGTGATATTGTCTATAATTTTAATACAGATGTTTCACTCAATTGATGCACAATTTCCCTAACAGTGCGTCCTAACCATGCGAGTGCCCCTTCGAACAGATACTCGTGTATGGTTTATGCACAGATTGTCCAAACTATGTGGCCAAACTGTGTGTAAAGTAATTTTGGGTGAAATGATTGTTTTTTTCATTAAATGAAATGATTATGTTTTCTTCTCCTCTCATTTCTCTCTCCAATGGACAACAACCTCTCTTCTCCTTCTTTTTTAGCTTTTGAAGGGCTAAACTAGGAATCAAGATAGGTCGTCTATCTAGAGTCTGAATCGATTTCTGTTTATCTCCTTGGATCGACACCGGTATGTTCTAAATTCATTTTAATCTTTAATTGTTCTTATTTCTATCAATAATGCTATTTAGATGTTGGATAATGTGCCCCAATTTCAGGTCATTGATCTGTTCTTTAGATATACTCAAATTTAGGCCGAACAAGAGGATAATACTGGATGAGGATATTTATTTGAGTATGAGGTAGGTGGTCTAAAACTCATTCATCAATTCCCTTCATTTTATAAATTTTCTTATAGTCACACCAATTTGATTGGGCATGATTTTTTGAATTTATACATTATTATTGTAGTCATTAGAACCATTTTCTAAGACCCATTCAATATGAATTAATATTTATTAGTGGCTATGTACACAACTACAACCAACCCATGTAGGGTGATGTTCCATAATTGGTTTTTTAGTGTTTTGACATGTTTGAGCCATTGTTCGGGTGTGCCTCATCCTTACCCTTCTAAGGTTACCCCTCATAGTGATGAATTACTATTGTAATATAAATGAGTATCCCATATATTTGATGTGCCACTTGACCCACCTAAGTTAAGTGCCTCACTCAATTAATCAATCTTAATTTAATTAGAAAGTATATTGTACATGTATGATTTAGACAATTTGAATGGAAATGAATGTCAGTTTCATATGGAAACACCCCTTTCCACTCATAATGGAACGTAGTGAATTGAACCAAGTTAAAATATTATGAATTAAATGGAATAATTAAATAGTTACATGCACAATTTGCCTTTTCACACTAATGGAAGGCAATGTATTGAACCTTATGATATATTAAATGGATTGTGAACTAAATGTCCTAATTAATGAAATGAATAAAATTTAAGGTGCCTAATTATTCATATGGACCATGACATATCTCTAGGGGTGTTCAGTCTCAAGTAAGTTTTTAGATTCTTGAGGTAATTCCTTGATCCCCTGTGGACTCCATTCCGATTCAAGGATGTCAGTTTCCTTGGTTGATAGCCACCTTGGAACCTGATCCTTGTCTATTAGTGGATTCTCAATATGAAACCACAAGATCCCTTATTTACTGTTATAAGATGCCTTGGATACACTCCTTCGATACATCATGGTTTCTACAAACATGATGCGCGTTTATTATATTCTTGGGGCTATCCATATATTATCTTGTTTTACCTTGGATGTATTTGTTGGACTCAGTTAGATCATACTATTGTGGAATTCCTTGGATGATCCTCCATAGACTACACTCTTACCCTTTATCTAGGATGTAGTTATTACAGAGTTGGAGGCCCTCCTAGTCTAGGTTTCCTTGGTTGTTACCTTGGAACCCTTTTACATTATAATCATCATGGTTTCCTTGTTACGTCTTGGAACCACTACTATTATTATCACAGGGTGATGTTAGTGATGGCTATACCTCAAGTGAACTTTTTATATAAATTTCATCTTAATTAATAAATGATCTATTTATATATTCATACACCAACCAAGTAATGACATAGGTACTTGGGTATTTACATTGTTGTACTACTTTACTTTTATATATGAATTCTTGTGCACTATTTTAGTTTATATTACATGGACATGATGTTATAGACACCATTGGTGGTGGACTAATGAGATTTATATCACACCCTATCAGGGAACCTTTGGGGACTGGTAAGACTATATGTATACAGGTGTTGACAAAGGGAAGTGGGTAGCTTCAAACAAATGATTACTTGTTGGTTTAGGATGGAGCTAATAGTAGATGGCTGAGTTGGATCTCAGGATGCTTGGGATATTTTTTGATTCCTTTGGGCTAATTTTGTATAGAATTATTTTCTTCTGATTGTATACCCATTTTCCAAATTTCTATAGACATGAAATATTACATCATAATATTTTATATATATAAGTTTTTCAATTGATTATTACTTTAATCTCTTTCTGTTGTGTTGTTTATTTATTACATTACTTCTGCTACTTATCTTCTATTTTTTTATATTGATCCACTATGATCCACTCTATTAGTCTGGGCATATTCTCCCCAAATACACACCCCAAGAACTCACTGCTAGTCAAAAACCATTGTTTTCAGGGAGATGTGCTTGAGGTCATGTGGTCCATCGGGCTCAGGGCACATCCTAAGTGACATCCGTGTTCAAGATGTCACAAAGTGGTATTAGAGTGGGTCCTTTATTACATTACTAATTGGAGATAAAAAATTCAATATTAGAAATTCTATGGAACATGGATATAAATTATAATTGGGCATCATGAACCCATGTTCGGGGTAAATTCTCTGTTTCTTGAATTATAATTATTGTTCTCATTTTTCTAATTAAAGATGATATCATTTCACAATTGGGTGACTCACAAGATATGTGGTGTTGATGATTATTATTCTGATTTAGGATCTTATTTCACATTTTTCTTGATGATATGAGGGAAAGGGTCATTGTTACATTCATTACTATAGGCACCTAGAATTCATATGTCATGCATATTTTCATGCCATATAGGTGTATTTAACTGCTTCGTATTGCTTGATATGACTATTATTTCTAAGTTATCCTTTTTTATATATACTTCTTGTTCTTCTTTCTGGTTGATATTGTGTGATTGCTGGTTTAAATTAATGAGGTGTTATAGGCCTTCATGGGTTGGAATTGGTAATTTACCAAGTCAAGCTATTATATTAAAATCAAATGGGTGTAATTTTTAGTGATAAGGAGTTTGGGTCCTGAATCACTGGGAATGTAGATCTATTATTTTTGAACATTGATATATTGTAATAATAAAATAAAAAATGAAAAGTAAAAATTGACTTCTAAAATTTAATGGTTTCACATCCTTATCCCTCTTTGTGATATTTATGAAAGGTAAATCAATGAACCTAGTAATATAATATAAAATTAATGAATAAGATTCTAATAAATGATGAGGAAATGTTTAGTTGAACCTTAATCTACTTGTACCACTATAAACGTATATTTTATAACTTACCAATACTAGGCCTTCTATGTGGGTAGTTGGTGTAGTATACTATGGGTAGTGATCCTTTATTATGTTCAGATTAATCTAGTTTTTTAATCTATTTATTTTAAGCTTGTTCTGAGGTGTGTTCTTGGCATTTGTATACCAATGTTTACACAACATTCCCATGTTGTGCACTAGGAGGGTGCTGATGAACATACTCCTGATGTGGTGTCCCTTGAGCTTCCGGTCTTACCTATAGGAGTTCCACTTGAGGCACTACCTATTATACCTGATTTGGGCATTGAATCATAAGTTCATGATAGTTTCCTATGTATAATGTAGTACATGCATGGTGCACCATGTCCTGTATCTACGATGTCGGATATTACTCATGAGATCCAACTACAAAATCCTACCACCTTCTCAAGGGATGACGGTCCACAAGATGTTTAATCTTGGCTAGAGGTCACCTTGATTATCTTTGATCTCACAGATAAACCTTCATATAGGAGGTTTAATATTTATTCTTACGTTCCACTTGATTCGGCCAAGCATTGGTTGGACGTAGTTACCTAGGCGAGTCTCCATCAGGGCACGATATGGATGAATTCTAAACCACATTCAAGGACTATTTCTTTCCTTTGATGCAGATAGCTAATAAAGCCAGAGAGTTCATGCATCTCAAGTAGGGGTATATGTCATTTATGAAATATTCATCATACTTTACTAAGTTACAATGATTTTTCTCTACTTCTAGGTGGTGATGAGCATTCACATGCTAGACGCTTCAAGGATGGTATTGTGTATTCAGTTCACACTTCAGTGAATGTCCTTCACCTTCTTATGTTCTCTAAAATAGTCGATCTGGATCTTATCATAGAGAACCACCTAAGGGATGGTTATAGTACCAGACATAGAGGACTAACACCACCGAAGGCAAGTAGTTACTTTGGTAGAAAAAAGTGATCTCTCAAGGTTTCTTGTCAGGGCAGTGGCATCCAGAGTACCCTTTATGATAGCTTGGTGGTGTGTCACCTATGTGGAAGATAATGGAATCTGAAGCCTCAGTGTGACAGAGACCCACTGGAGTGCCTAGCTTATATCCTTATGGGGAATATTCAGTGTTTATGTTGAACTTTACCTTAGCTTCTAGTGATAGAGGTTCTGAACCATCTCCACAATCAAGGGCATGTCCTTTTATGCTGCACCAGGTGGGGAGTTAGAGTATCACTAGAAGGACTAGCTTAGGAGGTGGTTGAGTACATGGTAGCCAGACTACTGATTACCAACAGTTCTAGTAGAGTGATGTTGATCATGGTAGTCTAACTATTGCACATGGTCGTGGATCAGGTCAGTTGCATACACTACAGTCGATACCCAAGGATCAGGTATTGGGACTATCTATAATATATGGTACTATTATAGTATCCCCCACTATAGTATCTAATTTGTTTGATATGGGTTATTCTCACTATTTCATCTACCTATAAAATATGGAATGCATTATACTAGAAATACAATATTTGTGTAGTGTAATGACCCTAGATACACCACTTGGAGTATAGTCAGAGGGAATATTCGAATCCAGGATCTTCTCCTTGAGGTAGATAGTTATCCTTTTCTATGGGACCTCTCTGTTCTCAGGATTAAGGGCCTTGATTTCATTCTTGGGATGGATTGGTTTGTTCTATATCACATATTTATATATTGTTATCACTATAGGGTGTTGTTTACATCACCTAATGGTAGCAGTTTTCTACACAAGGGTGAGTGGGATGCCCAAGATACTAGATAAAGACTAGTGCAATATGGGATCGGTGGAGTGACCAACTAGATTTCCAATCTATTCATAGAGTATTTGGTTTCAAATTAGTTTGAATTCCCTCCATTAGTAGATCATTTTAGGGGCGTCTTTCCTGACAATTTTTTTGGATTACCTCCAGCAAGAGAGAGGTAGAGTTTACATTTGAGCTCATTCTAGAAGAATCTCTAGTGTCCATTACTCTATACAGGATGAAACCTTCTAATATCTTGGATCTCAAGTGGATGTTAGAGGATCTAGATGCCAAAGGTTTTATATGGACTAGTAATATCTATTGGGGTTCCCCTATTCATTTATCCTAGAAGGCATATGGGTCCCTTCATCTATGCATAAATTATTGATAGTTGAACTAGATTACAGTCAAGAACTAGTATCCAATACCTCAGATAGATAATCTCTTTGACTAGCTTTGGGAATATAGGGTCTTCTCTAAGATCGACCTGAGATTAGGCTATCATCTGGTGTGAGTCATGCCATCAGACATACCTCATAAAACATTCCATGGATGATTTGTTTTGTATGAGTACATTGTTATGTTGTGTGGAATTACAAATTATTTGACCATTTTCATGGATCTAATTAATAGGTTATTCCACCCCTATATTTATTCTTTTGTAGCGGTCTTTTTAGAAAACATCTTAGTGTACTCTAACACTTTTAGAGACCATTCCATGAACCTTAAGATCGTTTTGAGTACATTGAGAGAGCATCAACTTTTTCTGATATTTCTAAGTGACAATTATGGATTGAAAAAGTTCACTTATTGGGTCATATCATATCATAATCAGGAGTCTTTATTGACCTAGAGAAGGTTAGTGCTGTGGTCTCTTGGGAGTATCCTAAGAACATGTTTGATATATGATGTTTCTTGGGTCTAACTATTTACTCCATGCATTTCATACAGGACTTACCACACCATTATTCAACTCTCAATGGTCTTAAAAAAGGGTGTTTAGTTCTTGTAGTCTTAATCATTCAACAAATACTTTTAGGAGTTAAAAGGGAGTCTTGTCTCGACACCTATTCTCATTCATCCAGAGCCTGACAGGGGAAATAAGTGTTATGTGATACACCATGCATTAGCTTGGGAGCAGTGCTGATGTAGGAGGAAAGTGTTATTGTTTATAGATCTCATTAGCTGATTCCTCATGAGAGAAATTATCCAATGCACAACCTCGATCTACCAGTAGTTGTCCATTCCTTACATTACTGGAGACACTATCTGATGGGTGAGCACTTTGTGGTTTATATGGACCACCAGAGAATAAAATATATCTTTACATAGAATGAATTGAATCTTGGATGGTAAAAATGGGTTGAATATCTTCAGTCCTTAGATTTTGAGTTTTCTTATATACTTGTAAAGGGTAATGTAGTAGCTGATGCACTGAGTTGGAAAACTCAGGCACAAACCGTACGAGACTCCAAAGATGAAGGGAAATTAAAGGCCCTATTTTCTAAGATACATCTATATTTTAATGAAAGTAATGAAAAATTATATCACTCAGACTTGAAAATTACCTCTTCCCTCCTTGAGAAAGTGAAGAGTAGAAAATTTTCATATCCTTAGGTCTTCGTTTTTTGTGATAGTATTCCAGGAGTTGACCCATTTTCAGATTGTTCTGTGGAAAGAGATGGCATCGTACATATACATGGATGTTCTTGGGTTACTACAGATATGAGAGAAGAATTTTTCTATTATTCCCATGCTTCATAGTGGGTAGTTCATATATGTAACACCCCAAGCTTCCACGGTACGTTTCCCTTTGAATAGTGTAGTATCTTGCGTTGTATACAACTTGGCGTTTTAACACACCACGACCAATCAAACTAGCCGTTATAAATAGTCATAACCACTTTTTTAAGATTTATAAATTTTATTTTTCAAAAAGTACTTCATTTTTGAATTTTTTAATATTGAAATTATCTTAGGGTTAATATTAGGTACTTTTCTGAAAACTTCAATTTTTGATGAATAGTGAAAAATACTAAATTTTAAATAAAAACAAATTTTTTTAATAAAAATAATTTAAAGTGTTATATTATAAATTTGAGTGGTTTTAATGTATCATTAGATTATATTTTTATAATTTAATATAATTTAGGTCATTTTATGTAATTTCATATTTAAAATATACAAAAACAAGTGTCAATCTTCTGATAGTGATTATTTCTTAAAAACACACTTTTTTGTTTTGACAATGAGAATTAATTTTAAATTAATTTCTACCACTTCTGTGTTTTGAATTTGGAAAAATGGGTTCCATATTTGGAATCAGGAGGTCCAAATTGTTTAAATATGTAAATTTTAATTTTATACATTATGGCTAATTACTTCGGTAAATATTTTATTTACCATGGTTAAAGGGTAAATCCAGTAAATAATGGTAAAGATAATATTATAATAATATTAAATTATCCTATAATTTGTCATATTCCTATTGGGTGATAAATTTCCGAACATGTTCATCCTTGGGTCGATTTTGGGATCCCTTGGAGCCACTTGGGAGTGATAATGACACTTTATATTAATTAATTTAAAGTAATGAAAAAAATGGGATAAACATATATCTTTTAGTAAAAAAAATTCTAAATGAGGTTACATAAGTTATATTTTCGACTATAAACACTCATTAGAAATATAATAAGATTAATTAAATAATTTTAACATATTTATAAATTTTAGACAATAAATAATAAAATTTATTTATGACACAATGGTGATGCAATAATTATCTTATTAATGAAAGAATCAAATAAATGGTATTATAAATATTAAAATAAATATAATTTCAATGTTTTTATGACATACATGAATTTTCTTGGTGAATATGAAATTTTAGGGTTGATTCAATGTATGTGGTTCTAAGTAATCAAGTTGTAACGACTTTCACAAAAACCAAACACTAAATTGTGTCAAAATTGACACAAATGAGTTTTTAAAACAAATATTATATTATTAAATTATATAATAGTTCTAAAAATATAAATTCAGACAAAGAACATATATAATTATATGTATATCATTAATGAACCACTTTAGGTTCTCTTGGAATTTTACAGTAAGTTTATTCACTAATTATTATAATAATACAAGAATACATGGTAAAAGCTAAACTATTTAACTAAGAGTTAAATATAAAAGATAAAGTTAATATGGTGACTCAAACCTATATAAAACCTCTTGGTTGAGATTTTTTTGACTCTTAACCACCTTTCCCTCTAAATAAATTATTTTTGAGCTATTAGAAACTGAAAATTATTTTATTATAAAAAATATTTCAATCTCTTCCCAAGGTTCCCCTCACCTCTCTTATAAAAGGGCACTTCTCCTTCTTTGAAAATCACACTTCCAAAGACATTTGACTCAGACAAAACCTGATAAAATATCCTCCCAATTAAACTCACTTCAACTTAGAGGAATTAGTTTGATCATAAATCCAACCTAAGGATCCCTTTTGATAAACTCAAAAGGAAATACCTGAAGAAGAGGTAATAATTTCACCACCCTCTTTCAAGTTCTTTTCTTCTTCCACTTCCTCTTTCTTTGTTTTTTATATTCTAAAAAAACAAATACAGTATATACTATAAACTATGATGTTATTATAAAAATGTTACAAGAATATTCATTATTCTATCCATCATATGAATGACAAATTCACAATACATGCGTAAGTACTACTTACCGTCTCCACGTCCTGGTGTAGTTTGTTATTCAAACACTTCATTATTTGTCTGTGTATAATAATGAGTATAAATGATGTAACTAATAAATATAACATGTTAATTATTCTTTATATATGATATACCATCCAATTATATATGATTTCACCATCAATATATTGATATTGTCGCTCATGCGTACGTATGGATTACCGTGTCCACGAACGCGATGAGATTCATTCCCCATCGTAATCATTCAAGAATAATTTTCATTTTATGATTAAAAATAATTTTTATGAACTTAATATCATTCTGGATATGAATAAAATACATCTTATCCATAACAAACATGGTTTATGTAACTGAGCATATAAAGGAAAACAGATCATTTAACACCCAAAACGATGATACTATGGAAATATTATTAACAAAGCAATATTAGAAGACCATATATGATATTATATTTATGTATATAGTTATTTTATAATTTAATAACAATTTTTAACTATTATACAAGAGTTTAACATACTATCGACTAAGTAAAAGTACAATGTAAGGGTTAATTTTACAATCTCTTTATTATCTGAGGTTGTGTTTACGTAAGTATCTACTGAGACATATTTATCACCCACATCCATGTTTTATTAAGAATGTAATTAAAAAAAATTGATATTTACTATAATATTTGTTAATGTCATTTATACCATTATTTTTGCATATATGTTTTGAAAGGAATATTTTTTTCATTTTCCAAACAAGGTACATTATGACCTTTTCAAAAAAATTAAGGTAAGAATGTCTTTTTTTAACTTATATGGCGGGTGTGTCTATTTTCCACCATTATATCATTGTCTAAGATTCCCATACATGCTTATAATAATATTTTCAACATAAATGTTTTCTTTTATAATTATATGACTTATAAATTATTTCAAAATAGAAAGATATATTTGTCTAAAAAAGTTTTGATTTAATCTATGTCAACATCCTTTGATGGATTTTAAGCTTGTTTGAAGTTTATTTATTATGATACAAAACATCCATGTTACGATTTTATTATATGTTTGACTGTGGATGTGTTATTTTTTCACTATTCAGGGTTTATGGATAAAGTATTGACATTTTGTATGCTAGTTTTAATACAAATGTTTATGTTATGTTTAGACCTTTTCATATGAAGAATGAATTGGACATAGTAAGTGATGGGTGGAGCCCGCTATAGCTCCTTGATGCATCGATAAGTATAAAGAGAAAAAATAGTGTCTTAGAACAAGGCCTTGAAAAAATCTTATTTTTAGTCTTGGCACAAGGCCTTGACTATGTGGTTATGAAGTTTGGCATTATGCATTCCATCATTATGAAAGTGGTTATTGATATTGCCTGTGATTATTGGACTAGTAGAATATACATGTTTTTATGTAAATTTAATTATTTGATTTTATCTTTTCCATATTATGTTGAAGTTTAAGTTTAAAAGGCTTTTGTTTTAGTCTTATACATTGCCTTAAATGTTTATGCTTATTTATACAAGTTTTCACAATATTGTTATCCATAATGAGCATTTGATCTCACTCCTTTCTATGTTTTATTTTTTCCAGGATGTGAAGAAGTATTTTACATTTGACCTGCAAGGATAAGATAAGGATATAAGTGTGTTCAAAATGGGACAAAATGTTGTTGATGTTTTTATTTCATGATGTAATGTAAATCTTATGAATGTATCTAGTACTTCCAAGGATACTAAACTGATCAGCCTGTTGGGAAATGATTCCTTGTATCATGACAATGTTATGTAATAATGCACTGAATTTGGGTGACTGGGGTTGGAGAATTACAGTTTGTATCAGAGGAAGTTTAGTACAAACTTTGGAATCTTGATTTACAAAAAACTCCGATTAGAGAACATTACCCTAAGATAGACTTTGAGGACTATTATATAAGAACTTCCTAGAATTTTGGTAATGTAGATATTTTGTGTGTTTTCCAAGAAATACATCCCTATATAGATACGAGTAGGTATAGGTGACTCTGAAACAGATGTACCTAGGGGTAAAACCTGAAAACACCGCTTTGAGTTAGACTTGAACGGGAACTAGTGCACGATAACGGGCCTTGCTTCACTATTGGTTACAATACTCCTGGGGGATATGCTTAGGATAATTCTCATTGTATTTATAAACTATTATGAAGGGTTTATGAGTATATACTTCTTCAAATAATTTTTTTAATGATTATGGATTATATCCATAAACTATTCAATTTATGTTAACTATTTTACAAGTTTGGAATTATGTACTGTGATTAATAAACTAATATAGTATCTTTAATTATTTAGAAATGGTTACTAGTGGAAGGAATGGAAACTTTATCAACCCACGTAATCCATGTACAAATTTCCCTCCTACTAAAGATAATTATATTGGAGTTGGTGATTCAACTGGTAGTGATCAACTTATCACCATACTGGGACAACTCACTCAGGTTATGAGTAATAACCTTACCTCTATGGAGCACCCTGATCCATAATACAGAGGATCAATGTTAGATCTATTCATGAGGAAAAAACCACCAACATTCAATGGGAGTACAAATTCATTAGTAGCTGAGCAATGGATAAGTTCCTTAGAGAAAATATTTCATGCATTGGGGAGTAGTGAAAGGGAAAAGGTTTTCATGGTAGTTTATCACCTCACAAGAGATTCAAATCAATGGTGGTCATTAATACAAAACACAAAGGAATATAAAGAAGTATAAAATATGGAATAGAGGTAATTTAAAGACATTTTATTAGAAAAATACTTTTCTCGTGACCATCGAGCAGATATGGAAAGACAATTTCTGAGTCTGAGGCAAAAGGAGGATGATAATTTCACAAAGTATGAGGCTAAATTTATAAGATTAGCAATGTATATAGAAGATTATATACATAAACCAAGGATTAATACTGATCGATTCTTTGATGGGTTAAATCCATTTTTCCGTCGAGAATTAGTCTCAAAATCCTTCTCATCGTATGAAGATATTGTCTCATGCACTATCAATACAGAAAAGGAATTCTCTAAGTCTTATGACTTCAAAGAAAAGCAAGAGAAGAAGAGATCTACTAAAAACTATGGAAATGAAAATAAGGGGAAGAAGGGAAAAGTTTAATATACATCCTATGGTAAATGTGGGAAGAAACAACCTGGTACTTGCCTGAAGGGAATGAGAGTCTGTTACAAGTGTGGTGAAAAAGGACACTAAGCTCGTGATTAAAAGGGGAAGAAAGAGGATCTAAATTTTGAATGTTATAATTGTAGAGAAAATATTCATTATCAAAATTAATGTCCTAAGTTCCAAGGGAACTTACCTCAGAAAAGGCCAAGGGAGCAAGGGTAAGCTTATGCGATCACTACTTCTAAGGTTGAAGTTCTGAAAGACATGGTGACGGGTAATTTAATGGTTTCCTCAAGTTTAGCCAATGCTTTACTCAATTCTAGATCATCACATTGTTTTTTATCTTCCCATTTTTCTAAGAATATTATATATTTTTAATTTGACAGAACAAGGGAGTTGTTAGTCAAAACACCTAAGGGAAGTATCATCACAACAATGTTTTCTGAATCAGTTCCCATTAGGGCATATAAATGTTCTTTATCTGCTGATCTCATCTCCATAACCATGATTGAATTTGATATAATCTTTGGAATGTATTATCTTTCAGACCAAGATACAAAAATTTATTGTAAGAAGTAGGATGTTATAATTTTCGATGATGATAAGGAGTACCTTATCTTTATAGATGAAACATCACCACATGATTCTTATCTAGATCCACACCAGTAGCTTTACTAAATTAAATTATTGGGGAGGAAGAGAATGAAATAACTATAGGTCAGGAAAAGAATGTTCAAATAGAGATATACCTATAGTTTAAGCATATGTTGATGTGTTTCCAGAGGATTTAACGGGACATCCTCCAGAGTGAGGAATTGAATTTTCCATTGATTTAATTCCTGATTCAAGGCCCATATCAAAGACCCCTTATAGAATGGCCACTTTTGAATTAGTGGAAATAAATAAACAACTAGAGGAATTTAGTAATAAGGGATTTATTCTCCCTAGTGTTTCTCCATGGGGATCACCTATTATTGTTGTTAAGAAGACAGATAGATCTATAAGGCTATGCATTGACTACAGGGAGATCAATACCATAACAATAAAGAACACGTATTCCCCACCTCACATTGAGGATTTATTTGAGAAACTTCATGGATATCAATATTTTTCAAAGATTTACCTTCAATCTGCATATCATCAGTTGTGTGTGAAGAAGAAAGACATTCTGAAAACAACATTTCAAACCAGGTATGAGCATTAAGAGTTTACAGTAATTCCTATTGGATTGACTAATTCACCCTATGTCTTTATGAATCTAACGAATAGTGTTTTCAAGGAATATCTTTATGAATTTTTAGTGGTATTTATTAATGATATTATAGTATACTCAAAATTTTACGAAGATCATGAAAATAACTTGCGCGTTATCCTATGGACTCTTAGAAGAAATGAATCATATGGGAAATTTAGCAAGTCTGAATTCTGGATTTAGGAGATTTTATTTCTTGGCCATATTGTCTTTATAGATGAAATCTATGTTGATCCTTTAAAGACCAAGGAAATCCCGGAATGGCCAACAACGATGAGTATAACTGAGGTAAGAAGTTTTATTTGTTTAACTTGACTCTATCATCGGGGAATGATGAGTTTATTATTTATAGTGATGCTTCAAAGAAAGGACTTGGTTGTGTCCTCATGTAGAATGATAGAGTTATTGCCTATGAATCACGACAACTAAAAATTCCTGAGAAAAACTATCCTACTCATGATCTTGAGTTAGCAACTATAATCTTTACGCAGAAGATATGGAGACACTATCTTTATGGTGAATAATGTGAGATTTATACATATCACAAGAGTTTGAAGTATATTTTATCATAAAAATAACTCAACATGAGGAAAATAGGATGGATTGAACTAATCAAGGATTATGATTGCACTATACACTACAACCTGAGGAAGGAAAATAAGGTGGGAGATGATTTGAGTAGAAAGGATCATGGAGTTTTGAACAAGATGAGAGTTAAAATGGATCATATTTTCATGAATCTAGTAAAGATGGATATGGGAATAACTGTGGCAGGTGAAACATCAATACCTTTTCAAATGGTTTCCAAATCATCTTTACTAGAAAGGATAACGAGTTCTCATACTGATGATAAAGAGTTTAAAAAAAATATTAAAGCTGTAAATGATGGGCGATTGAGTTACATCATATATGAAGATAGAATTTTAAAATTTGGGAGGATAATTTGTGTTATTAACATACCTGATCTAAAAATGGAATTGTTGGATGATGATCATAACTCCAATTTCTCTATACACCCTTAGAGAACCAAGATTTATAGAGATTTGAAATAAAATTTTGGGTGGGACAACATGAAGAGGGAGATTGCTGATTTTGTGTCAAGATGTATAGTTTTTCAAAAAGTGAAAGCTGGAAGGAAACAGCCTGGAGGAGTCATGAAACCTCTTCCCACACCAGAGTGGAAATGGGATAATATCATGATGTACTTTGTCATGGGGATACCAAATACTCCTAGAAGGAATGATGCAATATGGTTCATTTTTTATCATCTTACCAAGTCAACACATTTTCTTGATATAATAGAATATTTACCACATGAATGTATGGAAAGACTATATATCAATGAAGTTTTAAGACTTCATGGAGTACCCCTATCGATTGTTTCTGATCGTGATCCCCATTTTACATCATGATTCTGGAAAAGTCTTCAGAAAGCCCTGGATAGTGAACATTGTTTGAGCATTGCCTACCACAAAATCAGAATAGACTATTAAAACCTTATAACACATGTTGAGATCTTTCTCACTTGACTTTCAAGGTATGTGGGATCAATATTTACCTCTGGTAGAATTTTTCTATAACAATAGCTTCCATTCAAGTATTCAAATAGCACCATATGAAGCATTATACAGAAAGAGATGTCACACACCAACTTGTTGGGATGATGTTAGTGAAACAAAACTTGTAGGCCCAGAACTTGTAGAGGAAGGAATGGAAAAAGTGAATATTATCCAAACCCACATCAAAGAAGCTCAAAGTAGGCAAAATAGCTAAGCCGATAACCGAAGGAATAATTTGGAATTTCAAGTAGGGGATCGTGTTTTCTTGAAGGAATCTCCATGGAAGGGTGTTATACATTTCAGTAAGAAGGGTAAATTGATCCCCAGGAACATCAGACCCTTCAAAATTCTAGAATGAATTAGAGTTGTTCTTATCATTTGGTAATGCCTCTATGTCTTTACAAAGTTCATGATGTGTTCCACGTATCACTATTGAGAAAATAAATGCCTAACCCAAAGCATATAATCACCTATAAGGAAATTAAATTGGAAACTGATCTATATTATTGTGAAGAGTCTGTCAAAATTCATGATACAAGAGAACAAGTGTTGAGAAACCAAATGACTCATCTGGTAAAAGTTCTATGGAGAAACCATACGATGGAAGAGGCAAGGTGGGAACCTGAGGAACTTATGATGAAGAACCACACAACTCTTTTTATGCAGTAATATTATATAAAATTTGAGGATGAAATTATTTTAAGGTGGGGAGAATGTTACACCCCAAGATTCCATGGTACGTTTCCATTTGAATAATGCAGTAGCTTGCGTTGTACACAACTTGGAGTTTTAACACCCCACGACCAATCAAACTAGCGGTTATAAATAGTTATAACCAATTTTTGAAATTTTATAAATATTATTTTTTAAAATGGACTTTATTTTTTAGTTCAGAATATCGAAATTAGCTTAGGGTGAATTTATGGTACTTTTCTGAAAACTTTCAATTTTTGATGAATAGTGAAAAATGCTAAATTTTAATTAAAAACAACTTTTTTAATCAAAATAGTTTATAGTGTTAAATTATAAATTTGAGTGGTTTTAAAGTATCATTATATTATATTGTTATCATTTAATAAAATTTAGGTCATTTTATGTAATTTTACATTTAAATTGGACATAAATAAGTGTCAATCTTTTGATAGTTATTTCTTAAAAACAAGCTTTTTTGTTTTGGCAACAAGAATTAATTTTAAATTAATTTCTTCCACTTAAATTTATTGAATTTGGAAAAATAGATTCCATATTTGGAATTAGGAGGTCCAAATTGTGTAAATAGGAAAATATTATTTTTTTGACATTATGAATAATTATTTCGGTAAATATTTTATTTACAATGGTTAAAGGGTAAATCCGGTAAGAAGGGTAAAAAATTATATTATAATAATATTAAATTACCCTAAATTGTGTCATATTTGTATTTGTTGATACATGTCCAACCATGATCATCCTTGGTTTGATTTTGGGTCCCCATGGAGCCACTTGAGAGTGATAATGACACTTTATATTAATTAATTTAACGTAAAGACAAAAATGACATAAACATATACGTTTTAGTAAAAAAAAATTAAATGGGGTTATATAAGTTATATATTCGACTATAAATACTAAATATAAATAAAAAAATTTTCTTTCCTAATTTTATTTTATTTATAATTTTTGGACATTAAATTATTTAATTTATTTTTGACACAATGATGATTCAGTAATTACCTTATTAATGAAAGAATCAAATAAATGGTATTATAAATATTAAAATAAATGTAATTTCTAATTTTTTATGACATTAACGAATTTTATAGGTTTATATGACAAGTTATGGTTGATTCAATTTATTTGGTTCTAAGTAATCATGTTGTGATGACTTTTAAAAAAACCAAATACTGAATAGTTTCAAAATTGACATAAATGAGTTTTTAAAACAAATATTATATTATTAAATTATATAATAGTTCTAAAAATATAAGGTTCTTCCAAAGAACTTATATAATGATAGGTATATAATTAATGAACCATTTAGGTTATCATTTCATTTTATAGTAAGTTTATTAATTAATTATTATAATAATACAAGAATACATGGTAAAAGTTAAACTATTTAACTAAGATCTAAATCTAAAGGATAAGGTTAATATGGTGACCCAAACCTGTCTAAAACCTATTTATTGAGATTTTTTAGACCCATAGCCACCTTATACTCGAAATAAATAATTTTGGAGCCATTAGAAACTGAAAATGATTTTATTATAAAATAATATTTCCATATTTTCCTAAGGTGCCCCTCACCTCTTTTATTAAATAGCACTTTCCCTTATCTAAAAAGTAGATCTCCAAATCCATTTGGTTTATCCAAACCCTAACCAAATATCCTCCCAATTTTTCACACTCCAAAATAGAGGCCCTAGTTTGATTAGAAATCTAACCTAAGGAGCGCTTTTGATCAACTCAAAAGGAAACACCCGAAGAAGATGTAATAATTTCACCACCATCTTTCAAGTTCTTTTCTTATTTCACATCCTCCGTCTTTGTTGTTTAAATTATAAAATAATAAATACAATATCTTCTATATATTGTGATGTAATTATAAAAATTGTATAACCATATTCATTATTCAATCCATCATATGAATGATAAAGTCACCATACGTGCGTACCTACGGCTTACCCTCTCCACGTCGTGGTGTAGTTTGTTATCCGAACACTTTATTATTTGTATGGGTATAATAATTAGTATAAATGATGTAAATAATAAATATAGTATGTTAATTATTCTGTATATATGATAAAACATCCAATTTTATATGATTTCACCATCAATATAATGATATTGTTGCTTGTGCGTACGTACGGATTACCGTCTCCACGAACATGATGAGATTCATTTATCATCGTAATAATTAAAGAATAATTTACATTTTATGATTAAAAATAATGTTTATGAACTTAATATCATTATTTATATGAATAAAATACATCCTATCTATAACAAACATGTCATACGTAACCGATCATATAAAGGAAAACAGATTAGATAACACCTGAAACAATGATACTACTTAAATATTATTAACAAAGCAATATTAGAGGATCGTATATGATATCATATTTATTTATATAGTTATTTTATAATTTAATAATTATGTTTTAAATATTATATAAGAGGTTAAAATAACATCAACTAAGGAAAAGTACAAGGTAAGGGTTAATTTCACAATCTCTTTATTATGAGAGGTTTTTTTACGTAAGTATCTACTGGGACCTCTTTATCATCCACATCCATGTTTTCATAAAAATGTAATTAAAATCATTTTTAATATTTACTATACTATGGGTTAAATTCATTTATACCCTTATTTTACCATATATGTTTTGAAAGGAATCTTTCTGTCATTTTCCAAACAATGTACTTTATGACCTTTTCAACAAAATTAAGGTAAAAATGTATTTTTTCACTTATACAGAGGGTGTGGCTATTTTATGATATTATATCAACGTCGAAGATTCTCATACAATCTTATAATAATATTTTAAAAATAAATGTTTTCTTTTATAATTATATGACTTTTAAATGATTTCAAAATAGAAAGAGATATTTCCCTAAAAATGTATTGATTTCGTCTATGTCAACATCCTTTGATGGATTTTAAGCTTGTTTGAAGTTGATTTATTTCTATAAAAAACTTACATATTTTATTGATGGTTTTGTGATATTTTTGATTGTGGATGTGTTATTTTTACACCATTCATAGTTTATGGGTAAAGTATTGACATTTCATATGCTAGTTTTAATACGAATGTTTATGTTATGTTTAATCCTTTTCATATGAGGAATGCATTGGACTTTCTAAGTGATGGGTGGAGCCCTATATATCTCCTTGATGCATCGGTAAGTCTCATGATAGAAACTAGTTTATTGGCACAAGGAATTGACAAAATATTATTTTTAGTCTTAGCATAAGGCCTTGACTATGTGGTTATGAAGTCTAGAATTATGAATTCCATTATTATGAAAGTTGATATTGATATTGCATGTGATTATTCTCCCAGTAGAATATCCATGTGATTAATTAAATGAAATTATTTGATTTTATCTTTTCCATATTATTCTTAATTTTAAGTTTAAAAGGATTTTGTTTTAGTATAATAAATTTGTGTAAATGTTTATACTTATTTATGAAAGTTTTCGCTCTATTGTTATCCTTACTGAGCATCTGAGATCACCCCTTTATATCTTTTATTTTTTCTAGGATGTGAAAAAAGTATTTTATGGTTGACCTGTAAGGATAGGATAAGGATATATGGGTGTTCCAAATGGGACAAATTTTTTTATATGATTTTATCTCATGAAGTAATGTAAAACTTATGA
Source organism: Viscum album (assembly GCA_963277665.1). Classification (NCBI taxonomy): domain Eukaryota; kingdom Viridiplantae; phylum Streptophyta; class Magnoliopsida; order Santalales; family Viscaceae; genus Viscum; species Viscum album. The sequence goes on from OY728165.1 coordinate 723,642,241, forward strand.
ATGTATCTATTACTTCCAAGGATACTAAACGGATCGGTCTTTCGGAACATGATTCCATGTATCATACCAATGTTGTGTAACAATGCACCGAATCTGGGTAACTAGGGTCATGGAATTTCAATCTTGGAATCTACAAAATGTATCGATACATACGATGCCAGTATTGGTGGCTAGAGATGAAATTTCAGATAACAGGCTTTATCACTAGGTGTTCCATCTATCGGCAGGTGGAGGAAGCGAACCAAAGACCTACTGTCTTGATAAATCTGCTTCCACTTATAGAATGTAAATGGGAATATTTTACCATGTATTTCATAGTCTTATTAATGATTTCACCTAGAGGTAGTGATGTTTTATGGGTTGTTATTGATCAACTAATGAATGTGGCCATCTTCATTATTATTTTGGAGACTTTCTCAATTGATGATTTGGGAATAATGTATGTTCATGAGATCATATGACCACAAGAGGTCCCTTGTACTATCATTTTATATGGGTATTATCATTTCATGTAATGTTTATGGAATGGGTTAAATAAATCTATGGGTACATAGGTGCTTCAAAGCACAATGTTTCACCTTTAGACTGATAGGCAATTGGAATGGATGATACAGGTTCTAAAGGACATGATCTAAGAATGTATCCTTAATTTTAGAGGTTCTTAGGATAATAATATCCATCTCATCAAGTTCAACTCTAATAATATATTCCATGTGACAATTCATATGGATCTTTTTAGGCCTCGTAAGGTAGGGTATATCGTTTAACCCTGTGATGGATATCGGTAGGTAGGGTAGCCCTACTATAACCTCGTCTCATGTAGGAGATTTTAGAGCATGTTCAGCTGAGCAGGAAGTGTATATCTACTGCTCAGTATGTATAGAAATAATATTTCTATCGCTATATTCAACCTATAGTGTTCGAGGCCAGGGATATTATTTTCCAAAAAGTATTGTCTATGTTGGGGAATAGATGGATACAGAGGCCAGAGAAGTTATCACTGATATTTTTCAGTCTGTTTGAGATTCTAGGGAGAGTCAGGTCAATATCCTATTTATTACTACTACCTCAAAGGTACCATTACATGCACCACATATTCTACATTTCATATCTTAGCCAGTATCATGAAAAACCATCCAATACATTTAATCTCAAGGTAGTTGAGCTAGATTTTGATGTTACCTTTGATGAGTGTCCTATAAGAATCATTGAGTGGAGAATGAAGGCTCTCTAAGGGAGGTCAATCAGTTTAGTGTGGGTGCTATGGTATCATAGTCAGGTACATGATGATACATGGGAGAGGTGGGCTGACGTACGTGCTCAGTAGCCAGAGTTATTCTTAGATAGTTTTTCGCTGCCTTAGGAAGGTGAACTTGGTGATGAGTTCCTTTAATAGTGGAAGACGATAAGTACCTAGTTTTTCACTTCGGTATGGATACTATAAATTTTGGGTTAACTCTATTTTATAGACCTAATATGGATGATTAATGAGTTTTTAGAGGTCTAAGGGGTGTCTGAGGCTTGTTTAGAGTCATGTACCTGAAGTTTTGGTAGAAAATGGCTTATTGCACGATTAGTTTAAACCATGTAAGGAAGATAGTACAACTTCTTTAAATTGTGTGAGGTTGGACAGTGGGCTAGAATAGGGTGCATGGTATTATCTAACTATATGATTTGGGATGCATGACCATGTGATATTGTCTAAAATTTTAATAGAGATATATCTCATGCTTGGCGCATGGTTTACCTAACCATGTGGGTTCTCCTTCCTACAGATTCCCATTCATGGTTTGCATATATTTTTCACAAGCCATTTAGCCAAACCATGTGCAAGGTAATTCTAAGAGAAATGTCCATTTTTTCCTTAAATGGAATTTTTAAATTTTCCTCTCCTCCCATTTCTTTGACCAATGGAAAAAATCCTCCCTTCTCATCCTTTTTGATCTTTTAAGGTCTAAACTAGGGATTAAAATAGAATATTCATCCGGAGTCTAAATTAATAATTTTTCATATACTTGGATATTCACTGGTATGCTCTCAATTCCTTTTTAATCTTTTATTTTTATTCTTTCTATCAGTAACATTATTTAGAAGAAGGCTAATTTTCATCAATTTTAGGTTATTGATACATTATTAATATCTACTCCAATCCAGGCCGAACTAGAGGATGATAATAGATGTGGAGATTCATAATATTATGAGTTAGGTGGTCTAAAACTATTTCCTCAATTCAATTTGTTTTGAAAATTCTCATATCATCATGCTGATTTCATTAGGAATCTCCTGTTGAATTTATACACCATGCTTATAGTCATTAGGACCATGTTCTAAGACCTATAATATATGAATTAATATTTTTTGGTGGCTATTTCCCCTATTACAACCAACCCATGTTGAGTTATGTTCTATAATTGGGGTTTTAGTGTTTTGACCTGTTTGAGAAACCGTTCGGGGGTACCTCAGCTTGTCTCTTCTAATGGTAATACTATCTATACTAAATGACTATTTTAATCTAAATGGGTAGCCCATATATGTGTTGTTCCAGTTGACCCACCTAAGGTAGGTGCCTCACTCAATTAATAAATCTTAACTAATTTTAGAAGTATATTGTACATGTATTACTTGGCCAATTTGAATGAAAATTAATGTTGGTTACATGTTGTAGGACCCCTTTCCACTTATTTTTTAGGGTATCGGATTGAACCAAGTAAAATATTATGTCTTCAAGGGAATAATTAAATGGTTTCATGGTCAATTGGTCTTGTCACACTAATGAAAGGAAATGTCTTGAACCTGATGATATATTAAATAGATTGAGTACTAGATGGACTAATTAATGAAATTAATTAAATTAAGGGTGACTAATTATTCATATAGACCCTGATATATCTATAGGTTTGGTTATAATTGAGTTAGTTCTTGGATTCTCGAGGTAATTCCTTGAGCCCTCATGGAAACCATTCTAATTCAAGGATGTCAGTTTCCTTGGTTGAGACCCACCTTGCAACCCGATCCTCGTCTATTAGTGGATGCCCAATATGACCCTACATGAACCCTTATATACTGTTATATGATGCCCTGGATACACTTTTTGGATCCAACATGGATTCTAAGGACATGAGGTTCCGTGGTTATATCCTTGATCCTAGGCATATCTTATCCCATTTTACCTTGGATGTATTACTTAGACATGGTTAGATCATACTATTATGGAATTAACTAAATAATGATCCTTGGAACACACTCATATCCCTTATCATGGATACATATAATACTGAGTTTTCGACACCCATGGTCTAGGGTTCCTTGGTTGCTACCATGGAAACTGTTTACATTATAATCATTATTGTATCCTTGTTACATCTTGGAAGCACTACTATTATTACTAGGTTGTGATTTAAGTGTTGGTTATGCTTTTAATGACCTATTTATATAAGATAGAACTTAATTAATAAATGATATGGTTACATGTTTAGACACCATCTGAGGGATGAATAAGGTACTTGGGTATTTATATTACTGTATTGTTGTAATTTTATATATACATGATTGTGCACTATTTTAATTTATATTACATGGAAAGGATGCTATAAAAACTGTTTTTGGTGGAATACTAAGAACTATCTCACACACTATCCGAGAACATATGGTACCTAGGTAGACTATATTTCTACAGGTGTTGAAAAGAATAATCAGGTAGCTTCAGACACTTGATTGCTTGATTATTTAGGATAGATCTAGTAGAAGATGATTGAGATGGATCTTGGTATTCTTGGGATAGTTTTTATTACCTTTTTCTATTTTTTTATAGCATTATATTCTGTTTATGGTATACCTATTTTCCATCCTTTTAGTGGAACAACATATTACATAATCAACTTCTGTATATTTATATCAATTGTTTTGTTGTTTATTATTTCAGTCTATTTTCACTATACTATTTATTTATTATATTTATTTTTCTACTTATCTCCCAATGTATTATATTGATCTAATATGCTCCACTCTAGAAATGAGGGAGTATTCTCCCCCCAAATACACCATAGTCCCTCACTACTAGTCAGGAACCTATGGCATTCAGGGAGATGTGATTGAGGCCATCTGGCCCAATGGACATGGGGAAGTTCTTAAGTGTCATACGGGTCGGATATGTCCCAAATTTAAATGAAAAATACATAAAAATATATGAAATCAATGAAATATTCATTTCTAAATGAATAATTTATAAGAATAATGAAAATAAACAATTTTTAGTAACAATTTAGGTATTATTTTTAAAACATAATATCAATTATTATTTAATTGAAATATATAATTTTTTATGTGTATTTCCACACATATTATATAGGTTCATGTGTTTTATTCATAGTTTTTCTATATACTTTGATTCTTTCTTGAAGTAAAATATAACACCTCATACCTTAAACAACCCATAATAACATGATTTATAACAAGAGTTTCACTTTCTTACATATCTAGTATATTTTCATTTCAGAGTTTTAGATAATAAGGTAAAAAATTACATAAAAATTTGGAAAATTCCAGAAAGTATCCATTTTCTAGAAAAACAAGTTCTTTATAAAGACACACTCGATTCCTTCAAGGTAACTCCCATATTTGGAACTATAGATTTATAAAATTTTCTACCCATCCTTAATCCTTATAAAAAATAATTTGAAACCATGGGATGAGAAAAATATTCATAGTAAATGAAATCAATGAAAATAAAATTTTTAGTCCATTTTTAAACCATAAAAAATTTATAAGAATGATTTATTTCTTAACAATATGCATTTGATCTCAAATATCTATTTACATTTCCATGATTAAAAATTACATTTTTAATTAAATTAATGATAAATTTCACATAAATGAAAAATCACAATCATAAGGGTTTATTGTAAAAAATGAAAACTCATGAATACCTTTCCATGAAAAAAATCCTTTTACCTTTATAAAAATGGTTATAAACTTCCCTTAAAAAAAAGCTCATTTTCTTTCCATTTGAAATCAAAATATTTCACTTATAAACCATTATAAGAATATAAGGTTGGTACCTTGGGTCATTATACTTAAATTTATCCTTACAATAAATCTTATAATTGAATCAACTAACCAAATAATTCATATTTCTCTTTAGAGTGACATATAACTGGTAAACTCCATCATTTTACCCAATGCATGGGAGAGCTATATCAAAGTCACCCATCATCAGAGCTATATGGAGTTCTTTGTTCATTAATATAAAATATAAAATAACCATATAATGAATATTAACAGATATATATTTCACTTTAACCATAAAACCCATTGGAATTGGCATTCAAACCTATAATTAATAACACTTTCAATTATCTCATAAATATGAAAAAGTGTTTATGTTTCTTTTAAAAAAAACTTTTAAAACTGTTTTTTATATATTTAGAGGAATTTTTTATTTGAAAATAACCATTGAATATTTTATAGGAATATTGATATCAAATAATTTATTTAACACCAGAAAAAGTGGTCAAACCATATAACTTAAAAAAAATTATTTTTTCTCTCTGGTAAAAAAAATTCAAAATGATATGTTCTATAATTGTTTAAAAGAATACTTTTTAAAAAATCTTAACATAAAATAAATATTTGTTGAAAATGTCATTTAACATAATTTAAAGTATAAATAGTAAATTCTTTGAATCATTTTAAACAAAATATATATGAAATAAAAATATTTTAAATGAATACTTTGAAATTATATTTTAAAAAAATTCCATTACCTTAAGTCTCATATTGCTTCCTACTTTATTTAACTATTGGATAATAAAGATATATTAGTTTTATACTTTATTAATAATATTTTTAATTTTAATTTAGTTATTATTATTCCTTTTATTTCATTTATTACCAGATTTTATTTAGTTATGAAAATGGTTAAGTTCACATTGGATGTTTTGAGGTCGTTAGGTTTATAACATTAAAACTAGATCCGTGTGTTGATCATGAACAATGGGGAAATAGTAAAATTTTATATATAAAATTAAAAATATTTCATTTATTTTATTTATATATTAAATTCACATTTAAAACCAACCATGTAAGGTCATCATGAAAAATTAATCACATCATTTTAGGAAGACAATAGTTCGTATGCACACATGGATTGTGTTTAATTTTTATAACAGGAGGAAAATAAATATAGTAGATAACATTTTACTCCTACAAAATCATAAATATATTATAAATTTAATATTTATTCATTATTTATAATCTTATAACCATAATTTTAAGGTGAAAATAATAAATTAATAACATTTTTTGTGGAGGTGGTGTTCTACATATACGCATGAGAGAAATTATCATTTACCAATAGATGGAAGGAGTAAAGAGGTAAGTAATATCTTATCATTATAGAATCATAATTATATTAGAAATATCATATATATTTATTTTTTAATTATTTTAACCAGTCATATGATTTGGTGGTGAAAAATTAAATACACCGCTTCATGGAGGTGATAGTTTACAAGTACGCATGTGTGATATTTCTATTTATAAAAAGATGGAAAAGGTGATGAAAAAGAGTTGTACCATAATAATAAAAAAATTTATTCTATGGAATATAATTATGTTATTATTTAACAATGGTTAAACAATATTTTAATGTGTTGAATGATGAAATAAACTAGAAATAGGTTAGTTATGACTTATACCTTACTCTCAGATATCACCCTTTGGCCTACACCTTAATCCTTATAGGGTTAGTTTTTTATGTAGGATATATAGTGAATTGGTAGAGGTTTCAGAGATATTTTTGGGAGGTCTTTTTTGAACTATAATGTAGAGAGGGTGTGAGAAATGGAAGAGATGAGGTGTTTTTTTATAATCGAGTGGAGTGACCCACTTGTAATTATTTAAAATCACAAAATAATATAAAGTATTATTCAGGAACAATAGGTACTTAAAAAACTAATATTATATGTTAAGGTGTTATGGTTTGAAATTAAATTACCCAATAAGAATTAAGATAATATTTTGTGGCCTTATAACTTAGTTTTCACCATAATTAACACAATTTACCCTTTACTATGGTGACACATTTTTACCATGATTATAATTTATAAGGACTAAAAATGAAATTTGACTCATTAATAAATTTGAAAATAATAATTAAAAATATGGAGTCCATGTTAAAATACTCAATTTTTATAAGTTTCACAAATTTTCTTTAATATAAGTGTGAAAAACACAACGAAAAATAGTTTCTATAAAATTGCATTTTAAACATAAAAATGAACTTATACCAAAATAAAATATAGTGTTGATTAGTATGGAATTATTTTTATTTTTTTATCAAATTTAAATTATGTTACTTTTAAACAAAGTTGAAAACATAATGGTACTTTTAAATTAATTTATTTAAAAAAATGATAATTTTAAAAAAGCGGCATTTTCACTATTCATTAAAAAACCAATATTTTCCGAAAAATAACAAAATTTAATGAAAATTTATATTTTATATGATGATTCAAAAAATTAATTCATTTTTATAAAATTTTATTTATTAAATCACAAAATTTATTTTTTATATATAACCATGTAATTTATGTGAAAATTATTATGTTAAATAAAACTATTCTTTTTTAGATAATTTTTTTATAATTTTTATTATAAAAATATGATGAATATAAATCCATAAAATTAATACATATAAATTATTAGACTGATATATTTTGGGTATTACCTGTGTTGTCATATTTTTCCCCATTATGAAATTATTTCCCCACAATTTTATTCACCACTTAAACTAATAAGGGTATTTTTATCTTATTGAAATTTAAAATTCCCATGTTTCTTCTTAAATCATGGGATTCTTCCATTAAAACGTTACTTATTGAATCAATTTATTTTATCGTAACTTCTCTCAATAATACAAAATCTAAAACCTATTTTCTTCACAAGATAGATTCTCTTCTAACTATTTTACTTTAGGGATCAAAACATGAGATACATTATGTATGTACTATTTTAGTAACAAAACATGAAACACATAATGTACATAAGATAAACCCATTGGTAATGTTACTCTATAATAAACTGAGCACACATTTTCTATGATTTTATATAGACCAATAGACTATGGAATTAAATTTCATTTTATGCTAAAACATATAAATCTTTTTCCATGAATATTAATTAAGAAAAACAATCTCACCTAACTCAAAAGAGATAAATTTCCTCCAATGATATGTGTAAATTTTCTTCAAACTTTGAATGATCATCAGTTCTTGTTGAATCATATTTAACTTCTAAAATACATCTTCTTCCAATTATAGTCCCAATAATTTCCTATCACCAGCTTTGTTCCAAAATTATAGAGTCAAACACCACTTTCCATATAATTCCTCAAAAGGATCCATATGAATACTGGAATGAAAAAATTTATTATAAGAAAATTTCACCAATTAAATATATTGTACCATATTTTTTTGAAATTTAATAGAGAAATACAGAAGCATATATTCCGTAGTCTGATTTTTTGTCCCAACTATCCATCAAATTTTGGATAAAAGATTATGTTGAAATTAAATTCAGTACGCAAAGCCTTTTAAGTACTTTAAAAAGATTTGATGTAAACTTGAGATCGCCATGGGATACAATTCCATGTAACCCGAATACCTACTTATGATAAATCCTTGAAAACTGATCTAAAGGCATAGTATCTCGTATAGGAAGAAAATGCATTGATTTAGTCAAATGATCAACAATAACCCAAATTTCATTATTACCTCAAGAATTCATTGGTAATTCCACTAAAAAAATCCATTTATATATTTTCTTATTTCTATTCATGCACTGAAAATGGTAGAAACATACCTTTTGGTAGTTAACTCTCTGTATTAACCTATTGACAAGTCAAAAATTTAATGGAAAAATCAACAATATCTTTCTTTACACATTCCCAAAAAAAATATTTATGAAGGTCTTTGTACATCTTAGAGCTATCATGGTGAACATAAAATGGATATATGTGAGCTTCACTCAACATTTTTTTCGTTAACTTGGAAACACTTGGCATAAAAAGACTCTTTCCAAATCTGATTACACATTCTTTATCAAAATTAAACTCATGAAACTTACCCTTATTGAACGATTGTACTCTTTCTTGAAAAACAAGATCATTATTTTGGGTGTTGGAAATTCTCCCACCACTTTTTTTAGTAGGATCAATTATTATACTATCTTTAAAAATAATATACCCAATAGAAGAAATATATTGTATCTCAAATTCACATTTAAAGAATTTTCCATACAAATTCTTTTCTTTTAAAGTCTGTAAAATAATCTTAAGGGGGTTCTCTTGATATTCATAGATTTTAGAGTATACGAGAATATCATCAATAAACATGACCATAAATTTATCCAAATACTCGTGGAACATTATATTCATTAGATCCATAAATACATCAAGTGCATCTGTTAACTCAAAAGCCACAACCAAAAACTTATAATATCCATACCTAGTATAGAAAACCTCCCTCAGAATGTATTCCTCCTTCCCCTTTAGTTGTCGATACTCAGAACTAAGATCAACCTTCAAAAAATATTTTTCACCATAGAGTTGATCAAACTTGTCATTGATACAAGTAAATGAATACTTGTTATTAACAATGATGTTATTTAGTGATCTATAATCAATTAAAAGTATAATGGATCTATACTTATCTTTAACTAATAGAACATGAGATTCCCAAAAAAATTTATAGGGAAGATGAAAACTATATCAAGAAACGCTTGTAATTATTTTTTCAATTCTAACAACTCAACTAAATCCACTCGATAAAGAGTTTTTAAAATTGGATTAACATCCAGAACTGATTCCATGGTAAACACAACATTTTTGACCAAGAATAAAACTTGTAAAATCATTAGGAAATATATCTTTATAATTATTTACTACTGGAACATTTTCAAATTGAATAGTTCATTTCTTCTAAAAAATACGAGAATTATAATTTTTCAATTCCATATATTATCATTTTCTCTACTTCCTGATATATTATAAAAGGTATGAATTCATTATTATAAATAAAAAAACTATTTCTAAAAAATAACTTCTTTAGATCTGAAATCTATCTTAGCATGATAAACTAAAATCCAATCCATGCATAAAATGATATCAAAATTTACAATTGGAAAGAAAAAAGTTTTTGTAGGAATAATTATACCTTATATGACAACGTGAATATTTTTATAAATTATTGTTACCTTTATACTTCCCTTAAGAGTTTTTACATAATGTTATGATTTTTTTTATTAATATGGTATTTCCATATTGCTTTCAAACATACTATATATAATACAGTGTTTCCTAATCAAACAATACATTGGAATAGTTTGAATAATCAAGTAATGCTCTAATCACCACTTTATTTAAGGGTTTCGTATCTACTGTTGTAATAGAAAAAGACATTGTTACACCTTTTTTCTAATCTTGTTGATTCCCACTTTGAGTAAATAAATTCAGACACGCATTAGTATAATTTCACAACTCATTTAAATTTAAATATTTCTCTACCATATTTTCATTACCAATATGACTATTTACATTTCACTTTTATTTGTAGTTATGATCTATATTTTTAGTATTTGCAAATCAGTAACACTTCTAAAATATTATAATACATTCTCCATAATTATTATTTTCACACTTATCATAATAGGTTAATTAAATTTTATTACCTTTAGTTTTCTTTGATGAATTATTCACCATGTTATTCCTCCTAGATCACTTCTTACCCTTATTGTTTCAAAATCACACAAACTCAATCTCCACTTTCAAATTACACCACACAATTTCATTATAACATTTGAACTTATGAGTAACCAGAGCCGTTTATAAAATTGGATTCAATATTGAGTAAAATATATCAATTATACTATAATTTTCAATAATTAAATTTAGTGCATACCTTGGAAATATAGTAAAATCATCTTCATAGGAAGTAATAAAGTCCTCTTTTTTATTCAATTCCAGAAATTTCATTATAAATATAAGTCAAATAAATTTTGGAAAATATTTTTCAAGGAATATATCTTTAAATTCCATCCATTAAATGGTATCAATTTCTTATTTTTTTATTAGTGTTTATAATCAATGAACCCCTTTGATTGGATTCACCTTAAAAATGATAAATAAATAGGGTTTTCTTATGAATCTCTAAATATCCTAGAACTTAAAAATATATTCTCTAGAGAGTTAATCCATACTTTTAACTTTCACTAGTTCTGAAGGTACTGTTTCATGAAATAATCCACTATATAAATGTTCCTCAGTATAGAATTCAGTCACTCTACAGAATCAGTTCCTCCACTGATAGACCATATCAATAGATTTAACACAAATAAAAGCCGATATATTCCAACCATTTTAGGACATTGATTGAGAAGGTTATTATCCTATTGACGCTTTCTTACTTCACCTGTCTTATTTCCAATGTGGAAATCTATTATGAAATAACATAGATTAGATGAAGAAACATTGAAATATTCAAAATACAGCTCAAGAAATTATAACCACAAATCAGAGTTTCTTTAAAGTTTCCTTTAACAATCTCCAACCTCTAAATTTATATAAACCTTTTCTACAATACCAACTATAACACCTTGTACCAAAAACAACCCATAATTACACGTGTTATAAAAATAGTTTCATTTTTTTACATTTTCAATATCATTTTGTTTTAGAGTTTTAGATAATTAGGTAAAAAATTATGTAAAAAAGGAGAAACTAGGACAAAATATTCATTTTCACCACAAAAAAATTCATTATAAATATGCACTTTCTTTATTAAAGGTTATTACCATATCTAGAACTATATTTAATTAATTTTTATACCCATCCTTAAGCCCTATAGAAAATTATTTGAAATTTTGGGATTATAAAAAAAATTAGTAAGAGACATAAAATAAAATAAAACTATTATTCAATTTTCAAACCTAAAAAAATACATAATAAATATTTCCTTTTTCAAAATAAACATTTAATCTCGAATACCCATTTACTTTTCCATGAAAAAAACTTAATTAATTAATAAATTCCATAAAAATTTACATATAAATGAAAAATCATAACCATCAGTGTTTTTTGAAAATCCAAGAAAAATCATGAATACCTTTATATAAAAATATTCATTTCACCTTTATAAAAAAGGTATAATATTTCCTTAAAAACATATGATCATTGTCTTACATTTTTAAATAAAAATATCTTATTTATAATCCATTTCAAGCAAATCATATAGGTACCTTGGTACTTTATCCTTACACACATTATAGAAACCCATAATTTTCATACATAAATATTACATTTTATTTTATGAATGCTAAATATATAACATTATTATCCACACCAAAATCATGTAGGATGAATGTATTTGGTAACTTGGATACATAAACAACTTATTTATAAGATATAACATCATCTCCCATTAATTTCTTCATAACTATAACCCTAATTATAAATATCATACTTAAAACCTATCTTCATAAACTGGAGAAAGGATATATAAGAAAGGGTGAGCTATGATGCTCAGTAAGTATAAAAAAGGGAGATATCAATGGTCACATAAATATATAATGAGAATATTTTTATGAGAACATGGTCATAAAATTTTAAAACCATACCCTTAATATAATATTTCATAATATTGATTAATGGCATAAATCATGGAAGTTTAAAAGACCTGAATCATAAATGAATCAAATAATATGAGCTGTGAGATCATAACATTGGAATTCAACATAAGTTTGTGGAATAAAAATACACATATAAATTCATTTCCTTAGTCAAGGATCACTACCAAGACTATAACAGTGGATTGGGTTCACTCATCATTCCATCATATCATTAGTCAATGTTCACTCCTAATATTATCATAGTGGGTAGAGTCCCTTAATAAACTGGATTCTCTTCCTATTACATACCATATTATCTCATGAGATAAGTATCTTTAACCAATGAATTAGAGGGACATATAATTATGGGATCTACCATCACATAATCATAATAAATTCATATGTGTGCAAAAAGATCATAAAATAATCATCATATATCATAATTCATTGAAAATAAATAGGTTTCATAAACATTTCAATAATTCCACAGAGAATAACCTGTAGAAAATTAATTAGTTTCATAAAAATCTCATAATCATAAACCATATACAGAAATAATAATGATGGTATCATTTGAGAATATCCCCAGTAAAGCTTAAGTAACATCAAGGATTGTTATCATAGATGAGAATTCATTTAAAATATCACCTGGAATATTTTTATAAAAATACACTTTTCATTTTTAAGTCAATTATTTAAAATCTAAAAATTTCCAAAACATTAATAAAAACTTTTATTTGAAAATAGAATTGTAATATTTTAAAATAATCTTCAAATCATTTAGTGTTATTTATGGTGTGAAATTCCATTCATCCTATGTATATTAAAATAATGGTTCCTTTTATAGTTTTTATAAAATGTCAAAAGTGGCTTATTTAGAAAATTACAAGAAGATTTATTTTAATTTTTTTTAAAGAATTAAAAATTGGGTGAAAATAAATTTAAACAATAATAGTATAATATTAAAACATTTTTGAAACCATTTCCATTAAAGAGGGACATGGAAGGAAAACAATTGATAGAAGAGAGAAATAATATCTGTTTTTATTAAAAGAAAAATTATTTTAGTTTATCGAGTTATTAAAGAGATAAAAATTAAAAAAAACATGTAATATTCATAAATAAACATAATATAATAATTGTCATGGGATTCTTGGGAGTAAATTTATAAAATTTGATCATCATAAACTTAATCATAAACAATCCTGATAAATAATGAGATTGTAACATAAATACCTTACCTCTTTGGTAAAATTTGAATCATAAGACCCATGAAATATTAAACCTTATATGGGTATATATATCCCATTATTTTGATTATAATAGTCATAAAAGACATATATGGGTTGTATATACACCACATAAAATTTACGAGTGGTGAATATGGCATGTGTCTCATAAACATAAAAGTGAGATGAAAATACCCTTAACTCAAGTTTGAAATGATTCAAAAGTTCTATAAAATCCTATATAATAAATTTAGATCTATAATAATTATATAAAATAATCTTTTATATACTTACAATATTATATAAATACCCCTTATAAAATTTCAACATTCCTTTTTTAATAATTCCTTTTATTTTCTAGTGTTAATTGTTCCTCTCTTTTTCTTGAGAATTTCAGTTCAATAGTTCTAGAACTTATAATTTTCATAGATCCATAATATTAATAATTTTAATCATGATATAAATATATTGTATAATCATTATATATATATAAACATTTATCCAAAAAATATAGATATAGAAAAAATAATCAAACTGTTTATGGATACAATAAGCCGTATGTACACAAGAATATCGTTGCCAATTTTCTACTGATGGAAAAAATAATTAATAATTAACATTTATAGAATAATTATTATATCATATATATTAATTAATTCTATTCTTATTACCATCCATGTAATGCATAATCAAAAAACAAATCACACCGCTTCGTGGAGGTGATTGTCCACACGTACGCATAAAAACGTTATCATTTTCCAACAGATTGGAAGTTGAGAAGGTTGACATGACATTATAATTTGAAAACCATAATTATTTTATAAATATCATTTATAAATATTAAATCTATCATAATTACCATCCATAAAATATGGTGATGGAAAATGAATTGTATCACATTATAGAGGTGGTAGTCCACATATACGCACAAGCGACACTTTCACTTTCCATTTTATTGAATAAAGAGAGAATATTGGTGGTAAAATAATCACAATAACATTTATTTAAATTTAGGATAATAGATATATTATTTTATTATGAATAAAAGGTATTTATATTAGGTATAATAAGAAATAAAATTGAAATATTCAGTAAAGAAGATTACATCTTCTTCATCAAATTTCATTTAGACCCCTTATTAAGGACCCTTGAATGATCATTTAAGAATATAATAATGTTTAATTAATTTATATTTAAGTATTAAATAGAATTATTAATTTTTTTATCAATTTATATGGGTAAAAGTTTACGATGAAGTAAGGAGAATAGGTGGAATTTTATAAGTGAGGAGAGGGGAACTCTTGGAATTAAATAAATTATTAAATTAAAATAATTTAATTTTCTAGACCAGGTATCTCAAAACTAATATATATAGAATATATAACTAGTATTCGTATAAATAATTTCATTCAGTTATATTTGGTCATGTTAGGTTATTTTTTCACCCTTAACTCTTTATTTAAACCCCCTATTACACCTTATGACTATTACCACAATATCAATGTTTTTATCCGTTAAGGGTTAATAATGTTAACATAAAGAGAGAAGTGACCCATAAATGGTCCATGGTTGATATTATAAAGCATGTACCATTTAATTTTCTGAATATATCTTTTTTAGGAATTTTAAATCATTTAATAAAATTTTATTTATTATAAAAAATAATTAATATAATTTTAGGAAGTACATGAAATATTATAATATAATATGCGTCTAAGTCATGTAAAATGGTTCAAAAATTACATGGATTTTAATTTAATGAGTTTAGTTTGTTAATATAATTAAAAAAATTAGATATATTTTTATATCATTTTAGACCTTATATTTTAGATTACCCCATCGGTTAATCAATTTTAACCTTAATTGCAGTAAGGACTTTTTATTACTATTAAAGGGTTATAATTTTAATTATAAGGTTAAAATTGGATCATAAATGGAAAAGGTATGATTTTTTAGACCATTTATAATCCTAATTTTTATTTTAAATATTTTTATATTCTTTAAAAAACTTAATAAAATATTATTTAACATGAAAAAATATTAATGTCATTTTAAAAACTATTCATATAATTTGAATTTGAAAACAAAATGAAAATAATATAATATGAATAAAAAACTTTTAAACATATAAAATATGTTCTATTTATCTTAAAAATATACAGTATACTTATCTCACCAAAAAATATTAATTTTAGAGTTGAAAATTATTTACTTCATTTTTCCACTGATTTCACAAACATTGAGTTGGTTTTGCATAAGAATTAAAGGTAATTATTTTTCCCCTAAAACATAAAAATAAATTACCATGATAAAAAATCACTCATATTTAAATTAAAAATTTATAATTGAACTTAAATTCTTTTTATCCCTTTCAATTTTTTTTATAAATATTAAAATCAAGAGACCGATACTTTTGAATTTATATTTACTTGAAATAATATATAAGCCATGTTCAAAGATAAATGATAGAATATTTACATAAATTGGAATATTGGGTGATTATGGTATAAAGACACTCATCCAATGTATTAAATAAAAGTAATATGATTATTGTTTTTTAACATATTGTTTTTAACCTTAATTACACGATTTTCCATTACCAAGGTGACCATATTTACTAAGGTTACTATTCATAATGACAAAAAATAAAAGAGGAATATTTACCAAATTTGATCCTCCTTATATCAAATATGAATCCCATTTATCAATACTAAATTTCTAGAGGTTCCATAAATCATTTTTAATGTAAATGAATAAAATGAATTAAGAAATATTTCTGAGAAAAAAAATGCATTTTAAGCACAAAAATGAATATATACCAAAATCAAGTATAACATAGATTTATATGTAATTTAATAGACTATATATACGACCAAATTTTCATGATACATAAAATTTATTATGTTTTTAAAGTTTATTTGTTGTCTAGGGAAGTCCATATGTCATCTCTCAAAGAGATTTTGAGGTTTATAGTGTGTATTTTTTAATAAAAAGGACTAAAAGAGTTGGGGGGGGGGGTTGAAAATAGTTTAAAAAAATATGACTTAATTTAAAGAGTTTAATAGTTTATAAAAAATTATATTTTAAAAAATATATGATAAGTATGTGATCATTTCTAGGTTACTAAACCACTTGAAAATTTCCTTGTTCTTAATTGATTATTATGTTTTAGTGTAATCCTTTTGATGAGGGTAAAGCAAGATCTTGGGTAACCACAAGCCTATTAAAACAGTGAAAATATCACAAAAAATTGACCTAAAAATATTGTAGTCATGTTACAGACCCTTATCTTACTTTATTTTTTTCAAGAAACACTAAAATCTAAAATTTTTGTAAAATATAGGGATTCTTATGTTTTCCAATTGGAATAACAAAAGTCGCACACATAAAATTACACACCGATTATTTGTGAAAGAAAAAGTGTTTCAATTAAATGAATCAAAACAATTTATAAAATATCTAAAAGAACAATTATAAACTACGATATAAACAAAAAAATTAGATAATTATGTGTTGTAAATCCATCTTTAAGTGTAGAACTCCATCATAACAATCACCCACTATTTAGGTCAACATTGGAATGAGGAGGAAGGTCAGGTGGATATCCTTCTACATTTCATCTCTACCTATGTGGATAGAGAGCTTCAAAACATCCAAGGGGATGAGAGGAATCCTCTATAACCCCAAATTGGAATCATTTCAATCCCTTGGTTAAACTTTCAAATGAGGTTCCCTTTTATTGCCAAAATGGGAAGTGGGGTTTGGAATCCATTTTTTGTTATAAAACACCTATATTTTTTGGACTAGTGAACGACCATATAATGACTTTTAAAAAAGATGAGAGTTGTTTTACAACCTATTTATTATCTCCATGTCAAATTTGGAATCCATTAGACATCTGTATTTTGAGATATTATCAAAACACCAAACCTAACTTTTTATTTCATACAGATTTGATCCCCTGGATAGATCAGTTCAGATTAGAAAACATATGGAAGAATTCAACATGGGTTATTTGAGATGAGTTGTATCCCACAGAGTTTTGGATTGGATCACAACCTTTCATCTAATTTTGATTCTTGAATTTCGAATAAGATGAAAAAATTGATATGTGTTCATGGGATTCCATGTAGTTTGACCAATTTTCCTTCTGCATCATCTCCAACCCTCCAAATCACCTCCTCTAACAATGCAATAATAATAAAATATAATTTCCCCTTTTAAAAGTGATAAATATTAAATATTTTAATTAAATTGGAAATGAAATTGGCTATTTTATTTTGAATTTAAAATACAAAATTAGTCTAATAAAATTGTGTAAGGGTGAAATAAAACAGTGAATCGTGGTGTTATCACACCCCCACACCTTGACATTTTCACTTCTAGGAAAATTCACATTTCAAAAAATTATGAATAGAGGTATTCCAAACATCATGAATATTTAGCATTAAATAAAAATTTAATCCATGATAGAAATGTGGTAATTGTAAAAATCAAAACAAGGAGATCTTATTAGTGATCATGGAAAAATATGTCTCATAAATTATATCTAACAAAATTATAAGAGTTTCATGATAACAATATGAACAAGTAATTCAAAATTAAAAAAAATACTAATTCTCCATGTGTTTGTGGAAACCATTTCATGCCATTCTTCCAACTTTCTATCTATTAAATATTGGTTATTTTAAAAAATTTCTTCTTAAATGATTATATCCACCCAACCTTCCCTATATCATTTTCAATGAAATTTCAAGACCCACTCACTTAATCATTCCTGTAAGTCAAACCTTGATCTCATGAACAAGATATCCTCATATGTTGTAAAATTATTCACACTCCTCATTTATTATTTTTATTATTATTTTTCAAAAAGTAACATTTGAAAAAAAAATCTCACACTCATCTCTCAACCCTTATTTTATCTCCTCACAACACCAGTTGTAATGGTTATAATTGGATCAAAATTCAAGGAAGAGTGGGTTTTGACCTTCCCATTAAACAACCCTTATTTTTCTTATTTTTTGTTTTTTATATTTTTAGGTTGTACAATAGTCGAATAACAGGTACACATGTATAGGTCAATCCGATACAGTAATGAAAAATATTGGGTAAGGAATGAATGTATGGGATTTTTTTTAGAAAGATGATAAATAATAACCTTACATATATTTACTTTTTCTTTAGTGATAATTATCCATACATCATGGTTGGTTCTAAAGATGTGTGGAGATTATAGTGACACAATTTTCCCATAAATTACTCACACAAATGGTACCATTCATCAAGGATGTTTCTTATTGATACACCAATTTATATCATCGAAAAAAATTCTTAAAAAGTTCACATCTTAATGTTAAATTCATTCCAAAATACACATTCTATCAGTGATTTTTTTTAAAAAGAAAACAACAAAAAATATGGAAAATCATTATGAATTTTTAATTAATTACCTGATTAAGTGTCCATCATTTTCTATGATTGAGTGGGAATAAAAAATTAACATTACAACACAAAATTGAGGGGGGAAGGGTGGGGTAGGTAACAATATTATTCAGTATGAAAAAAAGAGAAGAATGAAAAAATAAAATTAAAAGTCCTAACTAACCCAGGAATGTACCCATCCCTGCACTCCCAATGTGTGTCCTTACTATAATAAAATAGAAAGTGGGAAGGAATAATAAAACCTAGTGGGTGTCATTGGTAGTTTTCTTCATAATCTTGGAGTTCTTCCACCGGGGTCTCTAGAATGGATTCATGAAAGTGCTTCAATCTCTTCCCATTGACAGTGAATGTTTGTTTTTTTTCATTTGTAACCTAAAAAACACAAAATGGATAAAAATTAATAACATTGTATGGAAAGAACTAGTTTTAATGAAGCTTACATAGATGAAACTTCATCCTTTAATTGTAAGGAATGACCTTTTTCCCAATGTGGAATTGATAATGAAGGACGAGGAAGTCATGGTAATCCTTGGTTCACTCCTTATAAATCTAGTATTTTTCATATGAATCTTTACGAATTTCCTCAAACTCCTGAATCTGTAACTTCTTTTGATCACCTTCACCAGAAATATTATAATTGCATTGTTTGATGGCCCAGTAGGGCCAATGCTCTATCTCAAAATGAAAATGAAAAATCTTTCCAAAAATAATCCAATAAGGTGAAAATTCAATGGGAGTTTTAAATTCAGTATAGTAAGACCACGATGAATCATTGAGTCTAATACTCTAATATTTTCTACTGGGTTGAACCATTTTTCAATATTTTTTTACCAATCTATTTAACAGCTCAAGTTGACCATTAGTTTGTGAGTGATAGGTAGTAGACACTCGATGCCTGATCCCATAATGATGAATTTTTTTTCCTTATTCGGTTGAATAAATGAGAACTCTGGTCACTAATGATAAACCAAGGTAATCCAAACCTACAAAAAATTTTGGCTCTCAAAAATCCCACAACTCTCTTGTAATAAATTTTCATTGTGTCTCATTGCTCTACCAATTTTGAAACATAATCCATTACCACAAGAATGTGAAATTTACCAAATGAATTAGGTAATGGTCCAATAAATTCAATTCCCCAAATATAAAAAATTTCATGAAAGACCAATGGTTGTTGTGGCATTTCAATTCTTTAAGAAAAATTCCCTAATCTTTGATAGTGAGGTCAATATTTACAGAAATCATGGGAATATTGAAATAGTATTTTCCAAAAGAGACCATAATTGAGGACCATACAAGTAGTCCATTGAGGACCAAAGTGATCCCCACAAGAAAGAGTTTATAAAAACCTAAGGATAGATTGAAACTTGTTATCGAGAATAAAATACCTAAGTAATTGATCACTACATGTGTGCCAAAGGTAGGGGTCATCCCAAATGTACCAATATGAATCATGTTTTATATAGTTAGTTTGTTTTTTTCAAATCATCAGGAATACAAGATGCTACCAAATAATTTACAATTTCAATATACAAAGGAATAACATATTTCACTAGGTAAAATTTCCCATTTAGAAAAAATTAATTTATGGGAATATAGGGGGATGAGTAAATGTTCGAGTATGGGAGGATCCTACTGATATGGTCAACCACCACATTCAATAATACTTTTTATCCCTAATTTCTAGATTTAATTCTTGAAAGAGTATCTAACTAATGAGATCTGGTTTGGATTCTAGTTTCTTAATAAGATACCATAGGGGTACATCGTTTGAGAACACAATCAATTGGGGCCCTAAAAGGTATGACCGGAATTTATATAAGGAAAACAAAATGGAAATAAATTATCATTATGTTGTGGTGTTGGTGGCTTGGGTAGGGTCTAATGCGCATTAGGCACATGATATGTCATGTGGAGCTCAATTGGCCCTTTTTGATAAGACTACCCCAACTATATAGTTAGAGGCATGACACATAAGCTCAAATGCTAAATCCCACCGAGGTGGTTGGATTACCAGGGGTGATGTGAGACACCATTTAAATTTATCAAAATCTTCCTCACATTTGTTATAAAAGAAATTTTTTTATTTTTTTTAGAAATCAGGAGAGGGGGAGTGTAATCTTACTGAAGTCATGAATGAAACAATGGTAAAATCTAGCATGACCTAAGAAATAACACACATCCCACAGATTTTTGGGGATTGGTATGGAAGAAATGACTTCCACTTTTAATTTATATACTTGAATACCATCCCTATAAATGACATTCCCAAGTAATATACCTTTTATCACCATAAAATGGAATTTCTTATAATTTAGTACAAGATTATTTTTAATACATAGATGTATGGAAAAACCAAGACTACTCAAACACTAAGAAAAATATGATCCATATAGAGTGAAATAATATATAAATACTTCCATGAAATCTTCTAGGTAATCTGAATAATACTAACCATGCATTGCTGGAAAGTACTTAGAGCATTGTACATATCAAATGAAAATTCATTAATTTATTTTCCCACTGATTTCACAAACATTGAGTTGGTGTTGCATAAGAATTAAAGGTAATTATTTTTTCCCTAAAAATTAAAAATAAATTACCATGATAAAAAATAACGCATATTTAAAATAAAAATTTATAATTGAACTTAAATTCTTTTTATCCCTTTCAATTTTTTTTATAAATATTAAAATCAAGAGAGTGATACTTTTGAATTTATATTTACTTGAAATAATATATAAGCCATGTTCACAGATAAATGATAGAATATTTACATAAATTGGATTATTGGGTGATTATCGTATAAAGACACTCATCCAATGTATTAAATAAAAGTAATATGATTATTTTTTTCTTTAACATATTGTTTTTAACCTTAATTACATGATTTACCATTACCAAGGTGACCATATTTACTAAGGTTAATATTCATAATGACAAAAAATAAAAGAGGAATATTTACCAAATTTGATCCTCCTTATATCAAATATGAATCCCATTTATCAATACTAAATTTCTAGAAGTTCCATAAATCATTTTTATTGTAAATGAATAAAATTAAGTAAAAAATAGTTTTGAGAAAAAAATGCATCTTAAGCACAAAAATGAACATATACCAAAATCAAGTACAATGTAGATTTATATGTAATTTAATAGATTATATATATGACCAAAATTTCATAATACATAAAATTTATTATGTTTTTAAAGTTTATTTATTGTCTAGAGAAGTCCACAGGTAATCTCTCAAAGAGAGTTGGAGTTTTATAGTGTGTATTTTTAATAAAAATGACTAAAAGAGTTGGGTGGGGGGGTTGAAAATAGTTTAAAAAATATGACTTTGTTTAAAGAGTTTAATAATTTATAAAAAAGTATATTTTGAAAAATATATGATATGTATGTGATCATTTCTAGGTTACTAAACCACTTGAAAATTTCCTTGCTCTTAATTGATTATTATGTTTTTAGTGTAATCCTTTTGATGAGGGTAGACAAAGATCTTGTGTACCCACAAGCCTATTAAAACAGTGAATATATCACAAAAAATTGACCTAAAAATATTGTAGTCAAGTTACAGACCCTTATCTTTCTTTATTTTTTTTCAAGAAACACTAAAATCTAAAATGTTTGTAAAATAATGGGATTCTTATGTTTCCAATTGGAACAACAGAAGTCGCACACATAAAATACACACCGATTGATTGTGAAAGAAAAAGTGTTTCAATTAAATTAATCAAAAAAAGTTATGAAATATCTAAAATAACAATTATAAACTACAATATAAATCATGAAATTAGATAATTATGTTTTGTAAGTCCATCTTCAAGTATACAACTCCCTCATAACAATCACTCACTATTTAGCTCAACATTGGAATGAGGATGAAGGTCAGGTGGATATTCTTCTAAATTTCATCTCTACCTATGTGGATAGAGAGCTTCAAAACATCCAAGGGGATGAGAGGAATCCTCTAGAACCCCAAATTGGAATCATTTCAATCCCTTGGTAAAACTTTCAAATGAGGTTCCCTTTTATTGCTAAAATGGGATGTGGGTTTTGGAATCCATTTTTTGTTATAAAACACCTATATTTGTTGGACTAGTGAACGACCATAAAATGAATTTTAAAAAAGATTAGAGTTTTTTTACAACCTCGATTATCTCCATGTCAATTTTGGAATCCATTAGACATCTGTATTTTGAGATATTATCAAAACACAAAACCTATCTTTTTATTTAATACAGATTCGATCCCCTGGATAGATCAGTTCAGATTAGAAAACATAAGGAAGAATTCAACATGGGTTTTTTGAGATGAGTTGTATCCCACAAAGTTTTGGATTGTATCACAACCTTTCCTCGAATTTTGATTCTTGAATTTCGAATAAGATGAAAAACAATGGATATGTGTTCATGGGATTCCATGTAGTTTGACCCATTTTCCTTCTGCATTATCTCCAACCCTCCAAATCACCTCCTCTAACAATGGAATAATAATAAAATATAATTTCCACTTTTAAAAGTGATAAATATTAAATATTTGAATTAAATAGGAAGTGAAATTTGCTATTATATTTTTAATTTAAAATACAAAATTAATTTAATAAAATTGTGTAAGGGTGAAATAAAACAGTGAATCACGGTGTTATCACACTCCCACACCTTGACATTTTCACTTCTAAGAAAATCCCCATTTCCAAAAATTATGAATATAGGTATTCCAAACTTCATGAAGATTTAACATTAAATGAAAATTTAATCCATGATAGAAATTTCGTAAAAGTAAAAATCAAAACAAGGAGTTCTTCTCAGTGGTCATGGAAAAATGTGTCTCATAAATTATATCTGAAAAAAATTATAAGAGTTGCATGATAACAATATGAACAAGTAATTCAAAAGCAAAAAACGTTACTAATTCTCCATGTGTTTGTGGAAATCATTTCATGCCATTCTTTAAACTTTCTATCTATTAAATATTTGTTATTTTAAAAAATTTCTTCTTAAATGATTATATCCACCCAACCTTCCCTATATAATTTTCAATGAAATTTCAAGACCCACTCACTTAATCATTCCTAGAAGTCAAACCTTGATCTCATGAACAAGATATCCTCATATGTTGTAAAATTATTCACACTCCTCATTTATTATTTGTATTTTTTTCAAAAGTAACATTTGAAAAAAAATCTCACACTCATCTCTCAACCCTTATTTTATCTCCTCACAACACAAATTGTAGTGCATATAATGGGATAAAAATTCAAGGAAGAGTGGGTTTGGACCTTCCCATAATACAACCCTTATTTTTCGTCTTTTTTGATTTTAGTATTTTTAGGTTGTACAATATTCAAATAACAGGTACACATGTATAGGTCAATCCGATACAGTAATGAAAAATATTGGGTAAGGAATGAATGTAAGGGAATTGTTTTCAGAAAGATGATAAATAATAACCTAACATATATTTAATTTTTTTAGTGATAATTATCTACACATCATGGTTGGTTCTAAAGATGTGTGGAGATTATAGTGACACAATTTTCCCATAAATTACTCACACAAATGGTACCATTCATCAAGGAGGTTTCTGATTGATTCACCCATTTATATCATCGAAAAAAAATTCTTAAGAAGTTCACATCTCAATGTTAAATTCATTCCAAAACACACATTCTATCAGTGATTTATTTTTCAAAAAATAAAACAACAAAAAATATAGAAACTCATCATGCATTTTTAATTAATTACCTGATTAAGTGTCCACAATTTTCTGTGATTGAGTGGGAATAAAAAATGAATATTACAACACAAAATTGAGGGGGGAAGGGTGAGGTAGTTAACAATACTATTCATTAAGAAAAAAAGAGAAGAATGAAAAAATAAAATGAAAAGTACTAACTAAACTAGGAATGTACCAATCCCTGCACTCCCAATGTGTGTAGTGTCCTTAATATAATAAAATAGAAAGTGGGAAGGAATAATAAAACCTAGTGGGTGTCATTGGTAGTTTTCTTCATAAACTTGGAGTTCTTCCACCGGGGTCTCTAGAATGTCTTCATGAAAGTGCTTCAATCGATTCCCATTGATAGTGAATGTTTGTTTTTTTTCATTTGTAACCTAAAAAACAAAAAATGGATAAAAATTAATAACATTGTATGGAAATAACTAGTTTTAATGAAGCTTACATTGATGAAACTTCATCCTTTCATTTTAAGGAATTTCCTTTTTCCCAATGTGGAACTGATAATGAAGGATGAGGAAGTCATGGTAAGCCTTGGTTCACTCCTTATAAATCTAGTATTTTTCGTATGAATCTTTACGAATTTCCTCAAACCCCTGAATCGGTATCTTCTTTTGATCACCTTCACCAGAAGTATTATAATTGCATTGTCTGATGGCCGAGTAGGGCCAATGCTCTATCTCAAAATGAAGGTGAAAAATCTTTCCAAAAATAATCCAATAAGGTGAAAATTCAATTGGAGTTTTAAATTAAGTATAGTAAGACCACAATGAATAATTGAGTGTAATACTCTAGTATTTTCTATTGGGTTGAACCATTTTTGAAGATTTTTTACCAATCTATTTAACACCTCAACTTGACCAATAGTTTATGAGTGATAGGTAGTAGACACTCGATGCATGATCCCATAATGATGAAAAAATGTTTTCCTTATTCAGTTGAAGAAATGAGAACTCTTGTCACTAATGATTAACCTAGGTAATCAAAACCTACAAAAAATTTGGGCTCTCAAAAATCCCACAACTCTCTTGTAATAATTTTTCATATTGTCTCATTTCTCTACCAATTTTGATACATAATCCATTACCACAAGAATGTGAAAGTTACCAAATGAATTAGGTAATGGTCTAATAAATTCAATTCCCCAAATATAAAAAATTTCATGAAATACCAAGGGTTGTTGTGGCATTTCAATTCTTTAAGAAAAATTACCTAATCTTTGATAGTGAGGTCAATATTTACAGAAATCATGGGAATATTGAAATAGTGTTTGCCAAAAGAGACCATAATTGAGGACCATACAAGTAGTCCATTGAGGACCAATGCGATCCCCACAAGAAATAGTTTGTAAAAACCTATGGATATATTGAAACTTGTTATCATGAATAAAATGCCTAAGTAATTGATCACTACATGTGTACCAAAGGTAGGGGTCATCCCAAATGTACCAATATGAATCATGTTTTAGATGGTTAGTTTGTTTTTTTCAAATCATCAGGAATACAAGATGCTACCAAATAATTTACAATTTCAATATACACAAGAATAACATATTTCACTCGGTAAAATTTCCCCTTTAGAAAAAATTAATTTATGGGAATATATGGGGATGGGTAAATGTTTGAGTATGGGAGGATCCTACTGATATGGTCAACCACCACATTCAATACTACTTTTTATCCCTAATTTCTAGATTTAATTCTTGAAAGAGTATCTAACAAATGAGATGTGGTTTGGATTCTAGTTTCGTAATAAGATACCATAGGGGTACATCGTTTGAGAACACAATCTGTTGGGACCCTAAAAGGTATGACCAGAATTTATATAAGGAATAAAATGGAAATAAATTATCATTATGTTGTGGTGTTGATGGCTTGGGTAGGGTCTAATGTGCATTAGGCATAGGATATGTCATGTGGAGCTCAATTGGACCTTTTTGATAAGACTACCCCAACTGTATAGTTAGAGGCATGACACATGAGCTCAAATGGTAAATCCCACTGAGGTGATTGGATTACCAGGTGTGATGTGAGACACCATTTCAATTTATTAAAATATTCCTAACATTCGTTATAAAAAATAGTTTTATTTTTTTAGAAATCATGAGAGGGGATGTTTAATCTTACTAAAGTCATGAATGAAAAAATGGTAAAATCTAGCATGACCTAAGAAATAACACACATCCCACAGATTTTTGGGGATTGGTATGGAAGAAATGACATCCACTTTTGATTTATATACTTGAATACCATCCCTATAAATGACATTCCCAAGTAATATACATTTTATCACCATGAAATGGAATTTCATATAATTTAGTACAAGATTCTTTTTAATACAAAGATGTATGGAAAAACCAAGACAAATCAAACACTGAGCAAAATATGATCCCTAATGATTTAAATAATCTATAAATACTTCCATGAAATCTTCTAGGTAATCCAAATAATACTAACCATTCATTGTCGGAAAGTAATTGGAGCATTGTACAGATCACATGACATACTTCTATAGAAAAATGTGCCAAATGGGAATGCAAATGTTATATTTTTCTAATCATTGAAATAAGTATGGATCTAAAAGTATCCAGAATACCCATCATGGAAATTGTAATGGGACTTTTCGCTATAATCTCTAGAATATGGTCAATGAATGGTAATAGTAGATGGTCCATCCTAGTGTGTTGGTTTACCTAAAGATAGTCTATGTAGACACTCCAACTATTCTTCACATGGTTTGGAACCAATTCATTATTTTAATTTGTAATTACATAAAGAACAGTTTTTTTAGGAACAAGTTACACTGTACTGACCCATTATCTATCAGAGATGGGGTAAATGATTATATAATCCAATAATTTGGTTACCTCCTTCTTAAAATCATTTAGGAGGTTTGATTTCAGTCAACATTGTGCCTACCTCCATAGTTTAGCCTCATCATTTAATAATATATGATGTGTAAAAATTGATGGTCTAATACCAATAATATCAAAAAGTGTGCAACCCAATTATTTTTATACTCCCTTAAATGTTCAAGAAGTCAAAATTAATGATTTGGAGGGAGTGAATTAGAAATGATGATAGGTATCTTGTTTCCATTCTCAAGATAAGAACATTTTAAATATTGATTCAGTTGTTTAAGTTACAATTCAGAAGGAATTTGGATTGACAGGAGTGAATGTGTAAGTGGGAGGTCAATAATCTAATATAACTAACCAATAATAACTTATTCATATGAGGAATATAATTTTACAAGAATAGAAGTATTATAGATGGTCATGGGACCCTCAGTGCTCAATAAATAATCAATTAACGAACATTCATGTCATTTTTCAAAACCACTACAACATTAAATGCATGATTCATTACCTAGCATGTCTATCGAGGATAAAAAATCAGAATGGGGATTTGGGGAAATTAAAGAAGTTATTTCATGGGAAGGGAGTACATCAAATGAATTAAATTAAAGTGAGGAATGATCTTCTCTAGGATTCTTTATGGAATCAAGGATTTTAGAATGGTAAATATCACCATAAAAATACATAGAAAATATTCCATTGTGGAAATTAATTATGGTTTTAGTGATTTCAATAATGGCCTCCCTAATATAACTGTGATGTGTCCATTCATCTTATTATCTTCAAATTTAAGAACATAAAAACTACTAGGGAAAATTATAATTTCCACACTCACAAGTACATCCTCTAACACACTAGTAGGGTGTACTGTACTTTAGTTTTATAATTGTACAAAAACTCCAGTAGGCTTTAGTTCCTCAGCCTTAATTGATGATAAAATGGTGTGAGTTATCACATTTATAAAAACACACAAATCAATCATAACAATGCAAAAGAAATACTTCCCTATGGTGAAAAAAATTGAGAATGTTCTAGGATCATTGAATTTGGTGAGAAGTGATGTCTCTATCAATGATGAGACATTCCTCCATAAGCTCACCTTCTCATCACCTTGATTCCACCTTCAGTGTGTACACATATCCTTTAAAAACATGGTGTATCTTATAATTTACTTAACAAAATTAATCAAGGGGATGGTAACTTACAATTTTTGAAAGTTTCGTGGATTTCTTTATCAAGTTCAGTTTCTTTTATATTATTGGTTGGGCAGACCTTTGAAAAAATGGAAGAGGAATGGTTGAGCTAGGTGAGTCATCAACAGACACACTATTCCCTTTAAGGGTATTCTTCTCTAGACAAGGTTTTTCCATTGTTAGAACATTCGATGGTGGTTTCCTCAGGAGGGGATGACTCTATTAGAGGGTTTATTTGGATTTTAATTTGAGTTCCGATCCATAGAGTGATGGTACTAACATTTCCATTATCCCAAGGTTTGACTATTGGTTGATAGGCTAGCTTACCCAACACATGAATTTGGATTACCCCACCGAGTTGGCGAGTTTGATTAATTGGGTTTTTAGGTCTTTTATGGATTCTTGAGTGGTTTTTTGGAATTGGAGGTTCTTTGTAGACATTTTTTCCATCATGTCCTCTAGGATATGATCAGGATTTGGAGGGGGTGTTTAGAAATGACATTGTGGTGGTTAGGTATTTTTGGGTGGTAGTGGGGGATGAATAATCTTCCCTAGTTAGTTTCATGGTTTTTAAGGTTGGTTTGAATACCACCTTTCCTATAGTCTTTATTTTCTTTCCACCTAGGATTGGATGGATATTATGGTACTTTCTTAATGAGTTGGTTATATGGGAGGCCTTGAAATATTTCCTCACAAGTCTCAGAATTATCTCTTTGTTGAGTGAATTGGTCATAATAATGGGTGTTAGTAGAAAATATACCACAATGTATGGGAGGAGGAGATTTTTATTTACCTTGGTAAAGAGAAAGTTTTCATAGAAGGGTACTTACCTCTTCAAACATAGTATCCAACTTATTCTCAAACTTAGATCTTTTCACCTCATGGATACCTAGAATGGGTGCATTGGAACTTAAACCAAATTATTGAGTGTTTTTCACCATGTTATCAGTGAGGGTCTGTATAGAGATTGGGGTTTTATCAACTATAGAACTAACTTATATGATACTAATCATGATTCAATCAATAAGAATTAAACCTTCATAAAAATATTGTATTAAAATATTATCACTTATTCGGTGGAGTGGGAAACTTGAACAAAGCCTTTTAAATATTTCCCAGTATTCATGAAGTGTTCCCCTTGTGATTTCTTTATTCCACAATTTTTTTATTATAGTTTCATTCAAGATAATGGGAATTATTTTTAAAGAAAAATCCATTTCATGTATACCCAACCTCTAATTGGGTAATTAACATAATAACGACAATCTTTTGTAGTATCTTATAGTGAAAAATGGAAAGCCATAATCTTTACTTGTTATTCATATACATTTGTATGTTTTAATTTAAAACACAATTTGTGAAATTATTTTAAGTTCTAATGTGTATCTTCTCTATCTAGTCTATGAAATCTTTGAAGTAAGTGAATTAGACCAGATTTAATTCAGAGTTTTGTGCTTCTAATTTCACTTGAATATATGTGGGTTGAATTTCAACATCGGGTGATTTTAGTTCTTTTAGTGTTCTATTATTTTCATCCATGTTATACAGGTTATGATCTGGTTCTATTTTGGTTCTATAATAATAAATGTTTATAAAAGTATTAAGGTGTGGTGTGTCCTCTTTAAAAGGGATGTCATGCGTGTCTTGGTGTCGTTGGTGTAGTATCCTCTCTGGTTTGGGTTCTAAAGGTGGTAAATCTCCAAGAGTTGAATACATCATGAATAGAACCTTCAAAACAAATAAATCAAAATACAAAAAATATATGTAAATATAGAAGATAAAACAAATAAATATTCAAAAAACTTATAAAAATATTATCAAAAACACGCTCTAAAAATCAAAGCGCTCCCAAAAAATGGAGACAAAATATGACCACTTTGTTGTGAAATGTCAAATTTATTATGTTTTTAAAAGTTTATGTATATTATAGGGAAGACCCTATGTCATCCTTCGAGGATTTTTGGTGGTTTATGGTGTGTATTTTTAATAAAGAGGTCTAAGCAGGGGGGTTGAAAAAAAATTTAAAAACAAAATTACTTAATTTAAAGAGTTTAATAGTTGAAAAAATTTGATTTTGAAAAATATATGATAATAATGTGATAAATAATAGGTGAATACATCACTTTAAAAGTTCATTATTCTTAACTGATTAGTAGGTTTTGGTGAAATCCTTTGTTTTAGGATTAACTAAGACCTTGGGTATTCAAAAGCTTCTTAAAACAATGAAAATAACATTAAAACTTGACACAACAATCATGTAGTCAATTTACAGCCCCTAATCACGCTTTAATGTTTTTAAAGGAACACAAAAATCTCAAATTTTTGAGAAATAATAGGATTCTTATATTGTTCATTCAGAACAAAAAAAGTCAGACACTTAAAATTACACACTGATTGGTTATGAAATAAAAATTGTTTCAATTAAATTCATTAAAAAAAGTTAAGATACATAAAAAATAATAATTTTGAACCACAATAAACACCAAAATAATAGATAATTATGTGAAAAAACTCCCTCTTCAAGTGTTCATCTCCTTTGCAATGATCACCCACCATTTAGCTTGACATCGGGAGGAAGTGGAAGCTCAAGTGGATATCCTTCTTCATTTCAGATCTCCCTATGTGGACAGGGATCTCCACGACATACAAGGGGATGAAAAGACTCATATAAAACTCTAAATTGGTATAAATTCAATACCTTGGTCAAATTTTCAAATTAGTTTCCCATGGGGTGCTTTTATATACAAAATGGGAAGTGGTTCTGGGAACCATGTTTTTGTTATACCAATTGTATCGATGTTCTGGACTAGTTTATAGATATATCATGACTTTTAAAAAAGTGAAGAGTTTTTTTCCATCAACATTAATATCTCCATGTCAAATGTTTAGGCCATTGGGCATTTTTATTTTGAGATATATTCAAAATACCAAACCTAACTTTTGAATTAGTGAATATTTGGTCGCCTATATAGATCAGTTATGATTATCCAACATGTTGAATAATTGGGATTGGGTTTGTGAGATTAGTTTTAGCCCACGAAGTTTAGGATTAGATAAAAAATTCATCCCATTTGTAAGAACATATTTTTTGGAACATACAAAAAAGTGTACATGTGTTGATGGGATTCCATGAATTTTGTCCCATTTTCCTTCCACATCATCTCTATCCCTCCAAATTACCTCCTCATACAATATAATCATCAAAAAAATATATAATTTCCCATTTTAACTGTGATAAATATTAAATAGTGAAATCAAACATTAAGTGAATTTTTTTATTATGTTTAGAATTTATAATACAGAATTAGTTTGATACAATGGTGTAAGGGTGAAATAAAATAGTGAATCCCAGTGCGATCAATATAATTAAAGAATACTTGTGTTACTTTATGATCCAATTTGTAACACCCTAACCAAGACTAATGAGAATGAGAAAAAGTGACACATGAACTCATTCATGCCTCCACAAACACTAGATGCCACTATCTAGCAATGGTGGTCTAATTCCATTGGTGGGGAGACATTACACTCAGTAGCATGCCATCAATAAGGTAAAATAAATAAAATTACAATAAAAATAATAAATAAATAACAAAAGTAATCAAACAAAAATAGAATAAATGGAATAAAAGTCATATAATAAAAATGAATCCCATGGTGGTATACCGATCTAAAGTATAGAAACATATGAATAAAAAAATAATCATAATCATCGGTGAGGTCCTCCATAATCCTTCCCAGTATACTCCATTCTATGCTCCACTGGTCAACCATCCCCTATAGGGATCTTTCCCTTCACCAGATATCTGGACATTAAATCTAAAAATACACTGAAATTCCTGGTTAGGGTGTGAGTATAAGACTTAGTAGTACACCAAAAATGTGTCCTTAACCTAGTATGCTCACGTATAACAAGATTATTCAATAATAGTAATAAATTCATAATGAGCATAATCACACAATCCAAATTTAAGAGGTTGTGTACTAAACAAGCGTCCACAGACCCTTGTATGAACTTTATTTGGATCTGTACTGAAATAATGATCATGAATAATAAGAAATGATCATATCCCCGCCACAAGGAGGTTAAAAAACTACTCATAATCATCCAGGTATTGAGAAAAAATGTTCCTAAAAATCATGAGATGGCCTCATGGTAGTCAACATGAAACTGACAATCAACATAGAATCAAGTTGGCATGTTACTCAAAATCCACAAGGCATCGAGTCAAGGGCTACTCGGAATTCATAAGGAATCAATTATTAGAATGTAACCATAAAATCCACAAGGAATAAAGGAACATAAATGACACAAGGATATCATATTCTATCGTCATTTTCATCATATGTTAAACGCACTCCCCCTATAAGGTATAACAATACCACGATGGTCAACAATCAAATGTACCAAGCACAAATCCTCTAAAATTAAAATGATACACTATTGGTATAACATGATGATAAACATTCCATGACATTATGAGACAAATAATATCACCAATTCAATATATGAATCAATATAAAACATAGAATCTATCTATTATAATATATATCATGGAAAAAATATCATTGTAGGTCTCACAAGCTACATACACACCCATATCTCATCACAATTCAAGTAAAAATATCAATCATACCAACATATAAATTATAATATCAAAACATGTATAAATGAGATCCCACGAAGTGGGGATATTCTTACCTCATAGTTTTTAAAGTTAGTATCCAGGTCTATTAAAGAAGTCATCAATTGAATGACCCTTTCACACCAACAAAAATATGATCACACACTAAGGGACCCTAGAACTAGTTATAATCTAACTTATTATAGATTCTAGAGAAATGTAAGGAGGAAAAAAATTTAATGGATTGAAAATAACTTACCTAAGTTTGATCTTTATCAAAATAGGACAACAATGGTGGATCCATAAAGAGGAGGAGAGATACTAAAAATTTGGGGGTCTCCATGGTGTAAGGCAGGGGTTGAAACATAGTGGGATACTAGAAAAAGTCACTATGATGTAGGGTGTAACACCACGACATAGGGGGAATGGTGAGAGAATACCACCACAATATAATCACCTACTATTATAGTGAATAGATTCATTATAAGAACCCCCCATGATACAAGGAAATGGTTTTTGCATGAAAAAACTTTGTAATATGAACCATTATAGCGTAGAGAATGGATATATGGAATGGAGTTGATTATTTATTCCTTCAGAGATCTTTGTAGATTAAAAAACATGGATAGAGAAGTATATTTTGAGAATTGGATCCACATTAATCCCTTGTTTATACTTAATAAATCTAAAAAAGGATCATCATTAATTAAAAACACATTCCCTATATGAAATGAAAAATAGATTCATTTACAGAAATAAATCCCAAAGACCCACATTGGATATGCCAACTGTCTTAAATTATTGTGGACCTGACCTTGTAGCATGGTCTATGGAACTATAGTGATGTATCCATGAATGGACCCCCATAATAAAGGTTATGGAACAACCACTACAACCCACCATTACCACAGTGAATCCTCATTCTCAACAGCATAACCCTAGATCCAAAACACCACTATGGTGGAACCATATAAACCATGGCACAACACACCCCTTTTAATATGGTCTTATGCGCTATGGCATTGTTCCTCTTATTTTGGCAATAAACATTCCCAGAATATCCATAATCTTAAAAAACATCCCAAATTTATTAGAAATTTAAACAAACATTAAATCAACTCAAAAAATTATGGACAATGATTTTAATTAATTGAAAAAAAAATCAGGCTTTTAGAATTCTCCTCATTAGTGACTTTTCATCATGAAGAATCCTCTCTAGGGTTCCTAGTCGAACAAATAATTCCACTAAGATCAAACATCTTCCTCTCATTCCCAAGTATCCTCCTAGGCCCATCCATACTACCATTTAATCTAAAAATGTGGTACTATATTATCCCAAAGTACATTCTCACTTTGGTCTATAATTGACAACAAATGTTCCTCATAAGATTCATTAGGATCAAGATCAAGGACCTTAGAATTGATGATAGTTGTAGGATCGTCCATGTGCCTCTGGATTTGTGACACGTGAAACATGTCATGTATACCTTGGTAATGATAAGTAATATCAAGAAGTTATTCAACTTCAACTATCAGTTGGGTGATCTCAAAGTGTCCAATGAAATATGGTTTTAGGTTTCTATACTTCTTAAGATGTTGGTACCCCAACGGAAGATTCACTCTCTAAAGAACATGATCACACATAATAAAATCCAATGGTCTTCTATTTGGGTTGAAATTTGATTTTTTTCTTCTTAGATTAGTGATAAATCTATTCTATATCAATTTCTATCTCTTAGAGGTATCTTGAACAATACTAGGTCGTACAAATTCTACCTCATACACCTTGTGCCAATAGAGCGATGAATGGCATTGCCTTCCATAAAGGGAATCGTAAGGTGCCATCTGAATTGAATCATGGAAACTATTATTATGCATGAACTCAACCAGGTATAGGTGATTATCCCAATATCCATCGATGTAAATAACTCAATATTAAATCATATCCTCTAATATGTGTATAGTCTACATGGACTTTCCATCGGTCTGATGATGGTACACTATGATCAATATTAGTTGATACCATAGGGCCTTCTATAATCCATTCCAAAAAAATGATGTATAATTAGAATCTATGTCCAAAAAAATCTCAAATTTACCCCATGTAAGAATACAATTTCACTGACATAGAGCTTTCCCAGCTCATCCATTGAGTGAGTCTCTCAGAATGGTAAAAAAAATCTAATTTAATCAGCTGATTAATAATCACCCAGATAGTGTCACAACCCCTTGGGGTCCTTGGTAACCCCATCACAAATTCCATCATGACATTTTCTCATTTTCATATGGGTATAGGAAGTGGATGAATAAAACCACCAGGATACGAGTGCTTGGTCTCCACCCTTTGATAGGTAAGGTATTGAGTGCAAACCCTATAATGTATTTATTTATCCTTTTCCACTAGAAATATCACATTAAGTCATGATACATATTCATTTATCAAGGTTTTACTAACCATACATATTTATAATAATTCCTTATCACCTCATCTTCAATGAATGTTGAGACTCCTAATATTCCATGTACTATGATAACATTTTCATTTCACCACATCCACCCAGGTATCATATCACTACCAATTAACTGTTCCCTTATCCAAACACACATTGTGGCTGAATCTTGACTAGTAATTACATGGTCTACAAGAAAAGAAGTGATTACCAAAGAGTCACAAGTCACATGTAACGAACTAGTCTAAGTCGACCTAACATGTCACATGATCTAGCTCGTTACAAAATGGCATCAAATATTTTGGTTTTATTATTTGGGGAGTTGGTAGATAGGTAGTTTAGGAATGTGTCATAAATTTTGATGGATTTCAGACTGGCGATTCATAAACACCTTTTCTAATATAAATTAAATGTTTCTAAGACATGAGGTTACTATTATTAATTTCCATTTTTATAGTTGTGTGATTTCACTTAGTATGATGCACTTGAGTTTGTTGATTTATGGGTTATCTTGGTATTTTTACCTTGTCATGTGGGTAAGAGGCTAATGTTAATGAATCATTATAGTCACATAAGATTCACAAGACATATACCTATATTTGGTGTTTTACTAGAGATGGAGGTTCGTTTGTTTAAAGTGTTAAAAATTTATCATAAGGTGTTTTCTTGGATAAGTAATTGGTGGAATTATACTCAAATAAAATCTAGGTAAATATTTTCTTTTGATGAAAATTCATATGGATCATGTAAATAGGTGTTCATTGGTGATGGAAATGTAGTCCAATCATTGAGGGATGCATGAAAACTCTTGAGGGTCAGTGTGGGATCAGGGTGACTTGTTGGTGGCTTGATAATGGAATGGATGTATAAGGGATCTATGGATTTGGATCAACTTTACATGAGGTGGTGGTTTCCTTGAAGTATCATATTATTTTTTTTTCTTAGTATTGAGTTGTTTTTGTGACGTTTTTTCTATCGATCCTTGTTGTGGGGCTCATGCGATAGTTATCATTGATGGATTGGGTGGGCATGGAATTTATTACATGGGGGGGAATTGAGGCCTACATTAACTAGGATTTGTTTTGGAATAAGGATTATTGGTGTTTGATAATTGGAGATATCTCTATATCATGGATGGATTGAAAGGGTAGGTTTGGTGGGTTTCCTAGCCCTAATCATTTTTATTACACCTTGGTAATCACAACAAGAGCATGGTTGGATTCTTATGCCTTTTGATCGATGCTCAAGTTGAGAGTGGCCATGTGGTTTATTGTGGAATGAGGAAGATCCCGTATTTTTTTGAATATGACTGCCGGGGGAACATAGGTTTTCTAGAACTAACTTGTGCGAGGAGAACAGTCGGTGTTTTTTAGGTACATTAGCATAGATTCTTTTTGACTCAGTTGATGTGAGTGTGAATCCTGTTTTTCCTTCAAGATTAGTTTAAGGAAATACATAGGGTGGGGAATTTACCATAGGTTATTTAAGGGTGTGAACCTCATTATATGTGGTTTATTGAGTGCAATGTTTTATGGGATTCATGCTATGACTTTGGTGTGAGCAGTTTGTCCATGTTAATCCATTTAATTCCATGATGGATGTGTTGTGGGCCATATGGATTTTCATTTAGGTAGTTCGGAAATTATAAGGATATTATGGTGGTGGGGAGAAATAGACCAATTGATACTAAAAGTATCTAATGTTAGGAGAGAGTTGGGGATGTTGTAATACCAATAATTGGTTGGTCGATATAGCATTGGATGTGTCAGTTCATTAGGGATATCATGGATATTATTCCTCCACCATGAATTCTTTAAGATGAGGAGAATTTGTGGTTGAGAGTTTGTGATACCACATGCCACCAAGGGTCGTAAAAATGAGTTAAATTTTGATTATTTTCCCCAGAAGTGTTTTAGGAAAAAATGGTAATTCCACTTATAAAATTATCTTAGATAATATTTTTGGTCACTCTGTTGGTCCTGGAATAATATTTTTACCATAGGAAATGAGTTTTGTGGAAACTCAAGCCATTAAAATTTTCATGAAATACTTAATACTTAATTAATTAAATATTAAGTTATTCATATGTGTTCGTTTTGTGATATATTTTAAATAGAGAATCATATTGAGATTACATCTCTATGTTTGAGTCCAGAATGTGTTTTTTTCATGGGAATGGAATAACCTTGAATTATGCACTAGGACTGGAATTGTCCCCCTTCTATTTTCTTTTTTATTTTACTTTTTTCCTCATTTTTCTTTTTTCCTTTTATTTTTATCATTTTCCAATTTTATTCCCATGAATTCCCCCATGTGGATTGAATTCATGTGGATGAGAGATGGATAGGGAAATGGAGATAAGTGAGAGATGGAGGAGGGGATATTGAGGGTTTTTCTATGCCCCAAATCAGAGTGTATAGGTTGCGGGTGGCAGATTCGGTGTGAAGATTTGGAAGTTTCCTCCAAGAGGTAGGCCCATTTTTAATTTTTTACTATAAATCCCCATATTACATAATTTTTTATTTTTTTAAATCCTTTTGGAGTTGTTGTGGGTTGATCTTGGCTTAATCTGGGAAAACAAGGGTTTTAAGCTATTTTTAGGGGTTTATATTTAAGAAATACTATGTACATGACATGAAGTTCAATTAAAACACATAGTATGTTTTTCTTATTTGAGGAAGATGGTGTTTTGGGACTACATTCCAAATAATTGGGAGTATACAATGTGTAGTGGTGACTCAAGTTTTCCTGGGGGAATATAGCCATGTAAGGTACATGACCAGACCCTACGCATGGTACATGGATAGTGGCTATGTACTTTACTTGGCCAGACCTCATGTGGGGGCACATGGACAAGAACATGGCAGGGGAGCTCATGTGGGGAACACACTATATATGGTGGACACATTCTATGTCGTTCGATGGTGTATGTACTAAGTGGGGTTAAGTCACATTGGTAGGTACCCATGTGGGGCTGTAATCCATTTACATTGGTAAAGAAAATTTTGAGTGTCCTGTAGTACACAGAAAAGGAGGACCTATGTAGGTAGGCATCATATAACTAAAGTACATGCCATTCACTTTTCCTACCATGGTGTGTTTTTCCTATTTTAACCTAGAGTTATAATTGGAATTGTGGTTATAAAATTCTGATCATTTTTTCATATGAGTCACAATTTTGGAATCCTTTCAGTGTTTAGAGGCCATATAAATGGTGTTTTTTATGGGTGGGTGTTTGTATGATGATTTTCTTAAGGTATGGGTTTAGAATCCTCCTGTGGGTTGGGCTGTGAGCTTTGGGGACTGAGTGAGGGTTGTGATCTTGGGGATTAAACTAGATTGAGTGTTCCATGGAAATATGGTTGAGTTTATTAGGATATATCCTAGAAGAAAGGATCATTTAGTATCTTTAAAGAGATCTTAGTTGGTCCATGCATGTCAGGACATGTTACTCGAGTTTAGAACAATTGAGGTTTGTCTTACGTGTTTAGGGAATGGATCCATTGGAGCCTTTAGGATGAGTCTATGTAGTGGGATAATGATTATAACTGTGTTCCATTGTGCTATTGAGATGAATCTAAGGTACTCTTGATAATTCACTTCTAGGATGGTTACTGATCAAGTGATTAGTGGTTTCCATAGTTGGTAGTTGAGAATTCCCATGTGGAATGGTTCATAATGTGTTGAGAATCCTTTATGAGGTATTAATTTTTAGGTGGTCATGGGGACCAATTCCCCTATTGGTGTGATTTTTCATTGAATTCCCCTTTGGTCTTGTTGTTGATCGAGGACCAGTTGGAGGCCACTGAGGGATGTTTTGGATGTTTTCATACTATTCCTATCCCATGCTTTTGGATGAGCTAGAGGAACCTATCATAAAGTTTCCAACTCTCTCTATAGAATTTGGGTCATTTCCTGATGTTTATATGCACATAGACGGAGAACTTGGGTGTTTACGGGGAGTCCCTAGGGGGATTTCAATTTATATTGTAACCCCCTGAGACTATGGGAGTCCCGAGTTTGGAATCAGGAGGTCCAAATTGTTTAAATATGTAAATTTCAATTTTATACATTATGGATAATTACTTCGGTAAATATTTTATTTACCATGGTTAAAGGGTAAATCTAGTAAATAAGGGTAAAGATAATATTATAATAATATTAAATTATCCTAAAATTTTTCATATTCCTATTGTGTGATAAATTTCCAAACATTTTCATCTTTGGGTCGATTTTGGGACCCCCTGGAGCCACTTGGGAGTTATAATGACACTTTATATTAATTAATTTAAAGTAATGAAAAAATGGCATAAAATTATATCTTTTAGTAAAACAGTTTTTAAATGAGGTTATATAAGTTATATTTTTGACTATAAATACTCATTAGAAATATAATAATATTAATTAAATAATTTTAATATATTTATAAATTTTAGACAATAAATAATAAAATTTATTTATGACACAATGGTGATGCAATAATTTCCTTATTAATGAAAGAATCAAATAAATGGTATTATAAATATTAAAATAAATATAATTTCAAATTTTTTATGAAATACATGAATTTTCTAGGTGAATATGAAATTTTAGGGTCTATTCAATGTATTTGGTTCTAAGTAATCAAGTTGTGATGACTTTCACAAAAACAAAATACTAAATTGTGTCAAAATTGACACAAATGAGTTTTTAAAACAAATATTATATTATTAAATTATATAGTAGTTCTAAAAATATAAATTCAGACAAAGAACATATATAATGATATGTATATCATTAATGGACCACTTTAGGTTCTCTTGGAATTTTACAGTAAGTTTATTAACTAATTATTATAATAATACAAGAACACATGGTAAAAGTTAAACTATTTAACTAAGAGTTAAATATAAATGATAAAGTTATTATAGTGACCAAAACCTATATAAAACCTATTGGTTGAGATTTTTTTGACTCTTACCCTCCTTGGACTCTAAATAAATTATTTTGGAGCTATTGGAAACTGAAAATGATTTTATTATAAAAAATATTTCAATCTCTTCCCAAGGTTCCCCTCACCTCTCTTATAAAAGGGAACTTACCATTCTTTGAAAATCACACTTCCAAAGACATTTGACTCAGCCAAACCCAGATAAAATATCCTCCCAATTCACCTCACTTCAACTTAGTGTAATTAGTTGATCAGAAATCCAACCTAAGGTTCCCTTTTGATAAACTCAAAAAGAAATACCTGAAGAAGAGGTAATAATTTCACCACCCTCTTTCAAGTTATTTTCTTCTTCCACTTCCTCTTTCTTTGTTGTTTATATTCTAAAAAAATAACTCCAGTATCTCCTATAAAATATGATGTTATTATAAAAATTTTACAAGCATATTCATTATTCTATCCATCATATGAATGACAAATTCGAAATACGTGTGTAAGTACGACTTACTGTCTCCACGTTATGGTGTAGTTTTTTATTCAAACACTTAATTATTTTTATGTTTATAATAATGAGTATAACTAATGTAAATAATAAATATAACATGTTAATTATTCTTTATATATGATATACCATCCAATTACATATGATTTCACCATCAATATATTTATATTGTCGCTCGTGCGTACGTACGGATTACCGTGTCCACGAACGCGATGTGATTCATTCCCCATCATAATCATTCAAGAATAATTTTTATTTTATGATTAAAAATAATTTTTAAGAACTTGATATCATTATGGATATGAATAAAATACATCTTATCCATAACAAACATGGCTTACGTAACCGAGCATATAAAGGAAAACAGATCAGTTAACACCCGAAACGATGATACTATTGAAATATTATTAACAAAGCAATATTAGAAGACCATATATGATATAATATTTATGTATATAGTTATTTTATAATTTAATAACAATGTTTTAACTATTATACAAGAGTTTAACATACTGTCGACTAAGTAAAAGTACAATGTAAGGGTTAATTTTACAATCTCTTTATTATCTGAGGTTGTGTTTACGTAAGTATCTACTAAGACATATTTATCCCCCACATCTATGTTTTATTAAGAATGTAATTCAAAAAAAAATTGATATTTACTATAACATTTGTTAAATTCATTTATACCCTTATTTTACCATATATGTTTTGAAAGGAATATTTTTTTCGTTTTCCAAACAAGGTACATTATGACCTTTTCGAAAAAAATTAAGGTAAGAATGTATTTTTTTAACTTATACGGCGGGTGTGTCTATTTTACACCATTATATCATTGTCTAATATTCCCATACAAGCTTATAAGAATATTTTCAACATAAATGTTTTCATTTATAATTATATGACTTAAAATTATTTCAAAATAGAAAGAGATATTTCTCTAAAAATGTTTTGATTTCATCTATGTCAACATCCTTTGATGGATTTTAAGCTTGTTTGAAGTTGATTTATTATGATACAAAACATCCATGTTTTATTGAAGGTTTTATTATATATTTGACTATGGATGTGTTATTTTTACATTATTCAGGGTTTATGGACAAAGTATTGACATTTCGTATGCTAGTTTTAATACGAATGTTTATGTTATGTTTAGACATTTCATATGAAGAATGAATTGGACTTAGTAAGTGATGGGTGGAGCCCGCTATAGCTCCTTGATGCGTCGATAAGTATAAAGAAAAAAATAGTGTCTTAGAACAAGGCCTTGACAAAATCTAATTTTTATTCTTGGCACATGGCATTGACTATGTGGTTATGATGTCTGGCATTATACATTCCATAATTATGGAAGTGGCTATTGATATTGCTTGTGATTATTGGACTAGTCGAATATACATGTGATTATGTAAATTTAATTATTTTATTTTATATTTTCCATATTATGCTGAAGTTTAAGTTTAAAAGGCTTTTGTTTTAGTCTTATACATTGCCTTAAATGTTTACACTTATTTATACAAGTTTTCACAATATTATTATCCATACTGAGAATTTGATCTCACTCCTTTCAATGTTTTATTTTTTCCAAGATGTGAAGAAGTATTTTACATTTGACCTGAAAGTATAAGATAAGGATATAAGTGTGTTCAAAAGGGGAAAAATGTTGTTGAGGTTTTTATTTCATGATGTAATGTAAATCTTATGAATGTATCTAGTACTTCCAAGAATACTAAACTGATCAGCCTTTTGGGACATGATTCCTTGTATCATGCCAATGTTATGTAATAATGAACTGAATTTGGGTGACTGGTGTTGGAGAATTATAGTTGGTATCAGAGGACGTTTAGTACAAACTTTGTAATCTTGATTTACAAAAAACTCTGATTAGAAAACATTACCCTAAGATAGACTTTGAGGATTATTATATAAGAACTTCCTAGAATTTTGGTAATGTAGATATTTTGTGAGTTTTCCAAGAAATACATCCCTATATAGATATGAGTAGGTAGAGGTGAATCTGAAACAGATGTACCTAGGGGTAAAACCAGAAAACACCGCTTTGAGTTAGACTTGAACGGGAACTAGTGCACGATAATGGGCCTTGCTGCACTATTGGTTACAACACTCCTGGGGGATATGCTTAGGATAATTGTCATTTTATTTATAAACTATTATGAAGGTTTTATGAGTATATCCTTCTTCATATAATTTTGTTATGATTATGGACTATATCCATAAACTATTCAATTTATGCTAACTATTGTACATGTTTGGAATTATGTACTGTGGTTAATAAACTAATATAGTATCTGCCATTATTTAGAAATGGTGCCTAATGGAAGGAATGGAAACTATA
Organism: Viscum album; assembly: GCA_963277665.1. Taxonomy (NCBI): domain Eukaryota; kingdom Viridiplantae; phylum Streptophyta; class Magnoliopsida; order Santalales; family Viscaceae; genus Viscum; species Viscum album. The sequence continues at coordinate 723,686,227 of OY728165.1, forward strand.
TCAACCCACATAATCCATGTAGGGATTTCCCTCCTACTAAAGATAATTATTGTGGAGTTGGTGATGCAACTGGTGGTGATCAACTTATCACCATAATGGGACAACTCACTCAGTTTATGAGTAATAACCTTACCCGTATAAATCACCCTGATCCACAATACAGAGGATCAATGTTAGATCGCTTCATGAGGCAAAAACCACCAACATTCAATGGGAGTACAAATTAATTAGTAGTTGAGCAATGGATAAGTTCCTTTGAGAAAATATTTCATGCTTTGGGGAGTAGCGAAAGGGAAAAGGTTTTCATGGCAGTTTATCACCTCACGAGTGATGTTGATCAATGGTGGTCATTAATACAAAACACAAAGGAAGATAAAGAAGTATCAAAAATGGAATAGAGTTAATTTAAAGAAATTTTATTAGAAAAATAATTTCCTCGTGACCATCGAGCAGATATGGAAAGAAAATTTTTGAGTCTGAGGTAAAAGGAGGATGATAATTTCACAAAGTATGAGGCTAAAGTTATAAGGTTAGAAAGGTATATAGTAGATTATATACATAACCCAAGGAGTAATATTGATCAATTATTTGATGGGTTAAATCCATTTCTCTGTCGAGCATTGGTCTCAAAATCCTTCTCATTGTATGAAGATATTGTCTCATGCACTATCAAAACAGAAAAGAAATTCTATAAGTATTATGACTTCAAAGAAAAGAAAGAGAAGAAGAGATCTACTAAATACTATGGAAATGGAAATAAGGGTAAGAAGGGAAAAGTTGATTATACATCCTATGGTAAATGTGGGAAGAAACACCCTGGTACTTTCCCGAAGGGAATGAGAGTCTGTTACATGTGTGGTGAAAAAGGCCACTAAGCTCGTGATTACAAGGGGAAAAAAGAGGATCTAAATGTTGAATGTTATAATTGTTGAGAAAAGAGTCATTATCAAAATGAATATCCTAAGCTCCAAGGGAACTTACCTCAGAAAAGGCCAAGGGAGCAAGGCCAAGCTTTTGCGATCACTACTGCTAAGGTTGAAGCTCTGAAAGACATGGTGACAGGTAATTTAATGGTTTCCTCATGTTTAGCCAATTCTTTACTCAATTCTGGATCATCGCATTGTTTTTTATCTTCCCATTTTTCTAAGAAAATTATATATTTTCAATTTGACTTAACAAGGGAGTTGTTAGTCAAAACACCTAAGGGAAGTATCATCACAACAATGTTTTGTGAATCTGTTCCCATTAGGGCATATAAATGTTCTTTATCTGCTGATCTCATTGCCATAAACATGATTGAATTTGATATAATATTTGGTATGGATTATCTTTCAGACCAAGATACAAAACTTTATTGTAAGAAGAAGGATGTTACAATTCTTGATGATGATAAGGAGTACCTTATATTTAGAGTAGAAACATCACCACCTGATTCTTATCTAGATCCACACCTGTAGCTCTACTAAATTAAATTATTGGGGAGGAAGAGAATGAAATAACTATAAGTCAGGAAAAGAATGTTAAAATAGAGATATACCTATTGTTTAAGAATATGTTGATGTGTTTCCAGAGGATTTAACGAGACATCCTCTAGAGTGAGAAATTGAGTTTTACATTGATTTAATTCCTGATTCAAGGCCCATATCAAATACCCCTTATAGAATGGCAACTTTGGAATTAGTAGAACTAAATAAACAACTAGAGGAATTTAGTAATAATGTATTTATTCGCCCTAGTGTTTCTCCATGGGGATCCCCTATTATTTTTGTTAAGAAGAAAGATAGATCTATGAGGCTTTGCATCGACTGCAGGGAGATCAATACTATAACAATAAATAAAAAGTATTACCCACCTCACATTGAGGATTTATTTGAGCAACTTCATGGAGATAAATATTTTTCAAAGATTGACCTTCAATATGCATATCACCAGTTGTGTGTGAAGAAGAAAGAAATTCTGAAAACAACATTTCAAACTAGGTACGAGCATTAAGAGTTTACAGTAATGCCTATTGGATTGACTAATTCACCCTATGTCTTCATGAATCTAATGAATAATGTTTTCAAGGAATATCTTTATGAATTTTTAGTGGTGTTTATTAATGATATTTTAGTATACTCAAAATGTTACGAAGATCATGAAAATAACTTGCACGTTATCCTATGGACTCTTAGAAGAAATGAATTATATGGGAAATTTAGCAAGTGTGAATTCTGGCTTCAGGAGATTTTATTTCTTGGCCATATTGTCTTTATAGAAGGAATATCTGTTGATCCTTCAAAGACCAAGGCAATCCAAGAATGGCCAACAACGATGAGTATAACTGAGGTATGAAGTTTTATTGGTTTAACTTGTTATTATCAGAGTTTTGTCCAGAATATTTCCCAATTGGAAAACCCATTAACCAAGATCACTCGTAAAGGGGTTAAATTTGTTTGGATAAAATAGTGTGAAGAATGTTGGGTAGAACTGAAGAGAATATTAGTTAATTATTCTATCTTGACTCTATCATCGTGGAATGATGAGTTTATTATTTATAGTGATGCTTCAAAGAAAGGACTTGGTTGTGTCCTCATGCAGAATGATAGAGTTATTGCCTATGCATCACGACAAATAAAAATTCATGAGAAAAACTATCCTACTAATGATCTTGAGTTAGAAGCTATAATCTTTTCTCAAAAGATATGGAGACACTATCTCTATGGTGAATAATGTGAGATTTATACATATCACAAGAGTTTGAAGTATATTTTCTCATAGAAATAACTCAACATGAGTAAAATAGGATGGATTGAACTACTCAAGGATTGTGATTGCACTATACACTACCACATAGGGAAGGAAAATACGGTGGCAGAAGATTTGAGTAGGAAGGATCATGGAGTTTTGAACAAGATGAGAGTTAAAATGGATCATATTTTCATGAATCTAGTAAAGTTGGATATTGGAATAACTGTGGAAGGTGAAACATAAATACCTTTTCAAATAGTTTCCAAATCATCTTTACTAGAAAGGATAACGAGTTCTCAGACTGATGATAAGGTGTTTTAAAAAAATATTAAAGCTGTAAATGATGGGATATTGAGTTACATCATATATGAAGAAGGAATTTTAAAATTTGGGAGGATACTTTGTGTTACTAACATACCTGTTCTAAAAATGGAATTGTTGGATGATGCTCATAGCTCTAATTTCTCCATACACCCTTAGAGCACCAAGATTTATAGAGATTTGAAATAAAATTTTTGGTGGGACAACATGAAGAGGTAGATTGCTGATTTTGTGTCAAGATGTATGGTTTTTCAACAAGTTAAAGATGGAAGGAAACATCCTGGAGGATTCATGAAACCTCTTCCCATACCTGAGTGGAAATGGGATAATATTACGACGTACTTTGTCATGGGGATACCAAAGACTCCTAGAAGGAATGATGAAATATTGGTCATTTTTTATCATCTTACCAATTCAACACATTTTCTTGATATAATAGAATATTTACCACTTGAATGTATGGAAAGACTATATATTAATGATGTTTTAAGACTTCATGTAGTACCCCTATCGATTGTTTCTGATCGTGATCCCCATTTTACATCAAGATTCTATAAAAGTCTTCATAAAGATCTGGATACTAAAATTCGTTTGAGCATTGCCTACCACAAAATCAAAATAGACTATTAAAACCTTATAACACATGTTGAGATCTTTCTCACATGACTTTCAAGGTATGTGGGATCAATATTTACCTCTGGTAAATTTTTTTATAACAATAGCTTCCATTAATGTATTCAGATAGCACCGTATGAAGTATTATATAGAAAGAGATGTCACACACCAACTGTTTGGGATGATGTTAGTAAAGGAAAACTCATAGGCCTAGAACTGGTAGAGGAAACAATGGAAAAGGTGAATATTATCCAAACCCACATCAAAGAAGCTCAAAGTAGCCAAAAGAGCTATGCCGATAACCGAAGGAAGAATTTGGAATTTCAAGTAGGGGATCATGTTGTCTTGAAGGTGTCTCCATGGAAGGGTGTTATACATTTCAGTAAGAAGGGTAAATTGACCCCCAGGTACATCAGACCCTTCAAAATTCTAGAATGAATTGGAGTTGTTCTTATCATTTGGTAATGCCTCCAAGTCTTTCCAAAGTTGATGATGTGTTCCACGTATCACTGTTGAGAAAATAAATGCCTGACCCAACGCATGTACTCACCTATAAGGAAATTAAATTGGATACTGATCTATATTATTGTGAATAGTTGGTCAAAATTCATGATACTAGAGAACAAGTGTTGAGAAACCAAATGACTCATCTGGTAAAAGTTCTATGGAGAAACCATACGATGGAAGAGGCAAGGTGGGAACCTGAGGAACTTATGATGAAGAACCATACAAATCATTTTATGTAGTAATATTCTATAAATTTTGAGGATGAAATTATTTTAAGGTTGGGAGAATGTAACACCCCAAGATTCCATGGTACATTTCCATTTGAATAATGCAGTAGCTTGCATTGTACGCAACTTCGAGTTTTAACACCCCATGACCAATCAAACTAGCAGTTATAAATAGTTATAACCACTTTTTGAAAATTTATAAAGTTTATTTTTTAAAATGGACTTTATTTTTTAGTTCAGAATATCAAAATTATCTTAGGGTGAATTTATGGTGCTTTTCTGAAAACTTTTAATTTTTGATGAATAGTGAAAAATACTAAATTTTAATTAAAAACAACTTTTTTAATCAAAATAGTTTATAGTGTTAAATTATAAATTTGAGTGGTTTTAAAGTATAATTATATTATATTTTTATAATTTAATAAAATTTAGGTCATTTTATGTAATTTTACATTTAAATTGGACATAAACAAGTGTCAATATTTTGATAGTTATTTCTTAAAAACAAGCTTTTTTGTTTTGGAAACAAGAATTAATTTTAAATTAATTTCTTCCACTTAAATTTTTTGAATTTGGAAAAATGGATTCCATATTCGGAATTATGAGGTCCAAATTGTGTATGTAGGAAAATTTTATTTTTTGACATTATGAATAATTACTTCGCTAAATATTTTATTTACAATGGTTAAAGGGTAAATCTGGTAAATAAGGGTAAAAAATAATATTATAATAATATTAAATTACCCTAAAATGTGTCATATTTGTATTTGTTGATACATGTCCAACCATGTTCATCATTGGTTCGATTTTGGGTCCCCATGGAGCCACTTGAGAGTGACAATGACACTTTATATTAATTAATTTAACGTAAAGACAAAAATGACATAAACATATATGTTTTAGTAAAAAAAAATTAAATGGGGTTATATAAGTTATATATTAGACTATAAATACCCATTAGAATGAAAAAAATATTTCCTACATAATTTTATTTTATTTATAATTTTTGGACATTAAATTATTTAATTTATGTATGACACAATGATGATTTAGTAATTACCTTATTAATGAAAGAATCAAATAAATTGTATTATAAATATTAAAATAAAAATAATTTCTAAGTTTTTATGACATAAAAGAATTTTATAGGTTAATATGACATGTTATAGTTGATTCAATTTATTTGGTTCTAAGTAATCAAGTTGTGATGACTTTTAAAAAAACCAAATACTGAATAGTTTCAAAATTGACATAAATGAGTTTTTAAAACAAATATTATATTATTAAATTATATAATTGTCCTAAAAATATAAGGTTCTGAAAAAGAACTTATATAATGATAGGTATATCATTAATGAACCACTTGAGGTTATCTTTTCATTTTATAGTAAGTTTATTAACCAATTATTATAATAATACAAGAATACATGGTAAAAGTTAAACTATTTAACTAAGAGATAAATCTAAAAATAAGGTTAATATGGTGACCCAAACCACTCTAAAACCTATTTTTTGAGATTTGTTAGACCCATAACTACCTTATACTCGAAGTAAATAATTTTGTAGCCATTAGAAACCGAAAATGATTTTATTATAAAATAATATTTCAATATTTTCCTATGGTGCCCCTCACCTCTCTTATAAAACATCACTTCCCCTTATCTAAAAATTAGATCTCCAAAGCCATTTGGTTTATCCAAACCTTGAAAAAATATCCTCCCAATTTTTCTCACTCCAAAATAGATGCCTTAGTTTGATCAGAAATCCAACCTAAGGAGCGCTTTTGATCAACTTAGAAGGAAACACCTGAAGAAGATGTATTAATTTCACCACCATCTTTCAAGTTTTTTTCTTCTTTCACTTCCTCTTTCTTTGTTGTTTAAATTATAAAATAATAACTACAATATCTTATATATATTGAGATTTAATTATAAAAATGGTACAACCATATTTATTATTCAATCCATCATATGAATGATAAAGTCACCATACGTGCGTACATACGACTTACCATCTCCACGTCGTGGTGTAGTTTGTTACTCGAACACTTTATTTTTCGGATGGGTATAATAATTAGTATAACATATGTAAATAATAAATATATTATGTTAATTATTCTGTATATATGATAAAACATCCAATTTTATACGATTTCACCATCAATATAATAATATTGTTGCTTGTGCGTACGTACGGATTACCGTCTCCACGAACATGATGAGATTCATTTCTCATCGTAATAATTAAAGAATAATTTACATTTTATGATTAAAAGTAATGTTTATGAACTTAATATCATTCTGTATATGAATAAAATACATCCTATCTATAAGAAACATGTCATACGTAGCTGATCATATAAAGGAAAATAGATTAGATAACACCTGAAACGATGATACTACTTAAATATTATTAACAAAGCAATATTAGAGGATCATATATGATATCATATTTATTTATATAGTTATTTTATAATTTAATAATAATTTTTTAAATATTATATAAGATGTTAAAATAACATCAACTAAGGAAAAGTACAAGGTAAGGGTTAATTTCACAATCTCTTTATTATCAGAGGTTTTTTTACGTAAGTATCTACTGGGACCTCTATATCATCCACATCCATGTTTTCATAAAAATGCAATTAAAAGAATTTTTACTATTTACTACACTATGGGTTAAATTCATTTATACCCTTATTTGACCATATAAGTTTTTAAAGGAATCAATCTGTCATTTTCCAAACAATGTACTTTATGACATTTTCAACAAAATTTAGGTAAAAATGTATTTTTTTCACTTATACAGAGGGTGTGGCTATTTCATGATGTTATATCAACCTCGAAGATTCTCATACAATCTTATAATAATATTTTAAAAATAAATGTTCTCTTTTATAATTATATGACTTTTAAATGATTTCAAAATAGAAATAGATATTTCCCTAAAAATGTTTTGATTTCGTCTATATCAACATCATTTGATGGATTTTAAGATTGTTTGAAGTTGATTTATTTCTATAAAAAACATACATATTTTATTGATGGTTTTGTGATATGTTTGATAGTGGCTGTGTTATATTAACACCATTCATAGTTTATGGATAAAGTATTGACATTTCGTATGCTAGTTTTAATACAAATGTTTATGTTATGTTTAATCCTTTTCATATGGGGAATGCATTGGACTTTCTAAGTGATGGGTGTAGCCCGATATAGCTCCTCGATGCATCGGTAGGTCTCATGAGACAAACTAGTGTCTTGTCACAAGTCCTTGAAAAAATATTATTTGTAGTCTTGGCATAAGGCCTTGACTATGTGGTTATGAAATCTAGAATTATGAATTCCATTATTATTAAAGTGGATATTGATATTGCATGTGATTATTTTCCCAGTAGAATATCCATGTGATTAATTAAATGTAATTATTTGATTTTATCTTTCCCATATTATTCTTAATTTTATGTTTAAAAGGATTTTGTTTTAGTCTAATAAATTTTTGTAAATGTTTATGCTTATTTATGAAAGTTTTCGCTCTATTGTTATCCTTACTGAGCATCTGAGATCACCCCATTATATCTTTTATTTTTTCTAGGATGTGAAAAAGTATTATATGGTTGACCTGTAAGAATAGGCTAAGGATATATGTGTGTTCAAAATGGGACAAAATGTTTTAGATGATTTTATTTCATGATGTAATGTAAAACTTATGAATGTATCTATTACTTTCAAGGATACTAAACTGATCGGTATTTTGGAACATGATTCCTTGTATCATGCCAATGTTATGTAACAATGCACCGGATCTAGGTAACTATGGTTGAGGAATTACAATCTTGGAATATAAAAAATGTAACGATACATGTAATGCCAGTATTGGTGGCCAGAGATGAAACGTCAGATAACAGGCTTTATCACAAGGTGTTCCATCTATCAGCTGGTGGAGGAAGAGAACCAAAGACCTACCATCATGCTAAATACACTTCCACTTATAGAATGTAAATGGGAATATTTTACCATGGATTTCATAGTATAATTAATGAGTTCACCTAGAGGTAGTGATGTTGTATGGGTTGTTATTGATCAACTAATGAATGTGGCCATCTTCATTATTATTTTGGAGACTTTCTCATTTGATGATATGGGAATGATGTATGTTCATGAGATCATATGACCACAAGAGGTCCCTTGTACTATCATTTTATATGGGTATTATCATTTCATGTAATGTTTATGGAATGGGTTAAATAAATCTATGGGTACATAAGTGCTTCTAAGCACAATGTTTCACCTTCAGACTGATAGGAAATTGGAATGGATGATACCGGTTCTAAAGGACATGATCTAAGAATGCATCCTTAATTTTAGAGGTTCTTAGGATAATAATATCCATCCCATCATGTTCAACTATAATAATATATATTCCATGTGACAATTCATATGGATCTTTTTAGGCCTCGTAAGGTAGGGTATGTCGTTCAACCCTGTTGTGGATATCGTTAGGTGGGGTAGCCCTACTATGACCTCGTCTCATGTAGGAGATTTTAGAGCATGTTCAGTTGAGTAGGAAGTGTATATATGCTGCTCAGTATATATAGAAATCATATTTCTATCTCCATATAAAACCTATAGAGTTCGTGGATAGGGATATTATTTTCCTACAAGTATTGTCTATGTTGGGGAATAGATGGATACATAGGCTAGAGAAGTTGTCACTGATATTTTTCGGTCTGTTTGTGATTCTAGGGAGATTCAGGTCAGTATCCAATTGATTACTATTACCTCCAAGGTACCATTACATGCACGACATATTCTACATTTCATATCATATCCAGTATCATGAAAAACCATCCAATACATTTAATATCAAGGTTGTTGAGATAGATTTTGATGTTACATTTGATGAGTGTCATATAAGAATCATTGAAAGGAGAATGAAGGCTCTCTAAGGGACTTCAATCAGTCTAGTGTGGGTTTTATGGTAGCATAGTCAGGTACATGATGATACATGGGAGAGGGAGGCTAACGTATGTGCTCAGTAGCCAGAGTTGTTCTTAGATAGTGTTTCGCTGCCTTAGGAAGCTGAACTTGGTGATGAGTTCCTTTAATAGTGGAAGACGGTAAGTACCTAGTTTTTCACATTAGTATGGATCCTATAAATTTTGGGCTAACTATATTTTATAGACCTAATATGGATGATTAATGAGTTTTTAGAGGTCTAAGGGATGTATGAGGCTTGTTTAGAGTCATGTACCTGAATTTTTGGCAGAAAATGGATTATTGCATGATTATTTTAAACCATGTAAGGAAGCTAGTACTACTTCTTAAAATTGTGTGAGGCTGGGCAGTGGGCTAGAATAGGGTGCATGGTTTTATCTAACTATATGATTTGGGATGCACGACCATGTGAGATTGTCTAGAATTTTAATAGAGATGTTTATCATGCTTGGCGCATGGTTTACCTAACCATGTGGCCTAACCATGTGGGTTCTCCTTCCTACAGATTCCCATTCATGGTTTGCGTATATTTTTCACAAGCCATTTATCCAAACCATGTGCAAGGTAATTCTGGGTGAAATGTCCATTTTTCCCTTAAATGGAATGTTTAAATTTTCCTCTCCTCCCATTTCTTTCACCAATGGACAAAATCCTCCCTTCTCGTCCTTTTTTATCTTTTAAGGTCTAAACTAGGGATCAAGATAGATCATTCATCTGGAGTCTAAATTGATCATTTTTCATATCCTTGGATATTCACTAGTATGTTATCAATTCCTTTTTAATCATTCATTTTTATTCTTTCTATCGGTAACATTATTTAGAAAAAGGATCATTTTCATCAATTTTAGGGTATTGATCCATTCTTAATATCTACTCCAATCTTGGACGAACTAGAGGCTGATACTAGATGTGGAGATTCATAATATTATGAATTAGGTGGTCTAAAACTAATTCCTCAATTCTATTTGTTTTTTAAATTCTCATATCATCATACTGATTTCATTAGGCATCACCTATGGAATTTATACACCATGCTTATAGTCATTAGGACCATGTTCTAGGACCCATAATATATGAATTAATATTTTTTGGTGGATATTTCCCCTATTAAAACCACCCCATGTTGAGTTATGTTCCATAATTAGGGTTTTAGTATTTCGACATGTTTGAGAAACCGTTCGGGTGTACCTCAGCTTGTCTCTTCTAATGGTAATACTATCAATACTAAATGACTATTTTAATCTAAACGCATAGCCCATATATGTGTTGTTCCAGTTGACCCACCTAAGGTAGGTGCCTCACTCAATTAATAAATCTTAATTAATTTTAGAAGTATATTGTACATGTATAACTTGGCCAATTTGAATGAAAATTAATGTTGGCTGCATGTAGTAGGACCCCTTTCCACTTATAGTGTAAGGTATCGGATTGAACCAAGTAAAATATTATGTCTTCAATGGAATAATTAAATGGTTTCATGCTCAATTAGTCTTGTCTCACTAATGAAAGGCAATGTCTTGAACATGATGATATATTAAATATATTGAGTACTAGACGGACTAATTAATGAAATGAATTAAATTAAGGGTGACTAATTATTCATATAGACCCTGACATATCTATAGGTTTGGTTATAATTGAGTTAGTTCTTGGATTCTCAAGGTAATTCCTTGATCCCTCATGGAAACCATTCTGATTCAAGGATGTCAGTTGCCTTGGTTGAGACCCACCTTGCAACCCGATTCTTGTCTATTAGTGGATGCCCAATATGACCCTACAGGAACCCTTATATACTATTATAGGATGCCTTGGATACACTTTTTGGATCCAACATGGATTCTAAGGACATGAGGTTCTGTGGTTATATCCTTGATCCTAGCCATATCTTATCCTATTATACCTTGGATGTATTACTTGGACTTGGTTAGATCATACTATTATGGAATGACCTGAATAATGATCCTTGTAAGACACTCACATCCCTTATCATGGCTACATATAATACTGAGTTTTCGACACCCATGGTCTAGGGTTCCTTGGTTGTTACCTTGGAAACTGTTTACATTATAATCATTATTGTATCCTTGTTACATCTTGGAAGCACTACTATTATTACTATGTTGTGATTTAAGTGTTGGTTATGCTTCTCATGACCTATTTATATAAGATATAACTTAATTAATAAATGATATGGTTACATGTTTAGACACCATCCGAGGGATGAAGCAGGTACTTGGGTATTTATATTACTATATTGTTGTAATTTTATATATACATGCTTGTGCACTATTTTAGTTTATATTACGTGGAAAGGATGCTATAAACACTGTTTTTAGTGGAATACTGATAATTATCTCACACACTATCTAGGAACCTATGGTACCTAGGTAGACTATATTTCTACAGGTGTTGAAAAGAATAATCAGGTAGCTTCAAACACTTGATTGCTTGATTATTTAGGATAGAACTAGTAGTAGATGATTGAGATAAATCTTGGTATTCTTGGGATAGTTTTTATTACATTTTTCTAATTTTTTATAGTATTATATTCTGATTATTGTATACCTATTTTCCATCTTTCTAGTGGCACAACATATTACCTAATCAACTTCTGTATATTTATATTAGTTGTTTAGTAGTTTATTACTTCAGTCTATTTTCACTATACTATTTATTTATTATATTTATTTTTATACTTATCTCCCAATGTATTATATTGATCTAATATGCTCTACTCTAGAAATCAGGGAGTGGTCTCCCCACAAATACACCATAGTCCCTCAATACTAGTCGGGAACCTATGGCATTCAGGTTGATGCGATTGAGGCCATCTGGCCCAATGGACTCGGAGAAGTTCTTAAGTGTCATATGGGTCGGATATGTCCCAAATTTAAATGAAAAATATATAAAAATATAGGAAATAAAATAAATATTCAATTTTAAATGAATAATTTATAATAATAATGAAAATAAACAATTAAGAACAATTTAAGTATTATTTTTAAAATATAATATCTATTATTATTTAAATGAAATATATAATTTTTTATGTTGATTTACCCACATATTATATAGGTTCATGTGTTTTATTCATAGTTTTATTTTATACTTTGATTCTTTCTTGAAGTAAAATATAACACCTCATACCTTAAACAACCCATAATGACATGATTTTTAACAAGAGTTTCACTTTCTTACATATCTTGAATATTTTCATTTCAGAGTTTGAGATAATTAGGTAAAAAATTACCTAAAAAATTGGAAAATTCCACAAAGTATCAATTTTCTAGAAAAACAAGTTCTTTATAAAGACACACTTGATTTATTCAAGGTAACTCCCATATTTATAACTCTAGATTTATAAACTTTTCTACCCATCCTTAATCCTTATAAAAATCATTTGAAAACGTGGGATGAGAAAAATATTCATAGTAATTGACATCACTGAAAATAAAAATTTAATCCATTTATAAACCATAAAAAAATTATAAGATTGTTTTCTTTCTTAACAATAAGCATTTGATCTCAAATATCTGTTTACTTTTCCATGATTAAAAATTACCTTTTTAATTAAGTTAATGAAAAATTTCATATAAATGAAAAATCATAATCATAAGGGTTTATTGTAAAAAATGAAAACTCATGAAAACAATTCCATGAAAATAATGATTTTACCTTTATAAAAAAGGTTATAAACTTTTCTTCAAAACAAAAGCTCATTTTTATTCCATTTGAAATCAAAAGATTTCATTTATAAACCATTGTAAGAATATAAGGCTGGTACCGTGGGTCATTATACTTAAATTTATCCTTACAATAACTCTTATAATTTAATCAACTAACCAAATAATTCATATATCTCTTTAGAGTGACATGTAACTGGTAAACTCCATCACTTTACGCAATGCATGGGAGAGCTATATCAAAGTCACGCATCATCGGAGCAATATGGAGTTCTCCGTTCACTAATATAAAATGTAACATAACCATATCATGAATATTACCAGATATATATTTCAATTTAACCATAAAACCCATTGGAATTGTCATTCAAACCTATAATAAATAACACTTTCAGTTATCTCATAAATATGAAAAAGTGGTTATGTTTATTTTTAAAAAAAACTTTTAAAACTATTTTTTTAAATATAGAGAGGAATTTTTTATTTGAAAATAACCATTGAATATTTTATAGGAATATTGATATCAAATAATTAATTTAACACCAGAAAAATTGGTCAAACCATATAACTTAAAAATAAATATTTTTTCTCTCCGGTAAAAAAAATTCAAAATGATATGTTCAATAATTGTTTAAAAGAATACTTTTTAAAACATCTTAACATAAAATATATATTAGTTGAAAATTTAATTTAACATACTTTAAAGTATAAATAGTAAATTCTTTGAATCATTTTAAAAAATATATATAAGAAATAAAAATATTTGAAATAAATACTTTGAAATAATATTTTAAAAAAAGTTCCATTACCTTAAGTCTCATATTTCTTCCTACTTTATTTAACTATTGAATAATAAAATTATATTAGTTTTATACTTTATTAATAATATTTTTAATTTTAATACAGTTATTATTATTCCTTTTATTTCATTTATTACCACATTTTATTTAGTTATGAAAATGGTTAAGTTCACATTGGATGTTTTGGGGTCGTTAGGTTTATAACTTTAAAACTAGATTCGTGTGTTGATCATGAACAATGGAGAAATAGTAAAATTTTCTAGATAAAATTAAAAATATTTAATTTATTTTATTTATATATTAAATTCAAATTTAAAACCAACCATGTAAGGTGATCATGAAAAATTAATCACATCATTTTAGGATGACAGTAGTTCGTACGTACACATGGATTGCATTTCATTTTAATAACGGGAGGAAAATAAATATAGTAGATAAAATTTTACTCCTATAAAATCATAAATATATTATAAATTTAATATTTATTCATTATTTATAATATTATAACCATAATTTTAAGGTGAAAATAATAAATTAATAACATTGCATTTTGGAGGTGGTGTTCTACATATACGCATGAGAAAAATTATCATTTTCCAATAGATGGAAGGAGTAAGAAGGTAAGTAATATATTATCTTTATAGAATCATAATTATATTATAAATATCATATATATTTATTTTTTAATTATTTTAACCAGGAATATGATTTGGTGGTGAAAAATGAAATACACCGCTTCATGTAGGTGATAGTTTACAAGTATGCATGTGTGATATTTCTATTTATAATAATATGGAAAAGGTGATGAAAAAGAGTTGTACCATAATAATAAAAAAATTATTCTATTGAATATAATTATGTTATTATTTAACAATGGTTAAATAATATTTTAATGAGTTAAAAGATGAAATAAACTAGAAATAGGTTAGTTAGGACCTATACCTTACTCTCAGATATCACCCTTTTCCCTACACATTAATCCTTATATGATTAGTTTTTTATATAGGATATATAGTGAATTGGTAGAGGTTTTAGAGATATTTTTTGGAGGTCTTTTTTGAACTATAATTTAGAGAGGGTGTGATAAATTGAAGAGATGAGGTGTTTTTTTTATAATCCAGGGGAGTAACCCGCTTATAATTATTTAAAATCATAAAATAATATAAAGTATGATTCAGGAACAATTGGTACTTAAAAACTAATATTATAAGTTAAGGTGTTATGGTTTGAAAATAAATTACCCAATAATAATTAATATAATATTTTGTGGCCTTTTAACTTAGTTTTTTCCGTAATTAACACAATTTACCCTTTACTATGGTGACACATTTTTACTAGGATTATAATTTATAATGACTAGAAATAAAATTTAACTCATTAATAAATTTTAAAATAATAATTAAAAATATGTAATCCATGTTAAAATACTCAATTTTTATATGTTTCACAAATTTCATTTAATATAAGTGTGAAAAACTCAATGAAAAATAGTTTCTATAAAATTGCATTTTTAGCATAAAAATGAAATTATACCAAAATAAAATACAGTGTTGATTAGTATTGAATTATTTAGATTTTTATTATCAAATTTAAATTATGTTACTTTTAAACAAAGTTGAAAACATAATGGTACTTTTAAATTAATTTATTTAAAAAAAATAAATGATAATTTTGAAAAAGCGGTATTTTCACTATTCACTAAAAACCAATATTTTCCGAAAAATAACAAAATTTAATGAAAATTTATATTTTATATGACGATTCAAAAAATTAATTCATTTTTAAAAAATATTATTTCAAAATTTATATTTTAAATATAACCATGTAATTTATGGGAAAATTATTATTTTAAATAAAACTATTCTTTTTTTGATAAATTTTTTTTTATAAATTTTATTATTAAACTATGATGATTATAAATCCATAAAATGAATACATATACATTATTAGACAGATTTATTTTGGGTATTAATTGTGTGGTCATATTTTTCCCCATTATGAAATTATTTCCCCCCAATTTTATTCACCACTTAAACTAATAAGGGTATTTTAACCTTATTGAAATTTAAAATTCCTATGTTTCTTCCTAAATCATGTGATTATTCCATAAAAAATTTACTTGGTGAATCAATTTATTTTATCGTAACTTCTCACAATAATACAAAATCTCAAACATATTTTCTTCATAAGATAGATTCTCCTCTAACTATTTTACTTTAAGGATCAAAACATGAGATACATTATGTATGTACTATTTTAGTAACAAAACATGAAACACATAATGTACTTAAGATAAACCCATTGGTAAAGTTACTCTATAATAAACTGAGCACACATTTTCTATGATTTTATATAGACCAATAGACTATGGAATTAAATTTCATTTTATGCCAAAAAATATAACGCTTTTTTCATGAATATTATTTAAGAAAAACATGCTCACCTAACTCAGAAGAGATATATTTGTTCCAATGATATGAGTAAATATTCTTCCTACTTTGAATGATCATCAGGTCTTGTTGAATCATATTTAACTTCTCAAATATGTCTTCTTCTAATTATAGTCCCAATAATTACCTATCACTAGCTTTGTTCCAAAATTATAGAGTCCAACACCATTTTCCATATAATGCCTCAAAAGGTTCCATATGAATACTGTAATGAAAAAATTTATTATAAGAAAATTTCACTAATTAAATATATTTTACCATATTATTTTGACAATTAATAGAGAAATACTAAATAATATATTCCTTAGTCTAATTTTTTGTCCCAAATATCTATCAAATTTTGGATAAAATATTTTGTTGAAATTCAATTCAGTACAAAAAGGATTTTTATGTCCTTTAAAAAGATTTGATGTAAACTTGAGATCGCCATGGGATATAATTCCATGTAACCTAACTACCTATTTATGACAAATCCTTGAAAACTGATCTAAAGGCCTAGTATCTTGTATAGGAAGAAAATGCATTGATTTAGTCAAATGATCAACAATAACCCAAATTTCATTATTACTGCAAGAACTCATTTGTAATTCCACTAAAAAAATCAATTTATAGATTTTATTATTTATATTCAGGCACTAAAAATGGTAGAAACATACCTTTTGGTAGTTAACTCTCTGAATTAACCTATTAACAAGTAAAAAATTTAATGGTAAAATCAATAATATCTTTCTTCACACATTCCCAAGAAAAATATTTATAAAGGTCTTTGTACATCTTAGAGCTATCATGATGAACATAAAATGGATATATGTGAGCTTCACTCAAAAATTTTTTCGTTAACTTGGAAACACATGGCATAAAAAGACTCCTTCCAAATTTGATTACACATTCTTTATCAAAATTAAACACATGAAACTTACCCTTATTGAATGATTGTACTCTTTCTTGAAAAACAAGATCATTATTTTGGTTGTTGGAAATTCCTCCACAACTTTTTTTAGTAGGATCAATTATTATACTATCTTTAAAAATAATATACTCAATAAAAGAAATATATTGTATCTAAAATTCACATTTATAGAATTTTCCATACAAATTATTTTCTTTTAAAGTATGTAAAATAATCCTAAGGGTTTTCTCTTGATCTTCATAGCTTTTAGAGTATACTAGAATATCATCAATAAACATGACCATAAATTTATCCAAATACTCATGGAACATTATATTCATTAGATCCATAAATACATCAAGTGCATTTGTTAACTCAAAATCCACAACCAAAAACTTGTAATAGCCATACCTAGTATAGAACACCTCCCTCAAAATGTATTCCTCATTCCCCTTTATTAGTCGATACTCAGAACTAAGATCAACCTTCAAAAAATATTGTTCACCATATAGTTGATCAAACATATCACTGATACAAGTAAATGAATACTTGTTATCAACAATGATGTTATTTAGTGATCTATAATCAATGAAAAGTATAATGGAACTGTCCTTCTCTTTAACTAATATAACATGAGATTCCCAAATAAAATTTATAGGGAAGATAAAAACTATATCAAGAAACCCTTGTAATTATTTTTTCAATTCTAACAACTCAACTAAATCCACTCGATAGAGAGTTTTTAAAATTGAATTAACATCCAGAACTGATTCCATGGTAAACATAACCTTTTTGACCAAGAATAAAACTTGGAAAATCATTAAGAAATATATCTTGATAATTATTTACTACTGGAACATTTTCAAATTGAATAGTTCATTTCTTCTAAAAAATATGAGAATTATAATTTTTCAATTCCATCTATTATCATTTTCTCTACTTCCTGGTATATTATAAAAGGTATGAATTCATTATTATGAATAAAAAACTCTCTCTAAAAAATAACTTCTTTAGACCTGAAATCTATCTTATCATGATAAACTAAAATCCAATCCATACATAAAATTATATCAAAATTTACAATTGGAAAGAAAAAAGTTTTTGTAGGAATAATTATACCTTATATGACAACGTGAATATTTTTATAAATTATTGTTGCCTTTATACATACCTTAAAAGTTTTTACATAATGTTATTAATTTTTTTAATTGAGATGGTATTTCCATATTGATTTCAAACTTACTATATATAATACAGTGTGTTCTAATTAAAAAATACATTGGAATATTTTGAATAAACATGTAATGATCCAATCAACAATTTATTTAAGGGTTTCGTTTCTACTGTTGTAATAGAAAACGACTTTGTTACACCTTTTTTCTAATCTTATTGATTCCCAGATTGAGTAAAGAACTTCGAACACACATTAGTATAATTTCACAACTAATTTAAATTAAAATATTTCTCTACCATATTTTCATTACCAATATGACTATTTACATTTCTATTTTATTTGTAGTTATGATCTATATTTTTAGTATTTCCAAATTAGTAACACTTCTAAAATATTATAATAAATTCTCCATAATTATTATTTGCACACTTATCATAATAGGGTAATTAAATTTTATTACCTTTAGTTTTCATTGATGAATTATTCACCATGGTATTCCTCCTAGATCACTTCTTACCCTTATTGTTTCAAAATCCCAAAAACTCTATCTCCACTTTCTAATTACACCACACAATTTTCATATAACATCTGAACTTATGAGTAACCAGAGCCCTTTATAAAATTGGATTCAATATTGAGTAAAAAAAATTAATTATACTATAATTTTCAATAATTAAATTTAGTGCATACCTAAGAAATAGAGTAAAATCATCTTCATAGGAAGTAATAAAGTCTTCTTTTTTATTCAATTCTAGAAATTTCATTATAATTATAAGTCAAATAAATTTAGGAAATTTTTTTTCAAGGAATATATCTTTAAATACCATCCATTACCTGATATAATTTTTTTCTTTTTTTATTAGTGTTTATAATCAATTAACCCCTTTGATTGGATTCACCTACAAAATGATAAATAGATAGGGTTTCCTTATGATTCTCTAAATATCCTAGAACTTAAAAATATATTCTCTAGAGAGTTAATCCATACATTTAACTTTCACTATTTCTAAAGGTACTGTTTCATGAAATAATCCACTATATAAATGTTCCTCAGTATATAATTCAGTCAATCTATGGAATAAGTTCCTCCATTGATAGACCATATCAATAGATTTAACAAAAATAAAAGCTGATATATTCCAACCATTTTAGGATATTGATTCAGAAGGTTATTATCCTATTGACTCTTTCCTACTTCAACTATCTTATTTCCAATGTGGAAATATATTATGAAATAACATAGATTAGATGAAGAAACATTGAAATATTCAAAATATAGCTCAAGAAATTATAACCACAAATCAAAGTTTCATTAAAGTTTCCTTTAACAATATCCAACCTCTAAATTTATATAAATCTTTTCTACAATACCAACTATAACACCTTGTACCAAAAACAACCCATAATTACATGTTTTATAAAAATAGTTTCATTTTTTTACATTTTCAATATCATTTTTTTAGAGTTTTAGATAATTAGGTAAAAAATTATGTAACAAAGGAGAAACTTGGACACAATATTCATTTTCACCACAAAACAAATTCATTATAAATATGCACTTTCCTTATTAAAGGTTATTACCATATCTATAACTCTATTTTTTTAATTTTTATACCCATCCTTAAGCCCTATAGAAAATCATTTGAAAATTTGGGATTATAAAAAAAATTATTAAGAGACATAAAATAAAATAAAACTATTAGTCAATTTTCAAACCTAAAAAAATCCATAATAAATATTTCCTTTTTTCACAATAAACATTTAATCTCGAATATCCATTTACTTTTCCATGAAAAAAAGATAATTAATTAATAAATTCCATAAAAAAGTACATATAAATGAAAAATCATAACAACGAGGGTTTTTTGAAAATCCAAGAAAAATCATGAATACCTTTATAAAAAAATATTCATTTCACCTTTATAAAAAGGCATAATATTTCCTTAAAAACATATGATCATTGTCTGAATTTTTTAAATAAAAATATCTTATTTATAAACCATTTCATGAATATCATGTAGGTACCTTGGTAATTTATCCTTACACACATTATAGCAACCCATAATTTTCATACATAAATATTACATCTTATTTTATGAATGCTAAATATATAACATTATTATCCACATCAAAATAATGTAGGATGAATGTATTTGGTAACTTGGATACATAAAAAACTTATTTATAAGATATAACATCATCTCCCATTAATTTATTCATAACTATAACCCTTATTATACATATCATACTTAAAACCTTTCTTCATAAACTGGAGAAAGGATATATAAGAAAGGGTGAGCTATGATGCTCATTAAGTATAAAAAAGGGAGATATCAATGGTCACATAAATATATAATGAGAATATTTTTATGAGAACATGGTCATAAAATTTTAAAACCATACCTTTAATATAATATTTCATAATATTGATTAATGGCATAAATCATGGAAGTTTAGAAGACCTAAATCATAAATGAATCAAATAATATGAGATATGAGATCATAACATTGGAATACAACATAAGTTTGTGGAATAATAATACGCATATAAATTCATTTCTTTAGTCAAGGATCACTACCAAGATGATAATAGTGGATTAGGTTCACTCATCATTCCATCATATCATTAGTCAATGTTCACTCCTAATATTATCATAGTGGGTAGAGTCCCTTAATAAACTGGATTCTCCCCCTATTCCATACCATATTATCTCATGAGATAAGTATCTTTAACCAATGAATTAGAGGGACATATAATTATGGGATCTCCTATCACATAATCATAATCAATTCATATGTGTGCCACATGATCATAAAATAATCACCATATATCATAATCCATTGAAAATAAATAGGTTTCATAAAAATTTCAACAATTCCACAGAGAATAACATGTAGAAAATTAATTGGTTTCATAAAAATCTCATAACCATAAACCATATACATAAATAATAATGATGGTATCATTTGACCATATCCCCAGTAAATCTTAATTAACATCAAGGATTGTTATCATAGATGAAAATTCATTTAAAATATCACTTGGAATATTTTTCAGGAAAATGCACTTTTCATTTTTAAGTCAATTATTTAAAATCTAAAAATTTCCAAAACATTAATAAAAAATTTTATTTGAAAATAAAATTAGAATATTTTAAAGGAAGATTCAAATCATTTAGTGGTATTGATGGTGGTAAATTTCATTCATCCTATGTATATTAAAATAATGGTTCCTTTCACATTTTTCATAAGATGTCAAAAGTGCCTCATTTAGAAAATGACAAGAAGATTCATTTTAAACCATTTTTTAAATAATTTAAAAATGGGTGAAAATAAAGTTAAACAATCACAGTATAATATTAAAACATTTTTTAAACCATTTCCATAAAAGAGGGACATGGAAGGAAAAATTGATAGAAGAGAGAAATAATATCTGTTTTTATTAAAAGAAAAATTATTTTAGTTTATCAAGTTAAGAAAGAGATAAAACATAAAAAAACATGTAATATTCATAAATAATCATAATAGAATAATTTTAATGGGATTCTTGAGAGTAAATTTATAAAATTTCATCATCATAAACTTAATCATAAACAATCCCGATAAATAATGAGATTGTAACATAAATACCTTACCTCTTTGGTAAAATTTGAATCATATGCCCCATTAAATAATAAACCTTATATGGGTATATATATACCATAATTTTGATAATAATAGTCCTAAAAGACATATATGGGTATTATATACACCACATAAAAGTTATGATTGGTGAATATGGCATGTGTCTCATAGAAATAAATGTGAGACGAAAATACCTTAACTCGAGTTTGAAATGTTTCAAAAGTTCTATAAAATCCTATATAATAAATTTAAATCTATAATAATTATATAAAATAATCTTTTATATACTTATAATATTATATAAATACCCCTTATAAAATTTCAACATTCATTTTTCTAATAATTCCTTTCTTTTTCTAGTGTTAACTGTTCCTCCCTTTTTCTTGAGAATTACAGTTCAATAGTTTTGGAACTTATAATTTGATCATAGATCCATAATATTCATAATTTTAATCATGATATAAATATCTATTATAATCATTATATATATATATAAACATTTATCCAAAAAATATAGAGATAGAAAAAAGAATCAAACTGTTTATGGATACAGTAAGCCATATGTACACAAGAATGTTGTTTAAAATTTTCTACTAATGGAAAAAATAATTAATAATTAACATTTATAGAATCATTATTATATCATATATATTAATTTATTCTATCCTTATTACCATCCATGTAAAGCATAATCAAAAAACAAATCACATCGCTTCGTGGAGGTGATTGTCCACACGTATGCCCAAAAACGTTATCATTTTCCAATAGATTGGAAGGTGAGAAGGATGACATGACATTATAATTTGAAAACCATAATTATGTTATAAATATTATTTATAAATATTAAATCTATCATAATTACCATCCATGAAATATGGTGATGGAAAATGAATTGTATCACATTATAGAGGTGGTAGTCCACATATACGCACAAGCGACACTTTCACTTTCCATTTGATTGAATAAATGGAGAATATTTGTGGTAAAATAATCATAATAACATTTATTTAAATTTAGGATAATAAATTTATTATTTTATTATGAATAAAATTTATTTATATTAGGTATAATAAGAAATAAAATTGAAATATTCAATAAAGAAGATTACATCTTCTTCGTCAAAATTCATTTAGACCCCTTATTAAGGACCCTTGAATGGTCTTTTAAGAATATCATAATGTTTAATTTATTTATATGTAATTATTAAATAGAATTATGAATTTTTTTTTATCAATTTAGATGGGTAAAAGTTTTTGAGGAAGTGAGGAGAATAGGTGGAATTTTATAAGTGAGGAGAGGGGAACTCTTGGAATTAATTAAAGTATTAAATTAAAATAATTTAATTTTCTAGACCAGGTATCTTAAAACTGATATATTTAGAATATAGGACTAGTATTCGTATAAATAATGCCATTCAATTATATTTGGTCATGTTAGGTTATTTTTTCACCCTTAACTCTTTATTTAAACCCCCTATTACACCTTATGACAATTACCACAATATCAATGTTTCTATCCTTTAAGGGTCAATAATGTTAACATAAAGAGAGAAGTGACCCATAAATGGTCCATGGTTGAAATTATAAAGCATATACCATTCCATTTTTTGAATATATCTTTTTTAGGAATTTTAAATCATTTAATAAAATTTTATTTATTATAAAATATAATTAATATAATTTTTGGAAGTACATGAAATATTATAATATAATATGTGTCTAAGTCATGTAAAATGGTTCAAAAATTACATTGAATTGAATTTAATGAGTTTAGTTTGTTAATATAATTAATCAAAAAAAAATTAGATATATTTTTATATCATTTTAGACCTTATATTTTAGATTACCCCATCGGTTAATCAATTTTAACCTTAATTACAGTAATGAATTTTTATTATTATTAAAGGGTTATAATTTTAATTATAAGGTTACAATTGGATCATAAATGGAAAAGTTATGATTTTTTAGACCATTTATAATCCTAATTTTTATTTTAAATATTTTTACATTTTTTAAAAAAATTAATAAAATATTATTTAACATAATAAACTATTTATGTCATTTTAAAAAATATTCATATAATTTGAATTTGAAAACAAAATGAAAATAATATAATATGAATAAAAAACATTTAAACATATAAAATATGTTATATTTATCTTAAAAATATATAGTACACTTTAACTCACCAAAAAATATTAATTTTAGTGTTGGAAATTCATTACTTTATTTTTCCACTGATTTCATAAACATTGAGTTGGTGTTGCATAAGAATTAAAGGTAATTATTTTTCCCTAAAAATTAAAAATAAATTACTATGATAAAAAATCACTCATATTTAAAATAAAAATTTATAATTGAACTTAAATTCTTTTTATCCATTTTAATTTTTTTATAAATATTAAAATCAAGAGACTGATACTTTTGAATTTATATTTACTTGAAATAATATATAAGCCATGTTCAAAGATAAATGATAGAATATTTACATAAATTGGATTATTAGGTGATTATGGTATAAAGACACTCATCCAATGTATTAAATCAAAGTAATATGATTATTGTTTTCTTTAACATATTGTTTTTAACCTTAATTACACGATTTACCATTACCAAGGTGACCATATTTACTAAGGTTACTATTCATAATGACAAAAAATAAAAGAGGAATATTTACCAAATTTGAACCTCCTTATATCAAATATGAATCCCATTTATCAATACTAAATTTCTATAAGTTCCATAAATCATTTTTAATGTAAATGAATAAAATGAAGTAAAAAATAGTTTTGAGAAAAAAATGCATTTTAAGAACAAAAATGAACATATAACAAAATCAAGTATAATGTAGATTTATATGTAATTTAATAGACTATATATATGACCAAATTTTCATAATACATAAAATTTATTATGTTTTTAAAGTTTATTTATTGTCTGTGGAAGTCCACATGTCATCTCTCAAAGAGAGTTGGAGGTTTATAGTGTGTATTTTTAATAAAAAGGACTAAAAGAGTTGGGGGGGGGGTTGAAAATAGTTTAAAAAAATATGACTTAGTTTAAAGAGTTTAATAATTTATAAAAAAGTATATTTTGAAAAATATATGATAAGTATGTGATCATTTCTAGGTTACTAAACCACTTTAAAATTTCCTTGTTCTTAATTGATTATTATGTTTTTAGTGTAATCCTTTTGATGAGGGTAAACAAAGATCTTGTGTACCCAGAAGCCTATTAAAACAGTGAATATATCACAAGAAATTGATCTAAAAATATTGTAGTCAAGTTAAAGAACCTTATATTTCTTTATTTGTTTTTTCAAGAAACACTGTAATTTAAAATGTTTGTAAAATAAGGGGATTCTTATGTTTTCCAATTGGAACAATAGAAGCCGCACACATAAAATTACACACCGTTTGGATGTGAAAGAAAAAGTGTTTCAATTAAATTAATCAAAAAAAGTAATGAAATATCTAAAATAAAAATTATAAACTACAATATAAACCATGAATTTAGATAATTATGTGTTGTAAGTCCATATTCAAGTATACGACTCCCTCATAAAAATCACCCACTATTTAGCTCAACATTGGAATGAGGAGGAAGGTCAGGTGGATATTCTTCTAAATTTCATCTCTACCTATGTGGATAGAGAGCTTCAAAACATCCAAGGGGATGAGAGGAATCCTCTAGAACACCAAATTGGAATCATTTCAATCCCTTGGTCAAACTTTTAAATGAGGTTCCCTTTTATTGCCAAAATGGGAAGTGGGTTTTGGAATCCATTTTTTTCTATAAAACACCTATATTTGTTGGACTAGTGAACGACGATAAAATGAATTTTAAAAACGATTAGAGTTGTTTTAGATCCTCTTGATTATCTCTATGTCAATTTTGGAATCCATTAAACATCTGTATTTTGAGATATTATCAAAACACCAAACCTATCTTTTTATTTCATACAGATTCGATCCCCTGGATAGATCAGTTCAGATTAGAAAACATAAGGAAGAATTCAACATGGGTTTTTTGAGATGAGTTGTATCCCACAAAGTTTTGAATTGTATCACAACCTTTCCTCTAATTTTGATTCTTGAATTTCGAATAAGATGAAAAACAATGGATATGTGTTCATGGGATTCCATGTAGTTTGACCCATTTTCATTCTGCATCATCTCCAACCCTCCAAATCACCTCCTCTAACAATGCAATAATAATAAAATATAATTTCCCCTTTTAAAAGTGATAAATATTAAATATTTGAATTAAATAGGAAGTGAAATTTTCTATTATATTTTGAATTTAAAATACAAAATTAATTTAATAAAATTGTGTAAGGGTGAAATAAAACAGTGAATCACGGTGTTATCTCACTCCCACACCTTGACATTTTCACTTCTAAGAAAATTCCCATTTCAAAAAATTATGAATATAGGTATTCCAAACATCATGAAGATTTAACATTAACTGAAAATTTAATCCATGATAGAAATGTCGTAAAAGTAGAAATCAAAACAAGGAGTTCTTCTCAGTGGTCATGGAAAAATGTGTCTCATAAATTGTATCTGAAAAAAATTATAAGAGTTTCATGATAACAATATGAACAAGTAATTCAAAAGTAACAAATGTTACTAATTCTCCATGTGTTTGTGGAAACCATTTCATGCCATTCTTCCAACTTTCTATCTATTAAATATTTGTTATTTTAAAAAATTTCTTCTTAAATGATTATATCCACCCAACCTTTCCTATATCATTTTCAATGAAATTTCAATTCCCACTCACTTAATCATTCCTAGAAGTCAAACCTTGATCTCATGAACAAGATATCCTCATATGTTGTAAAATTATTCACACTCCTCATTTTTTTTTTCAAAAGTAACATTTGAAAAAAAAATCTCACACTCATCTCTCAACCCTTATTTTATCTCCTCACAACACAAATTGTAGTGCATATAATAGGATAACAATTCAAGGAAGAGTGGGTTTTGACCTTCCCATAATACAACCCTTATTTTTCTTCTTTTTTGATTTTAGTATTTTTAGGTTGTACAATAGTCGAATAACAGGTAAACATGTATAGGTCAATCCGATACAATAATGAAAAATATTGGGTAAGGAATTAATGGATGGGAATTGTTTTCAGAAAGTTGATAAATAATAACCTAACATATATTAAATTTTTGTTTAGTGATAATTATCTACACATCATGGTTGGTTCTAAAGATGTGTGGAGATTATAGTGACACAATTTTCCCATAAATTACTCACACAAATGGTACCATTCATCAAGGAGGTTTCTGATTGATACACCCATTTATATCATCGAAAAAAAATTATTAATAAGTTCACATCTCAATGTTAAATTCATTCCAAAACACACATTCTATCATTGATTTTTTTTAAAAAAATAAAACAACAAAAAATATAGAAACTCATCATGCATTTTTAACTAATTACCTGATTAAGTTTCCATCATTTTCTGTGATTGAGTGAGAATAAAAATGAATATTACAACACAAAATTGAGGGGGGAAGGGTGAGGTAGGTAACAATACTATTCAGTAAGAAAAAAGATAATAATGAAAAAATAAAATGAAAAGTCCTAACTAACACAGGAATGTACCAATCCCTGCACTCCCAATGTGTGTAGTGTCCTTACTATAATAAAATAGAAAGTGGGAAGGAATAATAAAACCTAGTGGGTGTCATTGGTAGTTTTCTTCATAAACTTGGAGTTCTTCCATCGGGGTCTCCAGAATGGCTTCATGAAAGTGCTTCAATCGCTTCCCATTGATAGTGAATGTTTGTTTTTTTCATTTGTAACCTAAAAAACACAAAATGGATAAAAATTAATAACATTGTATGGAAATAAATAGTTTTAATGAAGCTTACATAGATGAAACTTCATCCTTTCATTGTAAGGAATGACCTTTTTTCCAATGTGGAATTGATAATGAAGGATGAGGAAGTCATGTTAAGCCTTGGTTCGCTCCTTATAAATCTAGTATTTTTCATATGAATCTTTACGAATTTCCTCAAACCCCTGAATCTGTATCTTCTTTTGATCACCTTCACCAAAAATATTATAATTGCATTGTTTGATGACCGAGTAGGGCCAATGCTCTATCTCAATATGAAGGTGAAAAATCGTTCCAAAAAAATCCAATAAGGTGAAAATTTAGTGGGAGTTTTAAATTCAGTATAGTAAGACCACGATGAATCATTGAGTCTAATATTCTAATATTTTCTATTGGGTTGAACCATTTTTGAAGATTTTTTACCAATCTATTTGACACCTCAACTTGACCATTAGTTTATGAGTTATAGGTAGTAGACACTCGATGCATGATCCCATAATGATGAAAAATTGTTTTCCTTATTCGGTTGAAGAAATGAGAACTCTTGTCACTAATGATATACCTAGATAATCAAAACCTACAAAAAATCTGGGCTCTCAAAAATCCCACAACTCTCTTTTAATAATTTTTCACATTGTCTCATTGCTCTACCAATTTTTATACATAATCCATTACCACAAGAATGTGAAAGTTACCAAATGAATTAGGTAATGGTCTAATAAATTGAATTCCCCAAATATAAAAAATTTCATGAAATACCAAGGGTTTTTGTGGAATTTCAATTCTTTAAGAAAAATTCCCTAATATTTGATAGTAAGGTTAATATTTAAAGAAATTATGGGAATATTGAAATAGTTTTTTCCAAAAGAGACCATAATTGAGGACCATACAAGTAGCCCATTGAGGACCAAAGTGATCCCCACAAGAAAGAGTATCTAACAAATGAGATGTGGTTTGGATTCTAGTTTCTTCAAAAGATACCATAGGGGTACATCGTTTTAGAACACAATCAGTTGGGACCCTAAAAGATATGACCAGAATTTATATATGGAAAAGAATGGAAATAAATTATCATTATGTTGTAGTATTGATGGCTTGGGTAGGGTCTAATGTGCATTAGGCACAGGATATATCATGTGGAGCTCAATTGGCCCTTTTTGATAAGACTACCCCAACTGTATTGTTAGAGGCATGACACATGAGCTCAAATGGTAAATCCCACTAAGGTGGTTGGATTACCAGGTGTGATGTGAGACACCATTTCATTTTATTAAAATCTTCCTAACATTCGTTATAAAAAAATCATTTTATTTTTTTAGAAATCAGGAGAGGGGAATTTTAATCTTACTAATGTCATGAATGAAAAAATGGTAAAATCTAGAATGACCTATGAAATAACACACATCCCACAGATTTTTGGGGATTGGTATGGAAGAAATGACATCCAATTTTGATTTATATACTTGAATACCATCCCTATACATGACATTCCCAAGTAATATACCTTTTATCACCATGAAATGGAATTTCTTATAATTTAGTACAAGATTCTTTTTAATACAAAGATGTATGGAAAAACCAAGACTACTCAAACCCTGAGCAAAATATGATCCATATGGAGTGAAATAATATATAAATACTTCCATGAAATCTTCTAGGTAATCTGAATAATACTAACCATGCAGTGCTGGAAAGTACTTGGAGCATTGTACATATCAAATGACATCCTCCTATAGGAAAATTTTTCAAAGGGGAATGCAAATGTTATATTTTCCTAATCATTGAAATAAATATGGATCTAAAAGTATCCAGAATACCCATCATGGAAATTGTAATGGAAATTTTGGCTAGAATATCTATAATATGGTCAATGAATGGTAATAGTAAATGGTCCATCCTAGTGTGTTGGTTTAGCTGAAGATAATATATGTAGACACTCCAACTATTCTGCACATGGTTTGGAACCAATTCATTATTTTAATTTTTAATTACATAAAGAACAGTTTATTTAGGAACATGTTACACTGGACTGGCCCATTTTCTATCAGAGATGGGGTAAATGATTATAGAATCCAATAATTTGGTTACCTCATTCTTAAAAACATTTAAGAGGTTTGGTTTCAGTCAACATGGTGCCTGCCTCCCTAGTTTAGCCTCATCATTTAATAATATATGATGTGTAAAAATTGATGGTCTAATACCAAGAATATCAAAAAGTGTGCAACCCAATTCTTTTTATACTCCCTAAAAAGTTCAAGAAGTCAAAATTAATGATTTGGAGGGAGTGAATTAGAAATGATGATAGGTATCTTGTTTCCATTCTCAGGATAAGAACATTTTAAATATTGATTCAGTTGTTTAAGTTACAATTCAGAAGGAATTTGGATTGACAGGAGTGAATGTGTAAGTGGGAGGTCAATGATCTAATATAACTACCCAATAGTAACTTATTCATGTGAGGAATATAATTTTACAAGAATAGTAGTATTATCGATGGTCATGGGACCCTCAGCGCTCAATAAATTATCAATTAATGAACATGCATGGCATTTTTCAAAACCACTACAATATTTAATGCATGATTCATTACCTAGAATTTCTATCGAGGATAAAAAATCATAATGGGGATTAGGGGAAATGAAAGAAGTTTTTTCATGGGAATGGATTACATCAAATGAATTAAATGAAAGTGAGGAATGGTCTTCTCTGGGATGCTTTATGGAATCAAGGATTTTGGAATGGGAAATATCCCCATAAAAATACATAGATAATGTTCCATTGTGGAAATTAATTATGGTTTAAGTGATTTCAATAATGGCCTCTCTAATATAAATGTGATGTGTCCATTCATCTTATCATCTTAAAATTTAAGCACATAAAAACTACTAGGGAAAATTATAATTTCTACACTCCCAAGTACATCCTCTAACACACTAGTAGGGTGTACTGTACTTTAGTTTTATAG
The DNA here is from genome assembly GCA_963277665.1 of Viscum album. Lineage (NCBI taxonomy): Eukaryota > Viridiplantae > Streptophyta > Magnoliopsida > Santalales > Viscaceae > Viscum > Viscum album. Next base: position 723,717,068 of record OY728165.1, read on the forward strand.
TTTTACAAAAACTTTAGCAGGCTTTGGTTCCTCAGCATTAATTGATTATAAAATGGAGTGAGGTATCACATTTATAAAAACACCAAAATCAATCATAACAATGCAAAATAAATACTTCCATATGGTGCAAAAAATTGATAATGTTCTAGGATCATTGCATTTGGTGAGAAGTGATGGCTCTATCAATGATGAGACATTCCTCCATAAGCTCACCTTCTCATCACCTCGATTCTGCCTTCAGTGTGTACACATATCCTTCAAAAACATGGTTTATCTTATAATTTACTTAACAAAAGTAATCAAGGGGATGATAACCTACACTTTTTGAAAGTTTCCAAGATTTCTTTATCAAGTTCAATTTGTTTTATTTTATTGGTTTGGCGAGCCTTTGAAAAAATGGAAGAGGAATGGTTGAGCTAGGTGAGTCATCAACAGACACACTATTACCTTTAGGGGGATTCTTCTCTAGACAAGGTTTTTCCATTCTTAGACTATTCTCAAAGGCTGGGATGGTGGTTTCCTCAAGAGGGGATGAATCTATTAGAGGGTTTATTTGGCTTATAATTTGAGTTACGATTCATAGAGTGATGGTACTAACATTTCCATTATCCCTAGGGTTGACTATTGGTTGATAGGGTAGCTTATCCAACACATGAATTTGGATTACCCCACCGAGTTGGCGTGTTTGATTAATTGGGTTTTTAGGTCTTTTATGGATTCTTGAGTGGTTTTTTGGAATTGGAGGTTATTTTTAGACATTTGTTCCATCATGTACTCTAGGATATGATCAGGTTTTGGAGGGGGTGGTTAGAAATGACATTGTGGTGGTTAGGTATTTTTGGGTGGTAGTGGGGGATGAATAATCTTCCATAGTTAGTTTCATGGTTTTTAAGGTTGGTTTGAATAACCCTTTCCTATAGTCTTTATTTTCTTTCCACCTAGGATTGGATGGATATTATGGTACTTTCTTAATGAGTTGGTTATATGGGAGGCCTTGAAATATTTCCTCACAAGTCTCAAAAGTATCTCTCAGTTGAGTGAATTGGTCATAATAGTGGGTGTTAGTAGAAAATATACCATAATGGATGGGAGGAGGAGATTTTTATTTACCTTGGTAAAGTGAAAGTTTTCATAGAAGGGTACTTACATCTTCAAACATATTATCCACCTTCTTCTCGAACTCAGATATTTTCACCTCATGGATACCTAGAATGGGTGCACTGGACCTTAAACCAAATTGTTGAGTGTTTTGCACCATGTTATCAGTGAGGGTCTGTATAGAGATTGGGGTTTTATTAACTAGAGAACCAACTTCTATGATTCCAATCATGTTTCAATCATTAAGAATTAAACCTTCATAAAAATATTGTATTAAAATATTATCACTTATTTCGTGGAGTGGGAATCTTGAACAAATCCTTTTAAATATTTCCCAGTATTCATGAAGTGTTCCCCTTGTGATTTCATTATTCCACAATTTTTTATTATAGTTTCATTCAAGAGGTTGGGAATTATTTTTCAAGAAAAATCCATTTCAAGTATACCCAACCTCTAATTGGGTAATTAACATAATACAGACTATCTTTTGTAGTATCTTCTAGTGAAAAATGGAAATCCATAATCTTTACTTGTTCTTCATCTACATTTGTAGGTTTTAATGTAGAACACATTGTGTTAAATTATTTTAAGTTATAATGTATATTTTCTCTATCCAGTCTATGAAATCTTTGAAATAAGTGAAGTAGACCAGATTTAATTCAATGTTTTGTGCTTAGAATTGCACTTTAATATATGTGGTATTAATTTCAACATCGGGCTATTTTAGTTCTTTTATTGTTCTGTTATTTTCAGCCATGTTATATAGGTTATGATAAGTTTCTATTTTGGTTATATAATAAGAAATGTTTATAAAAGTATTAAGGTGGTGTGTGTCCTCTTTAAAAGGGATGTCCTGTGTGTCTTGGTATCGTTGGTGTAGTATCCTCTCTGGTTTGGGTTCGAAAGGTGGTAAATCTCCAAGAGTTGAATACATCATGCATAGAACCTTCAAAACAAATAAATCAGAATACAAAAAAATATATGTAAATATAGAAGATAAAACAAATAAATATTCAAAAAACTTATAAAAATATTATAAAAAACATGCTCTAAAAAGAAAAGTGCTCCCCAAAAATGGAGCCAAAATATGACCACTTTGTTGTGAAATGTCAAATTTATTATGTTTTTAAAAGATTATATATATTCTAGGGAAGACCCTATGTCATCCTTCAAGGATTTTTGGTGGTTTATGGTGTGTATTTTTAATAAAGAGCTCTAAGCAAGGGGGGTTGAAAAAAATTTAAAAACAAAATTACTTAATTTAAAGAGTTTAATAGTTGGAAAAAGTTGATTTTGAAAAATATATGATAAGAATGTGATAAATAATATGTGAATACATCACTTTAAAAGTTCCTTATTCTTAACTGATTATTAGGTTTTGGTGCAATCCTTTGGTTGAGGGTTAACTAAGACCTTGGGTATTCAAAAGCTTTTTAAAACAATGAAAATAACATTAAAACTTGACACAACAATCATGTAGTCAATTTACAGCCCCTAATCACGCTTTAATGTTTTTAAAGGAACACTAAAATCTCAATTTTTTGTGAAATAATAGGATTCTTATATTGTTCATTCAGAACAAAAAAATTCATACACTTAAATTACACACTGATTGGTTATGAAATAAAAATTGTTTCAATTAAATTCATCAAAAAAATTAAAGATACATAAAAAATAATAATTTTGAACCACAATAAACTCCAAAATAGTAGATAATTATGTGAAAAAACAACCTCTTAAAGTGTTCATCTCCTTTGCAATGATCACCCACCATTTAGCTCGACATCATGAGGAAGTGGAAGCTCAAGTGGATATCCTTCTTCATTTCAGATCTCCCTATGTGGATAGGGATCTCCAGGACATAGAAGGGGATGAAAAGACTCCTATAAAACTCTAAATTGGTGTAACTTCAATCCCTTGGTCAAATTTTCAAATGAGGTTCCCATGGGGCCCATTTACATACAAAATGGGAAGTGGTTTTGGGCACCATGTTTTTGTTATACCAATTGTATCTTAGTTTTGGACTAGTTTATAGATATATCATGAGTTTTAAAAAAGTGAAGAGTTTTTTTCCGTCAACTTTAATATCTCCATGTCAAATGTTTAGGCCATTGAACATTTTTATTTTGAGATATATTCAAAATACCAAACGTAAATTTTGAATTAGTGGATATTTGGACACCTATATAGATCAGTTATAATTAGCCAACATATTGAATAATTGGGCTTGGGTTTGTGAGATTAGTTTTAGCCCACAAAGTTTAGGATTAGATAAAAAAGTCATCCCATTTGTAAGCACATATTTTTTGGAACATACAAAAAAGTGTACATGTGTTGATGGGATTCCATGAATTTTGTCCCATTTTCCTTCCACATCATCTTTGTCCCTCCAAATTACCTCCTCATACAATATAATCATCAAAAAATATATAATTTTCTATTTTAACTGTGATAAATATTAAATAGTGAAATCAAACATGAAGTGAATTTTTTTATTATATTTGGAATTTAGAATACAGAATTAGTTTGATACAATGGTGTAAGGGTGAAATAAAATAGTGAATCACAGTGCGATCAATATAATTAAAGAATACTTGTGTTACTTTATGATCAAATTTGTAACACCCTAACCAAAACCAATGAGAATGAGAAAAAGTGACACATGAACTCATTCATGCCTCCACATACACATGATGCCACTATCTAGCAATGGTGGTCTAATTCCATTGGTGGGGAGACTATACACTCAGTAGCATGCCATCAATAAGGTAAAATAAATAAAATAAAAATAAAAATAATAAATAAATAACCAAAGTAATCAAACAAAAATAGAATAAATGGAAAAAAAGTCATATAATAAAAATGAATCCCATGGTGGTAAGCCGATCTAAAGTATAGAAATAGATGAATAAAAAAATAATCATAATCATCGGTGAGGTCCTCCATAATCCTTCCTAGTCTACTCCATTCTATGCTCCACTGGTCAACCATCCCCTATAGGTATCTTTCCCTTCACTAGATATCTGGACATTAAATCTAAAAATACACTGAAATTTTTGGTTAGGGTGCGACTATAAGACTTAGTAGTACACCACCAATGTGTCCTCAACCTATTATGCTCACGTATAACAAGATTATTCAATAACAGAAATAAATTCATAATGAGCATAATCACACAATCCAAATTTAAGAGGTTGTGTACTAACTAAGAAACCACAGACCCTTGTATGTACTTTATTTGGATCTGTACTGAAATAATGATAATGAATAATAAGAAATTATCATATCCCTACCACAAGGAGGTTAAAAAACTGCTCATAATCATCAAGGTATTGAGAAAAAATGTTCCTAAAAACCATGGGATGGCCTCATGGCAGTCAACATGAAACTGAGAATCAACATGTAATCAAGTTGGCATGTTACTCAAAATCAACAAGGCATCGAGTCAAGGGATACTCAGAATCCATAAGGAATCAATTATTAGAATGTAACCATAAAATCCACAAGGAATCAAGGAACATCTATGACACAAGGATATCATATTCTACCGTCATTTTCATCATATGTTAAATGCACTCCCCCTATAAGGTATAACAATACCACGATGGTCACCAGGCAAATGTACCAAGCGTAAATCCTCTAAAATTAAAATGATACACTATTGGTATAACATGATGATAAACATGCCATGCCATTATGAGATAAATAATATCACCAATTCAATATATGAATCAATATAAAACATAGAATCTTTCTATTCTAATATATATCATGGAAACAATATCATTGTAGGTCTCATAAGATACATACACACCCACATCTCATCACAATTCAAGTAAATATATTAATCATACCAACATATAAATTATAATATTGAAACATGTATAAATGAGATACCATGAAGTGGGGATATTCTTACCTAATAGTTTTCAATGTTAGCATCGAGGTCTATTAAAGAAGTCGTCAATTGAATGACCCTTTCACACCAACGAAAATATGATCACACACAAAGGGACCCTAGAACTAGTTCTAATCTAACCTGTTATAGATTCTAGAGAAAGGTAAGGAGGAAGAAAATTTAATGGATTGAAAAGAACTTACCTAAGTTTGATCTTCATCAAAATAGGTCAACAATGGTGGATCAATAAGGAGGAAAAGAGATACTAAAAATTTGGGGGTCTCCATGGTGTAAGGCAGGGGTTGAAGCATAGTGGGATACTAGAAAAAGTCACTATGATGTAGGGTTTAACACCATGACATAGGGGGAATAGTGAGAGAATACCACCACAATATAATCACCTACTACTATAGTGAATAGATTCATCAAAAGAACCCCCATGATACAAGGAAATGGTTTTTGCATGGAAAAACATTGTAATATGAACCATTATAGCGTAGAGAATGGATATATGGAATGGAGTTGATTATTTATTCCTTCAGAGATCTTTGTAGATTAAAAAACATGGATAGAGAAGTATATTTATAGAATTGGATCCACATTAATCCATTGTTTATACTTAATAAATATAAAAAAGGATCATCATCAATTGAAAACACATTCCATATATGAAATGAAAAATAGATTTATTTATTGAAATAAATCCCAAAGACCCACACTAGATATGCCAACTGTCTTAAATCATTGTGGAGATGACCTTGTAGAATGGTCTATGGAACTATAGTGATGTATCCATGAATGGACCCCCCACAGTAAAGGTTATGGAACAACCACCACAACCCACCATTACCACAGTGAATCCTCATTCTCATCAGCATAACCCTAGATCCAAAACACCACTATGGAGGAACCATATAATCCATGGTATAACACACCCCTTTTAGTATGGTCTTATCCGCTATGGCATTGTTCCTCTTGTTTTGGCAATAAACATTCCAAGAATACCCATAATCCTAAAAAACATCCCAAATTTATTAGGAATTTAAACAAACATTAAATTAACTTTAAAAAATTAGGGACAATGATGTTAATTAATTGAAAAAAATTTCAGGCTTTTAAAATTATCCTCATTAGAGACTTTTCATTATGAAGAATCATCTCTAGGGTTCCTACTCGAACAAATCATTCCACTAAGATCAAACATCAGCCTCTCATTCCCAAGTATCATTCTAGGCCCGTCCATACTGCCATTTAATCTTAAAACGTGGTACTATATTCTCCCAAATTACTTTCTCACTTTGGTCTATAATTGACAACAAATGTTCCTCATGAGATTCATTAGGATCAAGATCAAGGTCCTCAGAATTGATGATATTTGTAGGATCGTGCATGTGCCTCTGGAGTTGTGACATGTGAAACATGTCATGCATACCTTAGTGATGATAAGTAATATCAAGAAGGTATTCCACTTCAACTATCAGTTGGGTGATCTCAAAGTGTCCAATGAAATATGGTTTTAGCTTTCTATACTTCTTAAGATGTTGGTGCCCCAACAGAGGATTCAATCTCTAAAGAACTTGATCACACATAATGAAATCCAAAGGTCTTCTATTTGGGTTGACATGTGATATTTTTCTTCTTATATTAGTGATAAATATGTTCTATATCAATTTCTCTCTCTGATAGGTCTCTTGAACAATACTAGGTCATAAAACTTCTACCTCATACACCTTGTGCCAATAGAACGATGAATGGAATTGCCTTCCATAAAGGGACTCGTAAGGTGACATCTGAATTGAATCATGGAAACTATTATTATGCATGAACTCAACTAGGGATAGTTGATTATCCCAATATCCACCAATGTAAATAACTCAATATTAAACCATATCCTCTAATATGTGTATAGTCTACATGGACTTTCCATCGGCCTGATGATGGTACACTATACTCAATCTTAGTTGATACCATAGGGCCTTCTATAATCCATTCCAAAACCATGATGTATAATGTGAATCTATGTCCAAAAAAATCTTAAATTTACCCCATATAAGAATACAATTTCACTGTCATAGAGCTTTTCCAGCTCATCCATTGAGTGAGTCTCTCAGAATGGTAAAAAAAATCTACTTTAATCAGCTGATTAATAATCACCCAGATAGTGTCACAACTCCTTGGGGTCCTTGGGAACCCCATCACAAATTCCATCTTGACATTTTCTCATTTTCATATGGGTATAAAAAGTGGATGAATAAAACCACCAGGATACCAGTGCTTGGTATCCACCCTTTGATAGGTAAGGTATCGAGTGAAAAACCCTATAATGTATTTATTTATCCTTTTCCACTAGAAATATCACCTTAAATCATGATACATATTCATTTATCAAGGTTTTACTAACCATAAAAATGTATAATAATTCGTTATCACCTAAACTTCAATGGATGATGAGACTCCTAATATTCCATGTACTATGATAACCTTGTCATTTCACCACAACCACCCAGGTATCATATCACTACCAATTAACTGTTCCCTCATCCCAACACAAACTGGGGCTGAATCTTGACTAGTCGTTACATGGTCTACAAGAAAATAAGTGATTTCCAAAGAGTCACAAGTCACATGTAACGAACTAGTCTAGGTCGACCTAACATGTCACATGATCTGGCTCGTTACAAAATGGCATCAAATATTTTCGTTTTATGATTTGGGGAGTTGGTAGATAGGTAGTTTAGGAATGTGTCATAAATTGTGATGGATTTTAGACTGGAGATTCATAAACACCTTTTCCAATATAAATTAAATGTTTCCAAGAAATGAGGTTACTATTATTAATTTCCATTTTTATAGTTGTGTGACTTCACTTAGTATGATTCACTTGAGTTTGTTGATTATGGGTTATCTTGGTATTTTTACCTTGTCATGTGGGTAAGAGGCTAATGTTCATGCATAATTATAGTCACATAGGATTCACAAGACATATTCATATATTTGGTGTTTTACTGAAGATGGATGTTCGTTTGTTTAAAGTGTTAACAATTTATCATAAGGGGTTTTCTTGGATAAGTAATTGGTGGAATTATACTCAACTAGAATCTAGGTATATATTTTCTTTTGATGAAAATTCATATGGATCAGGTAAATATATGTTCATTGGTGATGGAAATGTAGTCCAATCATTGAGGGATGCCTGAAAACTCTTGAGGGTCAGTGTGGGCTCAGAGTGCCTTGTTGGTGGCTTGATAATGGAATGGATGTCTAAGGGATCTATGGATTGGGATAAAGATTACATGAGGTGGTGGTTTACTTGAAGTATCATATTATTCTTTCTTAGTATTGAGTTGTTTTTGTGACGTTTTTCTATCGATCCTTGTTGTGGGGCTCGTGCGATAGTTATCCTTGATGGATTGGGTGGGCATGGAATTTATTACTTGGGTGGGGGGGGGGGAATTGAGGCCTAATTTAACTATGATTTTTTTTGGAATAAGGATTATTTGTGTTTGATAATTGGAGATATCTCTATATCATGGATGGATTTATAGGGCAGGTTTTGTGGGTTTCCTAGCCCTAATCATTTTTATTGCACCTTGGTAATCACAACAAGAGCATGGTTGGATGCTTATGCCTTTAGATTGATGCTCAAGTGGAGAGTGGCCATGTGGTTGATTATGGAATGAGGGAGATCCCTTATTTTTTTGAAGATGACTGCCGGGGGAACATAGGATTTCTAGAACTTACTTGTGCGAGGAGAACAGTCGGTGGTTTTTAGGTACATTAGCCTAGATTCTTTTCGACTCAGTTGATGTGAGTGTGAATCCTGGTTTTTATTCAAGATTAGTTTAAGGAAATACATAGGGTGGAGCATTTACCATAGCTTATTTAAGGGTGTGAACCTCATTTTATGTGGTTTATTTAGTGCAATGTTTTCTGGGTTTCATGCTAAGACTTTGGTGTGAGCAGTTTGTCAATGTTAATCCATTTAATTCCATGATGCATGTGTCGTGGGCCATATGGATTTTCATTTAGGTAGTTCAGAAATGATAAGGATACTATGGTGTTGGGGAGAAATAGACCAATTGATACTAAAAGTATCTAATGTCAGGAGAGAGTTGGGGATGTTGTAAGACCAATAATTGGTTGGTCGATATAGCATTGGATGTGTCAGTTCATTAGGAATATCATGGATACTATTCATCCACCATTCATTCTTTAGGAAGAGGAGAATTTGTGGTTGAGTGTTTGTGATACAACATGTCACCAAGGGTTGTAAAAATGAGTTAAATTTTGATTATTATCCCCAGAAGTGTTTTAGGTAAAAATGGTAATTCCAATTATAAAATTATCTTATATAATATTTTTGGTCACTCTGTTGGTCCTGGAATAAGATTTTTACCATAGAAAATGAGTTTTGTGGAAACTCATGCAATTAATATTTTCATGAAATACTTAATACTTAATTAATAAAATATTAAGTTATTCATATGTGTTCGTTTTGTGATATATATTAAATAGAGAATCATATTGAGACTATATCTCTATGTTTGAGTCCAGAATGTGTTTTTTTCCTAGTAATGGCATAACCTTGAATTAGGCACCAGGAATAAAATTGGCCCCCTTTTCTTTTCTTTTTTATTTTACTTTTTTCCTCATTTTTCATTTTTCCTTTTATTTTTATCATTTTCCAATTTTATTCCCATGCATTCCCCCATGTGGATTGAATTCATGTGGATGAGAGATAGATAGGGAGATGGAGATAAGTGAGAGATGGAGATAAGTGAGAGATGGAGGAGGGGATATTGAGGGTTTTTCTGATCCCCAAATCAGAGTGTAGAGGTTGCGGGTGGCATATTCAGTGTGAAGATTTGGAAGTTTCCTCCAAGAGGTAGGCCCATTTTTAATTTTTCACTATAAATCCCCATATTATATATTTTTTTTAATTTTTTAAATCCTTTTTGAGTTGTTGTGGGTTGATCTTGGCTTAATATGGGAAAGATTTTCTATTCAAGAAATACTATGTACATTACATGTAGTTCAAATAAAACACATAGTATGTTTTTCTTATTTGAGGAAGATGGGGTTTTGGGACTACATTCCAAATAATTGGGAGTACACAATGTGTAGTGATGACTCAAGTTTTCCTAGGGGAATATAGCCATGTAAGGTACATCACCAGACCCTACGCATGGTACATGGATAGTGGCTATGTACTTTACTTGGCTAGACCTCATGTGGGGGCACATGGACAAGAACATGGTAGGGGACCTCATGTGGGGCACACACCATATATGGGGGACACATTCCATGTCGTTCGATGGTGTATGTACTGAGTGGGGTTGAGTCAAATTGGTAGGTACCCATGTGGGGCTGTAATCCATTTACATTGGTAAATTAAATTTTGAGTGGCCTGTAGTACACAGAAAAGGAGGACCTATGCAGGTAGGCATCATATACCTAAAGTACATGCCATTCACTTTTCCTACCATGGTGTGTTTTTCCTATTTTAACCTAGAGTTATAATTGGACTTGTGATTATAAAATTCTGAACATTTTTTCATATGAGTCACAATTTTGGAATCCTTTCAGTGTTTAGAGGCCATATAAATGGTGTTTTTTATGGGTGGGTGTTTGCATGATGATTTTCTTAAGGTCTGGGTTTAGAATCTTTTCGTGGGTTGGGCTGTGAGCTTTGGGGACCGATTGAGGGTTGTGATCTTCGGGACTAAACTATATTGAGTGTTCTATGGAAATATGGTTGAGTTTATTAGGATATATTCTAGAAGGAAGGATCATGTAGTATCTTCAAGGAGATCTTAGTTTGTCTGTGCATGTCAGGACAGGTTACTCGAGTTTAGAGCAGTTGAGGTTTATCTTATGTGTTTAGGGATTGGATCAATTAGAGCCTTTTGGATGAGTCTATGTTGTGGGATAACGATTACAACTGTGTTCCATTGTGCTACTGAGATGAATCTAAGGTACTCTTGATAATTCTCTACTAGTATGGTTACTGATCAAGTGATTAGTGGTTTCCATAGTCGGTAGTTGAGAATTCCCATGTGGAATGGTGCAGACTGTGTTAAGAATCCTTTATGAGGTATTGATTTTTAGGTGGTCATGGGGACCAATTCCCCTATTGGTGTGATTTTTCTTTGGATTCCCCTTTGGTCTTGTTGTAGGTCGAGGACCAGTTGGAGGCCACTGAGGGATGTTTGGGATGTTTTCATACTAGTCCTATCCCGTGCTTTTGGATGATCTAGAGGAACCTATCACATGGTTTCCACCTCTTTCTATAGAATTTGGGTCATTTCATGATGTTTATATGCACATAGACGGAGAACTTGGGTGTATAAGGGGAGTCCCTAGGAGGATGTCACTTTATATTGTGACCCCCCGAGACTATGGGAGTCCCGAGTTTGGTTTGGCCATGATGTGCATTATTGAGTGTTCATGCTGGCTGTTTGTTGGATGATGAGATCAAGGGTGATTATAGAGGCCACATGCTTTGTAGGATGAGAATTTTCGGGTGCTTCTAGTTCATATGTTTGGATAGTGGGTTCAAGATTGGATCGTCCCATGTATTTTTGACCATTGGTTGTGTTGTTTGAGGCAGTTTCTGCTCATAACTTTGGATTGAGGAGTAAAATATTGGGATATATTGGGTCAAGAATTGGACCTAAGTTTGACATGTTTCTCTCCTCTATTTTCTAGATATGATTGGATGAGATTAGGGAGCTAACGGGAAACCTAGATGAGTGAAACCCCACTCTAGTTGAGTTTTTACCCTAGCTAGAGTTGCTTCGGGCATGTGAGGTGTAGAAAAACTCATAGAGTGGGGTTTTTGTATCATGGATTCATGTGTGATCTTCATGTACCACAGATAAATTATATCTCCTAGAGTTATGTTTGGATCCCTCCTTGTTGGGTCTATAAATGGTTCCTAAATTGGTCTAAAATACTTTTGGGACTAAAAGGTTATCAAGTTGTGTCAGCTTGGATTTTCTTATCACTAGTTAATATTGTTTTATTGGAATCTTAGAGCCTAGTAGATTAACTTTTTTCATATAGATTCTTATGGTTATGAACTGGGGTATGATATTATTTTCTTTTTCATTTAGACATTTTGGATCTCCAGCATAGATCCAGTGGACAAGCTGGTTGCTGTGTGGCTGGGTGATCAATGTGATGTAAATCCTCTAGCATGGATAGAGTGGGGGTATGTTTACCTCAGGGGTCAGCCTATAACTCATGGTTGGTTGTTTCCTAGTTTTCCTGCTTTATCTAATATAGTTTTTCTTTTATGGAACCTATAATTATTGTTCAGTTATGTCGGGAATATCAGGTGTTCATGCACTTATTATGACATATGATTATCGGTCCACAATTGGTTGTCACATAATAAAAATTATTTAACACTCCTTGTATATGTACCCCACTGTGCATGTAGACATTATTTATACTTTTATGTTGAATAAAAAGTTACATGATGGGTGGGGTTGAGGCATAGTGTTTCTTGATCAAGCAGACCTGCTCGTGTGGAGCCTCAGGATCGGGCTAGTGTAGCTCATGCATCATGGTGACCAAGTATTTGGTTGGGCTCAGTTATATTTATAGAGATTATTTTATTTATTTTCACTTGTTAATATTTTATATGTGACCATCTCGATGAGTGACCAGCTGTTGTATTTTTTTCATGCTTGGGAGTCTGTATGAATGGATATTTCATTCCATTTATTATTCTGTGCTTATGTTTCAGTTATTTATTATAAATTATCTGATGTTAATCCCTCTGCGAGTTTGATTATTTTACACTATTATTTCACAATGACTGGAGGGTATAGTCTCTCTATAGTATCTTTTAGACCCTCACTGAAAGTCTGTATCCTTTGGTGTTTTGGGAGGTGTGCTTGAGGCCTTGTACCAAGATGGATTGGGTGACATGTTTGGATAACCGAAGATAGTTTGTTACATCATAGAACCCAGATTCTATAAATAATATTTCCTCCAGTCATCCAAAAAATTTATCAAACACCAATGCTCATCTAAAGGTCACACAAAAACTTCATTATCTACCTACATCTTACATTTAAGAGCATTCACAACTACATTACCATTCCTAGATATCTACACAATCTCAAAGATGAAAATATATAGATACTCAGCCCAAACCCTATATATCATGTTCAAGTCCCTTTATGTAAAGATATAGTAAAGGATCCTATAGTTTGTGTAAAATAAAAATCTCTCACCAAAGAGTTAGTGTTTCTAATATTTCATAGCATAGATCACAGCTGCCAACTCCCGATCATGTGTAGGGTAGTTCCTCTCATGGGGTCATAGATTACAAGACCCATAGGCTATGGCCTTCTATCTCTTCATCAATACCACTCCAAGAACAACCCCTAATGAATCATAGTACACAACTTGACCAATCCCAGGCTTAGAGAGTGTCTGTACATGAAATTTTTTCAACCTTATCTTCAACTCAAGGAATGATTATTCACATTAGTTTTTCTACTAAAACCCCACTCCCTTATTCATTAGCACTATTATGGGATATGATAATTAGGATAAATCTCAAATAAACCATCAGTAATATCTTGATAGACCTATAAATATTCTAATATTAAACACATTCTAGGGACATGAACAAGATATAATTGCTTTAACTTTATCTAGGTATATGGATATTCTCATATCAAACACCACATGCCCCAGAATATCACCTCCCATACGTAGAAGTCACACTTAAACAACTTCACATAAGCAATATGTGATCAAACAATACTCAAGACTATCTTGAGGTGTCTGATTCCGTGTTTCCAAATAGATGTGTATGTCATCGATGAATAAAATGATGAACGAGTCTCGGTATGGGTGAAATATCTTCTTAATGAGGTCCATGAACACTACTATAATTTTTTTCATCTCAAACGACATAAATAAGTTCTCATAAAACCCATAACTACTCCAAAACACCATCTTCAAAATTTCATCCTCTCTAACTTGCAACTAGAAATAACCTGATCAATGAACTATCTTGGAGAACCATCGGGATCCCCATATATAATAAAAAAATAATCAATCTTGGTCAAGGGATATCGATTCTTCAGTGTCACAAAATTCAACTTTTGATAATTAATGAAGAGTTGAATACTACCATCAACCTTATTGAAAAAAAACTTAGCTGCACCCCCTGGTGAAGTACTTGGCCTGATAAATCCCTTTCACTCTAAGTCATCCAACCTAACATTGAGTTCCATTAGCTCAGTTGGTGCCATACAATATGAGGGTATTGAGATGGGTTGCATACCCAATAAAAGATCTAACTCAAAGTGGAATCCAATGTTAATAGGGAGTCTTGAAAATTAATTTAGGAAGATGTACTGATATAGATCCATGATTAGAGGAAAAGATGAGGGGGTTTCCACAAATATTTCTTAAAGAGACAATCCCATCATATATGTTTTTATCAGCTCAAGCTAACTCATGTATAGTCCAACTCTTCTTGATCCGAGTTCCCACTCTTTAGTTATCAATAACTTCTCACTTTATAGTGAAGTGAATTGAACACATCTCATATAACCTACATTTTGATCTCGGAATCTATTAAGTAAATAAATTATAATAATCACATAAAATTTCATCATCTCTAGAATCATTAACTCCCACAAATGTCTGTAGCCAGTGAAAACTATAGGAAACTCTAATAATAACAATATACGGTCCAATATTATGCCCAATAGTGTATCATAAGAGAGAAACTCATAGGATAACTTGATTTTTAATTCAATTCTAGTAACTAATTGGGAAGATGTAAAATAATGAGAAACAACAGTATAAAATAAGGCAATAGATAAAATGGATGTAATCTAGACCTTACCTTGAACAATAGACAACCCTCACCAATATCTATTGAAGTTTGATGCAACATATAGACATGAATTACATCATCTACTCATCCCTATCATTGAGGTGTATGACTAGTCTGATCCTGCTATTGAGGACCATATCCAGATCCTTAAGTTGAAGATTGCGTCTTCCCCTACCTCTATGGGAACTCAACTTCAAAACTTTGGATAAAATGGAAAAATTTGAATTGTATTTCCCCACTATTAACATGTTCTCTGATGCATGGTACATAACATACAATATTGTAAAAAGTTTCCATTGTTGATGTAACATTGTTCACCTTCAAAAAGAAATAAACAAACTGAACTCTGATACACATATAAGCCACTAATTTTATACATTTCATTGGCCTTCATATTCTTACCAGCAGAAGAGGAACTCTAATAGTAGTAAGAGGTCTGACTGTTTGAGTAGTGAAGGGTAGGAAAAGACCATATATTCATATATCTTCCAAAATCCTCTATATGGTCTAGTCCTTCCTTAGGATATTTAAGTATGAAGCTTGGTCAAATCCTTGAACCTACTATATAAGGTCGGGTCAATGTTTTATTTCAAACTTCCTGGACATCTAAGACTTATACCTTCCTCGAGTATAAAAAGATAGATAATCTAAAAAAATTGGAGTAGGAAGGTATTATCGCGGTTCACTACTAATCCTATATAAACTCTTTTTTCTAGTCTAGATATAGCATATTAGGGACGAAATCTCAAAAAAACAATCCTTGAAATCCTCCTATATTAATCCCTCCCCTCATCCATCATAACCCATAACTTCCCACTAATTAACGGTGAGTCCATACATCATAAATTCTAAAAATGTCACCTTCTTATACTTAAGAATCTTGATGAGGTCAAAGATTCTCTCAATGATTCCTACCTAGTCCCTGAAATATAGTGGTCCACCAGTACCCTAATAGGGTGTAGGATGTTGGAGTTGGGAATCCCTTGCACAGTAAAACATGGATATTTGTGGTGGCTAGTAAGGAATCTCTTATTACACCATTAGGGAAGGTGAAGGAACATTCTCTGGAGTATCCAGCTCAGCTATTGGTCCCAAAAAATTTCTAAGAGGTGGTATCTTCTACAATATAAGTAACATTAGGATCATAAAAAATTCAAACCATCCTATGGGACCACACAAGTTTTTTCCTAGGACTGTACACTCAACAAAGGGTATAACCCTCCTAGAACTAACCCTAGTCTTTATCCCCACACATTATTCATAGACATTATATATAAATATATACTAACACAAAAACATTCCTAGTTATACTAATTAAGGCCAATAATTATATATCACAACAACATGAAAACACAAATATATCACACAAAGAGAAACTATCCTGAATAGATATCACAAATCAAGGAATTCAATTAAATTACTACCATGAAGAACAAAAATAGGTATATATATGGTATGTGTACCTAATTTACTTATCATGATGCATCAAGGCAAAAAAAATTCACAAATCACATATCAATATCATGTTTATCACCCAATGTGAATTTAGTCAATAATAACAAAAAAACATAATTTCTCCCAATTTATAGAAACTCAAAGGTACACTATATAGTGATTTCAAGAAACATTCATAGTTATCCTACCTAACTCTAAACAATAATATATCATATCCACCATATCCTAAACCATGATAATAGAAGAAAAAATATTATTAATCCTGAATACCTGATACTATTTTGTAACGTCCCAACCTAAACAACCGGGTCTAAGATGAACTGCCACATAACCTCATACATATGGGGAGGCATATGTGAGGTCATGTAGCACTTTGGATCATACATGTTCATTTGGGTTGGGTAATTAAAAATTAAAATCATAATGATACTTTTAAATGAGTTTTTTAAAAAATTGGCATTTTTTACCATTCATTGAAAAATCAATATTTTAAAAAAATCCCAAAATTTCATTATAATATAAATTTGATATAATTTTTTTTAAAAATATATTAATTTTGTTAAATAAATTTTTCAAAAGTGGTAGAAATTGATTATAATTTCCATATACAAAATGTGATAAAAATGATTTTTGAAGAAAATGAATATTTGAATCATAAATTGACATCACTATAAAGTTAGTGCTTATTTCCTAATAATTCAAAAATAATATTTTATTGTGTAGGACCATATTATATTTATTTCATAATGTGTTTATGCATATTCATACCCACCAATTATATGGCTAGATTAAAATGATCATATTTAAAAAATTAAATTTTTATAATACCTCACAATTATCTTAATGCTCGGTGTTGCATGTTAATAAAACTATCAAGACTTCTCTTCATTTAAAATTAGTTTTCAAATTTTTACATTCTCTCCCCTTAAAAAAATTATTCCCTCAAAATTTTATCTCAATCATCAAAGGTTAAATATTTGAAAATACCTTTATTGAAAAATCACATCGTACAGAGGGATAATAAAATTTCTTTGAAAAGGGGAAGTGGGAAACATGAAGGTTACACATAAAAACACATAATTAGTCTCCCATATGAGGAGTAAATTGGTTGGAAGTTAAGTTATAGACATGAAGAACAAAATAATGTCTCATGAATCATAGAGACTGATAGAGAACACGATCATTATAAATTTAACGACTTTAAAACCATAAATTAGTAAGTGGTTAAAAGACCTTTGATTCATAATAAATGAATATAAAAGAATAATTTTTTTTATTTCGAGATCTTTTTCCTAAAGAATCTCTAATTTTCATAAATATGAGGGATTATTTTAATCTCATGACTGGGAATACAATAAAATTTACTTACTTTATTTCATTCCATTTCGTAATAACAACATAATACTTTGGTTGTGATTTTATTAATTTAGACTTCATATCTTATTCCATGATAAAAGTTGTATACATGAAGCAGTAAAATTAACTTTTAACAGATCATAAGATCCAAAAAATAGTGAAAAATCACTCCTTATTCCTATAAATAATTATGAAAATTAAAATGGTTAGCATAGGTTATCCAATATGTATAAATAAAATACATTAATCTCAAAAACCTCAATAATAACACCCAAATTTCAACATAATCCATTCATTAAATAGTTAACATTATGAATCCTCAAAAATATGTCCAACCAAATTAAAAACCCAAAAATCCGAAATATTTGATCACATATTTTTTTCATAATCAAATTTAACAATTATATCTAGAAATCATATGTAGATCATAATGTCACATAAAAAACTTGTGAAAACCTTGATTTTATTAAAAACATAATAATAACCCAAATCACCAAAAAACCTCAACAAATATTCATTAAAAAGATAAAATTATCCTTATTCTTTAATAAGATCAAAAAAATTAATATATATTCCATAATTATAAAATTGCAATAAAATTTATCAATGATGAGAACAATAACTTTTTCATCAAATCACTAACCAATTTCAAGGTTACCAATACTATCCCATTTACTTTATCATTTTAAATCATCTCTTTATCCCATCTAGTCATTATTAACCCATTATTAGGCACATATTACGTGTTATCTTTCCCTTAATCATGCATTCTCAAAAAATATCACCTTACCCCTAAATAACTTTTCTTGGTTATTAGTATAATTCCAAATATGTTTTCAAATTCTCAAAGAAAATATACTATGGAACAATCATTAGTTGTTTCATGATGCTTTTAACCAAAATTTCTTTGATATAACACTTTTACAATATTGTTATTTTATACCAATACATCAACACTTTAATCATTATACTTCAATGACTGACATAGCATATGAGCTTCCTTAGTCTAAGAGTTAACCCTTGGATTAAGGAATTGACTTCACTACTTGAAATTCGGGCTATAACCACAGTTTAAAATTGTGGCTATAGGTCCTCAAACCATGGATATATTTAATAGACATAGTTTTAGGAACTATGGCTATGTTTGGCATGGATATATGCCTTGACCTATAGAAACGGTTTCAAAACATGGGTATAGACCTATAACCACGGTTCAATTAGGGGCTCTAGACCAATAACCACAATTCAAACCGTGGAAACTCACTTAAAGCCACAGTTTGAAACCCTGGCAGCAGATTAAGGCACATAGGGCTATAGACATGGTTTGAAACTGTGGCTATATGGTTATAGCCACGGTTCAAATATGGATCTAGGTCTATAGCCACAGTTTGAAACTGTGGCTATAGGATTTACCATTTCATAAAAAAACACCCCCATATCCTGAACAGACCCCCCCAAGACAGACCCTAGACACCCCCCAGACAGACCCCCCCCCAAACCCTAGACAGACCCCCCCCCCCAGACCTTGGACACCCCCTAGAGAGACCCCCCCAATCCATGGACAGACCCCCCCCCAGACCCTGGACACCCCCTAGATAGACCCCCCCCCCCCCAGACCCTAGACAAACCCCCCCAGGACAGACCCTGAACACCCCCCCTAGACACCCCCATACCCTAGGAACCCCCCTGGATAGACCCTGGACACCCCCCCCCCCCGTCCTTGGATAGACGCCCCCTAGGAAAGACCCAGAAAGACCCTGGATAGACCCCCCATACCCGGGACACCCCCTAGATAGACCTCCCAGACCATGGACAAACCCCCCAAGACAAACCCTGGACACCCCCCAGGACAGACCACCAAAGACCCTGGACACCCCCTAGGCAGACCCTAGACACCCCCCAGACCCTGAACACCCCCACCTCCCAGACCGTGGACCCCTAAGACCCTAGAAACCCCCCTGGACAAACCCCCAGACCATGGACATACCCCCCTGGACAAACCCTAGACACCCCCCTAGGACAGACTCCACAAGACCCTGGACACCCCCCACGATAGACACTGGACACCCCCCCCCCCAAACAGACCCCCAAACCCTGGCAGACCCCCCCCCAGACAGATCCTGGACTCCCCTCCCCCAGACCCTGGACACCCCGTCCATCCTGGACCCCCACCCCCTACAGCACCCCTTCCCCCATGCAAAGCCCCAGCCACTTTCCCTAGACCCCTCCCCCCCCCATCGCACACCCCCAGACCCTGGACACCCCCAATACCCAAGACACTCCCCCCCCAAACAGACCCCCCAGACCCTGGACATACCCCCGTAGGACAGATCCTGGACACCCCTCCCCCAGACCCTAGAAACCCCTCCCTCCTTCCTAGACCCCCACCCCCTGATTCACACCTTCCCTCATGAAAATACCCCCTCCACACACCCATGATCACCCCCATACCCCCATACCCCCTCCACACTACACACCCCCCTCCCCTTGCCTAGAACACCCCCTACCCCCAACACACCCCCTTTCCCCAGCACCCCTCCCTCCTGGACCCCCACCACCTGCAGCACCCCTTCCCCCATGGAAAGACAAGGGGACTATATTGGATACCCCTCACTCAAGTTTACTAAATAAAAATGGCAATTACACAAATTTAATACCACATGGAAGGATATCCCGAAGAGAGGTAAATAGTAAATATCATAGAAATTTTCATTTTAATCAAGTCTTACTAGGAAGGAATACGACTTCCAATATGGTAGTGATCTGTTCATCCATTTACAAATGAAAACATAACAAAATTTTGTTTGAGAATGAAATTTCAAAAAAAATGTGAGGCAGAAAGAAACAAAAGGGAGATCAACCCTTATAGGATCAATGTGAATACATGTAAGAAGAGAAGGATTGAGTAGAGGCTAGGTAGAGTTATAAAAAGAAGTTAGAGTTGGAAGGGGAATTTTCACTATTGATAAGTGGATTAAAGATATATTTTCAAGAGTTTTCTAAAACCATTTATTTATATCTAATTTGGTAACCCAACTATTGAAGTTTCCTACTGCCCTGTAGACACCCTACAACCCCCCCCCCCTCCCCTTTCACCCCCTGCCAGTTATCCCTCCCCCTGGCCCCCTACACCCCCTGCCCTATAAACCCCCCCCCCCTGAAGAACACCAACTCCCCCCCCTACACCCCCTGCCAGTTTTCCCTCCCCCCATTATCCCCTTGCACCCCTGCCCTGCATTCCCCCCTGAAGACCACCGCCCTCTCCCCCCTTGCATCCCACCTGCACCCTCCACCTCCCCCTCCGCCTGCCCCCACCCCCTCCACCCCTCCCCCTGGCATTCTTAAAGACCAGTAAATTTCAAGGATTTTTTTCCTTAATTTCATTGTAATTTTACGAGTACACAGTCCTTGAAGGCGCCCGATTCCAAGGCCTGGTGTGCCAAGAATCAATTTACGAGGTTAGGCTCAGGTACGTTTAGTGACCGAATGAGTGGGTTTTTCTAACTTTTAATCTGATGCTCAGAATCGAAATCCGAGGGCACCGATTAAATCACAGGGCCGGTAATTCTTAGTAACACCTTTTCCGAAGGTGCATTTTCTCTGGTGGTGATGTTAAAAAAAAGTGAGGAATAAAAATATAATTGTTTTATTTTTATTTCTTTACTAGGCGGTTTAAGTGAAATTAAGTTATGTCACAACTTAATTTCTCTCTTCTTTGTGGTCAACATC
This sequence comes from Viscum album, assembly GCA_963277665.1. NCBI lineage: Eukaryota > Viridiplantae > Streptophyta > Magnoliopsida > Santalales > Viscaceae > Viscum > Viscum album. The sequence continues at coordinate 723,738,475 of OY728165.1, forward strand.
AATGTAAGGGAGTTGGGATGGGGCCCACACGATCCCCCACCTTTCTATTCTCTAACTCCCCATTAATGACCCTCTCACTTTTAATTTTGTAACTCACCCGATCCCCTGTTTTAATGTCAAGTCAATTCAAGTAGTTTTTCTTCCACATTAAATACATGCCAATTAAACGCCTAATTAATTGGGTAGCGCATGTTAATTAATTTGGTGAATTCATTTTGAATTTCAAATTAATGTTCACACGTATGTGCGTGAATAAAATAAGATAATTTCTTATTTTATTGTGTTGGATTCATTGTTCGGAATCAAGGAGGGAACTCTCGTGGTTTTGAAGAACTTCATCTTCTTCGTGAAGAACGCCAAGGCTCCGATGAAGAACACCGACTCGGCAATCACGGTTCTTCATCCTCTTCTTCCTCCATGACAAGGGAGAAGTCGCTGACCGCGGTGATCATCGCCAACAACAACGTACCTTCTTTCTTCATCTCCACAACAAGTGAGAAGATGTCGTTTCCCCCTCAGACGCACCCCGACGTCCAAAGAATCTACGTCCGACCCCCATGATTATGTTATCTGCGACGCCCGACGTGTGACTTCAAATATCTAGGTAGGGGTTATTTATATGTTTGTGAATTATTTGTCGTTCATCAAATTCTATTTGGGCTGCATGTTATCCTAATAACAGAAGGAGGTCAGACCGCACGAACATGGCCGACCCTCCTCTGCCTTCGATGTGGTTTTTGTTATGGCTCGAACAAAGGGGGTGCGGTGCAACGTCATCGCGCGGAATCAGGAACGAACATGGTGAAGGCATTTGGCGAAGTCGTGTCGCGCCGATCGGACAAAGGCCGTGGCCTTTGGCCACAGTGGAGCAAGGGAGGGTGGCCGGAGCCGTCGGCCGCAGGTGCGCTAGAGGGAAGGACCAACAGTTCCCGGGGGTGAGCTGGCCGGCTATTACGGTCGGCCAAATTCTGGAAAAATCGGGGGTTTGACCCCCTGTCAGCATGACAGGGCAGACCCCCGCGGGTCCGCCACTCGGTCTGAGGGGGTGGCGGTTCCCCCCTTCCGTGCTCACGCGGTGCCCGTGCCGGTCGGGACCGGCCACGCCGGCTAGACAGGCCGCACCGGGCCGAGCTTCCCGCGTCGGGCCACGCCGCACCGAGCTGGCCGCGCCAGCCGCACCGTGCCACACCAGTCACGCCCTAGTGGGCCAGACCCGGACCCGGGTCGGGTCGACCCGGTTCGGGCCGACCCATGGGGTCTCGGGCCGGGTCGGTCCGGGCCCAAAAACCCCTAAAACCAGACAGGTTCGCTCAAAAGACCATAACATGGGATACAGACCTCTGATCGACGCACCGGGTATTGCGATGTGATACATGGACCGAGACGTTCGTTTTGGTATTTTACACTCAAGGTTTCAAAGAACTTTGGGTACGGTCAGGTTGGTTCGAGCACGAAACCAACCGGGCCCTCGGAGCTAAAACACTTATAACATGAGCTTCAGACGTCTGATAGACGTGCCGTAGACTTTGTTGGATTACTCTTGATGAGAGGGAACCTTTGGCATACTTTGCCTGAGGATTGGATGTTGTTGGATAGTGGACGGGTTAGATTGAACCCGAAATCCAATCGGGCGCCTCGAATGGAAAAGCTGATAACTTTTAGACCGGACATCTGTTAGACGAACCGTCAGCGGGGTTGGTGATCACGTTGAGAAATAGTCCCTATGAGTATACCTTATGATATTTTGGGGTACAGTTGAGATACAGTCGGGTTGGTTAGTACACAAAACCTACCGGGCCCCCGGGACGAAAAGGCTGATAACACACAGACCGAGCGTCCAATTGACACACCATCTGTTGTGTTGAGTTTCCTATGATAAGGATGACCCTTGGTATACTTCTTTGTAGAACCTTGTGATACTTGGAGTATCGACCAGTCGCTCGTGGAGCAGACCCTCCCGGTGATGAGCTAGTAGAGTGTAGAGACCTAGTAGCTGGCTGAGACTTGACGACTGCTGATTGATCGTCTCGGAGTGATTCTGATAGCCCAGTGGGGTGCACTTGGTTGTAGCAGCAGACCCATGGTGGAGGTGCACTTTGTTGTAGTGAAAGACCCATGGTACTCGACAGAAGGAGTACCTCTGCAGGCTATGAGGGGGTGTGCTTGGTTGTAGCGACAGACCCATGGTGGGATGTGCTTGGTTGCAGCGGCAGTCCCACAGTACTCGACAGGTGGAGTACTTCAGCAGTCCAAGGTTAATGGGGAACGCTTGGCTGTAGCGGCAGGCCCACTATACTCGATAGAGGAGGAGTTGTCCAGCAGCCGTGGTTTCGACATCATGAATAAAATCCTGGTTTGAGGTGAGTCAATAACCTTTGTGTTTTCCTCATGATTGAGATGGGTTACTTGATAACTTAGGTATATGATGGGCATATAACTATGTAGATGTTATCTTTTGAAATCATTCTTTGTGGTTATCCTTGTTGGATTTAGTGAGACCTTGAGGGTCTCGGGGTCCCTACTGAGTATCGTATACTCACCCCTGCACGGGCTATGTCTGCACCTTGTTGTGTTGGTTGCAGACGACGGGCAGCACTGACAGAGGCCGAGTGTTTGAGGACAGGACGGTACCCAGAGGTGGACCTCACGATGAGTTAGTATCCGGAGGTGGACTTCACGATGAGACGATACTTAGAGGAGGTAGACGGGCGAGAGCGTTGTGAAGTCTATCTGTACCTACTCTTCAGGTAGGATATGTGGTGGACGATCTAGGTGCTGCGCTATCTATACCTACCCTTTAGGTAGGACCCGAGGTGGACGAACCATGAGTTGCTTCTATTCTTCCAGCTTCTGGTCTTTTCTGTTGTACTTTCGTTCAATTGTAGCTGTACTTTTCAGTTGGGTTTGTATTCTGGCCCATTTACTTTTCAGCACTTTCTTTTGTACTTAGTATATTACTTCCGCTTGTACTCTGTGGTGTTTTTTTTTACTTTTATAAAGGCAATACCTTCCCAGTTAAGGGGATTTATGCCTTTGGTGCTAGTCGCGAGCCCCTGGCCTATGGAAGGCGGGCTTGGGGTAGTCACGACACGGGCCCCGAGGACGAGTCGTGACAAATTGGTTTCAGAGGAGTCAATTCTACTGAATAACTTATAACTCTAATATTTTCTTTCTGTGAAGCAATAGTGTTAAGGGAACTGAGTGTGGTTTTCAGTTCTAGGAGTCCAATGTTGGTGCGGACGACCGACGTATCCACACACCAGGACCCTGACAACCAATTTCTAACTTGTACACGAAAACACTGATTGTGTGTGTGTTTCCAAAAGTTTTTTAAAATTCATCTCAAACTAGGTCATCTCAACAGTTATAAATCGTTTGACCATGTGACGTTGGTTTCTTTTAGGATGCCTCCCCACGGATGATGAGATAGAGCCCCGAGAGTGGTACGTACTAATAACCCACTGAGCGACGAGGCCTCAGTACATGGTCCTCTTCTTGTTGAGGCACCAGCGGAGGCACCAGTGGTACTACCACCCGTTTGGCCACTGATACCACCAGCCCCAGTAGTAGAGAGTGCACATCGCTTGAGCTCAATGCACGAGTTTCGGCACCAGAGGCCACCCAGGTTCAGGGGAGAGACGGACCCGCATGCGGATGAGGATTGTATGGAGGCTATAGTGAGAGTCTCTAGGCTTGTAGGGATGCTAGCAGACTTCATGGTGATCCTTGCTTCCATCCTCCTTCAGGTAGCAGCAGGCAGATGGGGGAGCCTGATGCTCTAGATGCATGACAAGGCGACACTTCTGTGGGTAGACTTCGAGAGCCTGTTCCAGGCAGTGTTTGTACCAGCCACCCTTCAAGTGGTGTGAATATAGGAGCTACTTCATCTACAACAAGGTAGAATGATTTTGGCGCAGTACTCAGCAAGGTTCATAGACCTCTCGCGCTACTCAACATATATGATACGGGACCCGTTCTTCAGGGCATGAACCTTCGAGAAGGGGCTCAGGCGAGATATTAGAGCTTCTATTGTTTCTCACATAATCCCGACGTAGACAGGTGTGTTAGAGCGAGCCCTCTTAGTGGAGAGTTTCCTTAACGAGCAGTCTCTAGCAGCAGGACCCGCCACTAGCCGGCATGCGCCAGAGTCTTCTACAGCAGGCAGTAGATAGATAACATAGAGGTCCAAGAGGACCATACCTACAGGTAGTCAACCGCATAACACATGATCATGTGTGCGAGGAACCCAGGGTGGGGAGCGACTTACCAGGATCAGACAGTGTTACTCCTACAGCGGGGTTGGTCACATGGAATGTGACTGTCCGACCCGCAATACAGATGACCAGAAGATAAACAAAGGACCTCCAAGGTAGAGGCAGAGGTTCGATCGATGAGAACCGCAAGGAATAGGAGACCGAGAAAGGGGAGATGTCCATGCAACTGGAGGTGGACGATGCTTCGAGGTGTTTCCACCACCACCACCAGGAGGTCCACCCCGACCGCAGGGAACATGTGGACATGGGAGGGATCAGCTTCAGGCAGCAGAATCATACAACTACGGAGATCCAGAAGCTGGCGGACAAGGGCGGGACTAGATCCAGGCATGGTACCTTTGATCATGGTGCTTCTAGTTTCCTTGTTTTCATTGTTGTGTGTCTTTGTGCTTCGAGCTGCAGTAATAAAAGACACTTGTCCTTGTGACATTTGCATCCTTCCTTTTTGTGTACTGAGAGGCCCAGTTAAAACTGTTAACTTGACCCTCACATTCGAGATTCCTATTTGAGGAGACCCAGTTACCTCACGCTGATACCGACAGTGTGACTCAACCCTTGGAGGCGAGAGTAACGGTTGGATCTCTTGGTAGTAGCGTCGAGACCTTACAATGTCATCCATGGCATGAATTAGAATCATTCATGACATGATTGACTGTATTAGGCAAAAAACGTGGTTCATCCAAGGGATGAGAATAGATTTCTCTTATCGGCAAAGAAGAAATATTAGAAGCTCTTGTGGGACCAGAGATGGTCGAGGGCATGACAGAGAAGGTCCAGGTCATCCAGGAGTGGATGATGACAGCTCAGAGCCGACAGAAGTCTCATGCTGACAGGAGGCATATACCACTATAGTTCAAGGATGGCGACCACGTTTTTCTTATGGGTCTCACCTCGACGTGGAATTATGGAGATTTGGTCATGGTGGAAAGTTATCTCTGCGCTTCATCTCACCCTTCAAGGTCCTCAGTAGGGTAGTCGAGGTGGGTTACCACTTGACCCATCCACCTCAGTTGCACTAGGTGCACGACGACTTCCACGTATCTCAACTGAGGAGATACATGCTTGACCTGACGCATATCATCGGCCATGGGGAGCTGGAATTTGGCGATGGGGTGACTTTTGCAAGGTTCTAGTAGAGGTTGAGGATCGACAGGAGCGGATCCTAAGAGGACGGTCTATTCCTCTTGTTTGCTTTCGTTGGAAGCACGGGAACCTCCATGAGAGCACATGAGAGCGGAAGGCTCAGATGCGTGCTCTGTACCACTTTTGTATCCCTAGATTGTGTTAAAGCTTTATGGGGACTTAAATCCCCGAGGTGGGAGTAATTTAAAGACCTGAATATTTCAAGGGAATTTTTTTCTTAATTTATTTGGAATTTTACGAGTATGCAATTCCTAACGGCACCTGATTTCGACGCCCGGTGTGACCAGAATCAATTTCCGAAGTTAGGCTTGGGTAGGTTGAGTGAACGAACGAGCCGATTTTTCTAACTTTTAATCTGGTGCTCGGAATCGAAATCCGAGGGCACCGTTGAAATCCTAGGGCCGGTAATTGCTTAGGAACACCTTTTCCGAAGGTGCATTTTCTTGGGTGGTGATGTTAAAAAAAGTGAGGAATAAAAATATAATTGTTTTATTTCTATTTCTTTACTAGGCGGTTTATGTGAAATTAAGTTGTGTAACAACTTAATATCTCTCTTCTTTGTGGTTAACATCCATGTAAGGGAGTTGGGGTGGGGCCCAAATGAGTCCCCTCCTTTCAATTCTCTAACTCCCCATTAATTACCCTCTCGTTTTTAATTTTGTAACTCACCCGCTCCCCCGTTTTAATGTCATGTCAACTCAATTAGTTTTTCTTCCACATTAAATACATGCCAATTAAATGCCAAATTAATTGGGCAACGTGTGTTAATTAATTTGGTGAATTCATTTTTAATTTCAAATTAATGTTGACACGTATGTGTGTGAATAAAATAAGACAAGGTCTTATTTTATTGTGGTGGATTCATTGTGTGGAATCAAGGAGAGAACTCTCGTGGTTTTGAAGAACATCATCTTCTTCGCGAAGAACGCCAAGGCTCTGACGAAGAACACCGACTCGACAATCACGATTCATCATCCTCTTCTTCCTCCACGAAAAGGGAGAAGTCGCCAACCACGGTGATCATCTCCAACGACAATGTACCTCCCTTTTTCATCTCTGCAATAAGTGAGGAGACGTCGTTTCCTCCTCGGACGCACCCCGACATCCATAGAATCTACGTCTAACCCCCGCGACGCCATTCTCCGCAACGCCCGACGTGCGACGTCAAATATCCAGGTAGGGGTTATTTATTTGTTCGTGAATTCATTGCCATTCATCGACTTCTATTTGGGCCGCCTGTTATCTTAATAACAGAAGGAGGTCAGACCGCACGAACAAGGCCGAACCTCCTCCCCCTTCGATGTTGTTTTTGGTACGGCTCGAATGAAGGCGGCGCGGTGCTACAGCACCGCGCGGAATCGAGAAGGAACATGGCGAAGGGGCGTGACGCCGTCACGCCGCACCGGAGAACCACGAAGAGACCGCGACCGGAGCGGGGCCATGGAGGAGGGGCGCGGCCCCGTCACGCCGCACCGGTTGGACCAAGGCCGTGGCCTTTGGCCGCGGTGGAGTATGGGAGGGCGGCCAGAGCCGCCGGTGCGCTGGAGGGCGGGACCAACCCGTCCCGTAGGTGAGCTAGCCGGCCATTACGATCGACCAAATTCTGGAAAAACCCGGGGGTTTGACCCCCGGTCAATGTGGTAGGGCGGACCCCCGCGGATCCGCTGCTCGGTCTGAAGGGGTGGCGGTTCCCCCCATCCATGCTCCCGCGGCGCGCGCGGTACCCGTGCCGGCCCGGACCGGTCGCGCAGGTGGGACCGGCCACACCGGGCCGGGCCGGGCAGCATCGGTAGGGCCGGTCCACGCCCTAGTGGGGCATACCAGGACCCGGTTCGGGCCGACCCAGGGGGTCTCGAGTCGGGTCGGTCCGGCCCCAAAACCCCCTAAAACCGGACAGGTTCGCTTAAAAGCCCATAACATAGGCTACAGAGCTCCAATAGATGCACCGTCTATTGAGATGAGATCCTTGTATCGAGTCAGTCGTTTCGGTATATTACACTCAATGTTTCGGAGAACATTGGGTATGGTCGGGTTGGTTCGAGCACGAAACCAACCGGGCCCTCGGAGCGGAAACACTTATAACATGAGCTCCGGATGTCCGATAGACATGTCATCAACTTTATTGGATTCCTATTGATGAGTCAAAACTTTTGGAAAACTTTTCCTGAGGATTGGACGATGTTGGATAGTGGCCGGGTTAGATTGAACCCGAAATCCAACCAGGCCCCCAGAATGGAAAAGCTGATAACATTCATACCAAACGTCTGTTTGATGAACCGTCAGCAACGTTGGTGATGACGTTGAGAAACATTACCTATGAGTATACCCTCTGAGAGTTTGGGGTACTATTGAGATATGGTCGGGTTGGTTCGTACACGAAACCAACCAGGCCCCCGGGACGAAAATGCTGATAACACACAGACCGAGCGTCTAATTGACGCACCATCTGTTGTCTTGACTTTCCTATGATGAGGCTAACCCTTGGGATACTCCTTCGTAGAACCTTGTGATACTTGGAGTATAGACCGGTAGCTCATGGAGAGGACCCTCCCGGTGACGAGCTAGCATAGTGCAGAGACCTAGTAGATGGCTGAGACTTGACGACTGCTGATCGATCGTCTCGGGGTGATTCGGATAGTCTAGTGGGGTGTTCTTGGTTGTAGAAGCAGACCCATGATGGAGGTGCACTTGGTTGTAGCGGCAGACCCACAATACTCCACAGAAGGAGTACCTATGTAGGGTATGAGGGGGTGCGCTTGGTTGTAGCGGCAGACCCATGGTGGGATGCGCTTGGTTGCAGCGGCAAACCCACTGTACTCGACAGGTGGAGTAATTCAGCAGTCCAAGGTTAGTGGGGTGCGCTTGGTTGTAGCGGCATGCCCACTATACTCGACAGAGGAAGAGTTCTCCAGCAGTCGTGGTTTCGACATCATGAATAAAATCCTGGTTTGAGCTGAGTCAATAACCTATGTGTTTTCCTCATGATTGAGATGGGTTACTTGATAACATAGGTATATTTATGGGAATATACCTATGTAGAGGTTATCTATTGAGATCATTATTTGTGGTTATCCTTGTTGGATTTAGTGAGTCCTTGAGGGTCTCGGGGTCCCTACTGAGTATCGTATACTCACCCCTGCACGGTCTATGTCTGCACCTTGTTGTGATGGTTGCAGACGACAGGCAGTACTGATATAGGCCGAGTGTTTGAGGACTGGACGGTACTTGGAGGTGGATCTCACGACGAGTCAGTATCCGGAGGTGGACTTCACGACGAGACGATACTGGGAGGAGGTATACGGGTGAGAGCGTTGTGACGACTATATGTACCTACCCTTCAGGTGGGATCAATGGTGGACAATCCAGGTGCTGCGCTATCTGTACCTACCCTTCAGGTGGGACCCGAGGTGGACGACCCAAGAGCTGCTTCTATTCTTCCAACTTCTTGTCTTTTCTATTGTACTTTCGTTCAGTTGTAGCTGTACTTTTCAGATGGGTTTGTATTCTGGCCCATTTACTTTTCAGCACTTTCTTTTGTACTTAGTATATTACTTCTTCTTGTACTCGGTTGGCTTTTGTTTACTTTTATAAAGGCAATTCCATCCCAGTTAACGGGATTTACGCCTTTGGTGCTAGTCGCTAGCCCCTAGCTTATGGAAGGTGGGCTTGGGGTAGTCACAGTACGGGCCCCGAGGACGGGTCATGACACAGTCCCCCCCACCCCCTTCCAGTTGATTCCCAATGATACTCAACCTTTATATGTTTAAGGAGAATGAATTCATCTCAGTTTCATCATTTTTTTGAAACATTACATTAAGACCATTGTGTTAGACTACACTAGGATGGTCATGATCCTTGTCTCACATGCCTAATTTTTTTTAAGTAAATCAGCATGTCACCACAATAGTGATGATGATGGAACCTTTCATTGAAATGGTATGATAGGAGTTTAAAACATATCATTATGGTTTTTATTTCCCAGTCCATATTTATATTATATAATTAAAACATGCACATGAATCTTGTTCTTGATGTCATCTCCATGTGGACATTAGATAATAATGTCACTTGATTCTTTATCAAGGATAAAACTTAATGATCAATGTTGACAAGAATTTCAATGACATTGTATATTTAGACAATCCCATAAATGTCTTTCTCATTTCTAGAAGTGAGGGAATCTTATGCCTTCCACATATAAGTAAAGGATGGATCTTCAGTTATGATCTGGGCATGATGGTTGTTATATATTCTTCTATCAATCCATATAGACATATTTGGCTCACAATCTAGGGAATAATATTTTCATCACCTATATAATCCTAGATTCATCACCAATGTCATCATAGGCTAGTCAGCTGAGGTATTTTAGGCTCATCACTTAATGATCTCTTGGATCATCACGTAAGGAATTCCATATTCATCGCATGTGGAAGGATGATATTATCATGCATTAGGGATGGTAAATCATTCTATTCTTATAAAACAATAAATCTTATACATTTCATATATGGAGAGTTATGTTACTCTTATGCTCATCACATAATTTTAGTCATCATTTTAGGTCTAGTGGGGAATAGTCCCCTTATGCTCATCGCATAAGTCTGGCCACAATTTAAATTCCAGTGGGAACTAATCCTCTTATACTCATCACATCAGACAAGTAATGGTTTAATGAAAAGTGGCGACTACTATATGGTTTAGAGTATTCTTGGAAGATGGTCAGAAATCAGATATATTGCCTCAAAAGTGGTTGATGTGATGGTGGTGATATTGGGATGTTGTGAATGAACCTTGAAGAGTTGTACTATGTATCCTATTTGAATAGGAATCAAAACCCCCATAGTATGGTTTACATAATTTATGTTCATATGATAGGATCATCGATATTTTTTTACATCATGTGGTAAAGATGATTTTGTTGTGAAATAAGTGACAACATGTGATGTATTAGGGCTATGCATTAGTGTTTCCAAGTCTCGTTAAATGTGGTATGTAGCTCAAGTGTAGAAAGATTGTGGGGTGTACACCTAGTATGACGCCCACTTGGAGGTATGGATAATCTATATCTCTATATAATTTATGTATTGTGCTTGTTTGAGGACATTAGTGACCCGTGTGGTCATGTATGAACTCTATATTCCTATAAACAAACATTTTAGATATCAAAATTATGAAACTTGCAGGAATAGATAAGATAATAATTCGAAGGACTCTGTAGAATGGATATACACCTTGGATTACCTGAGAGTATCATATTCTTGTTTGTCTATAGGAAAAATCTAGAGTAAAACAATAAAGAAATTATGGAAAGATGTTTTTAAAATAATCAGGAAATTATAGAATTCAAATTAAAGGTCTAGGCATAGAGACATAGCTCAACCTCAAGACGTGTTTCTTTTGACGATGACAAATCAAATCTTCCTTTTTTCCAATTGCATGCATATGCAAATTCACACATATATGTAAGGACCCATAGCCCCTCTGTACAAATCTGCATATCCAAATATGCACAAGGGGGTCCTTCGATGTATGTTTATACTTGCATATAAACCTTTACACTTACACATGTATGCATTTTTCATATCTATATATAAGCACACCTAGCCCCAATATATATATTCATACTTCCATGAGTGAATATATATAAAGCGGGAACTTATATATGTATATGTCTACCTACACATACACATGTAAGCCTTCATTAATGGCGACTCAAATCCACCTCAATGAAATCCAAAATGCACTATAAAAATATAAGGAACCCAAAAATCAAAAAAGACCTAATTAAAATTGGGCCAATGAATAAAAACGGACTAAACCTTACCCAAGTATAGAAATTTTTTTACAATTTGAATATTTATCATGCATGAATTATTTTAAATAGTAGAAACAATCACCATTTCAAAATCTCTTGATACTTGAAGGAAATATGTGAAGAATTAAGAGTATAAGAATTATAAGAATGAAATTAAATTCCTATGAGAAACTAAAAATGTCATCAAAATTTTACAAAATAAAAACAAACACTAAATAAAAAAACCAAACTACTGACCTAAATCCGAGCATAAATGGGCTCCAAAACAGAATTGTCTGAAATCATCACCGAGAAAATATTGAACTTTTTTCCTACAATATATATTATTAAGACAACTGAAAAATTGATATATTGATGATAACTTCTAACCCCTTTTTTTACATAGAAAAACATGATCACCATAAACACACAATTAAATGCTATTAGGAAGATACAAAATGCTTCATCGACCTAGAAGTTGTGACAAGATAAAAATAGTACATTTGGAAGTGAAACAATAGCAGCGATATGAGCATCCTTGACCATAAAAGTGTATTTAAAACTCTTACGATAAAAAATTACCTTTTCAATGTTATTTACAAAATTTTTATTTTCTATAAATTATAGGAGATGAATACCATAATATTTCAATTTCACAGGGTCTCTTAATCAACCTTGATCTTTTCATCACAACTCTATCTAGTTATCAAAAGAAACTATAACATTAAAAATTTCTAAATGTTTTTAAACTATCATTTAGTTCAAATGTTTCATTCATTGGTTTTTAGAAAATATGTCTTTGACTAGAAACCATTAGTCCTTGTTTATCACATTCAAAATTCATCAGATTTACCAAATTTAAGAATGAAATAATAAAGTTCTTCAATAATTTCATTTCCTTCCATGTTGGAAAAAAATGGTTATGAAATCCAATAAGCTTCTTATTGAAAGAGTTTATACAATGTATGGAATATCTGCGTATACTATATTCAATAGTAGTGATTTAATGATAGTAATTGGAGATTATTATTTCATATGACAATGTGTTAGATAATATAAGACCATATTAATTATATGGCGTACGAAAATGTATTCATAATAAGAATGTTTAAGATATGAATTTTTAAAATTAAGTGTATGTGTTGTTCATTTAAACATATACATGTTACACGTTGAAAATGTAGTATACGAAAAAAATTATAGCCATAGTTAATCAGTACATATTGAAGGATCAGAAATTAAATATATGTTACAGGGGGTACTAATTTTTATGTTTTTTTAATCATATTCAACAGGGAGCTGGATGGTGAGATCAGAATGAATGATTGAGCGGGTAGATAAAATTATGGGAGATGGATGGGAAGGGATCATTGGGGATGAACGGGGGGTGTGCGAATGAGAATCAGAGTACATAAAGGATAATTTGACAATAAAGAGTGACTACAACAATCTCTGAACAACAAAAGGTCGAGCCCGAGAGGTGGGATGTCTATTGTTATTGGAGGAGGTTGAATCAAAATTTTGAACACTATCCATCAACAAGGGTGGTCGTGGAGGCTAGGTATCACGTGATCAAAAATGGAGGTGGAGAGAAAAATAGGGAGTTGAAATGAAATGTGATTTCAGCTGAATAATTCAGGGAATGCTGAAAGCATTGGAGGCTAGAGGCGATAAATGGTCGATGGTTGAAGGCTGGGGGAATCCAGAGGTGATCAAAATGGACTACGATTGGGGTAGGGTGTCGCGAGAGAGACGATGGTTGGGGTTGGGAGAGATGGATGCCGAAGAGTTGGAGTCAGAGATGGAGGTGGAGGCTGGACAGAGGATGGGAGGGGGAATGAAGGGAGAGGGATGCAGAAGAGGCGGAGTAGGTGATGGAGACCACAAGAAGGGGATACCGAGATGGGTTTAGTGGAGGAGAGTTGAGGGTGTAATAAAGGACATTAGGAGGGGGTGCCGGGAGGTTGAGGGAGACAGATACACATAAGGGAGAATTGATGTGGATCAGACATGTTGAGGAATGGGGGACACTCTTTAGTATATATAATAGAAATTCATGTTTTACCAAAATAGGGCATGTTGCACGGTTAGTCAATATAGTTTGGTAAATCATGCACTAATTGTGCAGTTTCAAGTTGACACCCATAGAGGAATCACACGGTTTGTTTGTATGGTTTCTCCATACGAAATTCCAACAATGCAGGTAAAACTTATGAAAAAAATGATCCACACACTTTTTTGGAAAGTATTTCCTGGTTTATAGAATCAAGTTCCCAGAATGTAAACCCACTTTATCAAAACTGATACACCACTCTCATGGTTTCAATAGAGTTACTACCAACTGTAATAGAACAATGAAACATAAAAAAGATCCCAAATTTATAAATCAAAGTAATTTTCTTAGAAAAATATCATGATAAAGAAAAATAATTTAATATTAATAAATACATTGACATGAGGTGTTATAATCTTCCCACCATGCCAATTTCTTCTCTAGAAAAGTATCTTGTGGAAGTGGAATTACTAAAACATATTCCTCAATAATACCCTAAAAAGAGGTTGGTTAGGTGTCGAATAGAAAATATATGGTCTTATATAAGAAAATCATTACATATAACCAAACTCTCCAAATTTATTAGTTAAATACACAAGATCATGTGAAAGTCCCCAAGAATAATTATGTAACAATTATGAAGGGAGAAACCCAAGGAGATAAAAATTTTCCCTAGTTATTCTAAAAAATTGTAATTATTATAAAATGGAATAAAATATGAGACACACACCTCAAATAAATAAATCTTTAAGAAGCACAATATCCACCAAAAACCTAGAAAACTCATAGTCATCCAAGAAACCAATCTAAAACACCACAAAGAGAACACAATTCAAAATAACACCATATTCATGAGATTAGAACCATCATAAGGATTCTCTAAAATAAATAGAAAAAATATAACAACATAAGGCTCAGAAAAAAAACTGGCTTTAGATGTTTTTTCACTATACTCAATAGGTAAACTGGGACCTTCTACACTGAACAACACCCCATAATGAACAAAAAAAAATTATCACATGTCCTTTCCATCAATTTTCCATGGTTTAATCAATTCAATTTAATTCAATACATTATTCATTGTATAATTAAAAAATTTCATATTAAACATTCTATATATATTCCAAATAAAAATATTACGTTTTCATCAAATTTGATCATTTCGCAATAATCACCCATTTAATTCCATTATTTACATATTAAAAATCAATTATTGATCAATTTATGACATTTTTCCTCAAAATACTATGGTAGAATTAAATCCTTTAAGGAAGAGGTTTTATTTAAAGCCTCTATCAGTTTTTAAAATCAAAGGTCAAATCTTATAAAATGAAAGTAATCAATTAAAAATAAATTTAAATTAATATATGAAATTAATATTTCATTTAGAAAATAAAATTATGGGACCAGCTATAGTTAATAACATTATCTAATGATAAATTACCCTGGACTGGAATTTCCAATATAGAAATAAAGGAGTGGATAGTCGTGGAGAAATTCCTAGAATAAAAATCTAGAAAATAAATGATTAGATCCACAGAAAACAAGAATCCATAACTCTCTAAAAAATGAGATAGAAGGGAAGAGTAGATTTGATAATAGGATAAGATTTACATACTAGAGGGAGAACAATTTCATATTCTAAAACATTTCTTAGAGAATAATACTAGAGAAAGGATCCAAATTACCTCTAGGGAACCTCCAAAGGCCAATGTATTTGATTTAGATCAAATGACTGGAGTTTGGACTATAAAATATTGGTTTAATATTTAATGTTCATAAAAAACAAACGACCACACAAATCACAATTTCATGACGTATTAATATTGGAAAATATATAGACAATGATGACTAAAGGACACCACCCCATAGTCAACCTCAAATCAACAAGCCCCCAAAATCTGTCGAAACAGATATACCTAGATCCTATTCACCTAGTGAATTTATATGGTGTATTCCACATTACCACACCCAAGCTACACCCAAAATGGTTGAGACACCACAAAATCATCCATTACATAACTATCCTCTAAGACACAACCATTCCATAATTGTTAGAAGCAACAAAACTCCCTACACAACATCAAGATCATCCACACTACTGCTTGATATAGCACATCACATCCCTTTTCATTCATGATGGAACACCCATTAAAACTATTTTTTACTCTTAAAAAATTTAAAAAATACCAAATAATACAAAAACACATAGTGATCAAAGAAAATGATCAAAAAATAACTAATATATATTAATGTGAGGTTATAATCTCTACAAAAAGAAAAAAATTCTATCAAAATAAATACTATCATGATGACTCCATTTCAAAGAGTTGAGGCCTATTATATCTCAAAACTTACTCATGCTCCAAATTATGATTTATATACAACCTATACTCTAGTGACATCTAAAAACTGGGTATGGGCTTCCCATGAAGAACGATTATCTTAAAAAAAATAAACTGGGTGGTTAGTCATGGAAAAATAATGTTTAACATCATGGTCCTATTGGTTTATAACATGGGAGGGGTCTGAAAGATGCCACATAAGCTAAGATACCTATAAAATATTTTGAAAAAATGAAAACTGATGAAAAAATTCCAATCATTAAACCTTGTTTCTAATCTACTCATTAACCATGAACTACCCCACATATCTTAGTGTAAGCTTTCCCTATTTTCCGTGTTGTCGAAGACCCAACTAAGTTGAAACCTCCAAAAAACTGTGTGAAAAATTGTATAATCTTATTGGATTCAATGATTACCAACATTGGATTTATATTGGCTCTATTTCATTACCTTTAATTGGAAATTCAACTAAATATTTGATGTCATCTCCTGTACCAAATTATGCCCAACAAAGGAAAACTCAACAATCTCAAAACAACACAATTCAAATTTATATGTACTAAAATAAGATCCCTAAAGGTATTCAATATTGATAGTTGGATGCTAATAATTGTTATAGGAAATATCAACAAGTCTCAAGTACCTATCCAAAGATCTACTAATTTTACAAATACAGGTATGTAGAATGTATTTCAAGATTAATAAAGCTCATTCTATTTGGAAATCAGTATGTGGATGATATTCTATACTCAGTCGAACTAGATATCAAATCACTTACTAGGTACCCCTCCAAAATGTGAACTAAAATATGTATGCCTATCTTGTCCTATATAAAATGGAACACTCTAAAATCTAACGACCACATATACATAAATACATATCAATACCTCAATTGTGATTTTTTCATTAATTGGGATAAAGTGAACTGATTTTGATATCCAATCGATCACTACCCATATCTCATTATTACCTTTATCGGTACAAGAAAATCCAAACATGAAATCCATTGAAATATCATCCTAGTTCATAATTATTATAGGATGGGGACGAATAAAAATTAATGGTTTATAGTTCTTATACATTAATTTTTTCCATGTATAACAATGAGAACAAAAATTATCAGTTTATAGTCTCATACATGAACATAATAATAATCATTTAATGTCATAGAACATATGATAAGTTCCCTGATAAAACACCCACTATGAATCATATAAAAACAACAACATATCTTTTCTCATCAGGAAAGTTAAAACATAACTATTCAAGAATCCTAAAATATCCCCATAAGAGAATGAAAACTCGCCAATGGTCTCCCCACCATAAAGTGATACCATAATAAAAAAGAAATACATCACCAAGGTGATTATCCTAAATAATCATCTCAATAACATATATTATCAATTTCACACTTTATCGAATAATCTCAAACTCATCCACCTATTATCTCAAAAGAATTCCTAAAATGGGGCCATTATATTCCATTATTCTGAGGATTATTTCACATGTTAGTTTAAAATTTTCCTCCTAAATCCCTCAGCA
This sequence comes from Viscum album, assembly GCA_963277665.1. Taxonomy (NCBI): domain Eukaryota; kingdom Viridiplantae; phylum Streptophyta; class Magnoliopsida; order Santalales; family Viscaceae; genus Viscum; species Viscum album. Next base: position 723,755,629 of record OY728165.1, read on the forward strand.
ATGACATTCCACTTTTTAGAGGTGTAAGAAATTTCAAAATCAACAGAATACAAGAACTCCACAAAATGTCTCTATCAGAGAGTCACATAATTTTTTTGAGAATATATATATCTCAGGCTTTTTTTATTGACATAAATGGTTGAAATTATGATTAAATTGTAATGCATCAACTATTGATATCATGCATCACACCTATGAGTTCAAAATCATAAGTAGGGTTGTTATTTTCATGTGGATTTAGATATCTAGAATTGTAGTCCACCAAGTGATCTCCCTATATGAGAATGTATCCCAAAAAAACCAAGATGAATAAAAATGACCACATTACCAATCTCATCCTCTTGATGAGTAACCCCTACTAAAGAAGTAAAAATTATGTTTCAAATATTCTAAATAATCATAACACATAGAATAATATAATAGATTTAATCTATTTCCAATGAGATTAGAAATGGGAGAACTCAAATTTGAGATATCCTTTATGAATCAGCTGTATTACCCCCTTAATCCCTAGTTGGAAAAAATCTTGAAAATATTTTGTGGCTGTATTCACATCTTAATAAACTATAGGATCTCAAGATCAACCAAATTAACATGTTTTTGGACCTCATGTTCCACGAAGTTAACTTCCCAATTCCATAAATTACACTTTTAGAGATTGAAATGATGACGTTGACCTCTCAAAATTTGTAGAAATGAACCCTGATGACTAGCACGATCCTCTTTGGTTTGACAGAAAACTATAATGTCATCCAAAAATAAAATGTCACATAAATTGATATAATTGTGTAATATCATGTTCATAAACCCCATAAAATATACCAGATTATTAGTTATACCAAAATGAATAACATGATAGTGAAAATGGATATACTTAATATGAATCATGGTGTTTGGGATATCGAATTCATTGATTCAAGACAAGTGGTAACCAGACTGAAGAAAAATCGTATTGATATTACACACCATGTAAATTGATCAATCAAATCATCAATATAAGGAAACATATAAAACTTATTTTCAATGAATCAATTGAGTTTTTGGTCATAAACAAAACAGGTGGGTGTTTTATCCACTTTATTTGAAAAATGAACAAACACCAACCAAGGGGACACCATTAGAGAATAAAATGTTTATTCAACAAATCATTTAACTATGTTTTTTATAATTTATATTAGTTTGTGAATTATTATAATATGGAATATAAATAGTTAAATACCTATCAATTATTGAGTAGATGAATCTGACTCCCTTACAAGTGGATAGTCATAAATATTAGATGGAAACACATCAGGATACATAAAAACTATAGGAGGAAACTCAATTATTATTTATTTTCATTATAGATCAAAATAAGATAGAAATATCACACTAGATAGCTCTAGAAAAGGTTGTCTGTCTATTCTAGACATCAAGTCCCACTCTCCCTGAATGACATAACACTCCCCTCAGGCATTGTGAAGGATACCCACCAAAATTATTAGTGAATCCACAATTTATGATAAATTTTTTAATCCATACTATGAATGGAATATATAGGATTCATTTCAAATAATAGAATATCCTAAGTGAATTCTATCACTAATAAAGAAAAGATGCTTGATGGGAATAAGATAACCATATCCATTTTCATTCTACGGGGTGTATAAATATCCACAGTAGGATAAATAATCTCCAGTGGATGTTTTTAAAAATTAAAGACATGAATCGATATGAATGAATGAATTTCATCAGTATCAAATACAGTAGTAGCTAAAGAGGGGGCTATAGTGATTGTACATCTCACACTCAAGTGACCTCAATTAGCCGTGTCTAGAGAGTCTTCCACTATGTTAAGAAGATTCATCCAAGATGTTAGTGGATAAATACTATATGTTCATGAAAATCATATTGCAATTTATTAAATTTAGGCACTGGTATTCTCAAGGAAATACATGGGGAAATAAATACATGACATAACAAATTCATATAGTCTGAGAAATGACATGATCCATAGATCATAAGTGCCTCTATATAAACCTTCTCTGAATTTCTATGCATTACATATTGAATGAAAATTAAAGGGCTTCTTATTCACCCTATTAGGGGTCTAAATGATTCTTAAACTTGTAATCCACCATCAGAATCATAAATTTTTCTCTATACTTTAATAGAACCAATAGTACTGCAACTATGAGTTGGAGGAAATCGCATCACCCTTGGAATACTATCTAGGTCAAGCTTAGCCATTAATGCTTTATGTACCATGTTCTCATAATATTTGAGATTCATCATAAAATATTGAGATAAAAATCATATTGAATACTCATGTTGAATAGTTGGTCCTTCAGCATACATTTTTCACTATTTATTAGAAAAAAAACATGTTTAATAAAGTTTTTCGTATATAAATTCATCATTCTATCACCTTTTTAATGGTTAATAATCTCCATAGACTTTATCATAACCACATTCACTAGATAGAAAATCCCTCTAATGATTCCTATGTAGTTAATTGAATCAATTCCATTATTATTCCTTTATGTAATCCTTAAATCTGACCACTTCATAATAGATCATTCAGGAATGAAGGAATCACATTTCACATATATTGAAATATGAATTTCCATGTAATTCAGATGAAACTCAATATCATTCAACCAATCCATTACCTATTGAGTATCATTTGACCCTCAGAATGATAGTGGTTTTTTCCAATGACACTCTTGATAATGATCTCTAGTTTCAACCCCTCAACTATCCTCTAATAGATCCTATATGGTAATAGTAATGGATTAATATCATAAATCATTAAAACCACACACTACAATATCAAATAGATTATAAACAACTAAATGGTTCTCTTACTGAGCTTTATTAGTATGTCCATCCTAATACCTATTCAAACAAATATTTAACATCATGGAACTACATAAAATCAATAGGAAACACAAAAAATAACAAAAAGTTTAAACATATCATCAACTTAGTCATGATAAATAAGAATAAAAATTCAATCAATAGAATTAAAAATTCATTTAATCACTCTTACATTCCCACTGAATCACTCTTATATTTCCTAAGATCCTTCACTACCAAAATATCATTGATTACAAATATCATGAAAGCAGGTAAGAAAAATAAATAAAAGGTTGAACCTTATATGGAAACTAGAATAGAAAGTCATTTTTGAAAAGAAAGTGTAAGAATCACGAGGGATGAAAATCCCAACAGAAATCACATAAAGGTAAGGAAACAAGAGAAATAAAATAAATTTCAAAACCTATTATCAATTCCTAGAACCAATTTAGTAAGATGAGTCGGCTCATCCTGTGCACTCTAGTTCAAAATTTCCCCTAAACTCTGAAGCTCTCTATTTAAATCCCTTTTATATTTCCTGCAAATTTCACATATTTATGAGAAACCAAGCATGCAGGCGAATGGAAAAATGAAAATTCCTATCAACTTATAGGATGGAATCCATGACCACTCGGTCTCTAGAAAAATGATGAGGGAGGAGGAATAGAGAGGGAGAAGGAGTATTCGTTGGGGGAGAGGGTCGAGGGTGGGAGGAGAAAGTTGAGCGTGAGGGTGGGGAGGCCGCCATGAAACACAGATGGACGGGAAGTGTAGTAGTGATGTTAGGGAGGAGCACGTGGAGAGCAGGTCCAGGTCAAGGGTTTGAGGAGTCACATATAGTGGGGAGGAGGAGATCATAGATCGGGGAGGAGAGCATCACAGAGTACGTCACGTAAAGTGTCGTGGAGAGTGTCAAAGGTAGTGGGGAGGGGGAACTCACGGATCGAGGGATTAGAGGAGATCGTCACAGACTGGGGAGGAAGAGCTCGATAGATAGTCATAAAAAAACATAGCTATAAATTTTTTAATCCATTTCTATAAATTATGATATAGCCATAGTTTTAATAGAACTGTGGGTATAAACTAAGTTATAGACATGGACTTCTAAAATTGTGGCTACAGGTTCGTGGCTATATCCTTATTTTCTAGTAGTTCTTGTAAAATTCCTAAATTCCCCACATAGAAGAAATTTAATTCCTTAACAATTAACTATTATATTATCTTTAATTAAACACAAAAAACATATTCCACTTCTTTTGAGACATTCTACTGGGTTCTCTTTCCCACATTCATAACATGAAATAAATTGAATTTTCTTTCCTTTATGGTCATTACTACATGAAATTTCATAAAATTTCATCTTTATCTTACATGACACATTATAAAACCCACCTATTTTTACATTGTTAATCATTTATCATGATAGTTGACTTAGATTAATCATAAGGTTTTACCTTAAATTTCCTATTTCATCATGTTTCTCAAGTGAACAATCATTCCATTATCTGTCACATTCACTATTAACATGAATCCTCATGGTTCCAACCATTATATAAAACCAAAAAACATAGTGTGGGAAACAATAATCATAGTGATATATCATGAAAAATAATTTATAGAACGTATAAATCATGACACCTTATTTACAATCTACGACACCTTAGGTTTAATCAAGGTCATTCATGGGAATCATCTATTCAAATCCTTCATAATGGTTCATCAAAAAGTGAATTAACCCAAGAATATCCCTCATAAGTTTTACACATGGTGCATATTTTGGTAAAATTCTCCATGCCCCAAAATTATGGTCAAGATATACTTACTAAACTATTTTAAGGGTAATTACGCCGAAATTAATATGTACAAAACCACATCCATTTTTAGTATCCATATATAGATTTATTTCTAGGAAAATCACATAATATATTCCTTACCAAAAATTTAGGATGGTATCCTATACATAGATTTAACCCAAGGGTTTGCAAGAAAGTTATTTAATCATAATATTTAATGATTTACTAAAAATTACATTGGTACTAACTATAGAGATGCATATGTTTCATACATAAATATTACATCTTATTTGATGGATATTCAATACATAAAATTACGATCCATTCTATGATCATAAAGGTTTATTGTGTTTAGAAACTTGGATATATAAAAAACTTGTTTATAATATATCTATATCATCTCCTACAAAGTTCTTAATAACCAGATCCCTTCTAAGACATACTATAATTGAAACCTTTCTTTATTACCTAGGGAAAAGAAACTTAAGAAATAATGAGATCTAATGATCATTAAGGGTAAAAAAGAGAGATATTAATGAGCACATAAACATAACATTAGCATAAAGGTATGAGAACCTGAGCATAAAATTTGAAAACCATACCCTTTATATCATAGATTATAATCTTGTGTCATGAAAAAAATCTTGGTAGTTTATATTACATGAATCATATAGTAATCAAAGAACACGAGCCATGATAGCATAACATTGGAATAATACATAACTTTTTGGTATACACATAATCATATAAAATCATTTCATTAGTCAAGGATCACTATCAAGACTGTTATAGTGTATTGGGTTCACTCCCCATTTTATATTATCTTTTGTCAAGGTTCACTCCCAATAATATCATTCTAGAAAGAGCCCTTTAATGAACTATGTTCACTCCCCATTCCAATCCTTATTATCTCATTAGATATCCTTCCTTAACTAATGAAGTTTCAGGATAAATAATTTTGGTCCCACCAGTCAAATAATCACAATCAATTCATAGGTGTTCCAAAAGATCATTAAACATTAATTATATATCATAAACTACAAAAAATAAATAGGTTTCATAAACATTCAATGATTCATCATAGAATATCCCATTGAAAATTGACAGGTTTTATAAACATATCATTAACATAATCATTAATCGTTTAGAGAAATAATAAGGATAATATCCTTCGATCATATTCCCTATAAACTATATGTAATATCAATGGATATTAATTTATATTAAAATTCCTTTAAAATATAACTTCAAATATTTATTGAGGAAAATACCCTTTTCATTTTGAAATCAATTATATTTAAAATATAAATATTTATAAAATATTATAAAAAATTCCTTTGAAAGAAACACTGGAAACTTGTAAAGTAAGATTAAAATACTTGAGCATTCATAATGGTGGAAAATTTAATTCATTCAATGTATGTTAAAAAATATTCCTTTAACATTTTTGATAAAAATTTAAAAGTAAATAGTTTCGTAAACAATTATAATATTCCTTTTAAATAATTTTTTAAAAATTAAAAACTATGTAAAAGAAACTTTAAAAAATCAAGATTAGTATTAAAAAATTCTATAAAATATTTTTTAAAAACATTCACATTGAAAAAAAGGATTTCCCACCAAAGAGAGAAATAAAGTTGGTTTTTCATAAAAAACATTCTTTCTGTATTTTGACTTCATAAATAGAATAAAATGAAAGAAAGACATTTATTCTATAGAAATAAATATAGGTGAAGAAAATACATGGGATTCTTGAGATATAAGTTATAAAAATTCATCATCAAAAACTTAATCATAAATAATATTGATAAATAATGATAATGTAATGTAAATACCCTAACGTTTTGGTAAATTTTAAATCATAATCACCCTGAAATATATGTATATATAATAATTTTAAATATAATAATCATAAAATACATTCCTATATATTATATACACCACATAAAATATACATGTGGGGAATATGGAATATGTCTCATTGAAATAGAAGTGAGACAAAACCCCCTTACCTCAAGTTCAACTTTCTCCAAAAGTGATCTAACATCTTTTACAATAAATTTAGATGTATTATAAATCTATAAAATAATCATTTACATACTTATAATATTATATATAATCCACTCATAACATTTCAACAGACATTTATTAATAATTCTTTATTAAAATTGTAGTTTCAGGGTGTTGACTATTCTTTTCATGATAATTTCACTTCGGTAGTTCTAGTATTTGTACATTAATCATGGTTAAAAAATAATTTTTTTTAATCATGATATACATATTATTTATACGCATTATATATATACAATTATTTATATTCAAACATAAAATATAGGTATAGAACAATGAATCACAATGTTCATTAAGATGATTTGTCGTGCGTACACATGAACACTGTTATCACTTTTTGATGAATGGAAAAAAAGAAAGTTAAATAATAATTCAAATTTATATAATAATTTTTATATTGAATTTAAAATATAAATTTATTAAATCTATACTTATTTCCAAATATGTAAATCGGAATCAGAAAATGAATCACATTGCTTCGTGGAGGCGATAGTCCACATGTACTCACAAGCAACATTATCATTTTAAAACAGATTGGACGACAAGAAGGTAGATATGATATTATAATTATAGAAGAGTAATTACCTTATAAATATCATTTATAAACATTTAAACCATCACAATAACTATCCATGAAATATGTTGCGGGAAAATGAATTGTATCACTACATGGTGGCGGTAGTCCACACGTATGCACGAGTAATACCTTCACATCTCATTTGATAGAATAGTGAGTAGACATTGGTGGTTCAATAAAAATAATAACATTTTAGTGTATTTATCATACTGAATTTATTATTTTATGATTAATATGATATATTTATAGGAGTTCTAAAAAGAAATAAATTTGATATATGGTAATGACAATTACCTATTCTATGGTAGATATCTTTTAGATCTATTATTAAGGACCATTGGAATGGTATTTTGAGAGTAACATCACCACTAATTCGTGACGAGGGAATTATAGAAGAAAATTGGTCAGGAATTTGTTGATATATATTTCTTGAAGAGTGTGATTAAGTGATGATAATAACTTCCCATTTATAAGTGAGGAGACATGAACACTTGAAACTACTTAAAGTATTAAATTAATATAAATAATTTTTTAGGTTATGTTGTATATAAATTTATATATTTATAAAATTTAGTGTGAATGAGTCTAAATCATCTCATAAAATAATATTTTTACAAGTTTAGGTGCTATTTTTACCCTTATATATTTGTTTTAACCCCTGTTTCCCCTTTTGAGAATAACTACATAATCAAAGTATTTTACCCTTTAAGGGTTAAGAATGTTACCATCGAAAAGTTACCCATAAATAGAATGTTATTGATATTTTCAACATTATACCAGTCATGTGGATAAATATATAATTTTAAATTTTAAATTATTTAATAAAATACAATTTATTATAAAATAACATTAAAGTCATTTTTGGAAATATATGAAATATTATATTATAATATATGTCTAGATCATGTAAAATGGTTATAAAATGACATGGATCCAAATATAATGAGTATATATAATTAATATAATCATACAATAAAATTTTTATAGGTTTTTATATAATATTAGATGTTATATTTGGTATTATCCAATTCGTTAACAAATTTTAATGTTAAATTCATTAGTTACATTTTTTCAATATTAAATGGTTATCATTTTACTTATAAGGTGAAAATTAGATCATAAATGGAAAATGGATGATATTTTAGACCATTTATCATCATAATTATCATATTGAAATATTTCTATGAATTTTAATTAATTTGAGAAATTATTATTTAATAAAAATAATATTAATAGATTTTTAAGAATTATTCACATAATTTTTATTTGTAAAAAAAGATAGTAATAGAAAAAAAATATAATCCATTAACACATATATAATATTTTATATTTATCTTACAAATTAATTTAAAATTTTAACTCACCAAAAGATCATTACTTTTAATGTTTTTAAAATTATTTACCTGATTTTTCTACAGCTTGCACAAACACTAAGTTGGTGTTGCCTAATAATTTAAGGTAATTATTTCATAAATAAATTAAAACTAAATTACCATGATAAAAAATCAATTATCTTACAAATAAACATTTATTACTGAACATAATTTGTTTTTAACACCGTAAAAAATAGATATCAAAATCAAGAGAGTGACATTTTTGAATTTATATTTACTTAAAAAATAATAAATAGGTTATTTTCAATGAAAAAAGGCACCAAATTACTATAAATTTGAATATGTGATGCTTATGGTCGAAAAACACTCATAAAATATATTAAATAGTATTTTTAGTGTTATTTTTCAGCCTTTATAATATTATTTTAAACCTTAATTCCTCGATTTACACTTACCATGTTGACAATACTTTCTAAGTTTACTATTCAAAATGACCAAAAATAAAATGGTAAAATTTACGAAATTTTTACCTCATAATTTTAAATGTGGAATAAATATTTTAATATTCAATTTCTATAAGTTAAAAAATCAATTCTAATATAAATTTTAAAACACAATGAAAATTAGTTTTTAGAAAAAATGTGTTTTAAATCAAAAAATGAACATATAACAAAATCAAGTATAATGATGATTACTATGTAATTAACTATATTATATCAACTTAAATAATAATTTTGTTACTTTATTATGAAATTAAAATCTTAATGAATCTTTTAAATGAAAAGAACATGCAGTTTTAAAAAAAATGGTATTTTTTCACTATTTACTAATTTTTTTTTTAGAAAAATCAAAAAAAATCGAACATAGAAAATTCTCATATTATTATGTAAAAAATTATTTTTATTTTATAAAATTAAAATTCTAAAATTGGTAGATATTAATTATAAATTTCACATAAAAATTCAATAAAATCATCTTTTTTGAAAAAATGATTTTTTAAGTCATAAAATCACTTCACTATAAAATGACTTATTATTTTCTAAGAATTATTAAATACTATTTTATAGAGTATGAACATTATATATTTATTTCATAATGATTTTACTCATATTAATTTCCACTAATTTAATGAATATGTTATAAGGGTCACATTTAAATAATAATATTTCTATAATACATCACAATTCGCTTAAAGCTTGATGTTACAAGTTACACAATATATCCAGACTTTTTCAAGTATATTATAAATTTCAGTGGTGTCTAATTAAACCATACAAAAAACCTTAAAATATAGTTAACTAAAGGGATAATTCCCATATCTATTAAGAGTAACCTAAAACTAGTAAACATTATCAGTTTACCCAATGCATTGGAGAGGTATATCAAGTTCACCATTCATCAGAGATATATTGGGCTCACCCATAATTTGTATAAAATTTTAAAGAACCATATAATTAATAAAAACCCCCATATATTTTAATTTAATCATAGAATCAAATTTAATTGTAATTCAAGTCCATAATCAATAACACTCTCAGTTATCTCATAATGATGAGAAAACGTTCACGTTCCCTTTGATTTTTTTTAAAAAATAAAATTTCCCAAAACATTGAGAGAGTGATTTTATTTGAAAATAAACATTTAATAATATATAATATTATTGATAAAAAATAATTTCTATGATAGTGGGAAAAAGAGCTTAAGCTGTATACATTAAAAACATTCTTTTTTAACTTTGGTAAAAAAACATCAAAATGAACCATTTAGTAATTGTTGGAAAGATTAATTTTGATTTTTTTTAAATGAATGTAAAAAGTAGTTGAAAAAATTCCTTATAAGTATAAATAATAACATTCTATAAAATTTTATAGAATACAGGGAATACAAATAATTTTAAGGAATACATTAAGATAAGGTTTTAAATAAAAAATTGTGACCTTAAGTACCATCTAGCTTCATACATTATATAACTCTTGAAAAATAAAATTATATTAGGTTTATAATTTATTAATAATTTTTTTCCTGTCAATTTCATTATTATTATTTCTTTTATTTCATTTATTACCATTATTTTTTTTATTTAATAAAATGCTTAAGTCTGCATTGGATACTTTAGGGTCATTTGATTTATACCCTTAAAACCACATTGGTGCATTGACCATGGTCGAAGTTCTAATGGTGAAATTATATATAGAATATTAACAAATTTATATTCATCATATTTATATACTATATAAAAATATAAAACCAACCATGTAAGGCATTCAAGAAAAATTAACCACATCATTTCATGGAGATGATAGTCTCTCCATACGCATGAATGATGTTTTCCATTTTATAAAAGGTGGAAAAGAAATAATTTATATAATATTTTAATTGTAAATAATAATTTATATGTTATAAAATTTCATATTTATTCTTTATTTTAATCCTTTTGACGATTATTTTAATGGGAAAATGAAAAATGAATCACATCGCTTCGTGGTGGTGGTATTTCAAACTCATGTACAAGCTACATTATCAATTTTCAACCAACATAAAGATAAAATATTTAAGTAATATATTATATTTAAAAAATAAAAAATATGTTATAAATATCATATATATTCATTGTTTCAATCATTTTAACCATCCATATGACCCATTGATGAATAATGAAACACATCGCTTCATGGATGTGGTTGTCTACACAAACAAATGAGTGACATTTATATTTACAATAATTTATAAAATGTGATAGAAAATATTTTTAAAAAAATACTAATAACATTTAAGATTATTAAATATATTGATATTATTATTTAATTGTGTTTTTAGAATATTTTAAGGATGTTGAAGAAGAAATAAATGTGAAATATGTCAGTTAGGACTTGTACCTTCTTCTCAGATGTCTACCTTTAGATTATATCTTAAGAATTATAATATTGGTCTTTTTAGAATAATTTAACATCTAGGATAGGTTTATGGGAGTATAGGAGACTTTTTTTCAAGGCATTGGATGAATTATTGAGTTCAAAATGTGTGACTATGGAAGGATAGGTGGTCCCCTTTTATATTTGAGGGGAGTGACACACTTTTAGTTATTCAAAGTCTTAAAATATTATAAAGTCCCATTCACAAGGAAGTAAAAATTTAAAAAATAAATAAAATTATAAGGTGATAATGGTTTAAATAATATCATCCAATAATAATGAAGATATGGTTTTGTGTCCTCATTACTTATTTTTTACCTTAACTAAGTTGATTTACCCTTTATAGTGGTGTAAATTCTATACAATGGTTACTATTTAAAATGACAAAAAATTAAGTTAAAATCATTAATAAATTTAAAAATTAAAATTAAAATTATAGAACACATTTTTCAAGATTCAATTTTTAGAAGTTTCAGAAATAATTATTTATATAAGTGTGAAAAATGAACAAAAAACGATTTTGTATAAAATTACATTTTATGCATAAAAACGAACTTATACTAAAATATAATATAATATTTATTAATATGTAATTATTTAGATTATTTAAATAAAATTTATCTTATTTTACTTTAAAATTAATTCAAAAACACAATGGAAATTTTAAATTACTTTATCTAATGAAAAGAAATAACAATTTAGAAGAAATCGTGATTTTTAATATTCACTCAAAAATCAATATTTGCTAAAAAATCCAAAAACTTAATCCTAATTTATACTTGATATGATTATTCCAAAAATTAATTACATTTTATAAAATTCAATTTCAAAAATAAATAAATTTATCTTTTAAAAAAACCATGTATTTTATGGGAAAATAATTTTGTAAAATAAAACTATTCCTTTTTCGACTAAAAAATTTTATAAACTTATTTATAAAACTATGATGAATATTTAAATAAATAATATTAATAATTACAAATCATAAAATTAATTTATTTCCTATATTAACTTGGTTTTCACATAAAAAATAAAAAATGAAACATTAGTGGTAGTTTTGAAATCCGCCACTAAAAACCCATTGCTCATTGCTCTTTTCCATATAGTGGTTGGATTGGGATATATGGGATTTACATAATCCATTTAAAATGGTAAATGAATATCTTATAGATATGTAATATATAATAATATATTAATTTATTTGATTTCTCTGGTGGAAACATGTATTGAGATAGATGTGTTTGATTAAGATCACACCAGATCCATTTGTAGCTAGAGTAGTATTTATGCTTTTACAGAGGCCAATCTTTTCCTACACCATGTTTATATATATTTATTTATATAATAAATTATGTAGAGTCTCTATGGGTCATAATTTGTGGTGTATTGAATTGGTATTGAGTTTAACATAGATAACTTCTCTAAATGTGTTTTGTAGTTAATCTAAAAGAGGTTTCGGGGTGGGGGATTCTCAGAGTGTTAAAAATAATTTAATAAAAAAAGGGGTTTAAGAAAATATTAAAAATTTGTTTTGTAATATATTATAATGAGTTTGGAAAAAATTTCCACAAGTTAATGTTTATGATACAATATAAGGTGATATGGCACAATGTATACGAGGCTTTATCCCAAGCGGGATATTGAAAGAGGCATGCCAAAAAAGACCATATACATATGATGTATTATGGATATGTCATAGTTGATGATTGAGTATATTATAGGGAATAGAGATTTTATCCCACTACCTTTTCCAATCACATTGTACGGTTGAGTGATATTATAAGGAGTATTATTAGTATAACCATAAGGCACAATATATACTAATATCCTACGATCTCAGTAGTCAAATGATAATAGTAATAATTATGTAGTATTTTAAATTTTATTTCATAAATATAATGTTTTTATATGATGAAACAGACTTGTGTTATTTTTACTCATGAACTAGCCAAGTGGCATTTACTCATGAAATATAATGCATGAGTAAATTCATGTTCCCTCATTTTATATTTTCACAATGAGATTGGGGTCATGAAATATTTTCCTTCTCCTACCTAATTTAAATCATGATCCATGAGAATGACTTATAGGGAGGAGGGTACCATTCGTACGATGAGTGATTCAACACAATCCATGGGTACCTCTTTGGGATTTCTGTTTTTTTTTCACCTATAATATGATATTTATCAAACTTGAATGATGTTTTTTGCTGCTATATTGTACAATGTAATGTAAAAATCATGGTTTCATCATTTATAGTCTGTGTGATTTCGTTTCTCTACTATGGTGTTTCAGTATTTATGATTCTTTGTTGCTTCTATTGTGTTTATTAAGGGTTTTTAAATCCTTCGAAACCCAGCACCTTGATCTCTATATGTCATTATACTCTTATCCACCTCTCTAGTGATCTTATTATACCATGTTTATAGAGGATTTCCATGATCTATAATAGATCCACATGTTTCTATTTTTTCTTATTTGGTTACATATGTAAATATTATTTAGTAATTGGTTCACAACATTGTTATACAAAAATATCACCTTCTTACAGCCTCCATGACATAAAACCAAGTGATAATATTGATCTTAATATCTAAAACAGCCTTTTGACTACTTTTTGTGTCTTAATATTCTATATTAGCCAATAAATTCATTATATTTTGACCTTTATTGGATGATATAGTTATTTGATTTTATCCATTTTTGTATTATTTAAACAACTCCTATTTCCTTTTAAAATAATTCCTTAAACATATTTGTAATATATCATATGAATCACTACTAACTAATCTCTATGTTTGGTAATTTTTATTATCTCTAAAAATATAGGTTATACTTTTTGTCAAATTTTGAAAATTTTATTGTTATATAAAAACTTTTTTTAAAATATGTTAATTATCTTCGAAATATCATAAAATTTATTCCCACATAATCTACTATGATTTTTATGTAAAAATATTCAATATTCATTTTTTGAAATTGATAATTTACCAAAATAAGGGTTTATGGTGGTAGTACAACATACCATTATTGTAAAATATGATATGGAAAACACAATATATATTTATTCATATAAACAAAAAACATAATCACGATCAACTGATCATCCATGCATGACTAATTGTGCTTAAATACTAGTTTTTTCTGTGTTTAACTATATAGTTATTTACCTTTAATTACTCTAGTGATATTATAGTTTTTACATACTCTTTAGAAAATTGAATTTCCACCACGTAATTATTCTATCCTTTATCACATTTCATATTGAGAAAATATTTTATCTACCATTGAAACAACATTTCACCGTGACATGTTCCAATCCTTTATCAAATTAAATGAAGATATTTTCTTTATTTCTTCATAAAAACCCCTCAATACACAATATAATGTCTTTTATAAATATGTATTATAAGTTAATTTTTAACCTTAATGTTCATTGATTTTGGTGAAAACTGACATTAACAAATCCTGGAAATTAATTTTTCATATAGAATCACAAATTACTATACTTGGGTTTGGTAAATACACTATTTCTTTACCCCATATTAGGTATAAATTTTTTTGTTTGGTATAAGTTTCATTCATTGGGTTCGGTATAACTAATAAGTATCCTTAAGTAGAACTCACATGTGTTGCATCATGTAGATCAAGTATGAATCATATGTTATCTTGAACATAGAAATTGTGTTAGGTATAACATTAATGCACTAAACCTAGTATAAATTTTACATTTAATTGGGTAAAACTTACATATTATGTGTCTGGTTTAATATTGTTTCACTTTATTCGGTTTTTTTATTTCTATATTTAATAGAATTTCTAATATAGTGCTATATCCATTAGATTTCAAATATATTTTATAAAGGAGAAACTTACTAAACAATTTTTATTATATGGAAACAATAATTACCCAAATAAGAATCCATTTGATTACAACTCTATTATATGTTTAAAACAATAAACCAAATTTGAATCCATTATACTCACTCACATTTTGTGTCTATTAGGAGATCTTATGAACTTAAAATAGTGTATTTCACTTCTATTATATTCACATTATATTGTATGAAGCTCATACTTAATCACAATTCTTTCATTATTTTTTGATCTCTTGGGAGCCTCAAGTTTCTTACAATAATCACTTCTAATCACCTCCATATAATCAAATCTATTTGTAAACATTTTTGTGACATTTATCTTTTTTCTTGTAACCTAAATCCTCTAGAATTAAGACACCGCATCCTTTAATAACCTCATATCTCTTATTTATAAAATCATTATATATTATGTGAAATCTATGCATATTGTCTGTAAAAAAAAATAAAAAATGAAATTATTTAATGGGTCTAACAATGATATCTTTCATCCTTGGCGAACTATTATATTTCAAAAAATATACATATTTAGTTTTAATATACAAAAAATTTCCTAAATCACTTCTAATTTTAGAAAAATATTATAAACATCCAAACACCTAGGGAGAGTGAAACCTAAGATCTTAAAAAGTATTTTTATTTTAAATAATGAATAAATATGTTGCAAAATAAAGGTAATTTTTTTTCATTTTTCATATTTAACTACAGATGATGAAAAACATTTCCCCATAAAATTAATTAGATCATAAAAACAATGATTTTCCACTATAAATAATGAAAAAAAATAAATTAAAATATATCATGAATAAGTTGTCTCTAAATTTGAATTTTTTATATATCTAAAAGAGTTTATGCAAACTATGTGAGTTAAGAGAATTTTTTATAGATCTAAAATATATTTTTAGTAATTCATGTCATCATGGGATAAAAACTGAGATTTTAATTACTGAATTGAAGATCATGATTATCAATCTTTCAATAAACATGTTTTTTTATAATCCTATAAGAAATTTTTTATCTCTAATTCACTATGGGAAGATTTTGTGGGTTATTTTTAATTTTTTAATATTTCACAACATTTTATATGGCTCAATAGTTTTATAAAAATCATGTTTATTAAATAAAATTAAAGGGTTTTAAATGAGTTTAATAATAATTATCAGATTAAGTTAATGTAATTAAATCCCTTGTTTGAGGATATCCATGCATGAAATATGAAACCTATGATAAAACTAAAATGAATAAATATTGTTGTAAATGAGTGTACTGTACACTAAAGATAATTTTAATTACCTACAAACTCCATCGCATGGGTTGTATAAAGATCACTATGGAAAGACAAAGGGCATCCACACTATAAAGTGTATCTATGAGTTGCATAGAATCAACTAAAATTCAGATGGGATCTATCATTCCTCAAGGTAATGCTAGTGCTTGATGAGAAAAAGAGTAGAATGAATAGATTTATGTGCTATAGGAATTGTTGGTTGTGTATAAAAAAAACCTATCATCACATGGAAGTGATTTATAAAAAAACCTAGGATGCTACTTAGGTTCTATTTCATTTATCCATTCATTGTCATATATAAATAAATTCTATTTCTATATAATGTACCACATTCCTGAATGAAAATCAATATTTCTTTATATCCCATGTAACGATTTAATAAATGATAGATTTATGTGAGATAAACCATTAAATTATTAACACACTTAATATTTAGAAATTTATATGATCAAATGCAGTAATATGAAGGAAATTTTATTTCTTGTATGCATCTCTATATCTCATATATAAATGTCTCATGATTGTATTCATTCTATGAATATATATTTTGGGCATATATCTCCTTCAATATCCCACTTTCACTAAAGACTAGTAGTCTTGTTGTCATTTAACCTTATATTGTATAATATAAAATAACTCATAAAATCATATCCAAAACTATTTTGGATTTTTTCCAAAACACCTTTTGGAATTATATCATTAACTTTACCTTTTGTCACATCATAGGATATAACTTGTGAACACACATCTAAAACACCTTTTAATTAACTCTAAAACATTTTAGATCGTCACTCTAAGTCATAATCAATCCCAATTCAGTCAACTATAAAGTATCACCAAATGAGTCTTTATAGAATTAACAAAAAATTTGAATCTTTGAATTCATACTTGTACGAAAATAGAAACATTTATTAAAGAGTCAATTATACTAAATTTATAAAGTGATCTGTCATGATATCTATTAAAAACATGTATCTCTGTATATGTGTTCACCAATCCCTATCATATGAAAATGTGAATTGTCATATTTTCCCTTTTTCCAAGACATCGAGTGACCATAAGACATGAAATAATGATAATACTATATTAAAAACTCATTTTTTATCGATTCTTAGAGTGTAGGATGATTTTATTGATGAATACATCACATATCATTCATCCCTATGGATATGAACATCACATGTCTCTTATCTAGATACATGTCCCTTATCCACACACACACACACAAATATATATATATATATATATATATATATATATAACATCTAGGTGTTTCCATACGCACCCATATTCTATCTCAATCGAGGGCACATATGTCATCCTCATCATAAAAGCGTAAAAATCTCATCTAAGTTAATCTCCAATCGAACACAAGATCAATATAATACCCAACCACCCCCCATATTAGCTAAGTCAAAATGAATTGTTTTATTGATAAGGTATCAATGTATAGAGGTTATCATGCTTGGTATCTCACCATTCTTAGTTAGTGAGGAAAAAAATATGATCCATGCACCCGTAGTATACTACAAACATTTGTATGACACTCCATGTAGTATAATTACATGGCCATCCATTACACACAAAGAATAATATTCTTTGTTTTGTGCCACATAATCATATTTTATCTTTATAAAAGGATCCTTCTCATTCTAACCTTAAAATTTTGTAACAACATATACTAATCCATTGTTAACATCAACTAGTGATAAAATCAAAGTCATATTTTAGAGGCCAATCATCATTACACATCATTAAATGTATATATATATATATATAAATTTATATATCCAACCTGAAAGAATGATAAAATAGAGGTTTCCTTTAATACAATACATTTTAATATCCTTAAACTATTTAGTTATATTTAACAAACCCAACATAAGAAACAATTTATTATATCATATATGATAAACTTCTAGATCAACCTTATGTTTGTGACACTTTGTAGGTTTTGGTAACTAATAACATCATATATAATTCATTTCAAATATCTATTATACCATCTTATAAAACCCTCCAATGAAACATTTTATTGAGAAATATATTTAGAGTAAGCTAGTTTCAATATTTGTGAGTCTTTAGAATCATATTTCTAATTGGTTAACTCTTTGAGCATATTCAAACTTCTTAATTTTACAACATAAAATGTTGTCATGTCAATTTTTTTATCTACATATAACTCTTTATAATTTTATTATCATCATCCTTGAATCCATATTCCATCAATTTTTTCCATTTAAATAATGTAACTACTTAAATTAATGTTTAAAAATTCACCCTAACTATCTTAAGATATTCAATAAAATTTTATTTAAACTTATCCTGTTATAATATTTTATTTGTTAAATTTTAATTTCTCAAAGATCAACTATAATCTCACTAACCTATTATAAACTATAATATTTTTAGAGTATTATTTTCTAAGATTCACCAAAAACTAATGTGTGTTGAAGAAATAACACTTATTTCCTTTTAATTTGAGCTTTAACAAATAAACTATTGTATCTATATCATATATGATATTCTATGTTGTTTGGATCATTATATTTTGAAAAGACTGATTTATTAAAATATATATCACTAATGGATTATATGAATACATTCCCTCATCTTGTTATAATTTTTTTTCTAAAAAAATTTCTAAATAAACATTTTATCATAGATAAAACAATTTTATCTATGTATTCTTATAAAAACATTTTATATGAATTGATGAATCATAAACCATGTCTATACATTTAATCATATAAAACATGTTCATAATAGATATTACTTCTCTTATCACATAAGGGGAACTAAAGAAAGATTTATATATTTTCCTTGGATTCATTTGAACCTGATAAAATATGTTACATTTAAATGAATGATGTAGTAACTAGTGACTTCATCTCAATATCATAAGCTACATGATCAATCAATTTTTTCTTTTATATTGAACTCCTATATATTTACAACACCTTGTAAAATATAAATTCATTATCACTTACCTTTCAAAAACAAATAATAATTTTCTATAACATCCATACCTAACACATAAATTCCCTAGAGTCTCAAAAGCTAATTAAAGTATATCTTAGATAATTAAATCATATTGAATAATTAATTTTCCATCCTAATAACTATAATATTCAATCAAATTTATTAAATTATTAAATAAATATTATTGGACTTATAAACCTATAATTCTTCTTTTTTATTGAACTTTTACCAAATTTTACTGTCTAAAAAATACTTTAGAACCTTGAAATCATATGCCTAGTTAATATATTTCAAAAAAAATTTGAGAATATTGAGTAAATGTTCTTTTAATTCAATATTTTTTTCAGAAAATTTCCATAGATGAAAATATAATAAATTTCCTAATCAGAAAAAACCATTTTAGGCTCTCCTTAAAGGATGTTATAAAGTTAAACATATCATAAACCATGAGTATTAAAAACACAAATCTCATTTCACTTAAACACCTATTGTTCACATGATCTTCTCAAGTGATAAATGATATAAAATATAAATATTATGATATGTTTTTTCATGATTTAAGAATCCATGTTATCTATGTAGAAATTCCATTAAACCATTAATTGAAAAAAAATAAAGGTTCAATTCATTTCAACTTATGAACATAGTGATGAAAAATGGTTCCACGGCCCAAGATCTTCATGGTTATGGGAAGGATGTAGGGAAAAGTGGGTCTAAATGTTTTAACCATTTAGATTGTGGGATAATTTCGGTTGGGCCTATATGGGTGTGGGATAAGGAGGGTTGATCCTATATGGGTGCATGCATACCTACATGCCTGATTTAAAAAAAAAAAATTGTAATATATGATTCTTTAACATTTTTTTATATATAAAAAATCATGATTAAACCATGTCATTTGATTTCTCACCGTAATTTTCAAAAATAATTCACCACTCATTCACATTTGAATTTTAAATAGGTCTATATTTTTTATTTTAATATGATATTATAATATTTAAATAGAAATTATTAACTATATTCACATTGTGTTTCATCCCACATATCAAAAAATAGAACCCACCTCCCATACACATGGTTTCAATTCTAAAAGAGTCATTATAATCATAATATTTTTTTGAGTTGATTTAATTTTTTTATTATTTAATTTACTTTATTATTAAGAAAATAGGCAAAGACTTCATGGGAACCCTAATATCCTCCTATAAAACCAATCATTTCCTGGAGATTATTCAGTCATTCATAGGTCCAACCATTCACATCACCACACAACTAACATTATCATTAATCAACCCTCACTGATAACTCCCCTACTTTGTATTGTAATAGTTCTCCACCACATCGGCAGTTCCACATGAAACCATTAGCCCATAGTAAAATATTTCATCACAAGCCTTAAAACTCTAGATATTATCAATCCATACTTCTCCCCATAAATAAAATTAAGAATAAGAAAATGATACAATATTTATCATATTGCATTGAATGTGGGAAATCCCATGGGATACTCATGGGATAATGCAGGGTGGGGAGGGTTTGATTTTTTTTTCTCATTATATGTGGGATTTTGCAGAAAAACCCATGTTGGATCAAACCCATGTGGGCCTGGAATGATTCACCCTTACCCACCCATTTCTCAATACTATCTGAACTTCGATATATTTACAACACTTGTAAAACATACAATTGATATCATATATCTTTCAGAATAATAGAATTGTTTTCTATAACTAATAATGTTTTAAGGAAACCTTTAGTCTCATCAACTATATTTGATCATATTGAATATCATTTGACACACCCAATCATGTTGAGTACATGAGTAGAGACTAATATTCCCTTTAATATATTAAATTAATGAAACTATTGTATGGTTCTGAAAATTTCTCCATGAGAAGAAAATACCCCCACAAACACTTTGCAGAAGGAAGCAAGTACTTCTACAAGTCAAGCAAGATGAATTGAATCAAACTGAGTTGAAATTATATTAATGAACATGAGGGAATTTATGTTTTCAAGGATTTTTAAGTTTCTCACATACCATCCCCAGGAATGGTATGTGGAGCGGATGGACTGTGAACCGCTGGCCAGTAAGGTGATGGACAATGAGCAAGGATGACCGAGAACTGAGTCACTGAGAAATTCATACGTGCAATAACCATCCACGTACCATGCTACGAAATCATCAGTTCATGGATGAAGTGAATCAGTAGGGTTCCATGAAACATTATCGTGAACCTAAGCCTCTAAAAACCCTGGTTGACTGAGTCTTCTATTGGTCAAGATATTTATTTAATGGGCCTTTGAAAATAAAGATGAATTTATAATAGATACGATTGATCTGATGTTATATAAAAAGGAAAAAATAGAAGTACAAAACACAGAGAGACAGAGGGAGATAAACAGAGAGAAGGAAAAACGAAAAAAGCTTGATGGAGACTTAGAGGTTTCACTCTAGCTTCCGTCTTGTTTTATCAGTGATGCACGGACCGTGAACCACTCCCTCCGGAGGTATAGTCGGCCGCAAACCATAAAATTGGGGAATTGAATAATAATAATGGAACAAAAAACCTAACACATGAACCGTGAACCAAATGATTCTTGTGTATGAAATCCCCACGAATGATGATCCCTTGGACCCCCCTTCAATATGGTGCTCTATATAGTATACCACTATGCGGACTAAACCCGGCACCACGTACTGCATCAGTACGCCGATGGAACCCAGAGTGGTGTGATGGTCCATGTACCAATATGGTACATGGTTGTATATACCCATGCTCTCATACTTCAGTGGTATGTGAACGAACCCTCTACCCCATAGCACTATGGTATGAGGATCATCCCCTATCCCACATAAAAAGTTAGTACGCGGAATGAGGTGTTTTCAGGTATTGTTCCTTCCAATTCCAACCTCACCCTCCACTACCGTCTAGTCCTCCATGATCCCTCCACTAACCAGTCCTCCAAAATTAGGCCAAGTCCTCCATTAAAGCCACTATACCCTTATGATTAGACCATTGGGTGCATCAACGCACCCCATTGAGTCTAGATACCCATGGTAAGCAGAGTCACGAAGGCCCTCCCCACAATGGTGTAGGATTAGGTAATGTGAGGCTACATTCTCATGGTAACCTAGAGTCCAACCTTGGGATGCCGACATGAACCTCCCCATTCTTGGGACTAAGAGTGATAACTCTCTTTTCCATTCAATGAGGAATAGTGATCGGTCAAAGTGTTTATGTTCTCTTCACCCTTTTGATGAGGATAAAACTCCTCCCTTTCCCAGAATATGCTTCGGGTCCCTCCCACTGAGGTAAGTCCCCAATATTATGGTGTAGGGCCCTGTGACATTCAATGTCATTCCACATTGAAGGGTTTATTGCACCGCACCCTCACCCATGGTCGCCCTGACCTCTTTCTCCATTAAATCTCCCTCCCAACCAATAGGGGAGGAGGATTGTGCATTATTGAATCTTTCACATCCTCTTGTTTCTCACACCGATCATGACTCACATTTTGATAGAGGTTTTTAAGGATCACAACATTCACATGATTCTGAACTATGACAACTATGATTCCCAGTATAAACCGGATACACATGACACCTTCCAGATGGCCCGAGCTCAATAGAGTGCCCATACAAAAAGGGATCACCCAATCATGCCCCCTAAATGGGAAGCTTCCACGCGTAAGCCCCACACAATATAAACTACAAAAAATCTGATTCCTGATCAAATCAGGATACGTAGGACGCCTACCAAAAGGCCCAAGCTCAAAATGGTGCCCATCCAAAAGGATCCACCCAATCATTTCCTTAAAATGGGAAGCTTCCACACACAATCCATAATACCTCCCGAACTATGTGGGTTCTGATTCCTCTCCCGAGGATACATTGGAATCCCTCCTTGTGGGCCCAATCCCAACATTAAGTCAGCTCCCATCACCCTAGATGATGATAAACTTCAGAGCCACTTATAATATGGGTTATGTCAGCATCACCTCTGTATCATCAAATATATGCATGGTTGCAAGGATCTTTCAAACTAAGGGTAGCCCATAGACACACTCTTTGGGAATGAACCAAGGATTCACTAGAATATGAACATGAATTAAATCTATAAGAGAGTCCTAGAATAAGAAACAATCCTCCATCAGAAGGGTGTGATGAGCCTAAACTCCCATCCTCTCAACCAACGGAGTTCTTAAGTGTCGTTGGTTGAATCATCGTCAACGAGTACCTTCCTTTGGAATGTAGGCCCATGAATCATGGGATCCATAGCTGTTGGGGGTTCTTGGCTCCATAAATAAACATGTTGGAGACCATCTGAGGAAGTTATATCCAAGAAGGACCGATTTCATAAGTGCTTGACCCACCACACAATCACCCTCTAAGACCAACAGTTCTTGCAGGGTTAATTCAACCTTCTTTAAAGGATAATGATGTTGAACAGGTCAAAAAAAAGAATGTTGAATTCAACGAGAGCCCGTCTCTATTGAAAAAGGGACGAGTGATGATTCTCATTGTTCTATTTCTACACCCTATAAATGCGCCACCTTAGAGGCGGAACTAAAATGGTGAACCCAATGTGAATCCTTAACCAAGGTGGTGGTTCTACCCCACTCAGGCCCCTTCACCCTGTAGTAGAAGAAAAGGGAAACCTGGCTAGGTTGAATTGCCAAATATGCATGTGTTTAAAACAATGCTACTTTGATGAGGTTTTGTGGTCTTTATGTCATACATGTATATGGAAGGTTCCAACAAAGAAACCTTCGATCTAAATTACATCCCAAGGACACATGAAGACATGCACATCAGTGATCCCATAAGTGGTCGGGGCCCCAACAAAGAGTAGGACCCCCTCACTTACCCAACATCTTCAATGCTGGGTATCTAACATGCTGATCAGGGATTACCACCAAAATGGTACTCTCTCCACGTTGCAGGCTGTAATGAAATTTCCTCCAGTCTGCAAAGGTCCGCCAGCTGCCTCTTCAGCCACTACCTACACCTGAATACAAGGCGGCCACATTGGTCATCTAAAACTATTTCAGAAGAATATCCACGGAACATGACAATGAGTACCTCCCTTATCTTAGGGAGGAAGATGAAGTCAATGCTAACTACTTCATCTTAACTGCATAAGGGTATTGCCCACATGCCCCTGCTAGAGAACGTTTCCACCGGCACTGGATGACTAAGAATTCTCCCGTCCGGGAGGACCTTATGTCTATGGTACCTGCAATGTCCAGGAGACCCGGGCCCATCGGGATGCCCACCAAGGGAAGCGAATATATAATCACGAACACGCTATCACCCTGGTTCTTGAGGAGCACCTTTGTTGTACTAACGCGGTGGGATTCAACAGGTAGACCTATGAGCCTTCCCTCTTTAGTAAAGACCACCATAGAAATAGGGTGGCACAATATGATCCCATGCACGTTCCTTCTAGAGCTCATCAGTCCCGTCGTGCAAAAAAAGTGACAAACTACACGCAGATGCCGATATTGGCCGATGCACAACAATCCCGCCATCTAAATTGGGTAGCAACATGCTACATGCAGGCAAAAAAACCTACTGATTCATTTCAATCCTTCCATCTAAACAGGGCAGCAATAGGCTACACGAAGGCGCAAAAAACTGCTGATGCATATCAAACCCACCATCCAAATAGGGTGAAAACTAAATAGAAGCAAAGTCAAATTCTTACAGATGTATACAAACCCCGTGAGAAAAATACAGTGACAAGAGAGCAGATGAAAATACCATCTCATGAATATGAGGAACACCAGGTAAATATGGTGGAAACTAGAGAAGAAAAATAGATATAGACTCTTTCCTCTATCCCGATACTAGAGAACTTTTAGTACCTACTGGAAACTTATAGAGGAACAGAGCGGGCACCAACTCCTTCTCCAACAACAGAATGGGACTTTATACCCATTTCAGCCAAATATGTATCCAAAAACATCCTAAAATAATGGAATATCATATGATGATTTCTTAACATATCCACCAAACATTCTATGATATCATTTCTTTAGTGAAAAAGATGAGAAATAAGGCCCACGACCCAGTTTCCTTGAATAGAATTACTCACTCACCAAATGAGTTAGTCACTACAAATTAGTTATGCATCCCTACTCTAGTCTAGCAGGGTCTAAAATAATATCTTGTGATATACGGACAACCGGATCAAGAAAAAATACTCCTTCCAACTTGGGGACTTCAGTCTAACGTGGTAGCTGCTCCAGGGTAGGCATATATCCCTACCAAAACTCAAGATACCAGCCAGTGTATCCCGATGACATTGTAGGACCCAACAAGATAGGGACCCATATATGAAGTCCATTACCAACAATAGATGGCCCCAGTTACCCACAAGAGAGCACCCAAAAATTAAAGGTGCCAAAGACAACTAGAAAATGTAGAGCACACACATGATCCTTCTCTACAAGAGGCTAGGGTTCTTGATTCCCTCAAACATAAATCAACAAAGTCTCAAGACCCTACCATTAAATTACCACAATAGTAGAAAAATCATTTTTAATGTCATCAATTTGATGTCGGTTTCTTATAAACCGATGTAAAATATTTTTGCGGAGACTTTTTGGCATCATTTTTTTTAAAACCGAGGCAAAAAACTTAAAAAAATAGTTTTGGCGTCGTTTTTCAAAAAATCGATGCGAAAAAATTTTATGACGTAGGTTTTTATGAAAACCAACACCAAAAATATAAAAAAAAATTACAGTCCTATAGATAATTCCCTATTATTTGATTTGACTGGTCATGGAGAAAAAACGGAGTTACAGATTAAAAGTTATCGATGTTGGAAGTTGATCTTTTCTGAAAGATGTCTTAATTAAGTCCAACGTTCAAAGGCCATAACATTTAATCCGTAACTCTGTTTTAGCTCCATGACTAGTCAAATTGAAGCTTAAAGAATTATCTAAAACCTGGTAAATTTTATTTTTTATGTTTTGGTGTCGGTTTTCATAAAAACTGATCCCATAAAGTTTTTTTGTTTTTCGCGTCGGTTTTAATAAAAACCAATGCCAAAACAGTTTTTTGTTTATCGCGTCGGTTTTTCTTAAAAACGGATGCGAAAAACAATTTATTTTTACTTTTCGTGTCGGTTTTCTAAAAAAATCAACGCGAAACGTATTTTTTTATCTTTTTGGCATCGATTTATTTAAATACTGACGCCAAAAATGATATCAATTGGAATTTTTGGTGTTGGTTTTCTTATAAAAATGATGCCAAAAGACCACCATATATCCTATTTTGCGTCAGTTTCAGACAAAACCGACGCCAAATAGTATTCACCAATACGCGGGATCAGAATTTCAATTTTTTCACAATGCATGTTTAAAATTTTAAAATCCCACCTACATTTTCATACAGCTTAATCAGAAATATTTTCATTTAATATATATAAATTTGTTTCTTCTTCGTTCATTATTTTCATCCTCTTCGACAAAATCAAGTTTTTAACGTGGAATCAATCGTTAATTTGAGCACGGTACGTATTCTATTCATTTATTTTATTTATTATTAATTTCCTTCATTTATAAGATACTCAATTAGATTTCATATAATGATGATTTACTTTTATTATCGAGTTAAAAATACGAAACATTCAGATGAGATTTACCAAGCTTGGTGTAAGTTTAATTATTGATCATCGTTTTCATTATTGCATGAGTTCTACAATAAAAATAAGAGATATGATGATAAAGAACATATCATTTCAATGGAAGATCCAAAGACAATTGAAATGCGTTTGAAGTATTATGTATATTTTTTTATCATTTGATGTATGTGATTTTAATTTGTGTTTATCTTATTTTCTTTAAAACAAGTTGTATCAATCGAAACTTTGACATGTTCAACTTCCGACGGCCATAACTTTTGATCCGTACCTCCATTTTAGCTCCACGACCGGTCAAACCGAATATTAGGAAATGCTCTAAAACATCAAAGAATAAAACATTACTTTTTGGCGATGGTTTTTGTAAAAACAGATTCCAAAAATAAGTTTTTTCCATTTATGGAGTCGGTTTTTTTCAAGAACCGACGTCAAAACTATTTTTTCAACTTTTTGGCATCGTTTTTTAAGGAAACCGACGCCAAAAATGACACGGATGAGTATATTTGGCCTCGGTTTTTTACAAAACCGACCCTAAAAAGCAAATCAAATTTGTTTTTAGTGTCGGTTTACCAAAACCAACATAAAAAGTCATATTTTTTACGTCGGTGACTTCAACGTCTGTTAAAAATCTACGTAAAAAATAAAAAAAATGATGTTGAAGGCCTTTTTCTACTAGTGCCAAATTATGGAATTGGCAGTAGCAGCTGAGAAGGTCCTCCCCACAATATTGCAACCAGTGGCTCTGAAGGTCGTCCACAGAGCACCCACGGGGGATCACTCCGTGGGGCAAAAATGACTGATCGTGGAAGCCTATCTCTTGATGCACATCAGGCTATCCCTCCCCTCGGCGTGAAGATAAGACAACAATAAGGTCCTCCCCTTACTGTCATCTACAATGACGGTCCTCCCCAAGGTATACGCTGCAGATATTATTCTCCCTATAGTCAGACGTCATGTCATGATGGTTGTCCTTTCTATGATGACAGTCATTAAAAAGGACCTCCATGCAATGAAAATTACTATGAAGGTCCTCACCATAGTAACAGAAAGAAATGATAAGGTCCTCAACTCATTGTAGTACATCTTGAAGGCCCCCCCAAGATGTACACTGCATAAATTCTCCCTGCAGCCTGGTACCAAGTCATGATGGTTGTCCTGTCCATGACGACAGTCATTACAAAGGCCCTCCACACAATGACAATTGTTGTGAAGGTCTTCCCCTCAGTGACATCAGGCAGTAATAATGTCCTCCCTTTGCTACAGCCCGCCCTAAAGGTCCTCCCCAGGGTATACTCTGTAAGGAAAATTAATGTGGTTAGACATCAAGTTTCAATAGTATCCCTCACCATTGTAGCACCACTTGCGAAGGTCCTCCTAACAACTGAAATTTATGCTGGAAAGAAGTTCCTCCTATTTACAGAAAAAATGTGATAAATTCCTCCCATGTGGAGGCACTCATAAAATTGGAATCAGACACATCGGGAACTCCGTCTATAAAGAGTGATATTATTTCTCAACCAGAGGATGGACTGAGGCTATGCTCATCATCTAAGCTACCCCCGAGACTTCCAAAAATCAATAAGGATCCCACCAGCTAGGATTCTTGGAAAAAATTAGTAAGAAGCAGTCGAGATGGGCATATCAAGTAGAGGAGCCTCCAGATAAACAACAACATGATATGTTTCTTTTGAGAAGACAACTAGCTAGAATAATATACCAGTGATGTACTGGCCTACAACCACTTATCACTTCAACACACCTGGAGAGTTGTCTGGGGAATGTACACATGATAGTAGCCTCAACATATGAAAAACTCTTCATAATTTGAATGAAAAATTTCTACCCTACGAAGGGTACGTGGACCATTTTAGCATGATAAGTGATTTTCTCCATCTAATAAACATGGAAGTGATCCCGTCCGTAAGGAAGCCACAATCAGAAAGGTAAAAGAAAACCCCCAAACTAGATTTCCACCACGCACTGAATAAGTTGTGTCACCTCACTGGAAATGCACCGTCTGGAGTTCAAATTCAGGGATGGGGAGAACATGGAGGTCTACACTTTACCCCAAATCCCATCCAGAAGGCCCCATTGGAAATGACATCCTACAGTGTCATCACCCAGAGAAAATAATAAAATGAAATTCATATGTAGAAAAGAAGGTATAATCAACACAAACTGGCCCGAAGTATGTCTCAAAAGCATCAGGTCCAAAGGGATCAAGCCATCAAGAAGCTTCTGAGTCAGGCAACTAGGAACATCCAGTAGCCTTCCCACCTCACGGAATCCAACCAGAAAGAAGGGATCATGTCATCAAAAGACCATAGACATAATGTAGGACCAATACTCAGCTTATACCTTCTTGGGAGTACGTGAAATTGAAAGTGTGGTAATAGAGGTGGCTATCGCTGCGATACGGGAACAACCCCATCCAATAGGGATGGAGGAATTTTTAAATCAAAATACCCCCGTAATACCAAAAACTCTAGGCCACAACACATCAATAGAAGAATGAGAACAACCCCATCCCCTAGGGATGGGGGAATTTTTACCTCAAATCCCCACACATCGGACGCATATCTTCCACTATCTTGGGAGAATGATGGACCGAGTAGTCACCCATTCAGCCCCTTCTGGTGGTTCGCACCCTTCGAGACAAAGGTGCATTACGAGATCATACATGGGATCCATTCAGGTCAATATTGGCCAAGAAAAATGAAGAATACCATATAATGGAAGCAGAAAGTCTAATAAAGGGCACATGAATCCTTCCTAACATTCAAAACCAGGTATACCACTCCCAATGCAGTTTGCCTCAGTGAATGTGGTAAACATTAATCCCACGGATCTCACGGGAAATGACGTAGGGGGAGAGGATGCGAAGGAATATGGTTCCCTCCTAGAGGCACCCCACACTGAACCTGGTGGTGTGCATACTCAAAAACAAAGGGAGTCTCTAAATATGGGTGCCACCTCAGTCAATTCAACATTTCCTCCCACACGAAACCCCAATAGGGAGAAGAATAAGTACAAGGTACTCTATAACCCTCCTCCTCATTCTCGTGAGAGTGCATATCTCACCCCAGAGGAACAGATCGATAAGAAGGAGGAAGAAATTAAATATCTCAGGCGAATTAATGTCGAGCTATATCGAGGGAGCTATCTTGTCGGATGTTCTCCCCCCGAAGAACATCAGCAGGTTCTCCCA
The DNA here is from genome assembly GCA_963277665.1 of Viscum album. Lineage (NCBI taxonomy): Eukaryota > Viridiplantae > Streptophyta > Magnoliopsida > Santalales > Viscaceae > Viscum > Viscum album. Next base: position 723,786,158 of record OY728165.1, read on the forward strand.
GTGGAGGTGACCATGCCATAGGTTCTCATACCTATGAAAGAGGCCAAGATCGGAGGACCATTCAACCCCTCTCTGGAAGGACATCAAGGATTCCCACCCATTGGGAAGGAAGCCAGATTATATTCAGGTAAACCCAAAAAAGATGCCCCTAGCTGGGTACCCACCCCAAATTCTAGCAGTGCTAGTATACCCTATCTTGGCCATTGCTGCACCAACTCGAGCTCAAATCAGACATGATATGCATCAAGGGATCTTAATAACTTTTGAGAAGCTAATGACTTGACTAGAATCCATGGAGGGGAAGCGCGCTCCAATACAACTAGAGTGCAAACCCTACCATGGGTGGGTGTGCAATGTCCTGACACAACCAAACTTTAGGAACCCTGTATTCCCAATATTCAATGGATCAGGGGACTTGGAATAGCATTTGATTAACTATGCCTCTTATTGTGACCCCAGGATGGACACTCCAGAGCAACAAGAAGCTGTAAAACTCATGTGATTTATACAAACTCTGCAGGTCTCATCTTTCGTATGGTATACTAGCCTGCCAGCCAATTCAATTACAGGATGAGGGGACCTCTGATGGAAATTTATATTCTAGTTCAGTTCAACGCTACCCAAGATGACAGTCTGTGATCTCATGAACTGCAAATAGCAAGAGAACAAAAGATTCTGAATCTTCATTTCCAGGGGGAATGCCCTAACATATTCCTTGAACTGGACACTCCCCTAGGATGAGATGCTCTCCATGTGCATTGATAAACTTTGGGATGAATTTAGAATGCTGATCATCCCGGTGAAGTACACAAGTGGGTTTAGAGACTTCTCTACCATTTCCCAAAGGATAGAATACTCCTTGAAATGAACCAACCTTAAGTCTCGAAAGGCCCCATCTGCCCTAGGGAAAAGAAAGGAAAAAACGGATGTGTATTCTGTCAGTCTTAAGCCATCCCCAGCACCAGATCCAGTTGTGAGGCCCCCGATACACCGTACGAGACCCCCTGGATTCCAAAAACCACCCCCACCCCAGAAATATGAGTGATGGGTTTCCCAAAGAAATCAGTTCTAAGAACTAAGAAACAATGTTTACTCATTCTGAGAAGGAAAGGTTCATGGCTATTTCATAGCCTCCATGAATTTCAACACGCTCCAGCTACCAAAGCTAAAGAGAGTCCATTGTGTGGGTCTCAAAGACCATCTAAATTATTTTTCATATCACAGGATACTGGGACACACCATCCAAGTGTTATTTTTTTCAAGGATATCATGAAAAAGATAGTAGACTCTGGGAAAGTCAATTTGGGCCCTCCACCAGTAGAAGTGGCATATATCTCCACCTCAAATCAAGATAGGCAGAGGAATGGCAGAAACTTTTCAGTTAGAAGCAGAAATTTGACAATTGGATGACCTAGAAGACCGATTCTCGCTCAAATTTACCCAAGAGAAGAAGGTAAGACGGTCCTTTTAGTTTAGCTTGGGTTGTCGAATCCTCAGAGACCTAAGAATTAACCTATAGACATGTACATTCTATGGGCTGTTTTTGGCTATAAAGTGGCCAAATTGGGTTGATTTTATATGGGTTTAAAGGATAACTAACAGATTTAAGTGAATTCAATTCAAAATAATTAGTTGATCCTAGGTTATCGCTCGGGGTGGATTAGATGAATTACTTTTTTAATGATTTCAATTTCTTATAATTGAAATGCATTCATTTAACAAGATCAAACAAAATCATAACTTACTAGTTTAATGCCAAAAAACCCTAATACTAATCACCTATACACTTGAAGGATCAAAGTTTTGAGCACTCCAAGGTAGAGTTTTGTATTAGCACTTGAAACGTGTGACCTTAAATTCAATAAGGACAAAGATGTTTTAAAATCATCAAATAAAAATCTAATTTAAAAGAAGTGATTAGCCATTAATGGAGTGATAAATAACATCCAATCCAGACCCTTTATACTCCCTTGGATCAACCCATAAAAGAGTCAGCCCTCCATTGATGACATCTCTTCGACGGAAGCGGGAAGTAGACTTACAAGCGTGGAATTGAAGAAGTAAAAACAAAAAAAAAGATCACTCCTCCGTTGTGTGATAAATATCACAAATTATGGTGTGAATAAATTCGCACCTTGAACCAACGGTATCAACATGATAAGTAGAAGAATATAATAAGAGTAAATGAAGAACTTTTATTAAGAAACTAATGTGAATTAAACAACTTACATGAGGAAAAAATACGATTACAAACACAAAGCGGCAGCATAACACTACAATGAAACCAAGCAGCCAAGATTTCTAAATCCTCCAACACCACTGCCTTAAATAGGCATTTTTTATCCCTTGGGTCGAGCCTAAAATAGTACAAAGCATCTCAATTAATTTTGGTAGGCCATAGGTGTGGAAAGCTTGTGGAATTTGGACTTGTCCACATTTGACCCGAGGTGGCAGCCAAATTTCATCCACCGAACAGACGCCCTAGGAAGACATTCTAGATTGCCAAATCAGAGTGGGACGTAGAAGAATAAAATGTAGAATCAGATGTCTTCTAACATTCTGTAAAATATCAGCCAAAAAAATTTATTTTTTTCTAGATATGGTTTAATTAGTGGGCAATTTTTCTGGGCTGCAAAATCTGGCCCTGAATTTTATCTCTAAATTGGGCTACCTAAATGGACACCATGGAGGCCGAATTATCATTGTATCCTGCAGTGTTATTTGTTAATCTACATGTCTTATAGAATCCCATGAAATTTGGGATTAATTGAGCCTTTATTTTGGGCCCCACAGTCTCATCAGTGGGCTGGTGTCCAATCTGCCTTCTCCAGAATTGGTTCCTTTCATTGCCAAATATCTCCATCATCCTCCATGAATTCTACATTGATCCCTGAATGAAACATGTTCATATTAGAGTGTAGATCAATTTACAAAAATATCAAATTAAAATATGTATAATCAGATGAATCATTTGGTACATTAAATGATGTTCAAAAATGTACCACATAATAGTGCATTTTAATAAGGTATTACAATCAAAATGTGAAATGATGTTCAAAGTGTAAAATGAACTAAAATAGTGTTTATGAATAATAAAGAAAATGAATTATATATATATATTACCAATGAATATTAGCCTCATTTAGTGGCTAATCACACCCCCAAATTGAGTTTTGCTAGTCCCGAGCAAAATATATCTCAACAATATGAAATTCGAATTCCCTTTTCCAAAAAACATTTTAATACACTATGATCACCAAAAACCCTTATACTAAACAATCATGAAACCCATCAGAATATTTTAATACAGGATAGTTTCATAAGCAGATCCCAATCCCAAGCCCATTCCTTTGTTCAAATTCATTTCCATATTTCATCCAATGTCAATTAAGTATGAGGATGTGTTGTGCATCACAATAGACATGGGGGTTCATCATTATTCACGGGGGAAATTACGGAAGTGCTAGGTGGAATCACATTTCAATATTAATATGAGTATTCTTTTTTTTTTGTATAATTTTTTGTTTTTTTTTTGTTTTTTCAATTTTTCCATGGTAATTGAAGTTGCACTCAAAAGAGTCAACCCCTATAGCGAGACTTTGTCGATGACTCCCAAGCTCGAAGACCTTAGGGAACCAAGTGAAGCCCACATACTCGGTCATCATCTCGAGTTAACTTAGTCGAAAACAAATTCAAATTACCAAAAAATAGAGATAAAATTACTAACTCTGGGCCAGACAACTATGGAGTCATGATCCCCAAATGCCCAAAGCCACACATTAGGTCACTTCATTTCTCTACGTGCAATTTTTTTTTATTATAATTTTTTTTGAATACTCATATTAAACTAAAATGATCACCAAACTTATGCTATATATTTATGGGACCCCATGAAATCAAAATAATACCCCACTATCCAAAGGACGTGCATTGTTATCTTTTTTTGGATGAAAATATAAACGATGAAATATCAAATTGGACAACCACACTTTCCAAAGTCAATGCTCATGAAATTATACAAGGATTAAAACCAGAATCAGGGTATGATATATTATTTGTTATTCAGTTTCAAAGTGTGAAATGTGTATTACCATGTTTAAAGTTAAATGAAATTTTCCTTCCATTTTCACAATTTTTTTTCAAATCATTTATCATTTTTTTTTGACACAAAAGCATTTTTTATTTTATCTCCCCCCCAACTTAAAATAACACTGTCCCTAGTGTTTAAATAAAAGAAAATTTAGAAGGGGTAGAGGTAGAGAATGAAAGTTCAAAATGGAAATTGAAAATGAGGGTCATGGAATGAAGTCACCTGGTGGTTGAAGTTTGAAGTTCTTGCTGCTCCAATTTCGTCCATTGATATCCATGTCACTTGCAGAGTTCCCTAGTGGAAAAAGGAAAACGAACAAACAAAACAAAAGAGTATATATATATATATAAGTAAAATATAAGTATACATTTAAAATAAAATAAACTGGTGATACATTGTCTTCTTTTTAAATTTTTGGGTAAGGTATTACTCAAGGATCACACCACGTGACACAGATGAATATGGTGCTCCCCTTTCATACCCATCCATACTCATAATAGAAGAACATGTCAACAATCCATTTTTTTAAATATAAAAATTATTAACTAAAATATAAATTTTATTAAAACAACAAAATGATAGGAAACTTGAAAACCATGGGTTGCCTCCCATGCAGTTCTTTGTTTAATGTCGTTAGCTCGACTTGAACCCAAAATCTATTAATTTTTTCCTGGTTCATAGGTTGGCTCAGTTAACTCAACCTTTATTTCGTGTTTATTGAATGATTCAATGAATGGTTTTATCCTTTGACCATTGACCTTGAAAATGTGACCACTTTTGGGATCTCGAATCTCTACTGCCCCATGGGGGGACACATGATGCACTATGAAAGGTCCTGACCATCTGGACCTTAACTTTCCTAGGTGTAAATGACGTTTTAAACTATACAAGAGCACAAGTTTTCCCGGTTCAAAATGTTTGACCTTGATATTCCTAGATTGGTAGGCTTGAACTCTAGCTTTATTGGTCCTTGAATTTTCATAAGCCTCCATCCTTAGTTCCTCCCATTCGTTGAGATCTAATTTCCTTTTTGTTTCGGCCAATGAGAGGTCATAATCCATTTTCTTAATTGCCCAAAAGGCCTTATGCTCAATTTTAACAGGTAAATGGCATGCTTTTCCATAAACCAACCTATTTTGGGACATTCCTAAAATGGTTTTATATGCGGTTATATAGGCCCAAAGAGCATCTAAGAGTTTCTCGGACCAATCTTTCCTAGAGGGGCTGACATTTTTTTCAAGAATTTTCTTAATCTCCCTATTCGCTAACTTAGCTTGACCATTGGTTTGAGGATGGTATGCAGTTGACACTTTATCAGAAATACCATACTTAGACACGAGTGAAGCGAATGGGTGGTTGCAGAAATGGGTTCTTCGATCATTGATTATAGCCCTAGGAATTCCAAATCTTGAAAATATGTTCTCTTTCAGAAATCAAAGCACAACTTGATGATCATTGGACTTAGTGGGAATGGCCTCAACCCATTTTGAGACATAATCAACATCTAAGAGTATGTAGAGGTATCCCCAAGAGTTTGGGAAGGGACCCATGAAATAAATTCCCCAACAGTCAAATATTTCAACCACTAATATGGGAGTGAGTGGCATTTGATTCCTTTTTGTGATGGACCCTACTTGTTGACACCTAGGATAGCTTTGACAAAATGTGTAGGATTCCCTTGAGAGGGTGGGCCAGAAAATACCACATTTAAGAATCTTAGAATATGTTTTCTTAGTGGAAAATTGACCTCCACATGCCTCACTGTGATAGAATTTATGGATGGACTCTTGTTCAGATTCTGGAACACACCTCCTAATGAATTGGTCAGGGAAGAACTTATAGAGGTATGGATCATCAAACACATAGTGTCTAACATCAAAAAGAAATTTCTTTCAAGATTGAGTCCCTAGGAATTTTGGAATGACTCCTGTCACTAAGAAATTTTCTATGTTAGCATACCAAGGATAGTCACTCACAGAGTATAGGTTTTCATCAAGAACCGAATCAGACACAGAAATGTGATTTTAGTTGTCTTTGAATTCCATCCTAGAGAGGTGATCAGCTACAACATTTTCAACTCCCTTTTTATCCTTGATTGTGAGGTCAAATTCTTGTAAGAGAAGGACCCACCTAATCAGTCTAGCCTTAGCATCTTGTTTTTAGAAGAGGTATTTTAGTGCAGAAAGGTCAGTGAACACAGTGATGGGGGATCCTAAGAGGTAGGACCTAAACTTCTCTAAGGCAAACAAAATATCAAGTAACTCCTTTTCAGTGGTGGTGTAGTTGATTTGGGAATCATTTAAGGATTTTCTTGCATAAGAAATGACATATGGATTTTTATCACAATGTTGTCCTAACACAGCTCCAACAGAAAAGTCACTGGCATCACACATAAGTTCGAAAGGAAGCTTCCAATTTAAAGATTTCATAATCGGAGGAGAGGTGAGAGAGGATTTGAGGGTTGAGAATGAACCCTCACAACTTTCTGTCTAAACAAATGGAGCATCCTTTACTAAGAGATCACAAAGGGGATGAGAGATTGAACTAAAGTCCTTGATGAATCTTCTATAGAAACCAGCATGTCCTAAGAAAGACCTCACTTCCTTGACAGTTTTGGGTGATGGAAGGTGAAGAATGATGTCAAACTTGGATTTATCAACTTCAATCCCCCTACCTAAGACCAAATATCCTAAAACTAGTACCTCTTTAACCATAAAATGGAATTTTTTCTAGTTTAGGACTAGATTCCTTTCTTCACATCTTGACAAGACTCTCTCTACATTCCTCAGACATCCCTCAAATGTATCCCCAAACACAGATAAGTCATCCATGAAGACCTCAAGAAAATCCCCTACCATGTCTGAGAAGATTCCCATCATGCACCATTGGAAGGATCCAGGGGCATTGCATAACTCGAAGGGCATGCGTTTGAAAGCAAAGGTTCCAAATGGACATGTGAATGTAGTCTTCCCTTGATCCTCTAGGGAGACCTCAATTTGATTGTACCCCGAGTACCCATCTAAGAAACAGTAGAAGGCATGACCTGCAACTCTCTCAAGGACTTGGTCAATGAATGGTAAGGGGAAATGGTCCTTCTTGGTGAATGAGTTTAGCTTCCTATAGTCAATGAAGACCCTCCTTCCACTACTCACCCTTGTTGGAAGAATCTCTTCATCCTCATTTGTTATCACTGTGATTCCAGCCTTTTTTGGAACCACTTGAATTTGGCTCACCCACTCACTCTCAGCTATGGGATATATGACACCAGCTTTTAACAATTTTAGAAGTTCTTTCCTTACTAACTCTATGATATTAGGATTGAGTCGCCGTTGAGGTTGACGACATGGATTTGAATCAGATTCTAGAACAATCCTATGAGTCTCGATAAGTGGGCTAATCCCAGGAATATCAGACAGTGTCCAACCAATGGCTTTCTTATGTTTCCTAAGGACATCTAGAAGCATCCTCTCATTATTGGCTTCAAGATAAGAATAAATGACAATAGGATGTTTTTGATTGTCCCCTAGGAAAGCATACTTGAGTGTAGTGGGAAGTTCCTTCAATTCAAGATCAGGTTGGTTCAGAATTTCAGCAGAATATTGGGACATTGGATCAAGTTCAATTTCATTTTTTAGATTTTCAGATAGGATTGATTCCCCACATGTAGAAGATTCAGCTACTAGATTGTCTTGATCAGATTTAGGGAAGGAAGACGGAGTGGTCTCCATGAAAGTGGTTTCTTGAAAGGTTTTCACTGATTGTTGGATCTAAGACTTCATCATAAGAGCAATTTGAAAATGATTCAAGCCAAGGAGATAAACTTCCTTCATATGAACAAAGGAAATCAATCTCATCCTGACTTAAACATCCATCAAATATTCCTTGATGATCTATGGATTCATTATCAATGCTTCCTATCATGTTTACTTCATGAATGTCCTCACCATCCCCTATTTGTGAGCTTGCATTATAGATGTTCAAGTCTAGACTCATGTTCCCAAAGGTTATGGTCATGTTCCCATTTCGGACTCGGATAATAGAGTTGATTGTTTCAAGGAAAGGACGACCAAGGATGATTGGGGTTTGTTCCTTATTTCCTAATATTGGATCTTTGTCAAGGACAATGAAGTCAGCAGGGTAGATGAAGTTTTCAACCTTTACCAGAACGTCCTTTAAAATCCCCTTTGGAACCCTAATGCTACGATCTGTAAGTTGAAGTGTGATAGATGTGGGTTGGATTTCTTCTAGGCCTAACTGGAAGTACACATCATATGGGATGAGATTGAAACTAGCACCTAGGTCACACAAGGCCTTGACAACTTTGATTTCTCCTAGTTAAACATTTATGTAAGGGAAACCTGGGTATTTCAACTTAAGAGGAATGGTCCCTTGAATGGTGGTACTCACATTAGTAGCCAAAAGGACTTGGTTTTTATGTGAAAATTTTCTTTTAAAAGTGCACAAGTCCTTAAGGTACTTTGAGTAGGCAAGTATAGTTTAGATGGCATCGAGAAGTGGAATGTTCAACTTGACTTGTGAAGAAGATTTCCCTCAATGTTTCACTCAATTCAGGCTTGGTTTTCCCCCTCATGTGTTGAGGAAATGGTGCAGGTTGTGGGGTTGTTTGTTGAAGAGTTGTTTATTTGACAATGTTATCAGTTTCCTCAGTTTGATCATTTGGTTCATTTGAATTTTCATCCATGTTTGAATCTTCAGGTGGGTTCTGAATTAGTTGTTTAGGTTTCTCAATTGATTTCCCACTTCTTAAAACAGTCACAACCTTTAGTTGTTCATGAGTTGTTTGAGTGCAACTTGACTCTCCCCTTGAAGTTGAGGATGGCACCGCCTGAGTAGGCATGGGTTCCCTTCCAGTTTTTATGGTTTGAAGTTCTTTTTTTAGGGAAGATACCTCCGAGTTCATCCTCTCCATTTGTTTGCACAGTTGTTCTATTAGGCTTTGTGGAACATTTTGGGTGGGTGCTTGAGTAGGTTAGTTTATCCCAGGGGGATATTTTGGAGGTGGGATGGTTTGTTGAAAATGGACTGGCGGCTATTGGTATTGGATAGGTTGGGTTTGGAACTGGTTATGTGTTTGGTAGTTCTGATGGGGGTAAGGATTTTGTCCCTGTGGTTGGCTAGGTTGTTGGTTATCTTTCCAGCAGAAGCCTGGGTGGTCGTTATACCTTGGGTTGAAGGTGTTTTGGTATTGAGGCTTTTGAAAGTTCATATCATTTACTTCCACTGTAGGTCCTCCTAAAAGAACATCCTTGATGGATGGAATAGTTGGGAATTTGTCTGTCTTATGGTCATGTTTGTCACAAATTGTGAAAACAAGGTCTACAGTTTGGATTTCATGGACTTTCCTAAGGTCTATCTCTTAAACCTTCCTAGAGAGTGTTGTGAGTTTATCCCTAAGGATTTCCTCTTCTCTAAGTGTATGAATTCCAGTATTTCTTTGTGTCTTTTCAGAATAAGGTGACATTCCCCATGTTTGGTTTTGTTCAGAAAGGCTTTCTAGAAACTCGTAAGCATCATTTGGGGCTTTGTTTTTAAATGTTCCATTACACATCATGTCAATGAATTGTTTGTTCCCCAGACCCAACCCTTCATAGAAAATTATCACTTGTTCAGGAATAGAAAAACGCTGGTGTGGAACCATGTTTATAATGTGTTTGAACCTTTCCCATGTTTCATAGAATGACTATCCCTCTTTTTCAAAAATGTTTTGGATACTCTTTTTAAGTGAAATTGTTTTGTGGTGGGGAAAGTATTTTTGGTAGAATTCTCTTTGTAGTTGGTCCCAAGAATTTATGGATGATGGTCTCAAACTGTTTAGCCAATTTTTAGCTCGATCCTTTAAAGAAAAAGTAAATAGCCTCATCTTAGCAGATTCTAGTTTATGTGGGGGACACATGGTTTCTACAATGTCATTGAACTCCTTAATGTGTAGGTATGACATCTCAGACTCCATTCCATGGAATGTGGGAAGGTGGTTTAGGACATGTGGTTTAAATATGTAGTTTGAATCTCCTAGGGAATTGTGTCTAATGCATGAAGGGGCATTGGTCCAGGAAGGTGTGAGGTAGTCATTCATGGTTTGATCAATTGCATTCCCCAAGTTTGGGGCTGCCTTATTTGGGTTTCCATTTTGGTTCCCACTCGGGATTATGAGTTGGTTTTCTTGAAGACCTTCAATTGAAATTGGCTCAATTTTGGACTCTAGAGTATTAGGAATATTATGATCTAATGGAGTGAGTTCCCTTGGTGTACTTGACTTTCCAACCCCAGGACTATCCACCCTAACTAGACGGTTTGATTGATCGCGTGTGTAGGCGGACATGCGCCAAAAGAAAAAAAAACGAGAAAGGGAAACGATAAGAGAATTTGGATGAGAAAAGAAGAAATGGGGGAGAATAGAATGAGTGTTTAGATGACTTAATTGGGTCCCCGGAAATGGCACCAAAATTTGATTCTCGCTCAAATTTACCCAAGAGAAGAAGGTAAGACAGTCCTTGTAGTTTAGCTTCGGTTGTCGAATCCTCAGAGACCTAAGAAGTAACCTATAGACACGTACATTCTATGGACTGTTTTTGGATATGAAGTGGCCAAATTGGGTTTATTTTATATGGGTTTAAAGGATAACTAACATATTTAAGTGAATTCAATTTGAAATAATGAGTTTATCCTAGGTTATCACTTGGGGTGGATTGGATGAATTACTTTTTAATGATTTCAATTTCTTCTAATTGAGATGGATTCATTTAAGAAGATCAAACTAAATCATAACTTACTGGTTTAATGTCTACACACCCTAATAGTAATCACCTATACAATTGAAGGATCAAAGTTTTGAGCACTCCAAGGTAGAGGTTCGTATTAGCACTTGAAATGTGTGACCTTAGATTCAATAAGGATGAAGATGTTTTAAAATCATCAAATAAAAATCTCATTTAAAAGAAGTGATTATCCATTAATGGAGTGATAAATAACATCCAATATATCCCCTTTCTAGTCCCTTGTATCAACCCATAAAAGAGTTAGCCCTCCATTGATGACATGTCTTCAACGAAAGTGGGAAGTAGACTTACAAGGGTGGAATTGAAGAAGTAAAAACAACAACAAAAAAAGATCACTCCTCTGTTGTGTGATAAATATCACAAAGTATGGTGTGAATAAATTCACACCATGAACCAACAGTATCAATGTGATAAGTAGAAGAACAGAATAAGAGTTAATGAAGAACTTTTATTAAGAAACTAAGGTGAATTAAACAACTTACATGAGGAAGAAATGCGATTACAAACACAAAGTGGAAACATAACACTACAATGAAACCAAGCACCCAATATTTCTAAATCCTCCAACACCACTTACTTAAATAGGCATTTTTGAGCCCTTGGATCGAGCCTCCAACAGTACAAAGCATCTCAATTATGTTTTGTAGGCCATAGGTGGTGGAAATCTTGTGGAATTTGGACTTTTCCACATTTGACCCGAGGTGGAAGCCAGCTTTCATCCACCGAACAAAAGCTGTTTTAAAACCATATAGATGGACGAATCAGAGTGGGATATGGAAGAATAAAATGGATCCTAGGATGTCTTCTAACCGCCTGTAAAATCTTAGCCCAAAAGGAGTCATGTTTTTCGAGATATGGTTTAATTGGTGGGCTATTTGTCTGGGCCGTAAAATCTGGCCCATAATTTTATCTCTAACATGGGCTGCCTAAATGGACACCATGGAGGCCGAATTAGCATTGGATCTTGAAGAATTATTTATTACTCTACATGTATTATAGAATCCCACGAAATTTGGGATTAATTGAGCCTTTATTTTGGGCCCCACAGTCTCATCAGTGGGCTGATGTCCAATCTACCATCTCCAGAATTACTTCCTTTCATTGGGAAATATCTCCATCATCCTCCATGAATTCTCCATTGATCCCTGAATGAAACATGTTCATATTGGAGTGTAGATAAATTTCCAAAAATATCAAATTAAAATATGTATAATCAGATGAATAATTTTTTACTTTAAATGATGTTAAAAAATTTACCACATAATAGTACATTTTAAGAAGGTATTACAATCATAATGTGAAATGATGTTCAAAGTGTAAAATGCACTAAAATGGTGTTTATGAATAATAAATAACATGAATATTATATATATTACCAATGAATATTAGCCTCATTTAGTGGCTAATCAAATACTTTCAACCGAGTCCATTGAATCCTTCATGCATATTTGAAACAACTAACTATGCCCCCAAAAGCTCCCAACACAACATAGCCATCCTCCTCAGCCCCATGGTCCTCTAAAGGATAGAAGGGAAGAAAGAAAGAGCAAGAAGATGAGCTGACACCAAATCCAATGTTAGTGTTGACACTTGGATTTCATGCCAACATTATTGGTACAACAGGTACTGCCCCACCAAATGGTATAATGGGAACCACCCCGCAAAATGGTAAAATGAACACTGCCACGCCAAACAACACCATCATAAGAAGACAGTTAGACATAAACCGTGTTGGATCAAGAACAGATCTTTAGCTACATTAATGTCATTCACTTGATGGACCCCTTATTTGATGAAGACAATGGCCATGAACCAAAATTCCACGCACCCAATTGGTGAGCCAGAGGAAGAGGCCATAGATTCTAGAGGTTTCTGAAAAGTCATGACTATGGCATGAGTCAAATTCCTATCCATTCCACAGGTCAGACAATTAACATCGTAGAAACACGCAGAAGGAACCTATGATAGACACCACAAGAACCAGAATGCTCCTTCACCCCATCGAAAGAAATACAAGCCCAATTATCATTGAATATCCATCAGGGAAAGAAAAAAATACCAAATTCCCCAAGGAATATAGGCAGACTAGTTCGGCCAAATGTGGAAAGGACTACAGCACCATCGACCACTGTTATAGAGGCTGAACCATCTACGTCCAAGGCTAAAACCCCTAAAGTGTCTGTAAAAGATAAACCCCAATCCATGAAGTGCCAACCCATAGAGTAGAAGTATGGTATTTTAAAAAATATGGCTTCATTACCAACAAAGATGTTAATCCCAGATGCATTGAGCATGTCCACAGATATTAGGGAGGCACTCATCAAAGCCTTAATAAGTCCCAAGGAGTTTGAGGATGATATAGCAGCAGCCAAAGTTTACTGGATGGACAATATTCCCAGATATTGTAACGCTATATTCTCCTTCACATATAGGGATGAAGACACCATCATTCAAGAGAACATAAAATACTTATATGTTTCTGATAAAATAAATGGAATTGATGTTTAGAGGATCTTCATCGACAATGGCTATAGAGTTAAGCTCCTCCTACTACGAACACTTCGTCGATTGGGATATGATGAAGACATCTTGACACCCTGCACTACAACTCTACTAGGATATGAAAAAAGTGAGCAGAAACTGTTGGGAAGAATCAAGAATAAAACTTGACTCAGGGATCTCATATCAGGTTCTGAGTTCCTGGTGGTGCGACAAAGTACGACCTTTAACATTTTGTTAGGGAGGCCTTGGCTACATCATCATGCTACAATTCCATTTTCATACCATCAGTGCATCAAATATTACAATAATGGGGAAAAAATACGTTTCATGCTGATAAATCCTCGTTTTAGTTCTATGAGTCGCATTACATTGGCATAGGGTTCTATGAATTGAAAGAAAAACATCTTTCGACCAGCGACATTGATTAGATCAATGCCCGGAATGGATTGGAGATGACTCCCACCGACCTCTACAGAAACTTGGTGAAGAGTATGTACTACCCATTAACCATGTTGAATGCACAAACGCATGTCCGGGTGTAGGCTCAGTTGTCTGCATGGTCTCTATTACAACCACTGGGTCCAAGGACCCGGAAGCGCAGGCTGACTCCTACGATTTCATTAAAATATTTATCAAAGATGCTCCTGGCCAATCCTCAGGACATCAAACAACCCTTGACTCACACACTAAGGAAAAACATGATTTCTATTCCAACATCGGACAGTTCGTCTCAAAAATCATTTCTCCATCAGAAGATAAATAAGAGGAAGATGATGAAGGAAAAAAGAATAAAAAGATGAATAAGACCTCAATGATGCCCCCTCATGAATTTTAAGAATGGGTCTCCATCACAATTGATGAACTTAGGGAGATAAATATGGGCACAAAAAATGACCCTTGGCCCACTTTGATCAGTGAGGCCGTTCTATCGAGGAGAAAGAGGCATACACATTGTTCCAAAAGAAGAATCGAGATGTGTTTGCCTAGAATTACACAGATATTCTAGGTCTCGATCCAGAGGTCTCCACCCATCATCTAGGCTTACCAGAAGATCACCAGAGCTATAAAAAGGCATCCAATAGGACCCACCTAATGTATGCTGCCAAAATAGAGGTAGAAGATGACAAGTTGATGAAATACAACTTCATAGAAGAGGTCCAATATCTGACCTGGCTGTAAAACATTGTCCCTTTTAAAAATAAGATTGGATTGATTAGAATCTGCATTGAATTCAGGGACCTTAATCAGCATTTCCCAAAACATGACTTTCCTGTCCCAATCATAGAATTGTTTATCAATGAGATTTCCTGATATAAAGACCTCTCTTTCATGGATGAATATTCTAGATACAATCAAATCTATAAGGATTAAGTAGATGAAGAAGATACTGCTTTTCGGGCCCCTCAAGGGGTGTTATATTTTAAAATTATGCCCTTCTTGGGAAAATTCTTTGAGTGTTATGTCAACGACCTGGTGGTTAAATCATCACAACACTCAAACCTCCTGGATGATCTTGAAAACTATCTTCAACAAATTGTGACAACATAGTTTAAAGATGAATACCCTAAAGTGGGCCTTTATAATTACCTCAGAAAAGTTCCTTTGCTTTTTCATGTGCCACTGTGGCATCGAAGTCAACCCAAGAAGACAAAATCCATTTTTCACATGTCCCCACCTCACAACCTCTCTAAGTTGAGAGGTCTAGAGGGGAACCTCACCTACATTTGGCACTTCATAGACACCCTAGTAGGTAAATGTTAACGTTTCACCAGGCTCATGACAAAAGTAGTTATGTATGAATGGGTAATGATTATCAAGAGTCATTCGATGATCTTGAATGATATCTCCTAAGAAAACCGGTTCTCATGCTTCCAGTTGAGGGGAGACCGCTCATTTTACATGTAACATCCCTGGAACATTCATTAGATGATTTCCTCACGCAGTAGAATGATGCCAGCAGCGATAACAACCTCTACTACCTCATCTAGGTAATGATAAATGCTAAAACTCAGTATTCAAAGATTGAAAAGAACTACCTAGCCCTAATCTTTGCAATTCAAAATCTTAGGCATTACATGCAGCACCATGAGGTCCACCTGGTCTCCTGATGTAATTTTCTCAAATATATCCTCAACCATCCCATGATGAATGGGGCCTATCACAATGGAAATTCATCCTAAAATAGTTTGACATACTATATGTTCCCCAAAAGGACATCAAAAGGACAAACATTAATAGACTTCCTGGCTGAGAACCCCTTAGAAGAAACAACACTATTGGATACCGATCCTCTAGATGAAGAAGTGTTTTCCATTCAGAAAAACCCCAAGAACTAGGAAATGTACTTCGATGGTGCTTCCTGAATCCTAATAATAAAAAGGATTGAGGATCCCAAACTCAATAATGCGGGGTTGGGAGTCATAATCGTATATCCTGAAAAATCCATCATTCCTTACTCATTCCTTCTTTTAAAAGGGTGCACAAAAAATGAAGCAGAATATCAGGCCCTCATTGCAAGCCTAGAATGGGAACCTCAGGTGAAATCCAAGCACTGAAAAATAAAGGCTGATTCATAGCTAGTCATCAAATAGGTCAATGGTTACTATTACATCAAGAAAGGCGTATTGGTCCCCTTGATGAACCATGTTCGAGCATTGAAGGAATAATTCCCATCAGTACCAACGTTTATCAATATCCCCGAGATACCAATTTCTCAAACCGACGCTTTGTAAAATGCAGCCACAACCATGGATGATATTGACCAGGATGAAATGGTCATTATTCTTGCTCACCACCAGATGGTCTTTCCATTCATCCAGAACAATATAGAGGAAATCGATAAAATAAGCAAGATTTTTGAACCTTATGGTCATACCACCGGTTGGATTATGCCAATTTAAAATTACCTTCAGAATGGGGAACTCCCACTAGATAGGGCTGAAAGGGAAAAAGTCCGAAGAAGGGAAATCAATATTATCCTATACAAAGGGGGTAAACTAAGAAAAGTCCCTCTATAAATGAGGTATTGGTGGATTCCTTATCAGGTTCATTTATGGAGAAGAAACTATTGACATCATGAAAGAGGTGCATGCCAGAGCTTGTAGAGCACACAAATCAGAAACTTAGATCTCTCACCAAATCCGAAGGCTTCGGTATTACTGGCCAACCATGATACAAGATTGTGCCATATTCACCAAGAAGTGCCATTCCTTCCAAGTTCATGATAATTTCATACACCACCCCCTGGTCTTACTTCATATAACTATGTACATCTGACTATTCGTTGTCTAGGGGATAGATGTTGTGGGACCATATCCTCTCGCCACAGCCAGATCATTCATGTTCATACTCACAGTGACTGACTTCTTTTCCAAATGGGCCGAATCCATACCCCTTAAAGATGTCCGGGTGAAAAAAATCATCAGATCTATAAAGGAAAACATCATCACCAGATTTGGTGTCCCTCATACAATCCTGATGAGAAATGGAACCAACTTTTGCTATGCTATATTGGACAAGTTATACAAGGATTCTGGAATTAAATCCAACTATTCATCCCATTACTATACAGAGGACAATGGGATGATAGAGGATTTTAACAAGAATCTATCAAACATACTCCAAAAGATGGTTGACATGGATAATAAATTATGGACACACAATCTATTTCATGATTTATGGTCTTATCGGACCACAACCCGGATGGCCACCCAGGCAACCTCGTTGTCACTAGTGTATGGGGAAAGAGTGGGTCTTCCTATCGAAATCCATGTTCCATCACTTCACATGTCCATTTATGATCAATTGTCTATGGACAAGAAATCCTAGAGACAGTTTGATGAATTGGAGTAGCTATTTGAAAAAAGGATGCACACTCTACACCATTTGGAGGTCTACGAAAACCGGATTGCATGAGGCTTCAACAAAAATGTTCGGCTTCAATCCATTCTTGAAGGAGAATTGGTGCTAGTTCCCAGAACCCAGATGATACTTCAGAAGAAGCCCCCAAATTGTGAACCAAAGTGGGAAGGACCATATGTTGTACATAGGGTATATTCTAATGGAGTATACGCCATGATATCGATGGATGGACAACTCATAATATCTCCCAAAAATGAGAAGTTCTTAAAGAAATACTTCATGTATTGAGTAAAAATGCCTTCAATACCTAGGTCTAAGCTATATGACCCTAAACAATGAGTTATAATACCCTCAATACCTAGGTCCCAGCTCTATGACCCTAAACTATGAGTTATAACAACCCCCTTAATTCCATGGTCCAAAATCTAAGACCTTAAACTATGAGTCATCATCCTCACCACATGACGTTAAACTTTACCATATTAGTCCATGAAACATGACATTAAAATAAAATTCCATGGTCCAAAATCCAAGACCTTAAACTATGATTCATCATCCATTCCATATGATGTTAAAATGTAAGGAACTCGTCCTTGAAAAATGACAATAAACTGTATAATCTCTTACAGAACTATATACAACTTGATTCCTTCCCTCATAGGTTATATAGTGACACCTTGATCCTCAATCCCGGCCCAACAGCCATAAAAAAATGCCTCCATCACGCCCCCCATTCACCCACATTTGTAAGGTAAACCCTTGAACACTCCATGTTTCAAACATCGAGTATGAATCCCATGAGCTTAGGATTAGTGGTAGAGATTCTCTTACAAAAGTCAACTATGGGGTAACATGATAGACCTGGACACTATGATAGATACAAAGAAAATTCCCCTACCCTTTGGACCAAAACAAATCAGTACATGGTACATATAAAACTATGTACGACTTGATTCTTACCCTCGTAGAATACATAGCGACACATCGATCCTCGATCTAGGCCCATCCCCACTAGGAAGGAAAAATAAAATACCCCCATCATATTCTCTACCTCCCCGCACTTGTGAAGGAGACTCTGTGAAAAATATTTGTTTCTCACATTATCTATAACTCAAATGAGCTTAGGATCAGTGGTGAGTATTCTCTTACAGAAATAAATCATAGGAGAATATGGTAGGCCCATCACCCGTATCATGTGAAACCAAAATTACCTCACATGTCCTCGCACATGGATTGAGCCAGATCAATATAGGTAACATTCAAAACTATGTGTGGCATGATTCATACCATCGTAGGATATCTAGTGACACCTATATCTTTTATCCCATCCCACCCATAATCATCATCATCATCATCATCATAAAAAAATACCCTCAAGTGTTCCTACACATCAGGAAAATGTTTGTAGGGAGAATACAGAACTACGTACGACTTGATTCTTAACCTCGCAGGATACGTAGTGTGATAAAACAAAATTTTATTGAATATTTAATTGATAATAAATGATATAATTTCCTCACAATATGCTAAATATGATCAATTATGAAATATTTGGGAGTATATCATTCATTTGAAAAATGATGAAAAATACAGTTTTACTCTTTTAAAATTCACTATAGTATTTAGAGAATAAAAATTTTTATGCAAATTATTTTGACTTAAAATTTTGTACCTGTGTTCATAATTGAATGTGATGAAAATTATATTCAGGAAATGAGAGCTGGATCGTGCATTTGAGGGGTGTAAATGGGCCATAAAGACAAAGCTAGACTAAACTATCCACATTGGACATCACTTCACCATATTGGCCGTATCTTCTTCATAGAATCTTGGATTGGGCCCATATTTTTAGGGTCTCTAGAAGACATAATTATAAACAAATCATCATACAATAAGAATGGCCAATTCACGCGTTTTAGGGGTCACATATGCGGTGAAACGTGGAATAAAATATTTGGCCGAGTTTTCATTTCACACTTAAAAAAGTTATGTTATCCTATCCCTCAGAAAATCTATTTAAAGGAGGTTTTCACTATTTGGTAAGGCTGGTAGAGTATTTGGTAAGGTTTTTCCTGAAGGTTGTATCTTGGGATCCCCTCACAACTCTTGGAAGAAGTAAGGATTTCTGCAAACATATCTTCCAAAAAGGGCTCTCCTCTCCCACCTCTTCTTTGTATTTATTTTCTTTCATGATTGTATCTTGATTTTTTCTTCAATTAATCTTCAGTGTTTTTCCTTTTTATTTATCTATTAATCTTCATAATTGTTTTGGAATCAATATTGATGAAGATATTGGGTTCTACCCTTTCAATCCTTTTCTCATGCAAAACGTCTCCACGATGACCACACCGCCCAAGGAAGAGTAGTTTTCTTAGTGATCGATCTATCTTCTACCCTCTTCATTTAATTATTTTGAATCATTGAGATACTATAATTAAGTTAATATGATCAATGAATTGTGTTTTTAAATTATAAGAAACTAATAAAGCAATTGATCAATTTTCACAAAAACACATGAGGTCGATGTTTTGTGTAAATTGTGAGAGCAGAATCTTAATCGGTAATACAAGACCACACAAGATAAATTTGAAGAGTTAAAATATAATATCTAAACATAATTCATCATCATTTCTAGAATGAATATATTTTCTAATAAACCACTGACCATAACCTAACCTTAGAACAACAATAAATGCAGGGTGTTGCGATTGTGTGTTCCGAAGCTAGCCTAGGGTTTAAGTATTTTTTTATCTTTGTGGTTAAGTTAAATCTCGTAGGGTTAGAGGGTTAAAAAATTTGGGGATAATAACTAAGTGGATGTTGATTGAAATGATAATTATTAATAAATAAATTAATAGGTAATGTTATATTGATTAGGCATTTTAAAATATTAAAAAAACATCTTTTTGTTGTGTCTTTTTAATCAATCTTCATTTAAAAATTAGAAACAAAAAAATGCAATATTATTCCATAAAACTTATTAATGTTTTATAGAGGATAAATAACCACCCATAATTTCAATTAGTGTTTTAATTCTATTTTATTTTATTTTTATAATACATTTAAGAAGTTGTTTTAATTTACTTCCTCCTTTGAGAAACGACCTTGGTCAGCCACTCTACTGCACCTAAGTACCCCAAAAACCACTAATCATTTGAAGGTGCCCACGCAATCTCCTTTAAAATTGGAACCATTTATACGGAGGCAAGTAATTATTTCAACGGTTTAAAAGTATTTATTTTATTTTACATTTTATTCTATTTCACTCTTCATTCTTCCTTCTTTACCCAATCTGAATTTTTTTCTTCTTCAATTTTTTTCTTCTTCTTCTTCTTGGAATATCAACTCAAACTTATCATTTTTATTATGGTCCACTTTCCTTATTTTTTATTTTTATTTTATTTATGAAACAATTTAATTTCAAGGATCGTTTAGTTCTTGACCCTGAGATTGAACATAGCCTTAGGGCTCGAATCAGACATTCTTAGTCTACAGGATGTTTCAACATTCAACTAGTTGGAGAATTACTCCAATATCATAACATTGAAATTGGAAACAATTCAAATTCAACCATAAAACAAGAACTAATGGCTGAAAATAAAGTAAATGAACTTAATAAAACCATTTGAGAATTGGATGCACCTGATATTAATTATCAACCAAATTGCATTACATATCCAAATCTCAAATCAAACTTTGAAATGAAATCTGGATTAAATCACCTACTTCAAAAATTTCATGGCCTCTATAGTGAGGATACCAATAAACACCTTAAAGAATTTAATGTGGTTTGACCAACCTTAAAACCAAGAATTTTTTTGAAGATCAAATCAAAGTTAGAGCATTCCCATTCTCACTCAATGGAGCTTCAAAAAACTGAATGTGTTATTTACAACCTGAAGATGTAACTTGTTGGAAAAATTTGAAACGTCTTTTATTAAAGAAATTTTTTCTAAATTCAAGGAACAAATCCATTCAAAAGGGGGTCTCAGGGAACAATAAAACCCAAGGGGAGTCAATGTATGAGTACTGGGAACGATTCAAGAATTTGTGTGCATGCTACCCACATCACCAAATCAATGAGAAACTCCTCATCCAATACTTCTATGAAGGACTCACACCTATGAAAAGTAGCATGGTGGATGCTGCAGCTAGAGGAGAATTGGTGGAAAAGACACCAGCAGTTGCACATGTGTTGATTGAAAAAATGGCCCAAAACTCCAAAAAATTTGGTGATCGGGGTACACCACATGTTAGGGGAGTACATCAGGTAAGTCCATCTTCTCTTGAAAGTCATTTGACTGATACCAAGTTGTAAGAATTGACAACTATAATGAGGAATATTTCATGGGAAAAAATACATCCCAACCCCCTCCTTTAAGGCCTTGTGGAATTTGCACTGAGACATGCCACCCAACTGGCTATTTCCCACAACTACAAGAGACAGAAGACTGTGTAGTAGTGTTTCCAGGGAGACCATATCAGCAGGAAAAACAACCATATCCGCCAAAAAAGCTTGATTAATTTGAACCAGAATATAACCAAGGGTGGAAATATAAATCAGACCTGAGGTATGGATCTAGACAACAACAAAGGCCCCCATTTCAATAAAACATCCACCAGCCTCCACCTTTCCAGTAGGGTTTCCAGCAACCCCAATGGAGATTTGAAACCCAAACATCAACAAGCCAACAACTAGGGAATACCCACATCCAAGGAAGATTATAACACATATGACCTTTTGAAACAAATTGTTCTTAATCAACAGAATGAGATGAAGAGTCAAGGTTCGGACCTAAGGGAGTTGAAGACTCAAATGAGCCAGATTGCCACCTCCCTCCATAAACTAGTAAGTAAGAATTCTGGTTGTCTATAATTCCAACCTACTCCAAATCCCAAGGGTAATTTCAGTTCCATCACATTTAGAAGTGGGAAGAAAACAAATGATACATCTTGCACCTATCGTTCCACTAGGATTCACCTCAACTCCGGAGAAGCCCCGTTCAAAACCAGCCGATGAGCAACCTAAAGAAGAAGATAAAGGTAAGAAAAATATTAATTATGTTCCTCCTAAACCACTTCCTTTCCCAAATAGTGTTTTTCAAACCAATAATATGTCTTAATAGGAAATGAAAAAGGATGGGTTAGACACATTAATGTGTGTGGAGATCAACATTCCTCTACTTGAAGCCATCAAGAAAATTACAAGGTATTGGTAATTATTAAAATAACTTTGTACCAATCAAAGAGGTCTTAAGGGAAATGAGAGGATAAATCTTGGAAGGAATGTGTCATAACTCATTACACCAACTCTAGCAATGCTGAAAAAGTGCAAGGATCCAAGGACATTCACCATCCCATGCACCATAGGAGAGTTACACTTTTTTTATGCTCTTTCTGGTTAGGAGCTTCCATAAATGTGATGCCTCACTCTGTATTCTATTGTTCAAATTTTGGTGAGATGAAGCTGATTAGAGTAGTGGTGTAGTTGGAAAATAGAGCTACAAAATATCCAGTGGAAGTCCTTGAGGATGCACTTGTTCGAGTAAGAGACATGATCTTTCCAGCAGATTTCTACATTCATAACATGGAATATGATCAGGTATGTTCTCATGATTTCATTATCTTAGGTAGACCATTCATTGAAACTACATAAACTATCATAAATGTCAATGAGAGTACACTTTACATGAATTTTAAGGATGATTTTGTGATATTTAATATTATGGATTCCATGAAGTACCCCTGAGAAGACCATTATGCATTTGTTATCTCCCATTTTAAACCACCAAATAAAAACCCCATGGAATTTGATTGTTATATGCTTAGGGAGATTATGAGTATTGGTTACAGTTTGATGTCTAAGTGTACTTACACACCTATTTATAATGCACAGGACTCTCTTAGATTTCATTTTGAAATGGAATCATATCATTTGAACTCATATTATGACATGGCTACTGAGTATGCTGATGGATTTGATTCTTTATTCTCTGATTGTGATGATTTCTATTCTGATACGGATGCTCTTTGTGCACATATTTCAGTTCCTTCAATGTCTCCATCCATACACCACCCCCTTCATTATAGCTGAATCCATTTCCATAAAATCTCAAATACTCATACTTGTTGAGTGGTGAGAGATTACCTGTTATAATTTCTAATAATCATCCTTTTGAACATGAAGAAACACTTTTGAATATTTTGAGGGATACCATTAAGGAAATCAGGTGGACCTTGGATGAAATATCAGGTATTAGCCCCTTCATTTTCATGCTTAATATTCTTTTGGAAGATGGGGCTAAACCGGTTAGGCAACCACAAAGGAGAGTCAATCCAACACTTTTGGAGGTTGTTAAAAAAGAGGTTGAAAAATTTCTCAATGCAGGTATAATCTATCCCATTTCAGATTCCCATTGGGTGAGTCCTATTCAGGTTGTGCCTAAGAGAAGTGGTGTTACTATTGTTAAAAATATGAACAATGAGTTAGTTCCAATGAGGGTGCATAAAATTGGCGTGTGTGTATTGATTATAGGACACTAAATCATTCAACTCGTAAAGACCATTTCCCCCTCCCATTTATTGGTTAGATGCTTGAGAGACTAGATGGGAAAACAAACTACTGTTTCTTGGATGGATTTTCTGGATATTTTCAAGTTTCTATTGCTCCAGAGGATCAATAGAAGAAAACATTCACTTGTCCATTCAGTATGTTTCCCTATAAAAGGATGCTATTTGTACATTTCAATGCCCCAGGTACCTTCCAAAGATGCATGGTGAGTATTTTTTCTGATTTTATTAAGACCTGCATGGAGGTATTTATGGATGGTTTCATAGTGTATGGGTCTTCATTTGATGAATTTATATCTAGTTTGGGAAAGGTTTTGAATCTTTGTATTAAGAATAATCTGGTATTGTACTTTGAAAAGTGTCATTTAATGGTAAAGCATGGCATTGTCTTAGGGCATGTAGTGTCAAAACATGGGATAGAGGTTGATAGATCTATGGTAGATATTATTTCATACCTACCATATCCTACATGTGTGCGTGATGTTAGATCTTTCCTAGGGCATGAAGGATTTTATCAGCGCTTCATCAAAGATTTTAGTAATATTGCTCTTCCTATGTCACGATTACTTCAAAAGGATTCTGATTTTGTGTTTAATGATTCTTGTAGGACGTCTTTTGATGAGCTAAAGAATTTTCTGTCCACTCCACTGACCATATATCCCCCACGGTGAGAGATTCCCTTTGAGCTTATTTGTGATGCCTCCAAACTTCACGGTTGGAGCTGTCTTATCACAGATGGTGGAGGGACATTCACATGTGATTGCCTATGGATTGAGGACACTGGATTCAGCCCAATTAAACTACACAACCACGTAAAAGGAGTTTCTTGCTGTTATATTCTGTTTAGATAAATTCCGTTCATATTTATTAGGCTCAAAAGTAGTTTTTTTCTATAACCATACATATATGAGGTACCTCTTGAAGAAGCCAAACGCAAAGACCAGGCTAATCCGATGGATGCTCCTTCTTGAGGAATTTGAAATTGAGATAAAGGAAAAAAAGGTTTTTGAAAAATTGGTGGCCGGCCACATGAGTAGGCTTACTCACACACTAGAGGATGACACCTTGGACCAGGTACCACTTCAGGACACTTTCCCCGATGAGCACCTTTATTCCATCTCAGGTATGCATCCTTGGTATGTAGATTTAGTTAATTACTTTGTTTCCTCTGAAATCCATACAAATATAAAGAATCATCATGTCCAAAAATTAAATATTGAGTCAAGATTTTATGTTTGGGATGATACATACTTTTGGTGTATGTGTAGTGACCATGTTATTTGGAGAAGTGTTCCTGATCAGGAGTTTGAGTCTATTTTACATTTTTGTCATACACTTTCTTGTGCTGGACACTTTGGACCCCGACGGATATCTAGGAATGTTTTAGACTCTGGATTATATTGGCCTAACTTATTCCATGATTCCCATGTGTTTTTTAAGTCATTCGCTCGTTACCATCACACTGGGAACATTTCTAGGAGACATGAGATGCCCCAACAACCCATACTATTCTCTGAGATTTTTTATGTACGGGGAATCAATTTTATGGTTCCATTTCCTTGTTAATTTGGGTTTTGTATATTTTGGTTGCTGTTTATTATGTGAGTAAATGGGTGGAGGATAAGGCCACCAAGACTGATGATTCTCATGTTGTAGTGGATATTTTCAAGGCATATATTTTTGTAGGTTTGGAGTAAAAAAGGCCATCATCAGTGACCAAGGGAGAAACCTCTTCAATTGGAAATTTTTTCCCTTATTCAGAAGTATTAGGTGACATAGAAAACATCAACACCATACCACCCCCAAACAAATGCCCAGGATGAGGTTTCAAATCACGAGATGAAACAGATTTTGGAGAAAACCATACAGCCAAATAGGAAGGATCAGAGAAAGTTCTTTGATGATTCTCTATGGGAATACATGACAACATAAAAAACTCCCATTGTTATGTCTCCAGTTCATATTGTTTTTGGGAAAGAGTGTCATCTCTCTGTGGAAGTTGAGAATCAGGATTATTGGGATATACAGAAATGCAACATGGATTTGGCCCAACTGAAATCCAAAGGAAGTTTCAAATTCAAGATCTTGAGGAGATTCGATTGTCTTCATATAAGAAATAAACTCTCTACAAGGAAAAATCAAAATCATCTCATGACAAAATGATCCAACAAAGGGAGTTTCATGTTGGGGGAGAAAGTCCTTCTCTATAGTTCACGACTGAATCTGATGCCTTGTATGTCGCATTCTAGATGGTTAGGTCCTTATGTTGTGACTAATGTTTTTCCTTATGGTTTAGTAGAGATCACACAAGAGGACACAAGAAGGATCATTACTGTCAACGGACAATAAATTGAGGGACTTCTAATTGATGTAGTGGATTTCATCACACTGCATGACCCCATCATCACTTGAGCACAATAGGCTGTTCCTAACCCTTTCACTTTTATATTAATTGTCCTATTTAAAATTCTGCATTTCACGTGCATATATCATATCATGGTTTCACATTGAGGACAATGTAATATTTTAAGTGTGTGGGAGGGAACCTTTTAGTTTAGTAATTTTAATTGTTTTCCTGTTTTTCAATGATTTTAGAAAACAAAAAAAATTGTGTGTTTTTCAAATTTTGGGTGTTCATTTTTCAATTTTTGTCTGTTTTTGAAAATATTGAGCTGAAATGATTCTCATAACTATTTTTAAAACCATGTTAATAAGTGAAACAATTTATACCTTGGCATTGAGCTTCAATGAATGCTGAAAATGACTTTGTTTCAAGTTCAAATATTTAGTAATTTCATGAAAAGTACACTGAATTTTGAATCCCATGACACATCTCACTATCCTTATATTTGAAATCACTTTCATGTGAGGATTCTGAACCATTCCTTTCATATTCTGTACATTTACCTCACTTATTTAGAGAACAAAAACCATGCTTGATTTAACCATAATTTGATTTATTCCTGTCAAAACTTGAGGGTTTGAGGTACTTATGTTTAAATGATAGAGTCATTTGTTTGGTATTAAATCCCCTATTTCGACTAATCCTTTTTTTATAATGGCCTAACATGAAAATTCAATCCTTGTATCCCTTAGAATCCATGAACAACCTATTAGGTTAGCCACATTACAAGCTAATTTTCCCTATCCAACCAACTGTTAAAGTGAAATTGCATAATCTAGTTAAACATAAGTGTGGGGGAAGCTACCTTGTGTTGTTCTACGACATTATGTGATACATTAGGTGGAAAACTAAATTTTGGAGAGATGTGTTTGCTGTTGAAGAAAATAATTATACTGCAATTTATGCCTTTTCTGGAGATTTCATGATAAGTGAAGTTATTCCTTTTCTTGAGCTTCTAACAGAGGATGAATGTTATGCCTATTAGGAGCTTTCAAGAAAATCATGTTTGAGAAGATTGACATTTTTTGTGCTGAAATAATGAATGGTTTAAACTTTCCATTACTTTCCATGATTATGGAGCTGAATTTATTCTATGGGGATTGAGGAGGAGATCATATTTAAGTGAAAATTATACTAATGCAATTTTTCATAAAAAAGTGTCAATCCCCCCTCATTCAGCCTCAGATTTTTTTACATATTAATCCTTCCAAATGAAATCCACAGAACAAACCTGGAAATTATTCCTGATAAACATATGTACTTGACTCAAATCATGTGGTGATGTAGGAATTTATCAAGCCTATGGGGACCCTTGTATGAGGTTTCATGAGAAAGACATTGCTAAAAATTGACATTTGTGTGATAAGATAAAATTCAATTGAGGTCTGTGTTTTGTGCATGGTAGGATAAATGAATTGGAAATATATTTAATGATATAAATTGAGAACATTAAAGAATGGTTTTTATGAGGAATGATATCTTTTGTTTCTTGGTGTGGAATTGTTGGATCTCAAGGATATGTGTTTTAAAATTGGTTTTGATTTGATATTGATGTTTACTTGATATGAGGTTTTTCCCAGAAGTGCAAAAGGGTAAGTGTGGGGGAGTTAACAGAAAATAATTTTATTGAATATTTTATTAATAATAAATGATATAATTTCCTCAAATTATTCTAAATATGATCAATTATGAAATATTTGGGATTATATCATTCATTTTCAAATTTGATGAAAAATACAGTTTTACTCTTTTAAGACTCACTGTAGTATTTCAGACATATATATTTTAATGTGAAATATATTGAATTAAAATTTTTTAATTGTTATCTTGATTTTATTGGATGCAAATTCTATTTAGGACATGAGAGCTGGATCATGCATTTGTGGGGAGTAAATGGGCCATGAAGATAAACCCGTATTGAATTATCCAGATTGGACATCACTTCACCATTTGAGCCATATCTTCTTCATCTGGCCTTAGATTGGACCCATATATTGATGGAAGCTCGGGGACAACATTATGAACAAGTCATCCTTCTATAAGGCCATCCAATTCACGCTTTTTGAGGTCAAATATGTGGTGAAAATTGGAATAAAATATATGGCCATGTTTTCAATTCACACTTAAAAAAGTTATGTAACCCTAGCCCTCAAAAACACTATTTAAAGGGGGTTTTCACTCTTTGGGAAATCTGGAAGAGGCTTTGGGAAGGTGTGGAAGAATGGGTGTCTCTTGGGAGCCCCTCAAAACTCTTGGAACAGGTAAGTCTTTGTGAAAACATCTCTTCCAAAAAGGGATCTTCTCTCCCACCTCCTCTTTGTATTTTTTTTACTTCATGTTTGTATCATGAATTTTTTTTCAGTTAATCTTCTTTGTTCTTCCCATTTCTTATTATATTAATCTTCTTAATTGGGTTGGAATCAAGAGTGGAGACAAGATTTTGTTCTACCCTTTCAATCCTTTTCTCATGCAGAACGTCTCCACGATGACCACACCGCCCATGGAAGACTAGTTTTCTAAGTGACTGATCTATCTTCTACCCTGTTAATTTAATTATTTTGAATCATTAAGATACTATAATTCACTTAATATGATCCATGAATCATGTTTTTAAATTATAAGAAACTAAGAAAGAAATTGAACAATTAGCACAAAATCACATGAGGTCTATATATTGTGTAAATTGTGAGATCACGATCTTAATCGACAATACAAGACCACACAGGATAAATTTGTAGAGTTAAAATATAATCCCTAAACACAATTCATCCTCATTTACATAATGGATATGTGCACTAATTAACCACTGACCATAATCCCACCGTATAACAACAATAAAAGGAGGGTGCTGCGATTGCGTGTTCCGAAGCTAGCCTAGGGTTTAAGTAATTTCATCTTTTTCGTTAAGTTAAAATTTTTAGGGGTTGAGGGTTAACAAATTAGGGGATCATAATTAAGTAGATATAGATTTAAATTATAATTATTAATAAGTAAATGAATCGGTAGAGTTAGATCGATTATGCCTTTTAAAATATTTAAAAAAATATCTTTTTTTTTGCGTCTTTTTAGTCAAACATCATTTTAAAATTTAAAAAAAAGTAATATTCTTCCTGCAAACTTATTCAAGTTTTATAAATGATAAACAACCCCCATATACTTACAATTAGTTTTTTAATTATATTCTATTCTATTTTTAGAATACCTTTAATTAGTTGTTTTAATTTACTTCCTCCTTTTGAGAAACGACCTTGGTCAGCCACGCTGCTACACCTATGTACCCCAAAAACCACTAATCATTTGAGGGCGCCCACGATGAAACCTTTCAAAGTGACACCATAATTTGGAATTTCATCCCAGCCACCAGAAAAAAATTCCCTTTCCCCCATACTTAGGTAAGAATGGTACGAGGAGTTTATGAAATGTCCAATCACATGACAATAAACTGCAAAATTCTTCAAGAGTTATGTGTGGCCCAATCCTCGGTATTATGAGATTACGAAAATTCCTCTCAGTCAAGACATGACAAAAGATCTTGATTCCCCCTATACATATGGTTCAGACCTATGTGAAAGTTACAAGTAGTTCACGGTTGATCATGGTCTAGATATTTTCACATTCCATGGAACATCGTTCCCATTTCTCATACTCCACACCTCGTGAAAACATGGATCCCCCAAATCATGCAAGTCCATCTGAGATAGAAGGACAATTCCCTGCAGACACCTTTTCTTGACTATGCACATTATGCCATGGTGGCCTTGCATATCATTCCCAAAAAATGGCCATAAATCAAAGGAAAATTCATCCCTAGGAGAGTCTTATCCTATCTTAGTATCCCCAACAACTCCCAATCCCCATGTCATCCCTCCTAATTCTTGTTTCCCCTGGGACTATGGTTTACACCTTCTGTCATCAGTCACGTCTAAGGAATTCCCGAACAACCTGATTGCGATTAACCTAAGAAATATTAAGGATATTTATGAAAGTATAATCATCCTCACCACACGACGTTAAAATGCAAGTCCAAAATTGTCCTCACTGCATAACTCTACACTACATAGATGCACTTCCTCACCACATGATGTTAAACTGCAAGGCAAAAATCATCCTTGTGGTACGACGTTAAACCACATAAAAATGGTTTAAGCCCAAAAATTCCCTCTAATACTGAATTTTATATTCCTAATCAATGACACAAAATCCTCATAATCCTTTGTTTCTCACACTGAGCATAGCTCACGTGAGATTAGGTGTTTCTACAAGAGTTCCACTGTGGCGTTATTGAAAAATAGGCCAGGAATTTGGTCCTAGAAGCACGACCCTAAAAGGTGTGTCACGATTCCATCCCATGAGAGGAACCCCAGGTCCTGGCCATGTGATGTTAAATAACCACGTCTCCCAAAGATGGAACAAATTCCTCAGCCAGCGTATGAGTCAGATCTACATAAGGGACACTCAATTCCATGAGTAAATTGCATACCCAATGTCACCAATATGTCCAAATAAACTCCTTCCATATTCCAAAATATTTTATTTGAGTTATCTTGAATCCCCATAACCCTCCAAGGCCATCTGGGATGGAAGGCCAGTGTTCTGCGAACACCTTTTCATGACTATACACATTATGCCTTGGTGGCTCTGCATATGTTTCCCAAAAAAATGGTCGTTAGTCAAAGGAAAATTCATCCCCAAGAGATTCATATCCTATTTCAGTACACCCAATGACTTCCAAGCCTCGTCCCATCCCTCCTGATTCAAGGGCCTATATAGTCATGGTTTACACTTTCCTCCTAACACATATCTTGAGTATATTGGAATATATGAGCCCGATTCATCTTTGGTTTCATTTGAGGTTTCTAAAGATATGCCATCAGTATGCGTGAAGTTGATCCACATACAGAATAAGAGTTCCCCCACTCGTTTTTGGGTTCCCCGAAGAAGCTCAGTTAAAATGCTTATTTTTGATGCTTAGGTTCACCACTCATCGATGGTCACATACTATATTCAGAAATTCCCCAATATCCATAATTCTCACTGGCCATCAAAGACGGATGTCCAATGTACTACAGACACCTTTGATTGACTATGCACATCATTCCCCAGTGGCAATTCATATGTCGCCTACAAAAATGGTTGTCAATCAAAGGAGAATTCATCCAGAGGAGAGTCCTTTCAATCTTCAGAATACTCAAATGAAATTCATGTAATTGTCACACCCCCATATTTGGAAAACAATTGGATAAAGGCTTATGTACCTCCTTCTTTCCAAGTGCCCCTTACTTAGAAAAGACTCTTAACAAAAATGACCATTCACCATCTCTCCCTCACACAAGTAAGAAACGCGCGGGAACGGTTTCCCACTAAAAGCCTATATGAATGTTATTAATGTTTTAATACAACACTACTCAGGCCAGACACCCATTGTGGCTAACAAAATTGAAATAAATTCAAAATATTTAAAATCAGACCGGGCTATCGGAAATGAAATGCCAGTGTCTTGCAGACACCTTTAATTGACTATGCACATCATACCCCGGTGGATCTGTATACGTTTCCCACAAAAGTGGTTGTCCATCAAAGAAAAATTAATCACTAGGAGAGTCCTTTCCTAAATATATATTCCTAAAAGCATCTCCCAATCCTCATTCATGCCCAAAATCCACAAATCATGTGTCAAAAAAAATCCATAATCCATGTCTAAAGGATATTAGAACATTCTCGGCTGATTGTCCCAAAATGGCCCCATTACCCTGTTAAGTCTAGTCAAAGATGTTCAACCTAAAACACTAATAATAAGTTTGTGTGCCAGAATTATGAACTACCAATGAAAAAGACTCTATACTTTCCAGAGGAAAAATCTGCAAAGGGACGCTATGGAAAAAATTTGATTATTGGTTTGTTAAAAAAAGGGAAAACATTGAGCCATCAGAAAAGGCATAAAGCTTGTTAGGTCTAAAACTAGTAAAGGGCAGCCTATGACAAAACAAATTTATGCCTAAAAATCCCATAATAAATAGGGTTAGGCAAAAATTATGGTAATATATAAGTAAAGAGGGACAGAAAAGTTTTTGGCGTTTTCCATGAAACCCTATAAATAGTCAAACTACGCTCGCTGGGTCCCACAACCCAGGAAAAAATTAGAGCTCAAATTGATTATTTTAGTTTACTAACATCAAGTCATGATTTGAAATTGATTCTTTATTGAAATGATGCTTACACGATAACAATATTTATAGAGAGAGATATTTAAAATACAAATCAGTTCCATTGAGTTCAGCAAAAAATGGAGAAACATCCCCCATTTGGAGTCTCTACAACATATCAAGAAAATGTACAAAGAGTACATATAATGATTTGGGAAAAAATACAATAGGGATAGGTTTTCCATTTTCAAGAGGATGGTGAGTGACTTCCAGGGGCTGTTGAGAGTCTGCTCTAAAGAAGCACTTTCCTCCATTTCAGCCTTGACCATCAGACACACCCACTCTAGATCAACTTTAAGGTCCTACCCCTTCTTTTGGACAACTTCTTAGTTGGTGAATGAGGATACAAATTGTTCCCTCAACCTTTCTGAATGGGTTTCACACTTCCACAACTCTTCCTCTTGGGTCACCACCAAATCATGGGACTTCACATTCTTAGCCGTCATATGATCAAATTATTCTGAAATATCTCATATTGTCACCACCTAGTGATGGGAATAATTGAACTTGGCTAGCTTTTCCTCACAGGAGGCAAGGTCCTCTCGATAAAATATGATTTGGTAAATAAAGAGGTGTAAGTTATGATAGTAAAAGTTCCTGGAACTAAGATCAGTGAATAAATGATGAAAATTGTCACCCTCGTTAGCAAACTTAGTCAGGGGTGTCTCCACAACTAGAGAACATAATAGGTTCCATGCCTCTTTTCACACTGCCTAGAGCCTTGTCACAACACCAGTACATTGATCCTCCCCTACTACCACATGTGTCTAATTAGGAAGCATCACCGTAGGAGTGGGTAAGGACCAAAGGTAGGTCACTTGATACGGGAGACTCTCTTTTCCCTCAGATGGCCCAACCACTAGAGCCAGATACAGAATACTAATCATAGACTCTGGGATGATCGGTGATACTTGACTAGTGCCAGTCTCATTAAGGCCTTGGGAAATATCCACAGAAGGGGAGTAGTATAAATAAATTCCCACCAAAATGGGTTTTACTAATGAAACCCCTCCCAGATGCTTTTTACAACGGACCAAATTCCTTTTTACCACAAGGGCAGAAGAAGGAGGTGTATCCATCTTGGTTTCTGTAGGGACAGAAGTAGAAGAAGTATCTATTACCCTTTTGTGGTATATGGAATGGGTAGTGTTGTCTTTGGGGAAAGGACGTGGTGAGGAATGGTCAAGGGTTTCTTCACCTACCGAACAGGTTCTTTGAGCATCCTGTTGGGGTAATAATCTGCCCATAGGCGGGTATACTCTAGTGATAGAAATGTGGGATCTGTGGTGCTAGGAAGGATAATCTCCCTAATATCACCTTCATGCATCATGAAAATACATAATTGGCGAGGAACCATGGGATGATATTCTCCCCTTAACTGGAAAATCGGTTGTAGAGAAGTCTCTTGAAGACATCCAAATTTCTTAGCAAAACGATAGGAGAAGTATGGCTCAAAAATTACCACTCGGTCTACACAAGCAGTGATCATCACATCTTGAAGGTTGATGAGGTATGATAATTCCTCTAAGGAACCTACTATATCACCTCTCAATAATCGATGAGGGGTAGGATGCAGTGAGAATGTGAATTGAGAAACATCATTCAACAGCCCAACCACATCAGTAACAGTTAGATTCCAAGGAAGAATAATCGAACTGTTGAGAAGAGTGGGATAAAAGTCAGAATGGGGAACCTGTGCTATGTTCCAGTATTCATAAGAGGGGAAGTGTTCTGTCATCCACCCTTACATGAATTGCAAATGTTTTCTGAGGTGATGCGGAGGCCAACTATCCTGTATCTGTCCCAATAATTCATAAAGTTGGGAAAGGGTAGGAAGTGCCAAATTAATAGGTCAACCCTCTTATAGCATGGCCACCATCATCAAAGTGAAATCCTAAACCCCAGTATATAAGTCATGAGACAAGATGATCCGCCATATTAAAAACATGTAAAATAAAACTTCCAGTATAATCATGGGTGAAATGTCTAACCGAATATCATATCCCCATGTGGTATATCACCCTGCTTCAAGGGTATCACAATATGACCCTAGGGTTTGGAGGGACTGACATGTGGGATGAGTTCAACTATAGTGACCACTCAACTTGGTTCCATTTTTCTGCAGGAATAACCTAATCCATACTTTAAATGGGACGAGGGAACGAGCCTTGAGAGTATGATATAGTGATATCACTACCATGACCAGTAAGTTCCTTTTCAAATGAGACACGTGATCAGTGTCATTCCATGTGGCGGTTTTCGGGAGGAAATTATCATTCATTTATCGAAGGATGGGGAGCCCCCCAAGCAGGTAAATATCCCATATAATGATTCCCACCTCCCCATGCAGTAGGTCGAAGGTGTTGGTGCTTGAACACCAATGGATTATCAATTCTGGAAGGATTTCTACTGGAGAAAAGATTACAAATTGGGAAACCCAGGCTTCTTGGTATAAACCCATCACCTCCAATAGGTCGGGTGACTCCAAACAGTTCTAATGCAACTAGAATGCCCAGGACCACTCATCAAAGAAACAACCTCTAGCCTACAAATCCAACTTCGTGTTCCACCCACCACTAGGATTTTCTCATGATATACTGATAATGGGTGGATATTTACAAGAATCGAGTCTCGGGACACCGTCGTAGCAGTCACGACTTCCCCAAGTCCATGTCGAGCCTTGTAGTTTTAAGATGTTATCCTAAATCATAGTGGTGATGAATTATTCTAATGGGGAAATGTTTGCACGGTCATGACCTTGCGGTGCCTCCAAAATCATGAAAGGGATTTTGGGGTCAGGCCACAACAGAGGCACATTGGCAGGAAGACCAATGCTGTAGAGTGACAACTATACAGAAAATGGATAAGCTTTGAGATCTAGTGTCAAGAAGACCATCAAGAAGCTATCATGGGGAATGACGTGGGATCGAAGATGATCATCTCTATTCCTCTATATGGTTTCCCTTGTCTTCGTCGATTTAGCAGCAGTATTGAATCATCCATTGTACCATGCACAGGAAGATCCAGAAGCTGATGAGAAGAAAGTCTGATAAAAAACTATTGGATAAAGGCTATGGAAGCGTGGTTAAATAACTAAAAATATGTCCACATGAGGCTCCACATATGGATTCTGAAAATGGTACATGGTAGCCACATATCGCGTACTGCATGATACGTAGAAGTAAGACTACTTATATATACATTATGCGGTCGAATTCTACCACATACAACCATCGTACATGATCCATCCTCAATGCGTTGGCCTGCATATCAATGAACGGTGAATATAAATGTTTTCAAAAATAGGATCCCACAAACCTAGTCCTTGATTAAAGTTTGTATTTCATAATGGTGGATTAAAGTTTAAGTTTGGATTTTTAATATTCTTAAAAGTTCCGTTTTCTGATCCATGTATGGTATGTGGACCAGCCAACCACGTAGCATTCTCGCATGTGGAATCTGGATTTTAAGTCTTAAAGTTCCACAAAACTGTTTGGAAAATCCAATATATGGTACACAGATAGAGAAAGAGTGAGAAAATTGGTTCGTAGAACATACAAAGTAGTTCACAAATGAGATTTTCGCAAGGATCATTGAACGTGAGAGCAAGGGAAGCTGGGGAAATTGAGAGTACTTTTTTCTGCAAGAAATTGTAAAAGAAAAATGACATGGGTCCCTATATATAGGTTTGGTCCCCTCCTACCAAGCCCATCTGTTCTACCACAAACCATTTCAGTTCAAGACTGCTTCTACATCAGAATAGTCCCCTTTTCGTTCTGAACAGACACCATTTTTATTGTGGGCATTTGTAGGGTCCTACAAATTCTTCCAAGGGAATAAAATACCCCTATGAATTCTTTTGATAAGGATAAAAGTACTTCTTAATGTCTACCAAGATAAATGGACACAAATTGAGTTTCAATTTTTTGAAGGTACATGAAGGTATTCAAGTTTCCAAGGATTTTTAAGTGGCCCACATACCATCACCAGGAAAGGCACATAGATCAGAAAGACCGTGAACTGATGGCCCACGAGGTGATGGCCAGTGAGCAAGGAAGACTGTGAACTGAGTAGCCGATAGATTCATAAGCGTGAGGACTGTCTGTGTATCATGCCGCGAACTTATTAGTTCGTGAACGAAGCAAATCAGTAGGGTTCCATGAACCATTATTGCAAACCGAAGCCTCTACAAACCCAGGTTGGCTGAGTCATCCATGGTCCATGATATTGCTTTAATGGGCCAATGAAAATTGTTCGACAAGCCCAATAGATATGATTTCTCCGATGCTCTATAAAAGGAGCACAATATAAGTAAGGAACACAGAAAGACAAAGGGAGATAGACAGAGAGAAGGATGAATGATGAAAGCTTGAGGGAGACTTAGAGGTTTCACTCCAGCTTTCGTCTTGGTTAATCAGCAAAGAATGAATTGTGAACCACTCCCTCTGTAGTTATATCCATCCCCAAACCATAAAATGGTGGAATTGAATAATAATAATGGAACAACGAACCTAACTGGTGAACTATGAACCAAAGTCTTCTTATTGATTAACTCCCTTGAACAATGAACCCCTAGACCCCCCATCAGTATGGTGCTCCACATAGTGTACCACTACATGGACTGAACTCGGCACCACGTACTACATCAGTACGCAGATGGAACCTAAAGCGACATGATGGGATGAATACCATTATGGTACACGATTGCCTATAACCATGCCCACGTTCCACAACAGTACATGAATGATCCCTCTGCCCACATACCACTATGGTATGCGGAGCCTCCCCCATCCCACATAAACGGTTAGTACACAGAATGGGGTGTTTTCAAGTATTGTTCATTCCAGTTCCAACCTCACCCCTCCACTACTGTGCAATCCACCATGATCCCTCCACTAACAAGTTTTCCGGAATTATGAAAAGGCCTCCTCTAAAGCCATAAAACCTATATGATCAAACCATCAGGTGCATAAACATGCCCCAATGGGTATAAATACCCACATTAAGAGGAGTCACAAAGTCCCTCCCCACAATAGTGTGGGCTTCGGGAATGCATGTGAAGCTACATTCCCATGATAAACCAGACCCGAACTTTGGGACACTGATTTGAACCTCCCCATTCTCGAGACTAAGGGTGATCACTCTCTATTCCATTCAATAAGGAATAGTGATCAATCGAAGGGGTTATGCTTGCTTCCCCCTTTTGATGATGAATAAAATCTTCCCTTTCCTAGAATGTGCTCTGAGACCCTTCCACAGAGGTAAGTCCCCAATCTTATAGGGCAGGGCCGCATGAAATTTAATTTCATTCCACATTGAAGGGTTAATTGCACCGCGCCCTCATCCATAGTCACCCTGGCCACTTCCACCATGGTCTCTCCCTCCCCCACCATTAGGGGAGGAGGAATGTTCATTGTTGAATCTTATACATCCTCTTGTTTTTCACACCGATAATGCCTCTCATGAGCTTAGAGTTTTATATGTTTTACAACATCCACATGATTCTGAACAAAGAAAACTATGATTACTGGTATAAAAAGGATATGTAGGATGCCTACAAAAATACGCGAGCTCATTAGGGTGCCCATCCAAAAAGGGTTCACCCAATCATGGTCCCTCAAATGGGCAGCTTCCACACGTTAGCCCCACACAATCTGAACTATGAGAACTCTAATTCCTAACCAAATAAGGATACGTAGGACACCTACTAGATGGCCTGAGCACAAAAGGGTTTCTATCCAATGGGGTCCACCCAATCATGTCCTTCAAATGGGAAGCTTCCACGTGTAATCCCTAGTACCACCTGAACTATGTGGGTTCTTATTCTTCTCCTGAGGATATGTAGGAAGCCCTCCTTGAGGGAGAGATCCCAACATCATGTCATCTCCCATCCCCCTTGGACAATGATAAACTCCAGAGTGCCTTATAATATGGCTAAGTTAGAATTACCTCCGTAGCATCAAATATATGCATGCTTAAGATGATCTTGCAAACTAAGGGTATCCAATAGAAACACTCTTCAGGAATGAAACAAGGATTCATGAACATATAACACGACTTAAATCTATAATATATCTCTAGAACAAGGAAAAATTCTCCCCCAAAAGGGAGCGATGAGCCTAATCTCCCATCCTCTCGACCAATGGAGTCCTTATGTGTCCTTCTTTGAATCATCGGTCAACAAGCACTTGCCTTTGGAAATAAGACCCATGAATCATGGATACCAGGGCTATTAGGAATTCTTGGATCCACGAATAAACAAGTTGGAGACGATTTGAGGATGTTATAACTGAGAAGGACAGATTTCACAATTTCTTGACCCCCCCATGCAGTATACTGCTGAGAACAATAGTTCATGTAGGGTTAATTCAACATTATTTAAAGGATAATGACACGGAACGAGTCAAAATAAAAGGAATGTTGAATTCAACAAGATCCAATATCTATAAAAAAGAGATGGGTGATTATTCTCATCATTCCACTTCCACACCTTGTAAACACACCACCTCAGAGGTAGAACAACTATACTTCCATAAGAATATTGATTCACTTGCTGAACAATTTCAGCATGCAATTACTTAGGAAGGAACTATTATAATACCTATATTTTTTCATTAATAACTTTTCAAAAGTTACCAATTTTTCATAGTAATTTTTCTTAATCTACCAGTCTTAAGATTTACTCATATTAATACTCTAATTATCAATTACTAATAACTATTTTTAGATTGATGGTGATGATAATATTTTCTATAAAAAATATTTTATCATATGAGTATCATGTTTTATTAAACATATAATAAAGAATTTTATTAAATGGGTACCAAATAAAATGATGAATCCTTTTAATGAAATTCATGATGCCCATTAGTGGATAAAGATCCATATTTCACTAAGAAAATTACCCTTATTTAGAATAAAACTCACTGCTTAGTTATTTAGGTAGGGCATCATCCCAATCATATTATATACTACTCTTGGATAGTCGAGTAAAAAACTCTTTTTCCAAAACATCATATAGATAAACCCAACTCTATTCTTTTGGTATACCAACCCTTGGGCTTTCCCATCTTGTGTAACCCAATAAAATATAAAAAATTATGTAATCACAATACAATCTAGTAGAACCGTGATTTCTTATAAAAATTACCTAAGGATAATCTAGTATCACTCATTATATTCTTTACTTACACAATATAATTCATAGGCACCCCACATTGGTTGGAATCAACGAAATTGGATTATTAATGTCATGATAAGTTCTTCTTTGGAAGGAATCTTATACATAGTATTTAGGGGATTTAATCTTACCATATTATCTCATGTGATTCCCTTTATGTATGAATTATTCTAGTGATTTTAGTTTAGAATCTTATTCTCTCTACCAAATCAATATGCTCAAACCATATTGATGTGCAAATCTTTACAAAACTTACTAGTTTTTTTACTCACCTAAAATTAGAAGTCAAGTATATTCATAAATATTTGAATGCATCATATGCATAAGCTACATGAATAGTTTAGGTTAAGTAATAGAGTTATATGATATTGAAAATCTTCATATGAGTAAGCTAATAAAAAAAATAGTCAACCTAATTCACTAGCTTAGAAAAGGGATAAGCCTCTATGTAGGTAAGTAGTCTGACCTCGAGTCCCTCTTCACAAGGAACCTTTATTCAATAGATAATTCAATTAAAAAAACTCTAAAACCAAATATGCATAAACTATATTCAATAAATAAACATAAGTTTAGAATGTCAATAACAAATCGAGGCCAATATAGATGAAAAACTAAATTAATTGTAGATTCATTCCTAGAATGAAAATGTAAGGCTCTATTCTATAAGTATTTAAAATTTTAAACTAAATCATACACAACCTTCACATTTCAGAATTTTTTTTAAACATTAATATAATAGGGAATAATCCTTAAATAATTGAAAAATTAAAATATTTAAACATGAGATTACCATTTATGAGAAATTTATAAATAAAATCTAATTATAAACATTTTATAATTTTAGATATTTCATTATGTACATTTGATAATTTTTTATATAAATAATTTATTTTAATTCCAATATGAACACTTTAAAATTTATCTTTATATATAATTTCCCTTTTAAATATTTAATATTATATAAACTATAAACTATTTATAATCCATTTTATATTATGTAAACATTTTATATAATCTAATTATCATATAACTAATCATTATTTAAACCCTAATCATATGACTCTTCCAAACACTTTTTGATGCAGCTTAAATAATATAAAAATAAACCCCCTTTAATTTGAACAATCCAAATTAATTAATTATGAAAAATTCATAATTTAAATATAAAATTTTATTTTTTGGCGTTATTTCATAATTTGTAACCCATTATAAATTATTTATTATGATTTATATATAAACTTTTTTATTTATTGATCACAACTCCTAAAATATAATTTATTTTAAAGTTATTTCAAATATCAAAATTTAATATTTCAGAAAAATTAAACTTGCATAAAAATAATTTTAGTATATATCAACCATTTATGATTAGTTAATTAAATTAAAAAAATAATTCTAAATTAAATATTCATAAAATACCTTTCATAATTATTTATAAACATTTTATAAACCATTAATATCATTTAATAATTTAAAATTATTTTTTAAAAAATTATGTTTACCCTTATAAAGAATTCATATTATACGTAAGGGTATACTATCTTTTACCTTAATTAGATAATGTAAATAAGGGTAAAAAGTATCGGAACCTTATGAATAACATATTGTGTAAAGGTATACCTGATCTTACCTATATTTGAAACATTTTCCACAAAGGTATTTCATAGTTTACATTCATGCAAACTCTACATAGAAGGTTAAGACCAAATGAACCTTACTATGACAACTATTTATACTTGTAAGTTTATATTATCCTTATGTATGATTCTTCTACATATAGGTGATATATGATGGCCCTTATATAGAACACTTCATAAAAAGGGTAAATAATTTTTACATATTTTCAAAAAACCAAAAAACGCAGCAAAGTTTTTGCGATTTTTTTTTTCAATGGATGATTTCATAAAACTAAATCATGTGTAACCTTTAATAACACTGATGTTTTTTAAATGAGTGTAATGAAAATTATTTTATGAAGTGTAAGTGATTAAAACCCTTTCACGAGGATATCTATTCAAGAAATATGAAACTTATAATAAAACTGAAATGAATAAATACTACTATAAATGATTGTATTGTTCATTGAAGATCATTTACAACAACTATAAAATAAATCACATGTTTTTGATAATTAACACAATGGAAAACTAAAGGACACCCCCTCTCTACATTGCATCAGTGGGTTGTGTAGAATCTTATGACATTCAGATGGTATCTATCCTTTCTCCACGATATGCTAGTGCCTCATGAGAATAAGATATAATGAAGAGATTTATAGGTTTCTTGGATTTTTATCCATACATAAAGAAATAAAACCCTAATATCATATAGTAGTGATTTATAAAACAACCAATGATGCTCTTTAGGTGTTGTTGCATTTATCTGTGCATTGTAACACATGAATAAATTCTATTTATAGAACATGTATGACATACATGAATAAAACTCTACTATTTCTTTGTATCCCATTTAATTATTTAATAAATGATAGAATTAAGTGAGATGAACTATTTTAATATCAATTTACTTAATATTTATCTATTTATATAATAAAATGAAGTAGAATTCATGATATTTAATTTATGAATTTATCTCTATATCTCATATATCTATCTCATGGATACATTCATCTTATATATATAGTTCTTGAGAATATACCTCCTTCAGATATATCATATTATATCCTCAAATACCAAGAAAAATAAATTTTCCAATCAATATTTTCCATGACATCAAACAACAATAATACATTAATAATAAAACTATATGTAATAATTTTACTCTAATAATAAAAAATTCATTTATATAATATATAATGGTATTATTTGTGAATATTTATATAAAAAAAATAACATGCAATGGGTTTTCTCATATTAATAAAACTGAAATTAAAAATAAATTAATGATTACATAGAATGAAAACATGTGATACTTTCTTAGAATTAAAACATGTGATACTTGAAGGTATTCTCACATAATCCGTACAAAATTAGGTGCCTTGAATTCTTATTATTTAGTTTCAAATTTTATTTCCAAGTCCTACATTATTTTTTTTGTTGAAAAATAGTAATTTTAATATCAATTAAAAATCATTTTTTATTAATTACATTCAGATCCTACAAATAAATGAACATTCCAATGAAGTATTACAATAATTAATTTAGTTACATATATCTAAAAACCAAAAAAGTAACTAGTTTTAATAAGATAAGATATCCTCAAAATATAAATAATAGTACTATTTATAAATCAAGCATATATTTTATTCACACATGTAATTTTTTCAAATAATTAAAAAAATACATGCACTAACATATAAAAAAGTAGATTATTAATCTCTATAATTAGAGGAATCTGATTCTCTTTCCACCAAGAGTGAGCTTCTTATTCCTATCTCCATATATGTTATTATGCTTCCAGTTATCTCATTCCCACTCTGTCTCTT
Source organism: Viscum album (assembly GCA_963277665.1). Taxonomy (NCBI): domain Eukaryota; kingdom Viridiplantae; phylum Streptophyta; class Magnoliopsida; order Santalales; family Viscaceae; genus Viscum; species Viscum album. Next base: position 723,829,210 of record OY728165.1, read on the forward strand.
AAGTTTAATCATCATTATCATCTTTTTCACCACAATCTATTTCGCCTCTTTTACATGTTCCTGGTCAGTAGTTGTCCTTATAACCTGATGAATTAGCCTCATCCATCATCTAAAAATTTCTCACTTTCCATTTGTTCATCATCTTCATCTCTCTTATCTTAGATTTATTGATGCCCATCATTAGAAACATAGAAATCACTGTGATCTAAAAATGAACAACTCACACTAATGGTGAATGTGAAAAAAATATAATCCAAATAATAAAATAGTGTTTGATGTCAAGAAGATAAAATTTGAATCATTCTAATACTACATTTCATCTCCAAAAAATCTATGAAGAACATAAATTGAGATGCACCTATAGATAGGTTGGAAAAACTAAGAAACCATCTACTACCTTTCACTATTATTCACTCCACCCACAAGACTTTTTCCCCAAACATTAATGTCTCATTCCTATGCTCATGTGCCTATAAGATGACTACTTATCCTTCTATGACATCAGAAGTGAGAGTGGATCACCTGATAAGCTACATTGGGTTTTTATATTATGATCCGGTGTAAACATCATGATACCTAAATTTTTCTATATTGGTGTGCTCATTAAGAAACAATTGATACATCTCTCCATCACTCTCCTGGAAAGATCAAAGGAATTCATGAATATGAATTTTTCTTCTTGTTTATTTAAAATATAGAAATATGTGGGACTATTTTTCCATTATAGTATAAATACATCCGAATATTTTTCCTTTATAGTAGAAATTTTTTCTTCTTATTTCATTAACATTTCCAACAGAGGAAAAGACTATATTTTATAATAGGGGAATTAGATAATCGTATAGGGAAAAAGTATCTCCCAAGAAATCATAAAACTAGCCTTATAAATAGATAATAAAATTATAGTTTCCTAATCCTGAATCATAACAATAATACAATGTTTAATAAATTACATTAACAAGTGATAATATTCTAAATAAAATTATAAAAAAACAATAACAAATCATTTAATCTGTATAGAGAACAATTTTTTACTTTATGAACCCATAAAAGTATATAAAAGACAATATAATATTTCATATAGTTGAATATAATATAAGGATATTCCACTAAATAATAAGTACATTGTTTTAATATAATTAGTTTTAATCATATTATAATAACATGTATAAAATAACTAATATTGTTTACCAATAACATTGAGCATGTATTAAAGGTTATTTGAAAATTTATCTGTAATGATAACAACTGACCTCCAGTTCTTCATATTAAACTATGTAACCAAAATTATCATATATTGAAAAACTAAAAATAGGGAGCAATATTATTAGACAAATAATTTCAATGGTCATAATGTATAAAAAATTTCATAAGATGGATGACCACTTTATCCCTTTGATCTAAAAGAACATTTGATGCCCATTGGTGGGATTTTTCCAAATCAACATTAAGAACATGTTCCAAGGTTCTAGAGGATGAAATTAATTCCTAAAAAGTAATCAATAAATAATGAGTTTAGAATAACCAAATTCATGGAAGGGTGATAGGTAAGGATTTTTGTTGTTAGAAAAATGGTCATGTGATATAATATTTAAATGAAAATAAAATGGGATTATGGGAGTAAATAGTTGAAATCTCTTGTATAGAATACTAAAAAAACCTAAAAGACAATACATTCATGACTAAGGTTTACTTTATGTTGAAAGAATATATAACTTTAATTTTTCATTAAAAGGTTAGATGATATGTTTCTTATCTCCATGAAACAATTTCTCATTATGTTTAACCAGATAGTATGAAACTTTTCAATATACTAGTAAGCTATAACTAAGAGTAATTTGAAGAAAAGATAAAAGTGGAGTATAGTTTTAAATCAGAAATTAATTTATAAAATTTTCATCATTTTAAATTTAATATCAAAATCAGTTTTATTACCCTTCCTGAAACTAAGATACAAAAATGACTAAATTTTACAAAACATAAAAATCAAATTTCATTGAAACATAGGTTAATAATTAATGATCTTATACTAGAACATATTATAGGTGCTTTTGTTCTTATGTCTTCTTTGGTATCATTTATTAAGAAAAACCCCAAAATTATTATAATTTCCTTTCACTTCCTTAACTATTCACAACCATTACTTACTATCTCCCTAGGATCCCATTAATTGATAAAGTTAATGAATTATAAATATAACAAAAGAATAAAACATAGAAAAAAGATAAGTTAAGACAGATGATGAGACTACCTAATCAACTATATATTTTGACACCACTAGATACATCCATTGAGGTTTCTTAAAAAGAATAGGTAATGGGATTTCTTCTATATTCCCTTTAGCCATTGGAATATTTAGATAAAATATGGGTGTAAATGATTTGATATCAAATATAAAAAATTACATTAAGAGATTCCAAAACATAAATCGATATCTGGGATTTTGAGTAAATTTCCCAATGGAATTGAAAAACCAATTTCACTAAATTCCCAATTTTTATGTTTTCAGTCTATAAGATGGAATATTGGATAAAAAAATTGAATTTTGGACATATGGACCGTTGAAGCCTCAACTACCATAACATGTTTTTCCATATGACTATTTTTATTGTGCGTTCACATTAGATTTAATTCATAGTTTAATTAAATAATTTAACTCTAATTTTTAATAGAATTATATGCATGAATGAATGTAATATGTAATATATATATATATTTAAAGTATGTTAGATAAGGAAGATATTATATATATAACATTGTAAAAAATATATTTTTTGTAATTTAAAAACAATATAAATTTTAATTTTAATAACTTTTCATAAAAAAGATCTACAACATTCAATTATAAATAGATCATAACATTATAATCTCTGAGAAGAAAAATTCATATGAATAATTTATTAGAATAATATTTTAATAAAAATTCTACATGAAAAATTTACAAGAACAATTTGTATGAACAATTTATAAGAACAATATTGAAAAAAATTACAAGAATAATTAAAATGAAAAAATTACAAGAATAATTAAAATAAAAAATTTACAATAGTATAGGTAATCAAAGACATATTAGTTTTTAAAAGGAAGAATTTATATAAAAAAAAATGTATAAGAAGAATTTAAATATTTATTTTAAAATATAAATTGTATTATTATTTTTATATATTTTTAATTGATATATGTGAATATTTCACATTATTTACCCACAAAATATCTATCTACACACATTTTAGTCATTGTTTTTCTTTATAATATTTTCATTTTTTGAATTAAAAAATAAAAACAAACCATTTGGAGGCATTTTTCAAGACCTGTACGAAAAAACAATGATAAATGAAGTTTTTTCTATAATGGTTTGAATAGGATATATGGGATTGACATACTATATAACTAATGGTAACTCGATATATTATAAAAAGGGAAACTATTAGAATGAATGCTTGTATATGATATAACTTGTGGATAATGATATAGTGATACATGTGTTTGATTAAGATCATGCAAGATCCCTTTGTAGCTTGAGTAACCTTGATGTTATTATAGAGGCCTCTCTTTTCATAAATTTATAAATCCATAGATTAATATATTTTTTTCAATGATAAAAAGGTACATGGGATCCTAATTTTTGGCTCACTGAATGGGGAATGTGTTTGGATTAGAGGGTTACTCAATAATTATTTTAGATTAAATTCAAAAACATTTTTATGGAAATTCAAAATGTGTTACAAATGAAGTAATACCCAATGAATTTTATGATATCATTAAAAATAGTTTTGAAATATATTTAGAGGACAATGAATATGGTTTCACACGTTATTATGTATGATACAATATAAGGTGAAATGAAATAAAATTTACAAGGCTTTAGTGTATGTGGGATATTGAAAAAGGTATTCTATAACGACCATATTATTATTATGTATTATAGATGTATGATAAATTATGATTGTGTATAACACAAAAAAATGGATATTTCATGAAACTTCCTTATCCAATCATATTTTATGATTGGGAGATATCATAAGGAGAACTAAAATTATAATCTTAAGGTAAGATATAAACTAATATCCTCTAATCCTGGTAGATGAACAGTAATAGTTATCATTTTAGATTCTTCCACATTAGATATAATTAATTTAATGTTTCATATTATGAAACAAACATGAGTTCATTATAATCATTCGAATGTTTCATAAAATGGATAAGTGACATTTACTGATGTGTTATAACAAATGGGTAAATGCAAGTTCCCCTAAGGATCATCCTTGAGGGATTTATAAAGGGAAATTCACTATGATACATGGATCATGCATGCTTTCCCAACTCTTATTATGACTTATCCTATACATATCTCTCTTCTCCTACCTCCTTTTATTCATAGGGAATTATTATTCTATGGAGGGTAGAAGATATTTCTTGTATGAAGAGTGATTTAACTCAATCCATGAATAGATCGAGAGGAGGAATTTATTTTGTCATCCATTACTATGATCTTCATCATTCATGAATAAATATTATTATTTTTATGATTTATGGTGTAATGTAAACATCACAATTTATTCATTTACAATAATCATGATTTCATTTTTCTAGAATTGTGTTTATAGATTTAGGTTTGTTTATTTCTTTTATTGTGTTTAACAATAGCTGTTATATCCTTTGAAACCCAAAAACGTGATTTCCATATGTTGTTCCACTCTCAGGTACTTATCCAATAATATTATTCTATCATGTATAGGTACAATTATGATGATATATTTCGGATTTACACTTTTTTATTTTTCATTATTGGTCAAATATATCATTCTTATTTCAAAATTAGGTTAAAAATTATTTTTCAAAAACATATCACCTTAATATAGACACAATAAACTAACATACAGTGAAAAAATTGATCTTCATAACCAAAAGTTCCTTTATTACTACTATTTGTGTCTCACTCTCATATTCAATCAATAAATTCATTACCTTTTGGTCATTGGTGGATGATGTGATTCTTTTATTTTATGTATTTAAGTAATCTTTAAATGACTCATGTAATCTTTTAAAAAAATTCCTATATCTTCTTTGAAATATCTCATATGAATCACCATAATCTAATCTTTATGTTTATTCATTTTTATTTTCTCTTAAAATATAGTTTCATATTCAACTCAAATATTTTTTTTATCATTCTATAAATTCCTCATTTTGAATATTTTAATTATATTAAATATATATAAAAATGTATTTCTATGTAATTTCCTTTGATTTTGATGTAAAAATATTTCTTATTCAATTTTTCAAATTGGAACATTACCAAAATAAGGGTTTATGTTGGTATTATGATATCCCTTTGTCTTAAAATATGATATGTAAAAGAATAGTATATAATTATTCATCTAAAGAAGAAAGATTCTAATGATCACTTGAGCTTCATCATATGATTGGTGTCATCTAACTATATGTTTTTATGTATTTTATTTTATATTTGTTTTCATTTACTTCCTCTAGTAATTTTAATGTTTCTACAAACTCTCTAGGAAAACCTTTTTTCATATCATTGTTCCTTCCTTAATTACATTTCATAAGGGGATTTGTTTTGATCTACCCTAGAAATGACATTGAACGACAACATGTTATCCTCCATTATCATAGTATATGAAAATATTTTCTTTGTTTATTCATGAAAATTCATTCAACACCTGATTTTTTTTCTTATAGAAATATGTGTTTTAGTTTCATTTATTTTGTTAATATTAACCGCATCAGGTAAAAACCTATGTTAACGAATCCCAAAAATTCATTTTTATATAACATCAAAAATCACTATACCAATGTTTGGAACATAAGACAATTATCTACCATATATTAGGTATAATATTTGTGTTATATTGGGTATAAATTTCATGCACAGGTCTTGGTATAACTTATGAGTAACATTGATTATAAATCACTTATGTTACATCCTATGAATCGAGTAACAATCCTTTGTCATTTAGAACTTCAACATTGTATCAATTATTACAATCATGCACCACATCAGATAGAATTTTTATATTGCGCTAGGTAAAAATCAATTATCATGTGTTAGGTAGAACATTTATTCACTTCATTGGGTATTTTTTTATGTTTCAATATTTAATATACTTACTCATGAAATTATATATCTAGAAAACATTGACTCTATTTTATAAATATGAAAATTACATGAATTTTTCTATTATATAAAAGTTATACTTACCAATATTTTCATAGAAAATATAACAGATATATCATATACATATGAAACTTAAGTGAATTATCATGCATTATACTCACTCGCATATTGTGTCTGGTAGATTATCTTCTGAATTACATGTAATATAATTCAATTTTACTCTGAAAATTATACTCTATGAAAATAATTATTAATAAAAAATTTTGGTTTCTTTTTTTATCTTTTTGGATTCTCAAGTTTCTTCATATCATTACTTCCAAAAAGCTCTAAATAATCACAAGAGTGGTAGTGATATTTGTCTTGATTCATACAACCAACCGCCCATGGAATGGAGACACCACATCCTTTAAAATCATTATATCTCTTCATTATAAAATCATCATATATGAAATAAACTTAAAGAGAATTAATTATTAATAAATACAATAAGAAATTATTTAATGGGGTTAATGGGGTGTGAAAATATTAATTATATCTTATGTTAGAATATATTATAGTGGTTAACAGAGGTTGTCTCAAAAGTGGAGTTCACAACAGTCATGTTTTTCACTAGATATGAGTAGAAAAGGGGATGTTTTTGGTTTTTATTAATTAGAAACTAAAGTGAAGTGATAAGAATGAGTTGAGAAAATATCTATTAATAAATTGATAAGGTTAGAGTTGGATTAAATTTTACACTTTCATAATAATATTAAAATTAATTTTACCTCTCTTATTATTGAATGAAGAATGAAAGACTCATTGATCAAGTTGCTAATCACCCTTGGTTTTAGGAAGAAATGAAAAAAAATCCTATATACATGAGATCATATAAAATATTATAGAACGACCATGGAAAATAATAATTAGAAATTGATGATCCTTAGTAATTTATAAACAACTCACTACTGCTAAAAATGTGCCAATGACATCTAGACACTAACTATCCATCACAATCTTCTCAATCAAGACAAGATTCAGTAGATGTAGGGAGTTTATAAAACAAGAACCAGATTTATAAAAATGAATAATATAAAAACACAAAATATAATTATATTATGGTAATTATTCGCCACTTTAAATAGAAATCATTCCACAAAATATAGAATTTTAAATTATAACACAAGACTCAAACATTACAAAAGGGTCCTCCTCTATTCCCTGATCACTCAACAATTACCCATCCATTTGATAGGTCAAAAAGAATATGGGGGACGTGGGAGATATTAGAAAAATAAAATAAATTAAATAATCAGTTTATCATTTTAATTCTCATGAATATCTTACCCTATCCGTATTTAAATATTAAAAAGGAATTAGTTACTCTAAATTATAGAGAAAGGGTGTGGTTGATTTCCATCTAGTTTTTGTTATTTGCAATTTTGATCATATTTGTATCAATAGAAGAATGATTCTAGAACGGTTGTATTATATAATTTTTATAATATATTTTTATTTCTTTTCCCAGAATTTTATTTTAATATGACATGTTTAGAAAAGAATTATTCAAATTACCTAAGATCACTTTCTAATCAAAACATAATCTTTATCTTCAACCAATATGATAAGTGAATCAATTGGATTAGTGAGATAATTTCTCCATACAATTTAATGTGGACATAAAACATTGATCCATAATTTAGTTTCGACTATAATCACCTCATTTTATGTCTTGCAGCCTCAGATATGCCTTATTTATTGAGGAGTGTTCTAATCTGTCAGACCGAAAATGCATTCCAAATTTCATTACTTATTTGGTAATATTAGGGTTCGAATCAACATTTGTTCCGGTGGAATAAAATGATTCTGATGAACTATATAATTATATTAAAATAAATTTTTAATTTATATCTATTTAACAAAAATTACTCATGAATTACCAATGTGATAAAAAAGTATAAAAAAACTAGAATTGAAATGTTTTAATAATAATGCCCAAAATTCACCACAAATCCAAAAATGATGCAATTAAGGTCAAATTAATAAGTTCTAGGGGGATTAAATAATTGAAATTAATATAAAAATTTCTGAAAATAATATCTCTATCACATAAAAAAAAATAGATTTCCTCATTGGTGGACTTTTATATTTCAAAAATCATCATCTTTTGTTCTAATGAGAAACAAATTTCATAAATCACTCCTAAATTTTGTAAAAATATTAGAAAACTCATAACACCCTAGTAATATAAAATCATAATATTTTCAAAGTATTTTGAGTTTAAATAATTAATAAATATGTTGCGAATGAAATCAAAAAATATTATTTTCTTTCAATTGTCATTGTTAACTACTAATGATGAAAAACAAGTCTCATTACAATTAAGTGTATCATAAAAATAATTATTATCCATTGAAAATAATTATAAAAAATAAATTATGATTTTACACTATTAATTTGACTCTAAAATTGAATTTATTTTATATCCTGGAGAGGTACTACAAACTACATGAGTTGGGAGAAAAGTTTTCTATAGATATAAAAAATATTTTTAGTTTTTCATATCATCATTGGATACCAAATGAGACTTTAATTATTTTACTAAATCTCATGATTATCTATATTTCAATAAACACAAGTCTTTATTATAAGAATATGTATTATGTTTTATCTCTAATTAAATATAGGATGATCTTGGTGGGATTTATTTTTCTTTTTTTAATACTATACAACATTTTAGTTGTCATAATAGTTAAAAAAATCATCCATATTACTTAAAATATATCGTAGTGTATTATCATCTACCAATAAAAGAATATTTTTTTTAAATTATTTTTTCATGAAACCAAATTATAGTAGTAACTTAATAATATAACAACCTGTAAGGATTTTTTACTCTAATTATGACCAATTCATTTGTATAATCTATAAGTTTTTTTGAATATTTATTGAAAAATTTATAATGGGTTTTATCATATGAATAAAATTCATATTAAAAATCAATATAATACTTAATTAAAATTAATGCATATGATACTTTAAGGTCATATAACTTAATACACACAAAATTTGGTTCTTTTTATTGTTATAAATTTTTTACAAAATTTTTCTTCTAAGTCCTCAATTGTTTTTTTTTTCTGAAAAATACTAATTATAATATCAATTAAAATTCATTTATTTTCAATTTCATTCAATAATTATAAATAAATAAACTTTATAAATAATTATTGGACCAATTTTTTTAGTAATTATGATCTTAAAAAAATAGTTTTAATAAAAAAATATATCATCAAACTATCAATAAGGATATTATATATAAACCAAGGAAATATTTTAACTGCATTTTATATTTTTATATGTAATTAAAAAACACATACATCAAACAATGAAAAATAGTTTTTTAAAATCTAAAAATAGAGGCACTAGACACCCTAGGAACAAAAGGTGAGCTTCTTATTTATAGATATATGAGGATTATATTCCACCTATCCATCCCATTTTCTAACGTTCTCTTGAGGTTCATCATCATTTACTTCTTCATCAATTTCTCCTCTTCCTCCTTTACTGGGTCTCAATTTCGAAATGTCCATATATCATGATTAATTATCCTCCCCCACCATATGATAATCTACCTCTTACTATTTGCTTTTTCATAATCTACATCTCCCTTATCCAACTTCCTCAATAATCATCATTGATAACCTATCAACCCTAATAAAACTAAAATTAAATAATCCTATTAAATATGAAAGTATAAAAAATATAAAAGATAAAAGGAAATAGTGTTCAAGATTAGGGAGAAAAAATAGGATCTTGATAATACCCCTTTCTAACACCCCTAAATCCATGGAAAACAAAATTTTTATTCACCGATATATAGGTTGGAAAACACAGGTATCAATCCTATCCCATGAACTCTTCATCCCTCCCCCAAAAGGGGTTAGAGACCAAACATCAGAGGTGGGTGCTTGTGCTCATGTTCATTTGTGAAGGAAGATCATCCTTTTATGAAATCATGAGGAAAATATGCACATGTGATGGGATATGTTTGTTTTAATTATCATGATTGGGTAGTATAATAGTGATTCTAGGATTCAACACTATTGATGTAATATTAATGAAACGACTGATAGATATTTATATTACATTCTTGGTAAGATGAAATTAATTAAAGAAGAAGAAATTACTAAAGTAGTGATACAAAATGAACCATACAATCTATAAATACTTGGGTCAACTTTTCCTTTATTATAGAACATATTTATTCTTTTTTCATCAAAATTTACAATAAATCAAAACATTACAATTTATTATATTGGAATTAATTAAGGATACAAGGTAAATAATAAAGGGGTAATAGAGAAACCATAACACTAAACTTACAAAATAATAGTGATATTATAATTTTATAAGCATGCATCATAAGAAAAATGAAATGTTTAAGGAACTATGTTAACATATGACAATATTATATATAAAAAAAATTAAAAAAACTAAAAAATTAGTTATTTTTTAAAGAAAATAGTGTTTATTTTATGAATACATATTATTATATAAAATACAATACAATAAGACTCATTATTGCATGTAATGAAAGGATATACCACACAATTCATAGTGCATGGTTGCAATATTATCCCTTTAAATAATATTCTAAGAACATGTTTAAAATAAATAATATTTTTCACAAAAATATTGAAAACTAATCAAAGGTTATTTTAAATTTTATTTATAAAGATAGACATCAAACTCTAATAATTCATATTCAACATAATATAAATCGTCATCCTTATTAGATTTATTTGGAGTAAATCATGTTATGGGTTTAATTGAGCATCTATATCACTCCCTCTGATATTTTATCACTAGATTCTTGGACTATGTAACTTTTTAGAGTTTGAACCATGAAATGTGCATCATTATATAATGAAAATGTAAAAGAGAAAATAATATTATTATACACACAAAATTATGTACTCGCAATATATAAAAAAGTTGACAAAAATAAATGACATTTATAGTCCTTCGATCTAAAAAATAATTTAAATCACCTTAGTGGGATGTTTCTAACTCTTCTTCTGAAACAAGTTCTGATTTTTAATTGAATGAAATGAATTAAAATAGATTAATACATATTAAATGAGTTTTGAATAACCAAATTCATGGTATGGTGATGGGTAAAGGGATTTTTTATGCTATACCAAATCTTAGGTGATATGATTTTTCTAAGAAAATGAACCAGGATTATGGGTGTGAAATAGATAGCCTCCCTTCTCTAGTATGTAAAAAACATGGAGGAAAACACATGCAGGATTATGCTTAACTATATTTTATAAATAAAACATAAACTGTCAATTTTTCTTATAAATATTAGAGAATCTATATCTTATCATAATGAAAAACTTTCTTATTAAGTTCATTTAGATATTATGACACCTATCAATAGAATAGATAGTGGTAATTTACAATTTTTAGGAAATTATTTATTAATAAATAAAAAGTGACTAAAATTTTAAATATGAAACTAAATTAGAACATTTACAAAAATTAAAATTGAATGTTGAAATCAATTTTTTTCATATTCCTAAATCTAAGTAACATGAATGATAAAATATTATCCAATATCAAAATAAAATTTCCAAGAAATTAATAAGAATAATTTATGGTCGGATACCAAAATATATTTTAGTTTTTTTATTATTATGTATTATTTTGTCTTATCAACTAATAACTAACCCATCTTTTTAATCATATACTCACACTTCCTCAATAACTACCATCCCTTATTAAATTCCTCTAAAGGATCCCATCGATGGATAACATGAATGAACGATAAAAACAACAAAAGAAGTGAAGCCTCAAAACATGAAAATCAAGATGGATCTTGAGAATACCTGATAAAATATAGATTCTAATTACATTTGAGAAACACATTGAAAATTTTCAAAGATTATAGGCCAATTCACTTATTACATGTCCCCTTCAATGATATAAATAACTAGAAAAGCTTCCACCACAAAGGATTCATAGTCAAAGCAAGAAAATTACATAATGAGATTCCAAAAACTAAATTTATCTATATTACTTAATATATATGGCCTAAATGAATTTGAAATCCCATGTCATAAAACTACCAATTTTTTACGTTCATATTTTATAGGATCGAATATTAGAGAATAAAAAGTTAATTGTGGACACATTGATTGATAAATCCTTAGTTAAAATATAATGTTTTCTCTTATAGTATTTTTTTGATGCATTCACACTAGATTAAATTAATAGTTTAAATAAATAATTTAACATTTAATTTAAAATTGAATTAATTAAATCAATTAATTTAAACTGTAATATATCACTTTTAAGTATATTGGTGAAGGAAACAATTGAAAAAAAAATTGTAAAAAAATATTTTTTTAGTAAGTTTGAAATAATATAAATTTCAAATCTAACAACATTTCAAAAAAAAAGATTTATAATATTCAATTGTAAATAAATAAAATGAGAATATATGAGGATAATAATAAAGATAAAAAATTTGTAGGAATAATTTATAGAAAAATAATAAATACAAATAATTTATAGGAACAATTTATAAGACAAATATCAAAATAAATAAATGAAAAATTTAAATGAACAATTTATAAAAATAGTTAATAAGAGAACTGTTAGTTTTAAAAAGGAATAACTTATATGAGTAATTCCAAAAAAATGTATAGTAAAAATTTATATATTTTTATAAAACATAAAGTCTATTTTTTATATACATTTAATCGAGGTACATTATTTCTTCATGTGATTTTTATAGATGTGAAAGTTAATTATTAGAAAGAAAAACATAAAGTGACTTTAATGGAGGGACCATTTCAGTTAATAAGAGAAATATTAAGGGTGAAAATACATGGGAGAAATTTTAATGGGGGAGGGAATACACCAACACTAACTAAAACATTAAAAAATCCTTTTAGAGAGTAAAATATTTACTCAAAAAAGAAGAATAGTATAAAGTAGCACTATAAACGAAGAACATGTAGCTGTATCATTTATATAGGAATAAAAATGAAATGTTTACATATTTCAATTAATTATTTTTTAAAACAATGACGTTTAAAATACTGGTCTATTTAATAAAATTCTATTTACAATTGGTTTTTATTTGAAAAAAATAAACCAACTTATCCACAAAAAAGAGATATAGATTGATAAATTTGACGAAAAAATAATAGGATTAGTTTGACCGCAGTAGTTAGAAACTACTTATAAGAGTTATCATTTATAATAAAATAATTTGTAAAAATAATTTTTGTATTATTTATCTCGAACAAGGAAATTTTACACAAATTTCAAATAATCCATATAACTGAGTGGTATAAAAATACATTCCCAATAAGAAATATAGAAAGGAATATATAGAGTCACTTGTCATAAGTGAGAAGTATTGAAAAGAATCGCTTTTTCATTAGTGAGAAATGTAATAATAAGTTATCAATAAGTGATGTTAAACCATGACTTTGTTTTTAAGAAACACTAATGATAATCTATAAATATCTGGGTAGTTAAACATCCATGACATAAATTTATAATAATGAGTAGAAAAATAATATAAGATAAGACACCATTAGTGGAATTACTAGGCACTCCAAGAGCGGAAAATCGGTATCTAAAAACCATTTTCTGAAAAAAATAACAATATTACAAAATACCCAATATGTTTCAGAGAGATTCATTATTCTAATTCAAAAAAATATATGGGTTAATTTCATTTCATGACAATACATATCAAAAGTATCTCAAATATTTAATCAACCTAATAATATTTAATGAAATTTGTTGTGACAATTCAATCAATAAAAGAGTAAATGGATAAGAAAATCTTCATGATGATAAAAGAATAAGCATTTGTATCTTGTTAATACATGATGAACATTTCTAGCCTACAAACTAAAAGATTAATCTTGGTATAAGTGGTTACCTAACATACAATATTTTTATATGAAATATAATTCAATGTGAATTCTATAAATAAGTTCAAGTTAATTTATAATTTGTAGATACATAATGAGAAAAGGTGTATAGGAAAATTAAAATTCTTAAAAACATTGAAATATCACAACCTAATAGATTAATATTTATGTTAGAATTATTGTTTTATAGAAACAATTTAATTATCTATAAGATTAAATGTTGAAATAATGTTAAAACAATGTATAGGAAGGTATATTAGGGTATATAGAAATAAGATAAGAAACATGAGGTAAAAAATGATGGGGATAATATAGGAAATCTAATAAAATTGATTTTTTAGTAGTCAAATGTAGTAAAAATAATAGAAATCAAAGAACACAGATAATAAAGAGAAAGAAAAGGAGATCAATTGAGAGAAATGTAGATAGAGAATTACTGTAGAAAATTAGAGATAAAATTGGAGTGGATAATAATAGTGATAGGTAATCACAAAAATATAAATAAATGGGGGAAAGGGATTGAAGTCATATATATATAATAAATAAGGGAAAAAATAAATGCATACCTTATGTGAGATTTTGGTACGATAAACTACAAGATTCTTGGCTCGTATTCTAGGTTTATGGAGGGATTAGTGTTTATCTAGTAGGCATGGATGAAGATACAAGAGTTATATATTTTGACACAAACCAAGTATATGTGCTGATGGTAGATCATAATTGAATAAGAAATGAGTGGTGCAAGAAAGTCTATAGAAATGGACCGGGGACGATGGATATTGGATGTATGGGAAAATTCAAGAGATAAGTTAAGATTTTTTTAATATTTGTCTTATACTTTATTTTATAACAACTAATAAACCTAACTAGTAATACCCCTCTGTATTTTCATGAGAGGTTTTATGTAACACCCACTTTTCACTATTGTTTTATATTTTAGATCAATTTGGGAAATTTTAATTTTTTGGGAGTTTTGGGATTGAAACATCACTTTTTCACAAACATTTCCTCTATCTCATTGTTATTATACATAACTTTGTGAGGATCCAACTTTTTGTTTGGGATGTATTTTTTTCAATGAGTATGTCAATATGTATTGAATAATAAGAACAACTTGGAAGTTCATTGGTGTTCCAAATCAGGTTCTCTGAAGAATGATTTTCATACATAGACGATCAGACATCATATTTTTAGATGAAGTGGTGATTAATGTATAATTGTTTTGGATTTATTTAATGGAATATGATTTCATGCATGAAACAATATTCATATAACTATGATAATTTATGAACTAATATTTATTTATTTAATAACATGTTTTTATGTGTGGAATATATTTTACAATATCATAAGAAGTGATGATAAATCATCTATTAATAATTTTATATGAATATTTCTTATGTTGAAGATTTTTTAAAGACTATGCACATATTTTTTTTCATAAATATGTTTTAAGTCCATGGAATAAGAGAAAATACATGTATATTTTTCATGGAGAATCACCTTTTTGGAAGAAGTCTTTTTTTTTCTGAGTTCAAAATATCATACATAGTATTTACAATGTATATGTGGGGGCATTATATTTTTTTGGGGAACACCATACCATCCAAGGAGGCCAGCTCAACTAAATATGGTATAGAATCTTAACCATGTGGGAGCTAGCTCGTTCAGGGGAAACAATTGTGACAATGGTGAGCACCAGGACATGAAAAGGTAGGCCAAGGGAAAGTATAAGTTCCCATGATAGTGCACATGAAGGTTTCATTTCACCTTTTGGGTGATGGTGGACCACAAAAGTGTGTAGTATGGACCATGAGGGCATTCATAAGTAGTGTTGTGGGTTACAAACCTAGTTTCTAGCATGAGATATTAGTCAGATGGATTGACTTATTATAAGGAGGCAGAAAAAGTTTTAGTTTGATGTGGGACTCACGAGCATGGTTCAATGTTCACCATATTTAAATATAGAGACATATTGTAAGTTGTCCAATGAATTTAATCTCATCTATTAATTCATGTCACAATGAAATCTACTACCACATGATAAAGGGTTTCTTAGATGTTCATATCCGGTATTCAATGTTGGCTCTAGTGACCAATGAATTTTACTTTGACAGGCTCCAATGATCAAACCAATAGATATAAGATACTGTCAACATACCAAATACATACATGGAATATTAATCTTGAATGAATTATATTATTTGAATGATATAATATGGAAATAGAATTAAAAAATTATACAGTGAGGTTTATATATATCCTAATACATGTGATAATCTCATATGCAAATGTTCATCCTCTCGTGGATGAAGAATCATGTTATGTGATGATTCCATGATTATTATCATCATCGAGACATAAGAAGAATACAATGTGAATATTTAAATACTAAACTATTTAGTAATATAATGACAAGTAATATTTTGTAGAGGTCATTGAATGAGTCTTGACATGATATAAAAATTGGATCACACACAACATTAAACATAGAATAGAGGTAGTGAACTTCTTATATAAGGAGAAAGGTACCAAGGCCAGGACTTTTCACTAAAATTATTGAGACCTATCTAGAAATAGTGACTCTATATTTTTTATTCACTTGACATAGTCATGAAAAAGTGTGTTATGAAAAATTTGTTGAGTTCATGAAGAATGATACCGCAATCCATTAGGCTTTGCGAAGAAGGAAGATGCCATGAATATCTTGTGTGAAGAACTTATATACACTTTTTCTTGTTCAACATAGAATTAAAGGGTTACAAGAAGATGATATATACTATCTATATATATAAATGAATAAAATATTTAATTCAGATTCTGTGAATCATCAATTTCTTTCATGAATTTTGTTCCACCGTTAGTTTGTATAAAGAAATAGTTTTGAGATACCAAGTGAATTTTTCACCTAAATAACACATGTACACAAAATTGTGAAGAGGATGAGAATCAGGGTTCATATACAAACATTCATGAATAGTTCATAAATTAGAAACAAGTGTAAACCCATTAAGTAAATCTACATGAATTGAGATACTCAAACAATGTTGAGAGTAAGCATGAAGAGGAATAAGGGAAGAAAATGAAGAACATCAAATGATATACATGTGATATTAATCATAATTGTGATTTTATAAGATTTAAAATATCTATTAAATATTATATTCTTTCCCAAGAGTTGATTGAGCATAAAATCTAAATTTTAAGATCATATATTGTTTTTCAAATTTCAAAATAAGAAGAAGAAATTGTGACCAATATAATTTTTTTATTGTTATTTTGGGCCAGAGAATCACGAGTTTACCTATCTAGGATATATTCATATATATGATAATGAAGAAGAAAAATATTTAGCCTATTGGATAGATTTTTATTTGAGATATAATTTTTTTCGACATTTGTGAGACAAACATTTTATTCTTGTAGAGAAGATGAAACTCAATAGATAGCTGCATGAAAAAAAATGAATTGGAATAATTAGAGTATAATGAGGAAGACCTGTACTATAATATTGATCAATTAAAGAGGAGAAGTCTAACATCCTATAATTTTTATAAAAATGAATATATTTACTTATACCTAGTTAGTTCTATGAGAATGAGTAAAGGTAATACCCTTGCTCATTCATTTTTTGATAATCAAAATGAAGTTGTGTACATGTGATTATAACAATTGTACATAAGAGAGTAGTCCTTAAAAGAGACAAAAATCATTAGAAAACCTTGTGTCCATTACGATCTACTATTTTATGTTAATCTTTACCAATTATAGGTGAAAGAAACAAGATATATATTTATTAAATACATATGATAGGTAAATAAAGAGGTAAAATTTTAAAAGTAATAAAAATTCATCCCAAATTGATTCACCCCCTCTCAGTGTGTTAATCCAAAAAGTGATCCTAAAACTTAGTAGAAACCATACATAATCCTAAAAAAGTAGATATTTTCAGTTCATTTTATTCTTGCATAGTTTAGTCTACAAAGGTAGCACAAATTTTGGTCAAAACCATGCAATTTATTTTGTAAATTATGTTAGATATTTTTTGTTTGTAGGGTTGGCCCACACTTGAGAACAATTAGGGGAAACCATGTGGGTAACCAAGAAGTAGTGATGCAAAAAATTTCATTAGTGTTTTTCATGGTTGGTATATGTTCTAGTAAACCATCTGACCAAACTATGTAAGTCAGTATGATTTTCAAGATTGATATATATAGTTGGTGAACGGTTTTCCAAATTGTGAAACCTAACAATGCGAGCTACCCAGTTTTCATTAAAAGGCGACTTTTCCTTTTTCCCCTCTTCGAATTTAGGGATTTATACCCTCCAATATTACCCTCTTTTTTATCGACCTAGAGTGTACAAAATTAGTTTCCCATCCCTTTATTCTTGATTTTTGGCATCCCTATCACTAATTTCAAGTAGTTTTTCAAGGTTATCCCACCTTTTCTTTTTTTGTCTCTTATTTATTATACTATACATATTACTCTTTGGTTCAGTTTCCTCTTATGAACTATAAGGGATTACTTGGATTATATTAGGGTTTTATGCACATTCTAACTTGATCTTTGGGTGTTAAGGATTACAGAGGACATGCTATTTCTCATTTGAGTATTCTACATTGAATGAGACATATTTCATCTTGGTTATACTTGTTTGGAGGTTGGTGTTTTTGTGTGTTCCCATTAAATGGAACACCATTGAATGTTTTTTTTTGGAATTTTTTATTTTTTCCAATTAAACCTACATCATTTTTCTATGAATTTCAGAAGGGTTTCAATAGGTTTTTTATAGAATAAGGGTTTTTTATTATTAAAGTTTTATAAAGTATGGTTTTAGATACTAAGTGTTAAAAAATATGCACAAGAGGTTTTTTTAAAATGAATTTGATCATTAAATAAATTTAACCACATTTGGTTCTTGGGATTGGAAAACATGGGGTGTCTTTCAATGATATGTTTAAAATGAAATTATATTGGGAACATTAAATAAATTGAATGTAAATGGGATTGGTAATGTAATTGATTTTAAAAGTGATCCCTCATGTAAATTTTTAAAGTGTTTTTTGACTGTGTATTTTATGTTGTGAAAAGAAGATTGGTATTTCAAGCTAGTTTTGAAAGAAAGACCCAATTGGAACCTTGAAATGTGTTTTCACATTGAATGTGTGAGACCCTTAATGAATCTGTTGTATTTTTTATATTTATTTTGTGGTCCCCAAGGAGGAATTTGTGTATTTTTATATATGTATTGATTGTCTGATGGGTCTACTTATTATGATGGAATTATAGGTGAAATTATTTTTAATTATAGTGATTTATTAATCGAATAATTTGATGATCATTTTCTTTTCTTGGTTTCTAACCTCTGTTTGACATGTTGCGGGAATCCTATGAAGATAGTAGATGAAATGGATGAGTGAAAACCACTAGTTTAGATTTTTCTCTAGCAAGGGTAGGAATTTTGGATGCTGATTTCTCTTGGATGGATTGTTAGCCATGGAAACTTCATGCTCTTGAGATGGTTATGGGGAACAACTAGTTCAATGAGACTATAAAGAAGAACATGTTATTATAGGTTGACCTTGGATTTGTGTAAGAAGCTGATTTTTCTATGAGGTATAGTTCATTTAATCTTTGGTTTAGATTCTTGGTTTTGAATTAATATGAATGATTAGTTAGGGTATGGATGAAATGAGGGTTTCCAGGTCTTATTCAAAGCCTGAAACCTAGGGTTATGAAAGAAATTGCCAGGCCGTAGGGTTAGTAGAAACTTTTATACCCATTTTAAAAAGATTCTCGAAACTATATGGGGGTGTTTAGTGAGAAGAATAATTCCATGAAATTTTCCCTAATATTGAATCCTAGGCCACACACCCATGTAGAGGATATAAATTATTTAATAGATTCAAAAAGAATAGTTTCCACTCGGTTTCCCAAACTGTGTGCATAAACCATGCGGGTCCCCTTTTGAGGCACTACAAGGAACAAATTTGGCACATGGATTGGCCAACCATGTGGTCAGACCATGATATCTAGTTTTAAAGTGTAAAATTACTATTTTCCCCTTAAAGATTTAATATTTTAACACCCCTTTTTCATTTCTTCCTCCAGACGATGAGAGGAATTATTCTTCTCACATGAAGAGTTATTCAAGACTCCTTAGCCAGGTTCTTAGATTTATTCACCATCTGAACATTGATTCAACTTATAGTCTACTCATTGGATTCCCCTAGGCATGTGATCCAATTACTAGGCTCATTTTGTCATGATTCTTATTATTAATGTCACTATTTTGATGTAGGATCATATGACCTTTTTTAGGGTATTCATCTACTCTTCCATTTTATATCGATCCATAATAAACTAAGAGCTTACACTGGACGTGGAATCTACTATAAGAATAAGGTAGGTGGTCTATGACTCATCCTCTAATGTCTTTCCATCTATAAATTTTTCTTGTTTTCTCCATGCTGGTTCCCCAAGAGGTTCATATCAAATTCGTCCACGATAAGTTAATTTGGCATGATTATTATATAGACCTGTTAATATCAATTAATATGGTTAGAGGTTGATTCCTCAAAACAAGACACCCAATTAGGGTGCATTATTATTTTTTCCTTTGGTAACCCATTTTGGGTCTATCCATGACACCGTTCGAGTTTGTTTAACTTGACCTTGATAAGTAAGCGTTCCTTCCAAATTAATATATCTTTGATAGCATGTTAGGAATATTTCATAATTATAGATATAAATTGGTCTAGTTAAATTATAATTGATGTGATAATTTTATGATCTTGAGTCTTTCTATAAGGTATGAATCTTTTGAATTTCAGTTAATTCATTTTTTTTGGCCAAATGTGAGTGCCTAATGAGGTCACTTATGTTTTTGGGGGTGTTTGGGGCTTGTTCGGAGCTGGAATTCTTGGTTTTTGGAATAATTAGCTTGGAAATGTGGTAAATAAAAACCTTAAAGGCTATTATACAAGGTTACTATTAACCATGTTGGGTGTTTTAGAGAGAAGAAGACGATCACATGGTTTTTTATAACCATGTGACTGAGGTTGCATGCCCATGTGAGGGCTCTGCAATTTTTAATAGATACAAATACCATGGTTCTCACATGGTTTCCAAAATAGTGTGAATGAACCACGTGATGTACATCCTTAGATAGTGAGGGGAACACAATTGGAGCATGGTTTAGCCAACCATGCTGCCAAACTATGTGACCCCAAGATTTTGGGTAAAATTACCAGTTCTCCCTTAAAATTCTTATAACTTAAAAACACTTTCTTATTTACTCCCCCAGTGAATATGAGGTCTTGTTATACTCTTTTTAGAGATCTGAAGACTTGAACTAGGCTTTGATACTATTTCTTCATCCATCATCTGATTCAAGAACTATTTATCTCATTAGATAATCTATAGTGGGTTACTCGTTCCTTAGGATCCCTTCATCATTTGTATTTGTATTGAAGATGATATTATTGTACAATTTAATTTGTCATTTTTTTAGGGTATTCATCCATTCATCCTTTTTCTTCCAATATGGGTTGTGTTATGAGATGATACTGGATTGGTGTTCTACCACAGACATAAGTTAGGTGGTTTATTACTTTTTCCTCAAAGTCTATATGTTTTATAACTCAATGATGTTGTTCCTCATATTAGACTTTATGGGAATTAATCCCAAATTAATTTAATGCCTTCATTAAATTAATTTAACCTTTATTGGTTTCTCCCTTAGAACCTTTTGATGGTGGAGGTTTTCAACCTCGACCCAAACCACCATTGAGGTGTGTTCTTATATCTACCCACGTTATATCACCCCTGTTAGGTTGTATGAGCATGCCTTTTTTAAGGGTATTCTTAATGAAATATGTGATATATTAGAAGAGGTATTATGCCACTTCTATATGTGATTACATGTTGTTAAAATGGTAAATTGTTTAAATAAAAAATGTGAAATGAGTTGGACGAACTCAAAGATTATGTATGATTATTAAATAGATTAATAAATGGATAAAATGATAAAGGGTATAGTTAATGAGTAACCATTATTTTACTTATGTTACTATGCTAATGATGGATGGAATAGTATGTAACTAAGGACTACAATGAATTCCCTGGAAAATTTTACTCCATGGATCTAAGATTACTTTGGATCCCATGTAATCTTTTAAAACTTTGGATTACTTGTAAATTTCCACTCCATGGATTTGGAATATTTTATATTACTTGGAAATATCCACTCCAGAGATCCAGCCATGAGGGGTTGACACTTGATTACTCAGCATAGGTGATGAATTACATTTTTCACTTGATTTATTGTTAGCCTTATTTATGGTTTCTTGTTTACAGTTATCCATGGTAGGCTTTATAGTATCAAATTTACTTTATTCAAATTATATTATACACAATACAACAAATTTTATGAAAAGACTTGAATCTTTATAAACATCATTAGAGGTGTTCTATTGAGTGTTATCTCACATTGTATTCTAGTCATTGTTGGGTACTCGTAAATACTTCATGGTTGCAGGTAGGGACCATGGAAGCATCCAATTTACGATGCATTATTGATTGCACATAGGATAATTGGTGCACATAGTCGATCTATGGATCGTGATGATATCTAGAAATAGACATTTTGGTCATTTTATACGTTTGATATATGTATTGTACTAGATTCAAGTTTCTATGTATTTTATTCCTTTTTGTATAGACTCAGAAAATAATCATCATGCGATATTTGATATGGAATACATCTTATTTATAGGTACTATTAGGATGATTTAACACCACTGTGATTTAATATTATATCTATACTCCCCTATTTGTTTGTTATGACATCTTTGTGTGACTCTAATCATGAGGTTATAGTCTCCCAATGATATTAACTTAAGCACTCTCTTCTAGTCGGGACCTCTAGCATGTAGGGAGTCATGCATGAGGTTGTGTGGCCCACCGATGTAAAGCATCGCTTAGTGGCTCCCAAATTAGGACGTTAGAATGTGGTAACATATCCATATTTTTATTTTATCTTATCATTTGGAATATTAGACATGACATTAAGAATGTGCCAGAATTTAGTAATGAGTTGTTCATGGGAGTAGCTGACCCACATAGAAGAAAAATCAGAATTGCTTATTATGGGACATGTTGTTTCAGATTTTTCTTATTACA
Organism: Viscum album; assembly: GCA_963277665.1. NCBI lineage: Eukaryota > Viridiplantae > Streptophyta > Magnoliopsida > Santalales > Viscaceae > Viscum > Viscum album. Next base: position 723,852,474 of record OY728165.1, read on the forward strand.
GTTGATTTGATTTTACCATTGGGTGATTTAATTTAGGTTTTATGATCCATATATTAATGGATTTTTACCCTTTTCTAAATACAATAATGAGATATTACTTTGTGCATCATTATAGGAACTTCTAGATGTATATGTCATGAATTATTCCATGCCATGTTTATATTAATACATGCATTGCTTGGAGTTTGTTGTGGTGCCTTTATTTATATATCCAGGGATATGTATTGAAATTACATCCAGGGATTGGATAAGTGGTTGTTTTGGATTAAATGGATTCCAAATTTCAATTTATAAGGTGTATGGTCCCTTATAAATTGGAAATGGTGATCCATACAGTTCAATATTGTAAAGAGAATTTCAATATAAATGAGAATTAAATTAGATGAAATTGAATTATAAATTAAATTTCCACTATTAAATAGTAATTCCATTTTCAATATAAATGGTGGTTTCTAAGATAAAGTGAAATTAACACTCAGTATACTTGGACCTTGGATTTGTAGTAGAGAACTTGGACTTGACCCAACCTTAGTAGTAGGATGTAAGTAGTGTCACATATTTTTTTGTGGCCTATATGTCTCCCAAACATATTTTTAGGATTAAGAAGTGTTGTGCAACCTGTTTTTAGGAAGTCTTGTGCCTGTCTTATTGATATATATCTAATGTGGTTTTTACAGAATCATTTCTGAGGTGTGTGTTTAGAATTCATAGATATATGACACCCCAAATACCTCTAGTCATGAACTAGGAGGGTGTCCACAACTATGATCCATATTTGGTTGATGATGAGCTTCTATTAGAACCTCATACACTCGTGGAACTACCTGTTTTTACTTCCGAGTGGTTTTCCTGTGCTTTATGAAGACCGTTCAGGTATCCCTACAGTCTTCCTTGACTATGGAATAGTTGAAATAGGTGTTACGGAAGTAGAATCCAACTAAATTTATAGGGTATGGTGGTCCATAGGCTGCTCAGCTATTATTTGAGACTATATTTCAATCTTTAATCACTTGGTGACTCCTCTTGAGTAGAGTCAAGATCATGATGTATATTCTTTTGAAAGATTCTAAAAAATATTGGGTTGTTCTGAACCAAAATTATAGTCTTCGAAATATGGTTTGGAGGGATTTTAAAACTATGTTTTACGATAACTTCTTCCTGATACTTTGAGAGATAAATGGGATAGTTAGTTTATGCACCTAGAGTAAGGAATTATGAAAATTAAAGAGTACTCTTCAAACTTTATAGAGATTCATCACTTGGGAATGTCTATATTTTTTTTGATCCATCTCATGTGGGATGCTTTGAGGAAGGTCATAAGAAAACCATTCGATTGTAGGTGAATGCATTTTTGTTTACTACCATAACTGAGATAGTAAATTAGGTGCTTATTATAGAACATAACCCGAGGGAAGGCAGGGGCCCGTAGAAGGGTAGTGAAGCCTTTCGACCTAGTGGTTCAGTAAAAGGTGGAAGGAAGCTATGTTTTGAGAATTGATGGGAGAGAAATACCATCTCAGGTGTGATTTCTAGTAGTTATATCTTCTATCATCAGTTTATAAGGTAGGGGCACATGAGGTACTAGTGTGATAGAGACCTGGTCGCTTGTCGATCCTATGGAAGGATGGTCCACATCCATCATTTTTGGAGGACCTTACCTCTAGAAACTAGTGAGAGGGGTTCAACACTATCACTATGTTTAGGAACAAGATTTACACCACATTAGGCTGAGAGCTAGAATATTACTGGTTGTTTTGGTCAAGGGGGTGGTTGTGGTCACGGGATCCAAACCCCAGTTTCATCTCAACAGTAGAGTGGGCTTACTTAGGGTAATTAAGCTATTTTTGGGCATGGTTGAGGATAAATATATTTAGTACATCTTATACTCGAGGAGAATAGAGGTGCACCATCTATAGTGAGAGTTATGATCTTAGCAGCTTATAATCTTGTATCTTCCCTTTTTGATAGAGGCGATTCACATTATTTCTTGTATATACCTATTATGGAGAGACATGGGTTTGATTTGTTGTTTTATGAAGGAATTATGGCAGTCAATACTCTACTAAAGATTTGATCAGATAATATTTTCTAGTTTTGGGAATTCCCCTTGAGATAGGTGGGTATTGATTGTTATGAAATCTCTTCATTCCCAAGATGATGGGATTTGATGTCATACTCAAAATGGATTAATTCTTACCTTATCATGAACAAGTCAATTACTATCACTATATTGTATCCTTAACATCATCATAGGGGGTAGGTATATCCACAAGGGTGAGTGGGATGTCCTATAAGATAGAGATAGGTAAGAGGATCATGGGATGTGTTACATGACAATCCAAATTGATAGCCTTAATTTGGACGATCAGGGAATGAAATATGGAGAATTCACTTCAGTAGTAGATCATTTCAGGGACGTCTTCCCAGATTAATTTTCTATTTTACCTCCAGAGTGATAGGTGGAGTTCTCTATTGATCTGGTTTCATGAGTTATATCGGTATCTATTTATCTTTATAAGATGGCCACTACTGAGTGGAAGGATCTCAAGTGAAAACTAAAGGACAAAGAAGAAAAGGTTTTTATATAACCCAATACTTCTCCATGGGTTCATCCAGTCCTTTTATCCATGAAGATGGATGCAACCCTTAGGATATGTGTGGGTTACACAAAATTGAACCAGTTGATGGTTAATAACTCGAACCATTTACCTTGTATCGATGACCTCTTCAACCATCTCTGAGGAGGTTAGGTTTTATAAAACACTTATTTGAGTTCAGGTTATGACTTTCTATGTTTTAGGATGAATGATATACCTATACATAATTTCATTGAAGGTACAGAATTTATGAGTATCTTCTTAGGTCATTCATCCTTAAAAAACACCAGAAGTTTTCATTGATTTGATGAATTTGGTTTTCCACCCATATTTGGACTCTTTCGTGGATGAAATCATTGTGTATTATTAGACTTTAAATGATCATTCCAAAAAATTCTAAATCATTTTGAATAAATTTAAAGACAAAATTTTTTATTCTAAGCTCACAAAATGTCAGTTATATATAGATAAAGTTTACTTCTTGGGTAACATAATATTAGAGATATGATTATCTATGGACACAAAGAAGGTAATTACTGTGGTTTCCTAGGAGTAGTCGAATAATGTCTTTCATATTTAGAGTTTCTTAGGATTGGATGGTTATTATATATGTTTCATCCAATAAATTTCACATCTAGCTACACCTCTCCCATTCTTGAACAAGAAGTGGTGAAATTTTAATGGTTTGAAATGTGTGAAAAGGATTTTCAAGACCTTAAGAGAAGGATGACTTCAATGCCAATCTTGGTTCTTCTAGAGCATGATAGAAGTTATATATCTTACTATGATGCATCAAGCATTGTGTTTGGATATGTCTTAATAAAATAAAATTGAGTTTTGGCATACATGTCCCTCTAGTCGAGAAATTATGAGAGGAATTACCCAACTCATGATCTTGAGTTAGTAGTAATGGTTCACTACTTGCAATCTTAGAGGCACTATTTACTGGGAGAGTTTTCTTGTGGTGTAAAAGGACCACAAAACCCTCAAGTACATATTTGTACAATGTGACATGAACCTTTGACATTAAAGCTGTGTTGATTATCCACAGTCATTCAATTTTGAACTAGTTTATATGCATGGTAAGACAATGTAGTAGCAAATGATATAAGATATAAGACTCAAACATAGGTAGTTTAAGAGGATAATAAAGAGTATAAATTGATGACCTTATTCTATGAGATGCACATGGAGGTGCAGTATAGTCAAGGGAATGATTTTATCTCATACATGGAAGTGACTTCCACTCTCCTAGATTGTGTGAGGATGAGATCATTTTCATATTTTGAGGACTTATTCCCATGGGAGAGAATAGCAGGTGGGGACCTAAATCATATTTGGATTATTGGAGAGGATAAAATTCAATGTATATATGGGAATTTTTGGGTTCCAATAGACATATGAGAGGAGATTATGAGGTAATTTCATGCCTCAATTGGGAAAGTACATCCCCACGTTACTAAGATGTATCAGGATCAACACCGCCAGTATTGGAGGCCTAGAATGAAACGAGAAATACTAGGATTTTTCACTATGTAATCCACATGTCATTAAGTGAAGGTGGAAAACTAGTGACTATCTGGGATAATATATAAGTTTTCTATTCCCAAGTGGAAATGGGATGAGTTTGCGATAGATTTAATTACCAGGTTTTCTAGGTCTTCTCAAAGTAGTTATGCTATATGGGTCATTGCAGATAGGTTGAATAAGGTCTCTCACTTCCTGCTTATTAGGGAGACCTCATTATATAAACTTGGGATACTTTATATACATGAGATTATGTGACTTCATGGGGTTACTAATACGATTGAATCATATAGGGAAGCCTGTTTTACATCTCACATTTGGAAAGTCTCAGAGAGGGTGATGTGAACTCATGTAATTTTGAGAAAAACATACCACCCTTTGACCGAGGGCTAGTGGGAGTGCACAATATAGGTTCTACATGACATGCTTAGACTGTGCGTCCTTGATTTTAGGGGATCTTGGGAGAGGCATATACCCTTGGTTGAATTCACCTACAATAATAGCTATCAAGAAACTTTATTGATGGAAACTTATGAGGATTTGTACGGTAGGGAATGCTGATAAAATATATACAGGATAGAGATAGGAAAGGAATAATTACTTAGTCTATGTTTAATCCATGAGAATTTAATGTAGGTTTAGTTGATTTGGAAACACATAGATACAAAACAATCTATATTGAAATCTTATACCGATCTTCATTGATGTCCTCTAGAGTTTGAGGTCAGGGATCTTGTATTTTTACATATCTCACCAAGGATGAGGCAAAAATATATTCAGAGATAGGGTAAGGGTTCACCCTAATATATCAATACTTTTCAGGTTTTGGAGAGAGTCGGGCCGGTATCCTACTGGTTTTAGTTACCTCATAGGCACTGAGCTATGCAAAATGCCTTCCATATATCTCAGCTACATCATTATTACTCAGAACCATCTCATACGCTTCATCTAGATGAGGCTGAGTTATATATAGATGCATCCTTTGAGGGGAATCCTATATGGGTTGTTGATCAGATCAAGAAAGATGTATGAGTCAGGATAATTTCTTTAGTTCAAGTGACACAGAAGAATGACTATGTAAAGCATGATACCTAGAAGATCGAGGTAGATGTACTTGCTCAATGGTTAGAACCCTTTTCAGTTTCTTTACCACCCTTAAAATAGAAACCCATGGATGAGTTTTCTTAAGAGGGGGAGATTGTAAGATCATGAGTTTTTCTATGAGGTAGTGATATTTTTAATTTCGTTTTAATTCCTTTTTTTTTTGAAAAAATGTGAGTACCTAATGAGTTTACATGAGTTTCAGGGGTGTTTAGGACTTGTTCTTAGCCCATAGGCATTGTTTTTAGAAGAAGCTGCTGGGAACCACTTTTAGTAGAAACCATGTACACCTAGACACACATTTACTACTGACTATGTAGGGTGTTTCAAGGATTAGAAGAGGGCCAGATAGTTTTCCTTAAACATGTGTCCATGGATGCATGCTCGTGTAGGGGCTCTATAATTTTTTACTAATCCAAAATGAATAGTGTGTGCATGGTTCCACCTTGGAAAGTGAAGGGTGCACGATTGGTGTACAGTTTGGCCAACCATGAGGCTAAACCATTTGACCCATATTTTTTGGGTAAAATTACCATATCCATTTTAAAATTATTATTACATAAAATCAATTTATTATTATCTCTTCCAACAAATAGAAGGTATTTTAATCCTTTATTGAGATCTCTTAATCCTTGATTTTGGATTTGTTCTAGTTTCTTCATCTCACATATGATTTAAGAAACATTTTTCTCGTTAGATATCCACCAGTGAGTTCTTCATTATTTAGTATCCATTCATTGTTTTTCTTCAAATTGACCAAACTATTTTAGTGAAATATAATATTCCCTAATTTATGGGTATTCATACATTTTTCATTTTTCTTTCAATCTGGGTCGAGTTAGGAGTTGATACTGGATCAGTGTTCTACAACTGGCATAAGGTTTGTAGTCTATAGATTTTTTTGTAAAATTATAGTTGGTTTATAGTTCATTTTCATTATGCAATATAGCATATATTTATAGTGTTGCTCATAAATTAATTAAATTCATTGATTAAATGAATGAAACCTTATTAGGTTTCCCACTTGGCATTGTGTGATGGTTAGAGGTTGTCAACCATAACATGAACCCCCATTGAGGTGTGGTATTGTATCTTCCCATATTATACCACCTAATTGGGTTGTATGAGCTAGCCTTTTATAGAGTTATCCTTAATGAACTATGTGATATATTATGTGAGGTATTATGCCTCTTCCCATGTGATTACATGTTATTAAAATGACTAAATGGTTTAAATAGAAAAGGTAGAATGATTTAGATGAACTCGTGGATTGTATATGATTATGAGATGGATTAAGAATTAGGTTAAATGATAAAGGTAATAGTTAATTAGTGAACCCTTTTTTCATTATGTGATCATGTTAATGATGGATGTATGGTATGGCACTGAGTACTTCCATGGATTCCATGGACTTGTTTACTCCATGGATCTGGGAGTACTTTGGATGTCATAAGCATTTCTACTCCATGAAATCGGGATTAAATTAGATTGCATTGAAATTTATACTCTATGGATCTAGATTATATTAGATACCTTGTACATTTATACTCTTATATCCAACCATGAGGGTCTTACACTTCATTACTCAACATAATCGATTGATATTGTATTTACTATGTTTTATAGTTTGTCTTGTTAATGGATTCATTATTACTATGGGACGTAGTAGGTTGGAAAATATTAAATTTTCATTATTTCTGTTATATATTACACATTTATTTAGATTATATATTCAAAATGGACTTGTTATAGACACTGTTGGTGGTGACCAAATCAGTGTTATCTTACAACCCATTCGGGCCATCATTCGGTACCCATACATAATTCATGGTTTTCATTAGGGACCAGGGAAAGCACCCACTTTATGATTCTTGATTGATTGTTTATAGGAGTGGGGGAGCATAGGATTGAGCTATGGCTCTTGATGGTTGCTGGAGATAATCGATTTTTTCTTACTTTTGATACATGTATTATACTAGAAACATATTTCAATTTATTTTCAGCATTTTTTATAGATACATGAAATAATAATTATTTTATATTTGATATTTAATTCATCTTGTTTATCTGTATAGTTAGAATGATTTACCACCATTTTGAATTATTATTTTATCTATATTTTTATGTTTATCTGTTATGAGAGATCTGTGTGACTCTAATAATGAGGGTATAGTCTCCCCAAATTACAACCTTATACATTCACTACTTGTCAGAATCCTTTGGCATAAAGGGATGTGCACTTGAGACCATGAGATCCACTAGATCAGGGACCAACTTAGTGGGTCCTTGTTCAAGACATTACAATAATCGGTTTCATGTCCTCTAACCATTGTCATGATTATTGAAAGGTAATGGAATGAACCTAATAAATTATTATGAAATTTAATAGATAATTGTTGAATACCCTTATATCACCTTTTAATGTTTAATGAAATGTTTGGAATGAACCTATTAAATTATTATAAATTAATGTGGTAAATGGTTGAATGTCCTTATATCACCTTATCATACAAAATGAAATATAATGTAATGATCCTATTAAATGATTAAATGGAATAATAAAAAACATGGCCCATTACTATATATGATAAAAATGGAATGGCTATAAGTTTCATTTTCTGTCAAACCTTTTTCATATTTATAGGAATTTTCAGACTTAGGCTATCCTTTGATTCCTATGGGAATGACTTAAAGACTTAGAGGATACCATTCTGATTCATTGATCTAATTTATTAGGGAGATACCTACCACATAATATGTTCCTTACCTTATAATGTGAATTCTTTAGCACAATATTGAAGATTCACTTGAAAAATATTTCAAGATATTAGAATGCCTTGAATACATTCCTTAGATCCATCTTGATATATTTGTAGATGCAAAACCACAGATTCACTCCATTAGGACCAGTAAATCATTGCCAATATTACCATGGATGACCTCTATAGACTCAGTTAGACTCATTTATAGTGGAACTCCTCAGGTGTTCCCCTTGGATTACACTCAGAAACCTTATAGCCAGACTGCATGAGATACTATTATGAGTTTCCTCAGACCTTAAGGTCAAGGATTCCTTGGTTTCAACTAGGATCCTCTATTATAATTACTTCCTATTATAGAAATTACGATACCTTATTTCCAGATTTATATATATATCAACTGAATCGTATTTTATTAAATGGTTATATGTTCATACACCACATGAGGTTGAATCAGGTATGAGTTTTTTCTTGTACTACTTTACTTTATTATATACCTAAGAAATGTACAATTTATATTCACTTACAGGATTTTATAGAATTCATTGGTGGTGGAATAATGAGATTTATCAAATATCCTATCTAGGATGCCATTGGTAGCCGAGAGAAGTATATGATCACAAGTGTGGACAAAGGGAAACATCCCACTCTGGACACCAGATCTGCTTGCCGTAAGATGGGAGTTTAGTAATAGATGACTAGGTCATGAGCTCATGATTCATTCATATTTTTCTAATTTTTGATTCATTTTTTATAGCATGTATTGTACAGATTTCCTTCTTCCATGTATATCTAATTTTCCTTTTTCTAGAGACATCATATTACGTCATATTTTTTATATGATACCGTTTATAGATTTTGAATTGGTTATTTATTACTTGGATGATTTTTATTATTTTTCTTAAAGTCATATTTATTTATTATACTACTTCCACTTACATTCTTATATAATATCACCATTGTGATCCACTCTGACTATAGGGAATAGTATCCTTACTATCACACCACATGACCTCACTACTAGTCATCTACCTTTGGCATATGGACAACCATTATTGAGGCCATGTGGCTAACTAGGTTTAGTTACTAAATGGTGAGTTGGGTTTGAGACATCCCAAAGTGGTATCATAGTGCATTCTTTCCTTTTGTATTGTTGTTTTGGAACCTTAGATTATAGATTAGAAACATGTTGTAACTTGGTTATAATCTATTCCTAAGAGTAACTAACCCTTATTTTGGGTAAATACCATGTTTCCTATGAATGGGAAATTACTGTTCTATATTTATCTTATTACAGTTCATATATTTCTCCATTGGTTGATTCACATGAATTGTGTCATTTTATATGATTTATGGACATTTAAACTTAGCTCGATATGAAAAGGATCATTGTAACATGCATCGTTATAGGCAACTATAATTCATATAAATGAATATTCCATGACGTATTGGTTCATTTCACTACTTGAATTTCTTGTGTTTCCTATGATTGTTGAGTGATACAAGGTTTTTATATATTCCTTTGTAGCTAACATATTATAATGGGAAGGGAAATTGATCATTCAAAATGGAAATAACAATCTAAATAGTTTTTTACTATATATATTTATGGTGGCACCATAAATAACCAATTTTTACCCCTTATAATCTTTGAAACCCTACTTACATGAGCTGGTATTTGGATTAAATTAAATGAATAAAAATTTCAATTATATGGTGTATGAGAATAAATAAATTGGAATATGTAATTCATTGAATCGGACCACTATATTTTACACATTACATTATGAAACTAAATTTAAGTTTGCTGATTATAATTAAATGGGTGTTAATTTAAATTTATAAAGTTCTTGGAATTTTAAAAATAGGGAATGAAAATACATTTAATATAACATTTTAATATGTAAATAAAAACATAAAAATTAAAATGAAAATTATGACTTATAAATGAAATGGTTTCTAGTAAATTGGGAGGCCAAGTGTAATTTGAAGAGTGTTTACCTCCTATAATTTCAATTGACCTTCCATATACCATATCCTATATAAATCAAAGATTCAACAATTACTAATAACCTTCCTTTTAAAGTGGTTAGTTGGGATTGTTTTTTGGGTTGGGAATACTTTTCTTATGTTACACTAAATTTAGTTATCATATTTTATTTCAAATATTGTTCTGAGTATGTTCTTGGATATTGTAGAGCTATTAAACCATGACGTCCTCAAGTCATGTTCTAGGAGGGCTGAAATGATCATTCTCTAAAGGTGGTGGGTCCTAATACACTATTGATACCTCAAGTAGTTCCACCTAAGGCACCACCATATATTCCTAAACTGGACAGCCACTCATAACTTCAAGGGTGTTTTTATAATTGAATCTATCTATAAAGGGTGCTCCATGACCTGAACCTATGATTTTTTATCCAACTCATGAGTTATAGAAGAAAAATCCTCCTATATTCTTTGGGGATTATAGTCCTCAGGTTGTTGAGTAATGGAAAAAGTTCATCTTATCTATCTTCAAGAATATGGAGATGCCTCTAGAGAGGTGGGTCAATTTTTCTACCTACATGCTATATAATTAATCCAAGTACTAGTGGGATGTGATTACCTAGGATGGTCATCATCAGTGAATGGTCTGAGAAAAAAATTCATATTTCATTATATTATAAATTTTTCCCTCAGAAACTGAGAATTAACAAAGCTAGATTGTTCATGAACCTGAATTATGGTGATGTGTCTATTAATAAATATTCAATGAATTTTACTAATTTATAATTATTTTCACCACTTATGGACGGTGAGGAGATGTCATAAGTGAGATATTTCAATGATGGGATCAAGTATACCATTATCTTTTAGGTGAATTTATTTCTTCTATTTCACCTTTTTGAGATTGTTAATCAATCTCTTATCACTGAGTAAAACCTGAGAGATGCTGATGGTACTGGGAATAGAGGGTTAGTGCTGAGACAGGGTAATAGTTCTTCCAATAGTAGGAAGCTTATCCTTGATGTTTCTTATCAGATTAGTGGTAGAAAAATTATCCTTAATGGAAGATATATTACATGCCATCGATGTGGAATGAAGGGGAATTTAAAGCCTTTGTGTGATAGGTACCCATTTGAGTTCCATGATTGCTGACAAATGGTCCATCTTCAATGATTATTCAAGACCATTCCTTCTATTTCTAGTGGAAGAGGATGCATACTATCTCTAACTTCAAGAGTAGGATTAATTGCGCCATATTACATAGTAATACGGAGTACCACTGGATAAATAGGCCGAGGAGGATGTCATGTATGAGATATATAGACTTATGATTTTTAGAACCAATGGAGCAGATATACTCAGGGTAGTCTAGCTATAGCTCAGGGCCATGGATCAGGCTAGTTTCATGCATTAATGTTGATGCCTATGTATCATAGTGTTTTACGGTCTATAGTATGAGGTACTATTCTAGTATCCTATGCTATAATATGATATTTATTATATATAGTTTATTTTCAATACTTTATCTCATTATCAACCATGGAAAGCATTGGGCTGTAAATTTTGTACTTCTGGGTGGTGATGACCCTAGACACACCATTATGTGTGTAATTATTTGGTATATTCCAATGAAAATATTGTCCCTTGAGGTTGGAATATTTCATTTCTTATGGGGACTATTCTTCTATGAGATAATGGGCTTTAATGCCATTCTAAAATGGACTGGTTAGTCCCCTATAATGCCCTTGTGAACTGCTATTGCTGTAGATTATCATTTACATCACTATAGGGTGATTTTTATCTTCATAAGGGTTGGTGGAATATCCAACATAATAGAGCTGGACTAGAGCATTGGTGGATGGTTGGTGTGATATCCCATACTTATAGTCTTTTCTTGAATGATTAGATGATACATCTAGTATATTTTTCTCTAATAGTAGATCAATTTAGAGATGTATTTCCTAAAAATTTTTCCATCTAACCTCCTGAGAGAGAGGAAGATTTTATGATCGAGCTTATTCCAAAAGCATCTCTAGTATCTATTACTTTATACATGATGGAACCTACATAGCTCTAGAATATAATTAAAGATTTTGAGGGTTTATAATCAAATGGTTTTATCCGATCTATTACTTCTTCTTGTGTCTCACCCATGATTTTTTACAAGATGGTGGATGGGACCCTTAGGATATGTGTAGATTACTTAGGTTTAAACCAGATTATATTTAAGAGAAAATATACATTTCCTTGAATAGATGATCTCTTTGACCATCTTCGAGGAGCTTGGGTGTTCTCAAAGATTGAACTGAGTTCTTACTGTCATCTTCGTGTATTATCATACTCAAAGTGAACATAACCAAAACCCTGAGATCATTTTAAATACACCTATAGAACATCAACAATATGGTAATATTTCTATGTTATACTTCTAGATTCACTATGTTCAATTCTTGGGTGATATTTTCTCAGAATCAGGGGTATTAGTTGACCCAAAGAAGGCGAGTGATGTGGTTTCCTGGGAGCATCCCAATAATGTATTTGATTTACAGTGTTTCTTGGGGATGGATGGATATTAAAAGAATATTATATAAGACTTATCATGACTTAATTCACCTTTTAATAGTATTACTAAGAGGGGTGTAAAGTTTATGTGTTATGAAGTGTGAGATAAGGAATTTCAGCTGTTGAAAGGAAGGCTTACTTCAACATCAAATCTAGTTCTTCCTGAACCTAGTAGAGGATATAAAATTTTATATGATGCATTAGGCATCAATTTGGGTATAGTAATAATTCATAAGGATAGATTCATTTCATACAGGTCTCTCCAGTTGAGACTTCATGAGCATAATTATGTGATGCACAAACTTGATCATACAACAGTCGTTCATGCCTTATGCTTCTGAAGAAACTGAAGTGCCCAGATCAGTGTGAATCACTGAGAGGGGGAGGGGGTGAATCAGTGATCCCTTAAAACTTTTTACTAATTGATTCTTATCAATTAAACCTCTATGGCTGGTTAAAGCCTCGATCCACTCTTCTTGTATCTCTCAACCTTTCCCGAATGATGCAGTAATGAAAAAGGCACAGGACACAAGGATTTACAAGGTTCAGCACCAAAGGCCTACATCCTTGCCATGCTCTCCAAGCATGGATTCTTCCATTATAATCGGTTAGTATTACAATGGTCGATACAGAGTCCCACTGTATCTCTCCTGAGTCCCACAGGAGGGTCTTTATACTGCGTCCCACAGTGTTACCAGAGTCCCACTGGCCTGCTCCAGAATCCCACTGAAGACTTCTTCTCCCTGAGTCCCACAGGGTCTTCTCTTGGCTCCTCGAGTCACACGAGTAGCACTTCTTCACTTTAAGTTCTTCAAGTATCCTCAGCAGTCTGGGATAAAGACTGCTGGCCTTGCTCTGTACCTCTGATCACTTGTGATGATTAGGATCTTCTCAATCTACTGAAAACTCAGACAACCATTCTCTTTAACTTCAGTCTGGCTCAGTCTCAGTTCACTTCAACTTCATGCACTGAATGCATGGCATCACAATATCTTCAAGATCTTCAAGTCTTGGACTCCTCAGATGCACACCACTGATTTAGCACTGTTCACGTGTGCACGTGCATGCATGCATGCATGCACTTTCCCTTTCCTCTTCTTGGTGCAGTAGACCCACAAAGGGTGTAATCACTTTTGAGCACACACCTACTTCTCAGACTTCACACACTTTATGAAATATGATTACACACTAGAATGTGTGTTATACTTTAGTGTGGATGTCCTCTCTTCTTCTTAGTGTGTACACACTTTGGTTTGCACACACACTAAGGTTCGGCCACTCCTTTTAATTTGCACACACTAAAGGCTACGGCCTCTCACTTCCTTTGCACACACAATTTGTTCTTTCTCTTTTAATCTTCAAGTGTGCATACCCAACAAGGGCTACGGCCTTCTTCTTCAAATTGCACACAAAGTGCCTCGGGTACTTCTTCTCCACTTAGCACACACACTGCCAAGTGTGTTCATCCATTTGCATACACACCAAAACTAAGGTCTCGGCCTTCTTTTCAAATGCACACACAAGAGGTGGCCTTCTTAGCACATGGCACACAAGGTTTGTTCTTTTATTCTTCTTTGCACACACCCAAGGTAACCTCGGCCGTCTTCCTCCTTCACTTGGAACACAAGCACAAGTCTCGGGTCTTCTTCAGCACACCCACTGCTCAAATATAGAATGAAGGCGCGCAAGGGTTGCGGCCAACTTCTTTTCTTTTATCATGCAAGGACTTGGGTGCACAAGCACTCAGGTGTGCAGTATGCAACACCACGAGGCGCGCAAGCCACAAGGGTGCAAAGACACCTTGGGCGCGCAAGCTTCTCCTGCCGCGCAAGTATGCGGGCAGGGAGAGCTCTTCCTGTCGCACAAATAATGCGCACAGGGGACTCCTTCTCCTCCTTCACCTCTTTCGCGCAAGGGGTGCGCGAAAGGAACTCCTTCGGGCCTCGGGTGGCACCGAGAACAATAACCGCGCAAAGTTTTTGCGCGGTGGCTTCTTTCTTCGCGAGGCAGAGCACACGCGGGACTTCGGGTATTCAACAGAACTTCAGCACATCAGCAGCTTAATGAGAGCTCGGGCTCTCTTTTTATAGGCGAAGCAGAGCCTCGGTTCATCCGCGTGGGATATCTTCAAATCCCCGAAGATTTCGGGATTTCAAGATTTCCTTAAATCTTGTTTTTCTTTTTATTTCACGCGGGTTTCTTCCTCTTTCTTTCCTCCTCGTGCATGTGACTCATAACGCATGCACGGCCTTCGGTTAAGGTCCAAACCATGCAGAAAATAAATCACGTGGCCTCGCACCTCCGGTTGCTTCGGCCAACCTCGAAATCTCCCAAACATTGCATGCATGCCTACTTTTGTGCACGGTTGTGTTCAGTGTGACCAGACGATCACCATGATGTCTTCGGCTTCGAAAATGATGGCCGGATACTCACATTCTGTCGTCGGGAGGCACTGGTTCAGCGGCAGCTTCGCGGGAGGCTTCGGCCGAGCTCGAGGAAGGAGACGAGCTCTCGGCCGTCAGATCAGGCGATGGAGATTCATCGGGCGGCCTGGATCTGAAGATCTCGCCGCGGATCAGATGTGCGGCTTAGATCGTCCGCGCGATGAGTCGAACGGCCAGGATGCGCTCCGGGTGAAAAATGCGCGTCCCACATCGAATTCTCCAGCGGTTTATCCGCGCTTTATCAAAGACTCGCTGCCGCCACCGCTTCAATTGTCTCTCCTTCTCCCTCCACGGTGCCGCCCCGCACCGTGTTCGTCCTGCCTGTCTGCGGGCGCGCTTTGCGCCCACTCATGACCCCTGCGGGCGCGCTCCTAGCGCCCACTATGCACTCTCCGGGCGCGCGGGCTTCACCACTGCGTGCCCTCGGGGGCTTATACACGGCCCCCCCTGCCTCTCGAGCTTGCACCATGGGATCCCCCATGGGCGTGGCGCCTAGTGCCCATATGAGCCGTGGGGTTGAACCCGTGGGCTGGCTTGAGATGGCCAATTTTTTGGCAAAGGACAGAACCTAGACTTTGTAAAAACAAAGTCCTTCTCCATATAAAACATGCCAAATTCCAAATGCCTCCTTCTTCTTCTAAGCCATTCTTCCTCCTCTTTATTTCTTCTTCTTCATTAGAATTCATCATCCTTCTTCAACATATATTCATCATTCAAGAATGGAATTCTTGAAGGTTCTTCCTTCAACCGATGCTCCTGAATCAAATAATTCATCAAAATTCTTCAATGATCCAATCAGAGATCAAGTTGGATCTTCTTCAAATTCTCATGCACTAAGTGACAGTGCATGGACTTTATTAATCCACTTCATCCACTTAGAAGTTGTGGATGGATCTCTTCAACTCCTCATGCATTGTCAGTACAATGCATGGTCTTCTAATCATGTTGTGACTTTGTATCCAGTTGATACAAGTTCTATGAACTTAAAGATCAGCTCAACAATCGTCAGATTTGCATGGAGAATGTTTCAACCACAATTTCCAATACCACTTAGTGAATCTCCTAAGTGACATGCCTCTAAATTCCATGGCCATTCTCCTTCACCACCAACACCATCACAACCTTTGTCATTCACATCTTGACATTTCCTTGACTTCCATTCATTCCAAGACAACAACATGCCTCATTGACAACAAATGCAACACAATGCACTTCAATCTCCCCCTTTGTATTTGTTGTCAATACACTCCTTCAGCACATATGAATAGGTCAATATGTGTGCCAATATTTTCTCCCCCTTATTGGCAATCAAATGCAAAGGTGTGGTGTGGTTCTCTTCCAAAAATATCTTCCTCCCTTTGAAAAGTATTTTCTTGAAAAACACTGAGAGAGGGATGATGCCACATGTTCTTCTTTAGCAAAGAACCTTTAGTAAATCAACTCTAAGTCTACTTGGGCTAACCCGGTGTAGAAAACAAGAGTGATGTAACCAAGGAACTCAATGCTTTCCACAATTCTCTACACATGTGAGATCATGCTTAGGGGTTTGAAATTTTTCAGATATAACAATGAATTGCTAAATCCTGCACATACTCCACAAAACTCATTAGAAAGTTCAGTGCAATGATAAAGCTCCCCCTTTCATCCATTTGTCTTCAATCCATACTCCCCCTTAATTGACAAGATAAACTCAATTAAGAAACAAGGGATGAAAGTATGATTGGAATACCTTCACTTTTCTCAAGATGGTATTAAATCTTAGAATCCCATCTTCTTCAGATTGGCTCCCCCTCAAGGGGTGCACTCCATTCTGTCCAAACCATCCTCCAGCTGAGAATGATCATCATCTTCAATTCCCTGCAATGTCAACACATGTAAATACCAATAGTATAAGGGAATAAGATGGAACCTCCTTGGTTCATCAATGTGAACAACAAGGTTGAGAAGATTCTCTCAACCGAGATGTCCCATTTTCACCATTCTTCACACTTGCACATTTGATCTTCATTGATGATTGTGCTGGTGTGGATCTCAAAACATCTTCATGTGAAATCTTCTTCTTCTCTTTTGCTTTAGCAATTGCCAGTACTTCCTCTTCAGCTCTTTGTAGATCTTTGGCAAGTTGCAACTGATTTGGCCATATGACTAGTAAATCATTTGGAAGAGTGGCCTCAGTTTTGGATGTTCCACATGGTTCTTTTGATGCTGTCAAGCTACCTCTCTCAGGCAACTTGTTTTCAATCAATCCCTTCGGCTTCTTCTGGATTGATTGTCTGTTTGAGTGCAGTTGGCTTCTATTTAGTTTCATGGATTCTTTACAAAGGTCCATGATGTGTCCTTTCTTTCCACAGTAGAAGCATTTCTTGGTGGTCCTACTGGATGCATCACCCTTCTTGGATTTAGATTCCAAGGACTTCTCTTCATTTTTCAAACTCTTCTTGGGAGCATCTTCCACTTTCTTCTGCTTGCTTCCCAAGGAATCTCTCTGAGCCAGGTTCTGTGATCTTTTCTTCTTTTGAGCTCTGGATACAGTTGGAGATTGACATGTATCTTTTTGTTGACCACTTTTGCAATCATCCCAGATGTTGTCAAGTAATCCAAATCTATTAGCAGTAAACAGATGTCTCTGGACCTGTGGATGTTGCTTCCTTCCTTCTAGCTTGCTCCCCCTAGGCATGGGCTTCCTCTGTGCTTTGGCACTCAGTGGATTGTACCAACAATCCTTTGCACAATGCCCATACTTATTACAACACCAGCATTGACCCACAAATCTTGACCTCTTGAGTCCTTCTGATTGTTGGGTACTTTTCTTGACTTGTTGTGCTGCTTCAGGAGAGCTCTGCTTCTTTACTGTCTTCATCCATATTTGTTTGGAATTATTCTTCCATCCTGCACTTTTAGTAGAAACACTATTAGAAGCATTAGTACAAGATGGGATGGATGGTACCTTCTTTCTAGAAGATGTTGCACTTTTATTAGAGGATGTCTTTCTCTTAGAATCATCCTGCTCAAGGTTCACTTGAGTAGCAACATTTCTTCTTTCAGCTGACTGGGAGGATTCAGCTTTGGGTGATTGCTGATTTTTCAAAATCACTTCTAGTTCTAAGCATTTCATATTGAGGGAGTTCTTCTCATCCTCAATAGTTCTTAGCCTTCCTTCCCATTTCTCTTCCAGCTGTTTCATCTGGTCTTCATGCACCTGCTTCAATTCAAGCAATGAGTTGTCAAGCTCCTTCACCCTTTTGACTTTGTCTTCGAGTTGAGCATCTCTGACAACCCTTGACACTTTGTGTCTCTTCTCCAGTGCATGGTAAACATCTTTGATTATAACTTTAAAGATTTCTTTCTCAGAAAGGATTCTTTGCAATTCTTCAGCAGTGTCTTCATATCTTTCATTGCAAAGAGATACTGTTTCATCTTTGGCATTTACCATCTTTCTGAGAGTGTTGGTTATGCCAACCCTTTTAGCCAGCTGATCTTCCATAGCGTTGGCTTCTTCTTCTAACTGTGATTTTTCTTCTTGAAGATCATGGATGCCTGTAGCTATACACTTTGCCACTTCCATGGGGACAGTCTTCTGAAGATATTTGAGTGCATTCTGAAGATCATGAATTGTTCCATCAGCATCACAGCTAGGATAGGCTTTCTTCATCTTCTTGGCCTGTTTCTTCTTTCTATTTTTCTGAGTCTTTGCAGATATCTCCATTTGAGGCTGGTCACTCATTTCCTCAAATCTGCACTTCATAAAGACTCCCTTGGATCTTTTAGAGGTAACCTCCCTCTGATACCAATTGAAGTGCCCAGATCAGTGTGAATCACTGAGAGGGGGAGGGGGTGAATCAGTGATCCCTTAAAACTTTTTACTAATTGATTCTTATCAATTAAACCTCTATGGCTGGTTAAAGCCTCGATCCACTCTTCTTGTATCTCTCAACCTTTCCCGAATGATGCAGTAATGAAAAAGGCACAGGACACAAGGATTTACAAGGTTCGGCACCAAAGGCCTACATCCTTGCCATGCTCTCCAAGCATGGATTCTTCCATTATAATCGGTTAGTATTACAATGGTCGATACAGAGTCCCACTGTATCTCTCCTGAGTCCCACAGGAGGGTCTTTATACTGCGTCCCACAGTGTTACCAGAGTCCCACTGGCCTGCTCCAGAATCCCACTGAAGACTTCTTCTCCCTGAGTCCCACAGGGTCTTCTCTTGGCTCCTCGAGTCACACGAGTAGCACTTCTTCACTTTAAGTTCTTCAAGTATCCTCAGCAGTCTGGGATAAAGACTGCTGGCCTTGCTCTGTACCTCTGATCACTTGTGATGATCAGGATCTTCTCAATCTACTGAAAACTCAGACAACCATTCTCTTTAACTTCAGTCTGGCTCAGTCTCAGTTCACTTCAACTTCATGCACTGAATGCATGGCATCACAATATCTTCAAGATCTTCAAGTCTTGGACTCCTCAGATGCACACCACTGATTTAGCACTGTTCACGTGTGCACGTGCATGCATGCATGCATGCACTTTCCCTTTCCTCTTCTTGGTGCAGTAGACCCACAAAGGGTGTAATCACTTTTGAGCACACACCTACTTCTCAGACTTCACACACTTTATGCAATATGATTACACACTAGAATGTGTGTTATACTTTAGTGTGGATGTCCTCTCTTCTTCTTAGTGTGTACACACTTTGGTTTGCACACACACTAAGGTTCGGCCACTCCTTTTAATTTGCACACACTAAAGGCTACGGCCTCTCACTTCCTTTGCACACACAATTTGTTCTTTCTCTTTTAATCTTCAAGTGTGCATACCCAACAAGGGCTACGGCCTTCTTCTTCAAATTGCACACAAAGTGCCTCGGGTACTTCTTCTCCACTTAGCACACACACTGCCAAGTGTGTTCATCCATTTGCATACACACCAAAACTAAGGTCTCGGCCTTCTTTTCAAATGCACACACAAGAGGTGGCCTTCTTAGCACATGGCACACAAGGTTTGTTCTTTTATTCTTCTTTGCACACACCCAAGGTAACCTCGGCCGTCTTCCTCCTTCACTTGGCACACAAGCACAAGTCTCGGGTCTTCTTCAGCACACCCACTGCTCAAATATAGAATGAAGGCGCGCAAGGGTTGCGGCCAACTTCTTTTCTTTTATCGTGCAAGGACTTGGGTGCACAAGCACTCGGGTGTGCAGTATGCAACACCACGAGGCGCGCAAGCCACAAGGGTGCAAAGACACCTTGGGCGCGCAAGCTTCTCCTGCCGCGCAAGTATGCGGGCAGGGAGAGCTCTTCCTGTCGCGCAAATAATGCGCACAGGGGACTCCTTCTCCTCCTTCACCTCTTTCGCGCAAGGGGTGCGCGAAAGGAACTCCTTCGGGCCTCGGGTGGCACCGAGAACAATAACCGCGCAAAGTTTTTGCGCGGTGGCTTCTTTCTTCGCGAGGCAGAGCACACGCGGGACTTCGGGTATTCAACAGAACTTCAGCACATCAGCAGCTTAATGAGAGCTCGGGCTCTCTTTTTATAGGCGAAGCAGAGCCTCGGTTCATCCGCGTGGGATATCTTCAAATCCCCGAAGATTTCGGGATTTCAAGATTTCCTTAAATCTTGTTTTTCTTTTTATTTCACGCGGGTTTCTTCCTCTTTCTTTCCTCCTCGTGCATGCGACTCATAACGCATGCACGGCCTTCGGTTAAGGTCCAAACCATGCAGAAAATAAATCACGTGGCCTCGCACCTCCGGTTGCTTCGGCCAACCTCGAAATCTCCCAAACATTGCATGCATGCCTACTTTTGTGCACGGTTGTGTTCAGTGTGACCAGACGATCACCATGATGTCTTCGGCTTCGAAAATGATGGCCGGATACTCACATTCTGTCGTCGGGAGGCACTGGTTCAGCGGCAGCTTCGCGGGAGGCTTCGGCCGAGCTCGAGGAAGGAGACAAGCTCTCGGCCGTCAGATCAGGCGATGGAGATTCATCGGGCGGCCTGGATCTGAAGATCTCGCCGCGGATCAGATGTGCGGCTTAGATCGTCCGCGCGATGAGTCGAACGGCCAGGATGCGCTCCGGGTGAAAAATGCGTGTCCCACATCGAATTCTCCAGCGGTTTATCTGCGCTTTATCAAAGACTCGCTGCCGCCACCGCTTCAATTGTCTCTCCTTCTCCCTCCACGGTGCCGCCCCGCACCGTGTTCGTCCTGCCTGTCTGCGGGCGCGCTTTGCGCCCACTCATGACCCCTGCGGGCGCGCTCCTAGCGCCCACTATGCACTCTCCGGGCGCGCGGGCTTCACCACTGCGTGCCCTCGGGGGCTTATACACGGCCCCCCCTGCCTCTCGAGCTTGCACCATGGGATCCCCCATGGGCGTGGCGCCTAGTGCCCATATGAGCCGTGGGGTTGAACCCGTGGGCTGGCTTGAGATGGCCAATTTTTTGGCAAAGGACAGAACCTAGACTTTGTAAAAACAAAGTCCTTCTCCATATAAAACATGCCAAATGCCAAATGCCTCCTTCTTCTTCTAAGCCATTCTTCCTCCTCTTTATTTCTTCTTCTTCATTAGAATTCATCATCCTTCTTCAACATATATTCATCATTCAAGAATGGAATTCTTGAAGGTTCTTCCTTCAACCGATGCTCCTGAATCAAATAATTCATCAAAATTCTTCAATGATCCAATCAGAGATCAAGTTGGATCTTCTTCAAATTCTCATGCACTAAGTGATAGTGCATGGACTTTATTAATCCACTTCATCCACTTAGAAGTTGTGGATGGATCTCTTCAACTCCTCATGCATTGTCAGTACAATGCATGGTCTTCTAATCATGTTGTGACTTTGTATCCAGTTGATACAAGTTCTATGAACTTAAAGATCAGCTCAACAATCGTCAGATTTGCATGGAGAATGTTTCAACCACAATTTCCAATACCACTTAGTGAATCTCCTAAGTGACATGCCTCTAAATTCCATGGCCATTCTCCTTCACCACCAACACCATCACAACCTTTGTCATTCACATCTTGACATTTCCTTGACTTCCATTCATTCCAAGACAACAACATGTCTCATTGACAACAAATGCAACACAATGCACTTCAGAAACTATCTAATGGGTGAGCGCTTAGTGGTGTATAAAAAACACATGAGCCAAAAATAAATATTCATGATATGTGACTTGAATATTATATTTTAAAGATAGGTCAAATACCTACAAAAAATTGACTTTTAGATTTCTTATACACCTACAAAGGACAATGTGGTAGCTAATGCATTGAGTAAGAAGACTCAGGCTCAAGCTGTACAAGAAGTTGATGATGAATAGAAATTAATGGAACTCTTTTCTGAGATGCATAAGGATTTTAATGAGAGTTAAAATAAATCTTATCTTGTATCCTTACTAGTCAACTATTCACTACTTTATAGGGTGAAGATAATATAGTTAGTATATGCTGATGGTTTGGCCATACAAGATAGTATTTCTAGTAAGGACCTTCCTTTAGATTGGTTTGTCGATGGGGATGGCATCCTAAATGTACATTGAAATATCTTTTCTCCTATAAATATCAGAGAGGGGTTGATGCGAGAGTCCCATGCTTCTCTATAGGTAGTAAATCTAGGTGTCTATAAGATTTATCTTTATATGTGTCACCAGTATTGGTGGGATGGGATGGAACATTAGATCAGGGGCTTCATTACTTGGTGTTCAACCTTTTAGTAAGTGAATATAGAGCACCAACCACCTGTTGGATTATTATAGAACTTGTAAATACAAGAATGGAAATGGGGATACCTCATGATGGATTATATGGTTTTTTATCAAGGTCACCTCAATGTAGTAACACAATTTGGGTAGTCATGGATTGACTTACAATGATATCCCACTTACTTCCTATCCAAAAGACTTTTAAATTGATGATCTAGGAAGAATGTAAGTATGTGAGTTTATATAGAAATACATGGTTCCTTATATTATTATCTGATATTGGGATGATCATTTCACATTGAGGTTCTGGTAGGGGATACAATGAGCTTTGGGTACATAGGTGATTCTAAGCACATATTTTTACCCTCAGATCGATGGCTAGTCAGAATAGACTATACATGTGTTAAAATACATGCTTATGGCACGTGCCTTGATTTTTGGAGTTTCATGGGATAAAAACCCTCCTCTAATTATGTTTTCATATAATTATATATTTTAATAAATGATTTTGATAGATACTTATGTGTCCTTTTATGGTAGGTCGTTTTGTTCACCCCTGTGCTAGTTAGAGGCAGAAGATGAATTGCTACTGGGTCCTCACCTCATGCAAGTGACTTTGGAGGAGGTGTAGTTGACCAGGAAAAGTATTTCTACTTATTATTATAGATATAAATCTTTCACTAATCATTGTTAAATACCCTTTGAGTTCATGGTTGGGGGTCAAATTTTCTATTGTGTATTACCCAAACTTGGGCATACACAGATACTGAGGAAAGGGAAGTTGTCACATCATTTTCTCAAGCCTTTTGAGATCTTGTATATAATTTTCCCAGAAGATTATCAGTTTATATTACCTTATAGGTACTATCCCATGCATGACATATTCCATTTTTCATTGCCTCACTATTATCTGGATGATCTGTCTTATAATTTTGATCCTGAGGATGTTGACTTAGATTCTAACTCTTCTTTTTTGGAGTATCCCATAATCATTGTTTACTAGAGAATGAATTTTCTCAGAGGCTGGTATGTCCCTTTTGTGTGGGTGATATGGAAGCATGACCATGTACATGATGATATATGAGAGAGGGAGGCTGACATACATGCAGAGTGGATGAATTTTCTGTTAGACTGTATTTTACCACCCTTATAAGGGTAACACGAGGATAATTAACATTAAGGGGATAAGACTATAAGAACCTAGTTTTTCTATAAGGTACAAATCCTTTAATATTTGATTTAACTTCTTTTTTGACCTAATATGAATTCTCAGTGAGGCTATGGAGGAAAAAATGGTATATGCGTATTATTTGGATCCCAGAATCTCGGCGAGTGGAAGAAATAACTGGGATGAATGGTTAGTAGAAATCATGCCACCAAATATTCATAGTTTCTACCAACCACGTGGGTCCTCTATTGAGGTAGTACATGGGACATAGTTAGAGAACGTTTTTGATAACCATAAAGTCATACTATGAGACCTAGTTTTATAAAAGTAAATTACTATTTTTCTTTTAAGGATTTATAATTTTAACACACCTTTACCATTTCATCCACTAGGAGAAAGGAGGTCTTATTCTTCTCTCATGAAGAGATATTCAGGACTCCTAATCTTGGTTATTGGATTTCATCATCATGGGAACTTATATTATATGTTCATTCATATCATTGGATTCCTCTCGGTATTTGATTCAATCATTATGATCATTTCATCATTCTTGTTCCTAACAGCAATGATATTTTTATGCAGGATCATATGCCCTATTTTCAGGTAATTCATCTAGTCTTCCATTTTCTTTCGATCCAATCCAAATTAAGGTATGATACTGGATGAGACATCAACTTTGTGTATATGGTATGTGGTCTGTGAATCATCACCTAATGTATTTCCATTTATAAATTGTTATCATTGTGCACATGTAGTTTTCACCGGGAGTTGCTTATTAAATTAATATACCTCAATTTAATTTGGATTGATTGTATTCTATATTTCTTTTAATATCACTTGATATGGTTGGAGGTTGATACCTCAACATGGTCCACCAAATTAGGATGTGTTCTTAATTTATTCCTTTGGTAACCCATGTTGGTTTTATCTATGACACCATTCAGGTGTATTTTACTTGGACTAGATAAGGTAAGTGTTCCTTCATAATTAATAGATCTTTGAAATCATGTTATGAAAAGTAAATAATTATAGATATCACATCGAATGGTTAAATTATAATTGAAGTGATAATTGGTTTCATGTCCACTACCCCATTTCATGCATATTGAATGGTAATGGAATGAAGTTAATAAATAATTATGAAATTG
Organism: Viscum album; assembly: GCA_963277665.1. Taxonomy (NCBI): domain Eukaryota; kingdom Viridiplantae; phylum Streptophyta; class Magnoliopsida; order Santalales; family Viscaceae; genus Viscum; species Viscum album. Next base: position 723,877,479 of record OY728165.1, read on the forward strand.
AATTGATAATGGTTTCATGTCCTTATATCACCTTGACATGTTTAATGAAAGGTGTAGAATGAATCTATTAAATGATTATATATTAAAGTGGTAAAAGGTTTCATGTACATAAATCACCTTATCATGCTTACTGAAATGTAATCAAATGAACATATTAAATGATTAAATGGAATTAGTAACACATGTACCATGACTGTATATGATATTAATGGAATGAGTATAAGGTTCATTTTTCATCAGACCTTTTTCATCATTATAGGAATTGTTAGACTGGAGCTAGCCTTGGATTTCTAAGGTAATGCCTTTAGCACTAAAAGGATGTCATTTTGATTCATTGACCTGATTATAATGGGAGATACCTACCATATAATCTAGTCCTTGTCTTATTATGTGAATTCCTAAATGTAGTACTAATGATTCACATGACATTTTTCCATATATTATAATGATTTGGATACACTCCTTAGATTCATCTTGATTTCTTAGGACACAAAAAGCCATGAATGCACCCCATTGGGCCTAGTCATTCTTAGCCAGAGATTATCATGGATGATATCCAAATAATTGCTTAGAATAATTTATAATGGAATTCCTTAGGAGTGACCCTTGGATTACACTTAGACATCTTATAGATAGACTGCATGTGAGACTATTATGAGTTCGATTGGCCCGTAAGGCCAAGTATGCCTTGGTTACACCATGGATCTTTTTTTATTATTACTTAATGTTATATTACTAATAATACATTATTATATGATTTATCTATATAAAATGAATCATAATTATTAAATGCTTACATTTTCAAACACCATATGAGTCTGAAGAAGGGATGAGTTGTTATTTGTAGTGAATTACTTTATTATATACCTTCCCATTGTATAGTTTATATTCACATACTGAATTTTATAAAAGTTGTTAGTCGTTGAATATAGATATTTATATCACACATTATTCAGGGCGCTATTAGAACCCATATAGATTATATGATCAAATGTGTGGAAAAAGTGAAGAATCCCACTTTGGACACCTAAATTTCTTACTATAGGATGGAATCTTGGTAGCCGATGACAAGACCAGTGCTCATGATGATGGGAAAATTTATGGCCATTTTGATTCTTTCGTATAGCATGTATTGTACTGATTTCTTGATACCATGTATTCATATTTTTACTTTTGTAGAGACATTACATTACATCGTATTTTGTATATGATACAATTTAGATCTTTTGAGTTGGTTATTTATTACTTGGATGATTATTTTTATTATCCTACCGGTCTTATTTATTTATTATACTTCTTATATGAACTTGTTTTTATTATATCACCTCTTTGATCCAATATTACTAGAGGTAATAGTATCCCCATTGTCACACCCTAGGCCCTTGATGCTATTTGGTAGACTCTATCATATGGGGAGGAGAACTTGAGGTCATATGGTTTTCTGAGTTTGGTTACTTTGGAGTCAAATAGGTCTGGTACATCATAGTTTTTTTTCACTAATTTAGGAACACATTAATCGAGTCTTATGGTGTTTTCCACGATTCATAATTATTTTGGGGATTACTAAGGGAATTAATTCTATTACTTCTTACATCCCCTATCATTTATTGATTTTATGGAACCATTTCTTTTAAGTATTTCAATTGTACTCCATTGATATCATTACTGCACGATTGTTTTTGTTTTCATCTTGGTTATGAATCATTTTTTTTATAAAATAAATAAGAAAGTGAATTATTTATAAGGAAAAGTAGAATGTATTTTAAAAAGGGTGTTTGATAAATGTTTTGTAAAAAGTATTGGTTTTTGGATTATTTACATAAATCTAATAATTGATTGTCTTTTAGTAATTTCAAAAGGGTTTTATATTAAAAATGTTTTACCTCTAATCTTTCTAAGCTAAGAAGGATTATTTCTTATGGGAAAAATATGGAATGATATTTATTTTACTATTATTGTATGTTTAAAAACATATTTTTTAATTATAAATCAAACTATAATTAATGAAATATGTTTTTTAAATGAAGTGGAACAAAATACTTAGTTAATTATTACTGGGCATGTTTGGCACACAGCTTGCATACACCATTGGGTGTATATAGATATCATGTTTTTTGGTTCCCAAGATCTATTTTATATTGAGTTGTATTTAGGATGTTTGATAATAGATGTAATGGGATGTGGTGAGTGACCATGGGTCCTAAGGAGATAGTTGGTAGTGGTATAGAATCAGTATCATTTTACTTTCAGGATGTTATGTATTATAAATATTGGCCAATCCATCTTTTAATTTTATATGTATGTGATTTTGAGCGTCTTTTATTGTTATGTTGTGGCATTATTTGGGTTCTGGGATAATCTGTAATTATAGTTTTTGTGTTACTCTATTCATTAATTCCATTTATTCTTAGACTATTTATCATATACAAGCATGTCCAATGCATAGAAGAGACATTCTAGATTCTTGGTAAAAATTCCACTATTTATTTTCGATCTATATCTAAGGGTAAAATCATTCCTAAGTGTTTTTTCTTGATACCCAAACAATAGTATCCATACGATGTTGATTGGAAATTTTCTTTTATATCCCATTGGTGAATCGGGTTGGGTGACGTGTTAGGTTATCCTAGGCGAGTTTGTTTTAAATGGTATTAAATACTAGGTTTCATAATGACCAAGGGTTATGAGAATATTTCTTGATATTTATGATGTATGGGGATATGGATATAATAAGTAGAGAGTTATGTGTGGGGGGGAGTCTCATGGGCCCTTTCCCATTTGGATCATTGAGTTACCATGGGTATTCAAGACTTGAATCTTAAATTTGAGTTTGTTTTCAATTATTTTAATTTATTTTGTATTGGGATTGATGGTATTTTGATCCCAACATAGTGTACCGGTGATTTTAGAGTTCTCCTTGAGATTTTTGGGTTAAAATAATGAAATAACCAAAGCTAAATTCTAAGAGATAACGGTCAATAAAAACATGAAAAGACCATGTGGATTGATCTATAGTATATAACAGAGGTTGTTACATAGTTGGAACATTATTGACTAACCCAAGAAACCAAATAATTTATAGTTATGATTTCCCCCAAAGGTGTTTTATTGTATTCCTTTTTTTGAATTAAATCCAACAGTTCCTACTATTAAAATGAGGTTAACCAAGGGTGTTACATGGTTAATTTATGTTATTATATAATGTATTGATTGATTTATCGAGCCTTATTGTTTGTACTAATGTCTTAACAGGGTTTTTTTTGGTTTGGAAATCTAAATAGAAATGGAAATTTTATGAGTATGTCTGTTTAGAAATCAATTCTATGATGAGGATAAAATAAGTTTTTAATGCTTATGATTTTTTTAAAATAAAATATTTATGAAACCATTTGTTTGGATTTTAAAACTGGATTATATACTTTAATGACAAGATATTTTGATTTAATTTTTTTATGTGATTAATTTATTTATGGAAATATAGAAATGTGTTTAGAAAGGAATTATAATGGATTAGAAAGATTTTAAACAAATGTGGGTTTTCTAGGAAACGTTTTAAAATAGATGTGATATTTTTTGAATCATTAGTTTTGTGATGGAAGTCATTGATTTTATTTGAAATAAAAATGGAAACAAGATTTGACCAAGTGATTTTTTTTAAATAATTTGAATGCTTTAAATCATTGTTATTTTTGAAAAATTAATGTTTAACTTTTACGAAATGGGTATGGTTTAAAAGAATTGGTAGTTGTAAAATTGTTTGGTTGTATATTTTTCCTAGTGGATTTGTTTAGTAGATTTTTCCCTCAGTGTGTATTGATAATATTTTTTTGGTTATGATTCCGGAATGGGTTATATTCATGTTTCATACTTTTAGTGGTATCTGCCACAAAGGACTTCATAGGAGGTGGATGTTTATCTCTAAGGATGAGTTAGAGGGTGAATCCTCTTTTCATTTGGGTGAATCTCTTCTGATTTTTGACTCTACCCAAAATATAAAGAGAACGATGGAAATATAAACTACTTTTATCATAGAACTTTTGAGTTAGAACCCTTTTATTCTACAATGATCAAATTCATTTTTAAGTAATGATGTTGTTAGGTAATTTTTAAAAAATATGGTACATTGAGTTATTCATTGAGTGGGAATTTTTAGAGTATTTCTGGGTGATTTTTTAAGTATCTGTGATCATTTTAATTGGATTGAGGTTATTTAGGTGATTGTGTGATGGATTATTTCCTTATTTCTATTGGGGTTCCTCAATTATGGTTCATTCTTTATTGTAGTCATTCTTGTGTTGTGGTTTTTGGTTTAGTCTCTTGAAAATATATGAGATAATTACTTTGGATGGGTTTTTATGGTTTGAATTATGAAGGACATAGTAATGTGTTTTAGGTGACAAAGGTGGAAGATGAACCAGTTGAGATTATGCACTGGATGGTATCAGTTCTGATCGTGTCGGGTTCACTGTGAGGTGGCGATCAGTCAATATGGTCCTATATTTCCCTTATTCCTAGTGTGTAACCCAGGGTTAGAACCCATATGGTTTTCTAATTGAGGAATGTATTTTTTGAGGTATAATTTCTCTTTGATTTGTATGGTATATAATAAAATTGAGTGACATTTCTTAGTGATCATTTGGATAACCTTTGCATAGTGATTTTTTCTGAGGTTTTTGGGTTGATTATTGGGTGACTATAGTGTTTTATGGAGGATTAATATTTCCATTTGATTCATGGTGATAAAATATTTTCTTTAATGGTTATTTTCTTATGAATTTTTTTATCCAATATGTCACCATTTTATAATAATTATAAATAATGTTTAGACATATAATATGTATCCTTCCCCATAGATTTCTATTCCTGGTGGTTCTGAGTTGGATTATTCTTGGAGACGTTTGATGATGTTTGGGGATTAGACCTATGGTTGTGAGGATTCGTGTGTTTTCTTGCATCTCCAATATCACTTTAGACTTCATTTTGTTTTCCTTTCCATCACATCTCTGATATAGGTGTTGAGGTTTTTGGTTTTACTTTTCATCTATTTTTTTCAATAACTTTATTGGCGAAGAAAGTTATTTTAGGGGAATTCTAACACATGAATGTGACAATTGTTTTATATATTAAATTTTTTTAGGTTATATTTTTTTTTATGTTTTGGGCTTGAAACTTGATTTTTCTAGAAATAATCCTTTTCACATGGTTAATATGAAATAATTAGTAGAGACCATGTGGAATTATGAGTGAGTGTACCATTTCAGTTATTTTTTTCTTAAATGACATAGTCAATATGGGCATCACACTATTAGGTCAAAATCATGAGATTTAAAATGTAAACTATATGTGACTCTTTTCATGGAGGGTTAGTGAATGACATGAACATGGTTAGTTGAAACCATGTATGTGGCTATGAAACAATGATTTAGTGAATAATAGATCCATTTTTTATGGTTGGAAAAATATTTGTAAATGGTGTGGCCAAACTATGTAAGTGGGTTATGCTTTTCTAGTACAAGCTACACAGTTATCACATAGTTTACCAAACCATGAAACCTAATCATCTGATATTTCTCATTTTCATTAAAAAGTTATTTTATCATTTTTCCAACTCGGTTTTTAGAAATTTGGACTCTCCTATATTCTCCTCCTTTATCAAATGAACAAAGGGAGAATGAAGGGCTCCCCTCACTAAATTATTTATTTTTAGCCTTCCTTTCATCTATTTCAAGTGGTTTCGTAATGTTATTCACCCCTTTATCAAATTTTCTCTCTTATCTCTTCCCCTATACCCATTCCTCATTGGTTTGGTTTCCTTCCATGAACCCTAAGGGATAAATTGTTAAATATTAGAGTTAAAGGTGAGTTCTAATTTGATCTTTAGGATAGGAGAGGATGTGTTCTTAATTGGTTGATAATTTTCCGTCATAGACAATGTTTTTTAAATTATTTCTACTTGATTGGAGCTAGTTTTTTTGTGTGTTTCCATTAAATTTAATATCATTGAATTATAGTAAGTTTATAATGATTTATTTTTTCATATTAAACATATATATGATAGTTATATAGATCTCATTATGGTTTCAATTAGTTTTTTCATTTTTCATAGAGATGATCCATGGTTTTCAAGTTTTCAAAATTATTTTTATAGATTCTAAGTGTTTTTAAATAATCTCAAGATTATCGTTAAAATTTATTTTGATTCTTAAAAAAATATGTCCCTATTTTGGTCTTGGAATGTGAAAAGTATAATTTTCAAAGAGATTTTGAAAATGAGGTTGTGTTGGTAAATTTAAATTATTTGAATGTAAATGGGAATGGTCCTAAAATTAATTTAAAATATGATACCATATGTTATTTTGAAATAATTGTTTAATTATGGATTTTAAGTGGTGAAAAGTGGCTTGGGATTTTGAGCTAATTTTGAATGAAAGGCCTGATTGACACCTTGAAATGAGTTTTCTTATTTTATGTGTGATACCCTCTATATAGCCCTGTTCATGTATTTATTTCCATGAATTTTGTGATCCCCAAGGGATATTTATGTTTTTTTCTACATATATTGATGATGATATGGGGTTTCTTCTTGAGACGGTGTAGGAGGTGAGATGGGGTCTATTTTAAGTTTTTTATTAATCAAATCATGTGATGATCATTAAGATTTATTGGGTTTTCACATTTTCTTACATGTCACAGGAATACTAAGAAGATATTAGATGATCTGGTTTAGTGAAAACCTCTAGTTTATGTTATATTATAGATTGGGGTAAGAACTGTGGATTCTAAGAAATCCACGGTAGATTATTCACCATGGTCGAGTTATGATCTCGGGATGGTTATGAGGCCTGACTAGCTTTATGAGACTACAAAAAAGATATGATCTTATTGGATGATCTAGAGTTTATGAAACCATTTTAGGTCTATAATAGTTTAGACTTACAGGGATGTATATGGAACATATTTCTTTCGAGTTTTTTTGGAAACCATTCTATACCATTATATATCCCCTAGACTAGATCAATTTCATAGAACCATTGATTTTTGACTATTTTGACTACATCCTTTTGATATACATGGGGCATGATCACTTTTATTTTGATTTTGGTTAATATTCTTATTTAATTTAAAATTTATTTATTAAATGATTGGAAAATTTTAGTATTTTTATGAAAAAGAGGTGTGTGTTTTAAAAAGTGTGGTTGATAATTTTTTTATAAAAATGAGAGGGTTTTTTTCTTCCTTAGATAAATTTAATAACTAATATTCATTCAATAGTTTTAAGTGTTTTATAGTAAAAAGGTTTTAATTCTTCCCTTTGTTATCCTAATAAGGGTGATGTATTATTGGAAATAATAGGAAGGAAACATTTTTATCATAATTGTATGTGAAAAACCTAATTTTTAATTATAACTCAAACTATAATCAATGGAATGAATCTTCAAAAGGAAATGAAAAAACTCCTTAGTGAAATCTTATTTGGCTTGTTTAGTTCGTAGACTCATGGTTTCTTTCTTGCTCCTAGGCTCTCTTCTCTATTGGGTTTTTTTAGGTCATATGATGATAGATTGTATGGGATGTGGTGAGTGAGTGTGGGTAATAGGGAGATGATTGGTAGTCATTCAATATTGGTATCATTTTACTTTTTATTTTTTATGTATTAGATGTTTTTTCCAGATAATTCAATTAGTTTTTTATGTATGTCTTGTGGGTGTGGAATTATGTTTAGTTATGGAATGATTTTTATTATGTTTTATTATTTTACTTTTGTTGCATATTACTATTTTCATTCATTCCTTTTATGTTGAGACTATTTATCTCATGTGGGGGTATCCAATGCATGGACGATTTATGTTGGATTCTTGGTAAATTTTAACCTTTTTGTTTTCATTTCTTGTTTATGACGACCCATATCTTTAATACACCTTAATTAATGATTTATTACATAAAGTTACACTTAATAAAACCATGAATGATTATGAGCCCAAGTGTTTTTTTAAAATTAGTTACATGACATAATAATAAAAAACTTGAGTCCACCATCATTATTTAAAAACTATGAAACAAGCCCTTATATTCCTCGGTTCTCCAAAAACTACATTGGATAATCTGAGGATGTACATAATCAAGGTGTGAACAACAGATCACACTAAGTGAATAATAAAATCATAGAATGATGATAGTAATACATGTGAGTAAATTTTCATATCAATGAGACATAAAACGAGTGAGAATCATAAACATGAAAATCAAATCATGATATACGGTGATAATTTGAAGGAAACATAATAATGTGGAAACAAAATGAATCATGATCACAAAAACATAAGTCAAGGATAAATGAAAAGACATAATAATAAATTATTCATAGGATTTCCACCCATGCAACACACATGGAATCAAATGAGAGAAAAAAATTATCTATTGCATTAGAGGTCTATATAATTCTCGGCCCACCCATCACTTTCATATCACGTACATGCATAAGTCTACAACATCGATCATACAAAATAAAGATGATTTTTATAAATTTTAACCCCATTATTAAGGAGTGTGGGTTACATTCATGGAAATACCCAATCAATGAAGGATAGTTAAATTTAGGTGAATACCATTGAGTAAAATTAGAATATGTATTCACTACAAAAAAATGTTTAGACAGACAAATATTAGGATGATTTCGAAAGCATAACAGGGGTGCATAATGATTCCTATAAGGTTTAAATGATATTGAAAGGGGTATATCATAACATTAAAACAATAAGGTTAATAATATATATGTTTGAAAACATATCCGAACATGATTAAATAAAAAAATTATAATTTACATACGGTTCTTGAATAATGAGTAGAAGGGGAGGATCCATTACCTTAAGAGAGTGCTTCTTAAAGCTCTAGAGGAGCATATTATGATCTTCGGGGAATGTTTTGAGGGTTATATATAGGTAAGGGGAGAGAAAATACAATATAAAATTGTTTTTAGTGAATAATAATGAAAATTACGATGGGTATATATAATAAAAAATTGGATAATTATTTATTAATTTCTAAACATAGGTTTTAGACTCTATATAATAAATTAATACAAACCAAAAAACAGACCATTGTTTTTTACATAGTTTCTCCCAAAGATGGTGGATTTAATTATTCTATAATACAATGATTCTAAATCGTTAAAATAATACCCTTAGTGATGTGGATGTGAATCATATTTATAAATAATTGATTTTAAAAAATTAAAATATAATATTAGTTTTAATGGATTCATTAAGGGTTTATTAAACTAACAAAATCAACTAAAAAAATTAAAAAGGAAATGTAATTTTGGACATGGATACTCTTTATAGAATTTATTACACCAGATTCTTTATTTCAGGATGTTGTAATACATATCATATATTTATACCATGTTTAATTTTGACCCAAAAATTCGATTGTTTTAAAAAATTACAGAAAATTACCCATTGAATAATTTTAAAATTATTATTTAAAAAATAATAATTATTTTATAAAAATAATTCTCTAAATATTATAAATAACACTTTTAAATAAGAAATCCCCATTTATTAGAAAAATACTATTATTTACAATAAGAGTGGTTGACCCTTATAGAAACTACATATGAATTCGTAAAATTATATTATAATTTTTTTAATAAATATTATTTAATATGAATACTTCATTAATGTTTCATTTATTTCCAAAATTATTGATATCATAAAATAGAGTGTCTTTATTGAAATGATATATTTCAAAAAAATAAAATTTATGTTTCATCGTATCAAAATATAATTTTTATTAATTTAATTTTTTAATCATTTCAAAAGTAATAATAAAAATGAATAAATAAAATCATTATTTTATTTAAATAAAATATTAAAATTCATAATATTATGGTCTAGATATATATCCCTTTATTCCACCAATGAATTTCTATAGTGTAATGTATGTGATGGTGGAATTTTCATGGGGTGGTTAATCATACATGGTTTGGTCCATGATCATGATGATCTAGAAATTATATTGTCAATAGTTTATCTTGTGATTTTGTTGTTGAATCCCAGATTGGTCTTGGTCAAGGGAAAATCCCATTGATTCTATCTCCATCAGAAGCTCAATTAAATGGGTTTCACTGGGTATGATCTTACTATTCAAGGCCATCAATCCTTCCTCCGATATCAATTAGATTTTATCATAACCCTTAACATACTAATCATTATAGTTACTATAAAATAGATACATTTTTAATGGTTATGATTCTTAATAGTCATTTAAATTTAAAAAACCATATAACCGTCCAAAATAACCGAACCAGTGCATGTGTATTCAATAACTATATTAAAATAGATGAGAGAACTTATATTTAATCACCTATTTTAGCTCCCATGTTGCATTCATAAAGTAGTGGTTCCACCAAAACACATTGACTAGGTGAGTTGTTTTGTTTTCTAGATATTTTCCTCTATGATCTAAAATAATCACTAGGTACTCCTCGTATGAAAGGTCATTCTATAATGTCATCACCTTTGGATTTAGTACATGTGAGGGTTCTTGTATGTACCTACTCAATAGGGATTCATAAAACACATCATGTATTTAATATAGGTTAAGTTGGAGTGCTACTTAATAGGACAACGATCTAATGTGATCAAGTATCTCAATGGGGATGATGTATCTTGGAATAAGATTTCCCTTCTTCCCAAAGCTCATTAATTTATTCAATGGAAATATATAAAGGAACAATTTATCTTTGAACAAAAAATATAGTTCCTATTAATGATTATCTGAATAAATTTTGTAAAGACCCATAAAATTCAAGGAATTTTTTTTTTCTTAATTTTCTTTGAAATTTTACAAGAACGTAATTTCTTACAGCACCTAATTCCGAGGCCCGATGTGCCCGGAATCATTTTCCGAAGTTTGGCTCGGGTACGCTCAGTGAACGAACGAGCAGGTTTTTCTAACTTTTGAACCGGTGCTCGGAATCGAATTCTGAGGGAACCGATGGAATCGCAGCACCGGTATTTTCTTAGAAACTCCTTTTCCGGAGTTGCGTTTGCTCGGGTGTGGTTTTTAGTTTTTGGGGTTAAGTTAAGAAAATAAAATAAAGTGGTGCGACAACTTTATTTTATTTGACATAAAGCCACTTAAAACCACTTAATCTAAGTTAAGCAGATAGGGTGGAACCCAAAATATCCTACCCTCTTGGCAGGATATTTGTGTGGTGGGGCCCGCACGAGCCCCACCGTTACTTCCCCACTAAGTAACGCACCCGCAAAACCCCTCTTAATTGAAAGTCAACCTTGCATTTTTTTTGGTTAAGAAACGCCCTAATTAATTGGCCAGTTAATTCTTTACCATTAATTCATCAAATTAATGGTTCATTTCCTAACTTTGAAGTTCTAATAGTTGGCATGGGAATAAACTAAGACCAACACCCTTTTGTTGATGGGTTGCAGGTTGAGAGGATTTCGAGAATCTCTATCTTCATCCTCCTTCACGAAGAACGCGAAGAACGCGAAGAACACGAAGAATGCATCGTCGCCGACGAAGAACGCCGCCCTTTGACAAAAGGAGACGAAGAATGCTGAACCCTCGGAGATTGACGATGCAACGCCATGTACCGCGATGCAGACGATTCTCCACCCGCGACGTTCTTCTGCGATGTTCCTTCCCAGCGACAAATCTTCAATCAACTGCTTGAGGTAGAAGATTACGGATCTTTTAAATTTCCTTTGTGGATTTTATCCTCAACATGGATTTAATTTGTGAAATTAAATCTGTGTGTTTTCTTTAACCCTCAGAAATCATCGACGCGACGCCGTGTACCGCAACGACACGACGCCCCTTCCGCGACGCGACGATCCTCTTCTTCCGTGACGGTCAATCCCACGAAGGACTTGCGTCCGACAACAACTACGAGGTAGGGGTTTTATTTGAGAATAATATTTATTCCCATGGTTATTTCCTTCTAAAACAAAGAACCCGGATCAACTAATCATCAAGTTGATCTGCGTTTGTTTTTATATGTGGGACGAGAATTTTTATTTACGGGAGTTTTTTTGGGATCTAGGTTCAATTTTAATTTATTAAAACTGTACCTTGTTATGTTTTCATGTGTTGATTATTATTCCCAATTGTTATCACCTAACGCAGAGGGTGCGGGCCAAACAAACACGGACCTAAAACCATCCGCAGTTTTTCGTTGATGTGTGGATTAACGGCATTTACGAAATGAGATCGGAATGGCGATTGGAGGCCTTCGCAGCAAATTTCAGATCCCGGGAGAGCCGTAGGCGCAAACTGCAGACAAAACGGACCACCGGAGCGCATCCGGTTGTCCGAGGAAGTTTCCTCTAGTGCGCCACGCCGGCACGGCAGCGCCCGGCGCGCCGCCGGAGAGACCTGCCACGGCTGAAGCCGCACCGGCCAGCGCCGGTCCCACGGCCGCGCGGGACCGCGGGGAAGGGACGCGGGCTTGCGCCGCATCCTGTGACACGGAGCGGCCCCCGCGAGGGGGCCGCAGCTCCTTTGGCATGGCCTCTCGGCCAGTGCCGAGACGCCCAAGCCGGGCCGCGCCGTCCGGGCCGGGTCACGCCCAGCCGGGTCGACCCAGTTCGGGCCGCCCAGGGAGGGTTGGGCTGGGTCGGTCCGGGCCCAGAACCCCCGTTTTCAGACCCTTTTCGGTCTTTTGCCCATATCTTGAGCTACGGGCCTCCGATCGATGCACCGTCAATAGAGATGTGATCCTTGGATCGAGACAGTCGTTTTGGTATATTACACTCAAGGTTTCGGAATACTTTGGGTTTGTCTGGGTTGGTTCGTAAACGAAACCAGCCGGGCCCTTGGAGCGGAAACGCTTATAACTTCAGCTCCGGACGTCTGATTGGCGTACCGTCGACTTTGACGGATTCCTCTAAGTGAGAAGGATCTTTTGTCTTACTCCGCCCGAGGTTTGGATGCAGGTGGAGTACGGTCGGGTTGGTTTTGCCTTAAAAACCAACCAGGCCCCTCGGACGAAAAAGGTAATAACTCTCTGACCGGGCGTCCGATTGACGCGCCGTCTGAGACATTGAGTTCCTGTTGACGATACGGAACTTTTGGATACATCAACTCTTTACTATGTGTCAGTTGATTTATCAGCCTCTCGGCTCATGGAGCGGACCCTCCCGAACAAGCTTGTTGTGTGCGGGAACCCTAGAGCTGGCTGCGTCTGCGACGACAATGAAGACAGTACGGGAATCCTCCGTGGGTTCGGTTGTGACCACTTCAGTAATTTTTGGGATACATCAACTCCGAACTACATGTTAGTTGATGCATCGACCTCTTGGCTCGTGGAGTGGACCCTCCTGGAATGAGCATGCTGTGTGCGGAAACCCTAGAGCCATTTGAGACTCGACGACTGCTGATCGAATGACTCGGTGTGTTACGGATATCCTAGTAGAAAGCGCTTGGTTGTAGTAGCAGACCCACGGCGGAGGAGCGCTTGGTTGTAGTGGGAGACCCGTGGTACACAATAGAAGGAGTACCTATGGAGGCTATGAGGGGGAGCGCTTGGTTGTAGCGGCAGACCCACGACGGCGGAGCGCTTGGTTCTAGTGGCAGACCCACGACGGAGGATCGCTTGGTTGTAGCAGAAGACCTAGGATGGAGGAGCACTTGGTTGTAGTAGCACGGGGGAGCGCTTGGTTGTAGCAGCAGACCCACGGCGGAGGAGCGCTTGGTTGTAGCGGTAGACCCGCGGTACTCGACAGAAGGAGTACCTCTGGAGGCTATGAGGGGGAGTGCTTGGTTGTAGCGGCAGACCCATGGCGGGGGAGCGCTTGGTTGTAGCGGCAGACCCATGACGAAGGAGCGCTTGGTTGTAGTGGCAGACCTATGACGGAGGAGCACTTGGTTGTAGTAGCATGGGGGAGCGCTTGGTTGTAGCAGCAGACCCACGGAAGAGGAGCGCTTGGTTGTAGCGGCAGACCCGTGGTACTCAACAGAAGGAGTACCTCTAGAGGCTATGAGGGGTAGAGCTTGGTTGTAGCAGCAGACCCATGGTGGGAAGTGCTTGGTTATAGGAGTAGGCCCACAGTACTCGATAGGTGGAGTACTACAGCAGCCCAAGTTTAGAGGGAATCGCTTGGTTGTAGCGGCATACCCACGGTACTTGATGGAGAAGGAGTTTCCCAATAGCTATGGTTTCAACTTCATGATCGATCCTGTGTGGGATATTGCGGGGGTTAGTACCTATCGATCCTTTGTGGGTCCAACGGCTTAGATGAATCAGAGGCAATATCTGATCATATTTATCGTCATATGAAGAAGTATACCTGTGTGAGATGAATCCTGTTTTGCATTCCTTTGTAAACTATGTTGTGTTATCCTGTGTGGATTACGTTTCGATTTCCTCTGTGGACTGGGTTGAACTTGGGCTCTGAGGTTGGAGCGAACTGGAATTGACGACTTAGGTATATGTATGGGAATATACCTAAGCAGTGTCAGATGTTACTTTGTGATTGTATATTTCCTCTGTGGATTATCCTTTGTGGATTCTGGGAGACCTTCGGGGGTTTCGGGGTCCCTACTGAGTAGCTTATACTCACCCCTGCATGGGCTATGCCCGCACTACGTTGTGTTGGTTGCAGACGACGAACAATGCTGATCGTGGTTGAGGCTTGCGGAGCAGGACGGTACCTGGAGGTGGACCACTGGGCGGGACGTACTCGGAGTGGACGGTTGGACCCAAGGTGCTGTGGAGGCTATCTGTACTCACCCTTTAGGTGGGAGTCCAAGTGGACGGAACGAGGCTGTGACTTTACTTTTTAGTTGTTGTTTTCCCTTTAGAGTTGTACTTTACTTTCAGTTTGCGTTTGTATACTAGCCCACTTACTTTTTCGCACTTACGGTTGTACTCAGTTTTAACTTAGTGTTTAATTCCGCTGCTTGCTTGCTCTGTGACGTTTGTTTACTTTACAAAGGCAATGCCTTCCCTTTTTATTGGGATTTATGCCTTGGTGCTAGTCGCCAGCCCCTGGCCTATGGAAGGTGGGATTCGGGTAGTCACAACACGGGCCCTGTGGACGGGTCGTGACAAATTGGTATCAGAGGAGTTCGGTTCTACCGTAGAACTCAGTACTCTGATCTTTTTCTATGTGAAGCAATAGTGTTAAGTGTATTGGGTGTGGTTATCAGTCCAGGGAGTCCCGTGTTGGTGTGGCGGCCGACGTATCCGTACACCAGGACCCTGACATCTGATTTCCGACTTAATGCACAAAAACATTGATTGCATGTGTGTTTCATGTTTTCTATGTGATTACTTTATGTCAGATCACCAGGTATACTGTTGACCGTGGCGCACCTGTTTCTTTTCAGGATGGCCCCACGACGGCATCCATCTAGGGTTCCGAGAGTTGCGTGTGACGACAGCCCGCCGAGCGACGAGGCCTCGGTGCAGGGCCCTTTGACAGTAGAGGCACCGATGGTACCTCTACCCACAGAGCCACCGATGCTACCAGCCCCAGCCGCTGACGATGCACGTCGCCTTAGTGCACTGCACAAATTTCAGTGCCAGCGACTTCCCATGTTCCACGGGGAGACAAACCCCCAGGCAGCCGAGGACTGGCTGGAGGCAGTGGTACGAGTTTTCCGGTTAGTGAGGACACCAGCAGACCTCATGGTGATCCTCGCAGCGAGCCTACTACACGCGATAGTGGGAAGATTGTGGAGCATGATGCTACAGGTGCACGATGAGGCATCTTTTCTCTGGACGGACTTTGAAAGCCTCTTCCACTCAGAATTCGTCCCAGCCACCCTCCGTGCAGTGCGCATCCAGGAGCATCTACAGCTGCGGTAGGGAAACATGACAGTAGCCTAGTACGCGGTGAGGTTTACTGATCTCTCACGCTATTCCATGAACATGGTACGAGACCCATTCTTCAGGGCCCGAACCTTCGAGTAGGGGCTCATGCGAGAGATCAGAGATTCAATTGTTTCTCATAGAATTCCGACATAGACAGGGGTGTTGGAGTGAGCCCTCTTAGTGGAGAGTTTCCTTGCTGAGCAGTCTCCAGCAGCAGGACCGACCACTAGCCGACATGTGGCAGAGTCTTCTGCAGTAGACAGTTGACAGATGATGCAGTGGTCCAAGAGGACTAGACCTACATGTGGTCGAACGCGTGACACAAGATCGTTTGTGCGAGACACCCGGGGTGGACAACGACTTGCCATGGGCGGACAGTGTTACTCATGTTGCGGGGTTGGTCACATGGCTCGTGACTATCCAACCAGCCATACGGATGACCAGAAAATGAATGAAGGACCTCTCAGGCAGAGGCAGAGGTTCGATCGAGGCGGACCGCATGGAGCAGGAGACCGTGGCAGGGGAGCTGGCCATGCAGATGGAGGTGGATGAAGCTTCGAGGAGTTGCCACCACCACCACCAGGAGGTCCACCCCGACCGCAGGGAGCTGGTGGACATGGGAGATCTCACCTTCAGGCAGCTGAGGCCTACGATCATGGAGCTCTGGGAGCAGATGGACAAGAGCGGGACTAGCTCCAGACCTGGAGACTTTTGTTTATGCTTCTTCTAGCATTGTAGATGATTTGTGTCTTTGTACATTGAGCTGCAGTAATAAAAGAATCATTTCATTTGGCATTTACCTTCTTTTCCTCTATTTATGGTTACTAAGAGGTTCTGGTTTAAAAACCATTGACTTGACCCTCACTTTTGTGATACCTACTGGAGGAGACCCAGTTACCACACACTGATGCTGACAGTGTTACTCAACCCTTGGAGGCGAGAGTAATGGTCAGATCTCTTGGTAGTAGCGTCAAGACCTTACGATGTCATCCTTTGTATGGATTAGTATCATCCATGTCGAGATTGACTGTTTAGGCGAATAACGTGGTTCATCCAGGGGATGAGACTGGATTTCTCTTATCGGAAAAGAATAAATCTTAGCAGCTCTTGTAGGACCAGAATAGATCCAAGTCACCCGGGAGTGGATGATGACACCTCAGATCCAGCAAAGGACTTTTGTTGTCAGGAGGCGGAGGCCGCTAGAGTTCGAGGATGGAAACCACGTTTTTCCTACGGGTCTCACCTCTACGCGAGTTACAGAATTTTGTCCGGGGCGGCAAGTGGTCTCCGCTCTTCAATTGGACCCTACTAGGTCCGCAACGGGGTAGGCGAGGTGGTTTACCGGTTGACCCATCCACCTCAGTTGCACCAGGTGCACGACGTCTTCCACGTATCATAGTTGAGGAGATACGAGCACGACCCAGAGCATGTCATTGACCATGGGGAGCTGGACATTAATGATGGAGCGACTTTTGCGGAGGTCCTGGTGGAGATAGAGGATCGACAGGAGAAGGTCCTACGTGGACGGTCAATTCCTCTAGTGCGCATCATATGGCAGCACGGAAACCTCCAGGAGAGCACTTTGGAGAGGGAGCCTCAGATGCGTGCTCAGTACCCACATTTGTTTCCCTAGTTTATGATTTATCTTTACGGGGACGTAAAGCCCTGAGGTGGGAGTGATGTAAAAACCCATAAAATTCACGGAATTTTTTTTCTTAAGTTTCTTTGGAATTTTACAAGAACGCAGTTTTTGACGGCACCTGATTCCGAGGCCCGGTGTGCCCGGAATCATTTTCCAAAGTTTGGCTCGGGTAGGTTTAGTGAACAAACGAGCGGGGTTTTCTAACTTTTGAACTGGTGCTCAGAATCGAATTCCGAGGGCACTGATGGAATCGCAACACCAGTATTTTCTTATAAATTCCTTTTCCGGAGTTGTGTTTGCTCGGGTGTGGTTTTTAGTTTTTGGGGTTATGTTATGAAAATAAAATAAAGTGGTGCGACAACTTTATTTTATTTGACTTAAAGCCACTTAAATCCACTTAAGATAAGTTAAGCGGATAGGGTGGAACCCAAAATATCCTACCCTCTTGGAAGGATATTTGTGGCATGGGGCCCGCACGAGCCCCACCGTTACTTCCCCTCTAAGTAATGCACCTTCAAAAACCCCTCTTAATTGAAAGTCAATTGTGCGTTTGTTTTTGGTTAAGAAACGCCCCAATTAATTGGGCAGTTAAGTCGTTATCATTAATTCATCAAATTAATGGTTCGTTTCATAATATTGAATTTCTAATAGTTGGAATGTGAATAAAATAAGACCAACACCCTTTTTTTGATGGGTTGCTTGTTGAGAGGATTTGGAGAAACTCTATCTTCATCCTCCTTCGCGAAAACGCGAAGAACGCGAAGAACGCAAAGAACCCATCGTCGCCGACGAAGAACGCCGACCTTCGACAAAAGGCGATGAAGAACGCTGAACCCTTGGAGATTGACGATGCAACGCCGTGTACCGCGACGCCGAAGATTCTCCTCCTGCGACGTTCTTCTGCGACATTCCTTCCCCGTGACAATTCTTCGATCAACTGCTTGAGGTAAGAGATTACGGATCTTTTAAATTTCCTTTGTGGATTTTATCCTCAACATGGATTTAATTTGTGAAATTAAATATGTGTGTTTTCTTTAACCCTCGGAGATCACCGATGCGACGCCATTTACCGCGACGACGCGACGCCCCTTCCGCGACGCGACGCCCCTTCCGCGACGCGACAATCCTCTTCTTCCACGACAGTCAATCCCGCAAAGGAATCACGTCCGACGACAACTACAAGGCAGGGGTTTTATTTGAGAATAATATTTATTCCCAAGGTTGTTTCCTTCTAAAACAAATAACCCAGATCAACTCATCATCAAGTTGATCCGCGTTTGTTTTTATATGCGGGATGAGAATTTTTATTTACGGGAGTTTTTTTGGGAACTAGGTTCAATTTTAATTTATTAAAATTGTGCCTTGTTATGTTTTCATGTGTTGATTATTATTCCCAACAGTTATCACCTAACACGGAGGGTGCGGGCCAAACAAACACGGCCCGACAACCCTTCACAGTTTTTCGTTGATGCGTGGATTAACAGAGTTTAAAAAATGGGATCGGAATGGCGATTGGAGGCCTTCGCAGCAAAGTTCGAATCCTGGGAGAGCTGTAGGCGCAAACCGTAGGCAAAACGGACCACCAGAGCGCGTCTGGTGGTCTGCGGAAGTTCCCGCCGGCGAGCCATGCTGGCATGGCGGCGCCCGGCGTGGCGCCGGAATGACCCGCCGCGGCTAAAGACGCAGAGGCGAGCACCAGTACCGCGGCTGCGTGGGACTGCGGGGAAGGGAAACAGCCTTGCGCCGTGTCCGGTGACACAGAGTGGCCCCCGCGCGGAGGCCGCAGCTCCTTTGGTGCGGCCGCTCGGCCAGCGCCGAGCCGTCCAGGCCGGGTCGGGCCGCCCAGGCCAGGCCGGGCCGCCCAGACCGGGCTGGGCCGCGCCGGTCGGGCCGGGCTGGGCCGCGCCGGTCGGGCCGGGCTGGGCCGCGCCGGTCGGGCCGGGTCGCGCTGGCTAGGTCGGGTCACACCCAGCAGGTTCTGACCCAGAACCGAGTCGGGTCGACCCAGTTCGGGCCGACCTAGGGGGGTTGGGTCGGGTCGGTCCGGGCCTAGACCCCCCGTTTTCGGACCCTTTTCAGTTTTTTGCCCATATATTAGGCTACGGGCCTCCGTTCGATGCACCGTCAGCGGAGATGTGATCCTTGGATTGATACGGTCGTTTTGGTATATTACACTTAAGGTTTCGGAATACTTTGGGTTCGGCCGGGTTGGTTCATACACGAAACCAACTGGGCCCTTGGAGCGGAAACGCTTATAACTTGAGCTCCGGACGTCCGATTGACGTACCGTCGACTTTGATGGATTCCTATAAGTGAGATGGACCTTTCGGATTACTCCGTCCGAGGTTTGGATGCAGGTGGAGTACGGTCAGGTTGGTTTTGCCTCAAAAACCAACCGGGCCCCTGGGACGAAAAAGCCAATAACTCTCAGATCGGGCGTCTGATTGACGCGCCGTCTGTGACGTTGAGTTCCTGTTGACGATACAGAACTTTTGGATACATCAACTCCGGACTATGTGTTAGTTGATGTATCAGCTTCTCGGCTCGTGGAGCGGACCCTCCCGAACGAGGTTGCTGTGTGCGGGAACCCTAGAGCTGGCTGTGTCTGCGACGACAATGAAGACAGTACGGGAATCCTCCGTGGGTTTGGTTGTGACAACTACGGTACTTTTTGGGATACATCAACTCTGGACTACAAGTCAGTTGATGCATCGACCTCTTGGCTCATGAGGTGGACCCTCCCGGTACGAGCATGCTGTGTGCGGAAACCCTATAGCCGTTTGAGACTTGACGATTGCTGATCAAACGACTCGGTGTGTTACGGATAGCCCAGTGGGAAGCGCTTGGTTGTAGCAGCAGACCCATAGCGGAGGAGTTCTTGGTTGTAGCGGAAGACCCACGGTACTCAACATAAGGAGTACCTCTGGAGGCTATGAGGGTGAGCGCTTGGTTGTAGCGGCAGACCCACGACGGGGGAGCGCTTGGTTGTAGCGGCAGACCCACGACGACGAAGCGCTTGGTTGTAGCGGCAGACCTATGACGGAGGAGCGCTTGGTTGTAGCAGCACGGGGGGAGTGCTTGGTTGTAACAACAGACCCACGGCGGAGGAGCGCTTGGTTGTAGCGGCAGACCCGCAGTACTCAACAGAAAGAGTACCTCTAGAGGCTATGAGGGGGAGCGCTTGGTTTTAGCGGCAGACCCATGACGGGGGAGCGCTTGGTTATAGCAGCAGACCCACGATGGAGGAGCTCTTGGTTGTAGCGGTAGACCTATTATGGTGGAGCGCTTGGTTGTAGTAGCACGAGGGAGCGCTTGGTTGTAGCAGCAGACCCACGACAGAGGAGCACTTGGTTGTAGCGGCAGACCCGTGGTACTCAATATAAGGAGTACCTCTAGAGGCTATGAGGGGGAGCACTTGGTTGTAGCGGCATCCCCATGGTGGGAAGCGCTTAGTTGTAGCAGAAGGCCCACAGTACTCGATAGGTGGAGTACTACATCAGTCCAAGGTTAGAGGGAAGTGCTTGGTTGTAGCGCCATACCCACTGTACTTGATGGAGAAGGAGTTTACTAATAGCTATGGTTTCAACTTCATGATCGATCCTGTGTGGGTCATTGCGGGGGTTAGTACCTATCGATCCTTTGTGGGTCCGACGGCTTAGATGAATTAGTAGAAATATCTGATCATCTTTATCGTCATATGAAGAAGTATACCTATGTGAGCTGAATCCTTTTTTTCTTTCCTTTGTGGATTGTGTTGTGCTATCCTGTGTGGATGACGTTTTTCTTTCCTGTGTGGACTGGGTTGTACTTGGGCTCGGTGGTTGGAGAGAACTGGAATTTACGACTTAGGTATATGTATGGGAATATACCTAAGCAGTGTCGGATGTTACATTTGGATTGTATCTTTCCTTTGTGGATTATCCTTTGTGGATTCTGGGAGACCTTCGGTGGTCTCGGGGTCCCTACTGAGTAGGTTATACTCACCCCTGCATGGGCTATGCATGCACTACGTTGTGTTGGTTGCAGACGATGGACAATGCAGATCATGGTTGAGGCTTGCGGAGCAGGACGGTACCTGGAGGTGGACCACTGGGCGGGACGTACTCGGAGTGGACGGTTGGACCCGAGGAGCTGTGGAGGCTATCTGTACTCACCCTTCAGGTGGGAGTCCCAGTGGACGGATCGAGGCTGCGACTTTACTTTTCAGTTGCTTTTTTCCCTTTTGAGTTGTACTTTACTTTTAGTTTGGGTTTGTATACTGGCCCACTTACTTTTCCGCACTTACTTTTGTACTCAGTTTTTACTTAGTGTTTACTTCTACTGCTTGCTTGCTCTGTGGTGTTTGTTTACTTTACAATGGCAATGCCTTCCCTTTTTACCGGGATTTACGCCTTGGTGCTAGTCGCCAGCCCCTGGACTATGGAAGGCGGGCTTGGGGTAGTCACGGCGTGGGCCCCGAGGACGGGTTGGGACAAATTTTAAATATAATTTGTGAGGATTTAATATGTATTTGAATTGTTTGAACCCTCACAATAATATCTTGGATAAGATCATGTTTTAAAAAACTTCTAATATCCTACTTTATCCCAGCATGTTAGAGTCTCACACATCTTCCCATAAAGATCCTCATATAGTAATATATGAATTCTAGAATGGATAATGTTGTTGTAAAATAACTGCACTTGGATAAGGCTTTAATTCCAACGTCCTTGGAAATAAATACAATGTGATCACATTGTATACTTCAGAGATTGGATGGGTTTTTCAGACTGACCATCCATTTGAGGGTGATAAGTAGTATTGAAGTTCTGTTCTGTATCTAAGGAATTCTAAAGGTTCATAGAACATATTTTTTCCTTGTTGGAGTTCGAAATATTTATATATATATGTTTGGAGCCAGGAGATGAGATGGTGTGGGATTCTGACGGCCAATGTGCATGAAATTAATTTTATAAAAATATTAAATATATTTTATATTATGCGCACATGGTTTCTTAAAGAAAATGGGATAACTATTAAAAGGAATATTGGATCAAAAATATATTCCATGGTTGAGTCCATAATGTGAGGTTTACCCTAGGTGCGACCTAAAATGGATTAATGTGGGGAATTCAGAAAAAACAGCCGTAGGTGGTATGATTAGTTGGTTAATTAAATAATTTATTTATTTAATTTATTAATTGAAATAACTAAAAGTATATATATATAATAAATTATTAGTATTCTCAATGTTAATCCACATAAAACCTGGTAGAATTGAGAGTATTTCTTTCCACCTCTCATTTTAGAATTGGAATCAGATGATGAAAAGACTCCAGATTGAGGCAGATCGAGATTTTGCGAACTCAAATAATCCACTTCTTCATTAACAAGTCAGTTCCTCTATTAAGAATGATCCAAAACCAGGTATAACTCGTCAATTTTTTATTCCTCCATAATTCATAAATTATTGAGCATGATTATATTTCTTCTTTGATCTACTTTCGAATTGATCCATTGCATGCGCCTGTGTACTGACATTAAATTTCTTATTCTATTTTTCTCACTATAGGCATCCCAATTTGTGTTTTTTGGCCAAAAAAATTCATAAAATTATGGTTAAATTTTTTTATTCCTTTCTCTAATAAATTATTTATGTTATTCATCGATGTACCATGGAGTCACATTTCAACTTATCTAGGCAGGACTGAGCCCAATGGGATCCCCAGATTCATGGCAGTTTCTTGTGTGATGAATGGATCAGTGATCAAGGACAAATTTTTGGGTTATTGGTGAATGATTTGTTAAATTGGGATCTAAATTGGAGTTGGTAGTGATGGGATACATTAATGGTTCCTATGAGAATTGATGAACCAAATTGAAACATGTTTTTGGACAAAAAATTGTCTGGAACGACAATTAAAGGCTTCTCTATAAATTTCAAGATGCCTAAAGGTGAGATATGCAGCATTAGAGGATAGATTTTGAACACTCGTGGAAGATCTGATATTCTGTTAAAAAGCATTACTACACACCACGTAGTTAAAAGAACAAAAAATATGTAGTGTCCATATTGTTGCGATGCTGGGGTTTTGAGAAAGTTAAGGATGAAACACCATGTGTCTAGGCCAAATAGAATGTATTTCTCCCTAGGTAGAAAATCCATCTGGAAAGAGAACATGGGTAGGACCTAGTTAAGAGGAAAAAACATATACTAAAGTACACTAACATAGGTGGAATTACATAGACACGACCAGTAGCACAGACATGGTATTGGGTGGGTGAGGCACACCATGTAGTTCGCCTATATGTCATGTAGTGCTACTTGGTTAGTGATTCACTTACTGGTAGGGATACAACTAGAAAGTAGTGCAGGAACAAATTCCATTTTGGTCTCTTACACACCATGTAAACCCTTCTTTCATTATGAGTAAACTTCAACCTCTCGTATCTCATTCATTTGGACACAGTTTTTGGCCCACAAGTAGCCTATCGTGAGTTCTATTCCATGTAGAAAGTGATGGTGTCCTATGATGTGGATTTTGAGATATGATGTGATATTTTCTGAGTGTGGAACTTATTTAGGTGATTCTCGAAAATGTAAATGTTCATGTAAGATCATAATATTCTTTTAGAGTGGAACCCACCTACTGTGATAGGGCATTGGTCCTTTACTTTTCTATAGAGTGGAAACCTCCGGCTGGGTTGACCATGGGTCCTTTATCTACTCTTATATTGAAACCCTCTTTTTTGGAAAGGCATGAATCCTCTACCTATTATCTTGGTTGAAACCTCATACAATATCATGGAATGGGTCCATAAACACTAGAGTGGTATCCTCTACCTAGTCTGAGAATGGTTCCTCTACCGATTACTGAGTGACACCCTCCATCATAACCAATTCATGGGTCCTCCACTAACTATTAGAGTGGAACCCTCCATCTTGGTTGGTCATGGGTCCTCTATATTCTACCTAAGTGACACCCTCCCATATTATCAGGTCATGGATCCTTGAACACTTGAGTGGAACCCTCTAGCAGGGCTGGGCATGGGCCATCAACCAGTTACTAAGTTTCACCCTCCAGTGGAACTAGGTCATGGGTCCTCATCCATCAGAGTGGCACCCAACCACAAGGCAGACCATGTGTACTCTATTTACTACTGATTGGAAACCACTTGTTTTACCTGATCATGGGTTCTATACCAAGATATTGTTCCACATGATTGTACGACATAGTGGAAAGAAGTGTTTTTACTTGTATGTCTCTTCAGACAAACTCATGAGATGATGGGCACCGATGATGGGCCTTTGTAACTGTTGGAACACTTTTTTTCCTAGGATGGGATTTGAGATGGAGATCCCACTTCTTTATTAATTTGGATTTTTTTGTTTTAGAATATATATATACATATCCATGTTATTGGATTTGTACTCTCTATATTTGGGTTGATCTGTGTATCTACTCCTAACATGTCTCTTACTACTCCCCCTTCATCATTTGTTGAATCCTACTTGGTATGTATATACCCAGTCCTGCATGGTCTTTTCATGCATGTTTTTTTCTTAGGTAGATAAAAAATAGGTTGGTAGAGATTACAAAGGATCTTAGGGTTACCTAGTGCGTTTGGCCATGTACGATGGTCAGATGTTGGATATTCAATTCTACGATCTCAGAAAATTTACTTTTCTCATTTTTTAGGGTGGGACATGTTTCTCTGTTGGGTTTTCATTTTTACCCTTTAATTTTTAGTTTATAATTTTTTAATCTTTTGAACCTGAGATATTTATCATTTATGGTTTATATTCTAGTTGTTTCATCTTTTTTATTTTATTATTCTTCTACACCTATTCATGGATATATTTATGTGTGTGTGTATATGTACATTAGTAATGTACTCCCATATTAGTTATTAATTTTGGTGCTTGTCGCCATCCCTTGGCATATGGAGGTGGGCTTGGGGTAGTTCAACCTCGCACCCCATTGGTTTGGGTCATGATAGATCAGTATCAGAGTAGCTAATTCCTTGGGATGGTGTTCGAAGTAGTCCCTGTATGAAGATTTTTTTGGGATTTATAGAAATAGTTTCAATTTTTTTTGAATGTGGATTTCAAGCTAGGGAATCCAATTTTGGTGTGGTGGGTGACATATTCATTCACTAGGACCTTGACCAACTACTTTTCAACATGGCATACTAAGAAATTAGTTGTAAGGATAAATGGTAAATTATTAATATAGGATTGAGTATTTGAATTACCTTATTGAGTGAGCTATAAATTATATATATATATATATATTATAAAATGAATGTGGTATGTCTTGAATAAATTTTCAAGATTCCTCTGTGATAACTGCAAACCCGGTTACCAGTTATAGATCACAATAATGATCTGATGAGTGATGAGTCCTCTATTAATAGTAAATCCCCTGAGATCCTTCTACGAGGTGGATAGGTAGCAGCACCCCCACCTATCTAGTAGTAGATCATACCAAAATAGTAGGCCAAGAATTATTACATGCTTAGCGCACTCCATGAGTTATTTCACTAGAGGCCATTGAGGTTCCATGGAGAGTCAGATACCCAAGTGGTGGAGGATTGGCTTGAGTCAATGATCTGTGTGTTTAAGCTTATCTAGACACCGACTGATTAGGTGGTTTGGATGGTAGCTAGACTTTTACCTTGAGTAGCTAGGTGTGGGTGGAGTTTTGATACACAACTGCATGAAGAGTTGATACTCTCATGGGATGAATTCCAATAACTATTCTGTGGGGATTAAAACTCCCCAAACTTATGCTCAATTTTAATTCAGGAGATTTTGGAACTACAAAAAGGATATATGATAGTTTTAAAGGATGTTGTGAGGTTCATAGACCTTATACGGTACTCACTTGATAGGATTAGGGATGACTACTTCTAAGAACAAACGATTTAGTTGGGTCTTGGTTGAGATATATATTCCATTGAGGCGCACTTGTGCATTCCCAACTATGTTGGGATGTTAGAGAAGGCACTTGTGATGGAAAGTTTTCTATTATTGGGAATGCAGGAAGACAGAACTGATAGTGGGTGTTGTAGGGATGTGTCATCTGTAGAAGCTAGAAATTTCTAATCGATAGGATCTTGGCATGTGAGAGGCTTGGGTTCATGGTCAGGGGAATCAAATAGGATAGAGGAAGCCGGAAGAGGGGTAGTGTTATTCATGTGTTGGGTGGGGTCACATGGAACATGATTTCATGACCTGCCATACTGATGAGAACAAGAAGATAACTGATGGACAAAAAAAATCCAACACCATGATTAGTGATCTCCCAGGAGAGGATAAAGAAGCCCCTTTGGGAGGTGGGTATTGAAGAGTTTCATGTTGAGATCTAATATAAGGATATTTGGGTGGTGTAAAATGTTATAATATCATTCCATCAAGACAACCAGGTACCCCACATCAGGCTTAGGGAGCCAGTGGTAGCGGACACAAATAATTGTTGGCTATAGAGGTGTATAACCCAAAGACACATGACATGATCAGAGTTATGATCTGTAATTATTTTAATATGAATTCAATATTATTATACATAGATTTGAGTCATCCCTTCATCTATTTATTCATGGTGTGAGAACTATAGCTTTCGGTTAAGGCTTTAGTCCAACAGAATTGTCTAAAGGTTTATATAAGGAACACTTCTTTTATGTCATTTATCTGATGAAAGTGTGAGCTATGACATTGTGGAGAGAGGTTCTCATAGAAAATTTTGGTCATTACGATGTAACCCTATTCCATTTTCATGGTTATGGATTGGTTTTCCATGGTTCGAGCCCATATTTAATTCCACCATAGATGAGTCAGATGGATTCACACTAATGAGATGAGATTATCCTTTATGGACAAGAGAGATATCATGGTAGGGTGAGTGGGTTTTGTGAGCAGGAGGATACATCCCATTACCAATTAGTTTCTGAGTATATCCATTGGTGGTGTTGCCCCTTAGTCATCTGGATTCCTTTAGTCAGGGACTATTTTATAAATGTATTCCCTAAGGTTGTTCTGAGACTACCTTTATGGTAGTAGATGGAGTTTTTTTATCAAATTATATACTAGGACAATTCTGATATATTTTATGGCATATCATATGGCCACTAACGAGCTCTAGGAGGAGTGGTTGTAGTTGGAAGACCTTATGGAGAAGGGTTTTATCAGACCTAGTGTGTCCCTCTAGGCGACTCCAATGATATTCGTGAAAAAGGTGAATGTGAGATTATATATTTTTATGGATTATTGTCACTTGATAATGATAAAATAAATTATAAGTAACCATTTCTGAGGATTGATGACCAATTTGATCAGTTGCGAGGCATGAGATGGTTATCAAGGATTGATCTCTGGTGTGACTATCATCATTTAAGAGTTTAAGAGGCTGATATTCCAAAGATGGAATTTCAATGTTAATATAGAAACTATTAGTTCCTTGTGATTCCCTTCATTATGATGAATTACTCTGCCATGTTTATGGATTTGATGAATCAGATCTTCTAGTTGTACATGGATTAGTATTTTATTGTATTCATCAAAGACATACTCACATACTCTATGTTAGAGGAGGAGAATGAAACACATTTGAGGATAGTCCTAGATTCTATTCTAGAGAACCATATTTATGGTTAAATCCTGATGTTTCAGTTCTAGATTCATGACGTTCACATTCTAGGGAATGTGATTTCTAATCATACATTAGTTGTGGACTTGGAAATGATTGATGCAGTTCTTTCTTTGGAGCCAACTAAAAGTGTGTCATAGGTGAAGAGTTTTCTTGTCTTGGTCTGGTACTACAAATATTTTTTTCCAGAATTCTACAGGATTGTATCCCCTTTGACCACCTTGCCATGGAAGGGGTATCCATTTACCTAGACTTAGAATTTCCAGAGGTACTTCTTGGATTTGAGGGAGATGCAGACAAGTGCTCTTAGTTTGATACTACTGGAGGAGGGTATATAGTATGTAATATAATCTGATCCTTTAAGAGAAGGGATCTAAATCACGTTGATGTAGATATAGGATGTTATCACATATGGTTTGAAGAAGTTGAGACCCCATAAGATTAAATACATGAATCATAACCTAGAGTTAGAATAATTAGTATTATCTACGAGGATGTGGATGCACTATCTTTTGGGAGTGCACATTGTGGTTTACTCATACCATCATATTCTTAGATATTTATTCAAATAGAAGGGATTGAGAATGATACATGGTCATTGGTTAGAGTTTTTATAGGACTATGACTTTGAGATAGTCTATACTCTAAGGAAGGAAAACATGGTAGCAGATTCCCTTTGCAGGAAGTATCAGGGTCATTTGGTGATGGAGGCGTATGAGTAGTTGGATTCATTGCAACTGACCCTGGTTGAGTGGGTATAAGGCCCCGACCTTAAACATTACTTAATCTTGAGTTATTTCAAGAATACACGTTGAGTATATTTTTAGGTTTAGAGTTTTAGAGAATTCGAACATAAATCATGCATTACATTCCACATTTAAACAATGTGGTTACATAAAAGATAATAATCATTTTTCCCATCAACGAAAAAATATTTAAAATAAAACATGGATTCTTCTTGACACTTCCTTGACACTATAATCACATCATGTACCTTTCCCTTGACCTGTGAAAAACATTTCAAAAACTTGGGATGAGCATAAAAAGCTCAGTAAGGTATATAAAAGTACGAAATCAAAACATTAGTCCAAGTAGGAAATCATACTTTACTCATAAAAAATAAGCATTTTAACATATCTCATCAAATCATGAATAAATCATAGAAATCATAAGACATAAAGGTAACTTGAGTCATTCATAACATTCTTACATAGGGAGTAACCCTCATGGTTACGTTTGGAATACCCATCACAGTATATTCCCTAAATATCTTCGGAGAAACCTTAATGTTTAACCGCTTCGCATTACCCAATGCATTGGAGAGCTATATCGGGCTCACCCGCCATTAGTTTATCACGGAACCACCCATCTTCATAACAGTGCCCAAGAACCATAACATAATCGTATCACATAAAACATGCATAAAGGAAACATAACATTTCCACATTTCAATCACAAAATATCAATACAACACATTTATATAATAAAAACATTATGAAAATAATTTTCAATAACAAAATAAAAGTAAAGTAAAACATGGTATTTATTTTTTTTCATTTAAAAAAGGTTATGGCTTGTAGAGGAAGATGAAACTCAAATAATGGTCATTGCGGCGAAGAAGTCATTTTCGCCGCATACATACGACAAAAACATTCCCTTTTGTCATTTAGTAAAATTATTCGTATAAAAAATATTCCATTTGAATAGACGCAAACGTCAAAAGGGTTTATACACTGTATAAAATAAATTTTTTTATTAAAGAAAATATGCCTCAATGAAAGGAGATTGAGACAATGTCCCTTACCTCGGGTCTGACTTGACTCGATCGTTCTTTAACCTCCGGAATAATAAACTTGAGTTAATTTCTACTTGCTTAAGAAACTTTTTCATGTTCATTATTCCTTTTTATATCACTTATTACCATGTTATGAACACTATGTAATTATTTAAGTTAATAATGGTCATTTTGTCGATCATTGGTACTTGAGTCAAAAATAAACTCTTTATAATTACAAGTTGTTCATGTATCCATTATATCTAGAGTTATATTCATGATTTAGATATCATATATATCATATATATCCAGTATATACATGCATTTTTAATATTACATAACTTTTAGAGGTATGAAATGAAATGCACCGTTCATGGAGACGGTAAGCCGTACGTACGCATGAACGCTACTTTCATTTCTATTTCGTATTTTATGGAATGGAATCATAATGATATAAATTTATATTATCATTCCAGTATAATATCATATATAATATCATTAACTCCATCCTTTATATGTCCCACATATGACATTAACGAATCAAATCACTTTGAGAGGGCGGTAGTCCGCACTTCCTAAAATGAAGATATCGCATTTACCCATAATGGAAACCATAAAGGTATGCCATAAATGAAAAATATAGAAGATTAAGGAAAACATAAAAATATTATATATCATATATAAATTTAGTGACATCTTATTGGCCACCATTTAATGTGTTAGAATAATATTGAGCAATCATCGTTTCGTGAGGCAGAAATTTTCCATCCACGGAAACAATATGCTCTTTAACCATTAGATGTAGGTGTGTGTAAGTGTAGCTCGAATACTTCTTATAAAATCATCCTAGTATATTAATGATACTGGTGTCGTTACAAAATAAATTAATAAAAAGAGTTTAGGGGGTTGGAGAAGAAAACTAAAACAAAATAACATTAGAGAAGACTTTACCTTTAAATTGGGTAATTCCTCTTGGTTTGAACCAAAAGCGTTTCTTAAAGAGCTTTCTACCTAAGGTAAGGATTCTAGGATTAAGAGAGAGATTTGGAGAGATAAAATGATCAGATCTTGGCCGAGATTAAGGCTTGAGAAGTGTGGGTAAGGAGGTAGAGGTGGGGGCCTTTTATAAGAGGGGAGGAGGGGAACTATTGGAAAGTTATAAAATGTTACTTTATATTAAAATGATTTTCGGATTTTAATGGTCCCACATTGATATATTCCGAGTATAAGGTGATAAGGGTTCGAAATATAATCATCCAATAGGTCTTTGACAAGTGTAAGTCTTAGATTTTATATTATCATTTAATTTTATTTAAACCGTTCATTAATGAGGTAATCGCTACATCATCATGATGTCATAAATAATTTAATTTATTTAATATATAAAAATTATAAAAAAATACTATGATGTAGGAAATATTATTATATTCCCAATGAATATTTATAGTCCAATTATCCTTTATGTAGACAAAATTAAAAATGTTTTACTCAGGTGATACATTCTTTAGTGATATTCTCCTTTCTTTATAAATAAAAAGATAAAGTATCACATTCACCCAAATGTGATTCCATGGGGTCCCTAAGTTTGGAACAAGGAATCCCATGGTCATAAATGACACAAAAAGTAGCATTAGGACACATGTTGGGGTCATTTGTTTTATTATGATAATATTTTATTATCCTTAACTACTAGATTACTAATTAGTCAAGATAATTAAAGATAATTACTATCGTTATTATTCATAATGTGCAAAAACAAAAGAGTCTTAATTATATAATTTGGACCTTTTGATTCCAAATATGGATCCATTTTACCAAATTATGAACATATAAATTGAAATAATGAGTTTAAAAATAATTCCCGTTGTCAAAACAAATAGCGGGTTTTTTTTGAAGCAATATCTATGAAAAGTTTGGCACTTGTTTATGCCCAATTCCAACGTGAAATTAATTCTAATGAACACCATTGGATTAAATGGTAAAAATATATTCTAATTACACTTCAAAACAAATTAAAAAGATAATCTAACCATATAATTAAATTAGATGAAAAAGCAGTTTTGATGTAGAATGTAGTATTTTCACTATTCATTGAAAAAATGAACATGGTGAGAAAAATACCAAAAATTTATCCAAAGTAAATTTCAATGTCCCAATCATAAAGAATAAGTTTATTTTGAAAAATAGAGCTTATAAAATTGTCAAAAGATAGATTAAAAATGGTTCACCGTCAAAAGGAAGTAAAGCAATCTTTTAAAAAATATTAGAGAATTCTATGCTTAAGATTGGATTTATTCTCATATTAAGTATTTAAAACACCATCTAATTCATAAATAGAAAAAGGTAAGAAAATTTATTATATAGACAACGGTAAGAAAATTTATTATTCATTACTTACTTGTGATGTTACATCTTTCCCCTCTTTAGAAAATTTTTTCCCTGCAATTTATTTACATATCGAATAAGTGGGGGTATTTATCCCTCATTGCATTTTCAGATTCCCATATTGCCTCTTGAATCATGTGGTTTTCCCACAAAACATTTACTTGATGAATCACTTTATTCTGCAACACTTGCTCCCTGTGGTCAAAAATCTGTACCATTTTTTCATCATAAGATAGGTTCTCTTCCAACTGAACTACCTCTAGACTCAAAACATGAGATGGATCTGGCATGTACATCCTTAACATTGAAACATGAAAAACATTGTGTACCTGAGATAAACTCAGAGGTAAGTCCACTCGGTATGAAACTGATCCAACTCTCCCTGGAATTTCATATGGTCCAATGATCCTTGGACTCAGCTTTCCTTTATTACCAAATCGCATCACACTTTTCCATGGTGATACTTTGACAAAAACATGATCCCCTACCACAAAAGAGAGATCCTTCTTCTTGTTGTCTGTATAACTCTTCTACCTGCTCTAAGCTGTTCTCATGTGTCTCTGTATCAGATGAACTTTTTCTACCAACTCTTCTACCAATTCTTGTTCCATCAACTTCCTTTCACCAACTTCATCCTAGAAAGCTGGAGTTCGACAATGCTTCCCATATAATGCCTCAAATGGTGCCATCTGTGTACTGGAATGAAAAATTTTATTATAAGAAAACTTAACCAAAGAAAGATGTTGGTCCCAAATTCCCTGATAATCCATCGAACAAGCAGGTAGCATATCCTCCAATGTCTGAATTGTTCGTTCTGACTGCCCATCTGATTGAGGATGAAAAGCTGTACTAAAATTTAATTTAGTACCCAATGAATTCTGAAGGCCTTTCCAAAAGTTATAAGTGAACCTGGGATCACGGTCAGATACAATGGAGAGAGGAACTCCATGTAACCTAACTATCTCTTTAAGATACAAATGGGAAAGTTGATCTAGGGAAGAAGTATCTCGTATATCAAAGAAATGAGCAGATTTAGTCAAGCGATCAACAATAACCCAGATTGCAATATAACCTGGAGGTGTCTTTGAAAATCCCACAACGAAGTCCATGCATATATTCTCCCATTTCCACTCTGGCACTGGTAAAGGCTGAAGCATCCCTTTCAGTAACTACCACTCCGCTTTAACCTGTTGAAAAGTAAAACACTTCACAGTAAAATCATTAATATCTCTTTTCATTCCGTCCCACCAGTAATACTCCCGAAGATCTCTATACATCTTAGTACTTCCTGGATGAACTGAAAATGGAGAACTATGAGCTTCACATATCAACTCTCTCTTCAACTGTCAATCAGAAGGCACACACAATCTCTTCCAAAAATCTCAAAACACAATCATTATCAATGTTGAATTTGGGAAACTTACCCTTCTGAACTAGCTCTACCTTTTTCTACAACTCACTATCATTCTTCTGTGCTTGCTTAATTCAGTCTGATATAGAATATTTCACTGATACCTGAACCAAAACAGAAAGATAACCTGCACCAACAACTTCAATGCCAATGTTCATCAAATCCTTAACCAAAGGATCACGTTCCAAACCCAACATTGTTAATGAAGCATTACTTTTTCGACTCAAAGCATCACCCACATTATTTTATTTTCCCGGATGATAATGAATTGTACAATCATAATATTTGATTAATTCCAGCCATCTCCTCTGTCTCATTTTTAGTTCTTTTTGAGTGAATATATACATTAAACTTTTGTGATCGGTATATATTTCACACTTTACACCATACAAATGATGTATCCATATTTTTATAGAGAAAACAACAGCAGCTAATTAAAAATCATGTGTAGGGTAATTTACCTCATGAGTTTTGAACTGACGTGAAGCATAAGCAACTAGCTGATCATTTTGCATTAGGACGCAACCAATTCCTTTCAATAAAGCATCACTGTAGATAACAAACTCCTCATTCCTGGAAGGTAGTGCCAAAACTGGAGCATTCACCGATCTTCCTTTCAAATCCTGAAAAAAATCATCACATTCTTTTGTCCAGATAAACATAACACCTTTCCAAGTTAGCTAAGTCATTGGACTAGATAACCAGGAAAAATTTCTAACAAACCTTCGGTAATATCCTACAGATCCAAGGAAGCTACGAATCCCAGTTACATTTGTGGGTCTTGACCATTCATCAACAACCTTTGTTTTTGTAGGATCAACAGTTATTCCATCTTTAGAAACAATATGACCAAGGAATGAAATTTGTTGCAACCAAAACTCACACTTGCTGAATTTCCCATACAATTTATTTTCTTTTAAGGTTTGAAAAATAACCCTTAAATGACTTTCATGCTCCTCTTTACTTTTAGAAAACACCAAAATATCATCAATGAAAACAACCACAAACATATCCAAGAACTCATGGAAAATTATATTCATAAGGTCCATGAATACAGTAGGTGCATTGGTTAGCCCAAAAGGAATAACTAAAAATTCATAATGGCCATATCTTGTACAAAACGCGGTCCTCAAAATATCTGCTTCCTTTACCTTCAACTGATGGTACCCTGATCTCAGGTCAATCTTTGAAAAATACTCAGCTCCCTGGAGCTGATCAAAAAAATCATCGATATGAGGTAAAGGATATTTATTCTTAACAGTGATGTTATTCAAGGCTCTATAATCAATGAAAAGTCTCATAGAACCATATTTCTTTTTATCAAATAAAACAGGAGCAACCCATGTTGATTTTCTAGGTCAAATGAGACCTTTCTCTAATAAATCTCTCAATTTCTCCTTCAACTCTAAATGTTCAATTTGAGAAATTTGATAAGGGGTTTTTGAAATTGGCTTAGCATCGGGAACTAAGTCAACAGTAAATTCTACTTCCCGATATGGTATTATTCCAGGAAACTCATCAGGAAAAACATTAGGATACTCATTTACCACTGGAATATCATTAATCTGACCAGTTCCTTTGTTTTCAACAATATGTGCAAGGTAACATTCATTTCCATCTTTTACAAGTTTCTCAGCCTCTTGATATGATATCAACAGTAAGAGTTCATTCTTGTACACAAACTGAAAGTATTTCTGAAATGAAACTTCTTTAGCTCTATAATCAATCTTAACATGGTAAACAGAGAGCCAATTCATACCCAGGATAACATTAAACTCTACTAGAGGTAAAACAATAAGTTTTTCAAGAAGGTTTTTCCACGGATAAGGATAGGAATATTATTATAAATTATTTTTACCTCAACATTTCCCATAGGTGTTTTTACCACATGTTCATGAGTCTTTTCTTGATATGGTATTCCCATTTTACTAGAAAAGTTTTCAGAGATGAAAGAATGTGTAGACCCTAAGTCAAACAACACACTGGCATAATCTAAAAAAACAAACAAAGTACCTGATACCACTTCATTTGATGTCCCAACATCTGCTGAATTAGTTGCAAAGGATTTCACCACCCCTTTCTACTTGTAGTATAACTGCTTCTCATCACTCGAGATCTTTGTCAGACACTCGTTTCCATAGTGACCCATCTCATTGCACTTAAAACATTTCACTAACTGTAAATAAAATTTAGTCTTACCATCACCCTGATCTTTTTCAGTGCAATCACAAGCCTTATGTCCCATATTACCACATCAGTAGCACTTTCTAGAATTCAGAAGACATTACCCAGCATGCCTTTTACAACATTTATCACATACTAGAAACTTAGTTTTCTTACCATCAGACCTTTTTGAAGAATTATTCCCTTTCTCCTACCACCTCGGTCTCTTCTTCTGTTGGTTGTTATAGGACACTTGATCATCGACAAACTCCATTTCCACCTTCGCAGAACATCGAACAAGCTTTTCATAACTTTTGAACTCATGAGAAGCTAATGCCCTTCTATATTTTGTCTTTTATCCAAATTAAAAACGATTGATTGTACTATCATGGTCTTGGATAAAATTTGGAGCATACATTGCCAATCGAGTGAACCTCTCTTCATAAGCAGCCACATATTCGTCCTCTTGCCTCAATTCCAAGAATTGTTTTTCCATCCTAAGTCGAATGGCCTTAGGAAAATACTTCTCAAGAAACATACCTTTGAATTCATCCCAGTCGATAGCATCAATCTCATTAGCGTCCCTGATATTTTTAACCATCGACCACCACTGATCTGCTTCACCCTCCAAACCGTAAATAGCAAGACTAACCTTTTGATTGTTTGAACACCCCATGACATCGAAAATATTCTCCAGTGCTGTAATCCACCCTTCATCTATCACAGGGTCAGATGATCCTCTGAATGATGGGGGATGTTTCCTCATGAAATGTTCCACCACTGACATGTTCCTCTACAGGTGATCTGGCTGATATCGTGCATGGATACCACCACCATTTATTTCTTGAGTCAACCGAACCATTACTGAAACAAACTGTTCAGTTCCAATTCTAACCATCTTAGGATGCTGATTCGGAAGGTCATTTCCTTCTGTATACCTTCCTTGCACTGCTTTCCTATTTCCTCTATAGAAAACCATTCTGAACAAACATGTCTTAGATGAAGCAACATGGTAATCTTCCAATGCTATATCATTTCAATTTTAACATAAATTTTTTTTTGGATAATAATTTAATATATTTCTAATTTCTAAAGTTATCTAAACCGACCTCTGATACCAACTATAAGGCCCTGGCCTTAAATATTACTTAATCTTGAGTTGTTTCAAGAATACACGTTAAGGATCTTTTTAGGTTTAGAGTTTTATAGAATTAGATCATAAATCATGCATTACATTCCACATTTAAACAAGGTGGTTACTTAAAATATATTACTCATTTTACCATCAATGAAAACATATTTAAAATAAAACATGGATTCTTTCTTGACACTTCCTCGACACTATCATCACATCATGTACCTTTCCCTTGACTTGTGAAAAACATTTCAAAAACCTGGGATGAGCATAAAAAGCTCAGTTAGGGATATAAAAGTACGAAATGAAAACATAAGTCCATGTATGAAATCAAACATTACTCATAAAACAAAAGAATTTTAACATATCTCATCAAATAATGAATAAATAATAGAAATCATAAGACATAAAGGTATCTTGAGGCATTTATAACATTCTTACGTAGGGAGTAACCCTCATGGTTACGTTTGGAATACCCATCACAGTATATTCCCTAAATCTATTTGGAGAAACCTTAATGTTTAACCCATTAACATTACCGAATGCATTGGAGAGCTATATCAGGCTCACCCGCCCTTAGTTTATCAAAAAACCACCAGTCTTCATAACAATTCTCAAGAACCATAACATAATCGTATCACATAAAACATGCATAATGGAAACATAACATTTCCACATTTCAATCACAAGATTTAAATAAAATACATTGATATAATAAAAACATTATGAAAACCA
Organism: Viscum album; assembly: GCA_963277665.1. Classification (NCBI taxonomy): domain Eukaryota; kingdom Viridiplantae; phylum Streptophyta; class Magnoliopsida; order Santalales; family Viscaceae; genus Viscum; species Viscum album. Next base: position 723,915,193 of record OY728165.1, read on the forward strand.
TTTTCAATAAGAAAATAAAAGAAAATTAAAACATGGTATTTATTTTTTTTTCATTTTAAAAAAGTTTATGGCTTGTAGAGGAAGCTGAAACTCAAATAATGGTCACGCCAACAGAGAAGTCATTGTCGCCGCATACGTACGACAAAAACATTCCCTTTTTTTGTTTAGTAAAATGCTTTGTATAAAAAAATATTCCTTTTGAATAGACGCAAAAGTCAAAGGGTTTTATACATAGTATAAAATAAATTTGTGTATAAAACAAAATATTCCTCAATGAAAGGAGATTGAGATGAAGTCCCTTACCTCGGGTCCGACATGACTCGATCGTTCTTTAACCTCATTAATAATAAACATGAGTTAATTTATAATTTCTTAAGAACCCTTTTCAAGTTCATTTTTCCTTTTTATATCACTTATTACCATGTTATGAACACTAGGTAATTATTTAAGTTAATAATGGTCATTTTGTCGATTATTGGTACTTGAGTCAAAAATAAACACTTTATAATTTTAAGTTGTTCATGTATCCATTATTTCCAGAGTTATATTCATGATGTAGATATAAGATACATCATATATATCCATTATATAAATTCATTTATAATATTACATAACATTTTGAGGTAAGAAATGAAATGCACCGTTCATGGAGACGGTAAGCCGTACGTACGCATGAACGCTACTTTCATTTCTATTTCATATTTTATGGAATGGAATCATAATTATATAAAGGTATATTATAATTCCTGTATAATATCATATATAATTTAATTAACTCCATCCTTTATACTTCCCACATATGCCATTAACGAATCAAATCACTTTGAGGGGGCGGTAGTCTGCACTTCCTAAAATGAAGATATCGCATTTACCCATAATGGAAACCATAAAGGTATGAAATAAATGAAAAATACAGAAGCATAAGGAAAAAATAAACATATTATATATCATATATAAATATATTTACATCTTAATGGCCACCATTGATGGTGTTAGAAGAATATTGAGCAGAAATCGTTTCGTGAGGCAAAAATTCTCCATCCACGGAAACAGTATACTCTTTAACCATTAGATGTAGGTGTGTGTAAGTGTATCTCGAATCCTTCTTATAAAAACATCCTAGTATATTTAAGATACCATTTTTGTTACAAAAAAATGAATAAAAGGAGTTTAGGGGGATGGAGAAGAAAAATAAAACAAAAGAACATTAGAGAAGACTTTACCTTTAAATCGGGTAACTCTTATTGGTTTGAACCAAAAGGGATTCTTAATGAGATTGCTGCATAAGGTAAGTCTTCTAGGATGAATAGTGGGATGTGGAGAGATAAAATGAGCAGAGATTGGCCAAGACAAAGGCTTGAGAAGTGTGGGTAAGGAGGTAGAGGTGGGGGCCTTTTATAAGAGGAGAGGAGGGGCACTCTTGGAAAGTTATAAAATGTTACTTTATATTAAAATGAGTTTCAGATTTTAAAGGTCCTACATTAATATATTTAAAGGATAAGGTGATAAGGTTTTGAAATATACTCATACAATAGGTATTTTACAAGTGTAAGTCTTAGATTTTACATTATCTTTTCATTTTATTTAAATCATTCATTAATGAGGTAATCGCTGCATCATCATGATGTCATAAATAATTTATTTTATTTAATGTATAAAAATTATAAAAAAATACTATGATGTAGGAAATATTTTTATATTTCCAATGACTATTTATATTCCAGGAGATAATTTATGTAGGAAAAATTAAAAATTTTTTACTCAGGTGATACATTCTTTAATGATGTTCTCCTTTCTTTTAAAATAAAAAGATAGTGTCGCTTTCACCTAAAGTGATTCCATGGGGTCCCTAAGTTTGGCCCAAGAAATCTCATGGTCAGAGATGACACAACCAGTAGCATTAGGACACATGTTGGGGTCATTTTTGTGTTATTATGATACTATTTTATTATCCTTAACTACCCGATTACTAATTAATAATGATAATTAAAGATAATTACCGTCGTTACTATTCATAATGCTAAAAAAAGAGTATTAATTACATAATTTTGAACTTCTGATTAAAAATATGGAATCCATTTTACCAAATTACAAACATAGACAATTCAATAATAAAATTAAAAATAACTCCCGTTGTCAGAACAAATAGCGGGTTTTTTGAAACAATATCTATGAAAAGTTTGGCATTTGTTTATGCCCAATTCCAAAGTGAAATTAATTATAATGAAACCAATTGGATTAAATGGAAAAAATATATTATAATTACACTTTAAAACTAATTAAAAATATAATATAATCATATAATTATATTATATGAAAAAGCATTTTTGATGTAAAATGCAGTATTTTTCACTATTCATTTAAAAATGAACATGGTCAGAAAAATACAAAAAATTTATCCAAAGTAAATATAAATGTCCCAATACTAAATAATAAGTTTATTGTGAAAAATAGAGCTTATAAAATTGTAAAAATATATATTTTAAAATGGTTCTCCAATAAAAGGCAGTAAAACAATCTTTTAAAAAATATTAGAGAATTCTATGCATAAGATTGGATTTATTCTCATCTTAAGTCTTTAAAACACTATCTAATTAATAAATAGACATAGATAAGAAAATATATTATTCATTAATTACATGGGATGTTACAGTAGGTGGGTACAAATTTTCTTCAATCAGTGGTGTTGGATCCTCTACTCCTACTATGTGTGATAGATTCCTAGTTGCGAGACATCGAATATGAGGTATTTCATAACTAGATATCCATAGGAGATTCAATTGATAAATTTTCTAAAAGATGGAATCAAATCATCATTTTCCAAGGATGAATGATGGTCCCAGTCATGACATGGGAAACGTTAGTAAGGTATTTTCACACATCTTCGTTGATTGTACATCCTAGTGTGGTAAATATGTAAAGATACCTTTAGTGGTAGTTTTTGTGGGCCGATATGATAGGAAGCATTGCAAATATTGATTCACATTTCCTCACTTATTGGAAGGTGAAGGATGATAACAGGATTTTGATAGTCATGTTATAGGCTCCTGATATCCTGGAGTGGAAATTGGGTGACATATATATGGAAATCATGATAGGTATTCCATAGAAAGTGAATGGACACAATTCCTTCTGGGTAATAGTTGAATTAATAACGAAGTTGGAAAGATTCCTTGATACAAGGGAGAGGATTTTGGAGGAGAATTTAGGGGAAGTTGTACATATGTGAGATTGTTAAACTTCATGGGGAGGCCTCAACTATTGTGTATGATCATGATGCGTGGTTAGTGTCATGGTTGTGGAGTGGCCTGCAAGAGGTATTCAAGATGTAGATGAGGATAATTACAAGATTTCACCCCTAAACAGATGGGTATACTGAGCACACTATCACCGTGTTGGAGGATATACTGAGGTAATATGTGTTTGAATTTGTATGGAGCTTAGATGATCACTTTTTATTTCTAGAGTTTTTTCACAACAAGAAATACCACTCAAATATCGGCGTGGTACCTTTTGAGGCCATGTATGAGAGACCCTACATGTCACCCTTATGATGGATAGAGATCAGTGAGGCATCTCTTGATGATTTATAGATAGTTCATGTAACTATAGATAAGGTCCATGTCATCCATGAGAGGATGAGTAAAACATACATAAGGCATGAATCTTATGTAGATTAATATCACATGCCCTTGTAGTTCAAGCAAGAAGACCATATTTTCCTTAGATACTCCCCATGATGAAGACTATAGAGGTTTGGACAGGGGGAAAGTTATCCCTAAGAATCATTGGGATGTTAAAGATCTTATAGACGGATAGTGTGATGTCCTACCACCTCTCCCTCCTCCCACAGTTGGAGGGGTTTTATGACAACTTCCATGTGTTGTAGTTGGGGAGATATGTGGATGACCCTCCACACATTATTGACTGGGTAGAGATGTACCTCAAGGATGGATCCACATTTGCGGAGTACCCAATGGAAATCAAGAATTATCAAGAAATAAACCTATGTGAATAAACTATCCCTTTGGTTTGTGTGTTTTTGTAGCATGAGAGCATGCAGGAGAGATCATGGGAGAGGGAGTTCTAGATATAGGCCGAATATCCTGATATTGTTTTAGTTTTTCTTTTAAAAGATGAAAATCATGAAGTATAGAATAATGTAGAGACATTGTTTTTAAGGCTTTTAAATATTTATAGATATATTTCATAGATAGTAACTCGGATGATGTGTGATTTTAAGACCCGGTGTGCCTGAAAATAATATTATAAAAATATTATATATATTTTGTTTTAATTGTACATATTTTATGAAATAAAAACGATAAAACTTAAAAATAATCTTAGATCAGAAATCTAAGAGAACGGTGGAGTCCAAAATGTGAGGTATACCCTAGGAAGGACCTAAAATGGATCGACATGGGGTGTTTAGAAAAAATGTTCATTGAGAGTACCTTTAGTTGGTTAATTAAATTATTTATTTATCTAATTTATTATTTGACCTAATTGAAATACATATCATAACATATTGTTATAAAAATTCTACAGTTTTAGCCTCATAATCCCAAGGATAATTTAAGGAATTTCCTTCCAACTCTCATTGATGAATTAGAATTAGATGATGATAGGACTTTGGATTCAGAAAGATTGAGACACTTTGAATGAAAAAAATATTTTTTTTCATGTGCATTATTTGACTAAGAATGATCCAAAAATTGTTAGGAGTATTGAATTTTTGGATAATTCCCCTATTTATTAAATGGTTGAGAATGATCATATTTCCTTCTATGATCTACTTTTTAATTGATCAATTTCTTGTTCCTGTGTACTAATATTATTTTTTTTTATTCATTTTTTTTCAAACTGAGCATCCTGATTTGTATTTATTGGCCAAGAACACTTGGAAAACGATGGTTAACATATTTTTTGATTCCTTTATTAAAAAAACACTTCACATTAGTCATTTTTGGACTACGATGTTGTGATTAAAAAATGCATGGTGAGACCAAGCTTAATCGGACACCAGGATTCATGATGGTGTTTCATGAAACGAATCAATTGATGATCAAGGAGGGATTTTTGGATTGTGAACTAGGATCTAAATTAGAGTTGGTATTAATGGGATACGTGTGTGGTGTATGTGGAAAACAAATAAAAACATGTAAATATGTTTCTAGCCAATGGATGGATGAAAATGATTGAGGGATTCTCCTTCAATTTCAGGAGGTTTAGAGGTGAGATCCAAAGCATCATAGGCTATATCAGGAATGATAGAAGTTGATCCGAGATTCTGCAAAATATCCTAAAAAATGTTATGTAGTTTAAATAATAATCTCCCCGTATTGGTACTTTGTATGAGACACTAGGGTTTTGAGAAAGTTAAGGATGACACATTGTGTGGCTGGGCCACACGCCGTGTATCACTCACTGGGTAGACAATCCGTGTGGTAGGAGCACATGGGTAGGAACCCTTGCAGGATAAAAAGTCATGTACTAAAGTACATAAACATAAAAATACTTACATAGACACAACTAGAAACATTAAAATGACCCAAGGTTGCTGAGTCAGATTGTGTTTTTCAGCTACATGCCATGTAGTGCTACATGGTTAATGATCCTTGTATTATTATGGAAATGAGCATGCAAATGATCAGGACCACACTCCATATGGGTCCCTTAAAGGATGTTTACCCCCTTATTTTCTTATGAGGAAACTTCAACCTCTAGTATCTCCTTTTTTTGGACTTGGATTTTGAATTTTGAGTAGCCCATCCTGTGTGTTTTTCTGCATAGAATGCAATTGTGGTCTCCAATGTGGATTTTGAGATATGATATGAGATGTTATGAGTTTGAAAATTATTTAGGTAAAAATCCATGATGAAAGTGATCAGAAAGGATCACTAGAGGATTATAGAGTGGAAACCTTCTACTAAGATAGGGCATGGGTCCTCTACCTCTCTATAGAGTGGAACCCTCTAGCTGGGATGGACATGAGTCCACTATCTACTTTTAGAGTGTCACCCTATTGTTGGGAAGGGAATAGGTCCTCTATCTACTATCTGAGTGGAACCATTAAATAGTACAAGGGAATGGGTCCTAAACAACTAGAGTGGAACCATCTAGCTAGGGTGGGTATTGGTCCTCTACAGATTACTGAGTGGCACCCTCCTGTGGAATCAGGACGTGGGTACTCAACTGACTATAAGAGTGGGACCCTCCTACATGGAAGGGAATAATTACTCTACCTGTTGTCTGAGTGGCACCCTCTTATAGAACCAGTGTGGGGGTCCTTGACCACTAGAGTGGCACCCTCCAGCTATGCAAGGCATGAGTCCTCTACCATTTTCTGAGTGGCACCCTCCTATAGAACCAGGTCATGGGTCCTCAGACATTTGAGTGACACCCTCCTACTATCCATGGCATGGGTACACTATCAACTTCTGAGTGGAACACTAAAATTATGCCAAAAAATGGGTCCTTTACCTAGATATTATTCCCCTTGAATATGCAGCACAATGGAGGGGTGTGGCTTGACATGGATGTCTCTTCATACAGATGCGTGGGATTCTAGGCATCGATGATGGGCCATTGAAAATGGTGGCACTATTTTTTTCTTGGGATGGATTTTGAGATGGATATCCCCCTTATCTATAATTTAGGATTTTTTGGTTTGAGAATATATATATATATATGTTGGTATCCATATTTTTGGATTTGTAGTATCTTTCTTTGTGTTGAGTTATTTATCTATTCTTATCATGTCCCTTACTTCTCCCCATTAAACATTTTGGCAATCTTGTTGGGTATGTATATACTCACCAATTCATGGGATTTACATGCAAGTGTCATGTATTATAATGATAATAGATAGGTCAATGGAAATTATAGAGGAGCTTAGGGATACCTGGTGCATTTGGAAATTCATGGTGGTTAGAGCTTGGAGATTTGGAGCCAGGATATCTAATCATTTAATTTTCCAAAATTTTAAGGTTGGGACATATTTTTGGTTGGGCGTGTATTTTTCCCCTTTACATTTCAGCATACACATTCATATTGTTGTACACCCTAGATGTTATTAATGCATGGTTTATATTCAATTTGTTTCATATTTTTCTTTTATTTTTCCTCAGTTCTTCTGCACAGAGATGGTCGAGTGTGTGCATACAGGTACATTAGGAAAAGTCCTATGATATTAGTTATTCCTTTTAGTGCTTGTTGTCATCCCTTGTCCTATGGAAGAGAGCTTGGGGTTTTTGAGTCTTGAGCCTAGTTGGGTCGGGTCAGGATTGAAGGATTATCTAAAACCTTGAGGTAAAACATTGATCTTTATTAGATACAATGGAGAGTGGAACTATATATAGTATTAGCACTAATATTTTTCATATACTAGAAAGTTGTATGAGAGAGAAATTTTACTTGATAGATATGAAATGAGATGTCCTTTTGAAGACATCATCTACCACCTAGGTTATGTTATAGCGTTTTGGTTTCCAGGGAGTCATACAATGAAATCCATGCTTATGTTTTCCAACTTCTATGTTGGCATGAGTAATGGTTGCATCATAACCTTAGAATTCTATCATTTTTACATGGTTTGTTGGAATTATAAGAATCAAGATACAAACTCCACAATCTCTATCTTCACGTTATGCCACCAGAAGTTTTTCTTCAAATATCATTTTTTAGTGATTCTTGGATAAATAGAGAAGAATGAGCTATGTGCATCACATATATGTTCCCTCTTTAGTTCTGGTATTTATAGGACACATATCGATGTTTCAAACCTCTTAAATCCTTTTTTAGTAAAGATAAACTCCATAATATTCACTACCTTTTTATGTATCATCCCAAAATCATTCAACACCTCTTTATTCCTCTCAAGAATGGATAAATGATTATTCATTTGAACAAGGGGATATGAATATACTTTTATTATTCCCATATATATCCATTTCATGTCCAATAAGATTATAACTCTTTCAATCCTCACAATGGATAGAGTTTCGTTATCCTTTATACTAAGAGAATCTTTCATTTTTTGCGCCTTCCCATAGTGGTAATACATTGAAAATTCACAATCTTCAATCAGCTCTAACCACCTTCATTAGCATATATCATGATTCTATTATGTGAATATATACATGAGGATTTATTGATTAATATATATGTCACAATTTTCTCCATATCTGTAATATTTATAAATATTCAATGTGAAGATCACTACAGATAATTATAGATCATGAGTTGGATTGTTCTACTCATGAATCTTTAATTTTTGGGAGGAATAAACTATCACTTTTAAATCATTCATGATTACATAACCCAATCCCCTTTTAGATGCATCACTGTAGATAAAAAATACTTCATATCTAGTGGGTAATGTGAGTATAAGTATAGTGATTATCCTATTATTCAACTATTTAACTATCTAACAACATTCATAAATCCATAAAACATGACTTCTTTAAGAGTTATCTTTGTTAGTGGGGTTGAAAATCATGACACTTTTTCCAAAAATTAATGATAGTACTCAAATAATCTAAATAAATTATATATTTCCATTATAGATGTTGGTCTGGACCATCCTTCAATTGCCTCAATTTTTGAAGGATCCATAAATACCCCTTTTATGGTGATATCGAGCCCCATGAAACTTATTTTTTCTATCCAAAAATTTCATTTACTATACTTCTCCAACAAAATTTCATTTCAAAAATCCTTCAATACAGAATTTAAATTCTTATCATGTTTTTTCATTACTTTTAATGAAGATAAGAATATCATCTATAAATACTTCCAAAAATATTTCAGGGTAATTTCTAATGACTCTGATCATAAAGTACATGATTATTGATAGATAATCAATTATTCCTAAGTGTATCACTATGAAATTATAGTTCCCATGCATTTTTGGAAAATCAGTTTTGGTTACACTATCCTTCAAAATTTCTTGATAATATCTTGACCAAATATCTTCCTTAGAGAAGGATTATGCACCGTGTATTTGATAAGAAAATTCATCAATACATGGTATAAGACACATGTTTTTATCATGATATTGTTGTGGTTATTATAATTAATGTAGTGACACACATGCCCAACCATCTTCTTGAATAAGAGGGTAGGTGAACCCCATGGTTAATGTTTATATACTAATATAATGTATCTTGGATTTTTTATCAATAATATTTATACTAAAAATCAATTTACATAATACTTAAAATTAAAAGATGGGATACTTGAAAGGCTTCTCACTTAATCGATAAAAAATTTAGTGTCTTTAATTATTATAATTTTGTTCAAACTTTTACTGCCAAGCCCTCATTTTTTTAATGTAATAATAATTCTGATATCAAATAAAAATCATTGATTTTAAATTAGATATATATACTTAGAAATAAATGAACTGTATAAAAAATTTCTACACTAGTTTTTATAATGTTGATTTAAAAATAGACAACTGAGTGTTAAAAAAAATATATCATCAAACTATAAAAAAATATTATTTATAAATAAAGTATATATTTTAACCATGTTTTCAATTTTTAAAAATAATTATAAAAAACGTGCACAAAACCATAAAAAATTATATTTTAATCTCTATAAATATAGTCGCTAGGCACCCTAAAGACAATTAGTGAGATTATTATTTCTATCTCTACAAGGATTATCATACTTTTGGTTATCATATTCCCTCCTATTCTCTTGAGATTTATTATCATATTCTTCTTTATCACTATTATAACTTCATCATATACTAGGTCTTTATCATCAAATATCCCTGTAACAAGATGAGTTATCCACCTCGATCATCTGAGAATCTATATCTTTCCATTTTATCATTATCAATTTCTCCCTCATCTTAACTTCCATGATTCTCATCATTGGAAAACTAGAAACCCAAAGAACATTTAAATGAAAAACTCACACTAATGATGAGTATTCATTAAATATGAGCCATAAAGGAAATTATTTTTCAAGACCAAGAAGATAAAAATAAGACCTTAATAAGATATATTTTTAGATCCCCCAAATCCATGAAGAAAAAATAGAGATGAACGTATATCTAGGTTTGAAAAACTATACAACCATACACTACCTTTTAATCCTCAACCCTCCACCCACAAGAATTTATTTCCCAAACATCAGAGGCTAGTTCCTGTGATCATGTTCCTATGTGACTACTACTCATCCTTCTATGAAATATGAGGAGAATGTGGCACTAATAATTGGATGCATTAATTTTGTGCATCATTCCCAAGAATCAACAAAACAATTATATATTTATATTAAGTTATTACACTCATCAAGAAAATACCAAGAGATATCTATATCACATTCCTATGAATATTAAAGGAATTCATGAAGAGGGAATTAAAAAAGTAGTGATATATAATTACCTAAAAACATTTGGAATACATAGAGTTATTTTTATTTTTTCAGTAGATATTATTTACTCTGATTTATTTAACATTTACAAAATATCAAAATCTTATAATTTATTTTATGTAAAGTAGTCATATATACAAATAGAAAACCAACATCTCACTAGAGAAATAATAATAAAAACCTTATAAAAAATTTGAGAAAAAAGTTTTCTAAGACAACATCATAAGAATAATGAAAATGTTTAAGGAACAATGATAACATGTGAAAACATTCAAAATAAAATTATAAAAAAAATAAAAAATTAGTTAATATATAAATAAAATAGTACTCAATTTATGAATCCATAAAATAAAATAAAAAAGAAATATAACATGCCCCATTCTTATATGTAACCAAAGGATATGCCACCAAATTCTCATCCCAATGTCACAATATATTTATATTTAATTATATTCTAAAAATATATTGAAAACTAATAATATTTTTTCCAGAAACATTATGCATTTAATAGAAGTTTTTTAACTTTATATCAAATATTATCCAAAAAAATCATGTTCTTACTCTCTATAATCATCACACTCTTCTTCCTCAAGAGCGTCAACTAGTGTAGATAATGCAAAGGCTTTAGTTGACCTTCCACATCACTTCCTCAACTCTTTTATCTCTAGGAGTATTAAAAATGAAGTTTTTTTGTCAATTTACACCATTAAACCCACATCATCATATAATAAAAAAATAAAAGTATATTATAATATTAATACACCTACAAAATTAAGTTCTCACAATATACGAAAAAGTTGAGAAAATGGATAAATTTCAAGCCCTTTGATCTAAAAAAGAATTTGAATCCCCTTGGAGGGATGTTTCTAATTTTTTATTAGAAAAAAGTTTTATGGATTCAATGAATGGAATTAATTCTTATAAAGTTTTCTATAATTAATGATTTTATAGAAGATAATTTTATAATAGGGTGATGGGTAATGAGTTTTGATGCTAAAGTAAAGATCATGTGATTTGATTTTTACAAGAAAATGAAATGGAATTCTGGGAGTGAATTGGATAGCCTCAAATTTATATCTCACAATAGAAACATGGAAGACAAAAAGTGGGTAATAAGTATTTTCTATAAGCAACCAATAATACATGCACAAACACCTTCAATTTTTCTTAATAAAAATATTAAATTTGTGTCTTATCATCACAAACAACTTTTTTAGTATGTTTAGCTAGATATTATTACACCTTTCAATTGAATTTTAAGTGTTAAATATTATTAATTAATAAATAAAAAATATATAAATAATAGGAGAAAATAGTTTGGAATTAGAAACTAAATTATAAAATTTTGACAAGTTTAAATTCAATATTAAAATTAGTTTTTTTCTTCTCCCAAATAAAACTTACAAGAAAGCAATTTTTTTACCCAATATAAAAAAAAATTATATAATTCATAGATTAATAATTAATGACTAGATACCCGAACATATTTTAGGTTATTTGTGCTTATATATTCTATGATATCATTCACCAAGAAAAACCCAAAATTCTTACCATGTCCTTGTACATCTTCAACAATTAATAACCCTAATTAAAAAATAAATCAAGATCCCATCAACTAATAAAATTAATGGATGATAAAAAAACAGGAGTGAAGCCTGAAAAAATATATAAATCAATATGGATAGTGAAACTACCTAATCAGACACATATTTTGAAATCATTAGATGCATATATCAAGATTACAAAAATATTGTATGAAATGTTGCTTCTTACGTGTTCCCTTTAACCATAGGAAGAATTAAAAAAAGCTATCAGTGCCAATGATTTGACGTCAAATCCAAACAAATAATAAAAAGATATTCCAAAGCCCAAATTGATCTCTATGATTTTGAGTAAAAATCCCAATGTAACTTCTAATCCGATATCACTAAAGCCATTCTTTGTTGGTTCACTATCTATAAGATAGAATATTAGAGATTAATAAGAAAATTAAGGACACATGGTGCACCAAAGCCTTAGCTAGCATAACATGTTTTCCCAAACTAGTACTTTAGATGTGTATTCACAGAAGATTTTAATTGATTGTTCAATTAAATAATTTAATAATAATTTGAAAAATCATTAATTCCATGAATGAATGCAAACTACAATATATTTTTTAAGTATTTTTTGAGGGAATAAATTGTAATAACAAATTTTAAAAAATAATTTTTTATAGGTTAAAAATAATATAGAATTGAAATATAATAAATTTTCAATAAAAATATATTTTTAATATTTTATTGTGAATAAATTATAAAAATATAATATATGAGGAAAATAATTTAGATGAAAAATTTATAGAAAAATAATTCAGATGAGTAATATATATAAAAAATTCACATGAATAATTCATAAGAATATTATTAGAAAAATATATAAGAATAATTTAAATATACATTTTATATTAATTTAGGAAATCAATTTAATGTTAGATTTAAAAATAAATAATATATAAGAATAATGAAAAAATTACTAGATAAATGAAAATATATTTTTTTGAAACAAAAATAATAACATTTTCTTACAAATATTTATTTGAAATATATAAACATTTCTTGTGTATTTTCTTATAAAGGATCTAGATACATACTCTTTATTCATAGTTGGAATTTATAATATTCTTATTTTCTAAAGTCACAAATAAAAAACGAAACATTTGGTGGTAGTTTTCAAAACTACGGCTAAAAAACCATCGCTAATTACTATTTCACTATAATGGCTTGATTAGTCTATAAGGGATTGACATTAATTGTGTTCGATGGTCAATTGATGTCTTTTAAAAAGGAAACATATGATAATCCAAAGTTGTATACTATGAAACGGGTGGAAGAGGGTATTTAAAAACATGCGTATAATGGATATCATTCCAGATCCCTATATAGTTTGATTAGAATTGATTATTTTCTAGAGGTTGATATTTTCTTACATTTATGTATTCAATGATTCATATTTTTTATGAATGATATAAAATCACAGAGATTCACATGTTGTGGTTGACTAAATGAGGACTAACTTTAGATATAATATCGGTGATAGAAGTGATTTAGAGTTAATCCAAAAGTGTTTTTGATGGTTATTCAAAATGTGTTTCAAATTATTTAATACATAGTAAAGTTGATGATATATTTCCAAAAGTGTTTTGGAAGGTATTAAAAAGTGTTTCCAAAATTATTTCAGAAGTAATTTTATATGATAAAATATAAGGTTAAATGAAAAAACATCTATGAGGTTTTAGTGTAGGTGGATGATTAAAGGAGGTATTCTCTAAAGAAAATATACATATGATGTATTATGGCCATATCATAGGTGATTATTGGGTATATAGTAAGGCATTGAGATTTCATTCCTCTACCTTATCCATTCATATTTTATGATTGGGTGATATCATAAGGATTTTTAGGAGTATAATTGTAAGGTATGATATACATTGAAATCCTATAATTTTGGACACCAAATGATAATGATTATCATTCAGGAGTTTTCAAGGGTGGTTATAGAAAATGGAAAATTTTATATGATGAAACAAACCAGAGTTCATTATATTCATGAACATATTACTTGAATTTGGTGAGTGTCATTGACACATGAAATATAATGCATGAGTAAATTAGTTATCACATGAGAATCATCCTATAAGGATTTATTGAGAATAATTTAGAATGATATTATAATCCTTCAAGATTTCCCAAGACATGGCCAAACTTCTCATACCCATAGATCTATTATCCTTATTCCTTTTCATCTCGAGGAACTAGTATGTTACAGAGGGTGGAGGACCTTGATTGTAGAATGAGTGATTCCGCATAAACAATGGATAATTTTAGAGGATAGACATATTTTAGGTACCTCTAATGTGATGTTAATTAAGTATAAATGATGATTATTACAGATTGGATCTGCGGTGTATGTCAAAAATCAAAATTTCATTATTTACAGTATGCATGCTTTATTTTATCTTGAATGGTGTTCCCGGAGTTAGGTTTATTTATTACTTATGCTCTATTTAGAGTTTTTATATCTTTAGAAACCCTATACCTTTATCATAATATGTTTTTCCTCTCTCAAGAACCCAACTATTGATCTTAGTCTACCAATTATAGGTTGGTTTCAAATGCCCTACAAAGGATCCACACTATTTAATTTTTATTTTTTGGTCAAATATGACATTTTTATTTCAAATTTTTTTCTCACATTTAATTTATAAAAATATTACCCTCTCATATACACCATGACATAATGTTAAGGGGTAATATTGAATCTTATATCCAAAAATCATTTTTGACGACTCTGTGTGTCTTATTCTCATATCTCATTCAATAAATTCATTATATTTGTGTCTATAATTGATGATATTATTCATTGATTTTATCTATTGAAGTACTCTTTAAATAGATCTTATCTTATTTTAAAAATATTCTTGAAACTTGTTTTCAATATCATAGATCAATCTCCAATAGATAATCACTATGTCTGGTTATTTATGATTTTTTATAAAAAATAGTTTCTTTCTTAACTAAAATTTAGAAAATTTAATTATTTTATAATAATATCATTATTAATGTGTCAATTATCTCCAAAATATCTTAAAAATGGATTCCCACATAGTATCATTTCATTATCATGTACAAATAATCACTGTTCATTTTAAAAATAGAAATATTTCCAACACAAGGGTTTATATTGGTATTATGATATTACATTATCATGAAATATTATATGATAATAATGGTATATTATTATTTATATAAAAAAAATATTCTTGATTAATTGAGATACATCTCATGACTTATCATACCTAACAACCTAATTCTGTTGGGTTTAACAGTGCATTCTTATGCCTTTAGTTCCTCTAGTTCCCCAAACATATCTGCATACTCTTGAGGAATTTTTTTTCGAAATCCCAACATTTTTACCTACTTTATAACCTTTCATAAATTGATTTTATTTCATATATTATTGAAATGAAATTTCATTGTGACATGTTCTTAACTATTATCATATTTAATATAGATACTTACTTTCTTTCTTCCTAAAAATGCCTTAAACACGCGATGGTGTTTCCTAAAGAAATATGTATTGGTGGTTAATTTATTAAATTTTTTTTTATTCCATCTGGTAAAGAACCACGTTATCAAAGCCCTAAAATTCAGTTCCCATCTAGTTTCATAAATAACTATACCTATTTTTAGTAAGTTCACTAATTCATTAATATATATATTATATAGAAATTTTTCTCTATGTTATGTATAACATTCATGAATTAATTCTGATATTAATTATAAGTATAATCAAGTAGATATCACTTTCATTTCATCCTTTAGATCTCTTATGAATCCTATGTCACCTAGAAAAAATTAATTATTTCATGTATAACATTAATAAACTATATTAAAAAAACATTTATATACGTTTAGGTAGAACTCATATGTTATGTGTCAATTAGGACTTTTATGCACTGTAATTGGTATTTTTTTGTCTATGAATTTAATAGACTTTCTCATATAGTGATACATCTAGTAGGCTTCAACTCAATTTTATACAGATAACACTTACTCAAATTTTTCTATTATAAGAAAATAAAACATACCACAATTTTCATTTAATAGATAAAAAACCTATTATATTCATATGAAACATAACTGAATTTTCATTCATTATACTCACTCACATTTTGTTTCTAATATACGATCTTATAAACTTCATATGGTATAATTCACTCTTATATTCTACACTTTTTAAAACCAAATTGATATTTTTTTCTTTCTTTATTTATATTTTTAAAGTTATTTTTATTTTAATATTCACTTCTAAGAACCTGCGTACAATCGAATCTCTTAATAACCATGTTTGAAACATTTATCTTGATTATTTTATCTAACATCCCCTAGTCTGGATAATCCACATCCTTTAAAATCCTCATATATCTTCTTTAAAACATCATCCTATGTATAGACTTCAAGAAAATTTATTGTCAAAAAATCAAAAAAGACATTATTAAATGGGTTTCACTATGATCTCTATCCACCTTGGTAAAATTTTATATTGTGAAAAAATTCATTAATCCATATAATAAGGAAAAAAATAAGGAATTGCTACAAATTTTTTGAAAAATATTTGAATCCTACAAATAATATACTGAGAAAAAAGCCAATTATTTTACAATGTTTTATTATTTTAAAAGATATAAAAGGGAAAAAATTATTTTCATTAATTTTTCATAGATAACTGTTGATGATGAGACATAAGTCTCCTTTAAATTAATTATATCATAAAAACAATGATTTTATTTTAAAAATAATTAGAAAAAATATAGTAAAATGTATCATGATTAATATGTATCTCAAATTGAATTTATTCTTTATCCTTAAGAGTTGTTGAAAAATACCTGAGTTACGGGAGAGTTTTTTATTGATCTAAAATATATTATTATTGATTAATATCATTATTAGATACCCACTAATACTTTAATTGTTAGACTTAAGCTCATGATTATCAATTAGTAAATAAACAAGGGTATTTTTATAATCTTATACAATAGGATTTATCTATAACAAATTATAGGAGGATATATGTTTTTAATGTATCAAAACATTTTAGTTATCCCAATAGTTACAAAAAAATTATGTTGATTTCCACAAATATGTCATACTAGATCATCAAAAACATAGAAAAGAAACCTTTTTCGATAAAATTTGTTTCATGACATGTAATTAAAATAATAACTTAAAAATATAACAACATGTAATTATTTTTTAGTCAATAATAACCAATTATCTTATAGAATCTCTAGATTATTTTTTATTTAATATTGATAAATGAGACATACCGTCTAATGGTTTTCCTCATTTAAAAAATATTCATATTAAAAGTCAACATACTAACTACTTAAAATTAAAACATGTGATACATGATGTTATTCTAACTTAATCCATACCAAATTTGATGCCTTGCATTCAGAAATGTTTTTAAAAAAAACCACTACCAAGATATTATAATTTTTTTGTTGAAAAATAATAATAATATTTAAAATTAAAATAATAAATTGTCGTTTACATTTATATTTTTGAAAATAAATGGTCTTTTTAAAAAATTACTACAACTATTTTTCATCATATTTATCTAAAAATAGACAAATATATGGGTTTAATAATGTAATATATCATTAAACTATAAACAATTATCTAATTTATAAACCAAGTACATATTTAAACAAAATTATCTATTTTTATAAAAAAATCAAAAAAATGCACCAACCTATAAAAATATAGATTTTTAACCATTGAAAAAAGAGGCACCAGGACCCCTAACCCAAAAGTGTAAGATTTTTATTTTCGTATCCTTGTGAATTATCATCCAGTCGTTTCATTCACTCTCCTTCACTTGTTCTTCATCATCATAATCTTATTGATCACAATCATCACTACCTCCTTTACCATGCCCTAATTTCTTTTTATCCTTACACTACGATGAAATATCCACATCCACTATGTGAGAATTTCTATATTTCCATTTGATAATGATATTCACCCCCTTATCTAATATTCTGTGATGCTCATCATTGGTAACATAGATACCAAAAAAACCTTTAAATTAACACCTCACAACAAATATAAATATATGAAAAATATAAAATATAATAGAAAATAGTTTTCAAGGATGTGATGAAAATATTAGGATATTGATAATTCCATTTTATCTAACCTAAATCTATGTGGATAAGAAATATAGATACAATTTCAGCCAAGTTATAAAACCTATGCATCCATCATCTCCCTTTCACTCTTCAACCCTCCACCCTAAAGACATTGGATCCCAAACATCATAGGTTGGTGCCAATGATAATGTTACTATATGAAACATTATCGTCCTTATATGGAATCGTGATAAAAAGTGGAACACAAGATGGGTTCCATTGGATTTTTCATACTATGCTTGAGAAGCATCATCAGATGCTAAGATTTTACTCTGTTAGTGCATCCATGAAAAAACTACTGAGAGAAATTTGTATCACCTTTTTGAGAGGAGGAACAATATTCATGAAGATGAAATTAAAACCTTCATGGTCCTTAATGAACTAAAAACATGTATATGTACATGGTAATATTTTTTTTCTTTACAATATAAAGAATTTATTCTTATTTATTTAATATTTCCCAAAGATCAAATGACTATAATTTATTATAAGAGAAATATCTAAGGATATAAGAAAAAAAAGGATAACTATAGAAATCCTAACACTAAACTTACAAATAGACAATGGAATTTTAATTTTCCAGGACTATATCATAATAGAAATTAAATGCTTACAGAACTATGTTAACACGTGACGTTATTATAAAAAAATTATAAAAAATACAGAAAAATTATGTAAGCAGCAATGAAAATAGAGATTACTTTATGAATCCATATATGTATATAAAATATAATATAATATTCCCTCCACTTGTATGTAATGAAAGGAAATTCCACCAAATGTATAGTACATTGTTGTAATATAATCCATTTTAATCAAATTTTAATAACAAGTATAAAATCAATAATATTTTTACCCAGTAACATTGATCATGTATCAAAGGTTATTTATAAAATTATTTCTATGTATAGAAAAAAACCCATAATTCTTCTTTTCTATCATCATCTATATCATCTTCCTCACCAGCTTCAACTAGAGGATATGATGCAAAGTATTTAGTTGAGTGTCCCAATTTCTCTCTTAGTTGTTTTATCACTAGTAACTTTGAATCTGTAGATTTGTTTCTTCTGAACTATGAAACCAAAATTATTATTTAATAAAAAAGTAAATGGAAAAAATAAAATTATTAGACATAAAAAATAATGTGCTCACATTATATAGAAAAGTAGATATGATGGATTCAATTTTTAGCCCTTAGATCTAAAAAAGAATTTGAAACTCATTATTAGTATATTTCTTACTCTTCAAAAAAAAGTCCCAAGGCTTCACAAAATAAAATGAATTCCTATAAAATTATCAAAAAATAAAAGAGTTTAGAATAACAAACATCATGGAAGGGTGATGGATAAAGTATTTTTTTTTCATTTTAATGGTTATGAAATCTATATTGGCCATGAAAATGAAAGAAGAATATGGTAGTGAAATAAACAACCTCCCTTGTTTATTTTAGATTCCTGAGACCTATACACCCAAATCTAATGTTAAAAACCTATACATTACATATTGGATTTGATAAAAAATTTAAAATCATATACTTATCCATATAATAACTAAAAGAGTTTAAAAATATTATATTTATTGTATTACCATGAACATTTATGTTTAGAGTTTTAAAGTATCAATAAATAATTTACATATCAAAACCCAAAATTTTACTATTTATGGACATTTTTTTTAGTAAAAAAATATATTTGAATGATACATTTTCTTCTTTCAGGACAAAAATATCAAATTCAATGCTATATTTCATTATTATTTTTACTCATTTACATTCCTTATTACATTTTCTGAAAAAATGGGATGATCTCAAAACTAAGTAAGGGGTATAAACGAAAGAGAAAACTCATTTTGACATCAAAATAATTGAAAAACCCCAAAAATTACTTTCTTTTAAAAAAATATTTTGGTTTTAATTGAAAATAAAATCAATTTAAAAAAATAAATCAAGTTCTCTCCCTAAAAATTTTCATAAAATAATCTCATAAGAAGAGACAGAACAATAAAATAATAATGTGGTCAGGTGAAAAACATGGGTTCCCTTGAAAAATTGTTTCTTGGAAAAAATTCACCATTAAAAGACCATAAACTCTACTTATATCTTGAAATCAATATATTTCAATTAAATACTATATCAAGAACAGAAAATCATATAAGAATTTTTAGACATTGTATTAATCAACTATATTCACTAGTAATGGAATAACAAAATTCAAACACTATAAAACCATAATGGAATAACCTAACCAGTTTATTCCGAAATAATATCTATATAGAAAAAATCATTACCAAATTCTTTGGAGGGATATATACTAGACCCATATTTTATCATAAATAATATCAAAGAACCGTTACATAAATAAAATAGACATGATCTATCCTTTCATCATCTCAGGATAAAAACTCATAAAAACATAATTTTCAACCCATAATCACAATCTCATAAATTATCTCATGAAAATATAACTATTTCAAAAATTTATTATCTAATTCCCATTTTATAGGAAAATGAAAGAGAAATCAGGTGTATTATAAGAGCAATAGAAAATTTATTTGTAAAACAAGAAGAAACCATTTATTTTAATAAATTAAGAAATAATAATTTCAAAGAACAATTAGAATTTAATTTAATTCAGAAAATCATGAATAATTAAAGAATAATATTCATAATGAAGAACAAAAATGACTGCAGGAAAAGGAAATAAATTAGTAATGTTTAAGGAAAACATTATCTTCATATATTTATAATGAAAGTAAAAATTAACCCATATAAAAATATTTAAAAATTCATATTAAAAAAATTATAAATAAACTAAATTATATTTGAATATGAACTTGAGAAATAATTAAAATATAAAGTATAAAATTCATGAAATTATATAATGAATCGGGAGATGGATGAAAACTAGTTGAGAATAAAACATCAAATCATTTTAAGTATGGTTTGAAAGGAATCCCCCTTACCTCATATCCGAAACCACAACATACATCCTTTAACCTCATAAATAATTAAATTATATTAATAATATAATTTATTTATAACCATTTTAATTTTAATTACCTTCCTCTTATTTAATTTTTACCATTTTTATGTATTTATAAAAATTTTATTGATTATTTTGGATTTTTTAGTTCATAATCTCTAAAATAGATTTAGTTTTTTTAATGGTAAAAGGTCCAATTAAAATGGTTTTATAAAATCTAGATGTGTCAATGAATTTTGTTTCATATCAATTCATATGTAATGGATTTATATAGATATTTAAATTG
This sequence comes from Viscum album, assembly GCA_963277665.1. NCBI lineage: Eukaryota > Viridiplantae > Streptophyta > Magnoliopsida > Santalales > Viscaceae > Viscum > Viscum album. The sequence continues at coordinate 723,936,584 of OY728165.1, forward strand.
TTAATTTTTCGTGAATCTTCCTTGACATGTTTTTTTAATAGTTAAAAATAATTATGATAGTTTCTTTGTAATTTAATTTTTTTATAATAGATATTTCACCATTATAGTATCATAATAATAAAATTAATTTAATATTAATGTCATATTAAATCATAAAATTAGTTTTTAAGAATATTATTATATGTCATATACTTACAGAAACACCATTGCCATCTTAGGTAGAATAAAACCACCACAGTGAGTGATATTCCTTTTTACAGATTTTTCTTAAAAAAGGAAACACAATATATTTTTGGGGTTTTTTAAAACTATATATTAATATTTTACTATAATTTTATGGGTAATTTTAAAATTTAATTATTATTATTTGAAATAGTAAGGGATGTTTTGAAATGAAGAGACATCATTTTGGAATAGAATATATTTTTACATAGTGACATCTACTGATAAGATATTGGTGGGGGGTAATAGATTATATTTCATAATTGATTGATCAAAATTATTCAAATACCATGCGAATATCAATATTTCATTAGAATAATATAATATTTAAAAGTTTTATAATATAATGAATCCTAAATAAGAAATGAGAAAGAGGACAAGAATATCTTAGGTTTCTCTTTGAATCACCTCCTTCAGATTATGTCTAAAGCCTTTGGAGAAAGAATTTTTCACATAGATAAAGGCTTATGAACATTGAAAGTTATGTTTATATATATTTTTTTGGTATAATATGAAGTTAAAATTGAACTTTATATGTGTTTCTAAATGGTTACAATGAGTCATCTTTTATAGGTAAAAGTCAATAGTTTTTTCACAAATATAAAATATTTAAATGTCGTGAATGAAATCATAAAGATAAAAGTGGTTAAAAAATATACAATGAATCATATTTAATACCATTAACGTCCAAACATGAATCACTATTTTTTTGGATTAATTTGTATTTATTTATAAATAAATTTTAACATAAAATACCATTTTAATTCATTTTCAGGGTCATTTTCATATGTTGAATTTAATATATATATATATATGTAATTGAAAATAAATAATTTATATTACTTATTATCTATAATATTTATCTCTAAAACTATTTCAAGGATCCATTTAATCTAAATATTATCACTTTTAATATTTCTAAAACCATTTACTCGTACTTTTCTACAGTTTTCAGAGACACTTTATCAACGATGCGTAAGAGTATTGGATAATTATACTATTATATAAAATATGAATAATAAATTAATAGAATAAATATATTTTTTAACTATAAAATCTATTATCTATGATCACTAATTTCATTTTATTCTTATCCTTATTATAACTACATATTTAAGAAATTAAATAAGATACAATGATTTTTTTTGAAAATATCAATTTATTGTTATAAAATAAACTTAATACTCAAATAAAGTGAAAAAATGGATAAAATGGATAACAAATAAACGTTAGGTAGATAAATAATCACTCCATTAATTTTAGGATATGGTTTTTTGATATTTTGAAGTTGTAAGCCTTGATTTTACAATTTTACTCTATTTTAGCCATTACCAGGGTAATTAATTTTTACTATAGTAATTTATTTTTATGAAGAAAATGAAAAAGAAATTATTACCTAATTTGAACTTGAATACTAAAATTTTTATTTTTTTACACGATTCAATTTATATATGTGGAAAAAATTAACTTTAATAAATGCATGCTTAAAGCAATAAAAACCATTATTAGAAAAAATAAATTTTAAGAATAAAAATGAATTTAAATCATAATCATGAATATTAATGATTATAATTTTATTTATTGGTTTATGAAAAATTAAAATAGAGTTATGTGACTTCAAAATCGATTAAAAATAGAATTGATAATTCTGGAAAATTAATTAAAGGGAAATGACCAAAATAGGTTCATTATTTGAATAATATATAAAGTAGGTTCCATGGAGCCATGTATAAATTTTTAGATACAAAATAATAATTTTAAATGAGTTATTTTAATAAATAAATTAATTTTTGGTTGGGAAAAATTTTCCATTTATTTTTATGTGATGATTATGTCATAATTATCTCATAAAATTTATATTATTTGTAAAAAATATATTTTTATTATTTATCTAAAAAACAACCATTTAAGAGAAATTTCAAAAAATAACCATAATGAAATTTTATCTTGATGAAATAAAAAATTATTTACTTTTTAATAAATAAAATTTATATAATTTATAAATTGAAGTTTTAAATAAAACAATATTATACATTGAAAAAAAATTAAAATAAAAAACTATTTATTTTTCAAATTTAAAATTATATTATTGTTCTATAATTAAATAAAATTATTTCTCTTAATAATAATAATTAATATTAATCTATATAACTAACAAAAATATCCATTTATAAAATATACAATAATTAAATAATTCTTTATATTGATAAAAATTACAAATCATATTACAAAAATATATAAAATTCTTTTTCTATCAAAAAGTAAAAGTAAAAATTTTATATTAATAATTGGTATATAATTTATTAAATCATATCATTTAAAACATGTTATAAACATATATAAATGTTTAACTAATATGTATATATTCATAATCATGAATATTAATAAACCATAAAAGTGATATTTTATTAAAAATACTCGAGATATCACATTATGCCAATATTAAAGAAATTGAATCATTGAAAATTTATCTTTATCCCAAATAAAATGAGTTTGTGAATAAATAATGTAAAATATTTTAAAAATAATATTAAAATATTTAAATAGGATTTCAAAAAAATATTATTTTGAAATAATTTCAAATATAGAAACCTTGAAAATAAACGAAGTCAAAGATAAGAAACGTTGAGTGGAACATAAAATATAAATAATCAGAAAGAATGATTTTTTTTGAAAATATGAATTATTCATAAAAGAATATATAATCTATATTCAAAAGGAATAAAATAATATGTAGTAAGAAAACATGGAAATAACTGAGAATAATAGTAAATATAGAGGAATAAAATATTATTGACAATTCCATATTTTAATGTATAGAAAATTTATCAAATAATAAGAACATGAAAAGAAAATATTATTTAACCAAATATAAATTACCATTTGAGAAAAAATAAATGAATAATATAACAATTTTAGAAGAAAATTGTCAAAGAAAAAATACTATAAATCAATAAAAAGAGATTAAGTCCATAAAAACTCTTACAACATTGGTAATGTTTGAAAAACCATTAAAAATTATGTGAAAGAAATGTAAATCAATAGAAAAGAAAGATAAATTTAAATATAATACAATAATAGGGTATATTAAGAAAGATAATAAGAAAATATTAAAAGAATAAGGTACATTACTTAGTGAAGGGTGATTGAGTCAACCATAAGTCTTATAAAAACATTGTGTGTTAACTATACCCGTTAGAGAGGAAAAATACCATTAATTCATCGAAAATGATTGTGAAAGTGTAAAAGTTCCATTTCATAGGTTTTTATTTGAGGCATAGATGAGAATATAATAAATTTAAGAAAAAAATCAAGAATTGAATGGATATATGGGAAAGAGATCCTAAATATAAATAATTATCATGCCTAAGTTAGGTTTCGTGAAATATTAATAATTGTTTTAAACCATACTTATAATTTTTGGATATTTGTACTTGTGAATGAGTTTATAAGGTGTTCTTTGATAATTAGATGATATTTAACTTATAATACTTTATATATTTGTTATAATTTTTCTTGATTTTAGGAATTTATTATACTATCAAGATAAAGATTATGAGAATGTATACTTACTTGATTTCATTGCATTTATTTAAGCAGTATATCATCATTTTGTTGTATATATAAATTTTATTTCATACCTATATCATATCACATTCTGAATGATGAACATATAAGCTGAATTTTTCATGGTTTAGGTAATATAATCAACTCATAATGAATCAGTAGCTTCACCAAATTATAATGTTACCCATTTTATGATGGATTTTATATCAATTTCATCTTCTTCTTTATAACCAATTATAAAAAATGGTTAGAATGAGTAAAGATAATTCACAATGATATATGAGTAAACTATCATATGAAAAGTAAATACTAGATTCTCTAAAACCTTAATATAGAAAATAACATCGTAAGGTAAAATTAAATATTTCCATAAATAATAAACCCTAAAACACTTGAATACATGCTAGACCGAATTATAAATCCAAAAAGAAAAAAACTTGATCACAAATTCTTCCAAATTAATTTTGTCTTTTATCTCAAAATCATTGAACCTGAACAATCACCTAAAATATTCCTTATCATTTCCTATACAAAAAATAGACTAATATTTTCCCAAAATAACTTGAACTAATATGACATAAAACCTTAAGAAAAATAATTATACTTTTTAGTATAAAATAAAATAGTAGTTACTAATTTTCAATATATACATTAATCTAGTATGATTCAAAAATATATTAAACATATTCAAAAAAACATTAATAAAGTTTTTAAGAAATATAAATTTAATCCATAGTGTTATCTATAATACTCAACTCAAATTTCTAAAATCAAATAACTTTTGTCTCAAATAACCATAACTACATCAGCATCAAATCACAAACAAAAAATATTGGTTATACACAACTTTTAGATACTAATACTGAAAATATAATATTATTTTCCCAAATAACCTACACACTAAATCACATTTTAAACTTAAGGTTTATGTATACCTCGTTCATCTATTATTTTTAATACCAAATAAACATAACCCAAAATATTTTTAGTCACCTTAAAGATTCAATCACATATAAACCTCAAATGATTTTTTATAAATTTTTATTAAGATTATATAAAAACATAATAACACATTATGGTATCTTAAACCCTCAATTTATCTTTATCTAATAACAGGTTATCATCTAATGCTATCTAAACTCTTCTATGATACAAACTTTGATGCCTTAACCCTGTACACCCCTATTTTTTGATAACAAAATATTCATTACATAATGTATTTGATTCAAACAATAATAGATAGTAATTAAACATCTCGTAATTATATCATTTATGTAAAATATTGTTTTATTTACATTCCAATGACATTTTATGTTCAAAGGTTCAGATAATTAAAAAATCAATTACACATCTAAACCCATATTTTTCTTATTTGGGAACATTTTTCAATTAAAAAACTTCTAATGATACAATTTATTCATTTAATACCAACATATCACATATATATATAATTCATAATAATTCATAATAATTCATACTCATATATAATCCATATTATTTTTTTGGAAAACATGGGATCAAAATAAATCTCATTAAGGGGTATAAATGAAAGAGAAAAAAATTCACGTCACTAAAATACTTAAAAACCCTTGAAATGTAATTCCATTAAATAAAGGATATTGATCTTGTACAATAACATAAAATTAATTTAAAAACAATAATAAAGTTCTTTCGTTAAATATTATATATTTGTTTTGAAATCATACATTGAAAAATAAAATAATTCTGAAGGTTACCAATAAAAAACATGATAACACATGAAAAATAATTTTCTAGAAAATAAATATTCACAGTTAAAAGATCAAAAACTTTTTGTATCTATTGAGTTAAAAATATTTCCATTAAAACTAATTGAAATTATAGAAAAATCATGTTGGGATCTTGGGACATTAAAATAATCAACCATATTCACACATATTGGAATAACTCAACTTGTTAAATCCATCATCATAAGACCATAAAATAATAACTTAAATAGTCAAGTCCAATATCATATATACTTAGAATAAATGATTTACCAATTTATTGGAGGGATAAATCTTGATATCAGTCATCATCACTAATAATTTCGAGGAAATATTTAATGAAGAAAACACAAGGGTGGTGGCCTTTCTTCATTATATAAATAAAAATTGTAAAATCTTAATTTTCAACCCAAAATGAAAAATACTTATATTAACACATAAAAATAAGATGATTTAAAAAATTGGTTAACCAAATCTTTATTTAGAGTAAAATTTAATCAAAACCTAGTATGTCATAAGAATTTTATATAATATATTTGTAACATGTGAAGAAGTAACAATTTTTTTGATAAGCATAAAAAGAAAAAATTCAAAAAATGGGCATTGAATTTAATTTAGAAAATAATAAAAATATAAATATTATTCTTCATAATGAAGAAAATAAATTATGGTGGTCAAATTCTATTAAGTAGTAAATATTAAATAAAAATATTATTTTCACAACTTTATAATGAAATTCCAAAATAACCCATAAAGAAAATTTTTAAAAGAAAAATTTTAAAATATTTTTCAATGAATTTAGATATATTTGAAAATAACCATAAGAAATAATTGAATCACCTCATACATTATTTAACCTCATGAATGATAAAATTATATTAACTATAAAATTAATTTATATGCATTTTTATTTTAATTTCATTAATTTATTTTCATATATAATAATGTTTAATTTATTTACTAAATCAATGATGTTCATTTTAGGGTCGGTTGAATCATAAAAATCAAAATAGATTAGGTATTTTTAAACAGTAAATGGTTATTTACCAATGGTTCTATAATCTCCATGACTTTTTTTATTATTTCCATATTATATTATAACTAACAGGGTTCAATTTTTCATGAAATAATTACAATCGAAAGAAACTTATATGCTAAGACTTTTTAAGGTTAAAAATAAAAAGGATTGTTTCTTTTTTAATTCCATTATTTTGATGTATATTTTATTATTATAAAATAATAATTATAAAATTAATTGAATACTAATTTTATATTAAATCAAAAAATTAGTTTAAAAGAATATATTTATAATACATAAGCTTATTAATAAATAACCATTCACATAAGTAGTATTAAACCATTACAGTAAGCAATGTTTTATTCTGAAGTGTTTAAAATTATGAACACACAATAAATATTTCAGTTTTATAAATGTATTAGATTATAATTAAACTATCATTTTAGGGTTACTTTTAAATATTACTTATGTTTTTGAAAAGATTAAGGGAAGAGTGGAAATTAAAAGTTGTTATAGATCAAAATAATTTAAATACCATAGAGATATAATTATGTTAGAAAAATAAAATAAGTATTGAAAGTTTTTTAATATAAATATTCATAAATATTAAAGGACAAATAATCTTAGAAACTATTACCACAATAATTTAATATCCTCATTATAATTGAGTCTAAACCCTTTAGGGAAAATATTCTTGGAAATGAAGGTTGATTATAAATGTGGAAAGGGATGTTTATATATATATTTTATTATAATATATAGATAAAAAAACATTATATGTATTATGAAAGGTTTATAATTAGTTTTCTTTGATAAGGAAAATTCAATAGTGGTTTCTCAAATATCGTCTTTAAGGGCCAATTAAGTCATTTTTTAATGGAAAGTAGTCCAAAATTGGAAAATGGATAATAATATAGACCACTAAAAATAAAATTTGACCAATTATATATACATATAAACATTATTTTTTTTATTTATAAATAATTTTTAACATTACATTCCCTTTAAATTCATTTTATGGTCATTTTAATAATTTGATTTCAATATATATATATATATTTATAATTTTGGAATTCAAATTTGAAATTAAGATCACATTTTGTTTTTAAATTATATAACTAAAATTAATGAAAGGATCCATTTCATCTAGATATTATCACCTTTATTTTTTAAAATAACTTAATTTTACTTTTCTACTATTTATATAAGAGTTGTTTTGACGATATATGGACATTTTAGATAATTATACTTTTAATTGAAGTAAAAAATTTATTAAAAAATGTGTATTTTTTTAAAATTTAAAATTATTATCCAGAAACATTCATAATGTATATTTAATCTTATCATTATCATCCCAATATATTTAAGACATTAAGTGAGAGAGGATGAAATTTTTATAAATATTAATTTTTTAATTTAAAATAAATGTATTACTCAAAGAAAGTATATCCAAAATGGATAAAATTTTTAAGAGATAGTTTATAAATGAATATTTATGTTAATTATAGAGAATAATATTATTTATGATTATTTTAAATATAATTTTAATAAAAAAATTCTTAACGTAACAAATATAGTTTTTAGAAAAAAATGACTTTTAATCTTAAAAATGAGTTTACTTAAAAATAATGTATTGTATTGATTCCCACAATATATATTGGTCTATGAATAGGTAAAATATATTTAAATTACTTTAAAATCAATAAAAAAATTTAATGGATCATTGTGGATATTTAATTAAATGAAAATGATGAATATAGTTTTTTATTAGAATAAAAAACATAGCTTCCAAAAAGTCAACTATAAATTTCTAAATTGGAAATATTAATTTTAATTTTTTTATTTTACAAAAAAAATTATTATATTTTTTATAAAATGGATCTATATATTTTTAATTCATTCTTATGTCATAATTATTTCATAAATGTTATGATATTTTTAAACAATGTATTTTCAGAACTCACCAAAAAACTAACCATTTCAAAAAAATATCCAAAATTTATCCATTTTATTAAATGATAAAAAAATTAATTCCTTTTTTTATCAAGTTTAATTTATAAAAATTAGAAAATTTACTTTTAAATAAAATTATATTATACATGGAAAACTATTTATTAAAAGGAAAAAACTATTTCTTTTTTAAATGAAAAATCTTATTCTTATTCCATAACTTATTAAAAATTATTTTTAAATTAACATATAAATTCATATAATTAACATTCACATAATATAATTACATTTTTTTATTGAGAAAAAAATATAATTCTTGTTATAAAAATATATAAAATGAATTTTCCATTTTTAACAAAATAATTTTAATTTTTTAATTGGTCTCTAGTTTATTATATAATCTCATTTGAGAAATAGTATAGAAATATATAAATTATTGAAGAATATATATAAATTCATAATCAATAATATTAATAAAATATGAAAGTGACATCCTTTATAAAAAACTATGCTTGTCGCATTATCACATAAGAAAAACAAGGAAGAAAACAAATGCATGATTTAACTTCACTATATGATATCAACAATAAATACACCTTTAATTTTTTTCTTTACTAGATGGGTGAATTTATATCCCACGATCACAAACAAATTTCTTAATAAGATTATATATATGGTATTAAACCTATCAATATAATAGTAAGTAGTAACTAATAATCATAAGGAGACAAAAAATAAATAAACAAATAAATAAAAGGATATTATAGTTTTAAATAAGAAACTAGATTATAAAAGGATCAAAAGTTTAAATTCAATGTTAAAACAAATTTTTCCCTGACCTTGAATCTATTTTACAATCATGATAAAATTTTACTTAACTTGAAATAATATTTATATGAAACTTAAACCAATAATTAATGACTCAATACCATAGAATATTTTAGATTTTTTGTTCTTACCTATTCTTTAGTCTCATTCAATAAGAATAATCCAAATATTCTTAAATCATTCCAAATAGTGAGACTACCGGATCAGATATAGTTTTTTATGGAAATAGATGCATACATAGAGCTTTATTAAAGTTATTAGGTAGGTGAATTTCTACCAATTTTCCTTAAACTATAGTAAAATCTAATAGAGTTACTCGTGCAAACAATTCAGAATTAAATATAAAACTTACATAAAGATATTAAAAAATATAAATCGATCTCTTTCATTTTGAGTTCATATATAAAAGTAATTTCAAATCCTACACCTCAAAGAAACCCAATTTTTACATTCATAGGCTATAAGATGAGTGGCTAGAAGATAATAAGTGAGTTGAGAACACGTGAAACACTGAAGCCCCAAATATAAAAACATTTTCTCTTTTACTTTTTTTTCATTTGTGTTCATAATATATTATTAGATTGTATGATTAAATAATATAAAAATAATTTTACATATAATAATGTGCATAAATTAATGTAAATTATAATATATCTATTTGAAGTATATTAGTGATGGAAGTAATTGAAAAATCACATTACAAAAAAATATTTTTCTAGAAAGTTAAAGATAATAGACATTTTAAATCTAATAATCATTCAAGAAAAATATATCTATAATACTCAATTTTTCATTAATCATAACATGAGAATATATAAGATGAATAATATTTATAAACAATTTAATGGAACTATTTACATAATAAATATTCCAACAATTTATAGGAATAATATCCGATCAATTTAAATGATCAATTTACAATTGTATATGTAATCAAATTAATATTAGTTTTCAAAAGTATGAATATGTAATAACAATGCAAAAAAATTATTTAGGGGAACAATTTTAATATATTTTTTAAAACCAAATTTATATTATTATTTTACCTATCATCAATGTATATTATTTAATCATTTAATTATTATGGAATGGAAATCCAATATTTCGAAATATATAATTTAAGTGACTTTAAGGGAGGGATGATTATGGTTATTAAAAGAATTTTTTTTGGTAAAAATAAAAATCCATAATTTTAAGGGGGGTGATAAACAAGTATATACTAAAATAAAAATAAAATACTGTTTTTTTTCAGAGTAGAAAATTTATAAAAAAATAATATAAAGAAACACCATGACTGGAACACATAAAACTACATAATTTGTGGGAAAATACACATGAAACATTTACAAGTTGTAGTTAAACACTTATAGAAATAATAATATGTATATAAATCATGGTTTAACATATTTTAATTTACCAATGGTATTGATTAATAATAAATTAAACCAAAAAATCTAAAAATAATTAAAAAATGTAAATAAATATGAAAAATTATATGGTTTAGTTTGGACTCACTTATTCAAATACACTTATAACACTTATCATTTAGGATAAACTTTTCAAAAAAATAAGTGGGGTATACTTTTCCTCTATGAAAATAGTTTCATATAAATTTTATATGAAAAAAATCAAATAAGTGATAGAAAAATAGTTTTCAATAATAAATATGGAAACATTTATTAAGAATCCATTCTCAAAAGAGAGAAGTTTCCTAAGAAGTTTTGAATAAGTGATTTCAAACCAATCCCTAGTTTATGGGAAACTACATAAACTAGTTGAAAATTATTTGGTAGTTAAAGTTCGCAAACCTAAATTTAATATAATGAGATAAAAAATGATATAATATAATAAATCTTAGTTTGAATTATCACACACCATAAAAGATAAAAATTATCATCAACACACCTTTTGTTAGAAAAAAATAAAACCTTATAAAAAAATATAATATTTTATTGAGAGCTATAATCTTCTAATTTTAGAAAATATATATGGTCTTAATTCTCTCATTAATAATAAACATCAAAATAATATCAAATGTTTAATCATAATAATAACATCTAATGGAATTTGAGGTGAAACTAGAAGCATTATAAGAGAAAAAGGCTATGAAAAAAAATCTTAATTATAAAATAATCAACATTTTTAGATTATTAATTATAGAGACTCATTTCAAATCCACAAACTAATAAATTAAAATTGGTTTAAGTGGTCGTCTAACATTTTTTCATATTACCTGAAATTTAATTCATAGTGAATTCTTAAATAAGTGTTTGATAATATTTAATTTGAATGTGTGTAGTTAGAAATGGTTTTCTGGTGAATTAAATGTATTAAAATGAATTAAAATATCAAGACCCAGTAGATTAATAATTAGGTTCATGTTTTTATTTTATAAGAGAAATTTTAAAATCGATAAGATGAAATGTCATAAGAATGAAGTTAAAAATGAAGATAAAGGTATATAGAAACTAAGGACGGATAAAGATGTAGGTAGATGGAGGAAAAATATATATATAATACATATATATGAAATGTTTAGTAATAAGATTTAGTAAATGAAATAGAAATTAAATAATTAGGAGAATGGATAAGAAGAAAATGATATGAATTGAGAGGAGAGTGGATGGATGACTAGTGTAGAAAATTAGGGATTGACTTAGAGTGGATAAGAATAGGGATAATTAATCACAATAATACGCATAAAGAGTGAAGTATGATATAATTTAAAAATATATATTGAATTAGGGAATAAAGAAAAATATACATTATGCTAGATTTTGAAACAATGAACTCCAAGAGTCCTGGGATGGTGGCATGAGATTTAGGAGGGGGAACGAGACTCAACAGATAGGCATAAATGATGTTTCAAGAGTAATTGGTTGTGTTGTTGATCAGGGAAATCAGTTAAAGGTGTAAACTATATAGAAAATATATGAGAAGTGCATGGGAGCCTGTAAAAATAGACTGGGGATGGGGTAGTTGGTAGAGAGAGGTTGAGTAAAGGGAGAGTTATAGTTTTATGATGTTTTTATTATATTTTTTAACAATAGATAAATCTAATTTGGATCATTTATATATTTTATCCTAATTAACTATTTTTAATTTATAATTAATTAAAAAAATCTGTGTTATTTTCTTTTGAGAAATTATTTGAGGATAGTTATAATAAAAAAATTAAAATTAAAATTACATATTTTTATTGTAAAAATAAAAACATTATTTTAATTTGAAATGTATAACATATTTAAATTATAACATTGTACTATTTGTTTATATTAATGTTGTTATTATATAGTGAAAAAACATAAAACATCTGTTCTTTGATCATTTTTTAAAATATCGTATCACATGTGTGTAAATTTATAATTTTATTATGATGTGTTTTTTTAACATTTTTAATGTATCAAAAAATTAATGGAATTATATTTTTATGATAATTATTTCATGATATATTATTTTTCAATGAAAAAAATTGAACATATTTTATGTTGTTATTATTTTTATTTTTTCAATTAATCTTGTTTTTTTTTCATTTTTATTAATTTTTTTTCCTAAAATTAGCATCATGATAACTTTTTTAGTTCTTGAATTTTTTTTCTAAATTAAATGTGTTATTTTAATATGAATACAAAGATTCAAATTTATTATGAATGATATATAGGAAAAACTATAAAAACTACTAGTGTAAACAATTCTATATCAAAGCTATAAAATTACAAAATGAGATTTCAAAACCCAAATTGATCTCCATGATTTTGAGTGCTTATCTGAAAGTAATTTCAAATCCTATATCGCCAAATCTCACTTTTTCAGTTTTTAGTTTATAATATGAAATATTAGATAATAACAAGGAAATTGTGGGAAGATGGCACACTGAATCCTTGACAATCATAATAAGTTTCCCCATGAAAATATATTTTCCTATACATCTGTAATACTTTTAATTGTTTTTTTGATTAAATAATATAACTCCAATTTAAAATAAAATTTATGTTAATGAATTAATGTTAAATATAATGTGTCTTTTTTATGTATATTGGTGAAGGAATAAATTGAAAATTCACATTGTAAAAAGTATTTATTTTTATGTTTAAAATAATATAGGTTTAAAATCTATTATGATTTTATCAAAAAAATATCCTCAATATTTAATTGTTTATAAATCATTACATGAGGATCTATAAGATTAATTATATAGATGAATAATTTATATGAACAATATATAGATAATTGAGTAGTTGAATAATTTATAAAAACAATTTATAGAAATCATTTATAAGAATAATATGACATCAATTTACAAGAACAATTTAAAATAACAATTGATATCAATATACGTAATCAAAGAAATTTTAGTTATCAAAAGGAAGAATGTATAATAATAATACAAATAAAAAATTTATATTAAAATTTTAAATTTATTTTTTAAAACATAATGTCTATTATTAATTTTATAAATTTTTAATTGAAATATTTTAAGGATTCATGTATATTTCTCAACAAAGGATCTAGCTACTTGTGTTTCTGTCACATTATTCCCTTATAATATGCTTTTTTAATGTTGAAAAAAATAAAAATTTAGAATTTAATAGTATTTTTGAAAACCACTTCTAAATACAGTTTTCATTATAGTGGTTTGTGAAGGCTATATGGGATAGAAATAACTTTTCCCCATGGTCACTATATGTTCAGGATAAAGGGAATGTATGAGAATTCACAGATGCATATGATGTAATAGATAGATACATTTATATAGATACATGTGATTAATGGTGATCACAAAAAATCCCTTTATATTTTGATATGTATTGATTATTTTCTATATGTGACTCATTTCATAAATTTATATTTTTGATGATATATATTATTTATAATCACTATAAAGTCTTTTAGGATGACACATTGTGGTTGACTCAATAGAGATTGAGTTTGACTTAGATGAAAACTTTAAAAGTTTTTTTAGATTAAAAAAATTTGGTTTGGATGGGTATTAACAAGGTGTTACAAATAATGTATTATACAATGAAATTGATGATAGATTTAAAAAAATGTTTTATAATATATTCAAAATAGTTTTGAATGGTGTTTTATAAGTTATTGTATATGATGTAATATCATTTTGAAATAGAAAAAAGTCTATGGAACTTTAGTTCAAGTGGAAGATCGAATGAGGTATTCCCTAAATTCAAAATACATATGATATATTATGGCTATATAATTGGGAATTATTAGGAATTTTTTAATTCATTATGATTTACTTCCACTAACCTGTCCAATAATATTTTATAATTAGGTGATATTATAAAGAGTATTATGAGTATAATAAAAAGTTAAAATATAAACTATTATTCTATGATCCTAGAAGATGGATGAAAATACTTCTAATATTGTATTTAGCCAATACAGATATCATAAATTTAACATTTCATATGATACAATACACAAGAGTTTTTGTATTCATGAAATCTTTTCATGAACTGGTTGACTTTCATTTTCTTATGTGTTATAAAACATGTGTAAATTTATGTTCACTCAAGGAGAATCCTCGATGTATTTATAAATAAGAATTCATAATGATATGGGTATCAATACAGATTTCCAATTCATTTTCAAAATTATCTTTCCCATGAATCTCTTATCCTACACACTATATATCATGAGGTACTACCGAACCAAAGAGGGTGGAAGATATCACTCATATGATGAGTTATTTGTAACAATCCATGGATACCACTACTTGAGTGATTTCTTTTGAATGAATATACCATGATCTTCATCAATAAAAGATGAATATTTTTTTAACATCTATAGTTTAAGGTAGAAATCACATATACTTCATTTATAGTATTAATGATTTGAATTATCTAGGATGGTGTTCTAGGATTTGGGATTCGTGTTTTTCATTTGATGTGTTTATCAATAGTTTTTAGATCATTTGAAACCTCTCACATTGATATCCCAATGCTTTCCCAATCTTAATAACCTCTCTAGTGGCCTTATTATTCCATGTTTAGGTCGGCTTCATATTCTCTATAATGAATCCACACATTTAAAATTTTCTTTTTAGACGAATATGTTACTATTATTTCAAAATTGGGTCACACATTTCATTTACAAAAACATCACCTTCTTATATCTACCATGGTATAAAATAGAAGGATAACATTGAGCTTTAAATAAAAGTGATCATTTTTACTACATTTTGTGTCTTATTATCATATCTAAATTAAAAATTTCATTATATTTGGGTCCTCAGTTGATGATATAGTTATTGGACTTTTTTTAATTAAGAACTTTTCAAATGACTCACATATTATTTTAAAAATAGTCCTCAATATTTTTTGTAATATCTCATATGAATTATCATTAGATTATTGTTATGTTATGTCATTTATATTTTCTAATAAATTTTAGTTTCTTCTTTGTCTAAAATTTTATAAATTTTATCATACTATAAAAACCTAATTTTGAAGGTTTCAATTATCTATAGAATATCACTAAAAAGATTACCACATAAACTTCTTTTATTTTAATTTAAAAAAAATTATTTTTATTTTTTAAAATAGATAAAATTTTGAAATATAAATTTATAGAGGGATTAAGTAAACCATTTATCCTAAAATATGATATGGAAATCATAATACATAATTCATCATCTAAAAAATAAACATAATCACAATCACTTGAACTTCACCACATGACTGATTACAGTTAACTAAATGTTTTTTGTGTGTTTGTATATGTAGTAATTTTCCTTTACTTCCTTGAGTAGTTTAATAGTTTCTATAAACTATCTATGGAAATGAACACGTAAACACATCATTATTCCATAATTTATCAAATTTTATATAGGGATTTGATATCTCTACCCTTGAAATGAAATTTCACCACATCATGTTCTCCTCTTTTAGCACTTTTAATGCATAGATTTATATTTTTATAACAATTTTAAATACCTTAACCACATTATTTTTCATAAAATAGAAACATGTATTATAGGTGTAATAATTACATCAATGTTTGTTGTATCTAGTAAAACATTTGTTAACAAAGCTAAGAAATAAATTCTTCATCTGGTATAACAAATCATTATACTAGTTCGTGGTAAATAAAATTCCACTTACCCTATATTAGGTATAATTAATTTTTTTAGTTGTATTTTTCATGCACTCTATCTAATATATCTTATGAGTAGAATCGAGTAATACTCAATGACACCTCAAAATGCTATTTTCTTATTTATATTTATATAGTTAATTCCTATCTTGTGTTCAAGATGTCTTGAGGTGAAATTTTGTTGTTTATATAACTTTTCCAACTGTATATAACTTAGACATATAGTTTGAGAAGTCATGAAGTGGAAACCATGCGACCTGGGCACGTTTACATAGTGAAGACAACACGATCATTGCACGGTTTAGTAAAATGATTAACATGATTGGGTTTGGTTATTTTGTTCTTTTTTAGTTATTTTCATTTATTTATTATCCAAAAATATTCTCTATTTAATTTTCCTCATATGTGAAGCCTACCAAGGTTCTATATCCATCTTCCATGCCCCTATTAATGTGGAATCTTTATGATTTCTTGGTGGGATTTCATTTGGATCAAAATATTTATTCTTATTCTCCCTTAAATTATTATTCTTCTCTACATTTTATAATTTAATATAACTATATTGTCCATTAGGGAAGCTTTTCATGGCTAGGGTGGTACTAAAATTGAGGTTTTTGGTTTCTAAAGGTTGCAAGCCATCATATGAGGCATAATTTTGTGGTTTAAATTTAAACCGACATGGTTTCATCGCTTCAGGTATGTGTTTCCATTAATATTATTTTTATTAAATAGTTTTATATATGCTTAGTGTTATAAATGTCTTCTTGAAGTAAATTAATCATTTTTGTGCTGTCTAGTTTGAATTGTCATATGTTTTCCCTGCTTGGGTGTGTTTTTCCATTCTAAAAAAATTTATGAATTGTTTAGTTCAATGGAACTTTTTTTCAATGGTATTTTATAAATTTTATATGTTTGATAAATTTTTATGTCTATATATTTGTGATTTTGGATAAATGGGATTTATAATGTGGAGTGTTCTTTAGTTTCAAGTGGTTTTTTTATTTAGAGGTGTTCTTGTAATTTATAAAGGAGATTCCTTATTTTTAAAGGTTATTCCTTATTTTTTAAATGGGGTACAATTTTTTAAAGGGGTAACATTTTTTTAAAAATTGGTGTTTTGATTTATGGGATTACTTAGTGGTTTCCCTATATTTTTTTGGCATTATGCCTTGGTGTTAATGGTGATTTCCCTTGGAATGTGCTTTAATTTCAATGATGGTTTCAGAAGGGGTTTATAAATATGTAAGTCTTGATTTTAAATTATAAGTCCCATTTGGAACATTTTTAGAAGTTGAATTATTTATTGGTGTTTACATGCGAGTTAAGCCACATTATTATCCTTTGTTTAGACTTATTTTTATGTGCTAATAGTTATATGAATCGTGATTCACAATTATGTGATTGGGGTTTGGGAATAATTATTGAAGGGGGTGTGTTGGTGGTGGAAATTATTTTATTATTATTGTTAAATTTTTTTTGGGATATATAATTGTTCTTTTAAAAATTTAGCCAATTTTATGGTTGATATGGTCACATGTAGTGTAGCTCTGGCTGTTAAATCCTCAGAGACCTACAAAGAAACCTATAGAAACATCTATTATATGTGTGTATATTTGGCTATGTAGTGGTCAACATGGGTTTGATTTGAGTGTATTATTAAATAATGAAAAGTATTAAGTTGGATCAATTAATAGATATGTTTTGATCTTAGGTGACATTAGGAATGGATTTGATGAATTTCATTTTTAACCATATTAATTTCTATGAATATAGATAGATTCATTTAACAAGATCATTCCAGCTTCATCACATATTCGTTTAAAACCAACAATAACATAACAAAAATAACCTATACACTTGGAAGTTCATTTTTATGACTACTCCAAGGTAAAGTATCATTTTATCACCTGAAGTGTGTGACCTTAAAATTCAAAAAGAATAAAGAAAGATTAATAATGACGAATGAAATTTTCAATTAAAATAAGTGATTGAAAATTTAAAGAGTGATAAATAAAATAAAATAATACCCCTTGATACTCTCTTGGATCAACCCATAAGAGGGTTAGCCTTCTATTTATTCTATGATCTCAAATAATCATGTATGTGCACTCATAAATATAAATTTAGAAAGAAAAATATATTGAAATAACAAGCACTCAAACGTTGAGTGACTATTTTCTCTTTTCCCATTCTGAATAAATTCACATCTTAATGAAGCGATGTCAATTTTTTATGAAACAAAATAGAAAAAGAAAATAAGAATATTTTTTATTAAAAAACTATTTCAATTTGAACAAATTAATTGAGAGAAATTGAAACTGTAATAACAAATTAGTGGAGTAACATTATATTTGAAATTAATGGAAATAATACTCCAAATACTTTACAACATGAATCTTAAATATGTTTTTTTGAAGTGTTTGTTCAACAAAAACGGTTTTAAATCCATCAAACATTAATAGGTAGGAAAAAGGGTGGTGGAATGTGGGTGTATAATTAATTTCCATCATTTCCAAGGTTACATACATCCCTTCTCTCTCTCCTCATTGATGTTCCATAATGAACTCGATGATGAGAATATTAATTAAGGTACTAGAAGAAAAAAAGGTTAACACTGATTTACTCTAATAGATTTAGAAATTTTAGCCCAATTTTTTGATCCATTGGAAGACTATAAAAAAAATGGTGGGATGACTTTTTTGGGTCTTTAATTCAATAAAAATAATTTATACTTAAACTTGGGATGCCTAGATCACTTTAAACTAATTTGAATTATATCTTTCAAAATTTTAAATAATTGTTCCCCTAGATGTCCTGTAATGAACCAACCCACAGGGGCCATCTTGGTTGTTGGAAGGCCATAACGCCACAACCCCAAGCCCACATCCTTAGGAACAAGGATAAATAAAAGTTCTAATAAGGAATAACTAAAATGTGGGGACTTTCCCTAATGTACCTTTACACGCACACCCAACCATCACAATAAAAAAGTACATAGGAATAATAATAAAAGACACTAATATCTAGAATAAAAACTAAGCATGCAATAACCTATTGGAAATATGTTGAGTAAGATAGAGTAATATTAAATGTAAAAGGGAAAAATATATAACCAACCATAAAAAATGTTCAAACTGAGAATATAAAAATTAAAATAATGTTGAGGAGACTAGCTCTTGATCTTCAAGGCCAACCATTGTACATGTCCAATGCACCCAGGTATCACTATGCTCCACCATAGTAATCGCTGACCTATATATCTTCTATGTAATACATTACACATGTGAGAAAATTACATATATAGATGAGTATATACATACCCAAAAGGATGCCAAAAAACTGGAAAGGAATGATAGAGAGATACAACAATATTTAGATCAACCCAAAGTAATAGATAAATGAAACCTAATAGATACACATATACATACTCATAAATAAATCCAAAATCAGAGAGAAAGGGGATCTCCATCTCACCGCCCAACCAAAGTTAATGAGTAATCCTACAGCTCTAGAAGTCTATCACTAATTACCAAGATCAAACAAAACATCCATATAATATGAGTGGAGGGATCCGAACATCACAATTGCACTCAATAATCAAGGGGGAACGCATCACCTATAGAGTACCTTCACCACCCCAAAGCTCAAATACAATGGATTATCACTCCTTTAGTAGAGAACCGTCACCCTATAGTAAGGGGAGTACTGACCATACATATATAAGGAAATGAAGAACCCATGACTTATTTTGATAAGGGGGTATTGACCCTGATAACTCTTCAATATCGATAGGAACCCTCGACTTGGTGTTACATGGTAGTACTAACACCTTCATTTCTCTAATATCATGTAGAATTCACACTGCAGTGTGAAAGGGGAGTACACCCCCACATCTCTTTGATTGCATGTAGAACTCATGCCCTAGTGTAATTGGGGAGTACTGACCCCAATATCTATCTGATGATCCAACATGATTATTGTCATCATCATGAAAATCATTAATAATCGTCATTATTGGAACATCTCACATTACACCATAAAACAAAATATAAAGGAAACCATCACATTCTATGTAAAAAGGAACGCTGAATAGGCTACATTCACTACAAATTGAATCCAAAACAAACGAGATACAGGAGGTAGAAGATTCACATTGGAGTACATGACATATGGTCCTTCTCCACTGCCTGACAATATTCTCCCTAGAAATGACTTAGGAAGAAATGTATCTATAAAAAGTGTGTCCTATAAGAGACAAGGAATGTATGAACACTCAGGGTATACCTTCTCATTCTCGTGTACTCTTGTACATGATGTGTCTATCCACATGAGGCCATGGGCATGTTCCAATTGGAAAATGGCTTGGCCATCTGGGAAGGGTCACATAACATGGAGGTCCACCTAAATGAAACGTGTTATTTATCATTACCCAAAACCCTATATCCACATCTATTGGGGGATACATAACATGTGTTTATCCTATTTTATGACATATAGGCAATTGTTTCCCCCAAAAACCAAGTTATTCCATTTGGTTTCCGGATCCATGATTTTTTTCCATGAATCACACCAATTTACTACCTGTAAATGGAGGGATTCACCTCCATCAATCGATTTTAGACCTTTGGTGGATGAAAATACAAATACAGTGATCTACTCGAACCCCAAAATGTCATGCGCTACTCTCCGGTTGTTTTCACTAGATCCAATCTCCACTATAGATCCTAGATACATAGAGTATCACCCACATCCCATGACATTATTAAATATATTTAATAACCATCTATCATCATGTAATTTATGATATCATAATGAATATGAGTGTTTGATCACGCTCAAACCGACACCAAAATTTCTAAATGTGACCCCATAGGCCAATGGTAAAGAGCGTGATGAACAGAGAAGGGAAAAACCCAAAAAAGAATTTAAACCATAATTAGTCAATATATTTTTTCCAATGATTATAAATAGGGATGTATAGGGGAGATAATATGAAAACCAAATTATAAATTGTTTTAAAAACATAAATTTATCTTATGGGCTCATGTGAAGGGATTGAAATCACCAACAAGTGATTAAAAGATAAAATTAGTGCTACTGAAATTCACTAAAGCGGGTGTAAATCCCATTTGATGAGTCATACCTTGAAAAATATAGATAATTTGAAAAGGAGTCATTCTACAGTGAAGGATAATACCCTATGTGTCCGCTGAATCTTGAGTGACCTTGATCTGATCTCACACTGTCATATAATCTTGATCCACCACTAATGATTGTTAGATCCCCTCCCAATTCTCCCAGGGTTTAAGGAGATAAAACTAGAGTATTTTTATAATAAGGTATAACTAGAGGATTTAATTAGGTAATTTAATAAATCAAATAAATTATTTATTTATTTATTTTAATTAAACACCCCCACCAACAGCTACCACAACTTGATGTCCGATTCCAACCAACCTTAGGTTTCACCTAGGGTAAACCCCACATTTTGGATTCAAAACTTGTCCTAGATGTATGACCAGAGACTCTGTTAAATATATTTTCCATTAATACCAAAAACTTAATTTTCATTATATTAATATATTTAATATTTTTATAATATAAATTTTGGGATCACCGGGTCTCGGAATCTCACACTATCTCAATGTGTCGCTCAGAAAATATTCTTTAAAATAATTCAAAGTCATAGAGGGAAAATTTGGCTCACTACTTTATTCCCCCTTCAAGTATTTTCATCTCTAAAAAGATCAAGCCAAACAAAAAATGTGGGTATATTGAGCCTGCATCTAGATCTCCCGCTCCTAATATCTCACATTCATGATTCTATATTGGATCAAGACACAAACCAAGGGAATATTTCATCCCCATAGGTTCCTCTTCTACCGATCCATGATCGCCTTCAGGTACTTCACAAAGGTGGCTACATTCTCAATATCCAAACCACCATATTCAATAACATGCATAGGATCATGCACTTATCTCCTTAGAAATCTCACATGGAAGAGTTCATTCACCCTCTCTAACTATGGTGGAAATTCTAGGTTGTTAGAAACCTCACCAACCCTTCATAGGATCCCAAACGGCCTGAAAAACCATGGAGGATGCTTTCCCCCCATCCAAAACTCTATAATACTCATCCTAGGGAGACTATTAGGAAAATATGGTCTCCCTTCTCGAACTACAAGGGCCTATTAAATTCAACTTTTTAAGAATTCTGTCGGCTCTGGGTTATCCTTATCCCCTCAAGAATCACTTGAAACTTCTCCATATTTTCCTCCACCATCTTTGGCCTGATTATAAATGTCTCCCCAATCTCATTCCATAACAAGGGTTTTCTTTAGTGTCTTCCATATAGTACCCCAAAAGACTCCACACCAATCATAGATTGATAGTGGTTATTATAATAAAACTCCACTAATGTCAAGTGATCCTCCTAGACCTGGATAAATTCCAAAACACAACCAAAAACATATTCTCCATCACCTGGATAGAGTTCATGGTCATCCCATTATTATGGGGTTGAAACACCGTAGTCATCCAAAACATTATCCTAAATCCCTCCCTCACTCCACTCATCAATTGTGAGGTAAATTGTGCATCTCGATCAGACAAAATCATCGAGTGTACCCCATGAATCTGGAGGATCTCCCACATGTAAAAATGTCCCATATTATCCACTGTACTATTTTAACTAATAAAAAGGAATTGTGTCAACTTAATAAGCCAATAACTAATACCAAGATGACATTGGGCCTCTTGATCTCCATGGACGCCATGTCAAAAAATATGTGGATATGTCATCCCACTTCCACTCTCGGATCTCAATAGGCAACATCAAACTTTCCAGAACCTAGTTCTAATCCTTCACCTAATGACATGTGAGTAACCATGAAATTAACTCAGTGACACTACGCCTTACAACAGCCCACCAAAACTATCATTGAGGGTCCTTATACATATTCCATTCTCTAATCTGTACAACTAAAGAATCTCTATCATCACCTCCTCTTATAAGAAGACTACAAACTCCATCTTACCCACAAAATGGATGATGTCTTCCCCTCCTTTATGAAATTCATCTAGTGAATATTCTAAAGATATCTGATCTAGAAGAACCTCATAGCTGATGTCTCCCAACTGGGCCTCACTAACATGTTTGATAAATGGAGGAATCAACACTGTTGAAGGAAGATAAGATGAAACCCTCACCTCCACTAGGGTTGGTTATAGAGAATCCAAATGCTCATAAACCACATATACCAAATGAGAACAAGACTTCCTGTTAAAGAGAATCTTCCACCATATTTCCCTTCTTAGGAGTATATAATATCATAAAGTCATAGTATTAAAAACTCTAATCAACATATCTATCTTAGGTATACATCTATCTATATGAAGATATATCTGAGACACTGATGGTTTTAGTAAACAAAAAATAAATCTCTCATAAGATAGTGCCTCCATATCCTTATATTAGTTACCACTGCTACCATATACAGGTTGGGAGACATGTAGTTCTTCTCGTGGGGTCTCAACTACCTCAACCCATATGTGATCACTACCTGCCTCTACATCAACAAAAATATAATCTCATATTATAACGTATCACAATTCACTATATTCTCTATATAAGACTTTAGAAGTATAAAAACATACCACTAGTCATCCTAAACCGTATCCCCAAATCCTCAAAGGCTCTCTAAAACTACTTAGTCTTGGAAAATGGATTCCCTTTTGACATAAGGGTAGTCAAAGGGGATGAAATCAAATAGAATTATTCCATGAACCTCTTGTTATACCCTGTCAATCCATCAAAACCATGAACCCCCTAAACATAGTTGGTTAGATCCCAAAAAAGCATTACATCAATCTTTTCTATGTTCATAGATAATCCAAGCTCGTAAATTGCATCCCCCATGAAGTGAACTTCTCAGATCCATAACCAGGACAATAAGATCTTACTATAAATTTTGTCCTCCCATAGCAAGTGTTGGACCATACTCAAGTCCTATATAGGTTCCTTCTCTGACATAGAGTTGATAAGTATTTCATTAATGAGGCCAAAAAAAATAGTCCAAGTATAGATAGAAGATACAGTTCATCAATTCCATAAACACAGTGGGATAATTCATCACATTGAAAGGAATCAACTGGAACTCATATTTCCCATGGTGACATTGGAATTCCAACATTGAAAAATTATATTTGTGAACCCTCATTTAGGGATATACATATCTAAGACCGATATTTTGTTACCAATTTTCACCTCATAACTAATCAAAGAGATCTCCAATCCTTGGAATGGGGTACCAGTTCTTTATTGTGGCCTTGTTCAGGTGACAATAATATGTACAAATCCACAATCTCACATCACCATTTTTCACAAAAAAACTATAGATTATTAGAGGGACAAACTAGGTCTAATAAAACCCTCTTCATAATGGTCCTCCAACTACAACTAAAGCATTTGGGGCTCGTTAGGGGACATCTGATATGCCTCAATAGATTTCCGTACAATATGAGGTTACAAGTCAATGAAAAATTCCATCTCTTACCATAAAGTTAGTCATAGAACATACTCAGGGATGACATACATAAATTCCTCCACTATCAAATGAATCAAGATGCATAATGATCCCACTGAAATAAGGGATAAAATTATTGACTAATGGGTGATGGGATATATTATCCTGCACTCAAGGCCCACTCATTCCACCATTAGATATCTCTCACCCATAAAGGGGAATATCATCCCATCAGTTCAGAGGAATCTAACTCACTTGTCATGGAAACTAATCTAGTATTGAACTATGGAAAATGAATCCATACCCTTGATGAATCGATAAGGTTTTATTGCAATGAACAAGAGCTTCTACAAGAAACTCTCTCCACCATGTGATAACTCGCACTATTGGTAGATGAGTGATATCAATATTTCTCCCATTATAGGAACATATAACCATAGCTACTGGGATAATTCATAGACTATAATATCTATATCTCACAACATGAATAATAAAATGAAGGAAATAATTGCACCTGGTGTACACTAGTACTAAGGAAATAATATAATAAACATAGATTATACCTTAGATCATCTTGTGTGCAGTTTGATCATAGCCCTTCATAACCTGCAATTATTCATGGACCTGACCATTATCCCTCTAATTATGATGTGGTCCACCTAATGATGGTGGTGGTAGAAGCTCATAACTTCTCCTTCCACCAAATACTCCTACCTCTATATCTTTTCTTACCCCTCTTATAGAACCTCCTCCCATGACATGTATGTGAGATCCTTGATCATAGTGTTACCCCTTCCATGGAAGTCAATCCACATTTTTTCTATCCTTATTAGCATGATGTATTGAGAAATAGAAATTTATGTGTCCATGTCCATTTTAAGAATATCACCACCCTCTCTAGGACAACTAGACCCTTTTTATGATCCTTGATCCATATAACCATGCATCCAAGTTTTAAAATGCTTTCTATTATAGGATCTTGAAAATTGACACCTACTACCTACTACAGATGACATAGCCACATACTACCCACCATTGGCTCCAAATACCCACTACTCCTATACAAGTAAGATCTCAATAACTATAGCATGCTCTAGAACTCCTACATAAGTGGGTAGATATAAGGATACCACAATATCTTGAATGTATCTATAGAGACACTACTCAAACATCATCTCCCTGAAAAATCCTTCTTGTACAGTTTAGAGGGAGTATCATGTAAGGTTGGTGAACCTCACAACATACTGAGATACTATCTTACTGTACTGTTGAGCTCCATATGCTCTTAAATTTTAGATGAGTAGAAGAACACAGTGTATTAAACCTCATGAAATAGATTCTAGAATTCAATATATGAGAGCATTGTCTCATCATGGGTATACATGACCAAAATCCACCAGTTCTGAGCTGCTCAATGGAAAATACTAGCTAACAACAACACCATTTGATCTATCATGTTATGAATGATCTTGATGAATCATATCACTAACTCTAGCTAATACCCTACTATAAGGGGATTAGTGTCACCATGAATCCTTAGTGAAATCTGGTGCTAGAACTCACAGAGTGCGATAATCCAACACACATCCTTGGCCTACAATACTGTAAAAACTACTTCTCGACATGTGGGGTTACTACTACCTACTCACAAGAATGTAACACATTGTGGGATGGACTCAGAAATGAGGCCACATATCTCATCATATCATCTTCATGATCCTAATATTAGAAAACCTGGATGGCTATCTTCACAAAAGGCACCCTTAATGTGATTGAGATATACTCTGGTCAGATCAGCATATAAATATAGGAATATGACTCAAGAAGGATAGTAAAAGGACATAATCCTATATGATTAATTTAGTGATGTTTTATAAAACCAATGTATCATATTAATGAGTTGAAAATTTTGATTTTAGAGTCCCAATGTATGAATACATCGGCTGCCACACCAACACTGGGTTCCCTAGATTGAAAGCCACACTTAAGACACATTGACTTCATTTCCATAAGTCCCATCTAATCCCCCTAAGGGAAAAAATCCTAACACCATAATAAGGAATGAACTTCTATGATACCACTTTGTAAGGACATGACCCTCCAAGACCCACTTGGTTGAGGGATGGTTAGGAAGAAATAACTTCAAGCCCGCCTCTATAAACTAGGATCTAAGGATGAGTGTCATGAGGGAATATTTAAAATGCAATACCTTTTCAAAATGTACCTATATGAACATTCCCACCCATCTCCATTAAAAAATGAAAATTAATAATATTAAATAAAATAAAATCTAGAGTATAATCCATTCATGTAATAATCTATAGGTAATACAAAGAGTACAATAGTGTAATCTGAAATATAATGGAAAAATTAAATGAAAAATAAAAAAGGTGTCTGAAACTGAGAACAACTAGAATAAAGTAACTTATAGTAAGACCATCACCCAACCTCCAAGATAGACCCCAGTACGTAGTCAATGCACTTAGGTATCACTATGCTCTACCATAATCGCCACTGACCTATTCATCATCTTTAGATGAAACAACACATGTGGGAGAATCCCATGCATGGGTGTGTATATAAATACTCAGTAGGACTCCTAGAAACTGAAAGGGAACAATAATGAAACATAATAATAGTAAGATCAAACCAAATAAATAGGGAAATGAAACCCAATATATACACATATATATTCTCTTAAATAATCCCAAATGAGAGAGAATTGGGGTATCCATCTCACAGTCCATCCGAAGCCAATTAGTAAGCCTAATTATCTATAAGTCTATCATTGATTACCATCATAAAACGAAACCTCGCACGAATATGAGTGAAGGGGACCACACCTCAAAACTGTACTCCACGACTATGGTAGAAAACATAACCTATGAGAGAACCTCACTTTACCCAAGCTCAAATATGTGGGAGTAACACTCCATAGGTTGAGAACCCATGCCCTATAATAAGGGGAGTACAAAACCAAACTATATAATGAAATAGGGAACCCATGCTCTAGTGAGATAGGGGAGTTCTAATATAAATATCTCTTTAATATTCTTCAGAATCCACACCTTGGTGAGATAGGAGAGTACTAATCTAGAAATCTCTCTGATAGAATTTAGAACCCATTCCCTAGTGTACCAGGGGAGCATTGATCCCTGAAAATTTATAATAGCATGGAGAACCCTCTACCTCGTGTAGCACGGGAGTACTGACCAGATAATCTATCTGATGATACCCCTAGATTACTGTCATCATGAAGCATCACTTGAATAAGTGTCATTCTAAGAACAACTCACCTCATACCTTAGAAGCCACTATTAAGGGTATCTTCATGTTTTAAATGACAAAAACTCAAGATAGGCTACTAACATGACAAAATTTGAGTCAAAATGAAGAATATATAAGAGGTATAAGATTCACCTAGGAGTACACAATGTGTAGGGGTACACATGACAAGTGGCCCTGCTCTGCTACCTTACCGTTTTCTCCATACACCTGGATTGGGAATCCATGTCTCTATACAAAGTATTTCCTCCAATATACATGGTGTGTATGGACACTTGGTTTACTATCCATGCATCTTAACCCATGTCATGTATTCCTACACATGCCCTCGTACTATGATACATAATGGGTATGTCGACATGGGGCCCTGGAAATGTGCCCAATGGCACATGGATTGGCCATATAGGAAGGTTCACATTGTTTTAGGCCATTCTATAGAGTGTGTGACAATTAAATTCACCCAAAACTCTAACACCATAGCCAGGTGTATAGGACATGTTTTCATTTTATTACATTTCATGTAGTTGAGTTTTTTTATAGAAAGTCAAGTTATTACATGTTTTTTCTATTTCCATGATCATTATTACTAATAACACCAATTTACTTCTTGAAAATGGTGGGATTTACCTCCAACTGTCTATTTTATCCCTCCAGTGGTTAGAAATCTGAATCCATAGATCCCATTGAAGCATGCAACACCGCACATTTCCCTCCCATTTCTATTTATTAATCCCATTTCCCCCAGATATTAGATCCATGGAGCATCAACTATATCCCATGTAATTACTTTATCAATCCAAAAACCATAAATCCACATTTTTTGTTTTATCACAATGAATTAGGGGGTTCTATGATGCTTAAACCCACCCCCGACAAAGTTGAACTGTGTCCCCATTGGAAAAAGGTGAAGAACAAGATTAAAGGAGAGGGGAAAAGCACATGAATGAAGTAAAAACATATTTCTCCAAGATTTATTTGACATTTATTACAAATGGGAATTTCTTGTGTAGTTAGCATAAAAGAATTAAATTATAAATTTATTTAACAATTTAAATCTATCAAAGAGGATCACGCAAAGGGCGTGATATTTCTAATAAGAGATTAGAAGATCAAATTATTGTATAAAAAATTTAATCAAGAGGGAGTAAACCACATTTTATTAGTCCTACATTGAAAAATTATTGATCATTAGTGAATAACGTGTCTTATAGTGAAGGAGAAGACTTTTTGAGTCCACTACCTCTCAACTGACCTTTATCCAACCAGTTTCCATCCTTCAATATTGATATGCCAAAAAAACACATCAGAGCTCCTATAAATTATCCATGGGTTTAATTGGATAAACCTATAAAATTTTTATACTGAGGCATAAATATAGGATTTTATTAGTTAATTTAATAAAATATAAAAATAATTAAATTATTTAATTTAATTAAAAGCACATGATAATAACTGCCTCAACCGGACATCTGGTACCGACCAAACTGAGGTCACACCAAGAATAAACATTATGTTTTGGACTCAATATTATTCTCACAGTTCCAATATGAGGGTTTTTCATGATTTATTCAATTACACTGGAAAAAATGCATACTCATTATATTCATTTTTTATAATATCAACATTAGGCTCACTGAGCCTTATAAACACAATCATTCTTAGTGATTTAGTCCAAAAATATTATTTAAAATATTTAAAATTTTTAGAAGACAAAAAATTGTTCACTACATTTCCGCTATCTTTATTTCAAATTTGAGCTTCATTGGGTTTTTATCATGTCTGATACTGTCATTTTAGTGGGTGAATGTCTAGTTCACTTCGCCCATAATTTAATAGATTGAAGTCCCACTTTGGTCATTTTCACCATCGAATATAATATTATTCCATAAGAGTGAAATGTTATCCATAGAAATAGTTACTATATCCTTAAATATAAAATCAAAATTATGAACATAGTATGTTTTACTAGGTGATGAAAAAATGTACATAGTATTTGTGCTTTTGAGAATGTATTACATGTATGATGTGCAAAGAAGATCAAATTTAAAAATTAAAAAATACCAGTGTTTGTGAAAAAAAATTCACATGAAAATTTTAATATAAAAATGTATATTAACCCTTTTTAGTGGCTAATCAGTTATTTTCATTTCATTGAAATTAGATATATAGTTGTCCGCCCCTTTTTTCTATGTCATGAGGAACCCTAGGCTAATATGTTGGAATTGAAGGGATTTTAACTATGTTAGTTAATATTTACACACTATATAAAATCCCATAATGATTTTTATGACATAGATAGGGGTTTCAATGATGAGACTAGAGAGGGTGATTTAGTTGATGGTTTTTGTGACTATTAACCTTTTGAAAGTTGGTTCCACTTTTTCATGTCTATTACATATCCCATTAGTCCCTATGGTGTTGCCTCATTATATTTTTAATATGTTATGTATCATTATTTTTTATCGGTATACACATTTACTATCTTTTTATTTAAGCATACTTTGATGTACTGGTTATGTATGGTTGATAATTATTGTTGTAAGGCTTTCCCAGTGTTATTATTATTATTTTTTTGACTCTAAATTTTCATATTTTTATTATGTTTTCCCATATTTTATTTACACATATTTGAAAAAAGTGTGTGTTAATTTTTAGAAAGGGGGAATGTGGGTTGTTATTTTGAATTAAATATGTTGTGTAAATATTTTTTAAAACATTTTAAACGAAGTTATGGTTTGTTTTCTAAAGGGGTGTTTAAATAAAAAATAAAATGTAAAACTCGTTTATTGGTGAAACTAATGTTGTTTTAAAAGTAAAGGGTTAGGTTTTTTAATTTTTTTCACCATGATAAGACCACTTTGAGTAATCATTTACAGATGTGGTGCTTAAGAAATGATATAAGGTATTCTAGTTTTTATATTCATTTATTGTAAAAAAATGAAAAATTATTTTATATTACATTAAAAATACTTAACATGGTTTCTTTATAAAAGGAATTTGACGGAATAATGGTGGTATCATAATAGCCTTTTGATCACACCCTATATAATCAAATTGGTGTTTATATAGTCTCATGTTTTCTATAGTTTCCCATATTGTGGCGTATATGTTGGTTTTATATCACTCTCTGTTGGGAAGTAGGTGATCTCTAGGTTATGGTGGTGACATGAGATTCACATGGTGATGGTGGAGGTTCCCACCTGAGGTGGTTTAACCAGTTGTGTCATTTGGTGTATTGACCATTTCAATAGCTTCTTGGATTTTCCATGTATTGTTTTTGGATAGTTTATAGATTATTTTTTTGACTAAGAACTTATAAAGTAAACGATTATGAGGCCCAATGTGCCATAAATATATTTTTGAAATATATTAAATAGGGAAAACATATTTTTTTATGAAAAAAGTTGAATAAATCCCAAACAGGGTCTCAGATTAGAAATATGAGGGTAACATTGAGTTCAGAATTCCAGTTTTACCTTATTCGCGACATAATCTTTGTCTGCATGGCAAATTTGTGAAAAATTAATTGCAAGCATAATTAAATGAAATAATTTAGAGAATTAATATATTTTGTTTAGTTTTGATGAAAAAAATTCTTCACCTTTAAATGTTTGGTTATAGATATTTCTATGGGTTGGCCACTCAAACCCTATAGATTTTAGAGAAACCACTAGAGATATTTTCTTGAATGATAATTATTGATCGAGATCAGATCATGGATCATCCTGCCAATAGATATTATGGATCACATAAATTATGAAATCACAACTGTCTTCATGAATAATCAATCCAAATTGAGTTAGGGTAGTTTTTTATTTAGTTTTATTTCCTATTCTTAATTCCTACGACGAATGAAGATCAATTGACCAACAAATTGGTTCATGGATCATGCGTGTCGTGGGATGGGTTTATTGTGTGGTGATTTTGGGATAATTGATTTGAATTTAATTTTTATTCATTTTTATTCTCACAACAATGGATTCATATTTAAAAAAACATTGATTGAGGTCTGTTACTCTCATTTGTTATTGTGGTTTTATCCCCTAGTTCTTCATTCACTACAATTGTTTTTCAATTAACCCAAGGTTTGACATATCACAATCAATTGATCATTGTGCACTCATTTTTTGGTGAAATGATATAAAATCATAGATCAGTGATGGTCACAACATGATGGTTGTGCGATTTTGGAGATGGAAGTGAATCAGATGATGCAGATACACAATTTTTGTTTTCTTCAGCATGCAACGAATAATGATGAAAATCCTATTTTTTGAGGAAATCAAAGGACTGAATATTATTGATTTTCTATTGGAATGAATTGATGAGGCTTGATCAAAATTTTTAGGGTAAGTCATGGTCATAATTGGAGGTTGAAGGAGTAGATAAGGCATGTGGATCACATATTTGGGATTCTGGAAAATCATGATCTACATAGTGAGTAATATGGATCTTCATTCCATGTGGGTCCCACCCTTTTTGGTGGATTGAACTTTAGGTACACGTTAATGATCACATAGCGTGTGACCCTATCGCCAAGTGTGTGGACCCTCCTGAGATACTTATAATGTACTTTAGAAAGTAAACAGACATGGGGTGGACTACACAGAAAACATATATGTTGTGTACTCCCACACAGACCCGACTTTGGTATGTATACATGGACTTACCCATGTAAAGGGATGAGATTCGAGTACATGAGCTGCCACACATCGGGTACTACAACATGGACATGACCACCTAGACACAGACACAAGCAAGTGAAACAGACATGATAATTGGTTTATCTACACATCGTGTACTAGCTTCTACATACCATGCCTTTTGAGACTACATGTCTTGTGAGGCTCTTCCACATGGGTAGGCAAGGGGATAGCTAGGAACACTGTGTACCCCCTAGTACACACTATATACCCCCAGTAAGAGTAGTTTTGGCTCTTTGTTTTCTTAGTTTGGAATAGTATAGGTTGATTTCAATCCATTGGTCCATTCCCTCAATGTTATAGTGTCACCTTACATCCATATCACTAGGTTGTGATCCCCTCTAGAGGAAGAGTCTTAGATAGAGTTTTGGTGTCCCTCCTTGAGTCTAAAGTGTGATTGTATATCATCATTTGTTCCCCAGTTGGAGTTTGTGTAATCAGTGTGAACTCCATAAGAAGAGAGTTTATCCTCAATCTAGAAGGCTGTATCTGTAGGATTTGTGGAACCATTTCCTTAAAATCCCCTACACAACAGGATGATTTAGAATGGGTTCATGATGTCCCCCAGAGGTTATGGGTGTGAATCCCTATATTTAAATTAGGGAATTCTTAGACTAGTGAGCTTTTATTATGTGGGGTCCAATGATCTAGACCTCTTTTTTGAGTGTCTCCTATGATAACATAGCTTGTGGAGTGGATTCTCTAGGAATGAGCATTGCTTCAAGATGAATCTTATGGCTAGAATTTGGTTATGACTACTTGATGGCATGGTTTCATTCCTAAGTATATCTAGGTGTTTTTTTCTTCATTAATTTTTATATCTTGTATTGAGATGACTGTACTTTGTGCTTCATGTTTTGTGTTTTCTGGGGGTTGTATTGAGTAATGTTATACTCACCCCTATAGGATCTTTTTCCAAACATGTCATGTATTATACAAATGATGTCCCATTTGATGGTGTCATGGGAGGGCATGGAGTGGGCGGAGCATAACTGGAGATTCTTAGACTGAGATGTTTTTCATAGTGGTTACTTTTGACTTATTCCTCTTCCTTGGAGTAGTTGGGACTCTTTATAGTTTTTGGTTGAGCTTTAATTTTCCCCCTTTTTCTGTTTTTAGTACTTTTAGTATCATACTCAGTTGTGGGATATTAGAAGTATGCATGAAGTGTGTTAGTTGATTTACATTTCATCATTATTTGGGAATGGAAATTTGTGTGTGTTTATAGGTACTTTAGGATAATTTCTCCCATTTGTGGGATATACTTACTCAGAATTGGTCGCTATCCCCTGGACTATAGGAGGTGGGTATAGGGTAGTCATCGGTTAGACCTCAGTGGGTCGATTCGTGAAAGAGTGTTATCAGAGTGTGGTTCTACCTTTGGACCGGAGTTGTGGAGTTTGGTTTGGGGTAACAATGTTTACTGCATTGAGTTCAACTTTCAGGCTAGGGACTCTAGTGTTGGAGCGTTAGATGATGTATCAATACACCAGGACTCAGATAAACAAATTTTTGACTTGGTACATGTAAAAATTGGTTTCAAGAAACATATTTTGGTACATGAATCATATATGAATGGTTTTTTTCTTGTACTTATCAAGTCATATCACCAAATATACTCTTTTGACCTTGGTACATGTTGTTTTATTTCATGATTCCTCTACCAAGATAGCCTATCAGGATTCTACTATGTGATCACAAGGATGATCTGCCTAGTGATGAGGCATTAATATAAGTGTTGTACCAGAGATTGAACCTCTCAGTGGTTTACCAGTTATACCACCAATTTCTAGTCTATAACATGCGATGGAAGTTCCAACTGATTATGCATGCAGGTTGAACACATTGCATGAGTTTAAGAGGTAGAGACCTCCAAGGTTACAGGGTGAGAAAGATCCTAAGGTGGATGAGGAATGGCTAGAGGCAGTGACTCGCGTTTTCCACCTAGTTAGGACACCTTCCGACCAGATGACAGTCCTCACAGTGAGTGTTCTTTAAGGATCTACTGGGTGATGGTGGAGCTTGGTGTCTTAGTCACATGTTGAAACAACTCTATCTAGGATAGGATTTTAGTATCTCATCATTGAAAAGTTCTATCCATCAATGATGTGATCGATACGCATAAAAGAGATTCTGCATTTTCAGCAGGGAAGTATTTCTATGATAAAGTGCTCAGCAAGATTTACTGATCTAATGTGTTACATCATTGATATGCTGAAAGAACATTTCTTTATATCTAATACATTTGAGTAGTTCTAAATCTAGAACATCATTGATTTAGTGTTATCCCTTGGCATTTCAATTTATGCTTGTGTGCTTGAGAGAGCCTTGTTAGTGGAGATATTTTTTTAAAAGAAGAAATCAGGTGTGTGAGCTAGTAGTTGGAACCTAGTAGATGATACCTCCACAACAAGTAGTCGATGATAGTCATAGGGAACCAAGAATGTAAGACACTTTAGGTGGTGATCTTAGGAGACAAGGATAGCGGTGCATGGCTATAAGGGTGGTTCTAATTATCCAATGGATATGATGTGTTTCTCTTATGATGGTTAGGGACATCTGGTTATAGATTGTATGACTCATCATACAACTTATCATGAGATGGTCAAGGAATTGTCATGGAAGAGATAGTGGTAGGATTAGGGTGTTTTTAGGGTGGAGGATGTGGAAGAGGGGTTTATTAGGAAGCAAGAGGTTGTTGGAGGTTCTTCTTATTACAACCACCACCTAGGTGGTCCATTCCAGGCTTAGGGAGTTGGTGGGAAAGAATGATGCCAATTGCGAGCTATAAAGTCCTATGACCCTGAGTCTCCAGCGATGATATGAGGTTTGATACATGTATTTTATACTTTATCTGTAGTATTTTTAGACATAGGTTTTATCCATGACATTATTTCAACTCTTCTTGTTCGATACTTATAGATTCTGGTTTAGCTATTGGTCCGACCGTTGTGGTCAGACTTTGAAAGGTAGTGATTTATCAATTGTGTACTTTCTCCCAAAGTTCAATCTGTTGACTGGAGGTGATAGTTTTTTATGATATCTATCAATAGTTGTAGTGAGGCTTTATGATGTCGTCTTAGGTATGGATTGGAGATCCATGGTTCATGCCCAAATTTACTATTTTAGGTGGAGGATGCAATGTTTCTGAAATAATAGAATGATTTTTTACTTTGTAGGTGAAAAAGATACCTAGGTGAAGAAGGATGAGATCAGACATATGAGAGAGTAGATGATTACTCGCCAATTGACTAATATGAATTTTGGAGTAGTAAATTCTTTGGTCTATCGGTTTCCTACAATGGAGGTGGAGTATGAGGATGTATTTCCTTCGGATGTACTAGGTTTATCTCCATGGAAATATGTAGAATTATTCAACAACTTTCATATTGGGATGATACCAATATCTTCACCAGCATATTAGATGACTCTCAAAGAGCTTCGAGAGATGAGGTTCTAGTTGGAGGACTTATAAAAGAAAGGATTTATGAGACCTAACATTTTCCCCATGGGTAGCTCTAGTGTTATTCTCTAAGAAGATAGATGGGGATTAAGGTTATATGAGGATTTATGTTTCTTGAATCAAGTGACCATAAATAATAAATACCCACTACTAAGGATTGAAAACCTCTTTTATTAATTGAGATGGGCGGGGTGGTTCTCGAAGATCAACCTCAGGTAAGGCTATTACCAGCTATGAGTACAGGATGCAGATATACCGAAGATGACATTTTGATGTCACTATGATCAGTATAATTACTTGGTGATGTCATTTTGAATAACGAAGGACCCAACAGTGTTCATGGAATTCATTAACTAGACCTTGAAAACTTTTTAGACTAGTTAATGGTAGTCTTCATCGATGACATCCTAGTGTTTTCAATGTCTGAGGAGGAGAATGTGAGACCCTTGAAGATGGTTATAGACACACTCTGAGAGCACCATATTTATGGAAATATCTCTAAGTGGCAGTTTTGGATTCAAGAGGACCACATTATAGTATATATCATCTTAGAGGTTTCAAGTTTAGTTGATTTAGTGAAGGTTTAGGGAATACTTTTTTGGGAGCTATCCAAGAGTGTTACCGAGGTGAAGAGTTTCCATGGGTTTTAAGGTTACTATTAAGTGTCTGTACCTGACTTATCCATAGTGGGAACACCCTTGATAGCTTTAACTCAGAAGGGGTAGTCTTTTGTGTGGATAAAAAGGTGCCAACGTTACTTTCAGAAGCTGAGATAGAGGTTGACATGCGCTCCCATATTAATATTTCCATAGGAGGGTGTCAAGTATGTAGCATTCTATGATGCATCAGGGAATATATATGGTGGTGTTATCATATAGAGGAAAGAAGTTATTGCATATGGTTAACACCAACTAAGACCACATGAACATAACTACGAAAACCAAAAATCTTGAGTTAGCAATAATAGGCTTTGCTTTGAAGATGTGGTGACACTACATAATGGGTGAGTGTTTTATCATTTACTATAACCACAAGAGTATCAAATACATATTCTTGTAGAAGTATATTAACTTGATACATAGTTTATTTCTAGAGTCCCTCTAGAACTATGTCATTGAGATTTTCTATACTTTTGGGAAGGGGAACATGGTGGAAGATGATCTCAGTAGTATATCTTATTCTCAGTTATTGGATCGGGCATTAGAGTAGTTCACCTAATTATAGTTTTCATTAATGGAATAGGAAAATGCTTTATATCATCATTCGATGGTTGTTACCCCCACCACATTTGTAGTATGTAAGGGATTCTTAGTGAGGAGATACCGACTATGAGACCTTATTTACTCAGATATCTAATAGACATGCTCCTAATGGATATTCTAATGGTGGATAACATGTTATCCTTTTAAGAGTATGGATGATGAAACCTTTGATGTTGTTGGAGGATGTGATGTAGGAGTTTCATTCAACCCCTATTGCGATAAACATAGGTATTTAAAATATGTACCAAGACATATAACATCAATTTTGGTGGCAAAAAATGAATAAAA
Source organism: Viscum album (assembly GCA_963277665.1). NCBI lineage: Eukaryota > Viridiplantae > Streptophyta > Magnoliopsida > Santalales > Viscaceae > Viscum > Viscum album. Next base: position 723,974,556 of record OY728165.1, read on the forward strand.
TAATTTCAAATATTGTCTCTCGATTCCTCATATATCGGTAGGTGAAGGAAGAGTACCAGGTTCTAGTGGGATTAGTTCAACCCCTTAAGGTTCCATAGTGAAAGTGGGAAGGGATTCATGTGGACTTCATAAAAGACTTACCACATACATCTAGGGGACACAATTCCATTTCAGCGATCACACACCGACTCAGAAATTCATCGCACTTCATAGCTATTCAAGTATAGAGTTCACTAGAGAGCTTAGGGTGCCTCTATATGAAGGAGATATATTGAATCCATGGAGTCACCTCAATGATCCTATTTAAAAATGAAGCTCACTTAGCATCTCGATTATGGAGAGGATTACAAGACTCCTTTGGGACTCATTCATGGTTGAGCATGATGTTTCATCCCTAAAATAATAGCTAGATAGAGTAGACTATCTAGGTCTTGTAGAACATGCAATGGGCTTGCATGCTAGATTTTGGTCATAGTTATGAGGATTAACTATCCATGGTGGAGTTTTTGTAAAAAAAACTATCATTACACCATTGGGATGGAACTATGTGAGTATTTTTATGTGTGACCTTATAGGTTGCCACTTTTTTGGACTAATCATGGTGAGTCGTCACTCATGGTGCTGGTTTTTGTGTGGGATACTATAAATAAGGTTCAAAGAATCTAGGAGGGAATAAGGACTATAGAAATATTTATGAAGTCTTTTGTAGACAGATGAAGATAAACTCTAGAGTTCTAGGGGAGAATGTTTTTCTAAAGGTCTCACCTTGATGTGGATTGAGGTTATTGGTTTTCAGTAGTAAGATATCTCTTAAGTCATTGGTCCCTTCCAAATACTGTGTAGTGTTGTTGAGGTGGTGTACTGCTTACCTATACCACCACAGTTGGACTGTGTAGACAACGACTTCCATATGTCATAGATGAGGAGGTACATGCATGTCTTATCTCATGTTATAGATTGGGGAGAGCTACATGTTGAGGATGGAGAAAACTTTTTAGAGTACATAGTGGAGATCGAGGATCGATAGGAGAGGATCCTTCTTGGGAGATCGATTACCCTTATGCGTGTCTAGTGGTAGCATTGGAATCATTAGGAGAGTACATGGGAGAGGGAGGCTTAGATTCATGCTCATTACCCACATCTTTTTGTTTAACCCTTGTTTTAGATTTTTGGGACTTAAATCCCAAAGGTGGGAAGAATTTAATTTCTCATGTTTTCTAGGTATTATTTTTTTGATATTATATGGATTATCCTTGAGAATAGTCATTGAGATGACATGAGATTCTAAGGACTTGTGTGCACAGAATAAATGTAGGAAATATATTAAATATTTTAAATTTCATGCCCATGTAGTTTTCCTAAAAAACCGGAATAACTCCAAATAAAGGACCCGATTACAAATATAATGGAAAATTTAATTTTATAATATGGGTTTTACCCTAGGCCTGACATAATCATTGTCAGTGTGAACTGTTTGTGAAAAATACATCGTGAACATAATTAAAAGAATTAAATTAAATAATTAATTTAGTCTATTTAGTTTTGATGAAGAGACTGTTTCTACTTTAAATGTATGGATATAGATATTTCTTAAAGTTAACTACTCAAACATTAGAGATTTCAACCAAATTGTTTGAGAGCTTTTCTTCGCAGACAATGACGGATCAATATCAGATCAAAGATCATCATGCTAATAGAGACCATAGTCCACATCAATGACCGAAACAAAACCACTATTCATCAATGATTGATCCAAATTGAGGTTAAGTGGTTGTTTGTTTGTTTTTCTTCCCCAATATTAATTCCAATGATGAATTAAGATCAAGCGATGAACATATTGATTCAGGGATCATGTATATTTCAAGATGAGTTTATTATGGGGGGATATATAGAGTTAATACTTTCATTATTTTTATATGTTCTTAATGATCTAATACCATCCAATTAATCAACATGATCTAATTTTCACCATTTTAGTATTTTTGGTGATGTTTGTGCTTAATTGTGAAAGCTTTTTAATTCTTGAAATTTAACAGTATTAGGGATCTTCTGCATTTCAGGTATATCTTTTACAATTTTGATCCAAATTTAGTAAATAATTTTTGAGGTAATATTTTTATGTGGGATTTCGTTTTTTATTCTAGAACAAAACCTAATTAGATTCAAATTGTCCCAGATAAATAAATCAAGTGGAAAAAGTTTGATGGATGATAGATTGGACTCCACATCAGTTATTAAAAAATTTGCCAGGCTACAGACCTCCAAATGAGGTTTTTCTAATTGAATTTCAAATATAAATTAAACAATATTTCTACGATAAAATTTCATTGATAAATTCACTCATTAAATATATCTTTGAATGTTCCCAAATGGAGTAAGTTAGAGAGTCTCCTCATATAGAAAAAGTGTACTTCAATAATTTGTCCATAACTCCCACTAAATGTGTCCAAATTATTTGAAATTATTATGGTCGATATATAAATTTATTTAGAATAACTTTTAAGAAGTAAAATTGGTGATATTTAAAGTTATTTGGGAATAATTGAAGATAAGTTTTGGTGGAAGGATTATGGGGGAGAAATTATTTGTTCCTCTTTTCCCCTATTTTATTAATTTTTTGTTTTGTAATGTCTTATTCTAGCTGATTTTTCAGAGATAACATTAACAAGTAGTATTAATGATCTTAGTTATTGGGAAATTATAGGTTATATCTTTTGTAATGTTTGAGTTCACGCAATTAATTCTATAAATACTTTATCTCCTTTTCAATGGTGGTTTCCATTTCTAATAGTAATTTTTATTATGAAGTACGATCGAAATTGATTTTAGATTCTGTTATTATTGTTTCATTGGTTAATAAATATTTTCCCCCTATACAAGGATATGGTCTGTACATGATTGAATAAATCATGGATTAGTGATGAAGTTTTTGTATATCGTCAGTACATGTGGAATAGGTAGTGGATATTTGGGATTGTTTAGGATAAACAAGACCTAATTGGGATTTTTAGGTGAATTTAGGGTATTCACTACCATTCTTTCACACATAGGAAGGAGAGTGGATCACGATGAGATATTGGAAATGTTTACTCTCATGATCACCATTTGACCAAGGGAGTGTGAAGAATTGAATGTATAATCTCATTTTAATCAGATTAGAAGAAGAGAATTGAAAAAATTGGAACTATGATAGCATTGAAATTGGAAAAATGATCCCGACCTGATCACCCAATTAATATGACTATTTTAAATCAATTTATTTATCAATTTTCTTTCAATATTTTTCTTAATTTATTTTTTTTAATTTTTTTGTTTTCTAAATTAAATAATTTCAAGAACAATATCCACCTTATCTAAAAATTAATGTGATGGCTTGATTGTTGTGCCCTCATGTTTGGAGAAAACCTTGGTTAACCCACTATACTAAATTTTAAATTAGAAAATATATTTTTTCATCACACCCTATGATAAAAATGTGTCAAAAAATGGTGTTGTTTCTAGGGATGCAGCGCCAGTATTCTAATCCGATCATTTAGTAAATATTTTCTTTTCTTTAATTTAAAAAAAATACATGATGTATGCCAAATGAAATTATTCTTCTTGGATTGATAACTCATAGGTTCAAGGAGAGATGATAGATAATGATTAAATGGACCTATTACAAAATGAAGATGAACTCACTATTTTGTCTAAGAAAATATTGAATAGCCATGCCATAGGCATCTCGCTTCAAGAACTTATGTACATGGTTAATCAAGTCAAAAAAACTATCCAATATTGAAGTCCAAGGAGGAAGTTACATTGGATATGTGACCTCTACCTGAACCAGATTCTAAACTAGTGGTGGAAGTGATTTTCCCACTCATCATTAAAATAGAGGAGCCTGAATACCTGCCTCCAGGTACTACGACTCTAATAGAAGAGGCACTTCCCAGTGAAAAATAAATTGAAGCCATAACCATCAAGGGAGATAATATTTTTCTAAAATCTTTTCATTCTGATTTTATTGAATATAAATTGATTATTAACCCCCCTTTTATATTTTCAGATTCTACAAGAACTATTATTTCCTACGAGTATGAAGAAGATGAAAAGTAATATGCATCTAATAAGAGACATATAGAGCTCCATGAACTTGTTAAACACTTATTGGATGAAGTTCTAGAGGATATCTAAGTGGATTTTCCTGAGGAAAAAAACGATGCAAGTTGTTTACATTGAAAGGGGAGATTTAGATATTTATTCTTTATGATTTAATTTTTTTTCAAAAATAATTACACTCTAAAATTCCATTTTATTATTCAATTTATACAACATACCTTATGAAATCACTAAAGAATGAAGAAGAAGTTGTGAAAGTGGAAACCAAGAAAGAGAAGGACTCCTTATTTATCCTAAACCCACCAATAAAGTTATATATTATTATACTATGGGTGTATCAGTTTTATTATAACCATGTATTCCTCAACAAAAATGAAGAAGAGAAATATTTAAAGAAGAAGTTCTACCTTTTTCTCAAAAAAACTCCACCCACCATCAGATTGGGGATAACTGACTTGAACTACCAATCTAGAGGTAATCAAAACCCATGGCACACTTGTGGGATTTAACCTATATCTATCCTTATTTTATCATTCTATTTTTATTTATATTTTATTTTAATTAATTTATTATGTGATCTTATCCACTTTTGATTGTAGGTTTTCATAGAGTAACAATTAAAATCCAAACTCAATGTTTCACTACCACTAAGATAGGTTTTTCCTCTCTTTTACACTTTCTTTCTTATTATGATTCAATCAAAAATATACTTAAATGTTAAATCAATTTGAATGAATTCCAGAATGTGCATCATTTATGTGTGGGGGAGGTAACATTTATAGTTTTGGATTTTCATTTGTTATTTTTCTATTTTAAAAAAAATAGTGTGTATTTTTCAAATTATTGGGTGTTTCTTTTTCAGATATTATGTGTTTTTTAATCATTTGAGATGAAACAATTAGCATTTCAATTTTTAAAACCCGTGTTAATGAGTGAAACAATTTATTCTATGAAACCAAGGTTAAATGAATAGTGAAAATGACTTTGTTTCACATTCAAATATTTAATAATTTCATGAAAATTAATCTGATTTTTGAATCCCATGCCACATCTCACTTTATTTATCATTGAAATTACATTTTTGGAGGCTTACAAAATTTTGTTTCATATATTCTCATTAAACTAACATATTTAGAGAAGAAAACTATGATTTTTTAACCAAAATTTGATTTATTATTTTAAAAAACGTAGGGTTTTATGTACTTGTGATTTAAATGATTGAGTAAATTACTTGGTTTTTAAAATCCCCCTCTTTACAAGAATATTTTTCATTCTGGAATTAATTGTCAATTTTATCCATGTAGAGATTATAATCCCTGAAAAACCTATTGTTCTATCCACATTATAAGGTAATTATCCCTATCCAACATGCTCTTGAAATGAAATTGCATGATCTGGATAAACTTATATGTAGGGGGAATCTATATTTTATTGTGCTACCGTATTTGGTGATAATCTAGGTGTAAAATAAAATATTGAAGATATGTTTTTTCTACTAAAAAAATTATTATGTTGAAATATGTTCTTTTTCTAGAGATTTTATGATAAGAGAAGTTGTGCCTTTCTTGAGCTTCTAATAGAGGAAGAAAGTTTTTCCTATATAGAGAATTCAATAAAAATTATTCTTAAGAATATTGGATTTTTTTCAGATGAAATTATGAATGGAATGAACTTTCCTTGAGTTTTCATGATGAGGGAGATGATTTTCTACTCAGGGGAGTGAGGAGGATACTATACATGAGTGAAAATTAGAATCTCTAACTTTTTCTTTAGAATGAGTCAGGGCCTCTTCATTCAGCCTCATAATTTTTAACTTATAAATCCAACTAAAAAAATCCATAAAACAAACTTATAAATTCCTTATGATAAAAAAATTCCCTTGACTCACATCAGGTGGAGATTTTGGAATTTATCAAACTTATGGAGACACTTTCATTGGTTTAGATGATAAACTCCTTGTTGAAAATTGACATTTGTGAGATGAGAGAAAATTCATGTGAGGTAGGTGTCTTGTGTTCGATGAAGGAGAAATGAAGCATAAAAATATTGAATGGTATAGTTTGAGAACATGAAATAATGTTTGTTGAATAATAATGATATCTTTCGTTTCTTGGTATAGAATTGGTGGATCACATGAGCATGTGTTTTGAATTTTATTTGATTTGATTTTGATGCTGACTTATCCTGGATTCCAAGTAATAAGTATGGGGGAATTGAGAGAGTTAATATTTTAATTATTTAAAATGTGTTTTAATTATTTTATCCAATATAACTAATCAATTTTATTTTATTTTCATCATTTAGGTATTTTTTTGTAAATTTTGGTCATAATTTTGAAAGTTACTAAATTCTGGAAATTTAGCAGTTTTATGGATCTTTAATATTTTGGGTATATCATTTAATATTTTTATTCAAATTGTGTGATTATTTTTTTAGGATTTATTTATTTGGGTGATTCATGTTTTTCTTCTATACCCATTCCCAATTCGACACACAATGGACTAGAAAAATAAATCAATTTGAAAACGTTTGATGGATGATAGAATGGACCCAACCTCAGTTATTAAAGAATATACCAGACTAAATAAATAAAAATGGGGTGATTATAAGTGGATATGAAATAAAACAAAAATCATCATGCACCCATAAATTTCATTGATAAATTTTCTCATTAAGACTGAGTTTGAATGCATCCGAATAGAGGAAGTTAAAGAGTATCATTGGATAGATAAAAGTTTCTTCAATAATTTAATCATTACTACAACTAAGTAGGTCCAAATGATTTTAAATTTCTAGGTTAGATATCCAAAATTCTTTAGAAAAACTTTTAAGAAGTTACCCATGTGATATTCAGAGGTTTGATGGGCATAACCGAAGCAATATTTCGGTGGAAGGATTCTAGAGGAGAAATTTTATGTTTTTCCATTCCACTCTTTTATTATTTTTGGTTTTTTAATATATTATTATTCCAACATTATTAGGGATACCCATAAAATGGAGGGTTAATCCACTTAGTGATTTGGGGAAGGAGAGGTTTTCTTTTTTAATGATTGAGTACATGCACTTAATGGTATAAATTCTCTCTTTTGTAAACTTGGGTTCAATTTCTTATAGAGGATTTTTATTATCAAGTATGATCATATTTGATTTTAGATTATGTCATTATTTTTTATTTGTTCAATTATTTTTTACCTCTTCTATGTTATGGTCTATATACGATGGAATTGATCATGCATTAGTGGTGAAATACATGGTGATTGTTAGTACGTGTGGAAGGGGTAGTAGATATTCATGATTGTTTTGGATAAGAAGGACGCGATCAATAATTTCCTATGTCAATTGAGGGTATTCTCTGTAACTCTTTAGAACATAAGAAGCAGAGTATATCAAGATGAGATATTTTCAAGTTTTTCTCTCACCATCACCATTTGACCAAGGTACTGAGAGGAAGCGATTTTGGAATCTCACTTTAATATGTTTAGTAGAAGAAAACTGGATAAATTGAAACTATGATTGCATTGAAATTATAAAACTAATATGACCTGATCACCTAGTTTATATCTCCTTTTTCAGTCACTTTTATTGTCAATTTTCATTCAATATTTTTCTTAATTGATTTTTTTTTACTTTAGTTTGTTATCTAATTTAAAAAATTTCATAAAAAATCTCTACTTTTTTCTCTAATTTAATGTGACACCTTAATTGTTGTGTGCTATTATTTGAAGACAACCTAGGATAACCCACTATACTTTATTTTAAATTAAGATATATTTTTTTACACCCCATTATAGGCATATATTAGTGATTTTTGGTGAATTACTTATAATTTATGACTTATTAATTATTATTCTCCGGAAAATGAATCAAGATCAACATGAACATCAATCAAGGTTTATTCCTAACATTTTTTCTTATGATTTTATCCCCCAATTATTCATTCACCATAAGAAATATTGATGTATCCTGGGGTTTGACACATCGTAATTAATCAATCAGTGCACACCCGTTTCTTGGTACAATGATCCAAAATCATAGATCTGAAATCAGTATGACACGATGTTCATGTAATGATGGAGATGCAAGTGAATCAGATGATTTATATACCCAATTTTCATATTTTTTGGAATGTAACGAATAATGATGAAAATCCCATCTTCTGAGTATATTGAATTTCTAAATATTTTTGTTTCAGTGATGGCATGACTCGATGAGGATCGATCTATATTTTTTGAGAAAGGTTTGGCTGGAATTGGAGGTCAGAGTAGTGGTAAATATGTACGAAATGTGCATTTGTAAGTCTAGAAAATACTAATCTACATGACATTAAATCAGGATCAACACGCGGTGTGGTCCCCTTTTGTAGTAGATGGGGTTTCCCGTTGGAGTTAAGGATCACATGATATGTGAACCTATCACATGGTGTGTAACCCCTCCCCGAAGATTCCTCATGTACTTACAAAAGTACACATAAATAGGGTGGACTACACAGGTAGCCTACATGCAGTGTACTCAAACATATATATGGCTAGACCAGGTGTACATGGACTTACCTGTGTAGCAGTACACGGGTCGTTGCACACTGTGCAACACTTCATGGACATGGTCACCCTAACACCGACACAACCAGGTGACATAGACAGGATACCATGTTTTTCTACACACGGTGTAATAACTTCTACACACCCTGTATTTTGAGACTACATGTCATGTTAGGCTCTTCCATGTGATCATGCATGAGGATAGTTGAACACACTGTGTACCCCCTAGTACACACCTTTTACCTCCTTCAACAATGATTACAACTATTTTTTTTCTTAGTTGACCATTATAGGATGAGTGTGTTCTCATGGTCCTTTCCCTTGAGGGTAAAATGTGACATTATATCCATATCACTAGGTTGTGATCCCCTCTTGAGGCTGAGTCTCTGATGGAGTTGTGGTGCCCCTCTATGAGAATGGAGTGAGATCCTTCATCATCCTTTGTTACCTAGGTGGAGTTTTTGGAATCCACATGACATCCTTGACCAGGGCATTGATCCCCTATATTGTAGGTTGTATCCGTAGGGTTTGTGGAACCATTGACATACGACCCCCTATGTAGAGAGTTCATCTAGAATGGGTTTGTAGTATCCCCCAGCGAATCTAGGCGTGAACCCTTATCTATGCATATAGGTCTTATAAGACCAATGAGATTTCAAATGGTGGGGCCCAATTATCTAGACCTCCTTATTGAGTGTATTTAATTATATCATGTCTCATAGAGTGGATTCTCTTAGAATTATCATTTCTTCAAGTTGAATCCTATGGTTGGTGGTTGGTAATGACTGCATGGTGGTGTGTTGTCTTTCCTATATATATTTGGGTGTTTATATTATTCATTTATTGTTATTGGTTGTATTGAGCTAAATGTTCTAGGTGATTCATGTTTAGTGTTTTTGGGGTGTCCTAATGAGTATTGTTATACTCTAACCTACATAGGCAATGCTAACACATGTCGTGTCTTATAAAAATAATGACCCATTTGATGTTGTACTTGGAGGACATTGAATGGGTTGAGCATAGATGGTGAATGTCAGATTGAGGTGTTTTACCAATAGATTAATTTTGACTTATTCCATTATCTTTGATAAATTTGGAACCTTTATAGTTTTTGGTTGGGCATATATTTGGTCCCTTTTTAGGTTTTTAGTGCTTTTATTGTCATACTCAGTTGTGAGATCTTAGATGTATTCATGCATTGTTTGAGTAATTTTACATTTCAAAATTGAGGGGGCTTAGAGATATGCGAGTGTTTATATGTATTTTAGACTATTTCCTCCCATTTATGGGATATGACTACTCAATTATTATCTCTGGTCTCTGGCCTATTGGAGGCAGGCTTGGGGTAGTCACGAGTCAGATCTTAATGAGTCAGGTTGTGACATTTTCAGACTAATTTTTGTTTCAATTTTGTTTCCTTTTTGAATTGTAAAATATTTTTATAAAATTGGTTTATGTAACATGGAAAAATAGTTTAGAAAAATAATTTACCTATTCGTTATTATTTTTACTTTTTTGGTCAGAATTTTTATTAATTTTTTCATGGTCTTCAAATGCATTGAAACCTCATATTAGGTTCCCAATTGGAGCCCATAATTGATCTTATATTTATTGAGGGTGAAATAATTTTTAAATGTTCACTTGTGATACCCTGGTACTTTTTTCTAGATTAGTGAAATCAAGAACACAACTCTGGCCTTGTGGAAGAATGACTCGTTTGCCGAGTCGGGTCCACCTATAATGGTTTTTTATAAACTCACAAGTGTTTTATCTTGTAAATCGAGTTTAAATAAATTTTAATGTAGAAATTTAAAATTTTTAGGTATAATATCTATTATATATTAGACTAAGATTTTATGATATATTTATCTGAAATTAAATATAATTTCTTTGATAGGTTCCGATACACATAACTCCAATTCAAAATGTACAATTATATAGTATACCAATATAATATAGCAATTAATATTTGTCGTATAAATATGATTTAAATATTTATAAAAATACGTATAATTTTTTTTAAATAATTCATAGAAAATAAGTACTCAGTTTTTAAATAATCTATTTAATGCTTCAGATATACGTTTTCGTAAAAAATAATTTTTATTGATTTTATGATAAAATATTAAAAAATTTATGTAAATATTAAATATTTTATTTGATAAAATGGACATTATTTTTAATAAGAATATCAAAATTATATTTGGAATTTTTTTTGGATATTTTTCTAAAAACAATGATTTTTCAATGAATAGTGAGAATACTAATTTTTATGAAAAACTAACTTCTCTTTTAAATTATATAAAAATAAAAATTTAGTTTTTGATATGTTTTAAAATTTAATTATTTAATTTTTATTAAAAAAATCTTATATATTTTTTTGGAATAAAAATTATTTATAAATTTTGTATAAAAACATTTTTATATTTTAAGGGAATTTTTCTAGAAAATTGATTTTTATCACATTTCACGAGTTTAATATTGAATTAAATTTATTTATTTATATGAATTGAATTTTATAAAATGGATTAAAAATTTGGAATTATGTGGATCAAATTTTATAAATAAACTGCTTTTATTTTTTATCATTTTGAATTGTAACCCTGGTAAATATTTATCACCATGGTGTGGGTAAAATGGGTAAAACATGGTTAAAACTTTTGGATAAGGAATTAAAAATTCTAAAACACTTGAATATATACCATTATATGAGTTGATTTAAACTTTTATCATTTAAGTCTAAAAAATATAGCCACTTGGTGCCATTTTTCTTTGATATTAGCCTTTATGTTTTTTTTAGAATAGAATAAATGTAAAAAATCACTGTCTTGAATTTAATATCTCTAATATTTCTCATGAGGATAAAAGATTGTTATGTATAGTTTTAAATGTCAATTTTATATATTAATTAATTGTTTTTATCATGGTATTTTATTTTTATTTTTAAATGATTGAATTATTATCTTAAATTCTTATGCAATGTGGAAACAATATTTCTTCAATTATTAGAAAAATAAAATAAATGGTTTTAAACATTTTAAAAGTAATTAAATTAATGTGAATTATTGTGTTGCAATTTTTTTAGATAAATATAAAATAATTGTAATTTTTTAAAATTTTATATTCTAATTTCATTTTTTTCCTAATGTCTTTGAAGATAAATTAAATGACTATTTTGAGAAATGAAATTAATGGTATTTTATAAAAAAATATATTCTTATAAAATTATTTAGTATTACTAAAAATAAAATATTAATTAAATTTAATGGAATTTGGTTCAAAATATAAACACTAATAAATTTATGGGTCACTTGTACTTTTACGGTAATATTCATGACCATTAAAGTGTAATTTTTTTTGATGTCGTGGTAATCATTAAAATGGTTAATGGGGTTTAAAACAAAGATATAAGGGTAAAACAAATCACCAAAACTTTTGAAAATTTTATAATATGAAATTATTTATTATCATAATGCTCATATATACTAATTTTATTAGTATTTATCAATTTAAACTTGAAAATTGATTTATATAAATTAAACACTTTGAGTAATTCTATGGGTTCCCCACCCCTAACTTATAAAAGGAAACACTTATCTATTTTCTTTACACCACTATGATCCATATATATCAACCAAAAACTACCCAATTCTCATAAAAAATTAACTAGGTAAAAAGTATATGTTTTTTTATTCTTGAAATACCATTATAAGGGACCTTAATAAGGAATCTAAAGGAGGTCTACTAAAGAAGAGGTAATAGTCCTACCTGACCTCTTTTAATTTATTTACCTTTATACCACATCTAAATATCTTTCAGAAATCATAAAATAACAAAAGAAGTATCCTAAAAATAAAAAAAATGATATTATTATTATGGAATCACCATTATTTATCCTCTTTTCCACAATTGAGAAGTCGAATTATCGCTCATGCATATATGTGGACTACCGCCTCCACGTAGAGATACAATTCATTTTCCAAAACTATATTTCATGAATGGATATTATGATAAGTTTAGTATTTATATTTGTTATTTATCAAATATTAATTTTTTTAAAATTATAATATGATAAGTACCTTTTTACCTTCCCATATGTTGGAAAATGATAATGTCGTTCATTGATACGTTTGGACTACCACCTCTACGAAGTGATGGGATTCTATTTTTCATTTCCAATTTAAATCGATACAAATAAGGAGAGATTAATGAATATATATGATATAATAATAATTATATTAAGTTGAATTATTTCTTACCTTTCTTGTATTCTATCCAAAAAAGGGAAAATAGAGTTCATGCGTACATACGACCTACCGTTTCCATGAATTGAATAATTCTTATTATATATCTAAATTTTTGGGATGTCTATAAATATATATATAAAACACCAATAATATTTATATAATAATTAAAATGCTATTTATATTAGAACTATGATAAAATTATAAGTAATTGAACTACCAAACCGATTTTCACATGAAAAAAAACAGTTAATACACAAAAACAATGATTCAAATATGGAATTATAAATAAATAGGTGACTGAAATTTTATAAATAGATCATAAATGATATTTTAAATATTCAAATGAATATGGAATAGAATTATAATAAATCAGCATTTATTATACAAGAGTTTAAATCACTGTGGCTATAAGTCAAACTTGAGGTAAGAGATTTATTTTACAATCTAATTTTATTTCGGGATTTTTTATGTTTAAATTTTAATTGAGGAAAATAAAATTACAATTATCTAATAAAACCCCTCTAATTTTTTATCCTCTATTTATTCTTGTAATTTATGGTAATATTATAATTTTATTTTCTTGGGTACTTAAAAAGACTAAGAAAAGTTTTTTTAAGAAAATCATACTTTATTTTGTTTTTATTTGGGAATATTTTTCTTCAACATCCATGTTTTCTAAAAAAATATTTTAAAAGTGTTTTTAATATTCCAGTAGTATTTTTAATGTCATTTTCCTTATGATTTAATTTTTACAAATTTTTTATTATATTAATCTTCTTATGATTTTATGAATGAGATAATTTTTTAATTTTACAAAAAATGTTAAAGGAATATCATTTTTAACATACATGGAATGAATGTAATTTCCTATCATCATAAACATTCTTATATTTGAAGCTTCCTTTAAATGTTAACATGTTTCTTATAAATAAAAAAATTCATCAATATTTGTGAAATTTTAATATTCTAATAAGTGATTTCAAGGTGAAAATTTAATTTTCCTCAATAAATTTTCTAGTGATATTTTAATGGTATTTTAAACTATGAAAAAACCCATTGATGTTATTGTGGATATTATACAATGATACTATATTTATTCTTTATATTGATGGTTTTTTTATTATGAAGTGTTTATTTTTTATATTCTTGATTCAATATGGATAATATTTAACTTATATTGAAATTTAAGAATCAATTTTATTGATCATTTAAATTATAATAAATTCATAAGACATACATGTGATAGGGGGCCCTATTATAGATAGCCCTTTGATGAATAAATAGGTCTCATGAGACAAAATAGTTGTAATTCCATATTTTATGGGTATTTGGTTTGCACATACCCATTTATTTAGAATGATGTTTTGGTTAAGATGTCATGATGGTAAGATTCAAGAAATATTAGTTTATAGGGCTTGATTATAAAGGTCCAAAATTATACACTTCCTTTAATATGAATTCATCTTACTTTGTCCATGTGTTTACTATGTTATTATTATCCATCGATAGTTATTGAACTAAGGTGTTGATTGAATGTAATGGGTTTTGATTATCCAATATTCCATATTGATTATGCTTTATTTACTCTTGATATATTCTGTTTTACAAATCCCTTACTACGCATCTAAGATCACACTTTATTTTTTTTTTCAATTCTCATGAATTTGAAGAAAGATATTATCAATGATATCAAGTATGAATAAAATTTTCATATTATATGTTTTACTTTATATTTCCAATGTAATTTTAGAATAATGTATATAACTAATTTTCCAAGACTGCTAAACTGATCAATCATACATGGTGATATTCCTTGTTTCTTATACCAATATAATAAAGTAAACTCTAGATCTAAGTTACTGGAGTTGGGTTTTTTATGGTCGGTATCATAGAAATGTATAGTAGGAACCATGGGAACTATATATTAAATGAAAATAACTGACATGATAATTATGATAATCTATTATAATAATTGACAACTCTTTCCATTATATATATTTTTATTTTTTATCTAAATAATCATGATGATTATGAGATAACTTAGTGTGTACCATTTTTAGGGATGGTGCCTAATAAAACAAAGTGAATAAACACCCATAAATAATATATGGATTTTCTAAATGTGAAATCCAATAGAACTCGTGTTGAAACTGAGTAGATCATGGACATATTTAGGGTAACTGACTTAGTTTGTGGTGAATAGACTTGAATTTATAGTACAAATAGTTATACCACAATGTGATTCAACTATATTGGATCACTTTATGTGACAGAAGCCTGCATATATTAGTAGAAACACTAATATATTGGTATCTAATTGGTGGATTATTCCCCTAAAAAATATATTCATATCTTGGGGATGTAATAAAAGTGAAAATGTAATATTTGTAGTGTATTGTTTTAAAGGATATTCTAATATATGTTGGTCATTGATAAAGAAAACTACCGAGGTTGAAAAAATTGAAAGCGTGTAATAGAAAATTTTTAAATTAGTATTATTTGAGAAAAACTTCCCTCAAGAATATAGAGATTATCCAAGTGTGATTTAGACTACATACATAATCTATAAATAAAAATTGATCCTTTATTTGATGGGATTAATATAAGTCTCTAAAGGGCACCAGTTTCTAAATTTTTTTCATCATTTTATTATATAGTTTCATATACTATCAAGAGTGGGAATGAATTTTACAGGTGTAATATCTATAAGGGATGTCATGAAAAGAAGAGTCTCTCTGAGCACTAATGAAAAAAAAATGTTTCAAAGAAGAAAATGGGGGGGATTCTATTTCCAATATGTGATAATTGTGAAAATAATCACTCAAGAAATTTCTTATTGGGAATAAGAATTTTTTAATGTGTAGAGAAAGGGTTCATAAGTCTCTTGAATTAATTTTAAATAAATAAACTAAAACTATATAGTGGTTTAGCTATAAGGAGATGAGGTATTATTCAAACCAATTTATCATGAATAAAGGGAACACACCACAAAAGATTCCATAGGGGAATTTCCTAGCATATTCCATTACTATAGTTAAAGTGAATGTTCTTACTAATATGGAGAAATGTAGACTTATTATCCTCTCTGAAATTGTAAATGTTTTATCTGATTCTAGTTTTACCATGTCTTTCATATATAAATAGTTTTTTAAGGGTATCACATCACCACCTCGGTGATTAGATGTTGAGTTAAAAATGAAAACTCCCAATGTTATGAAGATCACATATCATGTCTATATCTCTTTACTAATAAAATTTTATGGGAAGGTACTTCCTATAAATATTTCTATTCTTCCTAAAGTATAGTTTGATATAATTTTGTGCACATATCATATCTCTTAGTATAGAGCCCATATATATTATTGAGTAGGTGAAGTTAGATTCAATATTCTTAATCAACCTATTATTGTCTATCGGTGAATGGATGAACCTGAAATTTGAATGAGAATTACTTACATAATATTGGTTTAGCTACATATTCTAGTGGTACATTTATCCTAAATATTTGGGGAGAATATAAACAATGAGAATATTATTATTGAATAATATTTTTTAATGTATTTATAGAATAGTTTATTTTTCCCCTAAATTGTAAAGTTGTGTTTTTAATAGACCTTATACTGATGGAAACAACTTTTTCAATGACTCTATAAGGATATGACCATGATTGATATATAATAATTTAATAATAAACTATGAAAATATATAGATAATGGATTAATTTAGCGTAGTACATAACTATGGAATGAAACTATTTTTATTATTGTGAATAAATTTGGGTTAATTAACTATTTCATTGAATATCAGAAACCGAACGAGATCAATATTAAGAACAAGTATTCACAACCCTATATAAATGATCTGTTTGATCTATTATGAAGAGATCAATATTTTCTATGATTTATATTCAATATAGATATCATCGAATAAGGGTAAAGAAAAAGGATACACCCATAAAAGCCTTCCGTATAAGGTATGGTCATAATGAATTAAAATTAATTCCATTTGGACATACCAATGTTCCTTCTATATTCATTTATTTAATGAATATATTCTTTATAGATTACCTTGATCAGTTTTTTCAGTCATTAAAGATGATATTACCATATATTTGAAGATCAAGGAAGAGCATGAAGAATATTTGAGGATTGTTCATATGACCTAAAGGAAGGATTTGATATATGATAAATTTACCATGTGTAAATTTTGGCTTCAAAAAGTCTCATTATTAGGACATAAAATTTCATGGGAGGGTATATCAGTAGATCCTTAAAAAAGGATGTTACTGATAAATGGACCATACAAACCAAGATAATTTAGATCTATTTTATTATTTGGTTGGATAAATACTACCAATTCTTTGTAAGGAATTTTTCATGAATATTTAATCCACTCACCATCTTGACTCATAAGGGGGTTATGTTCTTGTGAAATGATGGATGTGAGTATAATTTGAAGGAATTGAAGAAGAGGTTGGTTAGTGAACCTCTCCTTACACTAACCTGTTTTGAAGAAAGGATTTAGGTATATTGTGTTGTATTAATAAATGGACTGGGTTGTTTCCTCACGTAGATTATTATTCTGATATCTTATACCTCTCACCAATTGAAAACTCCAGAGAAAATTCTCTGAATCCTAATTTGGGGTTGGCAGTAATAATTTTAACATAATGATATGGAGGATTTTTCTATATAGTGATGACGATGATATATATCCTGGTTATAAAATCCTAAAGTATATATTTACATAGATATAATTGAATATTTTATAGATAATATGGATGGATTTGATAATATATTATGACTCCTCAATACATTACCACCTTAAGAAGGTGAACTTTGTGGGTAATGCTCTGAGCTAGAAAATACCACCTTCGTTTTTACCTAATGAGGATTGAAATAAAATTTATATTTATAGATTTTCATAAATAGGTTCTGAAATTTTTTATAAATGGGTAAAAATATTATATTTCTCTTATAATGTTTAACCATACATCCATCCATGAGAGGATTAATAAGGAACGTAATTTTTTTTTTGAAATTTTAGAAGAATATGAGGAATGTTCTTGAGTTCAACAATAGTCATACTAGAATGATAAAGGTTCATAAATCATGTATTCATTCTTCTAATACTATAATTGAAGATATTTGATAAATCCTAGAGTTAATAATTCTTTATTCATCCTAGAAGTATAAAGATGTATAGGGGTATGAAATAGTTTTTTCTTATGGGATAACCTGAAAAGGGTTATTTTTTAGTATGTATCATAATTCATAATGTGTAAAATAGTTATGGATAAGTGACATAAGTCTATGGAGATGTTATAAACATTAACTATACATTAATTGAAATAAGAAAACATTACGATTGATTTCCTATTTGGACTACCCAAAACATCTAAAGGTCATATTTCTATTTGGGCTATTGTCGATCACCTTAAAAGAGTAGTTAATTTTAATTCTATCAAATAATATTTATATCTTGATCATTATACATGGATATAAATTTACTTTTTTAGATTTTATGGAGCACCAATCTAAGTCATATTTGATCAGGATTTGAGGTTTACCTCAATGTTCTGGAGAAGTCTTTGGTAGGATCTAGATATAATATGGAGTTTCATTACTACTTGTCACCCTCAAAAAGAAGGTCAGTCCAAGAGGAACATTAAAACTCTAAAAGAAATATTGAGATCTTGATATATGGATTTAAAAGGATGTTTGGAACCACACCTTTATTTAGTGAAATATTATTACAACAATATCTTTCACTTTAGAATTTAGATTATTCATTATAAATTCCTATATATTAAAAATTTCATAACTCCAATATACTAGAATGATGTTGGGGGAAAATATCTATTGGGTCCTAATATTGATGAGGAAATAACAGACATTTTTAGATCCATTGAACAACTTAGAGTCGTAAAAATGTTACACTGACAATCATTGGTTAGATCTTTAGTGCGAAGTAGGAGACATGGTATTCCTATAAATATCTCCTTAGAAAAAGATTATGAGATATGAAATTAAATGAAATATGATCCCTATATATATGAGTCCCTTTTAAAGTCTTGATCATATTTGGATAGTAGATTATCACTTGGTGCTTCCATCGAATCCCTCCCAAGTTCATGATGTGTTCAATGTATATCTCCTAAGAAAATTAATATCGGGTCCTTCCTATATACTAAAATCAGAGGTCATAACTCTAGATAAAAATCAATATTATGAGTAAAACTATGAAGATTCTATTTCATAGAGAGAGAATGAGATAAAACATAACCACTAAACTAGTTAATGTTTTGTGGTGAAATCATAAAATATAAGAAGCTATATGAGAACCTGAGGAAGTGATGAGGTATAAGTATCTTTAGTTTTCTTGTATCAGGGTGATGGAATTTTGAGGTTTAAATTATTATAAGGGGGTAAAATATAACACAAAAATATTTTATGACATATTTCTCTTCAAATAAATTTAATTTTTTGATATCTTTTAATACACAAAACATTGAGTCTAAATAATCCATTATATATTATACCATTATAACCAAGAATTTTAAATTGGTGGTATAAAAAGGATTAACCCCTTTATAAAAAATATTTATAAATATTTTATTTAATATAAAATTATTAATTAATTCTTAGGAAATAAGTACTCAATTTCCAAAAAGATATTTTATTATTCCATAATATATTTTTTTTTTCCAAAAAATAATTCTTTTATATTTTTGTAAGAAAATATTATAATTAATTTATATAAATTGGAGAAATTTTATTTAATAAAAAGTATCTGTTTTTAAATTAACTCATCAAAATTATCCTGTGAATGTTTTTTTTATAATTTTATGAAAAGTTTTATTTTTCAATGAACAGTGAAAATAGTGATTTTTATTGAGAGTTTCCTTTTCTTTTCAGGATTTTACAAAGAAACATTGTATTTTGTATTAGTAATAAAATATAAATATTTAATTTTAATGAAAAAATCTAGTAATTTGTATTTGAATTGGGATTATACTTGAATATTGTATAAAAAAAGTTATACATAGACATGATTTTTTTATAGAAAATCATTTTTATCGTGTTTTATAGGTTTAATTAAAATTAAATTCTGTCACTTTGGTGAATGGAGTTTAATAAAAATGATTCCATATTTTATATCACTTGTATAAAATTTGGAAAATATATAACTTTTATTTTTTATTATTATGAATAGTATCCTTGGTAAATATTTTTCACCTAGGTATGAGTAAAATTGTTAAAACAGAATTAAAACCTTGGGGTACCATTTTAAAATTACAACAATTCTTTATTTTATCCTATTTTATGAGTTTATTTGCACCATTATCATAAAATTTTCAATACTATGGCCACTTGGTTCCATCTTAATTTGATATTGACCTTTATATTATTTTAAGAAAATAATAATTTCAAAATGTACCTCTCTTGATTTTAATATCTCTAATATTTATTTCATAAGGAATAAAACAATTTATAATTTGTTTTAAATGTGTATTTGAAATATGAATTAATTGTTCTTATCATCTTAATTTATTTTTAATATTATGTGATTTAATAATTAACGTAGATTCATACACAATGTTAACATAATATTTACTGAATTAATATAAAAATAAAATAAATGATACTAAAAATATTAAAAGTAATACAAATTTGATGAATTTTTATGTTTGATCATTTATTTTGACAAATATAACATAATAATATTTTTTAAAATTTTATATTCAAATTCAATCTTTTCGTTGATTCATTTATTGTCAAATGAAAATAATAGTGTCAAAAAATGACATTAATGGTATTTTATGAAAAATAATATATTATTAAATTATTTAATATTCGTAAAAATAATATATTTGACCAAGTGAATGGTGTATTGTTTAAAATAGAAAACATGGTCCAATTATAGGTAAATTTTTCTTTTATGGTAACATTATTGACCCTTAAAGAGTAAAAAACATTTATATTGGGGTAATCATCAAAAGGGTTAGTAGGGAATTAAAACTAAGAGATAAGGGTGAATAAAATCACTAAAAATATGAAAATTTTATTTTATGCGATAATTTTGACTCATAATAATTTTATCTTTGAATTATATTAATTTGGATCCACTCGAACAGGAAAATTAATTTTTATTAATTAAATACTCTAAGTAACTCAAAGGGTGTCCCCTTCCTGAGTTATAAAAGCACACACTTATATCTTTTATTTACACCACATTGAGCAATATATATTAACCAAACCATATTAAAGTATATTAAAAAATTTCTTAAACACTAATTATATATGATTGTTGTAACACCCTAACCCAAGTCACCCAAATCTGGTGTACTGTTTTAATACATTGGCAAGATTACATGGAATCAAGTACTAAAGGACTGATCAGTTTTGCAGTCTTGGAAAATAGATTACATACATGAACATTACTTTAAAATTTCTAACATAAAATACATCATAGATAATCCTTTGAGAAAACCAGTATTCTCCTAGCTTAACCCTTCATATCAATCATAAAACACTTCTTGGCATCTTGGGAAAATAAAACATTTGAAAGGGGTGATCTCAAATGCTCAATAAAAATAAACAATACTTTGGAAGTTGTCACCAATATGCACAATATTTTAAGGAAATGTACCAAACAGAAAAACAAGCATTATAAAACATTATATTCAGCATAATATAGCCAAAATAAATCAAATAATTTTATTCAAATATTAACATGGATATTCTACTATTTGAACTATCATATGTAAAATCAATAACTAATCTCATAATTAGGGAATTCATCATTCTGTTCATCATAACAACTATATTAAGGCCTCGTGCCAAGACAATACATAAATATTCTATCAAGGAATTATTCTAAGACACTAGTTTGTTTCATGAGACCTATAGACGCATCGAGGGGATATATCGGGCCCACCCATCACTTACTAAGTCCAATGCATTCTTCATATGAAAAGTTTGAAACATAACATAAACATTCTTATTAAAACTAGTTTACAAAATGGTAATAATTTAACCATAAAACATGAATGGTATAAAAATAGCATATCTATAGTAAAAAATATCACAAAACCATAAATAAAATATAGAATATTGTATCATATTAAATCAACCTAAAATAAGAAAAAAAAAATCCAACAAAGGATGTTGACATAGATGAAAATAATTTAATAAATTCTTTAGAACTCTTTGAGGGAAATATCTCTTTTTACTTTAAATAATTTAAATTCCATGAAATTTTTATAATGAAACATTTATTTTTATAATAAATTTATAAACATTTATGGTAATATTAAAAATGGTACGGTGAAATAATAAGGTAAAATAGCTGCTCATGCCGTATAAGTAAAAAAATTCTTTCATTAATTTTTGGAAAAGGTTCTAAAGTACAACATTTCAAAAAAATGAATATATTCCTTTAAAAATATTTAAAAAGTAAAAAATATGTAAAATGACTCTAATAAACTGTTGATAATATTTTTAATTACATTTTAATAAACATAGACGTGGATGATAAAGATTTCAGAGTAGATACTTACATATAAGCTACCTCTGATAATAAATAGATTGTGAAAATAACTCTTACCTTGTAATTTCCTTTAGTCAAGGGTGTGATAACCTCCTATATAATGATTAAAGTACGTTATTAATCTATAAAATAACTATATCCATATTTACGATATCATATATGATCCTTTTTTATTTTTTTATTAATAATATTTCAGTGTCACTATTGTTTTAGGTGTTAACTGATTCGTTTTTCTATTCATGTTCCCTCATGTTAGTAATGTTTCTTCTGAATAGGATATATTTTATTCATATCCATAATTATATTAAGTTAATAAATATTATATTTACTCATCAAATGAATTTTATAATCATTGTTTATTGGTTAATGTGGAGAATGATTCTCATTGCGTTGTGGAGACAGTAGGCTGTATGTACGCACGAGCGACAATATCTTTCCTTTAATAGTTAAATGACTTGTAATTGGATGATATATTAATTATAAATAATCATAATAATTAATATTATTTATTTATGTCTAATATTCTCATCATCATACCCATCCAAATAAAATATTGTTGAATAAAAAATTAGACTATGACTTGTAGACGGTAAGACATTCCTATACACATATGGTGATATTATTATTCATAGGATGGATAAAAAGATGAATATTTTTTCCCATGATTATAATATAATCTCAGTATATTTATTATAATAGTTTTTAATGGAAACATTATATAAATAAGGTGTATAATAAGAAAATAACTTTGAAAGAGGTGATAAAATGATTACCTCTTCTTCAGGTGTTTCCTTTTGATTTGCACAAAAGGACCCCTTTAGTTGGTTTTCCTCACAAATTATGGCCTCTATGAGGAATTTAGGGAAGTTGGAAAAATATTTTGGTAGGTTTTTTGGGAGAAAAATGGCTTTGGATGTGTCAATAAAAGAGAACGATATGTTCCCTTTTATACGAGAGGTTAGGGGAACTTTAGAAAAGTCTTGAAATATTATTTTATTATAAATTTATTTTAGAATTATAATTGCTAAAAAGTGATATAGTTCTATAATAAGATGATTATGGGTCAAAATATTCTCTATCAATAGGTTTTAGACATATTTAGGTTAAAAGATTAACCTTATCTTTTAGATTTAACCCTTAGTAAAATAAGCTAACACTTAAAATGTCTTCTTGTATTTTTATACTATATGGTTAATATTGTTACTATAAAATTCCAAGAGAAACTAAGGTGGATAATTTATTAAATTTTTAACACTATATTAGTCAGTTGGCCCAATATTATATTTTTATGACTATTATATCATTTAATAAAATAGTTTTGGTTTTGAAAACTCAATTATGTCAATTTTGATAATATTTAGTACTTGATTTTTTAAGTCATAAAAACCTGATTCCATAAAAAACGAACTAAATCATCTCTAACATGTAAAATTTATCCATTAAATTTGTTTATGGAATTAAATATTTCTAATTATATTTATTTTAGTATTTATAATATCATTTACTTGATTCTTTTATTAATAAGGTAATCACTCCATCATCTTTGTATCATAAATAAATTAATTTTTTAAAGTCTAAAAATTATAAATAAAATACCATTAAGTAGGAAATTTTTTATATTAATAATTAATATTTGTTTTCAATGATATAACATACATAACCCTATATAAATACTGTTTTAGTAAAAAGATATAAGTTTATGTTATATTTTTTTACATTAAATTATTTATTATAACATGTCATTATCACACCCAACTAGATCCCAAATGCCCAAAATTTGTACTAATGATTTTTTTGGTTACACATGACTAATCTAATAATATTATTACCGATTTTAGGCTTCTTTTATATTTTTATAATAATTTTTTACAATTATTTATCAAATTTACCCATTAACCGTGGTAAATAAAATTAATTATAAAAGGTACTATTAATAATGCCTAAAAATAAAATATACCTATTTACATAATTTGGAACTTCTGATTACAAATATGGAATCCATTTTTCTATATTCAAAACATAGAATTTGTATTAATTAAATTAAAATTAATTCTTGTTGCCAAAACAAGAAAGTGGGTTTTTAAAACCTAAAAACTTTAAAAATATTGACATGAGTTTAGGTCCCATTTAAATGTGAAAATGACAAAAATGATAAATATTGTACTAAATAATAAAATATAAAATAATATTACTTTAAAACCAAATAAATATATAATCTAACTATATAAATAATTTAGATGAAAAAGTAGTTTTGAATTTAAATGCAGTATTTTTCACTATTCATTTAAATATGAATGTTATCAGAAAAACACCAAAAATTTATATAAAATAAGTTTTTTTGTCTATATTAAAAATAATAATTATTTATAATATAATATATATAAAATTTAGAAATATTGGATTTAAAAATGGTTATCCATTAAAAGGTGGTAAAACTACACTTTTAAAAAATACTTCTTTTTTCTGAAAATTGAATTTTTTCTTATATTATACATAAGAAACACATAATATTAATTTTAAAATTATATTATATATATAAAAAATTCAAAATATGGTTAATTATATTAATAATAACTACTTAAACAACTAGTTTGATAAGTTGTGGTGTACTCGAACTCAATGTTGCGTGTAGCGTAAACTATTTAATTATTTAAAAAGAAGCTTATCATGGAAGCTTGTGGTGTTATAATGGTATTTTTAAGATGCCATTCCAAGGGTCCCCAAGAAGGAATGTAATAGGGGTCTACTGAATAATAGGTAATTACCCTACCTGACCTCTATCAATATATTTATTTTTATACCTCATTTTAATCTATGGTATTAAACCTAAAATTAAATCTTCAGTAACCTAAATATATTGAAATTTTGTTATTATTAACAAATAACCATTATTCACCCACTTTCCCATAAAATGGGAAGTGAAAGTATCGCTCGGGCGTACGTGTGGACTACCACATCCACAATGAGATACAATTCATTTTCCATCACCATACTCAATGGATGGTTATTATGATGGGTTTAATATCTATATATTATATTTATTAAATAATAATAATTTTGTAATTATAATATCATAACATTCTTCTTACCTTCCCATCCATTTGAAAATGATAACTTCTCTTGTTCGTATGTATAAACTACCACTTACATGAAGAGATATGATTTGTTTTATTTTTTCATTACATGGATTATAATAAAGATATATTTAATGAATATATATGATATATATGATATAATAATTATTTTTTATGATTAA
Organism: Viscum album; assembly: GCA_963277665.1. Classification (NCBI taxonomy): domain Eukaryota; kingdom Viridiplantae; phylum Streptophyta; class Magnoliopsida; order Santalales; family Viscaceae; genus Viscum; species Viscum album. The sequence goes on from OY728165.1 coordinate 724,000,250, forward strand.
TTATTATTTATCTTTCTTTATTTACATTCATTGAATTGTGAAAACAATGTTCGTGCATACATACGATGTACAATCTTTATAAATGATGTAATTGTTCTTTATATCTACCATCTATTGATGACTCTATATATATATATAATGAATATATATGATATTTATATCATGATTAAAATTATAAATATTGTTAAACAATGATAAACATAAAATTATAAGAACTACTAAACAAACGTTTTCATGATAAATGAAATAGTTAATACCCGAAAATGATGATTTTATTAAGGAATTACCAAATAATAGCAGATTGAAACTTTTTAAATTGATCATATATAGTATTTTAAGTATGTAAATGAATATGGTGTAAAATTATAATAAATATAATTTTTTAGAAATGTTTTTTAATGAACTTATGAGGAATGTTGAACTTGAGATAAGTGCTTTCTTTTACAATATCATTTTATTTCAGGATTTTTTATGTTTGAATTTCCATTGATGAAAATTAAATTTTACTTATTTGATAAAACTAATTTCATTTTCTTCTCTTATAGTTATTCCAATAATTCTCAAATAATAGAACCAATTTACTCTTTAAAGTACTTAAAAATATTGAGATGTTTTTTTTATGAAAAGTAGACTTTATTTCATGTTTAGTCAGAAATCTTTTTCCTCCATGTCCGTGTTTTCTAATAAAATTCAAAAATGTTTATAATATTACCCAAATATTTTTTAAATTAATTTTTACCCAGATTTTTCTTTTTAATTTTTTTATAATAAATCGTCATTAAAAAATATATATTCTTGTATCTTTAGACAAGAATTCATTATCATTTATTCCTGAATATGTTTTGGGTTTAGAGTTTTATGGAATTAAGAAATAACCTTTACAAAAATAAATATTACATGAAAACGTGGACACTTAAATTTGGTATCCATTTTTAGCATAATATAAAAATTTGACAAAGAAATGTTTTTTATTTTCATTCCATATTTTCATAAAATTGATGTCAACCTCATCCTTGTCTCTACTTCTTCTTAAAATCATATCAAAAATATTTTAAAATGTAGGATGATCACAAAAATCACAGTATGATACATAAAATGAAGATAAACATTAGTCTAGTAAAAAAACTTGAAACCCATAAAATACATACATATATAATATTATTATATGATCATAACATGTAAACCATTTCCACATGAAAAAATGGACAATTTTTTGTTCAAAGTAAACCATTAAAACCCATGACATTAAATTTAAAAACATTTAGGAAACATAAATTATCATATTCATAACCTATTTTAAATCTATGTAATAAATAAATAGAGCATAGTTAGATTTATATGAGGAACCCCACCAGTTATCTCCCTCCTTTACTTTAATGATAAAGAACACAACCCAATGCATTGGAGCACTATCTTGGCTCACCCATCATATAATCAATATTGGGATTAACCATTTTCATGAGTTATAATGAGTCTCAAACCATTATATATGATGTACTAGGATCACCACTTTCTCATATATAAATCTCAATCATCATATCATGAATAATTTTTATTATTTTTTCCATTTTCATTATAAATCCTTTGAAAAACTCTTCAAAACCCATATGTAAATCACATTCTGATATCAAAATATATTTTTCATTTTAAAATATATTTTTGATACAAAATATACATAAAAATGAAAATATGGTTTTCTTTGAATAAAACATGAAATATTGTAAAGGAATCAAAACATAAAACAATGTTTGTGGTGGTGAGAAAAGTTATTGTCACCTTATATGTAAGAATGGAACATTATTTTTGTATTTCCAAAGAATGTAAAAAAATTATATAAGAATATTTATTTTTGAACCCTTTTAATGAAAGTGAATATAAAATTTCCTCTATAATTATTTTATATCCATATACATTCATTAATAAAGTATTATAAAAAACATGCACAAGGAAGAATAAGAGTTGGAAATGAAACTTTAAAAAAGGATTATTTTAAAAGAATGTCCTTTACCTCACATATGACTCTCAGATATGTTAATTATCTTCCTAAATAACTAAATTATATTAACTATTTACTTCATTCAGAATATTTTTTAATTTTATTATTATTTTTACCATGTTTCAAATAATTATTTAATAAATTAAGTTCTTATTGGACATGTTGACTGTATTATGCTTATATGTAGAAAATGGCTTTGATAGGTTGATTATGGTCAAATAATTCATTATTAAATCATCACTAGAATAATAATAATTACATAATTATCACTTTCACTTCAATTATACTTTTAAAACCACTAATGAAATATGGATATGAAAAATGTACCACGATAAAATAATGGATACATTTGATCATTTGTATGCATGAGTAACATTTACATTTTTCGACAATCCTTAAGTAAATAAATAAAGTATAATTATATCTCAAACAAATAAAATCTAATTCATAAATAAAATATTATATCTTTAAACATACCTATATATATCACCAATGTTATATAGTGATGAAAAATTAATCACATTACTTCGTGGAGGTCGTAGTCCACATGTACGAACGACCGATGTTATCATTTTTCAATTAATGGAATGGTAAAAAAGTAAATTATATATTATATTTTAATAATGATAAATATGTCATGAATATCACATATGTACATAAATTCTATAATTTCAACCATCCATGAGAGAATATTATGAAAATTAAATACATCAGTCCGCAAGGTGGTGGTTCATCGTACACACGAACGATGATTTCGTTTATCATTTAATGGAAGAAGAAAAGAATATAGGTTGTCAAATGAATATAAAACACATAAGTATATGTAATATAATGGTGTTATTATTTAATAATGGTTAAATAAGATTTAATTGTGGAAAAATAAGAGATGAAAGAAAAACACTTAGTTAATAACAATTTATCTTTGCCAGAAAACCTTCTATTCAATATACCTCAAGACCTATAAGGAAGGTATTATGAACAAATAAGGCATCTAGGATATTTATTACATTTAAATTATGTAATTTTTATATTTATTTACTAAAAAAAATATTTTTAAGTGTTAATATATTAGAATAATAGGTTCCATTTTATAAGGGAGGGGAGGGGCCCTCAAAGAATTTTGTTAAATATTAAATTAATATAAATTATTTTTTTTGTCCAAATGGCTAAAAATTGACCAAATTAAGAGATAATTTGAATAATAATCTAAATAAACTCAATAAATAGAATTTGTACATGTATTTATTATATTTTTACCCTTATATTTTTTTGAATTTTTTTTACCCTTTTTGAAAATTATAGTGAAAATATTGTTTTTACTTTTTAGGGTTCAATATAGTTACTATAAAAGGAAAGTTAAACCCCAAATAGAAAATAGTTAATATTGTAAACCTTATCCCAATTATTTTTCAAAAGATAATATTTCTATAAATTATAATTGATTTAATAAAATATTAATTATTATAAAATAACATTAATATTAATTTTGGAATTATTCATTTAACCTGAATTTTGTAATAGAAAAATATTAATGGAATTTGAAGAAAATGAATAAAAACCTATCTAAAATTCCATTTTCATCAAAAAATTCATGTAACAGTAAAAATATCTCTAATAATAATAATTATAATATTTTAAAAACCATTTATTTAATTTTTATATTAATTAAATAATTATTATGTCAGTTCTCTATATGATTTTAAGATAATTATTTCATCCCAAAAAATTAAAAAAAATTAACATGATGAAAAAATAATTTAAATTAAAAATTAATATTAATAAATGAAAATATCCCGTATTTATACCTATGTAGAAAATATTATATTTATTAAAATCAAGAGTGTGACATTTTTGGCTTTATGTTCATATAAATTTATAAAGGTAAAAATCATGTCCAAATGGGAAAAAGGAAAAATAATTAAATTTTTTATGATTATAGATGATTGATAGTCATAAAATAAAATTAATTAAAGTGTTTTTGTCTATTTATATTCCTTATAATTTTATTTTTAACTTTAATTATCATATTTACATTTTATCAAGATAAAAAAATTACTTAGGTTATTATTCATAATATCCAAAATTAAAAGGGAGATTTTTAAAAAATTAGGCCCCACTGATTAACAATATTCAATTTTTTTTTAATCATTTAAATATTAGTAGTTTCGGGATTTAATTTAAAACTAAACCCACAAAATGGAATGAAGAAATGTTTTTTTCAAAAAATTCCTTTTTTATGATAAATTGTATTTATACTACATTCAAGTATAAACTTAATTTAAAAAAACATAAATAGATTATTTTAAATAAAAATTATCTAATTAAATTTTAATATTAATTAAAAATATAATTTAAATTTATAAATACTTCAAAAAATATAGTTTTCAATAAAAGTCAGTAATTTTCACTATTTATTAAAAAAATAAAACTTTTTGGAAAATTATAAAAATTTTACAATAAGATAATTTTGATATCATTATTTCAAAAATGATTTTAATTTTATAAAATATAATTTTTAAAAATTCCATAAATTAATTATAATAATTTCTCACAAAAATTAAGAAAAATAATTTTTGAAGAAATATTATTTTTGTATCAAAAAATGACTTTTATAAAATTTGAGTTCTTATTTATGATAAATTTTTCAACAAATTTGAATTGATTAAGAAATTTATATATAGTTCATAATAAAGAGAATCATATTTATATCCTCCTATTCAATTTATATTTTATAATGATCATATATAATATTATTATTTTGTGACATGTTTAATCTCTATATTGTGTGTCATACACGCTATTAAAAATAACGTAATTTTTTTCCAAAATATTTGGGTGTTGAATTATCCCCCCTTTAAAAAATTTATTCCTTGAAATTTGAACATGATCTCTATAATCAAGGGGTTTGCATTAGAAAATACCTTAGTTAAAATTCCCCATCATTAAAAGAGTTATGAAAACTTATTCATGATAATATAGAAAGGGAAGTACATAGGCCATATAGAATAACATATATCTAGGTTTCCAATAAAACAATAATTAGTTGGAAGTGAAAATGTAAACGTTTAAGAATATAATAATGTAAAATTAGTAATGGAGAGTGATACAGATCATTTTTAAAAAAAGTAAATGATCATGAGAAATTAAACGTCCACAAAACCATAAACCAAAGTGGTTTGAAAAATTCCCTCCATTCATCAAAAAGTGAATTTAATAGGATTTTTTTTGTTTCAACGTCTTTTTACTAGTGTTAAGGAAATTTAGAACCTTGTAGAATAAAAACATAAATAAATATACTTACATGAAATGTATAATTTAATCTTTTAATCTGTTTCCACCAGAAATATCATCTTTTTTATCTTAACAATTAGTATTCAAGATAGATTATTTTATACAAGAACCACTAAAATCAAATACCCTCAGATCATACACATCCACAAAAGTATAGAAATATATTTCTCATATCTTAAAAAATTAACCAAAACCCAAATGGATACCAAAAGTTAGTATAGTTACTAAAATGAATAAACCGTAATACGAATATATAATATACTAATCTCTAAAATTCAATGGTAATTCCTAAAGTGGAAACTAAATCACTATTAAAGTCACATACCCAAAATTAATATTCCTTAAAAATATAATCTATAAAATATTCTAATCATTTACATTAATAAAACATGTCACCATAAAGACACATTAAAATATTATATGCTTCCAAAATATAATACGACGTTTAATCCTAAAATAAAATCACAAGATATTCTTTTTTACCTTAATCATATAATGTTCCATGAAATATAGTGATATATTTACAAATTTCAATTAATCACAAAATCACTTTTCAGCCTCATTTTAATCAACATCGGCTCAATTTCATTTTGTAATATCATGTTAACTAAGATATCATGTTGGCCAATAGTAGGCGGGGCACCCTTGTAGACTTTCAGTTGTGGGTTCAATCCCCACAACCATACAAGATAAGACATGTTATTTCCATACCCATAGGTTTTACTTTTAATAAAAATATACTAATATAATTCTTATAAAGTTACAAAAAATATGATAAGAATCCTAAAAAATATCATTAATTGGGAAATCAATTTTTATCCGCAAAGGTTTTATATAAATCTAAATTTACCAAAAAATAAAATAATTGTAATTGACTGGAATTATTTATATATTAAATCAAATGTTTATTCATCACATTATCATGTGATCTTAAATGAATGTATCTAAAAATAAACACTTTTTTCCTACACCGATTTCTAATTGATCAATTTAATCTAAAATTAGTTTCTAATTTTTGGAAAAAATCTAATATAAAACATTTCACAATTCTCATAATATTTTTAATACATCAGAATATCATTGATAAACACATCCTTTAATCAAATTTTTTTTAAAAACATTAACCATGATTTTTATTTAATTTAATGATATATAATATTTCATTAAGATTCATGATTTATACTTATAACATAAAATAATTTATAGCATAAATTTAGACATCACGAAATTCTTTTATTGTATTGATATCCCCTTTATCTTCTAACATGAAGTTCTTATCTCTAGAAATTAAATAGTGAAGTACTTTTTGGTATTTACCATTCATTATGAGATGAATGAGTTGAGATTTTTGAAATAAAATAAAATAAATACTATGATCCATATAAATTTCGATGAAATGAAAAAGTGTTGGAGAGACCAAATAGTTTCTTTCTGGTGATTTGGATGTTCAAAAAACATTCAAAATCAATTGAGAAATATTTTACCATAAAAGTTATTATCAAATAATCTATAATGGATAATAAGTTTTCATGATAACCTTCTTCTTCCATATTATTAAAAGTTCATTAATCTATAGATAAGAATATCATTAAAATATAAAATGAGTTATTACGTGTGAAAATGAAAATTTTCCTTATAAAGATAATACCTGTAGAAATTAAATAAAAATTTAAACATAAAATTCCCCAAAATAACACTAATAACATAAAAATTAAATAATGTTTTATCCTAAAAGGTTATCTCATACTATTCTTCTTACATCCAAAAAAAAATGAAACAATTTCCCTTTAAAATAATATTTGTGTTAAACCTAAATGTTATATAATCTTCAAACTAATAAAATGTATCCTAAAATCTCACTAATAACCATAAAATACCTATACTTAAAACCTAAAAAGGGGTTTCAAATAATTTGAACTTATGATCAAAATTAAATTCAAAAACCCATTATGGTATACATAATAATCAAGGTAACGACTCATTAAAACATCATAATCTCCAAGGTTTTCTAAACCCAACTCTCATTCCAACTATAAGGAACCGACTATAAACAATATATATTATTGTATATTTAGATAGTATTTTATTTTAATTTCCTTCAAAAATATATTTTAGGTTTATAGTGTTAGAGAATTAGGCCATCACACTTACTGTAACACCCCAAAATTCTAAAAAAACATTGTATTTGATAACGTATATAACACACAACACGAAGAATATATGAAAATGAAACACCCAAAGACATTATGACATATTTATTTTTAAATAAATTTAATAAATTTAATATATTTAGTTACAAACAACACATAGTTTATTTTGTGTTAAAGGAAACAATGAGTTTCCTTGAAAACGTTTGTTACACACAAGACAAAGTATTACAGAACAAAAATATTCAATTAAAAATGTAATTTAATATGTCACTTAGACTGTGGAATAGAGGTTAGTAATATTATTAAATAAATTATTAAAATTTATAGTTTACATATTCTTTTTAGTTTTATATTTATTTGCAATAAAATATTAATCATTTAAAATAAAATAAATATTTTCTTAAGAACTGCTTTTTTAAAAGGCGATTTATCAAGAATTACACACATAATATAAAATAATTTTTTAGAAAATCTATTTGATAAGAAAAGTTTAATTTTTATATCATCATATCAAATGTATATTTGGGTGAATTTTTGGAATTTTTATGAAAAGTTTCATTTTTTTGGATGAATAGTAAAAATACTAGATTTTTATTGAAAAAATCTTTTTTCTTTAAATAATTTTTAATATTGAAATATAATTTTAATGTATTATAATGTAATATTAGTTCAATTTTAGATCAATTCATACATTTTATTTCATTTTAATAATTTTCAAATTGAATGTTTTTATAAAAACATTTTAAAATTTTGAAGATTTTAACTTTAAAACCCAATTTTCTCATCACGTATGTAGGATTAATTTTAATGTAAAACATATAGATTATGTGAATGGTATTTTAAAAAATATATTTTATAGGTTTAATAAGAATAATTTATATTTTATAATAAACTAGACTAATGTTTTGACCAAAATTAATAGTAAAAATAGTTAAAATTAATTATCACATTTAAGGTAAACATTAGTTTTTTGAAGGGTTAAAGTGAACAATAAACTTTTCCAAAAACCATTTTAAGGACAATTTAGACTATATATTTTCTAGGGTTGGTAATTTACCTTTTAGGAAGCTTGTGGCATTATAAAAATGTGGAAATTATTGTATCTTTTCAAAAAAAAATCATGTGCCCCACTCACCTCATTTATATATGGACAACCCCTCTCCTCCCTTACCCACACCTGTAGACCTATTTGGATTATCCAAGACCTTAGTTAATCACTTAATAACTTCCCTCCTCTCATCATAGAAGACATACTCTAGGTAGGAAGACATCTTTGTAAGGCCTTTGGTGAAAACCTAAGGAGGATACCTGAAGAAGTGGTAACATTCTTAAAAAACATTTTTATTTTATTTAATCCCACACCTCCCTTAATTTTTATTAAAAAATTATCATAAAATAAATTCATTATATTTAATATAATTATATATTTTTATAATATGATCATGACCTAAAACCATATCCACTTCCCTTATATGGTTAAGAAATCTTTATTCATGTGTATAGAGGATACCAAATTGTGAACCAATGTCATTCATTTTTTCATTACCACCTTTCATAGTTGGGTATGATATGGGATATAAAGCACAATGATATATATATATATGATATTTATAACATAATTATACCTTTATATTCATTATATCATATATATTTAATTACTTTACATTCTATAGAGGATATGATAACGTTGTTTGTGTGAACGACAGATTACTACCTTAAGAAGTGATGTGATTGATCTTTCACTAATTATTTATATAGATGGTGATAAGGATAATGTTAATGATTATATGTTATATACCTGATATAATAATTATATTAATATAATATTTATCATTCTTAAAAGATATTATATATACCATTTTCATTCTTAACCTTTTCACTCAATGAAAGATGATAACACCATTCTTGTATATGTGGACTACCGCATTTACAAAATGATGTGAATATCTTTTATTCACAACAACACATTGATGATATATATAAGTATATTTAAATAAATAATATGGTATCTATGATATTATGATAACTATATAAAGATAAATTATTACTTACCTCATTTCCATAAAACCACTGAAAAATGGAAACGGTACTCATGCATACGTATGGCCTAAAATATCCATGATTGTAAAATAATCCAATTTTCATAACCATATTACATGATTGGTTTCAACAATAAAGGTTATATATAAATATTATAAATATTTCATGATTATTATTCTATATATGATAGAACAATATTCAATATACACAAATCATAACATTCATAACAAAGTACGAATGAGATGGAAAGGCAATTGACACACAAAACAATGAAAATAATGAAATATTATTAATGAATGGGTGATGAGATGTTTTAAAATGATCATATATGATATTATAAATATAAATATGGTTAATTTATAAGTTAATAAATTGTTTTAAAACACTATACGAGAGCTTAATATATGTTCAACCAAAAGAAATCATAAGGTAATAGATTTCTTCTCAATTTCATTTCATTGAGGCATATTTTAATGTTAGGAATGTAATTTATTTTATATGGTGTTTATCCAACACAATTTTCATGCAATTTCATCAACAGTTAATTATTAATGTTATTTTAAGTTTTAATTTGAATTATTTTATCTATGGTGATTTAACATAAAAGTAACCAAGTGGTAATTAATACCATAACACAATTTTTTCATTGGGTTATATTACTTCTTTGTTTGATGGTGGTGCAGGAAGATGGAGCCTCATCTATCGCAAATGAAGATTAGGGTTTTAAATTTTTCATGTAGATACAACACATCATTAACTCTAATTTTCTTCTTCATGGTTGATCTTCTTTGGCATCTCTCCATTATTTTCCAACATATCTTCCTTCGTCCTTGTCGGCTCATGAATTTTGGACTACCACTGAGGTATGCATCTCAAAGGGTGTGGAAAAAACGATAACCCTGGACTACAACAATCCATCCTCAGATGTGTGTTTGTCAGCTGGGTCTAAGTATGATATTAAAAGGCTTGATAAGAATCTATTTACAACTGAGGTTTATCCTGCGATGTGTTCATAAGTAGTTCCACAACATCACATACCAATTTCCAGTGGAGAATCACCTGCTCTAAAAGATGTTTAAATGAAATATGAAGGTGGAGTGAATTGATATTTGGATATTTCAATTGTAGTGATGGCGAATCATGAAGATGATTCATGTAGATTGGATTTACAGGATGCTCAAAAGGATGCTTTGCTATCTCAAGTTGGTGACTTGCATAGATCTGCGAAGAAATCATTTGCTGCTATGGCGAATGATGGTACTGAGGCATGTTGATATCATTTTCTCAATGCTTCTATACCAAATTGATTTATGGGTTTGATTGGTTATTGTGAATCATGTCAAAAAATTTAGGGAGTTTAGCCTTTTGATTCATTCAAGGATTTAAGTTGTAGAAGAATCCTTAAAAAAGGATCAATAACCCATGTTAAAAAGAATTTGAAATCATTTTATGAGAGAATGGTAATTAGAAAAAACCCTATGATAGTACATCATATATTAATTGAATGTGTGAAACCTTGTAAGATATAAAAATTTTCTATCTAATTTTGTTGTTGTGGGACATTTCTATTTTGATATGCCTCTCTCTTGGTTGTAGTTTTTTTCACTGCCTTTTCCCTTCAGATGACTCTAATATTCCAACATGGAGTGCTGGTTCCCTATTCTCGAATCCTGGAAAACATAAAGTACTTGAATGATTTTTTTGATCAATTTATTATGGGAAAATAATACCTCTCCTATGGGGTGGGTTTGTCTTCATAGAATCAACTGGATCCTCTAGCATCCAATGATTTTTCATGATATCGGCACGGTAATTGGGACTCTTGTTCATCTTTATAAGGAAATAGAATATGTGCAGTTTGGAAATGTTGAATGGATGTTGGTAGATATTGACCTTATTTACACCAATATTAATAATGTAACTCTTTCCACTTCTACTGATGATATCAATATTGATGTTGAATTTGAATGAAATTTTCTCTTCTATAATGATTTTATGGTTGTTGGTCACTCATTGGAGTTACATTAGAGAAAGTTCTCCTATGATAAGTGAGGGATTAAGGGTCATCCAGCAAGCCTCTATTGTAGGAATACCATGATAAAGTATTTTTCTACATCAATATTCCTTGTTCATGATGGATAAGATCTTATAAATCCATTTTTTAATGAGGTTGATGTGTTGGTTTTTAGGAAATGCAATTCTCTGGTGCCGAATTTAAAGGGTAAGGGGATACTACTAAAAGAGTCTCTAGCTAGATATATTAGTGGACCCTCTAATTCTCTATTATACTATATATAAGAGATAACATCAAATAAGGGTCATTATACTAGTTGTTTTGGTTTGGTAGAAGATAGAGTTGAGACTAGTAGTCTCAATGTTGCTGCTCCTCTTGGGGGACTTCATCCAATATGTATGAAGGTTTGGCTAGTCTTGTTGTCGAGGATGAACCAAATGGTTTTTTACCATATAGGGTTGATACATACTCTATACTGGTCAGATTGGGTGAGGTTTCAAATGTGGGGAGTCAAATTGGTCCGGAAGATGGTCTTATTTTTTCTCATTATCATGTTGATATGTACTTTAGTACAACATTACATAGGAAAGGTGATTACTTGTAGCTTGTGCTTAATGATGTATAATTATGAAAATCTATCCAGGATGCAACAACCAAGTAATTTATTTAAAAATTCTAAATAATTTAAAATTAATTGTTTTAAATAATAATAATAATAATATATAATTATAATTTATATCTTTCAAATTAATTAATGTTCTAAAAAACAAATATTGTTTTACAATATTATTTTTGTGTATAAGAATATTTTAATATGAATATTTATATTTGCTTAATTTTAAAAAATTCATTTTTATCAATAGATTATTCAATTAAATAATATATAAATATTTACTATTATAATTATTTTGGTAAATACTAAATTATGTTATGAATAAATTCACTATTTATATGACACCCCATGATTTTATGTTATATTTTGTTATCAATAATTTGAATTAATTAGATAGATTATTGGCCCATAACACTGTGTCTTTGAAAAGAAGCACTTTTTTATAGTTATAACCTAGCCATGAAACATAATTTTTCCACTTCTGTGATTTTAATTTCGAAAAATGAACATACACCATTGCGATCTGAAAATTTTTTAGAGTCTAATATGAACAACTTATTTTTTTGATGAACAGTAACTTCATCATTATGTATAGTAACCTCACCCTTGAAAGTATAAATTAAATTTAGGTACCTTATAAACGAGAGTGAATGTCTAAAAAGTAAAAATTAAGTGTTGGTATTTTTGTGACTAATAAATAATTATTTTCCATTTTAAATGAAAAAAATTATTTAAAATAAATTAATTTTCATAAAATGCATTCTTAATTAATTATTTTGTCATCCTATGATTTTATGATAATTTTATGAGACCTTAGTTAATTTTTTAATGTATTATAAAATCAGTTTTAAAATTAAAAACTATATTTTTCATGTAAATAATGATGTAACTTAAAAATGAAATTTCACATATTTAGAATATTATTTTGGAAAAATGGAGTCCATTTTTGTATTCTAAATTTCTAAGAAACATCACTGTGAATTTTTGGGTTTTTTCTGAAATACATGAATTTTTAGTGAATAGTGAAATTCGATAATTTACAAAATATGATAAATTAATTAATTTCTCAACCATGCTTGAGTCATAGATGATGTAAATGGACATTGGTTCGAACTAAAATTAACTTATTACTATTTTTAGTCACATAAATTAATACTATTCATAGTATAATGACAAAATAATAAAATAATGTTTAATATAATGATTAAAATAATGGAAAAACAGTACTCTCCTCTACTGTAAAAACCTCCCATAACTCCCTCTTCTATTAAATTATCTAGGCCTTGAAGCTTCAAATATTTATACAAAAAATACACTTCCCTTGTCCCACCCCACCTCAAAGATCCCCTGGTCTTTCCAAAATACCAAAACCCCTTCTCTCAAGGAGGTTATCAAGGAGAATATTTCAAGAGGTAAACCCTCCCCATTTTTTTAATTTCATTTTCAATTTGTTTTATATTCTTATCTTATTATCCACTCATATGTCAAAATGATAATAATAACTCTATTATCATCTATATAATATAATTATATCATGTTAATGGAAGATAAATAATCAACCTCCTTACTCTCTCTCTCTCTCTTTTATTTTAAAAACAAAATCACCATTTCAGAGGTTCCAATTTACAACTTTCATGGATGACAAATATTCATTCTTAATTTTATACATCAATGATGGTCATAAAACCATTTTTTCGGTTGGAACATATTTTTAAATATATATTATATTTTATGTAATGATAAAGGAACCATCATTTTTATGAGATACTAAATAATATAACAAAAATGGTTTGTTGTGATCGAAAAACTACCGTAAAAATCTAAACGATTATCACCAAATGAATTATCCAATTATTCATCATAATAACATGTAACCAAATGGTATATATAACCATTTAAACTTATGTTTTTTGATTAATAATATATAAATTCAATCTTGGAGAATTATTTTGAAGACATGGATTTTCCATGCAATTATTTTAATTATATGGAATTACTATGAGTCTAAAAAAATAACAGCATGTGATTCTAAGGCCCAATGTACCCGGAATGAATTTCCAACAATTTTTAGGTACGTTTAATAAACGTGTGAGTGGAATTCTCTAAATTTTGTACTTGTACTTGGATTAAAAATTTGAGGGCACTATTGAATCAACAACATTGGGATTCGCTTAATGGAGGCTTCACTTTGGCCATAGTAGGTCTGATGAAAGATTTATGTTTTGGGACTATTAAAAATAATAATAATAATAACTTAGTTAATTTTTATTTTCTCTTTTATCCTTTCCTCCAACATACAAGCGACAACGTGGGACCAGTGACATGTCAAGGAAATAAATGGCTTAACCTTTCAATCCTAAGTAACAACACCGTTAGGGAATTTGGAATGTTCCTAATTAATAAGCCCCTATTAAATCCCACGAGTTTTAGAAACCCTCCCACTATCCTATTTATATGGAGCTTGGGGAGAGGTATCATCACTGCTTCGCCAAGAAATGAAGTGCTAACAAACTGCCGAGATGAAAAAATCTTAGAGGAGGGTGGCAGTTCTAGTGAGCAGTGACGAGCAACACTGAAACCCCAAACTGATGTTCGATGGTTTAGCTATGTCACTAGAGGCTAGTTGTGGGGGACGGTGAACACCGACCCTCTTTCTTAATCCCTGGCATTTTTCCATCGTTCTTGAGGTATGGTTTAAATTTGTTTTTTTTCAAAGTGATTGTTGAATCCATTACTCCTCCCTCACATTTTTGAACTAATGCAGAGGGTGAATGACTTATGAACCCAGCCCAAGACCTATGCTTCCTTTTTATACTTGTGCCTCCATGGAAGACCATCGGCGCAACGGCAACAACTGGCTATGATGGAGGTGGCGCGCTGTCGTGCGTCGCAAGAGGAGGCTGCATCACTAAGTCACGGTGGTTAGCAGATTGGATGACACAGGCCTATGACGAAGGAGGTGTGGCATGCTATCGCGCAACACCGATGAGCAAGGGGTCGCAACTCGTCAGCCGCGATGGTCGGAGGAGGCAGCCATAACATTGACATACCGCAAAAGGGAAGGGTGGCACGTCCAGTGCGCCCCGGTGAAAAAGGATCTGCGGCTGAAGCTGCAGTGAAGGGGGAACCCACCCCACGGGTGGGTTCCAAGGAAACCGGGAGGTAGCCACGTGGAACCACAATTTTTACAAGCCGAAAGGCCTTAGGGCCGTTCGGGATACCAGGGGACTCCCCCCGCACCGGTTAGGGCAGACCCCACGATGGGAAACCCCCTTACGGGCTGGGCCGGACCTCGGACAGTGGGCTGACCAACCACAACCCTGCCCATTAGGGTCAAACCCGGACTGGGTCGGGTCATCCCAAACTGGGTCAGGGCGGGTCGGTCCGACTGGGTCGTACCGGACCCAGGCCAACCGGACCCAGAAACACTTAAACGACCATATCTTGAAAACCGGATGTCTGTTTGACGAACCGTCTACTGTGATGGGACCCTGGGAAAGAGAATCTCCTTTTTCTAAACTCTAATTGATTTTTAAAGATAGTTGGAGTATGACTGGGTTGGATCAAACCTGAATACAACCAGCCCTTAGAAATTAAACACTTATAACTCAAAGACTGGGCATTTGATTTATGCATTGTCTATCATGTTGGAACAATTACGACATGGTGGTCCTTTGGGATACTCCTTTGTGCATATTAGTGGATGCCTATGTATGACTGATATCTCTTGGGGATGACTCTATTGAACGTGAGTGCATCAGGTGCAAGGAATCTTGTGGCCGGCTGTAACGTGAAGAAATAACAGCGATCCTATGTGAGTCAGCATCTATGAATACTGTGTTGGTCATATTCTATCATATCCTATGTGGGTTAGTGCTCAAAGATCCTATTTGGGTCAGTGCATACCAATCATGTGTGTGTCAGATACTATGTGGGTCAGCGGGGGTTAGTACCAATCGGTCCTGTGTGGGTCAGTAGCAGTGCTTATTAACATAATAAGATGATCTAGATTACAAATAATCATCTGTACTTCATTACATAAGTTATACATGGTGTGAGATGATACTTTACCTTAGTGGTACTTATTCTTATTGGTGTACCTGTGTGGTACTTCTACCTTCATGGTGTTGTCCTTGTGGTGTTACTTGTGTGGTACATCTACCTTCGTGGTATTTTCTTCGTGGTGTTACCTGTTGGTACTTCTACCTTTGTGGTGTTGAATTCGTGGTATTACCTATGTGGTACTTCTACCTTTTTGGTGTTGTCTTCATGCTGTTACCTATGTGGTATATCATTCTTCGTGGTGTTACCTATGTGGTAATTCTAACTTTGTGGTGTTACCTTTGTGGTATTATTCCCTCACATAAGAGATGATTATGCTTTGATAACATAAGTATATGTATGGGAATATACCTAAGTAGTGTTGATATCTATTGTGTCTTGATTGATATTGAGGTATTTCTTTGTGGTATTTTATTTTTGGAACTCTGGGAGACCTATGGGGGTCTTGCTGTCCCTACTGAGTATCATTATACTCACCACTACACGGGTTATGCCCGCACCTTGTTGTGTCTTGTGAAGACGATAGACAACATTGATCGAGGATGAGGGGGCCAAGACTGGATGGTACTCAGAGGAAGACTATTTGGTGTGACCTTCTGTAGGGACTACTGATCATGATCTATACCTACCCTTCATGTAGGATCCTTAGTGGATGATCCAGGAACTGTTTTCCACTTTTCAGTTTTATTTTCACTTTTTGGTTGTACTGGTACATTTCAGTTGGGCTTGTATTATGGAACCTTTACTTTTAGTACACTTTTAATAAAGTAGGTTACTTCATGGATGCTTTTTGTTGTGTTCTTGGAATATGTGTCTGTATAGGTTAAAAGACAATGCCTTCCCATTTTAGGGATATGCCTTTCTGTTGCTAGTGGCCAGCCCCTGGCCTGGGGATGGCGAGCTTGGGGTAGTCACGACACGGGCCCCAGGGGATGGGTTGTGATAAAGTGGTATCAAAGGAGTCATTTCTATAGAGGAACTATGACACTTATCTTTTCTATGTGGTGATAGTGTTAAGTGTTATGAGTATGGTATTCAGTTTATGGAATCTAGTGTTGGTACAGTAGCTGACGTATCCATACACCAGGACCCTGAATTCAGATTTATGACTTAGTACATGGAATCACAGATTGTGTGTGTTTTTAAAAATTTATTCTTATGATCTCTTCGAGTCAGCTCACTAGGTATACCTTGATGATAGTGGAACAACTGTTTTATTTCAGGATTCCACCATATAGAGAGCAAGCCAGGATTCCCAAGAGATTATGAGATGATGGTCCACCGAGTGATGAGGCCTTAGTGCAGGGCCCTCTAATGGAGGAAGCAACTTCAGTTGGTGTACCAGCATCTCCACTACCCATTGGTAATCCATTGCCACCAGCCCCTCTAGCAGAGGGTACACACTGACTTAGGGTGCTACACAAGTTTCATAGGTAGAGGCCTCTGAGGTTCTGAGGTGAGACGGACCCGCAGGTGGCTGAAGACTGGTTGGAGGCTGTGGCCAGAGTTTTTCTCTTTGTGGGGACACCAGTTGACCTTATGGTGATCCTATCAGCCAGTCAGTTTCAATATGCAGCTGGGAGATGGGGGATCTTGATGCTTTAGATACACAAAAAGATGACCCTCATGTAACAACCTGATTCGGGAACCCTTCCACTGGTGCCCCGTACCCGGTTCGCCACATGACCTCAAGCGCATTTCTCCAAACGCCATAGGCTGCCGACTAGCAGCGAGGGCCTTGGTGAGTCGGTGGGGAAACTACTCCCTCATTCGGTAAGGTATACAAGGTAAAAAAACAACAATAAACAGCGGAAGCATTAAACAACATGCATAACAAAAGAAACCAAACAGTGGAAGCAATGTATATATATAACCATGATGTCAATGATGTAGGAGGTACAAGTATATATGGAAAAAAACAAACACAAAAACGTGATGAAATAGAACTGAAACCAAGTGAAAATGAAAGGCAAAGTAAGCTCCTCAGCATCGCGAGCCACGACTCGGTCCCATGCTCCACAACTCCTGATACAGTCAATATCCCGAAGTAGAAGGGCGCTTTCCCTTATCTATACCTGCAGCAACATAGTCTGCTTGGGCCTAAAAGAATGACCCAAAAAGGGTGTGAGATACAATCCCAGTAGGCAATCACCCAAATATTTGTGCCTAATAGTCAATGAAGACATGGCGGTAAATAAACAAGAAGTAGTAAACATGAAAACACAAGCAGCTACAATCCACAGTTCAAACAAGTAAAGCACCCAATTAAGCAGTCAACAACAAGAAGAAAACAGGTAACCCTCTGGGTATCTCTCTCAATCTAACCTCTATGGTTCAACTTCTAAGTACTAGAAACCCTCTGGGAGGCACACACAGTCACACCCCTCTGGTTCAGCTACGTAAATTAAGCAAACTCTCTTGGGAAGCACTCACCGTCAATTCCCCCTATAGTCTCGTATTTTTCTAAAGGCTCTCTAGGAAAGCACTCAACATCAATTCCCCCTGTGGCCTACATCATGGATATAAATACTATTTGGGGAAGCACTCAACGTCAATTCCTCCTATAGTCTCGCATCGTAATTAAAAGACACTCTAGAGAAGCTCTTCCTTCAATTCTCCCTTTGGTTTACTACTCTAGGTTCTCATAGTCCTGAGTATAACTAAACATTCTCAACATGTGTGTATCGTCCAAGTAGACCTCAAGAACTACTTGGCTAACAACTAAGGTTCAATAGCAATAAATAAAACAACAGTTCCACTATCCTACAACTAGGCATGACAACTGGAAAAACGTCAAACAGGAAGAACAATCATGGAAAAGCAATCTGAGCACAAAGAATTACTCTAATCACAAGAAATAACTTCTACTAAAGCAATCAATCAAAGCAGGCAACTAACAAGGGAAAACAGAAAACATGCAATACCCCGTTCAAGGGTATTTGTGGAAATTTCCCAAAATATTCATCAACTTTCTACAGAAAGGAAAAAACTAATAACCACAATCCTAGGAGATCGATATACATGATACTCGATGATAGATTCCCCTTAGAACGATGTAGATCTAAGAAAATGCACAAAATGTTCATCCCATGATAACTTGGAAACAAGGAGAAATCAATAAACAAGACTCAAGAAGAATGAAGAACTCACCACTGCGATTCCAACCCAACTGACCGTACTCAAATCAGAGAACGGACGTCGATACGGGAGTTCGTCGAAGATTCGACCATACGGGTCACTTCGAATGGAAGAAAACTAAAGAAGAAGATGATTTTGGGGGTTAGACGTGACCCCGGTCCGTTTCATGAAAAAAAAAGTAAATGGCATGTACATCCTGAGTACACGGCATGTGCTTCAATTTTTCCATACTCTGAAATAACCGACCTCCACCACAGCCTTACACACCATGTGTGTGGCCCAAACACGACCAACACGCGACTTCGAGCTGGGGAAAGAGTACACGGCGCGTACTCTGAAAGTACACGGCATGTACTTTTGAAATTTCCAGAAAATTCATTTTTTCTCAAAATCTCTATAAAAGGAAAAACATACCTAAAAAGAGATCTGGGTTCTTACAAACTTCTCCCCTTAAATAAATTCGTCCCCGAATTTCCCTAACGAGGCGGAGAAAGAGAAACCCCGAATAGCTCTGTCCACTGTGATCGTACATCGGTCTCCCTCTCCTAGGTCTCGTCCTGTACTCACCCGTGCTGCCATAGCACTCGTACCAGAGGAATAGACCACCCGTGGGGAACCATTGTACTATGATCGACAATCCTGATAGGATGATCCTCGAACGACGCATCCGCTTCAAGCTCAACTTCCTTGGGATGAAAGGCATGAGACCAGTCTGAAAAGTAACGTCGGAGCTGAGAGATGTGGAAGACGTCGTGCATGGACCGATACCTCTGAGGTAGCTGCAACCGATAGGCGACCAGACCCACTCTCTCCAAGACCTCAAATGGCCCAACGTACCGCGGTGAAAGATTACCCTGTCTCTGAATCCTCTTGTGTCCCAACCTCGGTGCGACACGTAGGAAAACCTGATCACCGACCTCGAACTTCAGAGGTGGTCTCCGCTGATCAGCATAAGACTTATGTCAAGACTGCGCTGTATCCATCTGCTTCTGAATTAGCTCTATATGCTCTCAAGTCTACTGAACAAGATGAGGTCCCAGCAAAGCTGCCTCTCCTGCCTCTACCCCGCATAATGGTGATCGGCATGGACTACCGTACAATGCCTCCTATGGCACCATCTGAATGGTCTCCTGGAAAATGTTGTTGTAGGCGAACTCCACCGGAGGAATATGATTCTCTCAAGAACCGCCAAAGTCATGGATGAATGTTTGAAGCATATCCTCAAGCACCTGGATCATGCAATCGGACTGGCCATCAGTGTGGGGATAATATGTTGTACTCAAAAGTACCTACGTACCCAAGGCCTTATGAAGTCCCTGCAAGAACTGAGAGGTAAAGCGCACATCTCTGTCTGAAACAATAGAGCGCGAAACTCCATGCAGACGAACGATCTCTTTGATGTAAAGTCGTCCCAGATCATTGACGTTGATGGTCTCCTTGATCGTCAAGAAGTGAGCAACCTTCGTATGTCTGTCGAAGACATCCCATACAACATTGTTTCCCTGAGGTGATCTCGACAACCCAATCACGAAGTCCATCGCAACATCGTTCCACTTCCACTCCGGAATGGGTAACTGCTGTAAAAGGCCTGCTGGTCACTGATGCTCTGCTTTCACCTGCTAACAAGTAGAACATCTCAAGACAAAACCAGCAACATCCTTCTTCATACCTGGCCACCAGTATTGGCGATGACGGTCCCGAAACATCTTGGTGACGCCAGGATGAACTTCCCAAACAGAGGAATGAAAATACCGCATCATCTCATCACGTATGTATTCTGGAACCCATACACGTACTTGGAAATGCAAGATCTCATCCTCACCCATAGTCCGTCCAGATCAGGTGTCTGGTAGTTCCTCTCATGTGGCCTCAACTTCCGAGACCCGTACGCAATGACTCCCCCTCCTTGCATAAGCACAGTGCCCATTCTGATACGTGAAGCATCACAATAAATATTTTAGCTCTTTATTGGCTCTATAAAGACTAGTATCGGTGCTGACGTCAACCTTCCCTTGATCTCATGAATGGCTGACTCACAAGAATACGACCATAAGAACATCACCCCCTTCTTGGTTGGACCTGTCAAAGGTGCTGCTAGGCAGGAGAAGTCCTGAATAAAGTGTATGTAGTATCTATCCATCCCTAGAAAACTCCGTACCTCAAAAGAGTTCTTCGGCTGCTCCCAAGAAACTACAACTCTCACTTTCTCTACGTCCACAGATACTCCTGCCTCTGAGATGATGTGACACAAGAAGTGGATCTGATCCATCCAAAAGTGGCACTTCGAGAGTTTAGCATAAAGCCGATGCTCTCTCAGTGTACTCAGAACGATCTCAAGATGTGTGGAATGGTCATGTCAAGTGTGAGAGTACACCAAGATATCATCTAAAAAGACCACGAAGAAAGAGTCCAAGTAAGGATGGAACACTCGGTTCATCAGTGCCATGAAAACTGCAAGTGCGTTCATGAGTCCAAAATGCATGATTGTATAATCGTATAGACCATACCTGCTCCTGAAGGCTGTCAGAGGTATATATGATGGTCTAACGTGAACCTGATGGTAACCGGACCTCAAGACGATCTTTGAGAACACCCGAGCTCCTCGAAGTTGACCAAAAAGGTCATAAATCCGCGGCAAGGGATATCGGTTCTTGACCATCAACTGGTTCAGCTTCCGATAATCCACACAAAGCCGAAGGGTACCGTCTACCTTCTTCGCAAACAGAACTGGAGAACCCCAAGGAGAAGTACTGGGTCGGATGAAACCCTTAGCACGTAGCTCCTCCAACTGCTTCTTAAGCTGCTGCAACTCAGGTGTGGCCATCCTATATGGACGAATGGACACTGGTGCCGCTCCTGGCATGAGCTCAATAGAGAAGTCTACCTCACGCTCTGGAGGAAAACCCGAAAAGTCCTATGGATAGACGTCCCTGAAATGATCCACCACTGGAGGAAAGTCCAACTGTGGAGTCCCCTGATCATCCAGATAAAGACTAGAAATCTGGGTTGTCACCCCTCCTAGCCCAAGATGCTCAAGTCCCACCCGACTCGCCCGAACGTCCTATTCGCCCCTATAAAGGAAAGATTCACCCGCTGGTGAAATGAAGCTGACTCTATGGCGATAGCAGTCGACGAATTCCTGGAAGCGAATCAACCAGTCCATGCCAAGGATGACATCATAGTCGGTCATCTCTAGGACATAGAGATCCCATAAGAAGCGATACCCTAAAATCTCGAGAGGGAACTCTCTACACTGGCGTACACTAGATTTCCTCATTCCCAAAGGTGTGTCTAGTGTCAACGAGTCAGCAGAAGAAAAGACGCAGAGTCCAAGAATCTCCACAACAGCAATTGAGATAAAGATATGCATACCACCAGTATCGAAAAGGGCTGAAGATAAAACTGAGGCTACTAAAATCATACCTTGAACAATAGAAGGGTTTGGATCCTTCTATTGATAAGTCTGATCCACGATGAAAGACTGGCCCGTGTCGTGGCCCTGCGCCCCTGGCTAACCACTCTGAGCTGAAACTCCCTACTGGTGCTGAGGAACTGGTGGCTGACTGCCACGGTCTCGACCTACACCTCTGCCCGAACGGCTGGAAGAACTCCAGTTCCCTGACTGATGAGAGACTGGTGGGGCTGCTCCTGAATGAGGAGTCATAGAAGAACCCCTTGTCACCTGCTGGTAGTGAGAAAACCTGGCAGAAACGCTGAAGGTGGCCCATCTTGCAGCATGATCGACACTCCACGGGGTCTCTCTGGAACTGCGGCCTCGTGTGCCCTGTTCGGCCACACTGGTAGCATGTCACCTGGCTAGCTGATGAGGCGTCTCGCTTCCTCGAATCACCGCGCGTAGGCTCCCTACGACACTTCTTGCTGTCATCTGAAGGAAACCTATCTCTGGAAGCAGAACCACTCTTGCTCGCAGCTCAAAATTCTATGATATTGTGCTCCGTAATCTATGCCTGGTTGACGATGGAAGTAATGGAAGTCAGCCAGAAGATGTTCACCTGCGAGTGAATCTCCTGCCTGAGTCCATCCTCAAACTTCCTCGCCAAGAACACCCCACTCCCACCCCGAAGGGGTGTAAAACGTTGTAGCTCAGTGAAATGAGAGGAATACTCCAGGACAGATAGAGTACCCCGCTCTATGCTCATG
Organism: Viscum album; assembly: GCA_963277665.1. Classification (NCBI taxonomy): domain Eukaryota; kingdom Viridiplantae; phylum Streptophyta; class Magnoliopsida; order Santalales; family Viscaceae; genus Viscum; species Viscum album. The sequence continues at coordinate 724,023,715 of OY728165.1, forward strand.
AACTCCTGGGCTCGATTGGCCCTCAGGGTCTCTGGGTAGAAGTAGTCATAGAACACACGCTGTAACGCCTCCTAAGTAATAGCTTGCTACTGACCCGCTTGTGAGATCACGTCCCACCACCTCTTGGCGGAGTCTCAGAGCATGTAGGTGGAAAGATTGACCTGCCTCTCTGGAGGTGTCTCTAGATGCTTGAAGATAGTCAGCATGGCTTCCAGCCATGACTCTGCAGCATGAGGTCCTACCTCCCCCGAGAAAGTGGGAGGATGCTGCTAATGGAAAACCCGTGTCAAGTCTGCCATAGACGAGGCAGGAGGCAGTGCATCTTGGAAGGCCTTCATCATCCTCATGAAACCTTCCTTGAATTACGCATCAGTGCCTACAACTAGTACAACAATCGGTGCCAAGGCTGGCTCGGCTGGGGGATCGACAAGAAGTCTTTGATCAGCCCTGTCTGGTGTCTGATCGATGCCTAACGATAGACGTATGACCAAAGGATGTCTCAGAGGCATAGATATGAAAGATCAAAAGCACACCTTAGATCAGGAAAACAAGGATAGAGAAGACAAGAGTACAAAATCGTAACAGGGGAAGAAAAACACACAAGTTTGCAAAACACGACTACACAGTGTGTTGGCCACCCCAGAAGGCGTGTACTTGAAACTATTCCCCTGCCCGAGTCTCCTTACACGTCTAACCCACAAGGTCCAACTCAACTCGAGACTACACGACGTGTTCGAAATAGACACGTCGTGCACTAGACAAGGCTTCGGCGGTCCGTGTTGTTGAGTACACGGCCATCTACATGGCTGGATCATACACGACGTTCTCCAAACAAACACGGCATGTAAAGGCGAAGGTGACACCGTCCCGTGTTGTCTGTGACATGGTCGGGTACCTAGACAAGACTACACGGCATGTTCCGAACAAACACGGCGTGTGGAAAAGAAGGTCACGCCGGCTCGTGTTGGTTGTGACACGGCCGGGTACCTGGATAGGACTACACGGCATGTTCCCTATGGACACAGCGTGTTCTACCCGAGCTTCCCCAGCCCATGTTGTTAGTGACACGGCCGGGTACACGGCTCTGAACTCACACGGCGTGTACCAATGGTACACAACGTCTTCCCGAAGTTACTCCCATGACACCGTGTTCTGTTCACACGGTTGGTGACATGGCCTGAAAACTACATGGCGTGTTTCTAAAAAGTACACGTTGTGTATTCTGGGTTTTTCTGGGCAGTAGCTCAGAAAACTGCATAGAATTCCAGAAACACTAAAAACAAGGGAAAAGATGCCAAATTCCAATCCGGGAGGGCCCATAACACCTCAAGAACCACAATTTGGAATTCATTTTAAGCAAGGAACAAAAAAATATATTTCTAACACAACAACAGAGAATATATCAAGCATCCATCACAACAGCATGCATAATCTACATAGAGCCTATCACAACAACATGTGATCGCTAATGCACCCAAGATATCATTGAAAGAATACATGACATGTGATTTCTACAAGTTCCTATTTGATGCATGAAATGGCATACCCTCATCTCATCGGGCTGTAACACAAATAGACCCGAAATATCAAAACAATAATAGCACAAGCCATGTGAATCACTCTAGGTGAAATCATACCAACCATAAAATCTCAAAACCAGAAAACTGTAATTAACAATGTAGTATGGCTTTTCCCTATACATGGGTTAGCTACTCCCAGACAGAGCTTAATACCAAGTACCAAATCCATCCTATCCCTGGATAAATTCTCCAAACAGGAAATCAAGAGAAAAAAACTCCACTGATACAACTTTGTAACGACCCGAGTCCGGAGCCCCTCCACTGATTCCCCGTACCCGGTTCGCCACATGACCTCAAGCGCATTTCTCTGAATGCCAGAGGCTGCCGACTAGCAGTGAGGGTCTTGGTGAGTCGGTGGGGAAACTATACCCTCATTTGGTAAGGTATAAAAGGTATGAAAACAACAATAAACAGCGGAAGTAGTAAACAACATGCATAAAAAAAGAAACCACATAGTGGAAGCAATGTATATATATAACCATGATGACAATGACGCAACATGTACAAGTATGTAAGGAAAACAACAAACACAACAATGCGCTGAAATAAAACTACAACCAAGTGCAAATTAAAGACAAAGTAAGCTCCTTAGCATCGTGTGCCATGGCTCGGTCCCATGCTCCCCAGCACCTGATGCAGTCAAGATCCTGAAGTAGAAGGGTGCTTGCCCTTATCTATACCAACAACAACATAGACTTCTTGGTCCCAAAAGCATGGCCCAAATAGGGTGTGAGATACAATCCCAGTAGGAAATGACCCAAATATTTGTGCCTAATAGTTAATGAATACATGGCAGTAAATAAACAAGAAGCAGTAAACATGAAAACACAAGCAGCTACAATCCACAGTTCTAACAAATAAGGCACACAACTATGCAGTCAACAACAAGAAGAAAATACGTATCCCTCTGGGTAGCTCTCTCAGTCTAACCCTTATGGTTCAACCTCTAAGTACTAGAAATCCTCTAGGAGGCACCCACAGTCACACCCCTCTGGTTTAGCTACATAAATTAAGAAGACTCTCTGGGGAAGCACTCACCGTCAATTCCCCATATAGTCTCGTATCGTGGTAAAGGCTCTCTAGGGAAGCACTCAACATCAATTCCCCATGTGGCCTGCGTCATGGATCTACAGACTCTCTAGGGAAGTACTCAACGTCAATTCCCCCTATAGTCTCGCATCGTAATTAAAAGACACTCTGGAGAATCCCTTCCGTCAATTCTCCCTTTGGTATGCTACTCTAGGTTCTCACAGTCCTAAGTATAACTAAGCATGCTCAACGCATGTGTATCGTCCAATTAAACCTCAATAACTACTTGGATACCAACTAAGGTTCAACAACAATAAATAAAAGAACAATTCCACTATCCTACAACTGGGCATGGTAACTAGAAAAACGTCAAACAGGAAGAGCAAGCATGGAAAAGAAATCTGAGCACAACGAATTACTCTAATCACAAGCAATAACCTCTACTAAAGCAATCAAGCAAAGCAAGAAACTATCAAGGGAAAACAAGAAACACGCAATACCCCATTCAAGGGTGTTGGTAGAAATTGCACAAAATATTCATCAACTTTCTACAGAAAGGCACAAACCACTTACCTTGATCCTAGGAGATCGATATGCGTGAACCTCGACGAAAGATTCCCCTTAGAACGACGTAGATCTGAGAAAATGCACAAAACGTTCATCCCACAATAACTTGGAAATGAGGAGGAATCAAGAAAGAAGACTCAAGCAGAAGGAAGAACTCACCGCTACGATTCCAACGCAACTGACCGTACTCGAATCGGATAATGGATGACAAGATGGGAGTTCGTCGAATATTCGTCCATACGGGTCGCTTCGGATGGATGAAAACTGAAGAAGAAGACGATTTTGGGGGTTAGATGTGTCCCCGGTCTGTTTCATGAAAAAAAGAAAGTACACGGAGTGTACATCAATTTTTTCGTACTCCGAAATAACTAGCCTCCACCTCAGCCTTACACACCGTGTGTGTGGCCCGGATACGACCAGCACACGACTTCGAGCTGGGGAAAGAGTACAGGGTGTGTACTCAGAAAGTACACAGCGTGTACTTCTGAAATTTCTAGAAAATTCATTTTTTCTCAAAAACTCCAGAAAAGGGAAAACATACCTGAAAAGAGATCTGGGTTCTTACACTCATCTGTGTGGACGTAGAGAGTCGTTTTAGAGAAGAGTTCATCCTTGAGACTCTATGCTGAGTACGTATACTGGAGCAACATCACTTATAGTAGGGCATCATGATTGTAGCCCAGTACACGACGAGGTTCACTGATCTTTATTGATACTCTACTGACATGGTACACGACCCTTTCATTAGGGACTGAAACTTTGAACATGGTCTTTGATGGGAGATCCGAGCTTCGATGATATCGCTCAGTATTCTGACACATGATGGGGTGATAGAGCGAGCACTTTTGTTAGAGAGATTCCTAGGTGAGCAGGTACCGACAGCGATGGCCACCACCGGATGTCAGGTTGTAGAGTCATCTTCAGTATGAAGTAGAAATATAATGTCGGGGCCCAAGTGGGCCAGGCCTTCTAGTCGGTGACCTCATGATACATGTTCGATGGTGCAGGGATCACATGACAGAGGAGGAAAGCTGAGGAGTAGGCAGTGCTACTCACGCAGCGGGCAGGGTCACATGGAACTTGACTTCCCGACTCGCCATATTGACGACTAGTATATGGTCGAAGGACAATCGAGGCAGTGACATAGATTCAATTAGGGAGGTTCATAGGTAGTAGGCAGATGTGGTCGAGGAGCTGGTCATGCAACTTGCAGTGGGTATCGATTTGAGGTTCTACCGCCACCACCTCCATGTGGTCCACCCCGGCCACAAGGAGATGGTGGATAGGGATGATCTTAGCTTCAGGTAGCTGAGGCATAAGACCACAGTTCTCTGGAGTTTATTTGAGGTATTATCTATGTCTACTCAACCTTAACTGTAGTACTTATAGACATAGGTGCCTGTCACTCTTTTATTACCACAACCCTCATTTGCAGCTCGAAAATTCTGGTAGAGCCGTTGGATCGATCCTTACGGATAGAAACTCCTACATGAGTGTATTTTATGAGTACACACTAGTTCCGAAAGTGTGATATTACTCTAGGAGGTGAGAGATTCCACTGGGATCTTCTAGTAGAGGTGTCGAGGCCTTACGACATCATCATGGGTACGAACTGGTTATCCACAGTCCATGCTATTATTTATTGTTTTGGGCACAAAGTGTTGTGTGTGCGTGAGGATGGGACCTGGTTTTTTTCCACATCATGAAGGGAATATTTACAACACAGAATGGACTTAACCAGAGGATGGTGCAACTGATCACACATCAGTTGGCTAGCCTTACACTCGGGGCAGTTGATGTTGAGAGTTCGAGATATCCTGTAGGGGTGGACCAATATTTTGATGTCTTTTTTGATGATGTTCTGAGACTACCTCCACGTAGAGAGGTAGAATTTTACATTGACCTATACCCTGGGATGAAACCGATATCTACACCAGCATATGAGATGGATCCCATGGAGCTTCATGAGTTACGGGTATAGTTGGAGGACTTTTAGAAGAAGGGGTTCGTAAGGCCTAGCGTTTATCCATGAGCAGCCTTAATTTTTTTCGCCAATAAGGAATATGAGAGTTTGAGACTCTATGTGGACTACTGGCACCTGAACCTGGTGACCATGAAGAACAAGTATCCACTTCTGATGATTGATGATCTTTTCGAATAGATGAAGGGAGATCATTGTTTTTCGATGATAGACCTCAGATAAGGCTATCATCATCTCAGGGTATGAGATGAGGATACACAGAAGGAGACCTTTAGATGTCGGTATGGACACTATGAGTTCTTGGTTATGCCGTTCGGTGTGACCAATTCCCCAGCAGTGTTCATGGGGCTCATGAACAGGATCTTCCAGCCATACGTTGATTTCATTGTGGTGGTCTTCATCAAAGACATCTTGATATACTCAGTGATGGAGGAGGTACATTTTTATCATCTGTAAAAAGTTCTGGATACACTCAAAGAGCACCATCATTATGGTAAGCTCTAGAAGTTCCAGTTCTAGATATGAGAGTTCCACATTCTAGGAAATGTTATCTCAGAGGCTAGAGCTACAGTAGATTCATTGAAGATAGAGTATGTACTTTCCTGAGAGCCACCAATGAGTGTGACCGAGGTGCCTAGTTTTCTGGGGTTGGCTGGATACTACCAGATATTCATGCATAACATTTCCAGTGTTACGAAACCCTTTTCAGAATTGACGAAGAAGGTATAACCTTTTGTATGGATAGAGAGATTCCAAAAATGTTTGTAGGACATGAGACAGAGATGGACAAGTGCCCCATCTTGAGGCTACCATAAGAGATAGTTGGGTATGTAGTCTACTGCGACACATCAGGGACTAGTCCTGGAGGTGTCCTAATGCCAGTATGAGTAGTGATCTCTTATGGTTTGCGAAAACTGAGACAACATGAGAAGAACTACATTACCCCCAACATGGATTTATCAGCCATGGTGTTCACCCAGAATATGTGGTGACATTACATGATGGACAAATGTTTTATAGTCCAATTTCATCACAAGAGTCTCAGGTATATCTTCTCTTAGAAGGACCTGAACATAAGATATCAACGATGGATAGAGTTCCTCCATGACTATGACTTTTCAATAGTCTATACTCCTGGGAAGGGAAATGCGGTAGACGATGCAATCAGCAAGTGGTCTGGTCTACAGTTACTAAGTGAGGTGGCATAGAAGCTTGCCCCATAGCATATATCCATCATGGGTTGAGATGGAGAAGTATACCTCTAGTATATGATAGTCACTCCCACCTCCTTCAGTTATTTAGGGAGGCACAACGTGGGGAAATTGACTACAAGGATCGATGTACACAAATATCCACAGAACATGCACCTGATAGATTTTATGATGGTGAGAAGCATGTCATATTCTTCAGAGGATGTACCATGGTACCTATGGAACTATTAGAGGATGTGTTGAGGGAGTTCCATACGTCCACTCTAGAGGTGCATCATGGTGTGGTGAAGATGTACCAGGACCTCTGGTGTCAGCAATGGTGTCCAGAGATGAAGAAAGTAGTGGAAATGTTTATTTCTTCATGCCTCACGTGTCATCAAGTTAAAGACAAGAATCATGTTCCAGAAGGCTTAGCACAACCACTAGAGGTGCCAGAGTGGAATTGGGATGGTATTTAATTGAACATTGTGAAAGGGCTTCCACGTACGTCCAGGGGACATGATTCCATCGGGGTGATCATTGACCAAATCACCAAGTCGTCCTACTTCGTACCACTCCGAGATTAGGGAACAATAAAGTTATTGGTACTCCTATAAATACATGAGATTTTGAAACTTCATGGGGTGCCATAGACGATCGTCTCTGACTGTGACACATGTTTCACATCCTAGTTGTGGAAGGGATTACAGGAGGCGTTCGGGACATGGCTACGTTTGAGCACCGCCTTTCATCCTCAGACGGATGGTCAGACTGAGTGGACCATATAGACACTAGAGGACATGTTTTGTGCTTACGTCCGAGATTTTGGATGTAGTTGGTAGGATCACTTTCCCTTGGTTGAGTTTTTATATAACAATTGTTATCACTCCACTATCTGTATGGAACCATTCGAGGCCTTGTACGATCGACCTTTTAGATCAACTCTATGTTGAATAGACCTAGGGGAGTTCACACTTATGGGTCAAGAGTTGGTAAGAGACACCATAGAGAAAGTGAAAATCATTTATGAGAATATGATGACTGCCCAAAGTAGAAAGATGTTTAATGACGAATGGAATAATAGACCTTTGGGGTTTGATGAGGGAGACTATGTCTTCCTATGGGTCTCACCTTGATGAGGTTTACAGAGATTTGGTCGAGGTGGAAGTTATCACCAAGGTTTATCGGACCATTTCTAATACTCCTAAGGATAGGTGAGGTGGAATAACACTTCGCACTTCCAATGTTGTTGGAGAGGGTGCATGATGTCTTCCACATATCCCAGATGTGGAGATACGTTCATGACTGTATCACGTCATCAACCACAATGAGATGGACTTTGATGATGGGGCGACATTTACGGAGGTTCTAATAGAGATTGAGGATTGACAGGAGTGGGTCATTCATGGGTGGTTGATACCTCTGGTGCACGTTCGTTGGAAGCATGAGAACCTCCTGAAGGGAATTTGGGAGTGGGAGGCTCAGATTAGTTCTCTGTACCCCCATTTGTTTTCTTAGTCTATGTTGTGTCTTTCTGGGATGAAAATACCTACGGTGGGGAGAATGTGAAGACCCGAATTTCACATGTATTTTTTTAATTATATGGAATTATTATGAGTCTGAGAAAATTGATTGTGCCTGATTATAAAACCCAGTGTGCTCGAAATGAATTTATAAACTTTATTTAGGTACATTTAGTAAACCCACGAGTGAAATTTTCTTACTTTTGAACTGGTGCTTAGATTAAAAATATGAGTGGACCATTCAATCTGAAGAAACATGATCCACTTAAGGCAGGATTCACTTTGAATGGAGTAGATCTAGAGAAAAAGTTACTTTTTGGGATTTTAAAAAATAATAATAAAAATGACTTAGTTTATTTTTATTTTCTCTTTTATCTTTTCATCCAATGGACAAGAAGAAACGTGGTACCAACAACGTGTCAAGACAATAAATGGCTTGACCTTTCAATCCTAAGTAAGAACACCATTTGGGAATTAAGAAGGTTCCAAATTAATGATCCCCCATTGAATCCCACGAGCGTTATACACACTCTCCCTCTCTTATTTATATAGAGCTTGGGGAGAGGTATTCGCACTGCATCCCCAAGAAACAATGTGCTGAAAAAGTGCTGAGATTCCAAACTCTTGGAGGACGGAGATGGATCCAGTGAGTGGTGATGAGAAACAATGAAACCCCAAAATGAAGATCGATGGTCGAGCATCATCATTGGAGGCTAGTTACAGGGGATGGCGAACACCGAAACACTTCCTCAATCGTGAGTGTTTCTTTATCGTTCTTGAGGTAGGGATTTATTTTTTTATTTTTCAAAGTGAGTGTTGGATCCTATAATCATACTTCAAGTTTTTGAGCTAACTCAGAGGGCGCGGGCCTAATGAACCTAGCCTAGACCCTCTACTACCTTGTTACCCTTGTGACTCTATGGAATACTGTCAGCGCTATGGCACCAACCGTCTTCGATTGAGGTGGCTCACTGTCACACATCGCAAGAGGAGGCCACAGTACTAAGCCGAGGCGATCAGCCGAGCAGCTAGAACCGGCTAGCTGTGGAGGAGGTGTGTCATGTAGATGCATGTCGCCGGTGAGCAAGGTTCCGTGACTCGTCACCTGTGGTAGGCAGAGGAGGTGGCTGACACGTCGAAATAACACAGAAGGGAAGGGTGGCATGGCCAGTGCGCCATCTGTGAGAAAGGAGTTACGGATGAAGCCATGATAAAGGGGGAACTTTTCCTTTGGCTAGTTCCACGGTGACCGAGTGGCACCCACATGGAACGACTGGTTCACTAGTAGAATGGCCTCCAGGCTGTTCGGGATACCGAGGATGCCCCCGATGTCATCTAGAGCGGACTCCATCGTAGGCCGGACCAGTGAGCCATGCCCCCTTGTGGGACAGTCTAGACCTTGGCCCAGCGGGCTGAGCCACCACGGCCCAGCCCAGCTGGGTCGAACCCAGATTGGGTCGGACTGGATGAGAGCCCAACCGAACCCAAAAACACTTAAAAGAAAACATCTTGAGAACTGAACATCCATTTGATGAACCATCTGCGGCGCTGGGAACCTTTGAGAGAGATAGTACTTTTATAATACTACAATTTAGTGTGAGAGGCAATTGGAGTACGACTAGGTTGGATTAAACCTGAGTCCAACTGGTCCCTCGAAACTAATACACTTATAACTCACAGATCAGATGTCTGGTTGATGCACCATCTGTCGCGTTGGGACCCTTACGGCATGGCGGTACTTTGGGTTACTCCTTTGTGGATCTTTGTGGTAGTAGAGGTATGAACCATATCTCAAATGGTAGATTATATGGAAATCAAGCCCACCATGTGCGTTGAATCCTGCGACAGGATGTAACGTGAAGAAAGAACATCATTAATGTGTGGGTCTGCATCTATGGATCTTTTGTGGGTAAGCTTCTATCAGATCTTGTGTGGGTATGCGCTCAGTCATCCTGTGTGTGTTAGTGTATACCGATCTTGTGGGGGTTAGATCCTGTGTGGGTCAGTGGGGGTTAGTACCTATCAATCCTTTGTAGGTCAGCAGCAATGATTCTTAATAGAATAAGATGATCTAGCTTACGATTAATCATCTATACTTCTGTACTTAAGTTGTACCTGGTGTGAGCATTGACTTAACCTAAGTGGTACTTCTTCTTCATGGTGTAACTCTGTGGTATTTCTACCTTTATGACGTTGTCTTCATGGTGTTACCTATGTGGTACTTCTACCTTGGTGGTGTTGTCTTCGTGGTGTTACCTATGTGGTACTTCAATCATTGTGGTGTTGTCTTCTTGGTGTTACCTATGTGGTACTTCTACCTTCATGGTGTTGTCTTCATGGTGTTACCCATATGGTATATCAATATTTGTGGTGTTACCTATGTGGTACTTCTATCTTTGGGGTGTTACCTATCTTGTACTTCTACCTTTGTGGTGTTACGTTTGTGGTATTCTTCCCTCATGTAAGAGATGGTTATGTCTTGATAACTTAGGTATATGTATGAGAATATACCTAAGTAGACTTGTTTTCTATTTCTTCATGCTTGATATTGAGGTCTTTCTTTGTGGTATTTTCATTGTGGAACTCTGGGATACCTACGGGGGCCTCAGGGTCCCTACTAAGTATCATTATACTCACCCCTGCACGGGTTATGCATGTACCTTGTTGTGTCTTCGGTAGATGAAGAAAATCATTGATCGGGGCTGAAGGAGCCAAGAATGGATTGTACTTTGAGGTTGACTATTTGGAATGACATGATGCAGGGAATACAGATTGTGTGTTCTACCCACCCTTCAGGTTGGATCCTTAGGTGATGATCCATGAGTTGTTTTTCACTTTTAATTTGTATTTGTATTTTCCAGTTGTACTTGTACTCTTTAGTTGGGATTATATTATAGCCCCTTTAAATTCAACACACTTTTACTATAGTAGTTTACTTAATGGTGGCTTCTTTTTGTGTTCTTGGACTCTGTGTCTGTACAGGTAAAAAGGAAATGCCTTCCCGTTTTAGGGATACACCTTTCTGGTGCTAGTTGCCAACCCTTGGCCTATGGAAGGCGGGCTTGGGGTAGTCACAACACAGGCCCCGGGGGAGGGGTCGTGACAATTATATTCATTCCACATGAACTTACATACACACAATCAAGAAAACAGATCATGAATATCAAGAAACAAACACTCCCTAATGAAAAAATTTCAATTTTATAACATATCAAAAACCATAAATGAACTTAATAAAATTATAATAAATTATATAAATGTCTAATATATTCTGAATTAAATTATTAAAGGGTATAATTTCATATTCTAGGACCTTAATCTCAAGTACAAAATACATTCATACATAAGGTAAGTGTTTTCTCATTTCAGTTCCACTTTTGTGAGATATTCCTTATTCACTACTATTTCTTATGTATGGTCTATTTATATTTCAAATTGATTTATCATATGTTAAATACATTTATTTTCATGGTATTAAATGTATCACTTTAGGATTATTAATTTTGGTTCATATGATAATATAGATTACAATGTGGTAAGGGGTTCCACCTGAATCTTCATTTTTTCTTCAGGTTTTTCCTTCACTATCCTTACAAAAATGTAATGCTTATTTATTTTTGGGTAAAGATTATATGTTATATTTTTATGTTCTAAAATAATATATTCATTTTATTTCAACATTTTTATGGGTATTTATGTTTTAAAATAATTCTCTTCTTAATTATTCCCTATTAACAGGACCGATTCAAGGGAACTTCTCGAATATTACACATTTTCAAGTGAACTATATAATATCTTTTGGGCCATAACTTTTTCTAAAATCACACATTTTACCATGAAAAAATATCATGGTTAATTTCTAGTTTTATGAAAAAAAATATTCAATTCCCCTTTAAAATATCTTTAATATTTTTCTTAAACAATACTAAAATATTTTATTTCTAAAGCTTCATTAAAAACACTTTTTACATGATTTCACATCAAGGGGAAAATATTTAGGCCTAAAATATAATTTCAATGTATCCAACCATTCCATTCTGGGATAAACATTTTAACACTATGATTTTATGACATATGAAAATGGTTTTCCAAAATAACTCTTCCTTTTAAATGTAAAGGGGTTTTCTCATCTCACTTTTAATTCTATGAGATTTAAGACTTGTTCACCACTTATTTCTTGCAGGAAGTGTATTTAATGACCTTTTATATATCAAATCACGAGTCTTATTATTCTTATGATATTATATGGAATTAAAAATTAAATGTTTCAATGTGGTATGAGACACAATGGATTTTTTAATGATCATTTTCCTCAATAGTTTTTCAATGATTTAATTTGAGTATTTTCATTTATTATTATGATTAAAGTATTTAAAAATTTATTTGCAGCACATTGATCTACAGATATATTTTATTAGACTTGTGATGAAATCATTTTAATTATAAAGTGGTTGTTGGGGCCCAATATATCCATTCGATACATCGGTAGGTCTCACGAGACAAAGTAGAAATGGGTTTTGGCCAAGGCCTTACCATAGTATTTTTAGAAGTCTGTGCCGAGGCCTCGATACCATTTTTATGATTTCTGATATATTCATTCCCTCATTATGATATTATTAAGAGATACATTATATGATTATTTGACTAGTATTATATATATGGTGAATTTTTATGTGATTATTTATATTGAATTATTTATTCAGTGTTTATTCTGTCTATCTTATGCTCAAGATTATGATTTAGTGGAATGAGTTATTCACATTACATTATTGTTTGTGATATCTTATGATGTGTCACATACCCTTATTGAGCATCATATCTCACCCCTTTCTTATTTTTCCTTTACCAATGTTATGAATAAGAAATATTGAATAAGATTTAAAGGATAATGTTTATTTCATATTGTATCATGATTTTTTTCCAATGTATTATGGGTATCATGACTATAATATGGTCTTACAAGACTGAAAAACTAATTGGTCATTTGGTAATTCATTCCTTGTAATCATTCCAATGTATTAAAATAATTCAACAACTCTAGGCTTCTAGGTCAGCGTTTTAGAGTTGGTATTAGATGAAGTTTAGCAGAAACCATAGAAAATAGATTTAGAAAATATTTCTTTGGGAACATAACCCTAAGATAGACTTTGAGGATAAGAATAGAATAATATTCCAGAATTTTTCTAAGGTATGTATTGTGTGGATATTCCTAGAAAATACATCTCTATCTAGATACTACAAGTGGACGTTGTTTTGGTATAAATGTACCTAGGGGTAACAACTACAACAAGGGGATCTGAGATTGAAATAGGGTAACCTGGTATATGAAAATTTTCCTTACTACACACCTGGTTTGACACTCATAGGGGATGTTTTATGGATAATTAACATTTTTCTTACATACAATTATGAAGTATTTATGCTTATAAAGTAACCAATGTATAATGTTCTAGGATTTTTGATGCATAAATTTATGTTATGTTCTATACTATGATTAGAGTTATAGAATGTTCATAATTGTATGAGCTAATATAGTATATAGAATTATTTAGAAATGGATCATATTAGAAGGAATGATATCTCCACCAATGCACATAGTGAAAAGTGTATGAAGGATCATATATTTCATGTTCTTGGCCCAAAATTTTGAAAAAAATAGTCTCCAAAGTATTCTCATCATATGAGTAAAGAATATCATTTGTTAACAAGATAAGTAAATAATTATTTGAGTCCTATAGATTTGAAGGGAAGATACAGAAGAAAAGGATGGAAGAGGAGAATAATAATAAATAGAAGAATGGAATAAAGAGCTTTCCCACATGTGATAACTGTGGAAAGAATCACCCTGGAAAATGAATGAAGGTAAATGAAGTTTGTTATAAGTGTGTAGAAAAAGGACATCATGATTTTTATTACAATGGTAAGAAAAAGGACTCCAATTCATAATGATTTAACTGCGAGGAGATGTGACACTATGCGAATCAATGTCTCAAGAATATGAGAAATATAACCCAAATAATGTTATTTGATAATGATCAAGTTATTATACTTCCACAGATAAATAGGAATAATTAATATTAATATTAATGAATTTTGTCAATATAATGTTTAAATAGTAATTTACTGGTTATAAGAATTATGGAATATATGAGGATTATACAACAGTACTTTTTAATTAATGATTTGAGATCATATGTTGAATGGTACCATGAAATGATATTCCTTAGAAAGATAGTCTTTTTGGAAAATAGATTATCGAGGTATAGAAAACTCTTAATATATTTTTGATGATGAGATAATGATGCAGAATTGATTGATTTTGACAAGTATCGACTACCTTGGTACATATTATTAACCTTTCAACAATTACTCTATAATATCATCGATAGAGTTTACAATACTTTTTGATTTAAAGAATATATCCAATAACATGTATCTTACTTACGTAAGATGGTAGAATGCATTTTTATAATATGGTTTTATGCTAATTTGAGTTATTTTCTTATTTCAAGATGATACAGGATGAAGTTATTCAAATATTTGGAATGTGAAAATTTAGAGTTGATTCAAGGCTAAGTGAATCTTGGAAATTTAGTGACCTTATTCCTAATGTATTTAATCATTATATTTTGGGAATTTTAACCTTTTTTGTTTTTTTAAGTTGATCATTGTATGAGGTTTTAGAGGTTAATGTATTACTTCACCCCAGGACACAAACTGTGATGAGAGATGAAGTATAGATTTTTCAAGTCGTGATCCAAGTATAAGATTGTGTATATGAAATAGAAATGTATATTTATACTCTTATAAAGTAGAAAAATTCTTCAACTCAAGGAAAATAGTATTAAAAAAATGTTTTCCTATTATCATAATCTTTGACAATATCAATGATTTTTTTACAGTAGTTTCTAGTTTTGTAGTAATCGATATTCAAATTCTCTATCACTTTCCATCATAACTTCATATTTTGATTTTTCATTAATGTCCCAATTTTTACTTCAAACTAATGTCACCCCATTCGAAAGAATAATTTTCTGTTGACCACCTCATTTCCCTTATCCTTTTTTAAGAGGATATTTTATTAACCATGTTTCCAATGTGGGTTTCCCACAAGGTAATTTTCAAGCTTGAACCATTAACTTTCGAAGTGTAGTTTCAAATTGTGAGGTTGAAATTCGTTTGATGGTAGAATAATGTAACGTCTCGATAATTTTATTAATAATTAAAAATAATTTAAAATTAAGTGTTTTAATTATTAATAATACATATAATTAATTATAATTTATATTTTTCAAATTAATTAATGTTTTAAAAAAATACTATTTTACAATATTATTTTTTGGTAGAATAATATTTTAATATGAATATTTATATTTGATTATTTTTTCAAAATTCATTTATATCATAAGATTATTTAATTAAAAAAAATATATATATATATATATAATATTATAATTATTTTTTATAAATACTAAGTTATGTTACGAATATATTCACTGTTAATATGATACTCTAACATTTTATGTTATATTTATTTATAAATAATTTAAATTCACTAGATATCTTATAAGCACATAACACCGAGTCTCTGCAAAAAAAACTTATTTATAGTTATAACCAAGCCATGAAACATAATATTTCTACATCTGTTATTTGAATCTCGAAAAATAGACATTCACCAATATGATTTTTTTTAGTATAATAGGATCAAATTAATTTTTTGATGAATAATATATTGACCCTTATGAATAGTAATATACCCTTATCAATAGTTATTTTACCCTTATAAATAGTAACTCAAACCTTATGAATAGTAACCAAACCCATGAAAATATAAATAAAATTTAGGAACCTTATAAATGAGAGTGAATGTTTTAAATATAAATAGTTAAGTGTTGGTATTTCTGTGAGTAATAAATATTTATTTGAAATTTTAAATTAATAAATTTATTTAAAATAATATCATTTTATTTTAACATATTTCTAAATATATATTTTTTTGTTTTACTGTTTTAGGATAATTTTATGAGGAATGAGTTACTATTTTAATTTATTTTAAGATCAGATTTAAAATTAAAATATGTATTTTTCATATAAATAATGATTTTATTTTAAAATTGAGTTTCACTTATTTAGAAATTTATTTTAGTAAAATGGAGTAAATTTTTATGTTCTACATATATAAAAATTATTAGGGTGAAGTTTTGGGATTTTTAAGAAATACATGAATTGTTGGTGAATAGTGAGATTCGATAGATTATGAAATATGCTAAATAAATGAATTTCTACATCAGTCATTAGTCATTGTTGATGTAAATGGAAATAGTTTAGAACTCACATGAACTTATTTTTACTTTTTGGGACATGACTCGAGACTATTCATAGTCTTGAGCCAAAATAATAAAATAATGATTAAAATAACGGAAAAAGCCACCTCTCCCCCACCATAAAACAACCCCTCACTCCCTCTTCTCTTAACTCTTCTAGGCCTTAAAGCATATAAAAGTTCTGTCGAAATAATCTTCCCAGGTCTCTCCCCACCTCGAGGAGCCCTTGGTATTTCCAAAATTCAAAAAACCCTGCTCTCAATGTTGTTCTCAAGGAAGATATTTCGAGAGGTAAACCCTCTCCATTTTTCTTATAATTTCATTTTCAAATTTTTTTTATATTCTTATCTTCTCCTCACCTCCTTTGAAAAAATAATCACAATTACTCCATTATAAATTATATACTGTAATTATATAATTTTAATGGAAGATACCTCATCAATCTCTTTACTCTCTCCCTCCATCTCCCTCTTTTATTTAAAAAATTAAATCAACACTCGAGACGTGCCAATTTATAAAATTTGTGGGTGACGAACCATCGCTCTTCATTTTATATTTTAATGATGATAATGAAACCATTTTTATGGTTTAAATAGATTCTAAAATACTTATTATATCATATTAAATGATTCTAGAACCATCATTTGTACATGATACCAAATAATATAACAAGACTAGTTTGTTGCGATTGAAAAACCGTAGTAAAAATCTAAACTGTTATCACCCAAAAAATTATCTAATGATTCATTCTTATAATATGTAAAAAATTATATATATATATATATAACCATATAAACATTTTTATGTTCATTAATAATATATAAATTAAATCCTAAAGAGTTATATTCATTCCCCATGGAGTTCTATACATGTAATCATGTGAAACGGTCTTGAATATAAAGAAACGAACACTCCAGAATGAAAGAATTCAATCATATGACTTATCAAAAGGCCATAAATGAAATTTGGAAAATAATAATAAATTATATAAATGTATAATAGGTTCTGAATTAAATTATTTATGGGTCTAATTTAATATTCTAGGACTTTATGGTCAAGTGCAGAACACATTCAGTCATAAGGTAAGGGGGTTCTACTCTCAATTCCATTTTTGTTAGATATTCCTTATTCACTACTATTTATGAATTAAATTATTGATGGGTCTAATTTTATTATTTATAAAGCTTCATTAAAAAACCTATTTACATGATTTTATTTTAGTGGGAAAAAATTTGTTCCTCAAATAGAATTTTAATGTATTTAAAATTTATCTAATGGGATAATATTGTATATAATATATTCCTTTGACAAATAAAAATGGTTTACCAAAAGAACTCTTCATTCCAAAAGAAAAGGGATTTTCTCATCTGACTTTTAATACTATGAGATTTACCACTTTTTCACCTCTTATTACTTGCATGTGGTGTATGTAATTTACTTTGATAGATAAACTCACGAGTCTTATTATTCTTATTATTTTACATTTAATAAATAATTAAAAATTTCAATGTGTTATGGGACACTTTGGAATGTTTCATGATCATTGTAGAGACCCGAATCTTGACGTACATTGACATTACATTACATTTGCGGAATACATAGTACATAACAAAAACACACACACAAGGATCGTAATAGTTTAGTGTCTTTGGAAACTCGGAATATAATCTTCTAATCCTGGTGAAAGATCTTCAACATCTCCCATAAATATCTTCCTTTTTTATACCTAAAACCTTTCTTTATATCCTGGGGAAAAGAAAACATAAAATGGTGAGCTCAAATGCTCAGTAAGGGTAAAAAAAGAAATATCAATCACATCATTTTCATAAGAACATAACATTTTGGAAAACTTAACTTGAAAAAGAGAGCATAATTTCATAACATGGGATAAATCATAGTAGTGAAATGAAATCACAATAATCATAACATAAAAAATTAAACTTTGTGGAATACACACATAATCATAGAGAATTATTTCTTGTTAGTCAAGACTCATTGCTAAGACTATCTTAGTGGACAAAGTCCCTTTCTGAACCGAGTCACCCTCGTTTCAGTCCTGTTTCACTGAACCGGTATAACCTACCATTCCATCCATGTCTATCTCATGAGATATAAAATTCTTACCCAATTCATTTGAGGGAGATATAGGTCCCACCCATCTCATAATGATACCATTCTTATGTGTGCCACAAAATCATAAACCATACATCATAGCATAACCCATGTAATAAAAATAGGATTCTTAAACAACATGACATCATAAAACATTTCATATAAGATAAAGGAATTCATAAAAATATTTCCATCACAACATAATCAAATCCATGTAATAATATGGATAGAAACATAACCCTTTATTATCTTAGATGGAAAATAATTTTGATAAAACACTTGAACTCCATTCTTGAGGAAAATATCCTTTCTGCTACAAAAACACTTTTCCTTTCTTAACATGTCATACAATTATAAACTAAAAAAAGTTGATAAAAAATAAACTTGAAAACATGTAAAGTAATATTCTTGGAAATAATGTTTTAAAAATCCATTCATGCCGTATAAGTTAAAAAAAACATTCTTCGTACTTTTGTCGGAAAAGTCAAAAAGTACCTCGTACGAAAAACGACAAAAGATTCCTTTCATATATTTTACTAAAAAACTTACCAAAGGGTAAAATTGGATTTAAAAACTTGTAGGTGGATGGAAATAACCTTACATATTGAGGAAACATGGATGTGGATGATAAAATACACCCCAGTAAATACCAAAGTATAAACAATCTCGGATGAAAATGAGATTGTGATATTTCCCTTACCTTAGGTCTGATTTTCTTCGTAGGTGTCCGAACCTCCTGTATAATGATTTAAATAATGTCATTGACTTATTCCAGATTCATACTAATTGTTATTATATCATATATGGTTCACTTATGACTTTATTTTACCCGTTCTTTTGTAAATTCCATGTTAAAAAGCGTTTTGGGTAAAATCGTTTCATTTGTCATCCGTGTTTTAACTTGTAATTATTCATATGATTACTTAGATCATTATTACATAATTATAGATTATAAAACATGATTTATATATAATATATATTCAGAATATACATATATATAATGGATCGATAAATGGAAAGAAATACAACGTTCATAGAGGCGGTAGGCCGTACGTACGCATGAACGCTGTTTTCGTTTCCTAATTGAGTTGAATGGAATTAAGTAGATGACATACATATATACATAAATCCAGTAGCTTTATAATGTCATATATTTCATTATTATTTCTTATATATACTTTATAATCACTCTTAAATGGTTAACATGGAGAATGAATCTCATCGCGTCATGGAGACGGTAGTCCGTACGTACGCACGAGCGATGATATCGTTTCCATAATTATTGAATTGAATTGGAGTGGATGATACAATATATCAGAATCAATATGATGTTCTAATAACTATGTATAGTTATTCTTTACACCATTATACCCATCCATGTAAGGTGGTGGTGGAAAATAGATTACACCACGACGTGGAGATGGTATTCCGTACGTACGCACGCGCGGTGATTTATTTTTCCGTAGGATGGATAGATGGTGAAATAGGTTTGTTTAATACCTATAATAACATATCAGTATATGAGTGATACTTATGTTATTACTTCATAATGAAAAAACCTAAGAAGAAGAAGTGGATGAAGAAATAACGATGAAAGAATCGGTAACGGACATTACCTCTTCTTTGAAGTGCTTCTTTGAGACCTCCTTTTAGGGCACTAAAATGGGTCTTTGAGGAAGACCAGAACCTCTAAGATGTTTCTAGGGAAGTGGAGAAGAGAATTTTTCATGGGTTGGCCGAGCTTGAAGGCTTAATGTTGTGTGAGGAAGAGAGGGAGGAGGTGCCCTTTTATAAGGGAGGAGAGGGGCACCTTTGGAATAACTAAAAATATTATTTTATTATAAAGTCATGTTCGGTTTTAAATGGATCCAAATTGATTTATTTCGAGGATAAGGTGGGTATGGATCTAAATACTCTCATAAAATAGGATTTATACAAGTTTAGGTTATTATTTTAACCTTATCAATTAGATTTAACTCTAAGTTAAATAATTTAACCTTTACCGTGTCTTTTTGTTTTCTTACACTATATGGTTAATAAACTTACTATATCAAGCCAAAAGAACCCCAAGTTGTTTATTATTATTATATATAATTTTATATAAGTCATTTGGCCGAACCTTATATTTTTAGGAATAAAATAACAATTAATAATATAATATTTGTTTTAAAAACTATTTCATGTCAATTTTGACACTATTTAGTAATTGATTTTTGTGAAAATCATAACAGAATGATAAGTTAGAACAAAGTTAATTAAATAAATAATACCATGTCATATTAACCTATAAAATTTGTGGAATTCATAAAAAGTCTCAAATTATATTTATTTGGGTATTTATAACATCAATTATGTCAATATTTCATTAATAAGATAATTATTGCATCATTGTTGTGTCAAAAATAAATTATATTAGTTAATGTCTAAAAATTAAAAATAAAATACCATTATGTAGGAAATCTTTTTATATTTCTAATGAATATTTATAGTCTAATTTATCTTATGTATAACGCTATATTAAATTTTTTTTATTAAATAAACATTGATTTTAACTCTTTTAACCCTTCTTTAAATAAATTAATAATAAATGTCCTAATCTAATCCAAGTGGGCCTAAATGGTCATATTTTATTCCAAAGTTTGTTTTTGGTTGAATTACACTTGTCCAATAGAATTAGGACATGTGTTAGGGTAATAATAATATCATTTCTACCCATAATTACCCTATTTACTTTTAACCGTGGTAAAAAAAAGTAAACAGTTACTATTCACCAAAAAAATTATTTTCATCTCATTGAACCACATTTTACATACTGATATCAACCGTGTCTGTCGGATTTTCGAAATTCCACTCACAGAAGCGGTAAAATTAAGTTTTATGAACAATTCAGTTTTTTTAACTACCACTTAGTGGTTTCACTATTCATCAAAAATTGAAAGTTTTCAGAAAAATACCAAAAATTAGGCCTAAGCTATATTTGATATTATGAACTCAAAAATGATGTCTATTTTACCAAATTAAAAACATATCAGTTTCATTAACTAATCTAAAAATTAATTTCCATCGTCAAAACAAATAGCGTGTTTTTAAGAGATAATAACTATCAAAAGATTGAAACTTGTTTATAACTGGTTTAAATGTGAAATTACATCCAATGACCATCATTGTATTAAATTGTAAAAATATATTCTAAATATACTTTAAAACCACTAAAATTAATAATTTATCACTATTAATTATTTCGATTGAAAAAGTTGTTTTTAATTAAAATTTAGTAATTTTTACTATTCATCAAAATAAGAATGTTATCCAAAAATCACCAAAATTTCAACCTAAGCTAATTTCGATATTCCGAATCCAAAAATGAATTCCATTTTGAAAAATAAAATTTAAAAAATTTCAAAAAGTGGTTATTACTATTCATAACGGCTAGTTTTAATAATATTTTAATAGCATATCGTTGTTTAGTGAAACTCGGTATTACGTACTACACACGCTATCAAGGAAGGTCGCTATTGCGTGTAATGAAAGGCAAGTCAAGGATATGTGTTGTGCAAGATCCTTTTGGTGTAGCGTACAACACAAGACATTAATGAAATTAAAAAGAATAATTTCAATAAAATCTCGGGGTGTTACATTCTACCCCCCTTAAAATGAATTTCGCCCTCAAAATTTGTCGGGGTTATAAATGGTTTACTATTCGAAAGTTTCTTTAATCAAAACCCACATAGTAAAAAGGAATACCAAAACCAATCTTTAAAAACAAAAGTCTGAAATGTAACGGTTACCCAAATAAACTAATCTCTGGGTTTCCACATAGGTGAAAATATGGATATGGAAGAAAAATCTAACCATCATGTTCTGATGGAGAGTGGTAGAGAACATGGATATGGAAAAGCTATCAATCACAAAGCCATAAATTTGTGACGATCTAAGGTACCATCTGATTCATCAGATAAAAGAGCACTAAGACAACATTTTTGGTTTTCAAGATCATTTCCCTAAAGTTGATTAAATTGGAATTAGAAGAAATACTTTCGTGATTCTGGTATAGTCTCACCGTTTGTTGTTTTTTGGACAATTTCCACTTCATCTCTTAATGAAATGAAGTTGAATTTGTCATTCGTGATGTGTTAGCAGATCATGTGATAGAATGATGGGTCATTCCATCTCTTTCAAACAAAAGATTAGCAAAAGTTATAAGTCCATCTTATGGTTAATCGTATATGGTTCCAAAAATGAACTTATACTTCATATATCATACCTCTTAATAAAATAAAACTAGTTTCTACTAAACATGGACTTCCTGTAGGCCAGTGGTAGGCGATAAAGGCCAGTCGCACTTCGGTTGTGGGATCGATTCCCACAGCCTTGTCCGACGCGATGGGCTGTCGCCCGTCCTGCAGGTTGTCCTTTTTCTAAAGCTATATTACAATAACATCCCATCAATAATATCGAAAAACGTTTTATCCATTCTAATATTTAGGCTTATCTAAAATACTTCGGTCCAAGCTCATAGTATAATGAAAATGATTACTTGAAATGTCACAGAATAATCACGTGAATGCCATCATTTATCCCCAATAAATCCTAAGATATATCTTGTTGGTCAAATTACAAACATGTGAATACCTTAATCATGTATTCTCTTGAAGAATGAATACCCATTGAACCTTAGTGAAAACATGAATACAGTTAAAAGTTAACACCTTCCACATACCAAAATCCTGAGAATTCTATATACTCAAACCATGATATCACTTAGTCCTTATATCAATCATGAGCTCATGAATATTGTTAAACATTTCATTTTCCTGTTTTCCCTTCATTATGCGCATATCATCTTATTTCCAAAAATATCTCAATCACTTTGAATACCACATTAGACCAATACATAAATATTCCAATAGTCCATGATACAACATTATTTTGGAATCCCATTACATAAACACTTAATCATTCCACCACATCGTTGTCATATTCAACATCGCCAATAGTGATCGCATGTGACTTCCCTTTGTCCTTTGACTTAAGCGGTTTCTCATGTCGATCATCACTAACCCTTGGATTAGGGCATTTATTAGCATAATTCCCCATTTCCTTGCACTTGAAGCATTGAAGTGTTGGTGGTGCGTTCTCTACAGTGTTTGCTTTATTCACATCATTAGAAACCCTTTTTCCATTACTTCGACACTCAGCTACTCGATGACCTTATTTTCCACACATAAAATATTTTCTAGTCCCTTTAAGACAATCTCCACCATGATTCTTTCCACACTTTGTGCATAAGGAAACATTCATCTTCTTTTCACCATTATTCTGAGATTTCTCCTTGAACTACATCTTTCGTTTCTTGTCAAAACCATGAGATGGATATATAACACCAACTTCCATTTCTACCTTGATAGCACAACGCACAATTTCTTCATAGCTACTGATGTCTCTTATAGCTAATGCCCTTTGAAGATTTGGTTTTAAGCCACTGAAAAATCGATCAACTTTACTTTCAGGTTGGATGATAATGCCAGATGCATACCTTCCAAGTCTTGTAAAATTTGCTTCATATATACCAACAGATTCATCATCCTTCTACTTCAGCTCAAGAAACTCCTTTTCCATATTTGTTCGAAGAATATGAGGGAATTACTTACTGAAAAACAAGTTCTTGAACTCGTCTCATTCCATGGACTCAATTTCATCTCTTGGCCTCGTATTCTTGATAAGATTCCACCATTGATCAGCTTCAACTTCAAAATGATATAATGCTAAGATGACTTTATCATGTTCAGAACATTGAAGAACTGAAAATATCTTTTCAGTGGTACTGATCCATTGTTCAGCAATAAGTGGATCGGAAGACCCACTAAAAGAAGGTGGACGTTGCCTCATGAAGGAATCAATAGAATATTGTTCCCTTCTCTGCTCATTTGGAAGTCCAGAATGATTCATAGCTTGTGTAAGTATAGCAATAAGATTTTTCACTCCATCTCCCATAACATTTGTTTGTTTAGGAGGGCAATCATTTCATTCTCCATTGCATTGATCAACACGGTTCCTTCGGGTTCCAGCCATCGTCTAAAACCCAAAAAGAATAGTGTGAGAGGAAAAAATCATGCTAGGGAAAACAACATAATAAAGGGGGAGTATCCTCAATATCTAACTTCTTAGGTTAAATTCTATGATCGTTACCGTAGTTCTAGGTCTGTATCTTATACGTATACTTATCCTTAGGGACATCCCTAGACATACCTTAGAAATATCTCTTGGGATCTCACTAAAGTTCTCTCATCGTAGTTTCCAAAGGTTGACTAAACCTTTCCTCTGATACCAACTGTAGAGACCCGAATCTTGACGTACATTGACATTACATTACATTTGCGGAATACTTAGTACATAACAAAAACACACAGACAAGGATCGTAATAGTTTAGTGTCTTTGGAAACTCGGAATATAATCTTCTAATCCTGGTGAAAGATCTTCAACATCTCCCATAAAGATATTCCTTTTTTTAATACCTAAAACCTTTCTTTATATCATGGGGAAAAGAAAACATAAAAGGGTGAGCTCAAATGCTCAGTAAGGGTAAACAAAAGAAATATCAATCACATCATTTTCATAAGAACATAACATTTTGGAAAACTTAACCTGCAAAAGAGAGCATAATTTCATAACAAGGGATAAATCATAGTAGTGAAATGAAATCACAATAATCATAACTTAAAACATTAAACTTTGTGTCATACACACATAATCATAGAGAATCATTTATTGTTAATCAAGACTCATTGCCATGACTATCTTAGTGGACAAAGTCCCTTTCTGAACCGAGTCACCCTCGTTTCAGTCCTGTTTCACTGAACTGGTATAACCTACCATTCCAGCCATTTCTATCTCATGAGATATAAAATATTTACCCAATGCATTGGAGGGAGATATAGGTCCCACCCATCTCATAATGATACCATTCTTATGTGTGCCACAAAATCATAAACCATACATCATAGCATAACCCATTTAATAAAAATGGGATTCTTAAACAACATGACATCATAAAACATTTCATATAAGATAAAGGAATTCATAAAAATATTTCCATCACAACATAATCAAATCCATGTAATAAAAGGGATAGAAACAGAACCCTTTATTATCTTAGATGGAAAATAATTTTGATAAAACACTTGAACTCCATTCTTGAGGAAAATATCCTTTCTGCTTTAAAAACACTTTTCCTTTCTTAACATGTCATAAAATTATAAACTAAAAGAAGTTGATTAAAAATAAACTTGAAAACATGTAAAGGAAGCTTCTTGTAAATAATGTTTTAAAAATCCATTCATGCCGTAGAAGTTAGAAAAAACATTCTTTGTACTTTTGTCGGAAAAGTCAAAAAGTACCTCGTACGAAAAATGACAAAAGATTCCTTTCATATCTTTTACTAAAAAACTTACCAAAGGGTAAAATTGGATTTTAACAATTGTAGGTGGATGTAAATAACATTACATATTGAGGAAACATGGATGTGGATGATAAAATAAACCCTAGTAAATACCAAAGTATAAACAATCTCAGATAAAAATGAGATTGTGATATTTCCCTTACCTTAGGTCCGATTTTCTTCGTAGGTGTCCGAACCTACTGTATAATTATTTAAATAATGTCATTGGCTTATTCCAGAATCATACTAATTGTTATGATATCATATATGGTTCACTTATGACTTTATTTTACCCGTTTTTTTTAAATTCCATGTTAAAGAGCGTTTTGGGTAAAATCGTTTCATTTGTCGTCCGTGTTTTAACTTGTAATTATTCATATGATTACATAGATCAGTATTACATAATTATAGAATATAAAACATGATGAATATATAATATATATTTATAATATACATATATATAATGTATCGATAAATGGAAAGAAATACACCGTTCATGGAGATAGTAGGCCGTATGTACGCATGAACACTGTTTTCGTTTCCTTATTGAGTTGAATGGAATTAAGTAGATGACATAAATATATACATAAATCCAGTAGCTTTATAATGTCATATATTTCATTATTATTTCTTACATATACTTTATAATCACTCTTAAATGGTTAACATGGAGAATGAATCTCATCGCGTTGTGGAGACGGTAGACGTACGTACGCACGAGCGATGATATCGTTTCCATAATTATTGAATTGAATTGGAGTGGATGATAAAATATATCAGAATCAATATTATGTTCTAATAACTATTTATAGTTATTCTTTACACCATTATACCCATCCATGTAAGGTGGTGGTGGAAAATAGATTACACCACGACGTGGAGACGGTATTCCGTACATATGCACGCGCAATGATTTCTTTTTCCGTAGGATGCATAGATGGTGAAATAGGGTTGTTTCATACTTATAATAACATATCATTATATGAGTGATACTGATGTTATTACCTCATAATGAAACAACCTTAGAAGAAGAAGTGGAAGAAGAAATAAAGATGAAAGAATCAGTAACGGACATTACCTCTTCTTTGAAGTGCTTCTTTGAGACCTCATTTTAGGGAACTAAAATGGGTCTTTGAGGAAGACCAGAACCTCTAGTATGTTTCTAGGGAAGTGGAGAAGAGAATTTGGAAGGGGTTGGCCGAGCTTGAAGGCTCAAAGTTGTGTGAGGAGGAGAGGGAGGAGGTGCCCTTTTATAAGGGAGGAGAGGGGAACCTTTGGAATAACTAAAAATATTATTTTATTATAAAGTCAAGTTCGGTTTTAAATAGCTCAAAATTGATTTATTTCGAGGCTAAGGTAGGGATGGGTCGAAATCCTCTCATCCAATAGGATTTAGACAAGTTTAGGTTATTATTTTAACCTTATCAATTAGATTTAACTCTAAGTTAAATAATTTAACCTTTACCGTGTCTTTTTGTTTTCTTACAATATATGGTTAATAAACTTACTAAATCAGGCCAAAAGAACCCCAAGTTGTTTATTATTAATATATATAATATTATATAAGTCATCTGGCCGAACCTTAGATTTTTAGGAATAAAATAACAATTAATAATATAATATTTGTTTTAAAAACTATTTCATGTCAATTTTGACACTATTTAGTAATTGATTTTTGTGAAAATCATAACAGAATGATAAGTTCGAAAAAAGTTAATTAAATCAATAATAACATTTCATATTCACCTAGAAAATTAGTGTAATTCATAAAAAGTATCAAATTATATTTATTTGGGTATTTATAACATCAATTATGTCAATATTTCATTGATAAGATAATTATTACATCATTGTTGTGTCATAAATAAATTAAATTAGTTAATGTCTAAAAATTAAAAATAAAATACCATTATGTAGGAAATATTTTTATCTTTCTAATGAATATTTATAGTCTAATTTATCTTATGTATAAACCAATATTAAAAATGTTTTATTAAATAAACTTTGATTTTAACTCTTTTAACCCTTCTTTAAATAAATTAATAATAAATGTCCTAATCTAATCCAAGTGGGCCTAAATGGTCATATTTTATTCCTAAGTTTTTTTGGTCGAATTACACTTGTCCAATAGAATTAGGACATGTGTTAGGGTAATAATAATATCATTTCTACCCTTAATTATCCTATTTACTTTTAACCGTGGTAAAAAAAAGTAAAAAGTTACTATTCACAAAAAAAATTATTTTCATCTCATTGAACCACATTTTACTTACTGATATCAATAGTGTCTGTTGGATTTTTGAAATTCCACTCACAGAAGCGGTAAAATTATGTTTTATGAACAATTCAGTTTTTTTAACTACCACTTAGTGGCTTCACTATTCATCAAAAATTGAATGTTTTCAGAAAAATACCAAAAATTAGGCCTAAGTTATATTTGATATTATGAACTCAAAAATGATTTCTATTTTAACAAATTAAAAACATATCAGTTGCATTAACTAATTTAAAAATTAATTCCCACCGTCAAAACAAATATCGTGTTTTTAAGAGATAATAACAATCAAAAGATTGAAACTTGTTTATAACTGGTTTAAATGTGAAATTACATCCAATGACCATCATTGTATTAAATTATAAAAATATATTCTAAATATACTTTAAAACCACTAAAATTAATAATTTATCACTATTAATTATTTCGATTGAAAAAGTTGTTTTTAATTAAAATTTAGTAATTTTCACTATTCATTAAAATATAAAAGTTATCCGAAAATCACCAAAATTTCACCCTAAGCTAATTTCGATATTCCGAATCCAAAAATGAAGTCCATTTTGAAAAATAAAATTTAAAAAATTTCAAAAGGTGGTTATTACTATTCATAACGGCTAGTTTTAATAATATTTTAATAGCATATCGTTGTTTAGTGAAACTCGGTATTGCGTACTACACACGCTATCAAGGAAGGTCGTGATTGCGTGTAATTAAAGGCAAGTCAAGGATATGTGTTGTGCAAGCTCCTTTTGGTGTAGCGTACAACACAAGACATTAATGAAATTAAAAAGAACATTTTTCATAAAATCTCGGGGTGTTACAATCATTTTCCTTAAGAGTTTATCAATGATTTAATTAGAGTATTTTCATTTATGATTATGATTCCAATATTAAAAATTGGTATGGGACACTTTTATGTAATGATATATTTTATTATAAATATTAATAATTCATTGGATGTATAAATTATTGGGTAGGGCCCGTTATATCCCTTCGATGCATTAATAGGTCTCATAAGACAAAACAGAATTGGGTTTTGGCCGAGGCCTTACCCTAGTATTTTCAGAAGTATTAGCCGGTTCTTTGATGAAATTTTTATGAGGCCTAGAATATTAATTACCTCATTATGATATTAATAATAGATAACTCATGTGATTATTATACTAATAGAATATCCATGGTTATGGTTAATGTGATTATTTATATGGCATTATTCATTCAGTTTTTATTCCTGCCATATTATGCTTAAGATTATGTTTTAGGGGAATGAGTTACTAAATTTTCTTTTTTTTTTGATATATTATGAAGTATCCCTAACTATTACTGAGAACATGATCTCACCCCTTTCTTATGTTTCCTTTCCACTTTTTATGAAGAATATTACATTGTATAAGATTTTAAGGATGCAGCTAATTTCATATTGTATCACATTTTATTTTATTTTTCCAATGTATTATGGGCATCATGACTATAATATAGTCTTCCAAGACTGCTAAACTGGTCGATACTTAGGGATTTTATTCCTTGTAATCATGCCAATGTATTAAAATAATGCATCGACTTTCGGATTCTAGGGTCAGGGTGTTACATAGGATGGCTGATAAAACTCTAATTAAAAAAATTGATAAATAGAAAAAAAATCTAAGATGATGAAAGTGATAATGAACAAAGATTTATTTTATTTTACTCCCCTAAATCTATTGGTAGTGATGGATCTTTTACATTCAGAATTTTTTACAAAATGAAAAGGGGAATAAGATTGGTATGGATCCTATAAAATGCATCGCATGGAATGATTACACAACTCTCCCATGGAATGTTTCTACCAGATCATCCTCTAAATCCTTGAAAATCATGTCCACCTCAGAACATGAATGTTTCAATGAAGTAATGATAATTATTCTCAATCAAGATAACTCACCTTTAGTGTGGGAAACTATTTATTAATACGATTATTGATATGTAAATAATATTTCATTTTATGAAACTTAAACTAGTTTTTAAAATGAGGACTTGTTCCTTTGTTTGACTCCATCTATTCCCTTGTTATCTTTTTTCTTTTATTTGATAAAAGATCTGGATCATTGCTTTTGGCTAGACCTTCCCAATTATATTACTTCTTCATTTTATTTGATTTTCTAAGATTATATGTTTAATGATTTTTTATCACCTTATGTTGTATTTCCACATTTTTTATGTGGATTTAAAGTTGATAAAAATAATAGTTTCATTGATTAATTATCTCTTCAATGTTTTGAACTTTGGGAAAGTTTATTTCAAAATATAACCCTAATGAATATTTTTATACATGTATTTATATTGAAGAAAAATATTTTATCATTTTCAAATAAACCCATTTCATTTTCTCCTACTCTAGTTATTAATTATATTTTTATGTAATTGTGCCATTTTTCTACCCTTTGGTACTTAAAATTGTTGATAAAATGTTTTTACTAAAATTTGACTTCATTTCTCTAATTGGATAAAATTAAATTTTCATCCAAAACCATTTTTTCAAATAATGTTTTAAACTATTTGAAATGATTTATAAAATATATTTTTATCTATTTTATTATATTTTTTGAAAGGAATATTGTTTTACTTTTCCATAAAATGAAACTTTTTAACCTTTTTACAATGATAAAGGAATGTTCATTTTAACATGTACGACATGTATAAAATTTCCCACCATCATGACCATATATTATTTGAAGCTTTATTTTAATGTTTATAGGGTTATATTCCAATAATTTTTTTCTTAATATTATAGAAATTCATAGTTTTTTAAAAGTAATTTTCAAATAAAAGGGTTTTAAAAATGATTTATGTTTTTAAAAGTAATTTTCAAAATTAAAAGTATATTTTCCCCAAAACTATTTTCAAATATCCTTTTATGGTATATATATTCGTCAATAACAACAACCCTTTATTATTACCCCAATGGGTATATGGTTAAACCATCATTATTCCTCTTCTGGATAGTTTATGATTATTTTGACCAATGGTAGTTTTGGCATTCAATTAATTGTTTCATTTTTTGTAGTCATTAACTATCCCTTGAAATAATCACTTTTCTATGATCATTAGATATTAAATTTCCCATAAATATACATATTTTTTATCATTGGTTTGCTTATATAATAAACCATATCTCATTTCTACTTAAAATGTTTTAATTTTAATGTTATTTGATTGATTGGGGAAATTTTGAAAAATTTATATCCTTTATTAATATAGATATTTATTGGTAAGGAATATTTCTTCATAAATTAAATCAATTATTCTCTATATGAAAAATTATTTAGACCTATAATGTTGGATGGTACCAGTATTATATATCCCCTCGATGCATCGATAGTCTCATGAGATGAATAGTTAAACTAGCATTAATAAGGTTTTTACCTGTTGTTTGAATTGTGTTGAGAAGGGTCTTGATGGTAGAGGTATCATGATTCATGGGATCATGGTTTTTGATAATTAGGAATAGCCTTTATTAAAAATTGAGATATTATTATCCCTGATAGTTTTGCAAAGATATTAATTCTGGATGCATTTCATTTTTATTCATTGATTAAATTACAAGTGTTTTCAGTTATTTACCTTACCATATCGATTATTCCTTATCCAATTATGACAGTCATGCTATTTATTAAATGAAATGTGATTTAGGTTTTTTAAATTTCCTAATTGACTGTTATCCATTAGATTTTCATATTGATATTATCTCTGGATGCACTTCTCTCTCAGTTTATTTATTTAATGGAATTTTTATTTAGTTATTAACCATTCCATATTGTTTATACTAATTGATTAAAGATATATTTCAATTTACTTAACCCCTCCTAAGAATCTGACCGAAAGCTTATTTTTTCCCCTTTCCCTAGATTTCATGAGGTGTACTAGGAAAGATATGCAATAATATTCCATGGTGAATAATGATATTCTTTAAAAAAATTATGTAATAGTATTTGAATTCAAACGTAATTTTAAAATTATGTATGTATCTCATTTACAATAAAATTATAAACGAATTGGTCATTGAGGATGAGATTTATTGTATCTAATTCCAATGAATTAAATTATTTATTAGCTCCAGGATACTATGTTCGAGGTTACTGTAGTTGTTATTAGAGAAAGTTTAGAAGAATCCTTGGGAACAATATTAAGGAAAACATAGAGTTGGGAATATAACCCTATGATAGACAATGATGATAAACATATAAGAAAATCCTAATGTTTTGCTAAGGTAGAAATCATGTGGGTTTTCCAAGAAATACAACCTTATTTGAATACAACAAGTGTATTTTGTTCTAAAACACATGTAATTTTGGGTAATAACTAAGAATAGGGTGCATTGGGCTTGACTCGATATTCACCGGGTGTATGAAAAAATGCCTTATTATGCACCCGGTTTGACACTCCTATGGTATATGTTTAGGATAATTCAAATTATTTTAACAAAACATAATGAAGGGTTTGAAAAGATGACAAAAATGAATAAACTAGGTTAAACCTAGAGTGTCTTAGATTGAAAAGAAGGTGTCTCAATCGAAAAATAAAATTATTCATGTGCAGATAAGTAGGGTATAAAAAAACAATTTCCAAGTAAAATGATGATTATAATGGAGGGAAATAAATCTAATAATAGGGATCCATTTATAGTTCATTTCCTCAAATATGGATAACATGGTAATTTTCCAAGTCAATGAACTCTTCTAAAGGATACACCTCATACAAAGAAAGGAACTATGTAGAAATAAAATAAATTAATTATTAATTTATTAGGGTTCAAGAATTAAATTATAAAAGTATTTATTTACCAATGGTATTTTGGTGATAAGAATTATGAAACATTTAAGGATTGTGTAACATTTTAAAAGCATATGTTTCTTTTTTAACATATGAGTTATCAATACCATCATAGATTTATGAGTTTAATATTTAATATGATTTTAATGTATTAAAAAACACCTTTTTTAGGTTTTATGTGATGGGAGTATAACAAGGTTAATGATATTTTGGGAGCACTTTATAGAAATACAATCAATTAATTTTGAATATATTTTAGTGAAAAAGATATGTGAGGAATAATCCTTTTAAATTTTATAGAAATAAGTTTAATGGTACAATTAATCATTAGGGTTAATATGATCATTAATGAAATTATCATAACATTCAAATAATATTATCAGACTTTGTTAAAAAAGTTTCATTGAAAAAGGTTGTAAAAATGTTATGTAATGATTAATTTTACTTCAAGGATTTCCATCATATAATTTTATAACATTATTGGAATTATATTAATTGAGTTTTATAAAATGGACAACCTATATGAGTAGTGAGAACCAATAACATTTGGTAGGGCCATGGGGCTTGAACCCATGACCTAAGGATGGTAAGTTTCTTTCTCTTATCACTAGATGATGAAATATCCTAGTTAATATTTCATGTTTTAGTTATATAATTTGATGAATACTTATTAATGATGAAATAGTGGTGTTACTATTGAGTTTTCGAGATTAATGTATTACATTTGATAAATTGTTCTAACCATATAGGATTCGGAAAATAGTTAGAGATAGTTGGAAAAACATTTCACTCTTTTATAGATCTTACGATCTGTTAATAGTTAATTTTAGTGTTTCATGTATAAAATATTCATTTTTGGATATTTATTTCATGAAGTGAAGGGATAAATTGGATGTGGGTTGAAGTAAAAAAGGACGAAATTATTAATATTAGATAGAAAAATATTAATTGTTTATATTTACTTATATTCTTATAGAGTATAGTAAACCCTTAACTATAGGAAAAATTCATTAAAAAAATCTAACCATTATACCTTTATACGAGATGAATCAAATACTCTTTTAAAACATTAAATATTTGTGGTTTTAACTCCCACTAACATTTCATTGACAATTATATTTATTTTGACCAATGAACTCAATCAATCTATATAATTATTTATATTTTATTCCATGTCAATATATTCCCTTTCAATTAATGTTATCCTACTCAGAATCCAAGTTATGTATTAGTCCATATAACCTTTTTACTTCCCATTAACTATTATTGAGAGGATATTTAATTAAGTATTTTATTATGTAGGATTTCAACAAAAATTCAAATATAAAACACTTTATTTCCAAAATAAATATTAAATTGTTTGGATGATATTTATTTATGGTGGGGAGAATGTAACACCTTGAAATTCTAAAAGAAGAACAGTGTATTCCATAGGGTATATGACACACAACACTGAGAATATAAGAAAATATAACAACTCAAGATATTATGATATATTTATTTTTATATAAATTCCATATTTTCAATATCTTTCATTACATACATAACTTTTTTTAGCTTGTGTTATATGAAAAAATGAGTTTCCTCGCTAGCTTGCATTGCATGCAAGGCCATGTTTTTTTGAACAAAAATATATTATTAAAATTATTGTTCAATTTATTGCCTAGAAGTTGAAATAGAGGGTATGATTAGGTTTACTAAGTTGGGAAAATATATTGATTACCAATAATATTAGTTATTTATTACTCAGTAATAAAATAAGAATCATTTTAAAGAAAAAGAAATATTTTCTGAAAAATGGTATATTTCATAAAGAAGAATTAGTCGTGCTTAGTGCACATAATAGAAAATTAATTTTTATAAATATTATTTTAAAAAATAAAATTTATTTTTTAAATAATTGTATCAAAAAATTTTTAGGGTGAATTTAATCTATTTTCCTTAAAATTTTCATTTTTTGATAAATAATGAAATATACTGAATTTTATTCGAAAAATTGATCTTCATTTAAATAATTTTTATTCCAATAAGACACATTTAATTGGTTTTAAATTAAAATTAGTTCAATTTTTATCACATAATCCCATTTAGGTAATTGTAGTAATTTTCTTATTTAATTTTGATATAATTTTTCTAAAAATTTGTATATTTTCTCTTTAAATACCCCATTTCTCATCATGTATGCAGGATTAATTTTAAAATAAAATTTTCCACTTATATGAATGGAATTTAGAAAAAATGAATTCCATATTTAATATAATAATAATTTAAATTTTCTAGTAGGTTTAAATTATTTTTTTATTAAAATGACCTGTGAAAATAGTAAAAAACAATTACCGTGGTTAAGGTAAAAATAGATATATCGAGTGGTTAAACTAAAAAAAGAGTTAAAAATGACATAAAAACTGGTATAGAAATAATTTTATTAATATATATAAATTATATTTTCTTTTTTCTGTTTTCTATAATGTTTAACTTTTTATGCTTTTGGAAATATACAAATTTGGGTATGATTTATTCTTTTCAAAAACTTACAAGTTTTCCTCTCTCCTCACTTATAAAAGGTCACCAATCTCTTTAATTATTGACAATATAAAACATATTTGGTTAATCCCAGAAATTTAAAAATTACTCTAAAAATTCCTACCTATCATCATATAAGCCTTATTTTAGGTAGAAATCTAACCTAGGAACACCTTTAGTGCAAACCTATGGTGGATACCCAAAGAAGAGGTGACATTCTTCAACGAGAGTTTTTTTTATTTCATCCTCCACCTTCATCAAGTATTATTAAACCATGATGATATAATAAAATAAGTATATTAAATAAAATAATATTTTTTTAAAATATGGAATTTATCTACAACCACTTGTGCTTCCATCAAATGGGATACAAAATCATTATTATGTGTATATGGTTAGCTACCGACTCGCGAAGCGAAGTCATTATTTTTTCCAATAACACCTCTCATGGTTGGGTATGATGATGAATATAAAGTATATATATTATATTTATAACATAATTGTACCTATAGAGTAATTAAATCAGATATATAGACACCTAATTTCCATATCTGTATGGGATATGATATTTTCACTCGTGTGTACGGAGGACTGCCATCTCATTAAGCGATGTGATTCGTCTTTCACTAATGCTTTACATGAAATGTGATAAGGATAAAATTAGTTATTATATGTGACCTGAAATAATTATAACATTCATTACATATTTATAAATATGAAAGGATAATATTTATATCATTTTCATTCCAAAATTTTCAATCCATGAATGGTGATAACGCCATTATTGTATGTGTCGATTATCACCTCCACGAAATGATCTAACTCTCTTTTAATCACCACACCACCAAAAATATATATATAAGAATATTTAAAGAAATAATATGGTATTTTTGATATTATTATCATTTTTTAAAGATAAAATATTATGCACCTCTTTTCAAAAATGGTCATTGAGAAATGAAAATGTTACTCTTGCATACATGTGACCTACCGTTTCCATGATCGAATAAAGTCCATATTTAAAAGTCATATTTCATGATTGGTTTGGAAAGTAAAATTTATGTAAAAATATGATAATTATTTAATGATTATTACTTTTTTATTTTATATAACTATATAATACATACAAGAACTAGAACATTCATAACAATTCATGAATAAGAAAACAAGTAAATTAACACCTTAACAAATGAAAATAATGAAAGATTTTTAAGAAAAGAGTGATGATATATTATAAAAGGATTATATATAATATGATAAATATTAACATGGTTATGTTATAATTTAATAACATGTTTTAAAACACTATACATGAACTTAAATCATGGTCAACGAAAAAGAAGTGTATTATTATGTATTTCATCTCAATTTCATTAAATTATGGAATATTATAATGTTATCTGACTGGATTATTTTGTATGGTGTATATACTGACCATTTTTAATGTAATTGAATGAATAATTCATTCTTCATATTTTTTTGTTTCAATTTTAATTATTTCACCTAAGGGTATTTGACATAGAAGTTAATAAGTAATAATTAATTGTATAACCCAATTTCATTTCTTTAGGTTATATTACTTATTAGTTATATTTGATAATCAAATATTTTTTTATAACTAATTTTTTCATATTATTTCGTATTTAAAATTTTTTACATGAATTTATATTTTGTAAACATAACCATATCATCAATTAATTATCACATAAAAGTTATGATCTTTGTGAGCGTTTATTTCATAATCTATCTCTAATCATGATTATTCAAACCTGTATTTCAATTAAAGGAAATTAATTGATAAATATATAATAAAACCATTTCATTGTCTACTCCACATAATATTAATTTTATTTTGAAGTAATAGTACCATTTCAACTCTTTTTTACTTAAATTTGTTGAGAATATGTTTTTATGAAAATATGACTTCATTTATCTCTTCGACCATAAATCTGTTTTCTACCAAAACCATGTTTTCTAAAAATGATTTAAAAAAATTGTTTTTAACCTCTAAAAAATTATTTATTAAAGATATTTTACCCATTTTTTATTTTTACAAAATTTTGAAAGTAATCTTCTTATCATAATCCAAATAAGGCACTTTTCTAACCTTTTTATGGTGCAAAAGGAATGTTTTTTTAACTCAATATGACAAGCACATAAATACCCACCATCATGAACATCATTTCATTGAAGAAATCCTAGGATGTTTACAAGGTTTTTTATAAAGAAAACATTTACCACAATATTATGTAAATTTTATGTTTTTAAAATTTATTTTTAAAGAAATTGATTTCAAAGATATTTTATATTTTAAAATGTTTTTTTCAAAATGAAAATGATATTTTTCTCAAGAATTTTTTGTAAATATATTTATGGTATTTCCACTCATCAATGATAACAAACCATTATTATTACTCCAATGGGTATATATTGATACCATATTTGTTCTTACTCTAGTTGGTTTAGGATTATTTTTACCAGGTATATTATTGATATTTATATCTATGTTTCATTTTTTGTAGTTATTGTATAATCCTTGAAAAATTTAATTTACTATAATCATTAAACATTAAATTTCCCTTAAATATCCATATTATTTATTATTGAATTTTTTATTTCATAAAAAGTATATCCTTTTTACATATGATTCTATACTTTGAATGTTATTTGACTTATTATGGAAATATTGATAAATACACATCTTTATTCAATATGAATATTTTATGTTTATGCATATTGATTCATGAATTAAATTGATTATTCAATATTTGAGGAATTACATGGATATAAAGTGATAGGTTATGAATAGTATTAAGTATCCCCTTGATGCATAATTAGTCTCATGAGGTAAATTATTATGTTAGAATTAAATGAGTTCATCTCTATAGTTCAGACCGCCTTGTGAAAGTTATTTATTGTAGAGGTATCATGATGCTTGAGATAATTACATCCATTAGTTATGAATTAACTTCATTATGAATTTAGTTATTATTATCCATGATACTTTCACAATTATATTGTATTTGGATTCATTTAATTCTAAGTTCTGGATTAATTGGAATGCGTTTTTTGTTATTTAACATGCCATATCAATTATTTTTATCCAGTTATTATAGTCATGTTTTAGATTAAATGAAGCATGTTTTCAGTTATATACTTCTCCCTATTGATTATTATCTATCATATTTTTACATTGATATTATCTATGAATGCTCTTCTTCACTGTTTATTGATTACATGGAATATCTATTATATTATTTACTATTCAATATTATTTATTCTTATTGATACAAGATATATTACACTGTACTATACCCTTAATGGGAATTTTAGACCACCCTTATTTTTCCAAGGAGTCCATGGAGTGCACTATAAAATAAACTCAAGAATATGCTAGAGGGAATATTTATATTTTGTAAAAAAGTTTTTTTAATATTTTTATTGAAATTTATTATAAGAATAATATATGTATCCAGTTTACCAAGACTACTATACAATTTGGTACTTCGGGATGTGATTCCTTTTACCTTATGCATATGTATTGAATATTGAACCGGATTTAGGCTACTGGGACTGGTAACACTACACT
This sequence comes from Viscum album, assembly GCA_963277665.1. NCBI lineage: Eukaryota > Viridiplantae > Streptophyta > Magnoliopsida > Santalales > Viscaceae > Viscum > Viscum album. Next base: position 724,062,659 of record OY728165.1, read on the forward strand.
TACATATGTAAATTTTAAATTTTAAAGTGAACACTTTAACTTAGTATGCATTTTATCCATAATATAATTTTTTTAAAAAGAAACATGTTTTATTTTAATGACATATTTTAAAAATTTTGATATTGACCTCATCCTTGTCCCTAATAATCCTTAATACCTTGTGAGTTTTTTAAACGTGGTATGATCACCAAAATATTAGTAAGGGATATAAAAAGAAGAAAATTGTTAGTCTAGTGAAAAAATGGAAACCCATAAAATAATCACCTCTATAATATTATTCTTTAAAAATTAGAAATAAATAATTTACACATGATAACTACACACACTTTTTATTGAAAAAAACCATTAAAACACATAGAATGAAATTGAACACACTTTTTAGGAAAGTTAGAGCATAATATTCATAACCCATATTAAAATCTGGTATCAAATAACTAGATCCTATTTAATTCCAAAGGATAAACCACACATGCTAACTCCCTCCTTTATATTTTGGATAAAGAACACAACTTAATTCTTTTGAGTGTTATTTAGGTGTGCCCATCATATAAGATATATTAGGCTAAATCATTTTTCAAGATATATAATGGGGATAAATCTATTGTATAAGCCGTATCGGGGCTCCCCTATATCTCATATATAATTCTTGAGTACCATATCATGAATAAAAAAACTTATACTGGAACTTTTCATCATAAAACCATTGAGAAACTCTTTTTAACATGTATGGAAAACATATTAGGATATCAAAATGAAATTTTATTTTTAAAACCCATTTCAATACCAAAATAAATAGAAAAATGGAAATATGTTTATTTTGAATAAAACATGAAATATTGTAAATGAATCAAAATTTCAAACAATATTTTTGGTGGTGAGAAAAGTCATTCTCACCATATACATTAAAATATAACATTCATTTTTAGATTTTGTAATTAAAGTTAAAAAATTATGGAAAAAGATTCATTTTTAAAACAATTGAATGAAATTCTATATTAAATTTCTATTAAAATTATTTTATTTCTGAATAAATTAATTGATCATATATTTTAAATAACATGGATATTGAATAAAATGAGTGTAAATGGAAAATTTAAAAGAGGATTTTTAAAAAAGAAATCCTCTTACCTCGAATCAAGATCACCACATATATTATTTATATTCATAAATAATAAAATCATGTGAATTTTTTAATTTCTTAAGAACATTTTCTAGTTTACTATTCCAATTATCAGGTTATAATTAATTACTTAATCAATTATGTTCATGGATATTATGATGATATTCAGCTTATATGTAAAAAGTGACTTTGGTAGGTCGAATATGGTCAAATAGGTAGTTATTAAATTATATATAGAATAATTATATTTAAATAATTATTCTTTATATACATAAATTATACATTTATAACTAATAATGATTGATGGTTATGAAAAATGAACTATGTTACAATAATGGAGACAGTTAGCCCTACATATGCATGAATAACGTTTCCATTTTTCAAAGATCATTATGGAAAGAAGGTAAGAATTATTTTATACTTATATAATGATTATATCATAAATTCCATATTACCTATTAAGGAATACTTATATATATTATCCATGTGATTCAGTGATGAAAAATGAATCACATTGCTTCATGGAGGTGGTAGTCCACTCATACACACAAAAGAAGTTATCATTTTTTAGTGAGTGGAAATGTAAGAAAGTAAGTGATATATTATCGTATTATAATTATTAAAATTTCCTCAATATAATATAAAAAAATAAATTCCATCATTATAACATTTCATGAGAGATGGCGATGATAAATGAATTACATTGGTCTGTTAGGCAATAGTCTGCCATACACATTGAACAATGGATTCATTCCACATTTTATGGAAGTAAAGAAGGATATAGGTTGTTACATTGACATAAAAAATTAATTATATGGAAGATATAGATTTTAGTATTTTATAATGTTTAAATAATATTTTAAGGTGATATAAGTAGAAAATAAGACAAAAATGATTGGTAAAGAAGTATACCTCTTCTTCAGATAACCCCTTTTTGCTACAGATTAAGCCTTATAAGGTTTGGATTATTATATATATAAGGACTATAGAACGTCTATATAAATTAAAAGAAGTTATTTGGGTTGTTATTTTTTTTAAAATAAGCAGTTCTTTTGAGTGAATTAATGATAATAATAGGTTCCCTTTATGAGGGAAGGGAGGGGAACTCATGGAATTTCTTAAATTATTAAATTAATTTAAATTAATTTTGATGTAAAAAATGGGTAAAAATTTATAATATTGGAATAAAATATTTGTATGAGTTGAAATAATATTTTACAATAAAATATATACAATTTTGGATTACATCTTTTCTATTATCTTTTTTTTTTAACCCTTTGTAAATCATTTTTTATGATTACCATGATAATAAAGTTTTTACTCCCTAGGGGGTAATATAGTACATATAAGGACTATAGAACCTTAATTGGATCATGATTGATATTTTAAAACACATCCCAATAAATTTTACAAATATAATATTTTTAGGTATTTTTAATCATTTAATAAAATAATATTTATTATAAAATAACATTTGTATCAATTTTGGAACTATTCATTTAATATTCATTTTATAAATGCAAGATAACAATATAATTATAATCCATTGAATCCACATATGTAATAGCCCGAGATTTTATGAGAAATATAATTTTTAATTACTTTGATGTCTTGTGTTGTACGCTACACCAAGATTAGCTTGTACTATATGCAACACCGTATTAGCTTGCAGGATACACAACACTGTTATTGGCTAGTGTTACACACTATTTGAGGTTCATTTTTGTGGAAATTATTCTATGCAACATTAAGTATGGATTATGTTTAATTTATAAATGAAATAAGTTATGATTATGTTATACACAACACCAAACGGATATTTCACTACACGCAGCCCTGAATTGGCTTGCATTACACGCAATCAAGACCTTCTTCGATAGCTTGTGTAGTACGCAATACCAAGTTTCACTAAACGAGATATTATTATAATCTTATTATTAACTTGCTGTTATGAATAGTAATACCCACTTTTTGAAATTTTATCTTTCAAAATTGACTTCATTTTTGGATTCGGAATATCGAAATTAGCTTAGGGTGAAATTTTGGTATTTTTCTGAAAACTAAAATTTTTTGATGAATTGTGAAAACACTGGGTTACTATTTAAAAAATGACTTTTTATTAAAATAATTATATATTTTATTTAAGTTTATTTTAGGTCAAAATTGATACATAATACCTATATAAGTTCAATGCAATTCATTGTAGTCATTTTATAATAATTTTAGATATATAAAAATTTTATTGAACATTTCACCGTCTTTTACCCACCTCCTAGGAGAATTTGCAAATTTACATAAAACAAAATTTTACCACTTATGTGAATGGAATTTAAAAAATAAGATAAACATGGTTGATGTTAGTAAGTAAAATGTGGTTCAGTGAGATAGAAATAATTTTTGGTGAATAGTAACTTTTAACTTTTATTAACCACAGTTAAAAGTAAATAGGGTAATTATGGGTAAAAATGATATTATTATTACCCTAAAACATGTACTAATTCTATTGGATAAGTTTAATTCGACCAAAAACAACCTTAGAAGTAAAATATTTCCATTTAGGCCCACTTGGATTAGATTAGGACATTTATTATTAATTTATTTAAAGAAGGGTTAAAATAGTTAAAATCAAAGTTTAATAACTAAATCATTTTTAATATAGGGTTGTACATTAGATAAATTCGACTATAAATATTCATTAGAAATATAAAAATATTTCCTACATAATGGTGTTTTATTTATAATTTTTAAACATTAAATAATTTAATTTATTTTTGACACAATGATGATGCAGTAATTGTCTTATTAATTAAATATTGACATAATTGATGTTATAAATAACCGAATAAATATAATTTGAGACTTTTTATGAATTACACTAATTTTATAGGTTAATATGACATGTTAGTATTAATTTAGTTATCTTTATTAGAAATAATCATTCTGTTAGGAATTCCACAAAAATCAATTACCAAATAGTGTCAAACATGACATAAAATAGTTTCTAAAACAAGTATTATATTATTAATTGTTATTTTATACCTAAAAATCAATGGTTCGGCCAAATGACTTATATAAGGTTATATATATTAATAATAAATAACTTGGGGTTCCTTTGTCTTGTAATAGTAAGTTTATTAACTTTATAGTGTAAGAAAACATGAAGACATAGTAAAAGAAAAATTATTTAACTTAAAGTTAAATCTAAATGATAAGGCTAAAATAGTAACCTAAACATTTCCAAATTCTATTGTATGAGATTATTTCGACCCATACCCACCTTATTGTCTAAATAAATCAATTTGGAGATATTAAAAACTGAATATGACTTTATAATAAAATAATATTTTGAGTTTTTCCAAAGGTTCCCCTCTCCTCCCTTATAAAAGGAAACCTCCTCCCTCTCTTCTACACACCACTTTGAGCCTTCTAGCTCGACCAAACCCTACTGAATTATCTTCTCCACTTCCCTAGAATCATCCTAGAGGTCCTGGTCTTCTTTAAAGACCAATTTTAGTGCCCTAAGAGGAGGTCTCAATAAAGCACTTCAATGAAGAGTTAATGTCTGTTACCGATTCTTTCACCTTTATTTCTTCTTCCACTTCTTCTTATTTAGTTGTTTCATTATGAAGTAATAACATAAGTATCACTAATATACTGATATGTTATTATATTTATGAAACAACCCTATTTCACCATCTATCCATCTTATGGAAAACGAAATCACCGCGTATGCGTATGTACGGAATACCATCTCCACGCCATGGTGTAATCTGTTTTTCCAACACCACCTTACTTGGATTGTTATAATGGTGTAAAGAATAACTATACATAGTTATTATAACATCATATAGAGTTTGATATATTTTATCATCCACCTCAATTCAATTCAATAATTATGGGAATGATATCATCGCTCGTGCGTACGTACGGACTACCGTCTCTAAGACGCGATGAGATTCAATCTCTATGATTAATAATTCATGAATCATTATAAAGTATATATAATAAGTAATCATGAAATAAATGAAATAATAATGATACTGTATTTATGTATATATATATTTATGTCATCTATTTAGTTTCATTAAATTCAATAAGGAAACGAAAACAACGTTCATGCATACGTACGACCTACCGTCTCCATGAACGGTGTATTTCATTCCTTTTATCGATCTCTAATATATATGTATATGATGAATATATATTAAATATAAATCATGTTTTACATTCTGTAATTTTTTAAATCAGGATATTAGTAATTATATCAAGAACGACAAGTCGAAACACAGACGATAAATGAAATGGTTTTACCCAAAACGTTGCTTTAACATGGAATTTACAGAGGAACAAGTAATATAAAGTCATAAGTGAAACATATATGATAACATAACAATGAATATGATTATGTAATAAGTCAATGACATTATTTAAATCATTACATAGGATGTTCGGATCCATATGAAGCATATCAGACCTAAGGTAAGGGATAATTATTCCAATCTCATTCTTATCCGAGATTGTTTATTTGTAAGTATTTACTAGGGTTATGATTATTATCCATGTCCATATGTTCTTGTAAAGACCTGGAAATTTCAACTAAATTTTTTTCTTAATTTTCTTTGGAATTTTACAAGAAGGTAGTTTCTGACGGCGCCTGATTCCGAGGCCCGGTGTGCCCAGAATTAATTTCCGAAGTTTGACTCGGGTACGTTCAGTGAACGAGCGAGCGGGTTTTCTATCTTTTGAACCTATGCTCGGAATTGAAATCTGATGGCACCGATGAACTCGCAACGCCGGTAATCGCTTAAGGGAACCTTTACCGTAGTTGCGTTTCTGCGGGAGGAGAGGTTAATTAATGGGGTTTAATTAAAAAGTAAATAAAATTGTTAAATCAATTTTATTTCTTTTTCACGGTGGTTAGTTTCTCCCATGGGAAGATGGTGGTGGGGCCCACATCCACCCAACATCCCATTTGTGGATAATTAGAAGGGTGGTGCTCACACAAACCCCCCACCTTTTCAATTTTTCCCTAACTCCCTAACCCCTCTTAACCCCTCACATTCCTAACACCCCATTAACTCACCTTCTTTAATATTTGACAACTTGTTGTAATTAATTTGGTGAGTTACATGTAAGTGTTTGAAATTCAAAGAATTGAATTTAAAATGATTTGTTGTGTTAATAAAATAAGTTTAGAACTTATTTTATTGAGGGTTGGTGTTGGGTTGTTGGAGATATTTTTGGAGAAAAAGCTAAGGAACACCTTCTTCCTCGACGAAGAACACGAAGAACACCGTTCTTCAACGAAGGACTTCTCCACCGAAGAACACGGTTCTTCCGCTACACCGTTTCCACGACGCGACATTCTTTTTCTGCATCGTCTCTTCCGCGATGGTTTTCCACGACGAGATCGCCGTCAATGACTTCGAATCATCGCTTCGCGACGTCGACGTTCTTTCCTCGCAATGCAATACCGCGACGAACCTCGAACGATGACGCCTCATTCCGATCGGCTTATACCCAAGGTAGGGGATTATTGTTATTTTATTAAATTATTTCTGTTCTTGATTCTAGCCTATCTAATTTCGGGGTTAATTGACTATTTGTTATCGTTTAACGATAGGGGGCCGAACCACACAAACACGGCCTAAACCCCTCCTATGTTCATGATTGTCTCTTTGTGAATGGAACGGGATGGCATGGTGTCGTCGCACCACGTGAGAATCGCTCGGCAAGTATTACGCGACGCCGTCATGCCACGCAGAGAAGTCGAACAAGAACGCGACGCCGTCGCGCCGCGTCGAAGGAAGTCGAAGGCGCCGTGGCAGGAGCGGAGCCACGGCGAAGGGGCGAGGTGCCAGCACGCAGCGCCCGAGAACCACGAAGACGGCGCGTTTCGTTTTGACATGCGGATTGACGGGCGACGACGAAGTAGGCCGTTTGGGCGTTTGAATCCCTTCGCAGTGAAGGTGGGGTCCCAGGGGGACCATAGGCGAAGACGGAAGAAAGAAACGGACCACCGGAGCGCCTCACCGGTGCGGCGGCGGCGTGCCGCCGGAAGGGAGGCGGCCGACGAACCGCCAGCCTCAATTAGCGGCAAAGGGCGGGGGAGCAGCGCACCGTGCCCGCGATTCGGCTCGGCCACGCTGGCCGAGCCGCGGCCAGACGGTCGGGCCGGATCGAGCCGGACCGAGCCGGGCCGGGCCGGGCCCATCCGGGTCGGACCCGGGTCAGGTTGTCCCAGTTCGGGTCGACCCGGTTCGGCCGACCCAGGGGGGGTCAGGCCGGGTCGCCCCGAGCCCAGACCCCCGTTTTTCGGGCCACTTTCAGTCAAATGCCCGTAACTTGAGATACGGGCCTCCAAACGACTCGCCGTCAGCGGCAACACGATCCTTGGATCGAGTCGGTCGTTTCCGTATATTGCACGCAAGGTTTCAAAGAACTTTGGGATTGGCCGGGTTGGTTCATACACGAAACCAACCGGGCCCTCGGAGCGGAAACACTCGTAACATGAGTTCCAGACGTCCGAATGATGTGCCGTCGACTTTGTTCATTTCCTCTAAGTGAGAAGGATCTTTTTGCTTACTCCGCTCGAGGTTTGGATGTCGTCGGAGTGCAGTCGTGTTGGTTCGCTCACGAGACTAACCGAGCCCCTGGAACGAAAAATCCAATAACTCACAGACCGGGCGTCCGATTGACGCGCCGTCTATCTCGTTGATTTCCTCTTGTTGAGACGGAACTTTTGGCATACTTCGCCCGAGTTTTGGTTGCAGTTTGATAGTGGCCGGGTTGGATTGCACCCGAAATCCAACCGGGACCTTGGAACGGAAAAGCTGCTATCTTTCAGACCAGACGTCCGTTTGACGAACCGTCAGCGGCGTTGGTGATCTCATTGAGAAACGGTCCCTATGAGCATACCCTATGAGAGTTCGGGGCACAGTTGAGATACGGCCGGGTTGGTTCGCACACGAAACCAACCGGGCCCCTAGGACAAAAAGGCTAATAACTCACAGACCGGGCGTCCGATTGATGCGCCGACTGTTGCGTTGAGACCCCTATGACGAGGCGGTTCTTTGAGATACTTCTTCGTGGGACTTTGTGATACTTGGAGTATCGACCAGTAGCTCATGGAGCGGACCCTCCAGGAGACGAGCGTGCGGAGTACGAAGACCGTGTAGCCGGCTGAGACCCGACGACTGCTTGACCGACTCGACTTGGAGTGAGTCGACTAGCCCAGTGGACGGAGCGCCCGATATTTGGCGGCAGACCCACGGCGGACGGAGTGCCTGGTAGTTGGCAGCAGAACCGCGGTACTCGACAGGAGGAGTACCTTTATAGGCTATTAGGGGGAGCGCCTGGTATTTGGCGACAAACCCATAGCGGACGGAGCACCCGGTAGTTGGCCGCAGACCCGCGGTACTCGACAGGAGGAGTACCTCAGCAGTCTTAGGTTAGTGAGCAGTACCCCGGAGTCGTGACAGGACCATTGTCCACTCCAGAGACAGAGCTCTTCAGCAGTTACGGTTTCGATAATGAAAATCCTGGTTTGAGCTGAGACTTTTGACCTTTGTGTTCACCTCATGATTGATATGGGTCACTTGATAACTTAGGTATATGTATGGGCATATACCTGGGTAGTGGTTATCCGTTGTTTTCACAATCCTTGTGTTTCCTCATGATTGAGATGGGTTACTTGATAACTTAGGTATATGTATGGGCATATACCTAAGTAGAGGTTATCTGTTGAGATCTTATTTGTGGTTATCCTTGTTGGTTTTAGAGAGACCATGAGGGTCTCGGGGTCCCTACCGAGTATCGCTATACTCACCCCTGCACGGGCTATGCCCGCACCTCGTTGTGTTGGTTGCAGATGACGGGCAGTGCTGACAGAGGCCGAGTGTTCGAGGACTGGACAGTACCTAGAGGTGGAATACACGACGAGTCAGTACCCGGAGGTGGACCACACGACGAGTAAGTATCTGGAGGAGGACTTCACGGTGAGACGACACATGGAGATGGTTGACGGGCGAGAGCGTTGAGGAGGCTATCTGTACCTACCCTTCAGGTAGGATCCGTGGCGGACGATCCAGGGCTGCGCTATTTGTACCTACCCTTCAGGTAGGATCCGAAGAGGACGACCCAGGAGCTGCTTCCTTTATCCAGCTGTTGCCTTTTTCTATTGTACTTTCGTTCAGTTGTAGTTGTACTTTCTTTTGGGTTTGTATTCTGGCCCATTTACTTTTCAGCACTTCTCTTGTACTTAGTGTTTACTTCTTCCGCATGCATGCTCTGTGGTGCTTGTTTTTTTATAAAGGCAATGCCTTCCCAGTTATCGGGATTTACACCTTTGGTGCTAGTCGCCAGCCCCTGGCCTATGGAAGGCAGGCTTGGGGTAGTCACGGCACGGGCCCCGAGGACGGGTCGTGACAAATTCGTATCAGAGGAGTTTGGTTCTACCGCAGAACTTATAACTCTGATGTTTTTTTCTGTGAAGCAATAGTGTTACGAGTACCGAGTGTGGTTTTCAGTTCAGGGAGTCCAGTGTTGGCACAGGCGGCTGACGTATCCATACATCAGGACCCAGACAACTGATTTCCGACTTTGTGCACGAAAACACTGATTGCGTGTGTGTTTTCCAGAAGTTTTATTTAGATGTCAGCTCAAACCAGGTCAGCTCACCTGGGATAATATTTTAACCGTGTCACATTGTTTCTTTCAGGATGCCTCCCCGTGGACGACCAGCTAGAGCCCCGAGAGTGGTACCTACTAACAGCCCGCCTAGCGAAGAGGCCTCAGTACAGGGCCCTATCCCAGTTGAGGCACCAGCGGAGGAACCAACAGTACTACTACCCGTTGGGCCACCGATGACACCAGCCCCAGCAGCAGAGGATGCACGTCGCTTGAGCTCACTGCATGAGTTCCAGTGCCAGAGGCCACCCAAGTTCTAGGGAGGGATGGACCCGCAGGCGGCTGAGGATTGGCTGGAGGCTGTGGTGAGAGTCTTCAGGCTAGTGGGGATGCCGACAGATTTCATGGTGATCCTTGCTGCCAGCCTTCTTCAGGCAGCAGCAGGATGATGGTGGAGCCTGATGCATCAGATGCATGACGAGGTGACACTTCTATGGGCAGACTTCGAGATCCTGTTCCGGGTAGAGTTCGTACCATCCACCCTTCGAGCGGTGCGTATACAGGAGCTACTTCAGCTGCGGCAGGGCAGCATGTCAGTGGCGCAGTACTCAGCGAGATTCACAGACCTCTCGCGCTACTCCACAGATATGGTACGGGACCCGTTCTTCGGGGCCCGAACCTTCGAGCAGGGGATCAGGAGAGAGATTAGAGATTCTGTTGTTTCTCACAGCATTCCGACGCAGACAGGGGTGTTGGAGAGAGCCCTCTTAGTGGAGAGTTTCCTTGCTGAGCAGTCTCCAGCAGCAGGACCCACCACTAGCCGGCTTGCGGCAGAGTCTTCTGCAGCAAGCAGTAGACAGATGATGCAGAGGTCCAAGAGGACCAGACCTACCGATGGCCGACTACACGACTCAGGTTCAGTTGTGCGGGGAAACTGGGGTGGAGTCAGAGCCAGACGTGCCGAGAGTGTACAGTGTTACTCCTATGGCAGATTTGGTCACATGGCACGTGACTGTCTGACCCACCATGTAGATGACCAACAGTTAAATGAAGAACCTCCGAGGCAGAGGCAGTGTTTCGATCAGGGCGGACCGCAAGGAGCAGGCGGCAATGGCAGAGGAGCTGGTCGTGCAGATGGAGGTGGACGACGCTTCAGGATGTTGCCACCACCACCACCAGGAGGCCCACCCCGACTGCAGGGGACAAGAGGACATGGGAGAGCTCAACTTCAGGCCGCTGAGGCCTACAGTCATGGAGCTCCGGAAGCAGATGGACAGGAGTGGGACTAGCTTCCGACCTGGAGGCTATTAATCCTATTGCTTCTAGTTTTGTTGATGTTTGTCTGTAGTTGCTTTGTGTCTTTGTACTATGAGCTGCAATAATGAAAAGACACTTATCATTGTAAAGTTTTCTTTCCTGTCCTTTTTGTTTGGTTGATACTGAGTGGTCCCGGTTAAGACTGTTGACTTGACCCTCACTTTTGAATTTTCTACTGAAGGGGACCTAGTGGCCACACACTGATGCCGACAGTGTGACTCGACCCATGGAGGCGAGAGTGACAGTTGGATCTCTTGGTAGTTACATCGAGGCCTTACGACGTCATCCATGGTATGAATGCATTATTCATGTCAGGATTGACTGTATTAGGCAACGAATGTGGTTCATCCAGGGGATGAGACTGGATTTCTCTTATCGGCAAAGAAGAAATCATAGAAGCTCTTGTGAGACTAGAGAAGGTCCAGGTCATCCAAGAGCGGATGAGGACGACACAGGGCTGACAGAACCCTTATGCTGACAGGATTTGGAGGCCTCTAGAGTTCGAGGATGACCATCACGTCCTTATACGAGTCTCACCTCGATGAGGTTTACGGAGATGTGTCCAGGGAGGCAAGTTATCTCTGAGTTTCAACGGACCATTCTAGGTCCTCAGCTGGGTAGGCGAGGTGGTTTACCGCTTGAACCATCCACTTCAGTTGCACTAGGTGCACAACGTCTTCCACGTATCTCAACTGAGGAGATACGTGCTCGAACCTCCGCATATCATCGACCATGAGGAGCTAGATGATGGCGATGTGGTGTCTTTCACGAAGGTTCCAGTGGGGATCGAGGATCGACAAGAGTGGATTCTACGAGGATGATCGATTCCTCAGGTGATCTTTCTTTGGCAGTATGGGAACCTCCATGTAAGCACATTGGAGCGGAAGGCTCAGATGCGTGCCCTGTACCGCTTTTGTGACCCTAGTTGTGTTAAAGCTTTACGGGGACGTAAATCCCTGAGATGGGAGTAATGTAAAGACCCATAAATTTCAATGAAATTTTTTTCTTAATTTTATTTGGAATTTTACAAGAACACAGTTTCTGACGGCGCCTGATTCCAAGGCCCTGTGTGCCCGGAATTAATTTCCAATGTTTGGCTCGGGTACGTTCAGTGAACGATCGAGCGGGTTTTTCTATCTTTTGAACCGGTGCTCAGAATTGAAATCCGATGGCACTGATGAACTCGCAACACCGGTAATCACTTAAGGGAACCTTTACCGTAGTTGCGTTTGTGCGGGAGGAGATGTTAATTAATGGGGTTTAGTTAAAAAGTAAATAAAATTGTTAAATCAATTTTATTTCTTTTTCATGGTGGTTAGTTTCTCCCATGGGAAGTTGGTGGCGGGGCCCACATCCACCCAACTTCCCATGTGTGGATAACTAAAAGGGTGGGGCCCACACGAACCCCCCACATTTTCAATTTTTCCCTAACTCCCTAAACCCTCTTAACCCCTCACATTCCTAACACCCCATTAACTCACCTTCTTTAATATTTGACATCTTGTTGTAATTAATTTGGTGAGTTACATGTAAGTGTTTGAAATTCCTACAATTGAATTTCAAATGCTTTGTTGTGTTAATAAAATAAGTTTAGAACTTATTTTATTGAGGGTTGGTGTTGGGTTGTTGGAGAGATTTTTGGAGAAAAAGCTAAGGAACACCTTCTTCCTTGACGAAGAGCACGAAGAACACCGTTCTTCAACGAAGGACTTCTCCGCCGAAGAACACGGTTCTTCCGCGACGCTGTATCCACGACGCGACGTTCTTCTTCCGCATCGTCTCTTCCGCGACGGTTTTCCGCGAAGAGATCGGCGTCAATGACTTCGAATCATCGCTTCGCGACGTCGACGTTCTTTCCTCGCGACACCATACCGCGACGAACCTCGAACGACGACGCCTCCTTCCGATCGGCTTATACCCAAGGTAGGGGATTATTGTTATTTTATTAAATTATTTTCGTTCTTGATTCTAGCCTGTCGAATTTCGTGGTTAATTGACTATTTGTTGTCGTTTAATGAGAGGGGGCCAGACCGCACAAACATGGCCTAACCCCCTCCTATGTTCATGATTGTCTCTTTGTGAATGGAACAGGATGGCGTGGTGCCGTCGCACCACGCGAGAATCACTCGGCAAGTATTACGCGACGCCGTCGCGCTGCGTCGAATCAAGTCGAAGGTGTCGCGGCTAGAGCAGAGCCACGACGAAGGGGTGTGGCGCCAGCACGCCGCACTGGAGAACCACGAAGACAGCGTGTTTCGTTTTGAAATACGGATTGATGGGCGACAACGAAGAAGGCCGTTTGGGAGTTTGAATCCCTTCGCAGTGAAGGTGGGGTCCCGGGGGGACCATAGGCGAAGACGACAGAAGGAACGGACCACCGAAGCACGTCCGGTGGTCCGCGGAAGGTGGCGGCGGCGTGCCGCCGTAAGGGAGGCGGCCGACGAACCGCCGACCTCAATTAGCGGCGAAGGGCGGGGGAGCCGTGCACCCCGCCCGCGATTCGGCTCGGCCACGCTGGCCGAGCCGTGGCCGGCCGGTCGGGCCGGATCGAGAGGGAACGAGTCGGGCCGGGCCGGGCCCAGCCGGGCCGGGCCCAGCGGGGTCGGACCCGGGTCAGCCGACCCAGGGGGGGTCGGGCCGTGTCGCCCCGGGCCCAGACCCCCATTTTCGGGAAACTTTCGGTAAAATGCTCGTAACTTGAGCTACGGGCCTCCAAACGACTCGCTGTCAGTGGAAACACGATCCTTGGATTGAGACGGTCGTTTCGGTATATCGCACTCAAGGTTTCGAAGAACTTTGTGATTGGCCGGGTTGGTTCGTACACGAAACCAACCGGGCCCTCGGAGCGGAAATGCTCGTAAGTTGAGTTTCGGACGTCCGAATGACGTGCCGTCAACTTTGTTGATTTCCTCTATGTGAGACGGATCTTTTGGCTTACTCCGCTCGAGGATTGGATGTCTTCGGAGTGCGGTCGGGTTGGTTCGCTCACGAGACCAACCGGACCCCTAAAACGAAAAAGCCAATAACTCACAGACCGGGCATCCGATTGACGCGCCGTATATCTCGTTGATTTCCTCTTGTTGAGACGGAACTTTTGGCATACTTCGCCTGAGTTTTGGTTGCAGTTGGATAGTGTCCAGGTTGGATTGCACCCAAAATCCAACCGGGCCCTTAGAATGGAAAAGTTGTTATCTTTCAGACCAAACGTCTGTTTGACGAACCGTCAGCGACGTTGGTGATCTCGTTGAGAAACAGTCCCTATGAGCATACCCTATGAGAGTTCGGGATACAGTTGAGATACGACCGGGTTGGTTCGCACACGAAACCAACCGGGCCCCTAGGACGAAAAGGCTAATAACTCACAGACTGGGCGTCCAATTGACGCTTCGACTATTGCGTTCAGACCCCTATGACGAGGCGGTTCTTTGAGATACTTCTTCGTGGGACTTTGTGATACTTGGAGTATCGACCAGTAGCTCGTGGAGCAGACCCTCCCGGAGACGAGCGTGCGGAGTATGAAGACCGTGTAGACGGCTGAGACCTAACGACTGCTTGACCGACTCGACTTGGAGTGAGTCGACTAGCCCAGTGGACGGAGCGCCCGGGGTTTGGCGGAAGACCCACGGCGGACGGAGCACCTGTTAGTCGGCAGCAGACCCGTGGTACTCGACATGAGGAGTACCTCTGTAGGCTATTAGGGGGATCTCCTGGTATTTGGCGACAGACCCACAGTGGACGGAGCGCCCGGTAGTTGGCAGCAGACCCGCGAGACTCGATAGGAGGAGCACCTCAGCAGTCTTAGGTTAGTGAGAAGTACCCCGGAGTCATGACAGGGCCACTATCCACTCCAGAGACGGAGCTCTTCAGCAGTTACAGTTTCAATAATGAAAATCCTGGTTTGAGCTGAGACTTTTGACCTTTGTGTTTGCCTCATGATTGAGATTGTTCACTTGATAACTTAGGTATATGTATGGGCATATACCTGGGTAGTGGTTATCCGTTGTTTTCACAATCCTTGTGTTTCCTCATGATTGAGATAGGTTACTTGATAAATTCGGTATATGTATGGGCATATACCTATGTATAGGTTATCTGTTGAGATCTTTTTTGTGGTTATCCTTGTTGGTTTTAGAGAGACCTTGAGGGTCTCGTGGTCCCTACTGAGTATCGTTATACTCACCCCTACATGGGCTATACTTGCACCTTGTTGTGTTGGTTGCAGACGACGGGCAGTGCTGACAGAGGCCGAATGTTCGAGAACTGGACGGTACCTAGAGGTGGACGACACGACGAGTCAGTACCCGGAGGTGGACCACACGACGAGTCAGTATCTGGAGGAGTAATTCACGACGAGACGACACATGGAGGTGGTTGACGGGCGAGAGCATTGAGGAGGCTATCTGTACCTACCTTTCAGGTAGGATCTGTGGCAGATGATCCAGGAGGTGCGCTATCTGTACCTACCCTTTAGGTAGGATCCGAAGAGGATGACCCAGGAGCTGCTTCCTTCTTCCAGCTGTTGCCTTTTTTTGTTGTACTTTTGTTTAGTTACAGTTGTACTTTCTTTTGGGTTTGTATTCTGGCCCATTTACTTTTCAGCACTTCTCTTGTACTTAGTGTTACTTTTTCCACTTGCTTGCTCTGTGGTGCTTGTTTTCTTTTATAAAGGCAATGTCTTCCCAGTTATCAGGATTTAGACCTTTGGTGCTAGTCGCCAGCCCCTGGCCTATGGAAGGCGGGCTTGGGGAAGTCACGGCATGGGCCCCGAGGACGGGTCGTGACAGTTCTCAAAATGGTTTCATAAAATGTTTATTTTTCTTACATGTATGTTTAAAGTAAATTTTACCCTTTTATACTTTTACCATATCGTATGGAAGGAATCTTTCTTTTGTTTACCATATGTGTATCTTTTTTACTTTTATTACAAAAGTATGAGGAGAATGTTATTTTTAACTTATATGGCGTGAAAAGATTTTTACGGTTTCATAATACCTCATTTTCATAAAGCTTTCACTACAAGATTGCATGATTATTTTCAAAAAAACCCTTTTCTTTTAAAATTTCATGGCATTTTGTGAAAAGAAAATTATTTTGAAGAAGAAAGGATATTTTCCTCAAGAATTCATTTCAAGTGTTTTTATCAAAACTATTTTCCATCTAAAATGAAATTATTTAATATTTTTATGTTTCAAGTATAATGTATCCATTATTTACATGGTATAACTTTTCTTTGATTAAATATCCATTTGTTTTATATGGATTATGTGATGATGGGATGATGTTTAAGAAACCCATTTTATTCTTTGGGTTATGATGAATGTTTTATGTTTATGTTGTGGCACCAATAAGAATGATTTCATTATGAGATGGGTGGGACCTATATCTCCCACCAATGAATTGTGTGAAGATTTATACCTCATGAGATAGACATGGCTGGAACAGTATGTTAATCCAGTTCAGTGTTACAGGACTGAAACGAGGAGTGAACTCGATTCAGAAAGGGACTTTGTCCACTAAGATGGTCTTGGCCACAATTCCTTGGCTACTATGGAAATGATAACATGTGCTGAATTGTTTCCACAATTACATGTTTTATTCCCATTATATTTTATCATGGTGGATGTTCAATTATGATATATTCCTTACGTACTTCTACGATTTATGTCTTTGCTCAAGATTTTGATGTTTAAATTTCATGTTCAAGTTTTTTCTTCCAAATGTTTATGGATTGTTTTATGTTATATATGTTTGCCCTTAATGAGCATTTGAGCTCACACTTTTTATGTTTTATTTTCCTAAGGAAATAAAGAAAGGTTTTAGGTAAGGAAACAAAAAGGGGTAGATCATTATGGGAGTTGTTGAAGATCTTTCACCACGATTAAAAGATTATTTTCCGAGTTTCCAAAGACACTAAACTATTATGGTCCTTGTGTGTCTATTTTTTTTATGTATTAAGTATTCCAGAAAAGTATTGTAATGTCCATGTACGTCAAGCTTCGGGTCGCTGTAGTTGGTATTAGAGGAAATTTTTAGTTAACCTTTGGAAACTAGGTTGCAAAAACGTTAGTGAGATCTCTAGAGATATTTTTAAGGAATGTCTAGTGATGTCCGTAAGGATAAGTATACGTATAGGATATAGTCCTAGAACTATGGTAATGATCTTAGAATTTAACCTAAGATGTTAGATTTTGAGGGTACTCCCCCATTACTATTTTTTTCCCTAGAATGATTTTTTCCTCTCACACTATTATTTTTGGGTTTTAGAAAGTGGATGGAAACATGAAGATTCACAATAATGGATGATATGACGGACAATGGAATGATATTCTTCATGAGAAACCAAATGAAACAGGATTTGGAAGTCCAAACATCGTTATTATACCTAGTCAGAAATCTCATAATATGATCAATAATCTCATCTTTGGTAAGTTTCCCGGATCAGATAATAAGAGAAAGATGGAGTTTCTTGATGATCATAGAGGAAAGAAAGTTCAATTTCCCTCATGTAAATCTTGTGGGAAGAGACATCAGGGAGATTTTTTCAAAGGAACTGGAAGATGCTTTGGATGTGGAAAAGAAGGACACAAAGCCAGTAAGTGCAAAGGAAAAGGTTCAGTTAACACCATGGACAAGGATAATGGTATTGCTACGACATCAAAAATGATTAGATGTTTTAAATGTTGAATGTATGGGAACTATGCAAACCAATGTCGTAAGGTAAAATCTCATTAAGAGAATAAATTTGTTCATATGAGTAGTATTTATGAGGATGATGATGAAGAGACTACAAATGAAATATGAGATGAAAGAAATGATGAAGCTCAGTCAGTGGTTTAAGAAGATAGTGGAATTATTGTATGTTTATAAAAAATAATGTATGGTACTATGGAATAAAGAATCATCTAAGGATTGTAACACTATTGTTTTTCCTAAATTATTTGAAAGTATATGTTGAATAGTACCGGTAACCATGGAAGGTAATTCAGATATTTTTGGAAAGTAGATGATATGCGCATAATGAAGGGATAAAAAGATAATGAGATGTTTGATTGTATTCATGAGATCATGACTGATAAAAGGACTAAGTGATATTATGGTTCGATTATATAGATTTTTTGGGATTTTGGTATGTGGAAAGAGTTAACTTTTGACAGTATTCATGTTTTCACTAAGGTTTTATGGTAATTTATGTTTCAAGAGAATATATGAATATGGTATTCATGTGTTTGGAATGAAACCAACAAGATATATCTTATGATATATGTTGGATAAATACTTATATTCACATTCTTGGTAGATAACCTTTCTAGTAATTGTTTTCTTTATACTATGATCTTGGACCGAAGTATTTTAGATAAGCCTAAAGATTGGAATGGATTATGTTGGACATACGTTATTATTGTTTAAGGATAAAACTTTTTTTGATGGGATGTTATAGTAATGTAGTTTTAGAAAAAGGACATCCTACAGGACGGGCGACAACCCATCGCGTTGGAAAAGGCTGTGGGAATTGAAACCACAACCGAAGTACGACTGGCCTTAATCGACTACCATTGGCCTACAGGAAGTCCCCAGTTAGTAGAAACTAGTTTTATTTTATTAAGCAGTATGATATATAAAGTATAAGTTCATTTTTGGAATCGTATATGATTAACCTCACCATAGATGGTCTTATGTATATTTGATAACTTTTGTTAACCTTTTGTTTGAAACAGATGGAATGACCCATCATTCTATCACATGATCTGTTAACACTTCACAAATAACAAATTCAACTTCATTTCTTTAAGAGATTAAGTGGAAATTGTTTAAAGCATGAACAACAGTGAGATTGTACCAAAATCAAGCAAGTATTTCATCTAATTCAAAATTTAAAACTTTAGGGAAATGATATTGAAAACCAAAAATGTTTTCCTAGTGCTCTTATATCCGATGAATCAGATGGTACCTTAGATCATCACAAATTTATGGCTTTGCGATTGATGGATTTTTCATAGCCATGCTCTCTACCACTCTCTATCAGAACATGATGGTTAGATTTCTCTTCCATATCCATATTTTACCCTATGTTCTCCTATGTGGAAACCCAGTGATGAGCTAATCTGGGTAACCGTTACATTTCTAAATTTCATTTTTAAAATGAAGTTTTAGTTTTCGTTTTTTTACGATGTGGGTTTCTATGAAAGAAACATTCATGTAGTAAACCATTTACAACCCTGACGAATTTTGAGGGCGAAATTCATTTTAAGGGGGGTGGAATGTAACAACCCGAGATTTTATGAGAAATATTATTTTTAATTACTTTGATGTCTTGTGTTGTACGCTACACCAAGATTATCTTGTACTATACGAAACACCGTATTAGTTTGCAATATACACAACACTATTCTTGGCTAGTGTTACACACTATTTGAAGTTAATTTTGTGGAAATTATTCTACGCAACATTAAGTATAGATTATGTTTAATATATAAATGAAATATGTTTTGATTATGTTATACGCAACACCAAATGGATATTTCACTACACGCAACCCTGACTTGGCTTGCATTACACGCAATAAAGACCTTCTTCGATAGCGTGTGTAGTACACAATACCAAGATTCACTAAACGAGATATTATTATAATATTATTATGAAGTAGCCATTATGAATAGTAATACCTATTTTTTGAAATTTTATCTTTCAAAATGGACTTCATTTTTGGATTCAGAATATCGAAATTATCTTAGGGCGAAATTTTGGTATTTTTCTGAAAACTTTCAATTTTTGATGAATAGTGAAAACACTAGTTTACTATTTAAAAACCAAATTTTTATTTAAATAATTATTTATTTTATTTAAATTTTTTTGGTCAAAATTGATACATAATACCAATATAAGTTCAATGCAATTCATTGGAGTCATTTTATAATAATTTTAGGTATATAAAAATTTTATTGAACTTTTCACCGTCTTTTACCCACCTCCTAGGAGAATTTGCAAATTTACATAAAACTTAATTTTCTCAATTCTGTGAATGGAATATCAAAAATATGAGAGACATGGGTGGTGTTAGTTTGTAAAATGTGGTTCAATGAGATAAGAATAATTTTTGGTGAATAGTCACTTTTTACTTTTATTTACCAAGGTTAAAAGTAAATAGGGTAATTAAGTGTAAAAATGATATTATTATTACCCTAACACATGTCCTAATTCTATTGGATAAGTTTAATTCCACAAAAAACAACCTCAGGAATAAAATATGACCATTTAGGCCCACTTGGATTAGATTAGGACATTTATTATTAATTTATTTAAAGAATGATTAAAATAGTAAAAATCAATGTTTAATAACTAAATAAATTTTAATATAGGGTTATACATAAGATAAATTCGACTATAAATATTAATTAAAAAGCTAAAAATATTTCCTACATAATGGTGTTTTATTTATAATTTTTAGACATTAAATAATTTAATTTATTTATGACACAATGATGATGTAGTAATTATCTTATTAATGAAATATTGACATAATTGATGTTATAAATACCCATATAAATGTAATTTGAGACTTTTTATAAATTCCACTAATTTTATAGGTTAATATGACATGTTAGTATTAATTTAGTTAACTGTTTTTGAACTAATCATTATGTTAGGATATTCACAGAAATCAATTACCAAATAGTGTCAAAATTGACATAAAATAGATTTTAAAAAAAATATTATATTATTAATTGTTATTTTATTCCTAAAAATCTAAGGTTCGGCCAAATGACTTATATAAGGTTATAAATATTAATAATAAACAACTTGGGGTTATTTTGGCTTGTTATAGAATGTTTATTAACCTTATAGTGTAAGAAAACAAGATGACATGGCAAAAGAAAAATTATTTAACATAAAGTTAAATCTAAATGATAAGGTTAAAATAGTAACCCAAACTTGTCCAAATACTATTGGATGAGAGTATATAAACCCATACCCACCTTATATTCAAAATAAATTAATTTGTAGCTATTACAAACCGAAGATGTCTTTATAATAAAATAATATTTTGAGTTTTTTCAATGGTGCCCCTCTCCTCCCTTATAAAAGGACACCTCCTCCCTCTCTTCGTCACACCACTTTGAGCCTTCACGCTCGGCCAAAACCTACCAAATTATCTTATTAACTTACCTAGAAACATCATATAGGTCCTGGTATTCTTCAAATACCAATTTTAGTTCCCTAAGAGGAGGTCTCAAAGAGGCGCTTCAAAGAAGAGGTAATGTCTGTTACAGATTCTTTCAACTTTATTTCTTCTTCCACTTCTTCTTCATTAGTTGTTTCATTATGAAGTAATAACATCAGTATCACTCATATACAGATATTTTATTATAAGTATGAAACAACCCTATTTCACCATCTATCCATCCTACGGAAAATGAAATCATCGCGCGTGCGTATGTACGGAATACCGTCTCCACACCGTGGTGTAATCTATTTTTCGAACACCACCTTACATGGATGGGTAAAATGGTGTAAAGAATAACTATACATAGTTATTATAACATCATACTGATTATGATATATTGTATCATCCACTCCAATTCAATTCAATAATTATGGGAACGATATCATTGCTCGTGCGTACGTACGAAATACCGTTTCCACGACGCGATGAGATTCTTTCTCAATGATTAACCATTCATGAATGATTATAATGTATATATAATAATTAATAATTAAATATATGAAATAATAATGATACTGGATATATATATATATATGTATTTCAACTATTTAGTTTCATTCAATTCAATAAGGAAACGAAAACAGCGTTCAGGCGTACGTACGGCCTACCGTCTCCATGAACGATGTATTTCATTCCCTTTATCGATCTATAATATATATGTTTATGATGAATATATATTATATATAAATCATGTTTTACATTATGTAATTATCTAAATCATGAAATAAGTAATATTATCAAGAACAACAAGTCAAAACACATACGATAAATGAAATGATTTTACCCAAAATGCTTCTTTAACATTGATTTTACAGAAGAACGAGTAATATAAAGTCATAAGTGAAACATATATTATATCATAACAATGAATATGATTATGTAATAATTCAATGAAATTATTTAAATCATTATACAGGAGGTTCGGATCCAAACGAATCATATCAGACCTAAGGTAAGGGATAATTATTCTTATCTCATTCTTATCTGAGATTGTTTATTTGTAAGTATTTACTGGGGTTATGATTATTATCCATGTCCATATGTACTCAAAATATTTTAATAAAATGTTTAATTTTCTTCCATGTATGTTTAAATTAATTTTTACTCTTTTATACTTTTACCACATCGTATGGATGGAATCTTTCTTTTATTTACCATACGAGGTAATTTTTGACTTTTTCGACAAAAGTTAGAGGAGAATGTTATTTTTAACTTATACGGTGTGAAAATGTTTTTAAGGTTTCCTAACTCCTCATTTTCATTAATATTTCTCTACAATATTGCATGATTATTTTCAACAAAACCCTTTTCTTTTAAAATTGCATGGCATTTTGTGAAAAGAAATTGATTTTGAAGAAGAAAGGATATTTTCCTCAAGAATTCATTTCAAGTGTTTTTATCAAAACTATTTTCCATCTCAAATGACATTATTTAATATGTTTATGTTTCAAGTATAATGCCTCCATTATTTAGATGGTTTCAATTTTCTTATGATGAAATATCCATATGTTTTATATGGATTATGTGATGATGGGACGATGTTTATGAAACCCATTTTATTCTTTGGGTTTTGATGAATGTTTTATGTTTATGTTGTGGCCCAAGTAAGAATGATTTCATTATGAGATGGGTGGGACCTATATCTCCCTCCAATGCATTGGTTAATGATTTATATCTCATGATATAGACATGGCTGGAATGGTAAGTTAATCTAGTTCAGTGTTACAATAATGAAACGAGGAGTGAACTCGATTCAGAAAAGGCCTTTTTCCACTAATATAGTCTTAGCAGCAATGCCTTGGCTACTATAGAAATCATAACATATGCTGAATGGTTTCCACAATTACATGTTTTATTCCCATTATATTTTATAATGGTTGATGTTCCATTATGATATATGCCTTACCTACTTCCACGATTTATGTCTTTGCTCAAGATTTTGATGTTTAAATTTCATGTTCACGTTTTTTCTTCCAAATGTTTATGGATTGTTTTATGTTATCTATGTTTTCCCTTACTGGGTATTTGAGCTCACCCTTTTTATGTTTTATTTTCCCCTGTAAATAAAGAAAGGTTTTAGGTAATGAAACAAAAAGGGGA
Source organism: Viscum album (assembly GCA_963277665.1). NCBI lineage: Eukaryota > Viridiplantae > Streptophyta > Magnoliopsida > Santalales > Viscaceae > Viscum > Viscum album. The sequence continues at coordinate 724,086,046 of OY728165.1, forward strand.
AGATTGTTATGGGTGTTGTTTAAGATCTTTCACCACGATTAGAAGATTATTTTCCGAGTTTTCAAAGACACTAAACTATTACTGTCCTCGTGTGTCTGTTTTTGTTATGTATTAAATATTCCGCATAAGTAATGTAATTTCCACATACGTCAAGCTTCGGGTTGCTACAAAATATCTCTAATACTTCATTTTTATCTAAAAAAGTCTTGTAACACAAAAAATCACTTAAATAATATAAAATTTAATATTTTCAATACAATTTATTTTATTATTCTATTAATTGAATAATTATTGTGTAATCATTCCATAAGATTTTAAGGAGATTATTTCATAATAAAAAATTAAAAATAAATTACAATGTTAAATAAATCATTTATATTTCAAATTCCATTTTATAACTGAACATATTCTATGTTTAAACCTATTTTAAACATATTATAGTTATTCAATGAAAGAGTGTGACACTTTTGACATTATATTCACATAAATATGTTAAAAGAAAAACTCTATCCAATTGGAAAAAGACATATATTAAACTTTAATATGACTATGTATGAGATATAATCAACTAAAAAAAATAATTCATCTATTTGGGTCATTTTTTCCCATATCATTTTATTTTTAACATGAATTACCTAATTTACATTTTACCGTGATAAAAAAAATTAACAATGTAACTATTCATAAAGTCAAAAAATAAAAGGTACCTATTTAAAAAATTTAGTCCCCTTTATTTCAAAAAATATAATCCATTTTTAAATATTTAAAATATACCTTTTCAGTATTGAAATTATAATTAAATTGAAAAAATGCTATAAAAATGCATTTTTAAGTATAATATGTTTTATAATAAATTAAAGTATAAAATTTATTCCTAAAACCATAATTGTATTATTTTAAATCTAATGGAAATATTGAAAATTTTAAAAAAATCTTAAATATATTTTAATTTGAAAATAATTTAAAATAAAGTATATTTGTCAATATAAGTTATTATATTTCACTATTTATCGAAAAAATCAAACTTGTTAGAAAAATCTCAAAATTTCACCATAAGATAATTTCTATACTTTGAGTTAAAAAATTATTTAAATTTTTATAAATTTAGGTTTTCAAAATATATAGAAATAAATTATAAAATTTTCCCACAAAAAATAATAAAAATAGTTCTTGAAGAAAAAATATTTTTGGAGAATGAAACAAATTTTCAAAAATTTGGGTTCTTATTTTAAAATCTTTAATTAAAAAATTTTAATTGATTAGTATCATTATATATATTTCATAATTCGGTTAATCCTATTCATAACTATTTTTGCAATGAATTGTTTTTAATGGTCATAATATTTTTTGGTTCTTTTAGGATTAGTGTTGTGTGATGTAGACACTGTCTAACATAATGCACTTTAATAAAATATCCGAGAGTAATATTTTTAAAAGGAATATTATCATCATTTTACAAATGAGGTAATTTTTTACTTTTTACTAAAAAATATGAATGTAATGTTTGTTTTAATGCACACTGTAACATCCCAGGTAAATAAAAAATATGAAAATTTCATATTTATTAATATTTGTGAATTTAATATTGATTTTAATTTCATGGGAATTATATGTTTCATATTTTACTCAACAGATAGAAACTAGTTTTTTTAAAATCTTAGGTTGCACACAAATTTGAGTTATACCGAAAAATAATATATGATTATTATTATCTTAAATGGTAGTTTACTCCTAGTAATTGTTTTGGGATGAAGCAACAGAAATAACTAAAATATTATTACACATGTTTGTAAAGTGTTTTTACTTTTATCCAATTAATTTTAGAGTCTTAAAATAATAATAAATCTGATTTTAAGCATGAAATATAGTAATATTCATTAAAAGGTGGATTTATTGCCTTTTGATGGTGTACCCTTTTTAAATATTGTTTTTATCAATTTTATATGTTCCATTTCAAAAAATAAACTTCTTATTTAGAATTGGAACATCAAAATTTACTTTGGGTAATTTGTTTTTATTTTATATTATTGTACATTTTTTTTAATGAATATTGATAAATTATGTGTTTTAAGTCAAAACTGTCTTTTCATCTGATTTATTTTTATGGTTAGATTAAATTTTAATTTGTTTTTAAAGTGTAATTAGATTATGTTTTTAACTTTTAATCCAGTGTTGGTAATTTCATGTAATTTCTTTTTTTAATTAGACATAAACACATGTCAATCTTTTGATAGTTATTATTTCTTTAAAATGTCATTTTTGGATTTGACAACGTGAATTAATTTAAAAGTATTTTTTTTCTAGTTTATTTTTTTTAATAGGGAGAAATAGATTCCATATTTGGAATCAATAGGTCAAAATTCTGTAAAAGGTTAATTTTATTTTTAGACATTATGAATAGTAACTTCCGTAAAAATTTTATTTACAATTGTTAAAGGGTAAATCTAATAAATAATGTTAAAAAATAATATTATAATAATATTAAATTAACCAAAAACGTATCCTAAACCTATTGGATGATACATGTACAACCATGGGAATAATTGGGTCAATTTTAGGACCCCATGGAGTCCCCTTCAAGTGAAGATGACATTTTATAAAAATTAATTTAAATTTAAGGAAAATGTAACATAAACATATATCTTTTATTAAAACAATTTTTATATGGGGCTATATAAGTTATCATTTCAACAATAAATATTAATTTGAAAGACAAAAAATATTTCCTATATCATATCATTTTAATTAAATTTTTTATACCTTAAATAAATAAATTTAATTATGACATAATGGTGTTGTAGTGATTACTTCATTAATAAAGGATTCAAATAAATAATATTATAAATGTTAAAATTAATGTTATTTGGTTATTTTGATATCATCCAAGAATTTCTTGGAATATAGTTACATGTTATATTTGTATTAATTATGTTTTTTCAAATCCATATAGTTTTTTTGGATTTTTAAAAAAGTCATGATATGAATAGTGTCAAAATTGACATAATTCATATTTTAAAATATAAAATATTTTATTAAATTTTAAAAATTCCAAAAAATATAAGATTCATCGAAATAGATAAAATAAGTCTAAAGTTTTTATTAATGACTCTTTAATTTGATATATCTCATTTTGGGTAACTATTTTGATTATCAAATTTTTAAATGCTTGATAAAAAGGTAAATGTAAAAAAGGGTTAAATAAAAAAGATAAGGATGAAAAAATATTCAAAAGCAATCCAATTCTTATTGGATGATTATAATGTGAACAATATTCATATTATCTTCATATTTAAATAGTTTTTTACATTTTAAAACCGAAAATGATTTTATAATAAGATAATACTTTCAAAATATCTTAGTTATCCCCTCATCTCTCTTATAAAAGGCCACCACTTATAACCCATTAAACAGAACTATCAAGCCCCTTGGATTTTCAAAACACTAATATAATAAGATCCAAAAATTAATATATTATTCCTAGAATCATTATCTTATAAATAAGGAAATTCAAGTACGATTTTTGGACCAAATCAAAGAGAGTTACCCGTTTTAAGAGGTAACATCTTCTCAAAAATTCCTTTCCATTAGTCAACTTCATCACTCCCTATTCTATTCATTTTCGTTGATTACATAAAACAAAAGTATCTTGAATATACTATTTTTTATGATAATTATTCAAACTACACTTACACACACCTCTATTTAAAGGGCATAGAACATAATTTTTCAATGGACGACAAACTACTGTCTCACAAAATGATGATTTTTCAATATTCTCCAAAAAATTCTTATGGTGTCCATTGTGATGGAACTGTAATTATATATGATATTTATTTTATCTCTATACTTCTGTAATTCTCATTTAGAATATACCTTTATTCTTTTCATAGTTTATATATATGATAATTTCATTTGAGTAAGTGCGGAGTACCGCCCCTTCAAAAGGATATAACTCGTTCATTCCATACATAGAACATATAAAGGATGGATTTGATGAACTTATGTAACATATAGAAAATATTTTATTATACTAGAATTATAATATACCTATGTATCATTTTGTTTTCTTTCCTTTAAATATTAAAATGAAATGAAAGCAACATTCATGCGTACGTACAACCTATCGTCTCCATGAATGGTGCATTTCATTTTCTTATATCCAAATGTTATGGATTATTCTAAATAAATATATACTGGATATAAAAAATTATATACTGAATATATATGATATTTAAATCAGGAATATATTTCTGGATATAATGTACTTTTGACCACATGGACTATTTATAATTATAATAAGTTCATTTTTACTCATGTTCCGAACATTGACAAAATGTCTCATGTGAACTCAAATAATTAATTAATTGTTATAGAAAGATAATATGTGAAATAAAAGGAATAATAAAATTTTAAAAGGTTATGAATCAATTTTTAATTAACTTAATTTTATTATCCATGAATGACAAGGAACATACGAGACAAGTTGGACTCGAGGTAAGGGAACTTCTTAACTCATTTTCAATTATTTGGGTTAATCTTATTCTTTTAATTATGTGCTTCTTTGATTATGTGAGAAATAAATTTATATGTCCTATCTTTTATTTTTGAAATAATTATGTTTACCTTTAGTTAATACACATAATCAATCTATTTTATTTACAAAATGATTTTGGTAAGGGAACCATTCACCCTCATCTATCGGTCAAAGACATCTTTTATGTTATGTATTTTAATTTCCATTTTATTATATTGGAATATATTTATTATATATCCTTATTTATGTACATTTTATTTGTTATGTGATGAGATAACCTTTTCTCTCTCATCAACTAATTTTCTGAATTTTAAGTGACATCGTAAGGCTGCCGAATTTTTTTAAGGGAATTTCTAAACTCAATTTCCACACATTGGGTTTTATATATACTTCATTGATTATATTATGCCAAGATTAGGTATGGAATATCTATATGTTTATTTACACTTCCCTTTTTGTGGATATACTATTTCTACACATAATCACCCCATTGATAAATTCTTAGGTCATTTATACGATCTTTGTAAGGGATTTCATCTCAATTTACATTCTATTGAGACTTAATTGCTGTTATGAACCAATTCAATTTTATATGGTGTATATAGTGTCCTTTGACACATTACATCATAAATCTAATTATTCTCATGATATTATTTATTCTGTTTGATGTTATTCTTTAATTATTTTTATTCAATTATTTCTCAAGTTGTAAGGGACTCTTTAACTAATACATCATTTTAGATGTTTTAAAGATTTTTTTTCTAAATATTTCTCACTAATGTCCATGTTTTTAAAATAGTTTTAAGGATTTAATTATTTTGAAATTAATTTTTTAAAATTATATTCCTTTAAAAGTTTCATTGTGGCATGGGACACTTTGATTCAAAAATCTTTTTATTAAATGTTTTAAATGTGTTTTTTTGTAATATCTTGAAATGATATATTGTGATTGAAATGTGAAAATGTTATCTTTCCTTTATGATTATATTATGTGATATGATTATGTTATGGTTCTAGGTAATTGTTTATATATATGGGTGGTTCCATAATAATCCTAGGGCGGGTAAGCTTGAGATATCTCTTTAATGCATTGGGTAACGTGACAGAGGTAGATGTTAATGTTTCTAGTAATAGATTTAGGGAATATACTGTGATGGGTATTCCAAATGTAACTCCCTATGTAGCTTTCAAAGCTTCAATGTAAGTATGATATGGATGCCAGGAGTTACCTCTATGATTTATTATTTCTATATGTTATTCATAAATCTTATAATTTCATGAGGTTTGTTAATAAGCTTATGTTTTATATGTATTGATGGAATAATGTTTCATTATTTATTTTATAACCCAAAATGAGAATTTTATGCTCATTACAAGTTTTTGAAATTCCTTTCATAGGGAATAAGGAAGGGTATGGGAAATTAATAAACAAGAATATTTATATAATTAAAATAATTCTTGTTTACTTTTAAGAGTTTTTATTTTATGAAAAAAATGAATTCTGAGTAGAAGTGTCTATATGTAATATTTAAGAGGTTATGTATAAGTTATGACCTAATTCTATAAATCTCTAAACCTTAAATGATCATAAATTTTAATCCTTGATTTATCTTAAGTTTAATTAATGTTTTATTTCTGGGTCCTTATAGTTGGTATCAAAGGTTTGTTTAGATAACCTTATAGGTTAGGGTGTTATTTAAGCATAAGAAACATAACCATAATGCTTATAATGTTATAAGGAGTCATAGTTATATTAGATAAATTGAATAAATTTAAGATTACCTGATTAATTATATCTTAGTATTTACCCTCCTCATAAGATATTATATATTGATTTTACTAATTTAATCACACTGACCTTTTTGTTTTTCGAAAATTGTCAGATCTAGAAGGCACCAAAGTAACAATGGATGTAAAGAAAACTGTGATGGTTTTCTGAATAAGAAACCAAATAAAATGGGAGCTAAAAAGAAAACTCTTGTGGTTATTCTCAACTAACTATCAGGAGTCATGATTGACCACATGAACTGTAGTTAATTTTATAAGGCATCGTATATGCGAGAAATGAATCCCAATGGGAGTTAACATAATAACCATAAAGGTAAGTATATTTAAAAACCTACGTGTAATGGATGTGAAAAAAAACACCAAAGAAAATACTTTAAAGGGATGTGAAGATGCTATATATGTGGTAATGATGGTCATAAAACAAGAACATTCCCTAGAAAAATGAAGCATCTAGTTGACCCCAGTAAAAGGAAAGTAGTTACTTCTGAATAACCAATTTAATGTTTCAAATGTGGTGTGCATGGTCATTATACAAATAGATTTATTATAAATAAGTTTCGGTAATGGAATTATCATGATCATACAAATATATATTTTCAAATTTCAAATGGCATTCCAATTGAAGATGAGGAAACTGAAAATGACCTATGGAAGGTATGGATTATTTCATAGAACATGTTTTGACATTACTAAAATCTCAAAACATTGTGCAAGATTTTTTTATAGGAAATAAGTATAAATTAATAAGATGAAAAAACTAGGATAAAGTATCAAGAAGAATGTTAAATGATTAATATGTCTACATTTTTGGAATTGAAGAGTGATATTGGATCTATGGATGATGAAAAGTTTAAATGTATTAATGAAAGGATTAATTTGTAATAATTATTCTAGTATGTATAAACTTTGAGTTTGATATGTGAAAATATTAATCAAGGAAAAATTATATTTTCTTTTGTGTATATAGTTATAAAGAACCATTAGGGTTTTTATGATGCTTGAATTTGAGGAAATTATAGGTTATTACTTTTTGGGATAAAAAGTTGAGGTATGATATAACATTTGTGGTTAAAATATTTTATGGTTATTTTTTAAGAATTTATCTCATTTTTTGGAATTTTATAAAATTATAAAAATTTTAAAAAATAACAAAATGAAGGTTGTGTGACAACCCATTATATCGGAAAAATATGCAGAAATTGAACCCACAACCAAAGTGCGATTGAGATTTTTTGCCTACCACTAACCTACATGAAGTCCCTATTTAGTATAACTAAATCTTTTTAGTTAAATGATTTTTTGGATCAATAATATATTGATTTTTGGAACTTATGATTTATTAAATGGATATCCTTGGTATAGAAAAATGATTTGGTGATTATGTGATAAATTTTATTTTGGAAGACATTCACTCCTTTGGGAACACTATATGCCTAAGTAAAATAGAATACTATGGGATTTCATTTGAGGATTAACGGTGAAATTTTATTTCAGTAGAAAATATTTTATTCATTGTGGACATATAGTGATTTGGGTTATTTCTATAAATGATTAACCGATCATAGAGAATATGTGATTAGGTTAATTACACTTTAGTATTCGACTTTAAGAGTGTTTGATGTTATTTGGAGATAATTGTAAAGATTTACTTTGGAATACTATGTGATTAAATCCTTTTGAGTTTGGGATTCAATATTAGTTTGGATTAAATTGAAAAATTTTAAGGTCAATTGTTTTTTTTAATGGTCTTCGTTAAACTTTGGGTATTGTTTGTCAAATTTTGGAGATTACGAGTAGAATTTCTTTTTATAATGTATTATCTTTTTGGGGATTATCTGCTCTCATTATAACTATTTTGGATTTGGTTTATGTGTAAAGATAAGGGAAATAAATTTTTCATTTTTTTGGATTATGTGATTCTATAGAAGTTTATAATAGCACTTAAAATGTGACCAAGTCATCTTGAATACTCTTTGTTTGGAGAAAAGTGGAGTTTTTGGTCGAAATTTATTAAAGGATGGAACTCTACTTGAAAATTAAGTATATTACCTTATGTTCTTATTCAAAGTAGTAAAAGAATTCATACAATTTATGAAAAGGAACTTAAAACAAAAATATAATATCTGTTTGCTTTTCCTACCAGGGAATCAAAGATCGTTTAACCTATCACAAGTTTATCATTTTCTAGAAGTTAACTTTCTTCTGCTCATGTTTTCTATCACTCTCCATCAGAACTTAATGGTTAGTTTCACTTTCATATACATTATTTCCAAAATTTAATCCTATTATAGGTTATCTCAGTTGACTTTTGTACTTCTCTCTTTCTTTTAAAGTGATAGTTTTATTAAAGTTTTTTTTTTGATTTTGGACTTTTAATGACGCTTCCAAGGCCAATTTTAAAATTACGAGGATGAAATTCCCAAAAGGGGGAAGGATGTAACATCCCAGGTAAATAAAGAATATGAAAATTTCATATTTTTTAATATTTTTGAATTAAATATAAATTTTATATTCAAGGGATTGTTATGTCCAATAGTATACTCAACACGCAACAATGAGTTTCTTTGTAATCTTACGTTGCAGAAAACTTTGAGTTGTACCAAAAAATAATATAATAGTATTATTAATTTAAATGGTAGTTAACACCTAGCCATTATAATGGCCGAAACGAATAGAACTAACTAAAATATGATTACACATGTTTTTCAAGTGTTTTTACATTTATCCATTAAATTTTATAGGATTAAAATAATAATGAATCTGATTTTAAGCATGAAATACTATAATATTATTTAAAATATCGATTTATCACCTTTTGATGGAGGCCCCTTTTTAAATATAGTTTTTTTTATTTTATATGTTTCATTTCAAAAAATAAAATTCTTATTTAGAATGAGGACATCCAAATTTACTTTGGGTAAATTGTTTGTATTTTTCTGGTAATGTTCATTTTTTAATAAATAGTGAAAAATAATGCATTTTAAGTCAAAACTGTCTTTTCAAATAATTTATTTATATGGTTAGATTATATTTAAATTGGTTTTTAAAGTGTAATTATATTATGTTTTTAAAATTTAATCCAATTTTGTTATTTGGAAGTAATTTCACTTTTAAATTAGACATAAACACATGTAAATCTTTTGATAGTTATTATTTCTTTAAACACGCTTTTTGGTTTTGACAACGAGAATTAATTTTAAATTAATTTCTGCCACTGAGGTGTTTTGAATTTTGAGAAATGTATTACATATTTGGAATCATGATGTCCAAATTTTTTAAATAGGCAACTTTTATTTTTAGATATTATGAATAGTAACTTCTATAAATATTTTATTTACCATTGTTAAAGGGAAAATCAGATAAATACGGGTAATCAAATATTATAATGATATTATTAAATTACCCTAAGACGTGTACTAAACCTATTTTATGAAAAATTTAAGACCATGAATATCCTTGGGTTTATTTTTGGACCCAAGGGAGCCACTTTTAAGGGAAGGTGACAATTTATAAAAATTAATTTAATGTTATGGAAAATGTAACATTAACAAATACCTTATTGTAAAACAATTATTATATGTGGTTATAAAAGATATAATTTAGACTATAAATATTAATTGGAAAGATAAATATATTTCCTACATTATGGTATTTAACTTATAATTTTTAGACATCAAAATAAATAAATTTAATTATGACACAATGGTGATGCACCGATTACTTCATTAATAAACGATTATAATAAATTATATTATAAATTCTAAAATAAACGTAATTTGGTTATTTTGAAATCATCCATGAATTTTATGAATTATATTTACATGTTATATTTTTATTAATGATTTTTTTAATAAATAATGTTTTTTATGTATTTTTTTTAAAAATTCTTGATATGAATAGTGTCAAAATTGACAGAATACATATTTTAAAGAATAAAATATTTTATTAAATATTATAAAATTTCCAAAAACCTAAGAATCAGAAAAATGGATATAATAAGTGTAAAATTATATTAATTACTCTTTAATTGGATATTTATCAAGTTATGGATACTATTTTGATACTCAAAGTGTTAAATTATTGATAAAATGGTATGAGTAAAAAAGGGTTAAATAAAAAATACATGGGTTAAAAAAATCTAAAACCTATACAGTTCTTATTGGATGATTTTATTTTGAACAATAGTAATCTTATCTTCTAATTTAATGATTCTTTGACCATTTTAAAGTGAAAATAATTTTATAATAAAATAATATATTTAAACATTCTTAAAGATCCCATCATCCCTCTTATAAAAGGTCACCACCTCTAACCCATTACACACAACTCTCAATCCCATTTTATCGTAAATACTCTACTCCAATAAGCTCCAAACACCCCTATATTACTCCTATAATAATTACCATAGGTATAAGGAAATTAAATAAATCCTTTTGGCTGAAATGAAGGAGAGTTACATGTTTTAAGAGGTAGCGTCTTCTCTAAAATTCCTTTCCATTATTCTACTTCCTCACTCCCTATTGTATTATTTTTCGTTGATTAAAAAAAACAACAGAATCCTCAATATACTAGGTTTTTTTTATAGGGATTATAACTACACTTTCACAAAAATTCATCTAATGGTTATAGAACATACTGTTTATGTGGATGACGAACAAATACCTCATGAAATGACGATTGTTCCATATTCTCCAACCACCTCTTATGGTGTCCATTATGATGTCACTATAATTATATATGATATTTATTTTTTATATATACTTCTGTAATTATCATTTAGAAAAAACCTTTATGCTTTTAATGTTGTATATATAAAATAATTTCATTTGAGGAAGTGTGGACTACCGCCCCCTGAAAGTGATATGACTCATTCATTCCATACATGGAACATATAAAGGATACATTTAATGAAATTATGTAACATATATAAAATAAGTTATTATATTTTAATTATAATAAACCTATGTATAATTTAATTTTCATTCCTTTAAATATGAAAAAAATGAAAATAGTGTTTATGCGTACGTACGACTTACCGTCTCCAGGAACAGTGCATTTCATTTTCTTATATCAAAATATTATGAATTATTCTAAATAAAAATAAAATAGATATAAATACATATATACTAGATATATATTAAATTTAAATATTGAATACAATTCTATAGACATAATACTTTTGACCACTTGGACAATTTTTAATTATAACATGTTCATTTTTTACTCATGTTTCGAACATTGACCAAATTTCAGATATGAACAAAAAAACTTACTAATTGTTATAATAAAGTAATAAGTGATATAAAAAGATTAATAAACTTGAAAAAGGTTCATAAATAAGAAGAAATTAACTTAATTTTATTATTTATGAAGAACAAGGATCATTTGAGACAAGTCGGACTCGAGGTAAGAGAACTTCTTAACCTAATTTCAATTCTTGGGGTTAATCTTCTACTTTTAATTATGTAGTGCTATGATTATTTATGAAATAAATTTTGATTTAATATCTTGTATTTTTAAATTACTTATGTTTAACTATAATTAATACACATAATCGAACTATTTTATTTACAAAATGATCTTTGTAAGGGAACCGTTCACCCTCATCTTTTAGACAATGTCTACTTTTAGGTTATGTATTTTAATTTCAATTTTATTATGTTAGGATATGTTTCTTATATATCCTTATTTCTGTACATTTTATGTTCTAGTGATGAGTGACCCTATTACCTATCATCAACTCATTTTCTGAATTTTTATGTGACGTTGTTAGGCTGCTGAATTTTCTTAAGGGAATTTCCAAACTCTATTTACACTTATTGGATTTTATGTATACTTCATTGATTATATTATGAAAAGATTATGTGTGGAATAAATTTTAGTTTATTTAAACTTACCTTTTTGTTTATATACTATTTCTACCCATTATCCCCTCATTTATAAATTCTTACATCATTTATACAGTCTTTTTAAGGGATTTTCTCCCAATTTACATTCCACTGAGACATAATTGTTTTTATGAACCAATTCACTTTTATATAGTGTATATAGTGACCATTGAAATATTATACCATGAATACCTTATTCCCATGACATTATATGTTTTTTTATGTTATTCATTAGTTATTTATATTCATGTATTTTTCAAGTGGTAAGGGACTCTTTAACTAAAACATCATTTTAAATGTTTTAAAGATTTTTTTTTGTAAATCTTTCTCATCAATGTACATGTTTTAAAAATTGTTCTAATGATTTATTTATAAGGACATTAATGTTTTAAAATGATATTTCTTTAATATTTTCAATGTGCTATGGGACACATTGATTCAAAAATTCTTCTTTTTAAATGTTTTAAATGTGTCTTTTGGAATATCTTGAAATGACATATTGTGATTTCAATGTGAAAACTTTATATTTCCTTTATAATTTTGCTATGTGTTATGATTATGTTAGGTTTCTTGGGAGTTTTTTTACGTATATAGGTTGTTTCATGATAAAATTAGGGCGGGTGAGCTAGAGATAGGTCACCAATGCATTGGGTAACATGATAGAGGTAAAAGTTTATGATTCTCCTAAGAGATTTAAGGAATATATTGTGATGGGTATTCCAAAAATAACTCACTATGTAGGTAGGAAAGCTACAATGTATGTATGATATGGATTCCACAATTTTCATTTATGATTTATGATTTCTAAATGTTATTCATAAATATTATGATTTCTTGAGGTATGTTAAAGAGATTATGTTTTGTATGTATTGATGTACTAATGTTTTCTTTATTTATTTTATAACCCTTACTGAGTTTTTATGCTCATCCCATATTTTTGGAATGTTTTTTAACAGGGTATAAGGAAGGGTAAAAGAAAAGAATAATTCAATAATATTTACATCAAGAAAAGAACTCTTTTTTATTTTAAGATTTTTATTTATGGAAAAAATGAATACTGAGTAGAAGTGTCTAAGTTGTAATTTTTAAGATGTACTGTAATAGTTATGGCCTAATTCTCTAAACCACTAAACCTGAAAAGATACTCAATGTTAATTTTTGATTTAAATCAAGATTAATTAATGTTTTAAGGTTGAGTCGTTATACACAAAACAAGAATATAATTATTATCATCATGACCAATCAAGGATTTAAATATTGATTTATAAGTTTATGAATTTATTTTTAGCAAAAAATTAGTGAATATCAATAAAAATAGATTTTAAGAAGTGATTTTGAAGTGAATGTATATTTCTCTCAAAAAAATTTCCAATTACCTTTTAGAGGTATTTTCAACCATGAAAACACCCATTGATGTAATTGGGGATATGATCAAATGGTAACATCTTTATTATTTATCTGGATGGTTTATAATGATGAAGTATTGATGTTCCCAATTATTGATTCAATAAGAATATATTTTTTCTTATAATTAATTATGAGAATACATTTTATTGATCATTACAAATATATGGAATGCATCATACATGAAAGGGATGAGTGGTACCCTTTTATAGATATCTCTTTTATGCATTGACATGTATCATGAAATAAAATAACTAAAAATCCATATTATATAGGTATTTGGTTTACAATTACCCATTTATTAAGAATTAGGTCTTGGTTGAGAGGCATTACAATAAGAATCATGATAACCTTTTTGGGAGGAATTGATCATGAATGTCTAAAATTATTAATTTACATTATAAAGAATTTAGTTTTATTTTTCTATTTGTTTTTTATGTTGATATTAGGAATGAATAGTAATTGAACTCATGTGTTTATTGAATGAAATGTGTTTTGATTAACCACACTGAAATGTGGGTTATACCTTATTTTCTCATGAAAACTTCCTATTTACATAACCCTTATTGAGAATTTGAGCTCAACCTTTATTTGTTTTCCATTCTAGGAGATTAAAAAATGGATATTATTAACGATATTAATTTTCAAATAATGCTTCCTATGAAATGTTTTCTTTTATATTTTTAATGTAATAGGAGAATAATGTATGTATCTAGTTTTACTAGACTGTTAAATTCATCTATCATACATGGTGAAATTACTTGTATCTATTACCAATGTAATAAAATAAACACTAGCTTTTGGTCACTAGTGTTGCAGTTTATATACATTCGCCACATTAGATAATAAATTTACATTAAATTTGGTATAACTCACATGTGATTTGTCAGGTATAAAATTTATACAACTTATTAGCTAGTTTTTTGGTTTTAATATTTAATACGTTAACTCATATAGTTCTACATCTAGGAGACTTAAACTATATTATCTACATAAGACACTTAATTAATTTTTTTATTAATGAAAAAAAATATTTACCCAATTTTTTATCAAATAGATTAAAAATCTATTTTATGAATACAACAATAAATCTAATTTTCATCCATTTTACATACTCAAATGTTGTTCTTGGAAAAATAAATTCTTATAATATATGGTAAACATACCTTCGAATTTATAAAAATTATATTCTATGAAAACCATATATCAAAAATACATTTATTTTTTTATCTATGAGGCGTATAATCTTTCTTCCAATCATTAATTACAAGAACCTACAGATAATGAAATATCTTCATAAAAATTTCTCCAACATTGATCATAGTTCTTTTAACCATCCTCCTCAACACTGGTGACACTATATCATGGGAACTCCTTATATCTCTTCTTTATACCATCATAATATATGATATGGACTTCATTTTCATTGATTTCCAACAAATTCAAAATTATATTATTTAATGGGATTTTCAATGATCTATTTCCTCCTTGGTGAACTTTTAGATTTCGAAAATATCCACCCCTTTTTATAATGGGAAAAAAAATTTCGAATTACTCCTAAATTTTAAAATTATATTATAATAATTCAAACACCAAAGTGAGAAGAAACTTGAAGATTTTATGAAGTATTTTTAGTTTAAATAATGAATTAATATGTTTCAAATGAACTGAAAGACCATTGTTTTCATTCACTAATGATAGTTAACTATTGATGATGAAAAATAATATTCCTTATAATTAATTTTATCAAAAATACAATTTTTTTCAAATGAAAATAATTTGAAAAAATAAATTCAAATGTATCATTATTAAGGTGTCTATAATGTTGTAATTATTCTATATATTGAATATTTAATGCAATGAATGTGATTTAAGAAATTTTTTTCCTATAGATCTAAAAGATTTAATTAGTTATTTGTATCACCATTAAATACCAACTGAGACATTAATTTTTGATCTAAATATAATGATTATTAGTCTATCCAAAAACATGAATATTTTTTATAAGCACACATGAATTTTTTTATTTAAAATTCATTATGTGATGACATTTGTCGAATTTATTTTTCTTTAAAAAACAATTTATATTTAAAAATAGTTCTATAAGTATCACGTTGACTACTAAAAATATATCTTTCTAAATCATTAAATAATAATATTTGATACTTTTTTTCAATCATTTGTTTACTCAAATCAAATTTAAATAATACCTTAAAATTATAAAATTTAAGGATTTTTTACTATGATTATAACCAATTAGTTTATTTAATCCTAACATAGGTTTTTTTAAATATTTATAAGCAAATATTAATTACTAATTGTTTTTCTGATATCAGTAATATTCATATTAAACATAAATATAATCATTGATTAAAAATAAAACTTGTGATAATTGATGGTATTTTCACTTAATCACTACAAAAGTCAATGCATTATGTTTTTATGATTTTATTCAAAACATTTCCTTCCAAGTCCACATTTTATTTTTTATTAAACATTTTTCATTATAATATAAAATTAAATTCATTTATTATAAATTACATTTATATCCTAAGAAATAAATTATTTTAAAAAAAATTATTATACATGTTTTTTCCGGTTTACCGATAAAAAACAAACACATTTTTTATACGAATTTTCAATTCATAATAATTCAAAAACTTATAAACTGACATGAAAAATTATATTTTTGTACTATAAAAATAGGGGCACTAAAAACCCTATCCATAAGTAGTGAGCTTATTATTTTCTACTCAATGAGGCTTATCATATCTTATATCATCCTACTCCCTTTTCTTTTCTTGAGATTTATCATCATAATTATCATTTTCATTATCACCATTTCAACTTACTCATTTTTATAATTTTCTTTAAAAAATGATGAATTATACTCCTCCACCATCAATTAATTTTTCTCTTTCCATTTTCTCAACATCTCCATGCCCCTTAGCATAGATTCCTCCCTTCTCATCAATGGAAGACTAGTATCATTCAGTACATCAAAATGAAAAACTCTCACTAAAGATGAATATACAAAAACAATGAACCATAATTTAAAATAATGTACAAGATGTAGAATAAAAAATAGTATGTTTATAATACCTATTTCAATCACCCCTAAATCCATGCATAACCGAAATAGAGATGCACAAATTGGATGATTAGAAAACCTAAGAATCTATCCTCTTCCTTCAAGTCTGCAGACATCCAATCATAATAATTTTGGTCCCAAACATCAGAGTCCAGTTCCTTTTCTCATGTTCCTATATTATGGTTTGTCCCCATCCTATGACATCTTAAGAAAATGTGACACATGTGATGAGATTCTTTGGTTTTTCATATTATTCTTAAGAACTAACATTATGATGAAAAACTTATATTCTCTTGGCACTCCTATAATGATAAAATTAAGAGATATATATATCACCTACTTGGGATGGGAAATGGATTTTATGAAGTGGAAACTTTTATAAAGTAGTGATAAAAAATAACCCAAAGACATACAGAAATTCCCAAGACTATTTTTTTACATTACAGAAAAAGAAATTTCTTATATTTTATTTAAAATTTCAAACATAAAAAAACTTCAATTTATAATAGGGGAATTATTTGATGATATATGGAAAGTCACAATGTTTCACATCCACCTCCCTCTAAAGATACCCCTCTTAGTATTAATATGAAGGGAGTGAGATAATGACCCCCCTTTTAAGCCACCAGTAGGCCTTGGGTTAGAGACTAGCATTGACGGCCTAGAAATCTCATATTTGGAAGGAATTAACAACTTTAATAATATTAAGTATAAAGATATAGTAAAAATAAATTATATGATGACGCATTAAAATAATATAAAAGAAATCCAAAAACGTCCCATAATTCACAAATAAGGTAAAAACACATGTAAGGGTATCTAAATAAATACCTAATATATTTCACATGGTAATGACACAATAAAAGCTCCAAAACCAATTTATTAATGTCCATATCACTCCCTAAAGTCATCCAAGATACATGAAAAATAGTTAATATATACATAGGTTGAGTATATCATGTATAATTAGTTAGATCACACCTAAGATCTATAGTGGACATGTGAAAATTTCATACTAATGCACTAGTGATTAAGAAATATAACCAAAATACACCAAAATAGGTCAACTAAACTACCCTATGCTCAATATGGAATTTTCACCAAATTAGACATATGATATAATGACATAGTATCAAAAGAAATAAATGGAACCCCACAACCACTTACCCAATGAATTTTCAATGTCATGACTCAACGTCAAACATCATATTATCACATGCCATCCACACATATCACATCACATATCCATCCATCTCTGACATGATTCATAATTCATCCATACCTATCTATACTTCATGCCATGTCTGGAATCGGGTTTTAGAATCAATAATTACCACATCACAAACTCATAAAATATCCAGGGAAGTAGGGTATCATGGAGGTGAATAACATCAACCTTGTTCCCTCCTCCCACTATGCATAACCCACACTAAATATAACATCCTCAACATCACTGGGTAATATCTAACACTGACCTTTTTCAATAATGGGTAATCTCCTACACTAACCCGTATCATCATTGGGTATTCTCCAACACCAACCTGTATCATCACTGGGTAATTTCCAACACCAACCATACCACCAGTTATGCTTAAGGGAGAGTAGGGAAAGAGTGTAGTGACCCAACCCTAGAAGCATAGATCCAGTGTATACTATGATTACATGGGCATGATTACAAGCAATCAAATCCCGAAGGACCAAATAGTTTATTATTATTTTTATACTTCATATATACATGAGTATTTTATTAAAAATGAATACACGAATTATAACATATATTTTTTTCTTTCTTTGACAATAAATTTATTCCACTTAGATATCCTTACATATCTTTCTTAGTACAATTCAAGGATTACTAGGGGAAGGAAACAAAATAATAGAGAACTAAAATTCTCAATAAGGTTTATGTATAACGGAATAAATAATGAATAAATGAGAATAATCATTATGGGATGGTAAATAACTAAACATCCATTCCATGAAATCAATAAATTGAGAAGGAAGGGCCTAAAAAATATGAAAATGTAATAACTAGAAACACATTCCATTCAAATAACTAGATACGTCATAATCAATATGGAATGTAAAATAACTAAAACATGTGACATTTAATCAATTAATTTGGAATGAAATACATATATAGACAATGTAGAAGAAATAAATTTCATGGATAATAATAACTGAATCAAAATTAAGGAAGAGATTAATTATTAGACCCCATGTTTTGTAGGTACCTGGTACCTTTACCATAATTACCTTCAAAAAACATGACTTATAACATTCAAGGTTAAAACCCCACTAAGGATGGACAAATAACTCATACCATGAGACTACTAATGCATTGAGGGGATATCTAGAACTAGGCCCCACACATGTCGTACCTAAATAAATCATTCCTTATATATCAAATATTCAATTTAAGTCATGACCAATGTTCCTTATAAAATATCCTCATTGAGTAAAGACACATATTTATCAATATTTACCGTGATATAAAATAACATTCAAAGTAAACACTGTATGTTAAAATAGGATATGGTTTAAGAAATAATAAAATGCATGATAAATGATATGGATAATTAGAGGGAAATTCATAGTCAAATTATCATAGGAAATCCAATATTTAAAAGGGAATAACAAAGAAATATTTTTAGTGAATTTCAAAAATATACTTGGTCAAAGGAATCATAAGCCATCCAAAGGATGGAAAAGGAAAATATCAATTTAACAAATCCCAAGTGGAGTAATGTAACGGGTTGTTATCATTGATTAATGAAAATACCATAAAAATGTCTTTTAAAAACATTCTTGTGGAAAATATTATTTTCATTTTGGAAAAAATTTTGAAAATAATTTTCTTTTAAAAATAAATTAAAAAATTTTCTTTAATATCCAAACTTTTAAACCTTAAAATAAATCATCAAAGAAACAATGATGGTTAATTTCGTACATGTTGTATAATGTAAAAAGAACCTTATTTTTGTAAGGTAAAAGGTTAGAAAGGTTATTTGTTCAAAAAGTGACAAGAAGATACATTAAGAACATTTAAAAGATTCAAAAAGGATAAAAAAGACTTTAATAAACTATTTTGTAATGTTAAAAAACATTTTTGAATTTTTTTTATAAAATAGGTTTTTTAGAAGAAAAACAATTCTCCAACTAAAGATAGAAATGAAGTCAGGTTTTCATGAATTTTTTTTCTAAAACATTGTGAGTAAAAAAGAGTGGAAAATGGAACTATTACTTGATAATGGTCGTGAATAAATATAGGATAATATAATTAAAGTGTTTGGAAGTAAATGATCAAATAAATTCCTTTAATTTAAATTTAAGTGTCAAAAATTCTGAATAAAATGATATTGTGAGATAAACCCATGAAAAGACCATAAAATTGATGTGAGAATAAATCAATGAATAAATTATATGTGTAAAATTTAAATCCTCAAAAAACATGTGTATATAAAAAAAATATATATAAAAAAATTATTACACACATAATCCTAGAATATTAATGACAACAAGGTAGTAATATGACTAATGAAAAGGAATCAGGTTATGAAATTCTTTAACAGTTAGTAAACTTTAAATCAAATCCCTTTAGAATAAATAATTTAAATTGAAATATAAAATACATAAAATACAAAATAATTCATGATATAATATACTAAAATGGGAAGTATATGCTCTAAAAAAATAATTAAGTGTTGAATATGACATTTATCTCACAGACGTAAAAAGTGGGATGAAAATCTATTATATTGCATTTACTTTCACGTGAACATTATATAACTGACTTTATATTGGTTTTATTCTTGTTAATAAATTATTAAATAACCTTAATTATATTTATTATATCATATATTATCTTTTTATAATATCTTATTACCTTTTTGTTAGTAATATTTCGTTATTTTCACTATTTCTGGTGTTAAGTGCCTAGTTTATCGAGTATGTTTTGACTTGTTATTTGTTATTCATATTAAATAAGTCAATATTTTATCATATAAATAATTTAATACAAGATTTAAATATCATATATATTCAGTATATATAAATAATTAAAATAATCCATATAATTTTGGGATAACAAATAAAAGGCATCGTACATGCACAAGGTAGGCCGTACGTATGCATGAATAAAAGTTTCATTTATTTTTTATATTAAATAAATTAAAAGAAAATTATATTTATGTATATTATAATTAATTTATGATATATATTCCATATATATCAGAAATGTTTTTTAAACTATTTTCTGTACATTTCATATATAGTGTGAATGAATCACATCGCTTTGGGGAGGTTGTAGTCTACACTTCCACAAAAAATGATATCATATTTATACAAAATGAATAACAAGGAGGTATGTGTTATATAATAATTACATAAGTATTAATACAACATAAATATCATATATATGATTTAAAAATATGGTTTGAATCATTATTTACAACCATGAGAGGTGTTAATGGAAAAAGAATGACATTATTTCATGAGGCAGTGGTTCGTTGTACATGAACAATATGTTTGTTGTACAGGAACTGTAAGTTCATTACCCATTTGATGGAAGTGTTTGTATGTTTAGGTAAAAAATTAATATAAAAACATATAAGTATATTTATTATAATACATTTCTATTATATAATCATATAATTTTAATAATTTAAGGGGAAGAGAAACAAATAAAACATAAATGTACATTGAAGAATGTTACGTCTTATTCGGGTAACTCATTTTGGTTTATACCAAAGGACATACTTAGATTTATATATCCTCAAGTTTAGGATTATAGTATTTGGGGAAGGATTTTGGGATATTATTTGGGAAGAGTTTTGGCAAGCCAAATAGCTTGAGAGGTGTGAATAAGTGTGAGGAATGAGTTTTTTTTTAAATGGAGGATTCTTGTAAATTTTTTAAAAGGGAATTCCACCCACATTTCCCAATGTCAAATAGTCCCAATAGTGAAAAAATTATATAAAATGCAGTATTGGGTTTAATTATGAACATTTCATGGATTTTGGACAAATTTAAAGGTAATTTTGGGCCTTAAGATTAAGGTTTTGTCATTTATTAGGTTAATTTTCCTCTTAATCACTGTAATAAATTTTAATTCCTTTCACTAATACTTTTGATCAAAAACAATATATGACTTATTTAAAATTATAAGTTATTTTGATTCTAAATTTGGAATCCATTTTTTTTAATTTGAATCATAAAAGTGGAAAGAATTAATTTAAATTTAATCTCGGAGACAGGATGACAAAATTGGTTTTTAATGTAAAAATGTTGAAAAGTTTGAGAAGTTTTTATCAACAATTTATATTTTAAATTGGTTCTAGTGACCTAAATTTTATTAATTTAGTTGTATTTTTTCTAAATAAAATTTAAAAAAAATATAATTTAACTATATAAATAAATTATATGAAAATGAAATTTTTAATTAAAATTAAGTATTTTTCACTATTCATCAACAAATGAAATCTCGCAGAAAAATACCAAAAAGTCACTATATCATAATTTTGAAGTTCTTATTTCAAAAAAAAATGTTTATTTAGATATATAAAATTTAATAATGATCCAAAAATTTGATTTAATATTGGTTATCCATTAGATGGTGGTAGAACTATCTTTAAAAAATATAGGTCGTTATGCCTTAATTTGTTGTTTTTATTATCTTGTGCCAATAAAATATATTTGATGCATATAAAAATATTTTATTGAATAATATATATATATATATCAACAATATCACTTAATAATAGTAATTAATTTAATTAATTAAAATAAAACACCTTTATGAGCATAAAAAACATTGCCTTTATATTCAATCGGTACATATTTTCATTTAAAATTAATTAGTAAACAATTAATTTATCATATATTTTTATTGA
This sequence comes from Viscum album, assembly GCA_963277665.1. Taxonomy (NCBI): domain Eukaryota; kingdom Viridiplantae; phylum Streptophyta; class Magnoliopsida; order Santalales; family Viscaceae; genus Viscum; species Viscum album. The sequence continues at coordinate 724,108,642 of OY728165.1, forward strand.
CCATATATTCTAATATGGTTTTTAATACTATTTATTACTTCTAATTAAATTTATAGCTTATATATTAGTATATTAAATAATAATATTTTAATAATATATTATTGTTTGGAAAAACTCGGTCTTGCGTTTAACTCATGTCGTCGAAGAATGTCATTGTTGTGTGCATCACCAGATAATTAATTATTACATTTATTAAAAGAAATATCCTAGATTTAATTTATTTTAACTTGTAAATAGATTGTAAAGTCTCAAGATATTATATTCTTTTATGCTCTTGGTGTTTCACCTCATACATGCTATTGAATACAAAGTTCTTACATTAGCAATTTTGGGAGTTACATTCTCTTCACCTTAATAATATTTTATCCTAACAATTTAAACTTGATCTTGGTAATCTAGGGTTTGATATTATAAAATTACCTTGTTGAAAAACCCACATTATTTTTTTATAAAATATCTTCAAAATATGAGAGAATAAGAAGTACAAAGTTCACATGGAAGAATATATAACTAGGTTTCTTTGTAGGTAAACATTAGTGGAATGTTGAGATAAATACATGTAAAAAACGTGTTAATATTTATTGGGAGTGATTGAGGTCATTGATCACAAACAAGTGAATGATAAATGGAAATTTGAGGCCATCATTATCAAAAAATATATGAATATTTAAAATACCATCAGTTAAAAAAATAAAGTTTTTAAGATAACATCTTTTTTAATTTTCCTAATGTTGAGTAATTATTTTACTTTATAAGAATATAGTGAATAATACATTCTTGATATATTTTTATTTTATAATAAAAATTTCATCCTTTGGTTGTTCTTTCATCATTTTAATATTTATCCATGTACTCTAAAAAATGGATATCCTAAAATAAACATTTTTATTTATTTATAAAGCACAAAAATTTAATTTTTATGGACTATAAGATCAATAAAACATATATTTAAGTTTTTGTCTAACTATTTTCCAAAACTAATATGGTTAATTTATTAATATATAATCCTAAAATGTGATACAAATGGTTTATCATTAATATTTATTTTTAAAATATTTTAACTAAAACCGATAACAAATTAACCAGGACATTGCGTAGGCCAGTGGTGGGAGTGAATCCCTTATCATCCTTCAGTCTTGGGTTCCAGTACCATGGACTTACTGGATTTGATTAGTTGTCACCCTATATATAGGTTTTCCTTTCCTAAAACCATGTTAAGATAATTTTCATAATAAATCTTATGTACATACTTGAAATAAATTTAATCACTAAATATACTTTTAACAATGGTTTTTAGTAAAAACTCACTACATAAATAATTTATCCATTTTATTCCAACATAGGTCCTTCATTGTTCTGATGTTTAATCGAGGTCATTTCTTGTCATTATCTCTTATAATATTTCTTAATGGGTTTTAATGAAAATGTGAATTATCCTAAGCATATCCCCTAGGAGTGTCAAACAAGGTGCCCAATAAAGTCCATTATTATGTACTAGGTTACACTCAAGTCAGGCCTAACACAGCTTTTTAGTATTGTTACCACTAATAACATTTGTGCCAAAACCACATCCACTTGTAGAATCTAGAGATTGATGTATTATTATGAAAACCACATAATCAATATCTAACCAAAGTGTTATGATCTTATTCTATAATTATTCTCGTATTCTACCTCAGGGATAAGTTCTCTAATCTATGTTATACGAAATATAGTTCTCAAGGTTTCTACTAAACTTGCATTGAATCCAACTGTATCGACATAATCCTAGAAGCCCAGAACTCGTATATACCACCATTACATTGGCATGAGTACAAGGAATCAAATCATAAAGTACCAAAAAGTTTAATAGTCTTGGTAAACCAGATACATACATGAGTCTTGTATTAAAAATTATTACACGAAATAAACATAATTTTATTTATTTCTTGGATAATAACATTAATCCACATAATAATCTTATTATATATTTCTTAGTACACTTCTTGGATTCATATAGAAAAAGACAAAATAAGGGTGATCTCAAATTCTCACTAAGGGATATATATAGTATAATTAATGATGAATCAATGAGAATAATCAATATGGAATGTTTAATAACTTATCACACATGCCATGAAATCAATAAAATTAGAATCTTGTGAATAAGAAATATGGTAAGTTAATATCTGAAAACACATTCCATTCAAATAACTAGAGAATTCATAATAAATATGGAAAGGAAAATAACTAAAACACATTTCATTTAATCAATGAACTGAGAATAAAATACACCAATAGACAATTTCAAAGAAAACATATCATGGATAATAATAATTGAATCAAAATGAGGGAACTACTTAATTATTGGATGCAGTGCTTCTTAGGATAATGGCAACTTTACTATCTAGAACTTTAAAGAGATGGTTTATAACATACTATGTGGTGACCCAGACTCTCAGGGTCCTTTCCATTGCCAACAATCCGGATCCTAAAGGGGTAGCGTCTTGGCGTAAGGCCGATCGGCGGGACCGATCAGCAAGACCGATCGGTGTGACTGATCAGCAAGACTGATCAGCGCGACCAATCAGCGCAACCAATCGGTGAGACTGATCAGCGCGACCGGTCGGTGAGACCGATCTGCGTCACCCAGCCTTGTCGGTGTTTTTCCAGTCGCGCTCCTTTTGCACAAATTGAGTTTTAAACCATATTTTGACCTGTTTTAAAGCCCAGTAATTCCCATAAATGTTTTAATTAAATATTTAATTAATTAACCTCGTGTGTGCATAGGTTTAAATCACCCAACCCTTTAATAATGTGTGGGGCCGCGTGGTCAACCCACGACCCTGCTCCTTACGCGGTTTTTCATTCTTTTCTCAATCATCCCCGACTTTTATAAACTATGAGGGTTCTCCCGAGGTTTCTTTTCTCGATCACCATGCTATAAGAGTAACCTTCTTTCAGAAGAGCATCTTTTCATTTGGACGAGCCGCATCACTATCTGTGAAGTTCCACGCCCGGGCTTAGCGTCGATCATTGATAAAATGTAAGGAATTTATCCTTCCTCTCTCCCTTTTTGTGTATCATGCGGGGTGGGCATGCTTTTGTTTTTGTAGAATTGGATAAACTCAAAACTTAATGAAGATAATGAATGAACTCTAACAAGGGGGGGTTGTGATCGATGATTCCGCTCTATTTTATGATCCTTTATAATTATATTATTTCTGAATTGTTCGGGCATGCGGCTAGCGAAAATAATGGCTGTCGGTGGTCTTTATCTGGGTACTAATGAACCCCTTGTGATGTTTTAAATGGATTGTTTTGTAGTTGTGAGCTCCTTCTGTGAAAATTGAATCGGTTAATTACTTACATTCATCTAATAAAATTGAATGCACCAGGATCTTTTCCCTTTTGTGATAACCCAGGTCAAAGCACACAGAAATTGGAGTCATGGAGTGTATTAAATCTTATAAATCTGATAATACCAGCATGGGCCTACTTTTCTTGGTGGTAGTGGTTTGATTTTTCTTCCTTCATGATCTGTTTCTAGGTGATATGGGTGGGGATGGGATCCCATGTTATTTTAATCTCGGTGGTTGTGAGAATTGTGGATGGGATCCCATGTGTTATGCTTTCAGTGGTTGTGAATTTTAAGATCGGGTGGTTACCTCCTTTATATCACGAATTGGGGTGGGATCCTCTGTTGATGAGAAACCGTCTGGGGGGACATGGGGAAGTCTCTCAGGGTTTTTCTTTGGTTCCAGTACTTCGAGGGATCTCACTTATCCCATTGTTGTTATGAATTTACAAGAGAACCGGGTGTGGATGTTATAGTTTATGCTTGACGTTTGGCTGGATCTTTTTCCCTTGGATTGTTCTTATGGTGCTAGTTTCCCAAGTAGGTGCAGTAACTTAGTTAAACATTATTACTGAACATGTAAACCTGGATGGGAAAAATTGGTTATGGTTTGGCATGGGTTGTGACTTGGACGTAGTATTGTTTGTGTTCTTTAGGCAGGATGAAGGAAATCCTAAACTTGGGGTGAGTGCTTGTTACCTATACATATACTTGTAGTTTTGTGTTTCTTATTCGCGCCCCACCCAAGTTGAGAACTTAGTGCCGGAAACCCCCATTTCATGGGGGAGGGTGCTTTTCCTAACACTTCTATTAGTGGCTGGTTATTATCTCATTTTCTACTCCCTTTTCCGGATAGCCCATGTATCTTCGGGCAGGCTGTGATGGCCTGAGGTCCATTATTAGCCCAAGAACCTTCGAGCGGGGTTGTGTGGTGGTTATGGCCCAGGTGTGTGCAGGCAGGTGGTTTCCCATGTATCTTCAGGATGAGGCCCATGTGTCTTCGGGCGTGGAAGTGGATCTTATAGCCCAGGTGTCTTCAGGAATGGTGTAGGTTGTTCTGGCCTAGGTGTTTGTAGGCGTGGTTGTGTGTGACAATTATGGCCCATGTGTGTGCGGGTGGTGTTTGGAAGTGGGACTGCGTGAGGTTGTGGCCCAAGTTTGTGCAGGCGGGTGTGGCAGTGGGACTGCAGTGAGAATAGAGGGATTGGTTCGATGCATAGGATGTCTTCAATAACCAGTGGGAAAGTGGTGCGGGGTACCCAAACATCGATGTTATATTATTATATATTACTTGACTTGCATTATTTGGGGAGTGTGCCTTGGGGAGGCTTGGGTGGACAGTTTACCTTGTTTGGTGTTTGGTTTACTCTTTTTCTCATGGGACATTAGTACGTTCCCCCACTTGTGCATGAGAGTATTTGGTTTTTCCCTACTGAGTATACTTGTATGCTCACCCTACGTATATAAATCTGTTTTCAGGCTTCCAGGAGGACTTTGGTGATCGCGCGAGACCAAACTAGTACAGGACCATTGGGATATTTTCAGTTGCTATTTTTCTTTCCTTGGTACTTTATCTTTGTATTCACTTTGTGCTTGGTGGATTTATTTTACTTTTTTAACATGCATTGGGATTGGTTCTTGGCTTTAGTTTTACTTACCGCTTTTGGTGTTGTTGGGGTTTACCATTCTATTTTCCAATCCTATTAAAAGAAAAAGGGTAATGCCTTCCATTTAGTGTGTGATTCTATACCCTTGGTGCTAGTCTCCACTCCAGGACCTATTGATGGCGGGTTTCAGGGGTCATTATCTCTCCTTCAACATGAATAAGGAAGGGCATGGAAGTGTGCTGACCCTTCCCTTCTTTTGGTGAAGGTGGGTCATGAAAGAATGGTATCATATGAAAGGTTGAGAGATAGGATGGTATCTGGAGTTAGGCAGAGTGAGGATTGCATGGGATGGTAGGGCAACAGTGTTGGGTGACCTTGGTGCGTGAATTAGGCCAGAGAAGACCGGATAGGACACATGATTTTAGGCCCCCCTGTGATTCGATGTAAGGAATCTGGACCTACCGAACGACCAAGTGAGGCCACATAGATTGTAGGGTATAAACCCTAGGAAAGGTACATGCATCATAATGACTTGTGTTCTCATGTTTCTAGGGTGTCTTGGGAATTAAGAATAAACAAAAAGTTTATAATGTTTTAAAGAAAATATTCTGCACTACTTGGGCTTAGGTATTCCTTGTTTACCTTGCAGCTATGGAACCTGGAAGGAGACCATGTGTGGTACAGGCGATCGAGGCCCCAGAGACTACCATGGCTGATCGGCAGAGAGCTAATCGAGAGGAGGAGGAGGACCAGTGGCAGAAGACACTTCGGGCCCTGCAACGACAGACCCTCGAGAAGTATGAGGGCAACACCTCCGACATGAATACGGAAAGCTGGAAAGAGGAGATGGTGATAGCCTTCAGCATGATCCGGGCTCCGACCGAGTACTGGGTTCCTCTGGCCTTCAGCCAAATGCGTGGAGCGGCGCGTCAGTGGGGACAGTTTACCTGGGGGAGAGGAGAGAGGCTGAGGTGGCATGGGCTGATTTTGAGAGGGAGTTCCAGGCGGAGTTCATCTCTTCGACGATGAAGGCATAAAAGGGACAAGAGCTAATCTCCCTCCAATAGGGGAGTATTTCAGTGAGGGAGCTAGGCATCAAGTTCAAGGACCTCCTAATTTTTGCTCTGGACCTCTTTCCTGATGAGGAGTATCAGGCATGACGTTTGGAGGAGGTGCTCTGACCCTCCCTCCAGTATGTTGTTACCCCCTTTACCTTGTCGACGTACTTAGAGGTCTAGAAGAAGGCAAAAGTGGTAAAGAGGATCCACGATCTAGGAGGTGTGTCACGAGAGGGGATCCAGTTGGGACTATCAAAGGGGAAGGTCATCAGTACGAGGCCTGCAATGTCAGGACCCTCTAGGTTCTGACTAGCAGGGAGCAGGCCGCAAGAATTTCAGTTTCGATCCCCTTGTCCATTCCCTTTTCCTTCGGGCCCAGGAATGCGGTGCTTTGTCTGTGGGAGATATGGACATATCCGGAGTTAGTGCCCGGACCGGGTATAGTACGGTTGTGGAAGACAACCCCAGCACCCGCCCCAGCAGCAGCTTCCAGCCGGCCCTTTCCCGCAGCAGCATCAGGGATAGCGAGCTTCTGCTACTCCGAGGGCAGACATAGGAGGAGGAGGCCGACCTCAGGGCGCTCCTCAGGGTCCTCGACTGGGGCATGGTCGGGGAGGTGGACGACAGCCGAGGGGCAGAGGAGCTGGGCGTGGACAGCTATACGCCGTAGAGGCAGCAGTTTCAGCAGGGCCATAGGTTGTTCGAGGTACGATCAGTTTGTTCAGTACCCTTGCTTTTGCCTCGATTGATACCGGAGCTTATCACTCCTTTGTTGCACCCAGTCTAGCCCATGCCTTGGGTCTAGATTCTTAGAGACTTCCAGTGCCCCTAGTGTTGGGCACATCAGTCGGAGGTCTGAACGACTTGTTATTTGTTTGTCGAGAATGCAGACTGATGATAAGGCTACATCAGTCAGTTAGGGATCTTCTTCTGCTACAGATACAACCATACGATATCATCTTAGGCATCGACTGGCTATTCTCTTTGTGTTCCGTCATCGAATGCTTCCAAGGAAGGGTTGTGTTCTCAGACATGTGTGGCCGGCGTGTTACCTTCACTGGCGAGCGGAGCAGTCAGAAGAGCAGTAGGCGAGAGGAACCCCTCCTCTCCTTGTTAACTGAGCTGTCAGTGGAGTCAGTGGATGCTGGGAGGGTAGATGTGCCAGAGATCGTCCGTGATTTTATGGATGTCTTCCATGTGGAGGTGAAAACTCTACCCCCTCGATGTGATATTGAGTTCGGGATAGACCTAAAGCCTGGTGCTCGTCCGATTTCGATGGCTCTTTACTGGATGGCACCTTCAGAGCTACGGGAGTTGCGGATTCAGATTGATGATCTGATGAAGAGGGGTTATGTTCAGCCGAGTGCGTCACCACTGGGTGCTCCAGTCTTGTTCTCCAAGAAGGCAGATGGTGGTATCAGGTTGTGCATAGACTATAGGAGGCTGAATTAGGTGATGATCAAGAATCGTTATCCTCTTCCAAGGATAGACGGTCTTTTCGACCAGCTGAAAGGGGAAAGATGGTTCTCGAAGATCGACCTGCGGTCTTGGTACCACCAGCTGAGAGTGAAGGAGAGTGACATCTTGACGATGGATTTTAGGTACAGATATGGACACTTCGAGTTTGTAGTCATTCCCTTCGGTGTTACGAACGCCCTGACTTTGTTTATGGGGATTATGAACTCCATCTTCCGGGAGTACCTAGATCGGTTTGTAGTCGTGTTCATTCGACGACATCCAGACCTATTCGAGATCAGAGAGGGACCATGCGGGGCACTTGAGGATGGTTTTGGAGGTCCTTCGATAGCATCAACTCTATGGTAAGTTGTCGAAATGCAAGTTCTGGAAGCGAGAAGTGCACATCCTTGGGAACGTGGTGTCCGATAAGGGGGTAGCAGTGGACCCATCAATGGTTGAGGCAGTTGTTTCTTGGGAAGAACCCAAGAATGTGGCAGAGGTCTGTAGTTTCCTCGGGTTGGAAGGTTACTATCGGAGGTTCGTGCCCAACCTATCCTTAGTGGAAGCCCCTTTGACAGACCTGACCAAGAAGGACCAGGTCTTCGTGTGGAGTGATCAGTTCGAGTCAGCCTTCAGCTATCTGAAGGAGAAGTTGGTTAGCGCCCTAGTGTTGAGATTACCAGAAGAAGGGGAAGTGTATGAGGTGTTCTGTGATAATTCAAGACATGGCCTGGGATGTTTGTTGATGCAACGACAAGGGGTGATCTCTTATGGGTCTAGGTAGCTACGCCCTCATGACCGTAGTTATGCCACCCACGACCTAGAGCTTGCAGTGGTCATTTTTTCCCTGAAGCTACGACGACACTACCTCATCGGCGAACACTTTGTGGTCTTCACAGATCACAAAATCTTGAAGAATATCTTCTACCAGTAGGACCTAAACTTGCGGCAATGACGGTGGATGGAGTTCCTCCAGGATTAAGACTTTTTAGATCTTCTACAATTCATGGAAGGGGAATGTAGTGGTCGATGCCTTGACTAGGAGATCGCGAAAGGATGCGGTCCGAGAGTCGGCAGACACCTGGATGGCGATGGAGGAGTTGGTTGCATTGCACCTTGATGCGAGGATGGATAGCGGTAGAGGCTGCCAGTATCAGATGACAGTGTAGTATTCTCTGTTACAACAAATGGAGGAGTCTTAGTGGGGAGACTTAGAGTGCGAAGTGATGCATGACTGAGTTGACCAGGTCAATGGTCCAGAAGGATGGACAGAGGATGGTCAGAACCAGATGCTTTTCCAGGGAAGGTTTTTTGTTCCAGAAGTGATGCGCGAAAAGGTTATCAGTGAGTTCCACAACTCACCCCTGGCGGTACACCCAGGAGATTCCAAAATGTACAAGGGACTAAAGAGACAGTTTTGGTATCCCAGAGTAAAGAGAGCAGTGGCAGAATTTGTGGCCAAGTTCTTAGTGTGTCAGCAAGTGAAGGATGAACACCAAGTTCCAGGTGGCATACTGTAGTCTCTAGACACCCCCGAGTTGAAGTGGGATGAAATCTCGACGGATTTCTTCACGGGATTACCCAAGGTCTAAGGGGGATACGATGCCATCTGGGTGGTAGTGGAGTAGTTGACGAAATCATCTCACTTTCTGGTGATGAGGGAGTCGAGCGCAGTGGATGCTTTGGCAGGAAGGTACGTGGATGAGGTGGTGAGATTGCGTGGAGTTCTGAGGTCAATAGTCTTGGATAGGGATGCACAGTTTACCTCACAGTTCTAGAGAGGATTGCAGCATGCTTTTGGCACCGAGCAGCATCTTAGCACTACTTTCCATCCCCAGACAGATGGACAGACAAAGCACACCATCCAGACCATGGAGGATATGCTGCGGGCATGTGTTCTGGACTCAGGAGGATAATGGGTGTGACACTTGCTGTAACACCCCAGGTAAATAAAGAATATGACATTTTCATATTTATCCATATTGGTGAATAAAATATTGATATGACTTTAAAGGGGACTCTATGCTCGATGGCGTACCCAACACGCAACAACGAGTTTCTTGGGAATCATACATTGCACTCTAATGATAAAATAATATTATTTTAAATAGTAGTTAACATGTAGCCGTTGTAATGGAGGGAATGGATAGAAATAACTAAAATATGATTATATATGTTTTTAAATGTTTTTACATTTATACAATAAAAGATAAAGGCTTAAAATACGGAAAGAATTCAATTTTAGGCGTATATGCCCTAGTTTTCCCTAAAGGTTCACTTGTCGCCTTATGATGGCGAACCGTCATTAAATATAGTTTTGATCACTCTTATACATTATTTTGGACCAAATAAAACTCTTATTAAGAATCGGGACATCAAATTTTACTTTGTGTAATTTTTTGGTATTTTTCCGATAAAGTTCATTTTTTATTGAATAGTGTAAAATGTTGTGTTTTAATTCAAAACCTCTTTTTAATCTAATTTATTTATATGATTAGATAATATTTTGAATTGGTTTTAAAGTGAAATTAGAAAATATTTTTATCATTAAATCCAATAGTGGTCTTTGGAATTAATTTCACTTTGAAATCGGACTTAAACTAGTGTCAATCTTTTGATACTTATTGTTTCATAAAAACACTCTATTTGTCATGACAGCGGGAATTAATTATTAAAATAATTAATGTGACTTATATGTTTTTAATTATTTAAAACGGACTTCATTTTTGAATTCAGAATATCAAATATAGCTTAGGGTGAATTTTTGGGATTTTTCTAAAAAACTTCAATTTTTGATGAATAGTGAAACCACTAAGTGGTACTTATAAAAACTGATTTTTCCGTTTAAATGGAATTTTGCCATCTTTGTGTTTTGAATTTCAAAAATCCGACATACATGGTTTTCATTAAGAAGTAAAATGTGGTTCAATGGGATAAAAATATTTTTTTTGGTGAATAGTAACTTGTTATGTTTTTAATCGCGATTAGTGGTAATTAGTGTAGTTTAAGGTAAAAATGATATTATAAGAATGTGAAAACACCATGACACTTGTCCTACACCTATTGGGTGAGTCATGGCCGACCAAGACAAGCCATGGGCCGACTAGGGGACCCCATGGAGCTACTTTAGTTGGAAAATGACAATAATATATTTTTATTTAATGTTAAAATTAAATTGACACAAACATGAGTTGTTTTACTAAAACATTTTTTACGTAGGGTTACACAAGTACCAATTTTGATTATAAATAGTCACTGGAAAGATAAAAAGATTTCCTATATCATAGTATTTTTTTTATAATTTTTAGACATTAAATAAATTAAATTATTTATGACATAATAATGATGTAGTGATGACATCATTATTTGACGATTTAAATAAAATGGAAAGATAATGTAAAATCTATGAACTACACATGTCCAAAACTTATTAGATGGGTGGATTTCGAACCCTTATCACCTTATCCACGAAGTATATCAATGTAGGACCTTTTAAAACCGAAACACATTTTCAAATAAAGTAATATTTCTTACTTTCCAAAAGTGCTCCTCCCCTCCTCTTATAAAAGGCCCCCACCTCTACCACATTTCACACACTCCTCAAGCCTTTGGCTAGGCCAACACCTGCCCATTTACTCTCTCCACTTCCCTCTACTCATCCTAGAGGATTACATTTGGGCAGAAGCCTTTCAAAGAAAGCCTTTAGGCTCAAATCAAAAAGAGTTACACTTTTAAAGGTAATTCATTCTCTCATGCTCATTTGTTTTATTTTGCTTCTCCAACCCCCTAAACTCTTTTTATTTATTTCTTTTGTAACAAAAACAGTATCTTCAATATACTAGGATGTTGTTATAATATTTATTCGAGCTACACTCTCACACAACTACATCAAATGGTTAAAGAACATATGGTTTCCGTGGATGGCGAAATTCTGCCTCCCGAAACGATGATTGTTCAATACTCATCTAACACCTTCAAAGGTGGCCATTATGATGTCACTATTTTTATATATGATATATAATATGTTTATGTTTTCCTTAAGCTTCTGTTTTTTTCATTTTGGGCATACCTTTATGGTTTCCATTATGGGTAAACGCGATATCTTCATTTAAGGAAGTGCGGACTACCGCCCCCTCAAAGTGATTTGATTCGTTAAATACCATATGTGGGACGTATAAAGGAAGGAACTATGATATTATATATGATATTATACTGGAATTATAATATACTTTTATATCATTATTATTCCATTCTATAAAATATGAAATAGAAATGAAAGTAGCGTTCATGCATACGTACGACTTACCGTCTCCATGAATGGTGCATTTCATTTCTTACCTCTAAATGATTATGTAATGTTATAAATGCATGCATGTACTTGATATATATGACATATATTATATCTAAATCATGAATACAATACTGGATATAATAAACATTTGGCCACACGAATAACATGTAATTTTAAGAAGTCCACTTTCGACTTAGGAACCAAATATCGACAAAACAATCATTATTAACTTAATGATTACATATTGTTTATAACATGGTAATAAGTGATATAAAAGGAATAATTAACTTCAAAAATGTTCTTAAGGAAGGTGAAATTAACTCAAGTTTATTATTCAGGAGATTAAAGAACGATCGAGTCAAGTCGGACCCGAGGTAAGGGATCCTACACCTCTCTTTCTTTTTAAGTACACTCTTTTATGTCATTCCTTTTAAAGATCATCTTTATTGTTATTGGGATGTTCTTTTATATTAATCTTACTGTAATTTTTATGTTCATGTGATGAGAGACCCTATTCACTCTCATCAATCCATTTTGGATGTTTTGAGTGGCGCCGATAGGCTGTCGAATTTTCGTAAGGGATCCTACACCTCTCTTTCTTTTTAAGTACACTCTTTTATGTTATTCCTTTTAAAGCTCATATTTATTGTTATTGGGATGTTATTTTATATTAATATTACTGTAATTTTTATGTTCATGTGATGAGAGACCCTATTCTCTCTCATAAATCCATTTTGGAAGTTTGAGTGGCGCCGATAGGCTGTTGAATTTTCGTAAGGGATCCTACTCCTCTCTTTCTTTTTAAGTACACTCTTTTATGTCATTCCTTTTAAAGCTCATATTTCTTGTTATTGGGATGATATTTCATATTAATACTACTGTAATTTTTATGTTCATGTGATGAGAGACCCTATTATCTCTCATCAATCCATTTTGGAAGTTTTGATTGGCGCCGTTAGGCTGCCGAACTTTCGTAAGAGATCTAACTTCTCTCTTTCTTTTTAAGTACTCTCCTTTATGTCACTTCTTTTAAGCTCCTATTTGTAATGTTTGGGGATGTTCGTTTATATTCCTCTTTCTGTACATTATATTGTAATGTGATGAGATACCCTATTTGATCTCATCAATCCATATTCGGAAGTTTTATGTGGCGCCGTTAGGCTGCGGAGTTTTCGTGAGGGATTTTTCATCTCACTTTTATTCCCGTGAGATTTATGCTACATTTGCCACAAATACCATTGAGTGGTGTATGTACGGCCCATTATTCTACTCTTTGTGTAATATACTTTCGTTTATGAGTATTTACATCAATGATCTATTGTCCTTCTTTCATGGGGTGTATGTTTTGAAAGATACCCAAGTCGGTAAGGGAACCTTTCACCCTCCTCTTTTTTAAAAGACTTTTTTTGGGTCTTTTAATTTGCATATTTTTATGTTGGGATATGTTCTCATATATCCTTATTGATGTAAATTGTATTTCCAAGTGATGAGATACACTTTTTATCTCTCATCAACTCTTTTTGATGTGATGTCGTTAGGCTGTCAAGGGAACTTTTTAACCCAATTTCGATTTCTTTGGGTTCAACATGTAGTCATTGAATATGTAATCCATTGAATATGTGTGAATGACCTTTTATTGTTTTACACTTAATATCCACTTATATTGTGTGTATTTATATTTGTCACACATATTTTTGATATTGATTTGTCCTTAATTTAAGGATACCTTCTTTATAAGGGATTTCATCACATTTGACATTTCTATTGAGGGTTCATTGTTGTTATGCACCAATTCACTATTATATGGTGTATATACTGTCCTTTGGAGTATTATATCATGAATCCATTTATTCTCATGATATTATAAAGTTCTGACTAAATGTTATTCCTCAATTATTGTATTCAAGTGTCTCTAATTTTGGTAAAACCCCTTTAACCAAAATATCGTTTTAAATGTTTTAATTATTTGTTCTTATTAATATCCATGTTTTAAAAATGGTTTTAAGGATTTATTTATATGGATATTAATGGTTTAAAATTTTAAGCTTCAAGGTGGTATGGGACACTATGATTCAAAAATCACTTTATTAAATGTTTTAAATGGTTTTGGAAATGGTTTCTTTTTGAATGGATTCAATATTTCAACATACTAAAATGTTATATTGTGATTGAAATGTGGAAATGTTATGTTTCCTTTATGCATGTTTTATGTGACACATTTATGTTATGGTTCTTGGGAATTGTTATGAAAACGGGTGGTTCCGTGATAAACTAAGGGCGGGTGAGCCCGTTATAGCTCTCCAATGCATTGGGTAACGCGAAGGAGTGAAACGTTAAGGTTTCTCCAAAGAGATTTAGGGAATATACTGTGATGGGTATTCCAAACGTAACCAACAGGGTAACTCCCCACGTAAGAATGTTATTAATTCCTCAAGTTACCTTTATGTCTTATGTTTTCTATGATTTATTCATGGTTTGATGAGGTATGTTAAAGTTCCTATGTTTTATGGGTAAAGTATGATTTCATTCTCATGTATATATGAACTCATGTTTCCTTTCCATATTTTTATAACCCTTACTGAGCTTTTTATGCTCATCCCAAGTTTTTGAAATGTTTTTCACAGGTCAAGGGAAAGGTACATGATGTGATGATAGTGTCAAGGATGTGTCAAGAAAGAATCCATGTTATATTTTAAATATGTTTTCGTTGATAGGAAGAATGAATAATGTCTTTTATGTAACCACTTTGTTTAAATGTGGAATGTAATGCAAGTTTCATGATCTAATTCTCTAAAACTCTAAACCTGAAAATATCCTCAATGTGTAATCTTGTAATAACTCAAGATTAAGTAAGGATTAAGGCTGGGGCCTTATAGTTGGTATCAAAGGTCAGTTTAGATAACTTTAGAGGATAGGGTATTCTTTAAGCATAAGTGGCATTACCATAATGGTTAGGATTTCAGAAAGAGTCCTAGTTTTAGATAAAGTGAATGAGTAAGTATAACTTAGTGTTTATCTTACTCATTAGTACATGATGGTTTTTTTGATATACTCACACTGACCTTTTTGGTTTTAGTAAATGGTTGGATCTAGCAGGCACCAAAGTAACAGTGGATGTGAAGGAAATTGTGACAGTTTTTTGAGCAAGCAACTGAATGATATGGGAGCTGCAATGAGAACTCTTGTGATTATCCTCAACCAACTATCTGGAGTCATGATTGACCACCTAAACCTTGGAGATTTCTCTAAGACGTCATATATGCAAGAAAAAAATCCCTACGGAAGTACAGGTAATAATCATAAAGGTAAGTGTCTTCAAAAACCTATGATTCAATGATGTGGAAAGAAACACCTAGGAAAATGTTTCAAAGGGACAGAAATATTCTATAGATGTGGAAATGAAGGTCATAAAGCAAGAACCTGCCATGGAAAAAGGAAGCATCCAGTTGACTCAAGGAAAGGGAAAGAAGTTCTTTCTAAGGGATCAATTGAATGTTTTAAATGTGGTGTGCATGGTCATTATGCAAACACATGTCCTATGAAGAAGTTTCATGAATGGGGTCACCAAGAGCATACCAATATTTGTTTACCAAAACCTAATGCCATTCCGATTGAGGATGAAGAAACTGACAATGACCAATCAAAGGTATGTACTATTTCATGACTATTCTTTTCCTATTTTGGAATCTTAGGATATGATTCATGATTTTGTTTATAGGAAAGAGGTATTTCGGAATAAGTTAGAAAGGAATGGATAATGGATCATGAAGAATGTTGAATGAGTAAGATGTCAACATATAAGGGCTTCAAGAGTTATGGTGAAATTCATAAGAGTATTAAGTCTCTTTTGATGATGGGGTTACATTAGAAGACTTTTTATATTATGTGTAACCCTGATGTTTAATATAGGAAAATTTTATTCTAGTAATAGTTATCTTTTCTTTTGTGGACATAGTTATAAAAAACCATTTGGGTTTATATGATCCTTACTTTTGAGGTAATTATGGGTTATTATATGATATGCTGGAAAATGAAAAGCATGAGATAAACTTGAGGTTAAAATATGTTATGATCATTTTTTATAATTTTATCTCTTTTGGGGAATGTTTTAATAATTATATAGTTTTTGAAAAAGGACAACACGCAGACCGTGTGACAACCCGTCGCGTCGGACAAAGCTACGGGAATCGAACCCACAACCAAAGTGCGACTGGTATTTATCGCCTACCACTGGACTACGTGAAGTCCCTGGTTAGTTTGACTGATTCTTTTTAGTTATATGATTTTATGAATTAAGAGTAAGTTGATTTTGGGTTATTTATGAAAATGATTAACCTATCATAGAGGATATGTGATTAGGTTAATTACTTTTCAATACGAGACTTTAGGAGAAACTGATGTTGTTTGGAGAAAAATGTTACGATTTAACTTGGAAGACTATGTGACTAAATCCTTCAAATATTTGGGTTTCAATCTTAGTTTGGTTTACTTTGAAGAATTTTATGGACAAATTGATTATAGAATAGTCCTCGGTGAACTTTGGGTTTTGTTGGACAAATTTTGGAGGTTAAGAATAGATTTTCTTTTTATAAAGGGTTATCCTTTTCTGGATTATCTGACCTTGTACTATCCTTTTGGTTTTGGTTTTGGTTAAAGCCTAAAAAATGGGAAGTATATAGTTCTCTTTTGTGGATTAGGTGATTCTCTATAAGTTGATTATAGTACTCATAATACGAACAAGTCTCCCTAAATACTCGTCTTTTGGAAAAAATATGAGTTTGATTAAGGAATCTAGTAAAAGTTGAAAGTCAACATGATAAGTGATTATGTTTCCTTATGAATAAATTCCTCAATAAAAAGTAACTTAAAACAAAAATGTTGTCTATTAACTTTTTCTACTGGGGAACCCAACACCGTTTAACTCATCACAAGTTTGTGATTTTCTCATTGTTAACTTTCTCCTAAACATGTTTTCTATCACTCTCCATCATAACATGACCCTATGTTTTCTCCTCCATGTCCATGTTTTCCTACATGGAGTCCTATTATGGGTTAACTCGGGTGACCTTTGTACTTATCTTCCTTTATTTTAAAGTGGTTGTTTTTACCGACTCTTGTTCTGATGTGGGACTTTCAAAGATGTTTCCAAGCGCAATTTTAGAATTGCGAGGACGCAATTCCCAAAAGGGGGGAAGGATGTAACACCCCAGGTAAATAAAGAATATGACATTTTCATATTTATCCATATTTGTGAATAAAATATTGATATGACTTTAAAGGGGACTCTAGGCTCGATGACGTACCCATCACGCAACAACGAGTTTCTTGGGAATCTTACATTGCACTCTAATGATAAAATAGTATTATTTTAAATGGTAGTTAACATGTAGCCGTTGTAATGGAGGGAATGGATAGAAATAACTAAAATATGATTATATATGTTTTTAAATGTTTTTACATTTATACAATAAAAGATAAAGGCTTAAAATATGGAAAGAATTCAATTTTAGGCGTATATGCCCTAGTTTTCCCAAAAGGTTCACTTGTCGCCTTATGATGGCGAACCGTCATTAAATATAGTTTTGATCACTATTATACATTATTTTGGACCAAATAAAACTCTTATTAAGAATCGGGACATCAAATTTTACTTTCTGTAATTTTTTGGTATTTTTCCGATAAAGTTCATTTTTTAATGAATAGTGTAAAATGTTGTGTTTTAATTCAAAACCTCTTTTTAATCTAATTTATTTATATGATTAGATAATATTTTGAATTTGTTTTAAAGTGAAATTAGAAAATATTTTTACCATTAAATCCAATAGTGGTCGTTGGAATTAATTTCACTTTGAAATCGGACTTAAACTAGTGCCAATCTTTTGATACTTATTGTTCCATAAAAACACGCTATTTGTCATGACAGTGGGAATTAATTATTAAAATAATTAATGTTACTTATATGTTTTTAATTTTGTAAAACGGACTTCATTTTTGAATTCAGAATATCAAATATAGCTTAGGGTGAATTTTTGGGATTTTTCTAAAAAACTTCAATTTTTGATGAATAGTGAAACCACTAAGTGGTACTTATAAAAACTGATTTTTCCGTTTAAATGGAATTTTGCCATATTTGTGTTTTGAATTTCAAAAATCCGACATACATGGTCATCATTAAGAAGTAAAATGTGGTTCAATGGGATAAAAATATTTTTCTGGTGAATAGTAACTTATTAAGTATTTAATCGCGATTAGTGGTAATTAGTGTAGATTAAGGTAAAAATGATATTATAAGAATGTGAAAACACCATGACACTTGTACTACAACTATTGGGTGAGTCATGGCCGACCAAGACCAGCCATGTGCCAAATTGGGGACCCCATGGAGCCACTTTAGTTGGAAAATGACAATAATATATTTTTATTTAATGTTAAAATTAAATTGACACAAACATGAGTTGTTTTACTAAAACAGTTTTTAAGTAGGGTTACACAAGTCAAAATTTTGATTATAAATAGTCAATGGAAAGATAAAAAGCTTTCCTACATCATAGTAGTTTTCTTATAATTTTTAGACATTAAATAAATTAAATTATTTATGACATAATAATGATGCAGTGATGACATCATTATTTGACGATTTAAATAAAATGGAAAGATAATGTAAAATCTATACACTACACATGTCCAAAACATATTGGATGGGTGGATTTATAACCCTTATCACCTTATACACTAATTATATCAATGTGGGACCTTTTAAAACCGAAAAACATTTTCAAATAAAGTTATATTTCTTACATTCCAAAAGTGCCCCTCCCCTCCTCTTATAAAAGGCCCCCACCTCTACCTCATTTCACACACTCCTCAAGACTTTGGCTAGTACAAACCCTGCCCATTTACTCTCTCCACATCCCTCTAATAATCCTAGAGGATTCCCTTTGGGAAGAATCCTTTCAAAGAAAGCCTTTAGGCTCAAATCAAAAGGAGTTACACTTTTAAAGGTAATTCATTCTCTCATGTTCATTTGTTTTATTTTGCTTCTCCAACCCCCTAAACTCTTTTTATTTATTTCATTTGTAACAACACCAGTATCTTCAATATACTAGTATGTTGTTATAATATTTATTCGAGCTACACTCTCACACAACTACATCAAATGGTTAAAGAACATACGGTTTCCGTGGATGGCGAAATTCTGCCTCCCGAAACGATGATTGTTCAATACTCATCTAACACCTTCAAAGGTGGCCATTATGATGTCACTATTTTTATATATGATATATAATATGTTTATGTTTTCCTTAAGCTTCTGTTTTTTTTTCATTTTGGGCATACCTTTATGATTTCCATTATGGGTAAACGCGATATCTTCATTTAAGGAAGTGCGGACTACCGCCCCCTCAAAGTGATTTGATTCATTAAATACCATATGTGGGACGTATAAAGGATGGAACTATGATATTATATATGATATTATACTGAAATTATAATATACTTTTATATCATTATTATTCCATTCTATAAAATACGAAATAGAAATGAAAATAGCGTTCATGCGTACGTACGGCTTACCGTCTCCATGAACGGTGCATTTCATTTCTTACCTCTAAATGATTATGTAATGTTATAAATTCATGAATGTACTGGATATATATGACATATATTATATCTAAATCATGAATACAATACTGGATATAATAAACATTTGGCCACACGAACAACATGTAATTTTAAGAAGTCCACTTTCGACTTAAGAACCAAATATCGACAAAACAATCATTATTAACTTAATGATTACATATTGTTTATAACATGGTAATAAGTGATATAAAAGGAATAATGAACTTGAAAAATGTTCTTAAGGAAGTAGAAATTAACTCAAGTTTATTATTCAGGAGATTAATGAACGATCGAGTCAAGTCGGACCCGAGGTAAGGGATCCTACACCTCTCTTTCTTTTGAAGTACACTCTTTTATGTCATTCCTTTTCAAGATCATATTTATTGTTATTGGGATGTTCTTTTATATAAATCTTACTGTAATTTTTATGTTAATGTGATGAGAGACCCTATTCTCTCTCATCAATCCATTTTTGATGTTTTGAGTGGCGCCGATAGGCTGTCGAATTTTCGTAAGGGATCCTACACCTCTCTTTCTTTTTTAAGTACACTCTTTTATGTCATTCCTTTTAAAGCTCATATTTATTGTTATTGGGATGTTATTTTATATTAATCTTACTGTAATTTTTATGTTCATGTGATGAGAGACCCTATTCTCTCTCATCAATCCATTTTGGAAGTTTGAGTGGCGCCGATAGGCTGTCGAATTTTCGTAAGGGATCCTACTCCTCTCTTTCTTTTTAAGTACACTCTTTTATGTCATTCCTTTTAAAGCTCATATTTCATGTTATTGGGATGATATTTTATATTAATCCTACTGTAAGTTTTATGTTCATGTGATGAGAGACCCTATTCTCTCTCATCAATCCATTTTGGATGTTTTTATTGGCGCTGTTAGGCTGCTGAACTTTCGTAAGAGATCTAACTTCTCTCTTTCTTTTTAAGTACTCTCCTTTATGTCACTTCTTTTAAGCTCCTATTTGTAATGTTGGGGGATGTTCTTTTATATTCCTCTTTCTGTACATTATATTGTAATGTGATGAGATACCCAATTTGATCTCATCAATCCATATTCGGAAGTTTTATGTGGCGCTGTTAGGCTGCCGAGTTTTCGTGAGGGATTTTTCATCTCACTTTTATTCCCGTGAGATTTATGCTACATTTGCCACAAATTCCATTGAGTGGTGTATATACTGCCCATTATTATACTCTTTGTGTAATATACTTTCTTTTATGAGTATTTACATCAATGATCTATTGTCCTTCTTTCATGGGGTGTATGTTTTGAAAGATACCCAAGTCGGTAAGGGAACCTTTCACCCTCCTCTTTTTTAAAAGACTTTTTTTGTTGGGTCTTTTAATTTGCATATTTTTATGTTGGGATATGTTCTCATATATCCTTATTGATGTAAATTTTATGTCCAAGTGATGAGATAAACTTTTTATCTCTCATCAACTCATTTTGATGTGATGTCGTTAGGCTGTCAAGGGAACTTTTTAACCCAATTTCGATTTCTTTGGGTTCAACATGTAGTCATTGAATATGTAATCCATTGAATATGTGTGAATGAACTTTTATTGTTTTACACTTAATATCAACTTATATTGTGTGTATTTATATTTGTCACAAATATTTTTGAGATTGATTTGTCCTTAATTTAAGGATACCATCTTTATAAGGGATTTCATCACATTTGACATTTCGATTGAGGGTTCATTGTTGTTATGCACCAATTCACTCTTATATGGTGTATATACTCTCCTTTGGAGTATTATATCATGAATCCATTTATTCTCATGATATTATAAAGTTCTGACTAAATGTTATTCCTCAATTATTGTATTCAAGTGTCTCTAATTTTGGTAAAACCCCTTTAACCAAAATATCGTTTTAAATGTTTTAATTATTTGTTCTTATTAATATCCATGTTTTCAAAATGGTTTTAAGGATTTATTTATATAGATATTAATGGTTTAAAATTTTAATCTTCAAGGTGGTATGGGACACTTTGATTCAAAAATCTCTTTATTAAATGTTTTAAATGGTTTTGGAAATGGTTTCTTTTTGAATGGATTCAATATTTCAACATACTAAAATGTTATATTGTGATTGAAATGTGGAAATGTTATGTTTCATTTATGCATGTTTTATGTGACACATTTATGTTATGGTTCTTGGGAATTGTTATGAAAACGGGTGGTTCCGTGATAAACTAAGGGCGGGTGAGCCCGTTATAGCTCTCCAATGCATTGGGTAACATGAAGGAGTGAAACGTTAAGGTTTCTCCGAAGAGATTTTGGGAATATACTGTGATGTGTATTCCAAACGTAACCAAGAGGGTTACTCCCCACGTAAGAATGTTATGAATGCCTCAAGTTACCTTTATGTCATATGTTTTCTATGATTTATTCATGGTTTGATGAGGTATGTTAAAGTGCCCATGTTTTATGGGTAAAGTATGATTTCATTCTCATGTATATATGAACTCATGCTTCCTTTCCATATTTTTATAACCCTTACTAAGCTTTTTATGCTCATCCCAAGTTTTTGAAATGTTTTTCACAGGTCAAGGGAAAGGTACATGATGTGATGATAGTGTCAAGGATGTGTCAAGAAAGAATCCATGTTATATTTTAAATATGTTTCTGTTGATAGGAAGAATGAATACTGTCTTTTATGTAACCAATTTGTTTAAATGTGGAATGTAATGCATGTTTCATGATCTAATTCTCTAAAACTCTAAACCTGAAAATATCCTCAATGTGTAATCTTGTAATAACTCAAGATTAAGTAAGGTTTAAGGATGGGGCCTTATACTTGCCTCTGGTAGAGTTCTCCTGCAATAATAGCTATCACTCTACCATTGGTATGGCATCATTTGAATCCTTGTACGGGAGGCCATGCCGCTCACCTGTTTGTTGGACCGAAGTCGGAGAGGCGAGCATCCTTGGCCCGGAGGTGGTGCAGACCACGACGGAGAAGGTTCAGCTCATAAGGGAAATGATGAAGGCGGCCCAGGACCGACATAAGTCGTATGCTGATACTAGGAGGAGGCCCTTGGAGTTTGAGGTTTGGGACCACGTGTTCTTGATGGTCTCCCCTCGGCGTGGACAAAAAAGGTTCCACAAGGGGAGTAAGCTTTCTCCCAGGTTCATCGGGCCCTTCGAAGTGTTGTGGCGGGTCAGCGAAGTGGCTTATCAGCTAGCGTTACCACCGCTGCTACTGAGGATACATGATGTATTCCATGTGTCCCAGCTCCATCGGTATCTGTACGACAATTCACACGTCCTCGGCTGGGGAGAGCTGGGCATCGAGGATGACATGACTTTTGTGGAGAGACCAGTGATGATCGAGGATCACAAGGAGAAGGTGCTTCATGGGTGAACCATTCCCTTGGTTCGTGTGTTATGGAGACATGGTGGGCTTGAAGAGAGTACATGGGAGAGGTAATCACAGATGCATGCCAAGTACCCAGAGTTGTTTTGACTTTTGTACTATTCAGTTTATAGCTATTGTGGTGGAACATTTTACCTTGTTGGCTAAGAAATACTGGTTTTCTTTCCCCTGAATGTGTGAAATGCCCTGGCTATGGGGAGGAGAGAATCTGACCCCTAATCAAGACGCATTAAGGTGGATGTGATTAAACCCGTGCGGGCGAGTCATTGCTGCCCAAATCGGACAATATCTTGACATGGGGAAGGAGACTCCCCAACCCATATGCCTAGGCAGTTTGACATGGTATGTTGCTTGGATCTTGACAAAAAGGGGTTCATAGTTAACAATGAGGTCCACTCTGGAGAGGTATCTTTCGAGGTGGTTGTTTGGACCCATCCTTTCCTTCTGGTTTGTTAAAATTCTCGAGGGAGAGAATGGTTTGAGAGGTATCTGATGTGAGGACCCAGACTCTCAGGGTCCATTCCTTTAACTAAAATCTGTATCCTAAAGGGGCAGCATCTCGGCATAAGGCTGATCGTCGTGACCGATCGACGAGACCGATCAGCGCAACCGGTCGGTGAGACCAATCGGCATCACCCAGCCTTGTCGGGGTTTTTCCAGTCGCACTCCTTTTGCGCAAATTGGGTTTTAAACCCTAGTTTAACCTGTTTTAAAGCCCGATAACTCCCATAAATGTTTTAATTAAATATTTAATGAATTAACCTGGTGTGTGCATATGTTTAAACCACTCGACCCTTTAATAACGTGTGGGGCCGTGTGGTCAACCCATGACCCCTCTCCTTACGCAGTTTTGTGTTCTTATCTCAACTGTCCCCTGCTTTTATAAACTAAAAGGGTTTTCCTGAGGTTTCATTTCTCGATCACCCTGTGCTAAGAGTACCCTTCGTTCAGATGAGCAGCTTTTCATTCAGACGAGCCGCATAGCTATTCATGAAGTTCCACACCCGGGCTTAGCGTCTATCTTTGATAACAAGTAGGTAATTTCTCCTTCTTCACTCCCTTTTTGTGTATTATGTGGGGTGTGCATGATTTTGTTTCTGTAGAATTGGAAAAACCCAAAACATAATGAAAATAATGAATAAATTATAATGATGGGGGGGGGGCTATGATCGATGATGTTTCTCTGTTTTATGATCCTCCATAATTGTATGATTTCTGAATTGTGAGGGCTTACGGCTACTGAAAATCATGACCGTCAGTGGTCTTTCACTGTGTACTAATGAACCCCTCGTGATTTTTTAAATGGCTTTTTTGTGGTTGTGAACTCCATCTATGAAAAGTGAATAGGTTAATTACTTACATTCGACTAAGAAAATTGAAAGCACCAAGATCTTTTCCCTTTTGTGATAACTCGGGTCAAAGAACACGGAAATTGGAATCATGGAGTGTGTTAAATCTTATAAATCTGAAAATACCGGCATGGGCCTACTTTGCTTGGTTGTAGTGGTTTGATTGTTCTTCCTTCACGAGATGTTGCTAGGTGATGTGGGTGGGGGTGGGATACCTGGTTATTTTACTCTCAGTGGTTTTGAGAATTGGGGAGGGGATCCCCTGTGTTATGATTTCAGTTGTTGCGAATTTTGAGACTGGTTGGTTACCTTGTTTATATCACGAATTGGGGTGGGATCCTCTATTGATGAGAAACCATCTAGGGGGACACGAGGCAGTGTCTCGGGGTTTTTATTTGGTTCCAGTACTTCGAGGGATCTCACTTATCCCATTGTTGTTATGACTTTACAAGAGAACCGGGTGTGGATGTTGTAGTTGATGCTTGACGTTTGGATAGATCTTTTTTACTTGGATTATGTTTATGGTGCTAGTTACCCAAGTAGGTACAGAAACTTAGTTAAATGTTATTACTGAACATGTAAACCAGGATGGGACAAATGGGTTTTTGTTTGGCATTGGTTGTGACTTGGATGTAGTGCTATTTGTGTTCTTTAGGCGGGCTGAAGGAAAACCAAAACATAGGGTGAGTGCTGGTTACCTATACATATACTTGTAGTTTTTTGTTTCTTATTCGCACCCCACCCAAGTTGAGCACTTAGTGCCAAACACCCCAACTTCATAGTGGAGGGTGTTTTTTCCAACACTTCTATTAGTGGCTGGTTATTAGCTCCTTTTCTACTCCCTTTCCTAGATATCCAAAGTATCTTCGGGCAGGCTGTGATGGCATGAGTTCCATTATTAGCCCAAGAACCTTCGAGCGGGGTTGTGTGGTGGTTATGCCCTAGGTGGGTGTGGGCAGGTGGTTTCCCAAGTATCTTCAGGATGAGGCCCACGTTTCTTCGGGCGTGGCAGTGGATATTCTATCCCAGGTGTCTTCGGTCGTGGCGGTTGATGTTCTAGCCCAGGTGTTTGCGGGCGTGGTTGTGTGTGACAGTTGTGGCCCAAGTGTGTGCGGGCGGGGTTTGGAAGTGGGACTGCCTGAGTTTGTGGCCCAGGTGTGTGCGGGTGGGTGTGATAGTGGGACTGCGGTGAGAATGGAAGGATTGGTTCGATGCATAGCATGACATCAATAAACAGTGGGAAAGTGGCGCGGGGTACCAAAACATCGATGTGATATTATTATATATTACTTGACTTGCGTTATTTGGGGAGTGTGCCTTGGTGAGGCTTGGGGGGATAGTTTACCTTGTTAGGTGTTTGGTTTACTCTTTTTCTCATGGGACTTTAGTACGTTTCCCCACTTATGCATGAGTGTCTTTGTTTTTTCTCTTTTGAGTATACTTGTATGCTCACCCTACATATATAAAACTATTTTCAGGCTTCCAAGAGGACTTCGGGGATTGCGCGAGACCATACTAGCGAAGGACCTTTGGGATAGTTGCTGTTGCTATTTTTCTTTCCTTGGTACTTTATCTTTATAGTCACTTTGTACTTGGTGGATTCATTTTACTTTTGTAACATGCATTCAGAGTGGTTCTAGGATTCACTTTTACTTTCCTCTTTTGGTGTTGTTGGGTTTTACAATTCTATTTACTGATCCTATTAAAATAAAAACGGTAATTCCTTCCATTTAGTGTGTGATTCTATACCCTTTGTGCTAGTCGCCACTCTGGGACCTATTGAAGGTGGGTTTCGGGGGTCATTATCACTACTTCAACTTGAAGAAGGAACGACCTGGAAGTTTGATGACCCCTCCCTCCTTTTGGTGAAGGCAGGTCGTGACATACTATGTTAAAACCCCAGTTTGGATAGCCAAATGACTCATCCAATGAGACTACCAATGAAACAAGGGGGTATCTTTAACTGTTCCTCACCCATGTCATAAATTTTTAAATCATTCTCCACATATTTAATAATATATTTAATTTATGAAAAATTATCCCTATAAAATATTCTCATTGATAAAGATGTGGATTTATAAATATTTCCTGAGATATCAAATACCTTTAACTATAAACACCATATGTAGAAATGGTATATTATTTAGTTAGTAATAATATATTTGATTAATGATATGGTTAATTTGGGAAAATTCAATCTCGAATGATCATAGAAACTTGAATATTTTAAGGAGGATAACGATGATATCATGTTAGTGAATGTAAAGACTATCCTAGGAATATAGAACCATAAAACATCTAGAAGAAAATACAGATGTTATCAATGAAACATATTTTTTGTGGAGTAAAGTAAAGGGTTATTTTTTCTGATTATTGGAAACACTATAAAGGGTCATTTAAAAACATTTTTGAGGAAAATTACCATTTCATTTTGGAAAAATATTTGAAATTATTTTTTTAAAAAATAAATATTTTTTAAATAAATTATTTAGCAAATTATTCTTTTAAACGTACAATGTATGTTTAAAAGAAATGAATATGGGTAACTCTGTATGAGTCATACAAGGTAAAATGAACATTCATTATGTAATATAAATGGTAAAAAAGTTCCTTGTTCCGAAAGGGATAAGAATATTACTTATAAAAAATTTATGAAAAAAGGTTAAAAATTTATTTACTAATAATTTTGGAAAGGTTAAAACCATTTTTGAAAACCATGTTAAAAAACAGGGTTTTAAAAAGAAAATAGGTTCTCCAACTAAAGATTGAAATAAAGTCGAGTTTTCTTGAGAAACGTTTCTAAAATCTTTTGAGTACTAAAGAGTAGGAAAATGGAAATATTACTTGTTAATGTTCATGAATAAATTTATGAGAAAAAAATTAAATTGTTTGGTAGAAAATTATCAAAGAATTTCCTTAAATGGAAATTCAAGTGTAAACAATCCTGAATAAAATGATCCCTTGAAAAGGCCATAACATTGATGTGAGAATAAACCAATGAATAGATTAAGTGTGTTAAATGTAAATCCACATAAAACAAGTGGAAATAAAACAATATATAGTGAAAATTGATTACACATATAATCTTATAATATTAAATGCAACGAGGAAGTAATATAACTCATTGAAAAGGAACCGGGTTATGAAAATGTTTCCCACATGGTAAATTTTAACTAAAATCACATTAAAGGATATAATTGAAATTGAAACTAAATATAACATGAAGATAAAATAATTATAGATATAATATATCAAAATGGGTAGTATATACACCATAGATAATATGTATGTGTTGAATATTATATTTATCTCATAGATATAAAAAGTGAGATGAAAACCCCTTACGTTGTGTTTACTTTTGGGTGAAAATACATTAAACTTGTGTATAATGGTTTAAATATGGTTAATAAATTATTATAGGACTTTATATATATTTTTAATATCATATATTAAATTTTCATAATCTCATATTACCCATTTTTTAGTAATCATTCATTATTTTCACTATTTGGGTTTTAATTGCCTAGTTTCCCACGTATGTTTTCACTTGTTATCTGTTGTTCCTATGACATAGATAATTATATAATCATCTATAGAGTGTAAAAATTACTTTAAATATCATATATATTAATTAAATATATTTATTTATAATAATCCATAAAATTCAATGATATGAAATGAAATGCACCGTTTATGGATACGGTAGGTCGTACGTATGCATGAATGCGACTTTCATTTCTTTTTTGTAAAGAATGTAAATTAGATGATATATATATATATGTATATTATTTTAAATTATCATATATATGTCATATATGTATCATATTTTTATTAAAACCATCCTTTATATGTTCCATGTTTATTGTGAACGAATCACAACGCTCTGAGGAGGAGGTAGTCCACACTTCCACAAACGTTGTTATCATATTTACATAAAATGTAAGCATTATGGTATTTTCTATAGAAAAATTAGATAAATATTAAGGAAACATAATTTTCATATATATAAAATAAAATAAGTTTTCCCATCATATTTTCTAATAATGAGAGGTGGTAAAGTGAAAAACAAATGACATCATTTCATCAGGCGGTAGTTCACCGTACACGAATAGTAAGTTCGTTTGACATTTGATCAAAGTCCGTGTTGGATGAGGAAGAAACCTTAATATAAAGAAATATCTATATATTTTGGATAAATATTTATTATATATCAATGTAATATTGAGAAATTAAGGGCTGGAGTAATAAATAAATCCTAAATGTACATTGATGAATGTTACCTCTTATTTTGGTAACTCCTTTTGGTTTATACCAAAAGACATCCTTGGATTGATTTATGGACAAGATGAGAAGTCTACGATGAGGAAAGGGATTTTGGTAGATTATTTGGGATGACATCCGGAAAAAAATGGGCTGAGATGTGTAAATAAGTGGGAGGGGTGAGTGTCTTTTTATAGTGGAGGGTGAGTGACATTCTTATAAACATTAGAAAGGGTAATTCCACCCACATTTTTCCGATGTGATGTGGTTACAATAGTGAAATGTTTTTATATAAGTTATTATAGGGTATAAATATGCACATAAACTGGTTTTGTAACAGGTTTTTTGTTTATTTTGTCCATTATGTTTACGGTTTAGTCACTTATTATGCTAATTTTCCTTTTAATCGTTGTAATTAATTTTAATTACATCCACTATTATTTTTGGTCAAAAAATAAGTTTACCATATTATAAATTATAAATTATAAATTATTATGATTAAAAATATTGAATCCATTTTTTAAAAATTTCAATAACTAATTTTTAATAAATTATATTAAATTTAATCCCAAAGACAAGACAACAATGTGGGTTTTAAAGTAAAAATTTTCAAATATTTGTGATGTTTTTATATATAATTTCAATGAAATATTTGTTAAAATGAAATAAATTGGAATAATTGATATATAATTGAACTAACTAAAAATTAAAACCTATAAAAAATATAATATTACCATATAAATAAATTATATGAAAATAAAATTTCAAATTAAAATTCGGCATTTTTTATTATTCATTAAAAAAGAAAACCTCACATAAAAGTACAAATAAATCACTAAAACATAATTTTGATTTTATGATTTAAAAAATTATTATTTTTGGACATATAAAATTTATAAAATTTTGAAAAATTGGATTTAAAATAGGTTCTCCATCAAAAGGCTGTAAAACTATCCTTAGAAAAACATAGGTTTTTATGAATAAAAATGGGCTTGTTTTTAACTTATGTATATTAAATAGATTCGATTAATATAAAAAAATATTTTAATAAATATATAATATATATATTTCATTAATATCATTCACTAATAGTAATTAATTTAATTTATTATGATAAAACATCTTTTTGAGCATAAAATACATTTCCTTTATATTAAATGGGATTATATTTTTATTTCTAATTATTTAGTAACCAATTAATTCATATTATATTTTTATAAAACCCTATTTTCACATAAGTTAGTTAATAATATTAATAACCACTAATTTAACATATATGTTATATCTTATTATATAAAATAATTATAATTTATTATTATATTATTGTTTGGTAAAACTTTGTATTGCGTGTAATGCAAGTCATCAAAGAAAGACATTATTGCCTAAAATGAAAGATAACTTAGTATTGAATTCATTACAAGCTATATCATTGACTTAATTTATCTAAAATATTAAATATATTATAAATTATAAGGATATTATATTCTCTTATGCACTTGGTGATGCTTGTCATACACACTTTTGAATACAATGTTCTTACTTTAATTTTTTTGGGAATTACAAAGAGGGGTATCCAGCCATCTGAATCACCACCATCCTATATGTTGGGTAAAACACCTAAAACCAAAGAATCTTTGATTTTGTTAATGTTATCCAACTTGATTTGGGAACATGTGGAAATAACACGAATTAAAAATTAGATAGATAACACAAAATAAACATCCATTTTATTAATCTATACTGAACTAGTGTACTCCAAAACACCACCACTACACCTCAAGACATCCTCTAAAACCTATTCCATGACTAAATTCATCACACCACACAACAAACACACATAATCATAGAATTAAACATTCAATTAAACGTTCTTCCTTTTTATAGATTAAAATAGTTCCACTACCTCCAATTTACTAAGACATTTCATTTCACATTAACAAAACACATTCATTTATCATTCATTTCATTGAAGATAATTTCCACAAATCAAAACCATCCCATTATTTTTAATTTATCAACCCATGTAATTCCATTTTTTCTAGTTATAACCATTCCATTTATAACCAGGAAACTAATATAACCACATCACATAACAGATTTTCAATCTCACATATACTACCGACACAACAGAATGTATACTAAGAAACCTCACAACAACCTAAACATCTCACTGTAATAGCCACACATTATAACCTTTACACACCAAACCATGTCACATACTATGCTAAAAAAATATCCCATCACTTAATAACACATTCCATACCCAATCCGGTCTCCAACATCACCACAGAATCACCCAACATGGTTTACACAAACTCTAACAGATCATATTAAGTGAAACAACATATAATATCATAACCTAGATTCCACAAAAACGTGTTACCGATTTAGGAAAAATGGATTTCATTACTTTACTTCATGACATAGCATAGGCATTGTCCCAAAAATTTCATATTTTAATAGGTAACTGATTCATTTTCAATATATATACTCTTATAATTTAATTTGGGGTGAGATTAAAAAATTAACAAAATAGGGTTTCACATTAATTACAATTACAACATAATAAAGGCTCCTATAACATGTGATTTTCAATAATGGAAACCAGAACATATATTATCAATTGAAATACCATAAAAAGTAATAATTTATGAGATTTCTCCCCATACCCATCAATTTCAAATATTTATAATTAAATATCTTCCTAATTCAACACTTAATATCCACCTAAAAGAATAAAAAATCATGCATCCCCCACTCATGAACATAAATATTTATAGAATGAGGATCCCCTATCTCAAGTTAGCTTTCTGAAATGCCATGCACAACAAAGTGAAGGATAAATAACCAGTAGATAAAAATCCTATCAGGAAAACTCAAATCAAAATGTATCAAATCAAGGATCATAATAATCACATCCCCTAACACTCCTCAAACAAAGAAGCATGACAATTAAGAATTATGAACAAGGAAATATGAGAAAATTAAAGATAAAATGGATTTACTCACCCTATATTTTCAATGATAAACAATTGGTATCCAGGAATCAAAGTAGAATGAAATGGTATAAGTGATACTTAAAAATGAGCTAGGGTCACCCATGATTCACATGAAATTAGAGAAGAATGGAATAATTTGGGAGATCCCCATAATTTATAGAACATATTACCTTTGAACTATCACATTGTGAAACACATATTCACGTCATGAGTGTTCATGTGGCCCTTCAATTCATGAGATGAAACAAAATAAAACCATGAATCTCTTAAAATCCCAACCTTATGAACATCCACCGATTTTCATGGACCCTCAGTCTCTAATTAGTTTACATAATGAATTATTCTTTCATGTTTTGAGTCACTTATGTATAAAACTCCCATCGAAACTTTAAGCTGCAAACTTCTAGGCTCTAAGCCACGAAATATCCCTCAAATTGTGAATACATATTCACATTGGGGATTAACAGCTATAACATAATTTTATCTTCAAACTCTATTGATCCCTCCCTAAGACTCCTCTGAACACCTCTTACTCTCAAAACCGCAAATTAATGGGACAATAAAGAATTAACCATTACATTAGATACCTATGAAATTATTCTCATCCTCCTGGATCAAAACCAATCCCAAAGAAGAAAAGGTAAGGGCCTAAACCACCATTCCATGAGATAACACTCAGGGGTCTTGTCACCACCCAAACACTACCGCCTTCAAGATACATAAATCCATGAAAAATCATATAAAACACTCTACACTACCATATACCCATATCACACCAGTGGTATGCCACCTCTATTACACATTACAATTCACAAAACTTTTTAAAACATCACACAACATAATCCAAAAACTACCTCAATCATCATGAAACACCACCCCAATCACATAAATCAAAGGAAACCCTCCATCAATATCAAGATATTGTCCACTTTGGGTGGCACTAACTCACCCACATGGTTTTAAAACATGTAAAAAATCTAGAACGTCTGGATTTGGAGGTTGTTATAGCATATATATTTTCTTGAATCCATAAAAAACATCACCAGAAATTGAAAAGGCACATATCATAGACAAAAAAGATTCAATCATTACATTATCATAAAAAATTGGATAAGAAAAAGCTTAAAATAATTCATGGTATTGGGATAAAATATGCAATTCACGCTCCCATGTACTCTCCTTCAAGCCACCATGCCTCCACAACACACGAACTAAGGAGATGGTTCATCAATGTAGCATTTCATCTCAACAATCATGGATTTCTACTAGTTACTCCATGGACATAACATCATCCTTGATATACAACTCTCATCATCCAATGATGTGAGAGTCATCATGAAGATACTGATGAAACCAGGACTTGTGGAAGACATTGTGGATCATTTACAATAGTGGTGGAAGTTCCAACCAATATTTTACTACTCTAAAATACCCCAACACCTCCAAAGGCTTCATAAACTGGGGAGATATATTACACCATCTTCCAAACCTCTGTTTCCCCTTGATTAGGGGAGACTCTCATGAACACGTGGTGTCTAAACTAAAACTATAGGGCCTCCACCTATAATTTTTATAGGCCTTTTGATGTTCCTGCACCTCCCTCGTCCTCTCTCAAACCATTTGGATCTTCTCGGTCATTCCCTACACTACAACAACACCAACGACTCCTGACTCCCTAGCCTCCACCCATGACCACATATAATGAAATGAACACCTTCACAACACCTCAATTAGAGATATACTAATGGATAAGTGATAAATATTGTTTTAGATAAATTCATCCAAATATAGGTGCTTTACCCATAATCCTCTAAAATCATATATGAAATCTTGAAACACATCCTCTGTAATGTAGATGGTCTTATTTTTCTTCCCATCTATATAAAGGTAAAAATAATTTCTTAGTCCAAAATAGGAGCCAATGGAATGAATAATTCCATTCAAGAACCCTGAGCTACAATGAGGATCCTCATCAAATATGATTGTCCAAAAAACCTATGAAGCCTAACCAAACCATCTACACACCACATTTCCAAAACTTCCACAAAAAATTATTAACAGATCACCAAAAAATGATATGACATCATAATCCATTCCATAATCACCCAAACTACTTCAAATCCCCCCTAAACCTATGGTAAACTTGTAATGAAATCCATAATTATGTCATCAAATTTCCCCATGAGTACATCCAAGGGATTCAACAAACCACTAGGAAAACGATGTTATGATTTCACATACTAACAAACCAGACACTTCTCCACAAACTCTACAACTTACCATTTCATCCCAAGCCACCAAAGTTATCGTCTAAATCTGTGATACATCATTGTCATGCAAGGAAACACCTTTTAGGTTGAGATTTAAATGTCTTGGAGAACACCCTTATACATTTACATTTGTATAAAAACCCTCCCATGGAATGATACTCAGTTATGAATATCCTCCGACCATCCCTCTTGAGCATCACCATGACCAAAAGAATCATGAGTCACCTATACCTTTGAGACTCCCCATTGAGATCCATCCACATATTGGACCATGGATAACCTTACAATAATCTAATAAAGATTACCTCAACGAATATTTCCCCGCTTATCAAGATTCATCACTAAAATATCCTCCAACCCTTTATAAACATCATTGGAGTCCAGAACCAAAAATCCATGGGACTTACAAATTAGGGAATTAGAAATATAATTACCCTTTATGAGGTTCATGAGATCTAAAAATAATTATCCTATAGAAAATATATCCAAAAATGGTAGAGAAAACTCAAATCCAACTAAGAGAATAATTATTTCATCATCTTCTGGTCTGTAAAAATAGAAAAGTGATTTAAAATGAGAAAATAATGCAACCTCATAAGAGAAAACACAATCACTGCAAACTTCAGATCATGGGTGGAATAGTTATTCTCATGGGTACATGACTTCATAGACCCGTAAGATATCACCACCATCCACCACATCATGATTCATCCCCAAACTGAAAAATATTCATTGTATGAATGCTCAAACAACCCACCCTCATATGGAAAAAAAAGTACATGGTCACTAAGCAACTTCTAAATGAGGTAACTGAACACTACATAACATTGATTAGTCCATATTAAATCCTAGTCCTCTATAGTCAAAGATATCACTAGGTTTTAAACCCATGATAAATTAGAGCCAAACATTTAAGAATAGACTTCAGGAACATGGAGACAATGAACCTTTTCTATATTCATGGGTGATTCCCAAGAAAAAAATCATGAAATATATATTATTCCATTACCACACACTACTATGATTCAATGTTACCAAGGAAAAAAACCTCTCAAATCTATAAAATTCACTTGGATAGTTTTTCATTGAGATGATGGTTTAGAAAAACCTACAAGATAGGCCTGAGATGATAATAGTGACCATCATATAACTTCTAGTTGATCAAAATGTAATCGATGAATATGACTACGAACTAGTCTAGGAACACATTAAACATAGGGTTTATGAACTCCATGGACCCAACTGGTTTGAAAATTACACTACATCTTATGACCATGAAATCTATGTTACCCTACTTACAATTGAAGAACTTCTTCTGGCTATCCTTATCTTTCACCCTCACACAGTGATATCCTGACCACAATTCAATATTTGAGAACTAACTGAATTCGTTCAACTAACCGAATGGATTTTAAATCCTCAGAAGATGGTAGTAGTTTCTAACTACTAATTTATTCTACCTATGATTGTGTACACATAAACTCATACTACCAACCTATTTCATAGTGAACAACAATAGACCACACCTAGGAGATACATTCGGTTAGATGAAAATACTCTACTTCAGATCGTCAACCTATAACCTCAAATAACCCCACTCATCAAAGATTATCAATCATTTCCCCTCTACATCAGAAAATGAAACACTACCCTATAAGTAGTTGTTGACTGTATGCATGGAATATAACCCATCTATGACAAGTATAACATTGAATGGATATATATATAGTGAGAATAAATGCTCTATTAACTGGTGTTCCCCATCACCATTATACTCCCCGACACACATCAAATATAGTAACTTGGAATCCCACTAGCATATATAACACTAGGGGGACTAGAATTCTATTCACATCCAATCCAATGGTATGAAACAAATTAGGAGAAACCAAGGAGTGAAAGGATCCGAAATCAAACACTACACAAACAAGGGTATATGAATAACAATTTGTACCTTGGACTACATTTAGCCCAACTAGAACTAAAAACTCTATCACATGAATCTACCCCTACCTAACTCTATTGACTCTCTTCTAACGGAATATATAATCACCCTTTGGTCTAGGTACCTAAGGGAGGGGACTATCACATGGATACCCTCTGTCAACTATATCATCCCTTGGACGCTCTACAAGCAATAGCAACCCCTTTCGTTGAAACTGCCTTGATGGAAACTACATGTGATTTAAAAAAGAGTCTAGAAATACCATATGAAACAATCCTCTCTAGGTTGTTAGACACTAATACTATTAGTTAACATGACCCCATATATACAATAAGAAAATAGGAGTCCCCCCGTTAGGTGCATGGGAGCCTCCATCCCTAGAATGCATTGTAAATGTTCACCATGGTTGACTCCCAACCACTCAGAACCCCATCTATTTCGGAATCCATAATATGAAACCTAGAGACCTAAGATTCAAGACACCATACTAGTCAATCTCTCAAGTCCCACCTAAAAGATAATTTAATCCATCATTAAACTATTCCTTCTTCTACACCTCTTGATATTTAGAAAACATAACCAAGGTGACCTCATACCTGATCTCTGGATGAATCACCTCCTCCATATTTGAAACTATGGACTCCTTAGTAGGAAAGACATACGGTTAAATGTATAAGAGGTCCTTGAACCCAATCTAAAGCTCCTTCACACTCATGCTACCCAACATAAAGGAGATAATCTCCAGACTCTTTTCTTCATTTATTGTTAACAATAAGAAGTCCAAATGGAACTCCTTTTAAAAGTGTTCCTATGAAAATTCTTCTCTATCTCATTCACAAGGATACAACACACACCAATAATTCATAACAAAACGTATATATCTAACTATAAATGGAATCCAAAACATATTTTGAGTTCTAATTAGATTTAATGAGATCTTAACCTCCTCCAACCAATGCTCTGTCTAAAGATAAAATATACTCCCCTCATACATTCAAAATAATTTCCATTGAAAGACATGAATGTCCCTATTCCATGCCTCATAGTACTATATCATTTCAATCATTCAATGATTGATCAAATTATCATATAAAACCTCTATTATTTAATATTCACATGGATGATTCCTAAGAGAAATCCTTGAAAACAAAGGCAAAAACCTATGAATGATAACATGGATTTGTTTTGAAGTTTATTTGTTAAATATCATTTAAATTTCCCAAAGTCAACCACTTCAGATAAGAATACAATCAATCATGATGCATGAACCTTTTATAGGTCTCTACCCAATAAATAGGATAACCTCACTTGGTCATTCAATAATCTCATAGTCATTGAATAAGATCACAGGGGACCTAAAATATAATGTCCTAGAGAGTCTCCCAAGACTCTATCATGAAACAAGATCATATAACATCATTACAAAACCAACCCATCCAATTCTTATAGTAAATAACTTCAAAGTACATCCTATATCTCAACAAAAATCTTTGACAATACTATATCATGACCCCCTCCATCCAAAGGTAACCTCATAAGGAATACAATGAAGGAGGAGAGATAATGACCCCTGAGTCCCACCTTGAGTAGAACTTAGGTTAGCGACTAGCATTGAGGGTATATAAATCTCACATATGGAAGGAATTATCCCCATTATTAATAATGAGATCTGAGAGATAGAAAATATCAACCCAAAAAAACTCTATCACATAATTTAAAAGTAAACCAAAACAATGCCATAATTTATGAACATGGTCAATAGATACAATTAAAAATTACCTAAATTAATACCAATCAAAAATCATAGGGAAGAAACTCAACAACAACTCCAAAAACTAGCTAATAATGTCCAGATCAGTCCCTAAAGTCCTAGAAACCTGAAAACTAGAATATATATACATATGGTGATCATAACATGTACACTCATTTGGATCATAACCAAAGGTCTCTATTGATCATTTGAAAATATCAAACTAAAACCCCAATGAAAAATACCAAAACCAACATGCACCTAAATAGGAAAACTAACTAATCATAGCCTCACTATTCCAGATTCACTAAATCACATATCCAATATAGTAACAATGTATCAAATGAACAAAAAACAAGATTCCCCACAATCAATTACTCACTAAATTTCCTCTCTCATCACCCAAATTAAAATTTCTTATCCCCCATAACTTTTATATACATCAAATCACATATATATCCATTCATGATGTGGGTCAGTGTAACACCCTGACCCCAGTTACCCAAAGTTGGTGCATTATTTTAATACATTGGCATGATTACAAGGAACCAAGTCCCGAAGAACCGATCAGTTTAGCAGTCTTGGAAAATACATTACATACATGAATGTTACATTATACTTAATAACATACAAAACAACATAAATAGTTCTTTATGAATTCCATTATTCCCTTGTCTTAACCCTGCATATCAATCACATTACACTTCTTGGAATCCTGGGATAAATAAAACATAGAAAGGGGTGAGCTCAAATTCTCAGTAAGGGTAAGCAATATAGTGGAAACTTTCAAAAATAAGCATAAACATTTAAGGAAATGTATAAAACTAAAAAAAATCCTTTTAAACATGAACATTAGCATAATATGGAAGAAATAAAATTAAATAATTCCATTTACTTATTCATATGGATATTATACTAATCGAATAATCACATGCAATATGAGTAACCACTTTCATAATGATGGAATGCATAATGCCAGACTATCAAAACCACATAGACAAGGACTCATGCCAAGACTAAAAATAAGATTTTGTCAAGGCCTTGTGCCAAGACACTAGTTTGTCTCATGAGACCTACCGATGCATCAAGGAGCTATAGCGGTCTCCACCTGTCACTTACTAAGTCCAATGCATTCCCATATGAATAGTTTTAAACATAACATAAACATTCTTATTAAAACTAGCATATGAAATGCCAATACTTTCTCCATAAACCATGAATGGTATAAAAATAACACATCCACAGTTAAACATATCACAAAACCTTCAATACAATACAAAAGTTCTGTATCATAATAAATCAACTTCAAATAAGCTTAAAATCCATCAAAGGATGTTGACATAGATGAAATCAAAACTATTTGAGAGAAATATCACTTGAAATCATTGAAAAGTCACACATTTATAAAGGAAGTAATTTAAAAGATATTTTTGAATCAAAGTGTCGTATACCACTTTGAAACTTTTTAAAGGAAATATCATTTCAAAACATTCATGTCCATATAAATAAATCCGTAAAATCATTTTGAAAACATGGACATTAATTGAAAAGATTTAGAAAGATAAATCTTTAAAAAATTTGAAATTTTGATCTTCATAAAGGGTACCTTTCAAAATCCTTGAAATCTTTATTTTGAAATCATTTTTATGAAAAATGGGCATGGATGATAAAAATGTCCCAGTAAATACTTACACATAAACAATCTCGGATAATGATGATATTGAGGAATTAACCATTACCAATTTGGTAACTTATGAAAAATACAACCCATTAAAGAGGTATCATATAGTGAATATGTAAATAAACATAAATTAAAGTGTATTACACAAAGAATACAATTATGGGAAGTACATACACCACACAAAAGGTAATAGTGGCAATATGGCATGAATCTCACGGGAATAAGGAGTGAGATGAAAACCCCTTACCTTGTACTTTTCCTTGGTTGGGGTAGGTTAATCTCCTTTATAATGGTGAAATAATTGTTTTTAAATTATACAAGAATCATATACATTAATATGATATAATATATGATCTTTTAACATTGATTTGTTAATAATATTTTAGTATTATCGTTGTTTCGGGTGTTAACTTACTCGTTTTCTTTTATATGTTTTGTTAAATAAGCTGTGTTTTCCATGGATAGGTTGTATCTTAATAATATCCAGAGTGATATCAAGTCCTTAGATACTATTATTAATCATCAAATTAGAATTATACTTGAATGGAAACGATGGAGAATGAATCTTATCGTGTTCGTGGAGACGGTAGTCCGTATGTACGCATGAGCAAAAATATCATTCTTTTGATATTAAAATAATATATAATTGGATGGTATATCATATATACATAATAATTATCATGTAATATTTATTATTTACATGAGTTACACATCATTATTATACCAAACCAAATAATAATTTATTGAATAACAATTACACCACGACGTGGAGACGGTAAGCCGTATGTACGCACGTATGGTGACATGTTATTCAAAGGATGGACAGAATACTGAATATTGTTGTACCATATTTATAATAATATCATAGTATATATAAGATAATGGAGTTATTATTTTATAATGGTAATAACAAAGAAGGAAGATGTGGAAGAAGAAAGGAACTTGGAAAAGTGTGGTGAAATCATTACCTCTTCTTCGGGTTCTTCCTTTTGATTTGATCAAAAGGGCTCTTAAGATGGATTTATGACTAAATGAAGGCCTCTAGGATGAAGTGTGGGAAGTTGAGAGAGTATTTGGGAAGTGTTTGGCCGAGACAAAATGCTTTGAAGGTGTGAATTAATGTGAAGGGGGAGTGCCCTTTTATAAGAGGGGTGAGGGTCACCTTTGGAAAAGCTAGAACTATTATTTTATAATAAATTCATATTCGGTTTCTAATGGATCCAAAGTGTATTATTTATTGTTAGAGGTGGGGATGGGTCGAAAACCACTCCACAAATATAATTTAGACAGGTTTGGGTTACTATATTAACCTTATCATTAAGTATTAACTCTTAGTTAATTAGTTTCACTTTTACAATGTCTCTTTGTATTTTTATATTATATGGTTAATAAACTTACTATATACAGATAAGAGACCACAAAGTGGTCCATTAATAATACAACTATTATTATATAAGTCTCTTGGACAAACCATATATTTTTAAGAATTTAATATCAATTAATAATATAATATTGGTTTTAAAAACTCGTTTATGTCAATTTTGACAGTATTTAATAATTGATTTTTGTAAAACTCATAACAGAATTATTACTTAGACAAAAGTTAATTAAATCATTCTTAACATGTAATATTAACCTAGAAAATTAGTGTAATTAATAAAAAGTCTCAAATTATAATTATTTTGGTATCTACAATATCAATCATTTTAATTGTTCACTATTATGGTAATAACTGCATCACCATTGTGTCATAAATAAATTAAATTATTTAATGTCCAAAAATTATAAATAAAATAAAATTAGGTAGGAAATATTTTTAGATTTCTAATTAATATTTATAGTCTAAAATCCAACATATATAAACCTCTGTAAAAATTGTTTTTCTAAAAGATATATGCTTGTGTCATTTTTGTATTCATTTTAACTTAATTAAAATAAAGTGTCCCTATCACTTACAAGTGGCACCATGGGGTCCCAAAATCGACCCAAAGATGCCCATGGTCGGAAATGTATCAACCAATAAGATAAGGAGACGTTTTAGGGTAATTTGTTTTATTATAATATTTTTTAACCCTTATTTACCGGATTTACCCTTTAACCATGGTAAATAAAATATTTACCGAAGTAATTATTCAAAATGTCTAAAAATAAAAGTTACCTATTTACACAATTTGAACATCCTGATTCCAAATATGGAACCCATTTTTCCAAATTCAAAACCCAGAAGTGGCAGAAATTAATTTAAAATTAATTCCTGCTGTCAAAACAAAAAGCATGTTTTTAAGATATAATAACTATCAAAAGATTGATACTTGTTTATGTTCGGTTTAATTGTAAAATTATGTTCAATGACCAACATTTTATTAAATGGTAAAAATATATTCTAAATATACTTTAAAGCCACTCAAATTCATAATTTATCAATATAAATTATTATTATTTAAAAAGTTGTTTTTAATTAAAAGTTAGTAAATTTCACTATTCATCAAAATATTAAAGTTATCCTAAAAGTACAAAAATTTCACCTTAGGCTAAATTTGATACTCCGAATCAAAAATTAAGTCAATTTTGAGAGATAAAATCTCTAAAATTTTAAAAAGTATGTATTACTATTCATAACGGCTGGTTTGATCGGTTGTTGTGTGTGTTAGAACTTGATGTTGCATGCAACACACGCTATTGCATTATTTAAAGAGAAGCGTACCGTGGAAGCTTGGGATGCTTCATTGTAAATTTTTGATGTACCCATTCTAAAAAGAAAATTTATTTAGTCAATTTGAATATATAAAAGTGTAAAATATTGGATATAAAAAGGGTTTACTATTAAAAGTTTGTAAAAGTGCA
Source organism: Viscum album (assembly GCA_963277665.1). Lineage (NCBI taxonomy): Eukaryota > Viridiplantae > Streptophyta > Magnoliopsida > Santalales > Viscaceae > Viscum > Viscum album. Next base: position 724,150,507 of record OY728165.1, read on the forward strand.
ATACTAAAAATGAATTTGTTCTTACATTATGTCTAGGAAACTCATAATATGGATCCTAAATTATAAGGATTATGTAATGTTTAAAATTTAGTTAATACTATTCATATCCTCTTTTGAACGACTTGTTTGGTAAGTCATGATGCGCTTGAACTCGGTGTTGCGTGTAGTGCAAGTTATTGAATTATTTTGAAGAAATAAAACACTATGAAATATTGGGATGTTACATTATCCCCTCCTTCAATAAATTGTGTCCTCGAAATTTGAAATTGTACTTCGAAAATAAAAGGTTGAAAATATAAAATACCTTTCTGGGAAAACCCACATCAGAAATTGGGTTACTAAAATTTAGTCTTAATATGAGGAAAAGAGAAATGAAACGGTCACCACCAAATTATGATCTCGATTAGGAGAACATTGGTGGCAATTAGAGACATATAATTGGAGGAAAAACGTAAATATTTATAGGTAGTGATTGAGGTCATCAATCACATGCAAGTGTAAAATTGAGGTCCTAAAATTCCTCAATCTATGATGATTTGAAATACCATCAGTTCAACAATACATAGGGTATTAGGATAACACACTTTTAGTTTTAGGATTCCTTAAATAAAGTATAAGAATTAATTTCTTCATAGAATAATAGAAGAAGAAAAATATATTCTTGACAAGAATAGTTCCATCCTTTAACTAATTTCTACCACAAACACATATTTCACTCTAAAAGATAGTAAAACGTAAAAAAAATTCTATTTATACTATTCGTATAGGGTAAAAAAAACGAATTTATAATTTATCTACCAGAACTTTTAAAAAAACTACATTTTTTAATCCAGGACATCTCGTGGGCCAGTGGTAGGTGATACACCCTTGTCGCCCTTCCGTTGCAGGTTCAAGTCTCGCGTCCTTGCCAGTCGCGACAGGTTGCCTCCCGACCTCCGGGTTGTCCTTTTATGGCAATCCAAAATTAATCTCAAACTAGAATTATCCAAAATACTTCTGTCCAAACTCACAGTCCAACATTTATAAGTAAGGGAAACATAATTTAGATCCTTTTTACCCCGTAATAGAATATGAATACCTTCATCATGTATTCTTTTAAAACAGAGAAACATCCTGAATTACCATAATCCTTATTGATTACATTCATGCTCACTTATTCCATATAGAATGCTGGATATACTTCATCCATCCAAAAATGTTGTAAACTCCAATAATTATGGAATATACAAATCTTTAATCGGTTTCAAGGTAGTCAAGAACATCCAATATAATTTAACCAAATCAACCACATCTTATTCCAAAATAAGTACCTCAATATTAGGACAATATTAAGGTTTATCTTTCCTTCAACCATGTAATTTACAAAATGTTTAACTTACTGTAGAGTCACTTTTCATAGTAGCATAAAATCTCAAATCCTCAATGAAATATTACTTCAGTACAATCCTTATATACTCCATAATTATTATAATAAGTACATTGCTGATACAACACTCAAATGACATAATAAACATAAGAAATATAATCATTCCTCTTCATCTGTGGTAGTATCACAACTTGATTGCTATCCAATAGCATCATTTGTGGCATAGTCTGATGATAGGTTTGAATAGTGTCCACACTACTTTTAAATGAAGCATTGTACATTTGAAACCATTTTCTTACCCTTGCAGTCATGTACATGGTGCCATTTTTCCTACACACTTATAACAAACTCCCATTCCTTTCAGGAAAGTTTTAGGGTGTTTCTTCCCACAGTTATCACATATGGGGAAATTCTTCTTTTCCCTCTTCCCATTATCCATCTTTCTCTCTTCCATCCTTTTTTTTTTCTTTTGCTTCCCTCCAAATCCATAGGACTCAGTAAACTCCTTAGTTATCTTATCCACATGTGATACTATTTCTTCATATGATGATAATACGTGGGATACTATTTCCCTTCTAAATGATGGATTAATACCATGAAAGATATGATCCTTATTACTCTTTGGATCCTACGTATTACTAGAGTTTACATTCATTCTAGTGGGCACCATTTCTATAAAATAGCATAAACTAGGTCAGTTTATGAATTGCAATGAATAATTACAAACATGTAAAATACCTAACGCAAATTGAACAGTTTATGGATATAATCCATATTTATAAAAATGTTTTCTTTGAGTAAGTATATACTCATGAGACCTTCATAATGGTTTGTAAAGAAAATTAGAATTATCCTAAGCATATCCCCCAGGAGTGTCGTAACCAAGAGTGCAGCAAGGCCCGTTGTCGTGCACCGGTTCCCGTTCGAGTCTAGCTCAAAGCAGTGTTTTCAGGTTTTACCCCTAGGTACTTCTGTGCTGGAGCCGCCTCTACCTGCTCGTATCCAGACAGGGATGTATTGGTCAGAAAACTCAAAAAATCTCTACAATACCAAAATTATAGGAAGTTCTTCTATACTAATCCGCAAAGTCTATCTTAGGGCTATGTGCTCTAATCAGAGTTTATCTTAATCTAGTTTCCAAGGTTATTTCTAAACTTACTCTGATACCAACTATAACATCCTGACCCCAGTTACCCAAATTCGGTGCATTATTTTAATACACTGGCATGATTACAAGGAACCAAGTCCCGAAGAACCAATCAGTTTTGCAGTCTTGGAAAATAGATTACATACATGAATGTTACATTACACTTCAAAACATACAAAACAACATAAATAATCCTTTATGAATTACATTATTCCCTTGTCTTAACCCTGCATATCAATCACATTACACTTCTTGGAATCCTAGGAAAAATAAAACATAGAAAGGGGTGAGCTCAAATGCTCAGTAAGGGTAAGAAATATTGTTGAAACTTTCAAAAATAAGCATAAACATTTATGGAAATGTATCAAACTAAAACAAAATCCATTTAAATTTGAACTTCAGCATAATATGGCAGAAATAAAATGAAATAATTCCATTTACTTATTCACATGGATATTCTACTAATCAAATAATCACATGCAATATCACTAACCACTTTCATACTGATGGAATGCATAATTCCAGACTATCATAACCACATAGCCAAGGACTCGTGCCAAGACTACAAATAAGATTTTGCCAAGGCCTTGGGCCAAGACACTAGTTTGCCTCATGAGACCTACCGATGCATCGAGAAGCTATAGAGGGCTCCACCCGTCACTTACTAAGTCCAATGCATTCCCATATGAAAAGGTTTAAACATAACATAAACATTCGTATTAAAACTAGCATACGGAATGTCAATACTTTCTCCATAAACCATGAATGGTATAAAAATAACACATCCATAGTTAAATATATCACAATACCTTCAATACAATACAAAAGTTTTGTATCATAATAAATCAACTTCAAATAATCTTAAAATCCATCAAAGGATGTTGACATAGATGAAATAAAAACTATTTGATAGAAATATCACTTTTCTTGAAAGCATTGAAAAGTCACACATTTATAAAGGAAGTAATTTAAATGTTATTTTTGAATCAAAGTGTCCCATACCACTTTTAAACTTTTGAAAATAAATATCATTTCAAAACATTCATGTCCATATAAATAAATCCTTAAAATCATTTTCAAAACATGGACATTAATTGAAAAGATTTAGAAAGATAAATCTTTAAAACATTTGAAATTTTGATATTCATAAAGGGTACCTTTCAAAATCCTTAAAATCTTCATTTTGAAATCATTTTTATGAAAAATGGACATGGATGATAAAAATGTCCCAGTAAATACTTACACATAAACAATCTCGGATAATGATGAGATTGAGGAATTAACCCTTACCAATTTGGTAACATACGAATCATACAACCCATGAAAGAGGTATCATACAATGAATATGTAAATACACATAAATTAAAGTGTATTACACAAAAAATACAATTATGGGAAGTACATACACCACAAAAAAGGTAATAGTGGCAATATGGCATGAATCTCACGGGAATAAGGAGTGAGATGAAAACCCCTTACCTTGTACTTTTCCTTGGTTGGGGTAGGTTAACCTACTGTATAATGGTGAAATAATTGTTATTAAATTATACAATAATCATATACATTAATATGATATCATATATGATCTTTTAACATTGATTTGTTAATAATATCTTAGTATTATCGTTGTTTCGGGTGTTAACTTACTCATTTTCTTTTATATGTTTTGTTACGTAAGATGTGTTTTTCATGGATAGGTTGTATCTTAATCATATAAAGAATGATATCAAGTCATTAGATACAATTATTAATCATAAAATGAGAATTATACTTGAATGGATACGATGGAGAATGAATCTTATCGCGTTCGTGGAGAGGGTAGTCCGTATGTACGCACGAGCGAAAATATCATTCTTTTGATATTAAAATAATATATAATTTGATGCTATATCATATATACAGAATCATTATCAGGTCCTATTTATTATTTACATGAGTTACATATCATTATTATACCCATCCAAATAATAATTTATTGAATAACAATTAAACCACGACGTGGTGACGGTAAACCGTACGTACGCACGTATGGTGACATGTTATTCAAAGGATGGATAGAATAATGAATATGGTTGTACCATATTTATAATAACATAAATGTATATATAAGATAGTAGAGTTATTTTTTTATAATGGTAATAACAAAGAAGGAAGAAGTGAAAGAAGAAAGGAACTTGGAAAAGGGTGGTGAAATCATTACCTCTTCTTCAGGTTCTTCCTTTTGATTTGACCAAAAGGGATCTTAAGTTGGCTTTATGAATAAATTAAGGCCTCTATGATAAAGTTAGGGAAGTTTAGAGAGTATTTGGGTAGAGTTTGGCCGATCCAAAAGTCTTTGAAGGTGTGAATTAATGAGAAGGGGGAGTTCCCTTTTATAATAGGGGTGAGGGGCACCTTTGGAAAAGCTAGAAATATTATTTTCGAATAAATTCATATTCGGTTTCTAATGGCTCCAAAGTATATTATTTAAAGTTTGAGGTGGGTATGGGTCGAAAACCACTCATCAAATAGAATTTAGACAGGTTTGGGTTACAATATTAACCTTATCATTAATTATTAACTCTTAGTTAATTAGTTTCACTTTTAAACAATCTCTTTGTATTTTTATATTATATGGTTAATAAACATACTATATACATATAAGAGACCCCCATGTGGTCCATTAATGATACACCTATCATGATATAAGTCTCTTGGCCGATCCTTATATTTTTAGGAATTTAATATCAATTAATAATATAATATTGGTTTTTAAAAACTCTTTTTTTGTCAATTTTGACACTATTCAATAATTGATTTTTGTAAAACTCATAACAGAATGATTACTTAAAATAAAGTTAATTAAATACTTCCTAAAATGTCATATTAACCTATAAAATTAGTTTAATTCAAAAAATGTCTCAAATTATATTTATTTGGGTATCTACAATATCAATCATTTTAATTTTTCACTATTATGGTAATAACTGCATCACTATTGTGTCATAAATAAATTAAATTATTTAACGTCTAAAAATTATAAATAAAATCCCATTATGTAGGAAATATTTTTATCTTTCTAATGAATATTTATAGTCTAAAATCCAACATATATAAACCTATGTAAAAAATGTTTTTTAAATATATATGCTTGTGTCATTTTTGTATTCATTTTAACCTAATTAAAATAAAGTGTCCCTATCACTTACAAGTGGCACCATGGGGGTCTCAAAATCGACCCAAATATGACCAGGGTCGGACATGTATCAACCAATAAGCTTAGGACACGTTTTATGGTGATTTATTATTATTATAATATTATTTGTTAACCCGTATTTACCGGATTTACCCTTTAACCATATTAAATAAAATATTTACCGAAGTAATTATTCAAAATGTCTAAAAATAAAAGTTACCTATTTACACAATTTTAACATCCTGATTCCAAATATGGAATCCATTTTTCCAAATTCAAAACACAGAAGTGGTAGAATTTAATTTAAAATTAATTCCCACTGTCAAAACAAAAAGCGTGTTTTTAAGATATAATAACTATCAAATGATTGATACTTGTTTATGTTCGGTTTAATTGTGAAATTATGTCCAATGACCAAAATTGTATTAAATGGTAAAAATATATTCTAAATTTACTTTAAAACCACTCAAATTCATAATTTATCAATATAAATTATTTCGATTAAAAAAGATGTTTTTAATTAAAATTTAGTAATTTTCGCTATTCATCAAAATATTAATGTTATCCGAAAAGTACCAAAATTTCACCTTAGGCTAAATTGGATACTCCAAATCCAAAAATTAATTCAATTTTGAGAGATAAAATCTCTAAAATTTTAAAAAGTAGGTATTACTATTCATAACGTCTTGTTTGATCGGTTGTGGTGTGTGATAGAACTCGATGTTGCGTACAACACATGCTATTCCATTATTCAAAGAGAAGCGTACTGTAGAAGCTTGGGATGTTTCATTGTAATTTTTTGATGTACCCATTCTAAAAAGTAAATTTATTTAGTAAAATTGAATATATAAAAGTTTAAAATATTGGATTTAAAAAGGGTTTACTATTAAAAGTTTGTAGAAGTGTAATACTAAAAATGAATTTATTCTTACATTATGTCTAAGAAAATCATAGTATGGATTCTAAAATTATAAGGATTATATAAAGTTTAAAATTTAGTTAATACTATTCATATCCTATTTTGAACGGCTGGTTTGGTAAATCATGGTGCACTTGAACTCGGTGTTGCGTATAGTGCAAGTTATTGAATTATTTTGAAGAAATAACACACTATGAAATCTTGGGGTGTTACAGTCAGGATGAGTCTCTACCTATCCAAACTTCCAGTAGTGTCTAGAAGTTAGTGCTAGTGTTAGTCATCATCACATCATAACCACATTAGATAACCATGTATATTGATCTTGATGAATGGGGATGACATAAACCTTATTCTATCCTCCCACTAATCATAAAACCCACAAAAATCACATCCAAAACATAACTACATAATCTTCACCACAATCCCATGTCATCACATGGTAATCTCCAATGCCCATAAAAATCTTCATTGGGTAATATCTAGTACAAAATTATATCATTGTAGGATAATCTACATGGTCAAACTATATCATTACTAATGCAAAAGGGAGAATTGGTAAGAAGAGGAAATTTGCCATCTGAATTACCACATTCCTATATATTGGGGAAAAAACAAAGAAAACAAAACATTTAGGTGTTGGTACTGTTATACAACACAGGCAGGGAACATATAGAAATAACATAAAAATACATTTTAGAGAGATTTAACATAGTAAAAAACCAATGGTTTAATATAAACATTAGTATTATACTCCACAACACCACCACAACATCACACAACATCAACCAAAACAACTACTACCACAAAATTCATCACACCACACAACCTCCACACATTACCACACAATTCCACTATTAATTATAGGTTATGTATTTTCCCAAAAAAGGGTTTTTTTTACTTTCATTTACTATGGAATTTCATTTCACATTAACCCAAATAATTTTTTATTCATTTAATTTAATCCAATTACCTCACATTAATTTCGTCCCATTCTTATACATTTTCCAACCCATTTCATTTATTTTTCCCACATTCATATCCATTCCATGGATAACCAGGAAACAAACACAACTACACCACATGATATCTCATCCATATCACATCCACCATTTCTATAACCATGTATAACACAATCCATCTCACCACAACCCAACTATCTCACCTCAATAAAGACACATCAAAACCACCACACACCATCCCTTGAAACATCCCATGACTACCCACCATCACATGGATTCCCAACACATTCCACACCAAAGATGATCACCACCACCATTTCATAAGCCCCAAACAGGGTTCACAAAACAAATATTGAATAAAATAACACATAATAACATAAAAACATATCCCAACTTCCAAAATACCTCATTTTGGATTAAAAAATGTTATCATTACATTACTTTATCCCATAGTATGAGTATTCTCTCACAAAATACATATTTATATGGGAATCAAATTCATTAGCCCTATATATGTTCTCATACATTTGTTTAGGGAGATATTAAACAATCTAAACAATAGGGATTCACAGTTATCACAACTATAACACAAGAAAAGCTCTCAACAAGTATGATTTTCAAAAATAGAGAAAAGAATGTATATTCAGAATAGAAATATTATCAAAAGAATTGAAACATGATATTTATACCCATTACAATAAATTTAATATTTATATAATCAATAATATTCGTAATACAAACATCTTATCTACTGAAAGGAATGGAAAATCATTCAATACCCACACATGTACATAAATAGGGAGAGAACAAAGATCCCCTACCGTAAAGGAACTTTCAAAAAAAGACACCCAATAGCGTAGTGGAGAAATAACCATGAGACAAAAAATGCACAAGAGAACCTATAATCAACCTAAATCACATCAAGGCTCATAAAAATAGTACCCCCCAAAAAAACCTAATAATGAAACAAAACGACTTAAAATTTTCAAAGGGGAAATTGAAGAAATATAAGGATAAAAAGAAATTTACTCAATATATATTTCCATAGATCAACCTATGGAAGACAATGATCAAATAAATAGTAAGGGGGTTGAAAGATCCTCCAAAATAACTTAGTTCTTTCCCAAGGTTTGAGGTAAATGCAATAGAAAATAAAGAATTTAGAAGAGCCCCAAAAATAATAAAAATGATGAACCTTTAAACATTCAAATCATAAAACCCATATTCACATCATGAGTTTTCATTAGTACCTTCAATTTATGCTATAAATAAAAATCAGGTCGTGGGTCTCTTAAACTCTAAACCTAATAAACACCCTTCAATTTTCAGGGTTCCTTTGTTTTGAATTTAATCACGTCGTGAATTATTATTTAATGTCACGATTAACTTAAGAATAAAACTACCATATGAAACATCATTCCATAAAATATCATCATCAAAGACATGAAAAACCTCCCACATCATTAATAACTAACCATAATATAATTTTAGCTCCACACTCTATAGAAACTTCATTGATTCTCCTTTGAATACCTCAATCTCCCAAACATGTAAAGTAACGGGCCGATAAGGCATACACCATTTACCAAGGAATCACTTGATAAATCATAATAACAACCTAAAAAAATACATTAATATTATATTTTTTCAATGATGAATAATAGAAATAATGAAATTATTAAAAAAATCATTAACATATGAGGATATTCTAAATAATATTATGAAAATGGTCTAATAAATCAATTAATATGTAATGAAATTATTTTTTACTTTATGAATCCATATAATTATATAAAATAAAATATAAATCTCCCCATGATTTCATGTAATTAAAGGTTAATCCACTAAATTCATAGTTCCATGGTTTCAATATAATCACTTTTAATCATATTATAATAACATGTAGATAATACAAAATATTTTTTCATAGAAACATTGATCATGTGTCAAAATATCAACACTACATTATTTCTAAATTTTACCACTAACATCCCATTATTTATATTTTTCATCATCTAACTCATCTTCCTCACTATCTTAAATTCAAGAAGATAATTATGAGTCTTTAGTTGGGAGTCCTCATTTTCCCCTCATCTCTATCAAATATAGAATATTTTACTCATGATATTTTTTAATTTGAACCAAGAATCTTACATCACAATATAATGTAAAACTAAAATGATAAAATAATATAATTAAAAATTTTAAATTATGTACTAATAGTATTTGAAAAGTTTGAGAAGATATATGTACTTTATATACCATCAATTGAAAATGGAATTTGAATCCCTTTAGAGAGATGTTTCTAAATCCTTTTCAAGAAAAATTTATGAAGTTTCACACAATGAAATGAATTCCTATAAATTATTATATAAGGAAAGTGTTTATAATAACCAAATTCATAGTAAGGTAATGGGTAAAGAGTTTGTTTGATAGAAGAAAGGTCATGTGATAAAAGTTTACCAATAAATTGAAATAGGATTATGGGAGTGAAATGACTAGACTCTTTTGTATAACCCATAAAAACATGAAAAAAACAAACCCATGATTATGTTTCACTTTATGATTCAAATAATAAATGGAATTTCAAATTTTCTTGGAAATACTGGAGAATATATATCCTAGCATCAAAAAAAATTTTTAGGTTCAACAAGATAGTACGAAGCCTATCAACAAAATTGTAAGTAGTTACTTACAAGCACCAGAAAAATAGAAGAAAAATAAATAAAAGGTTACTATAGTTATGTGTCATAAAATAAATTAGAAACTGTTATAAACAATAAATTTAGCATTGAAATTATTTCTTTTCTTAATAAGGATATAAAAACAATAATATTTTACCAAACTTTAATATAATATATATCCAAAACATAGATCAATAAATAAAGACCCAATATTAAGGATATATTTTAGATTTTTTAATTTTTGTATTATTTGGTCTCAATAACTATGAAAAAAAACAAACGTGATAATCATGTAATAGTACTAAATCAATAATTCACAGTCCATATTAACTTTATCAGGAGTTTCCTATCAATTGATAATGTTAATAGATAATAAAAACAACAGTATGAGTAAAACCTAAAAGAAGTTAATTAATATGGATGGGGAGGCTACCTCGCCTGTAAGAGATTCCAAATACATTATTTTCTTCTATAAATATTTATCAAAGTGAGTAGGAAAATTAATTTCATTCATTTTACCTTTAATCATAAGAATAATTAGACAAGTTATCGGTGAAAAAGATACAACATTAATGTCTAAAAATCACATAATGAGATTCCAAAACCGAAAATGATCTCTTTCATTTTTAATCCATATATAAATGGAATAATAAATATTATATCTCAAAATCCCTAATTTATTGGTTCATATAATACAAGATTAAATATTGGAGAATAAAAATTAGATTACAGATACATAACAACATGAAGACTCGGATAAAATGACAAGTTTTCCCGTATTAGTATTTTTCCCATTAATTTTCACTATATTTATTTAATAGTTTAACTAAATAATTTAACACTAATATGAAATATAATTAGGTTCATGAATGAATTAAAACTATAATATATAAATTATAATTATTTTAATGAAGTAACAAAATAAAAAAAAATATTGTAAAAAAAATCTTTATGATAATGATAATATTAATTTCAAATATAATAACTTTTCCAAAAATTTTGATTTTCAATATTAAATTGTGCATAAATAATAACATGTTAATCTATGAGGTGAATAATTAATGTTAATATTGAGTAGAAATAAATTACAAGAAATAATAAAAAAATAAGTAGGCGAGTATTTTATCAGAATAATTTTCTAGAACTCTTTAAGGAACGATATAAAAAAAATTAAATAAGCAATTGAAAAAATATTCATAATCAAAGAAATATTATAATTCAAAAGAAATAATGTATATTGAAAAATTAACATGAATATTTTAAATATTTTTTAATCATAAATTCTACTATTATTATACCTTTTATTGAGATACATGATTTCACCCTATAATTATTATGGAATGGAAGGCTAATGTTTGGATAAAAAACCTTTATGTGACTTGAAGGGAGGGATGATTTTAGTCACTATGAGAAACATTTAGGTTGAAAATAAATAAGAAAATCTTTTTAGGGGGATACACCAACATTGAATAAAATATTAACAAAATACAATTAGTGATTAAAAATATTACATTATTAAAGAAGCACAACATAATGAACTTTTTCCCAAAATTCATACAACTACAACCACTATTCTAAAATTAAAATTAATTGTTTTTATATTTCAATTAAATATTTTTAAAAATAAGAATAAGAAAAAGAAAAATATATTAAAGAATGTTTGATTTACCAAAGGTTATTATTTTAAATAAAATAGTAAAAATTATCCATAAACAAATGAGATAAATAGGTAAACATAAAAAATATTATGCTGATTTTGATAGAACATATTGAAAACTACATAGAGAACTTATAATTTATCATAATTGTTTTAAAAAAATAAATTCCATTTACTTTTCTCTATGAAAATACTTGATTATAAATTATAATATGAAACCAAAAAATTAACTATTAGAGATATAGTTTTATAAAAATAAATTTGGGAAAAAGGTATAATTAATCACATATCATAAGTGATAATGGATATAAAGAATAACTTATAAAAAGTGATAATCTTCATAATTATTTGAAAATAAGTTATTTGAAACCAAAAATTAATTTATATAAAAATGTATAGAAAGATTATAAATATTCAAGTATTTCAACTACCAAGACATAGATTTAGAACAATGAGAAAAAAATAAAAAATATATATATATCATTGGTCACATTACCAAATACCCTAGTAGAGGAAAAATTATATACACAACGTTTTTAGAAAAAAATATGTAACTATAAAAAAATAAATAGTATGTGAGAAAGAGATTTATTATTCTGATTTTAGAAAATATAAATCTGCAGAATTCATTACATTAAAATAAACATCAAAAGGATCTCAAATATTTAATCAAGTAAATAATGTTTAATTGAATTTGTGGTAACATTCCACACATTTCAAGAGTAAATGGTTGAGACAAGGCTCCTATAAATAAAAGATACAACATTTTTATCTATTTAATTATTGTGGAACATTGCATGACAAAAAATTAATAGATTAAGAATAACAGAAATGGGTTCCTAATATTCCATCTTACTACAAGAAATTTTATTCAAATTTAATTACAAAATAAATGTTGGTTAATTTATAATGTACAGAAATAGTATTATAGAAGTTTTCTTTGTGACTTCAAATTCATAAAACACATTTAAACATAACAGCCTAATAGATTATTAGTTAGGTACAAGCACTTGTTTTACACGAATAATTTAAATATCTATAAGATATAATATCATAAGAATGTATTTAAAAATGTGAATGATGGTATAATAATGTATATCAAAATAATATATATAAGAGGATATAGATAAATGATGGGCAAAATATAGGTAACATAAAAGAGACAAAAGTTTAGTTATAAGATATAATAAATGTATAGAAATATAAGAACATATAAATTAAGAGAAAGAACACGAGATAAATTTGTAAGAGAGTGGATGAAAGATAAATATAAGAAATTAGGGATCTATATAGAAAAGACAATCATGATAGGTAATTATAAGAATAATCATAAACTAGGAAGGGGGTGGATTTCATGAATCTATATTAAAGGAAGGAAAAGTGAAACTCATACCTTCTATAATATTTTGGAATATAAAACTACAATATTCATGGGAAAAAAACTAGGGTTTGGGGGGATTGTGGGAAATATGGTATGAATGGACGAATCAATGAGATTTATAGGTAGTGAAGTTGATTAGTGAAATGATATGAAGGTGGATAAAAGTTAAATATGACAGAAGAGGTGAGGGGGAGGCTGTAGAAATTGACTTGGGATGATGGAGATTGGTGGTTGAGGTTATTTTTAAGGAGATATATATATATCCTATACTAATAAATCTAACTAGTGTCCCCTTATGAATTTACAATGTACATAGTAGAATCTTAAACAAATAAAATATATTTATTTATAAACATTTAAGGGAATTAAAAATATAAAAAGAGAAAGAAAATATTAGATTGAAATATGATATGAGAGATCACTACATATCACTGCAATTTCATATACTAAAAACAATATAATTAACGTCATACATTAAAAACAAATTAAATGGTTTAATTTTTTTTCATTGTAATAATTCAAGGTATAGAATGTATGTATGGAAAGTGGATACCATAATATTTTTCATTAATCAATGATATGATGTAAGGGTTTATAATGAAAAATCATAAAAATGGAATGTAGTTAATGTAAAGGAGAAACATGACATCTACATGTAAATAATTAATTCCAATTTTAGTGATTGAATAACCCAAGTTTTTTATTAAGGTTTTTATAAAGTAGCATTTGTGGTTAATATGTTGAGAAGATTAAAATTCAATGTGTTTTAGATGTGATGATTGTTGAACTATTCTTTATGCCAAAGACATGTGGTAATTATGTTTAGATTTTGAAAAATGTTTATTTTAATGATCCAAAGTTTAATCAATGGAAATCCATTCTTATAATCATTCCTTAAAGTATAATCACATTGGTAAGAACAATGACATATCGTGATACCAAATAATATGTGACCATTAAACATATTTTCCACATTTCAAGTATTTTATTAATGTTTCCTCTCCAATTCATGATCCATTTCCTATGTTATGATTGTGCTCACCCATTGTTATATTTTTCATATTTATTATCTTACTGGGATTTTAGATTACCCCTTTTGAATTTATATCATTAGGTGATTATGAATACTAAGATGTTTACAAGGGACAATAAGAAGGTGAATAAGAATGGATTAAATAAATGGTTATGTTTTATATGGTAAATGTTATGTATGGTCCTAGTTTCCCGAGACACTAAAACCTCATATCCTAGATATGCAATAATGTTATGTTGTTTATATTTTTAATGAAGTAATAGTAATTTAAGAAAAGGTAGGGTCTCAATAGTTGGTATTAGAGGGAAGGTTTAGTTAATTTTGGAATTAGGATTAGTGAACCCTAGAGAAAACCTCTAGTATGAGTCTAAGTATAATTAAGCACAAAATAGGATTTTTTAAACATAGTGATCCCATAATATTTAATTTTAGTGAATATTCTACAAATTTATAAGTTATTTATTCATGACTTGTTAACTTATGTTTTTTTTCTAAATTTTATATTTTAAAAAATAGTGGGAACTAGGAGAAACCAGGTTAACAAACCGTGTGAGGGATAATGCAGAAATTTCCTGAACAACATCCCCAATGCATTGGGAGGTAGAGTTTGAATGTTCATGGTGATTCTTCCGCATCTATCTCAAGTTATGATTAATAAACTGAATAATGGGGAATCTCCTCTTTCACCTAAGAGGGAGAAGGTAACTATCAATTGTTTCATGAGGCAACGACCAACGATGTTTAGCAAGTCTTATGATCCAGTAGTTGTGAAACACCGAGTCAACTCCATGGAGAAAAACAATAACGTGATTCATTATTTTGAGATGGAGAATGTGACATTAGTTGTTTATTGTCTAGATGGAGAGGCCGATCATTGGTGGGATTTGATTAAAAAACACTAAGCTATGGGAAAAAATTGATGAGAAGGAATGGGAAGACATTAAGATCATGTTTCTTTACAAGTATTTCCCATGAACACTTCATAAATAGATAGAGATAGAATTTACTTTTCTCAGGAAAAATGAAGATAATATTTCATGACCTACGAAGAAAATTTCAAAAGGCCTTCAAGGTACACTTCTGGTTTTGTTATCAATAATGATAGAAAAAATTTTAGTTTCAATAGTGGATTAAAACAACACCTTCAAAAGGACCTCGCAATTTGAGAGTTTGAGAGTTATGATGAATATTTTCGATGTTATCTCAAAGTGAAGATAGAGTTTGGAGGATGGTCCCATGGATAATTTGAAAAGAAATAGGTAATTGAATTTTTATCTGTAGGATCCAATGATAAATGTGGGAAGAAAACTCAATAACCCACATGCAAAAAATGTGGGAATTTCCATCATGTGAACTTCTTCAATGGGATGGGGAAATTCTTCAAGTGTGGTAAAGAAGGCCAACATGCTCAAGAGTTTCAAAAATACATGAGAAGGATGGAGAATGTAGTGGAATAAATGAGAGAACTACCCATGGTCCAATGCTACAGCTATAGGGAGAAAGGGAACTATGAAATCCAGGGCACTAAACCTCAAGTTCTCGAGTGTAATCAGCATCTATACCGACTAATTCCAAAGTAAAAAAAGGGAAGGATATTACAATCACTACTATGGAAGTGGGGAAAGATAATAAATTCATAGAAGGTACACTTCTTATTCACTCTAGAATGGAAAAAGTATTATTTTACTCTAGTTATACACATTCATTTATATCTTTCAATTTTGCTAGAACTATATAATCGAATCCCTTAAACCTAGATGTAGAGATATCTGTAAAAGAACTAAGTGGTGAAATCATTGCAACCCAAGTGTTTGAATCTTCTCATTTTGGTAGTTGTGGGAATATTATTCCAGTGAATATCATGATACTTCTATTGGTGGAAATTGATGCTATAATGGGAATGGATTGGATATCGTTATATAGAGCACATATCAACTGTCTGGAAAATTAAATATCTTTTCATCTTACAAACCATCCCATGGTACTCTAAAAATTCAACGAAGATCATGAATATCCTTTTAAAAATCCTTCATCGGTGTTGGTGTTGATTCCCTATAAAGAAGAATACCTCAACCAAATGTTTGAGTCAAAATAAAGTGATAACCTTTTGGAAAATCGCATCGTGAGGGAATACCGTGATGTATTTCATAAAGAGTTACCCAGACTTCCCCCCGGATAGTGAGGTATAATTCTCGATAGAAATCATACCCAAAACTACCCATATATTAAAGTGTCTATATAGGATGGCTCATATCGAACCGGAGGAGCTAAAGAAGCAGCTACAAGATAATTTTGATAAATGGTTCATATACCCTAGTGTATCACCTTGGGGTGTTCCATTTCTCTTTGTGAAAAAGAAGGATAAATCAATGAGGCTCTGTATGAATTATTGTGAACTGAACAAGATAACCACAATTTAAAAGTATCCCTTATAATGATTAATGACTTGTTCGATCAGTTAAGAGGATCTTAATAAATTTCAAAGGTGGATCTCCATTCAGGATATCATCAGCTCAAGGTAAAGAAGAATGATATTTAAAAAACTGCCTTCCATACAAGGTATAAACACGTTGAGTTTCTAGTGATGCCCTTTAGACTTAATAACTCCCCAAAAATATTCTCTAATTTTATGATTAGAGTCTTTATAAATTACCTTAGAAAATGTTTGGTAGAGTTTACTGATGATATTATCATCTACTCCAAGAGAAACGAGTATCATGAAGAATATGTAATATTTGTTTTGGAGACTTTGAGAAAAGAGAAGTTGTACACCATGTTTATAAAGTGTGAATTTTGGATGAAGCATGTCATGTTCTTGTGACAAGTGATCACAATTAAAGGAATTTAAATGGACCCATAAAAAAGGTGATTGAGAGATGAAGTAGACCCTCTAGTGTAATAAAAATCTATAGTTTTCTTAGATTAGCTGGGTACTACTGATGTTTTGTGATAAATTTCACATGACTGTCAATCTCGCTGACTATGTTAACAAGGAAAGGGGTAGAGTATGTCTGGATGAAATAATATGAGAAAATATTCATGGAGATAAAGAGAAGGCTGATCAATTCACCTATACTCACATTACTAAAAAAGTGGAGAAAGTTTTGTGATATACAGTGCTTCTTCAATGAAATTATTGGTTTTGATACTCATGAAAAATGATAATGTGATAGACAACTCCTCACGATAGTTGAAAATAAATGAGTAGAACTACTCAACGCATGATCTAGAGATGGAAGCCAAGATTTTTGCCTTGAAAATGTGGTGGTACTACCTTTATGGTGAGAAGTGTGACATATACACCGACCACAAGAGAGTAAAGTATATATTCACACAAAAGGATATAAACATGAGTAAAAGGATATGGTTTGAGGTAATAAAGGACTATGATTTCTCAATTCAGTATCATCCTTTATTTCCAACAAGGTAGCTAATGCTCTAAGCAGAAAATAAACCACTACTCTATCTAGGTTGACGATGGAGAAAGATATTATATTCTTCAACATGCAAAGGATAAAATTTTAAATCAAAAAGGAAGGGGATACATCCTACCTTTACCAAATTATTGCAAAACCATCAATCCATGATATGATTAAAAAGGCACAATTGGATGATTTAGAGTTTTAAAAGAAGGTGAATGCAGTAAAGAAAGGGAACCTGCATGAGTTTTATATTGACAATGATGTATTGATTCGGTTTGGAATGCCACTTTGTCTGACTTAATCACCCGGGATAAAGAAGGATCCATTGGAAAATGCACATAGCTCACCATTATCTCTCCACCCTAAGAGTACCAATATGTACTGTGATCTTTGAGAAATCTTGTAGTGGTAAAACATAAAGATGGATATTTCTTAGTATGTCTCAAGGTGATCAGTATGTCAAATAGTTAAAGAAGAGTAAAATAAGTACAAATGAATGATAAAACCATTGCATATACCCATATGGAATTGGAAAAATTTCACTATGAACATTGTTACAGGTCTCTTGAAGACATCAATGGGAAATAATATGATATGGGTGGTGGTTGACCGACTGACCAAGACTACCGATTTTATCACTATTGAAAACGATCTCTCACTTAACCTTCTTGAAAAGATATATTCGAAGTAAGTATCAAGACTACACGGTGTTTCACTATCGATTGTCTCTGATCATGATCCAAGGTTCACATCTTAATTCTGAAGGAGTCCTCAAAATTCATTGAGTAATTAATTGAATTTCATCATGGCCTATCACCCCTAAACTGATGGCCAATCTAAAGGACTATTCATATGCTTGAACATATGCTAAGAGACTAATATTCATAATTAAAAGGTGTATGGGGTCAGAATCTCCCATTGGTTAAGTTATCAGACAAATATTTCTTCTAACAATGTATTAATGTGGTTCCATATGACACTTATTATGGAAACCGATATAGAACTCCAACCTGTTTGGATGAAGTTGGAGAAATAAATAAACTTGTACCTGATCATGTGAAAGAGATAACAAAGAAGGTCCAAGTCATATAGAAAAACATCAAAGCTACTTAGATTTAGAAAAAGAGTTATACTGACAATCGTTGATGGGACATGAAGTTCTATGTTTGAGATAAAATCTTCCTTATAATATCACCTTGGAAGAGATTCATGAATTTTTGAAAGAAAGGAATGTTAAGCGCAAGGTACATTGGCTACTTTGAGATCCTTGACCTCATATGATCCATGACCTATCGGCTTGAACTTCCATGGAATATGGCTTATGTTTATGTTGTGTTTCATGTATCACTCCTAAAGACGTACATACCAGATCCATCACATGTACTGAACTTATAGGTGTTATAGTTGGAAGATTATATCTCTTATGAGGAGCATCCAATAATGATTCTGGACTGAAGAGATAAGGTTATTTGAAACCAGCTACCCACCATGTCAATGTGTTATGGAGTAACCATAATCTTTAAGAAGAAACTTGGGAAACAGAGGAGGCGATGAAGGAGAAGTACCCTAACCTATTTGTGTAAAACATAATTTCATGGGTGAAATTTTATAAGGAGGATGAATGTAATGACTGAATGTTTTATCAATGGAAATCCCTTCTTATAATCATGACTCAATGTATAATCACATTGATAATCACAATTAAATATCATGATACTAAATACTATGTGACCATTAAATATAATTTTACTACATTTCATGTCTTTTATTAATGATTCCTCTCAATTCACGATCCATTTCCAATGTTACTATTTTTCTCACCCATGGTTATATTTTTCATATTAGCCCTATTTTAGGGATTTTAGATCCCCCCTTTCTGATGCATATCCTAAGGTGATTATGTTCACTATGGATTTTTCAAGGGACAACAGGAAGCTTGAGAAGAATGGATTAAATAAATGTTTACATGTTATGCTCTAAATTTTATGTATGGTCCAAGTTTTCCCAAGACACTAAACATTTGGATCCAAGATGTGTAATAAAATTATGTTGTTTATCATTTTAATAATGTAATAATAATGAAAGAAAAGGTGGGGTCACTATATTTATGACATGTGAAGAGTTGAAAATGAAAAATATTTTAAGGATTCTAAATGATGAATATCAGTTGTGGATGTTTGAGATTAAGGAAAATAATTTTAATTATTGAATATGAGTTTTGGAATATGTAAAAATAAATTACATGACTAAAAAAGAGATGATGAGTTGAGTATTTTGGTTTAGCATTTGAGTGGCTTGAAATTAATTTGTGGTTAAATATTTTTTAGCAACTATTAAAAAAATGACCAACAAATTAAGCCAATTTACTAGCTCAATAACTCACTTGTGGGAGGTGACCTCTACCATGTACGAGAGCTACCCCACAAGAGATAAAATTGTTGGAAAAGAGTGGGTGGGCCCATAATTCCAATAGGATCTCTTAGTTTAGTGTGTATGGAGTAGGGAATTGTTAATTTGTAGAGAGGCATGACCCATAAAGACTGTGTGTGTATGTTTTTTTCGGTCCAAACCCTATTGTTGGCTCAAATACGAGGATAAAATTTGAGTATTATAAAGGAGAACTTGAGCAAATAGATTTTTGATATCGGAAAAATGATCCACAAACACTATTTATCCACCAATAAAAGATATATAAGTAATGATTCCCATATTTTTATTTTCATCCAAACAATTAGATCAATGTTATAAAATCATCTTTAACCACATCTTGAGGTTTATCTATATGTGTCAGGTTTTTTTCCATGTCTTGACATCTAGATTATCAATTCGGAGCATTCATGTTCCATTTGACCATCTGGGAGATCAAAAAATAATCAAAACATCATGAAATACCATTTTCTTGAGTAAATGCAGCCTAATACAATAAAATGTGATGAAAGATTAATTATTTGAAATAATGATGGTATATTTTGTTATTGTGTGAATCTATCATATGAAGTAATGAAGTGGGTGAATGTATTATAAGAGAAAGGTAGTGGAGTAATTTCATCTAGGGTTTTCTATACATTCCCCCAAAACCTAACCATTTTAAATGAGGTTAATGAAAATATGTGTGTTTTGTGAGAGAAAAAAAGAGAACCAAAATCACTCTGTATTCCCAAGAAGGTTCCATGAGTTCATGTTTTTCCTTTCCTTCATAATCATATGAAGGTGATTCTGATTCCATGAACCTTCACTTGTGGTCTCCAAACATTTATTTTCTTAATGATTAATGTGTGTGTATTAATATATATTAAAATATGAATAATGAAGAGATCTCACATGTAATGTTATATGAAGTATCCTAATACACTACGTACTCAGGGTTAGATGAAGACACAATGCATATAAGAGACATATTGAGTAACACGAAGAAGTAGGATCATTGCATGAATCACATTAATGAAGGAAGTTGAAAAAATATTATATATTTTATTATACATGAAATATGAATACCTAAAGCATTTTGAAATGTTATGTATATATGGTAACAGAAGCAACAAATAGGTTTTTGCAAAGGTTTCTTAATGGTAGTGATATAATTTTATAAAGGGGAATTTTTAAAAATGGGAATAAAAATTGAAGGAAATATATTTTAGATTCATTTTTAATACTAATATTTCCATGGAAACACAATATTGAAATTGATAATACCATTAATTATATCATTCATGCAAGAATATTGATAAATGAACATGGAATATTATTTTTATAAATAGTGTACAATGACTTTATACTAATGACAGAGTAGAATTTAAATAATTATTTCATAAGGAATTTATATATGAGTTGTAATTGTATTGATATTTGTTAAGATAATTTGAATATTAGTGAATAGTTAGGGATTCTAGGACTTCCTCAATAGAATGAATAATTTTTAGAGCATTGTTTCACTAGGTAAATTAATCATACATGGGTAATTAGAAATATATAAGAACAACTGGAAACTATGATTCATTAGGTGAATTGGTAATTAAATTTGTGTCTAAGAAAATATATCTATTATATCAACACAGTAAGATCACTCTGAAAAATAAATGTGAATTTATACTACTATATCAACAAAAAGAATAAGAATCTTGTGACTGGGTTCCCTAAATAGTTCCTAAATATGATTATGGCTTGAGTGTATAACTTTTAAAGTATAAGATGGTTGAGGGTCAAACTTACCATTGTAGAGTATTTAAATTTATGGGGGGGGGGGTGGTATAACTAGTATTAACTAGAGGATTTATTACCAGGTTGTATGACTAATTTTTTCCTAATCAATTTTAATTGATGACATGATTATAGATGAGAATTCATGTTGGGGGGGGGGGGTAACCAATATGGAAAAGATTAATTCTTTGTACCAAACCATGTAAAAATATGGTGTTATATGTTTCATTTATGTTTTACACTACATAATGGATTTACTCATCCTAATAGGTTAAAAAGGTTAGAAATAAAATGGAGTAAAAGAAAAAATAATATAATTCAGTGAAAAAGTCACACCTGATTCACCTCACTCTTAGATTGATTACATGATCCATTGGGAACATAATTTGTTTTTCATGGAATGGTTCCACCACTAATTGGATCTACTTTATGTTCCTAGTTATTTATATTAGAATTACATGTAATGTATATTTGATTTGAACGAAAATTTAAAATATCTTTATATGAAAAATAATACCTATACTCTTGATATTAGAAATGTTTTAGGTTGCATCAACACTCCAATAATCATGAAGAAAAGAGTCCTAAAGATGTTGAATAAGAACCCGAAGATGAATGAAGATCAAATATTTCCTCAAGGCATTCAGAGTTGTAAAATTTCATTGAAATTAGTTGATTATAATTAGGGTGAGTCATTTTCAAGTTACGATGAAGATTTTTTCAATTATAAAATCAATGAACATTTGAAGATAATTACCAAATAAATATTTACTTGTATTATTAGGGTTTTTAGTGAACTTGTTGATAAATAATCACCACTAGATGAGGTAGCTAATTATTTGGAATAAGAATTTTCTAAAAAGTGTGAAATATGAAACACTATCACAAGACTTATCAGAGAAAAGGATAAAAAAATCTCACTTTGCAATGAAATATATTCTAGAGATATTGAATAACTTCAATGTAATGTTAGTGAGAAATAAGTATTCGAAATGTTTATTAATTTTTTTCCATGCATTGGAAAATTTTCATAATTCATTTATGAATGGTAAATATTCTCACCTAGAGGTTTTATAAAAAATCAAGAAGCTTAATAATTTATTATTAAATGAAAATTGAGTAAATGTTGTTAATATTTTAAAGATTAAAATTCTGTGGTAGGAAATCATGAAATCATTTAAAGATAAGAATATTTATCTTTACATAAATTATATTGAATTAAAAGTGAAATTGAGAAATAGGGAACATACATAAGATAAGATTTCCCAAGATACTAAGAAATCAAGTAATGACAATAATTCATTAAATAAAAACTCTATTTTTGGAAAGACACAACCTAGTGTAAATAAGATCTTGAAATTTTCTAAGGATAAATACACTATAAGATATTTGAATAAGGAAAAACTTTGTCTCAGTAAATATATATTAAATAATTATTTTTTCACTACTATCATTGATTAAACTATAAAATCTAGAAAATTGAGGGTGATGAAAAATACACAAGAATCCATTACAGATTCAATGGTGGATGTAAATAAGTACACGGATTATTGTTCCCCAAATAAATCACAATAGAAAAAATGTTCTATCCAAAATTATCAAAATTTCAAAGACAACTAGAATGTGTCACAAAAGAATAAATAAATATTTATTGGTCATTTGTAGAGCTATTGGAATTCTAATCATCATGAAATAAATTGTTGGAAAAATATTTCATTGTATGGAAATTAAATAATGCTAACATCCAAGGGGAGAAAATTAAAACAAGAAAACTAAAAAAACAAAAAATAATTTATAAAAATGGATTTTTTTATCAGGAGTAGATATGAATAATTTAAAATTTTAAGTGATTATGACAATAGAATTGGGAGCTATTATGATGGGTGTTGGTAAGTATGTATCATGCACAAATCATATGTTGATGAGAAGAGAATAAAACAAATAAAAGTAGTGGGTATGAAAAGAAAATAATAGGTCAGCCTTAGGATGTGGACTAAAGAAAATGACTATTATAAAAACAACTCCCAAGATTTTTGTAAGGAATGATTTGAAGGGTTTTACACCAAATAAATGATTCTTCTACTATAATAGGTATGGTCATATCATGGACCATTAAAAATTGGACATGAACCTCAATACAAAAGAAATAAATGTAAAATCAAAGAATGAATATATCTCTAAAGGAAAAAAATTATCTATATGGTGAAAGGAATATCTAATGAAGAATTTAAAAAGTTTCTTAAAAGTGTAACATGATGAATTCTAAATATGTGTGTGAAATGTGTAATATGTCTTGGCAGTAAGTTAAATTTTTTGTCATGGCTACATGGAAAAGAATAATTCTTTATGAATAAAGGGAAGTCACCTATGAAATATTGGGATGAAAATATTATTTTTAAAAGGAATCAATACAAAAAAATGAATATTGATCATGTTATTGAACAATTCGTGATCATTTCTCCTGAATAGTTTGATGGGGCTAGAAATACGGAGAAAGCACAAAAAATAGAAAAAGATTTTCTAGAAAATGTGAAGAGTAATTTTTCATTTTTGATTATAGGTGGGCCGGGAAGTAAATGTATAAACTATTTCTCTAACTATAAATAATTTAATATAAACATTATTCCAATCTTTATATTGTGTTTGTTTTTAATGAATGGAATTAAATGTGATGTATTTATCCCATGGGAGACCAGAATTTGATGAAATCATTGAACATATTACAACTATAATGTTATCAATCATGGAAGAATATTAGAATTATTATTCATCATTATATTATTTAAAATAATATCAGAATATTCATGGTGTTTATTCTTGATGAAATAAAATCACAATGAAGAAGTATAGTGTGTATCTCTTGAGGGGGAACAAAGATTAAAAGACACATGATATACATATCTTAGTTGATATCACATGAATATATGATGTTCTCATGAGGGATTCATAAGATAATTATAGATGTTAAAAGTTAATATATTGATTTTTTTCATCATTATGGTATGTTGATTATATTATCTTATTTTCATGTAGAAAAATTAAATTCTAAAAGTAGATATATATTAGTTTATAAAAAAATAGGAAATAAATTTAAAAAGGGGATGTGAATTCTTTCACTTAAATGTTTTTAATCTATTTTATTGAGTATAATGTATGATATTCTTTGAAATTTTTTTAAAAATCCCCTAAAATATGGTTTTACTATAGGTATAAAATGAAAATTTATTTACATCATTGATGTTAAAAATGATCACCCTTGTTTTTTTACACTGATCATAGATCACACAGACTTAGAGTTGTTTAATTTTAGATCATTACTATGTTTGGAGTGATTCCATTATTCTATAGAGTAAATCAAACTATGTGTTAGAAGATAATAATATATTCTTAAAATATAAATATTCTAGATTATAATTCTATCAAATACATATGTCTTTGGTTTTACTATCAATAAGGGGGAGATTACAATATTGACTTTATAACTGAAATAGGAATTGAAAACAAATAAAAATAAAGAGATTGAAGAACCCACATTTTTTATTAATGTTTTTATAAAGTTGAATTTATTTTCAATAATTTGAGAATATAAAAATTCAATGTGTATTGAATGTGTCAATTATCAAACCATTTTTATGCCAAATACATGTGATAATTGTGTTGGGAGTTTACAAAATTTTTTATACATGTGAAAAGGTAAAGTTTAATAAAATTTGGATTATATTAAATGTTTAATATTAATTGAGGATTTTTGATATCATGGAAAATAATTTTAATTATTAATTTTTCCTTTTTTATATTTTTAAATAAATTCCATGATTAAAAAATGCAGATGATTTCAGTATTTTTTTCTTGTAATTTGAGTGGCATGAAATTAATTTTTGGCCAACTATTCTATTAGACTCTATTAAAATATTGACAAGCCAATTGATCCAAAGGACTAGCTCAATATCAAACATTTGGGAGGTGACCTCTACAACATGGTCGATCAAACCCACATGATCTCTCATGGAGGAAAGTGACTGAGTGGATACATAGAGACTGTAGGAGCAGTTGGGTGAGTGTTGATGCAATGGACCAGTAGTCCTGGGAAGGGAGGCATTCCACATGAATAATATTTATGAATATGTGTTTGGGTTTAACCTCAGTTCCAACTTGGATGCAGGAAGACGTGATGAGTATTAAAAAGGAGTTCTAGACCGAACTAATTTTCGATGTGGGAAATGCGATATACAAACACTCTTTCTCAACATTAAATGACATGTAATTTTTTTCATAAAATCTATTGCATATTATCCATTAAATCAATTATATATCATCATATTAAACATTTACCAATGGGTTTTCTACATTCATTGGGTTTTCTTCTTTTCGTGATATCTAAATGTTCAAGCGGAATCATTCATGTTCCGTTTGATTGTCCTAGAGATCTGAACATGGTCGAATAATTATTAAAAATAATTTTTTGAATAAACAAATACCTTTATAAGATATCATGAATACAAATATGTTTTAAAAATGGTTATAGTATTTTTCATTATCATGTTAATCCATCACATGATTAAATGATGTAGTGCACATATGAGATAAGAAAGGTGGTGGAGTGAATTTGTTGAGGGTTCTCAAAAAATACACTCATACCTCACCATTTTTCAGTATGATATTATTGAAAATATTAGACAATTGTGTGATAGAGAGAAAGAGACTCAAAAAACACTTGTATTCATAAAAAGGCTCAATGATTACATGCAGTGCCTTTGCCTTCATGATAGCATGAATGTGATCTGATTTCCGTGAACCTTCCCATGTGTATCCACACTCAAAGATTTTTTGTATAGAAATAGTGAGTATTATTACCTTTAATTCATTATGAAAAAGAGATAATATGTACAATATTATGTGCTGTATCCTTATATACTCTATACACTTGGTTACATGAAGATACAATGCATATGAAAAATATTTTGAGTTGCATGAATAACATTCATGAAGTAAGATAAAAAAATGATTCGTGTTTCAAGATACATTAAATATATATACATGAAGTATTTCTTAAGGTTATATTTATATGTTAACATAAGATATAATATAGTGTTTGACAAAGAATGCTTAATGAGAGTGTAATAATTTCTTGAGAATAATTTTTTTAAAGTGAGAAGAAAAAGTAAAGAAAAAATATGTGTGATTTCATGCACATACAAGTATTTTCATGTAAAAACCATCTTGAAATTGAGAAGGCCATGAATTGTATCATACATACATGATGATCTAGAAATGAAACAGAAATATTCTTTTCATAAATATTATGCATTAAGTTTAGACTGGATCTAGAGCATAATTTCAATCAGTATTTTAAAATGCATTCATATTCAAGTTATTAATATATTGAGATAAGTTCAGATCATTTGAATATTACTAAATTTTTAGTGGGTATGGAAATTTATTATGAAAATAGAGAATTACCCAGGAATTATTTCACTTATGCAAATGATCATACACAAGTAATGAATAATATCTGAGAAAGATCATCAACACTGATTCATTAAGTGAAATGGTACTTGAACTTTTATAAATGAAGTGAATATCCAGTACACATGATGATAAATATCACTCTAAATAATAAATAGAACTTTAAACTATAGGATCAACAAAAAGAATAGGGTTCTTGTGACTGGGGGTCTAACCTGTTTCTGAAGAGTCTCATGGTTGGAGAGTATAACCAATCAAGAAGAATATGGTTGGGTAGTATAACAAACAAATGAAAAAGAGTTGGATTGAAGGGAGTATAATTAGGTTTAATTGGAGAATCTACTATTGTGATATATAACCAGTTCATACCTAAAATAGTGAAATTCGTTTTAAGATTATAATGGAGATTCCATGTTTTGGGGATCAACTAACATTTAAAGGAGTAGGTATTATTATTTAAATTTTTAAAAATATTATTTTTTTTGTTCCATTTACTTTTTATTGTGCACATAAGATCCACTAATCCTATCATGTGATAGAGTTTTGAATTAGAATGGGGTAAACATAAAAGAAATTAATTCAACTAAAAAAAGTCACACAAAATTACCCACATATTAGTGTGACTTCACGATCCATTAAACACTTGAGATATTTTGTAAATTTGAAAATTAGAAATAGGTAGATGTTGTGTTTCAATTTTTTTTCTATCATTTATTATGTTAAAGGAATATTAAAATAAAATTCTTTAATTCTGTTTTTAATTTAAAGGATGATAATATGACAATGAATAGGTTTATATACTATCATGTATGATAGTTGTAAGGTCCCAAGTATTTGGAATAGAGATATAGGACAATTGTGTACTCAGAAATGTGTATTGGAACCCAATGGAGGCATTGGATGTGTTGGTATAGGTCCAAGATTAGGCCTTTGGTTTATCCCATGGTTAGGGGATTAATTATTTTAAAAAAATTATGGTCTTTTAGGAAAGTATTTTCTTTTATTTAAGGTTTCAGAGATGTTTGGAAGTATTAAAAATGAATTTTCAATATTTGGGGGGTGCCTTTGGGACTTGTATTATATTTTAATTTTTTTTTCCAAGTATGGGTTTATCCATTTATTTTGAATGATGACCATATTGACCTTATATTTTAGGTAAGGATCATTTTATCCCTCTGTTTTGGGAAATGTAAATTTTATTCTTTTATTTTGAGTATGCATCCTTTTATCTTCTATTTTATTCTTATATTTTAACATTTTGTTTTATCCTACTATTTAATCATTTTGTTTTATCCTTTAGATAAAAAATGTTTCTACAATATTCCTAAATATTAAATAAATAGTAAAACTAAATTTAAGGGTATTTTAGGGATTCCATGACATGTATATGCATAAAATCATCTAGGAACCCCACACACCCCTATCTTCAACTCTGAAGAACATTTCCTTCATTTCTTATGGGAATCTATTATTGTGTAATGGATGGATCTAAGAGTAAATATAATTGTACATATGTGACTTCTTTCTTGATTTTTAACTATTTGTTCATTCCTCACTAAAAAACCCTAATTTCAATAATTTTATCAGATTTTGTGGAATATTTTAATTAAATACAAACTATCAGTATTTTTTTAAGGAGTGGATTATGTGAACTCTAGTTGTGAGGCGTATAGATTATTTTTTGGAATGTGTGTGTATTGTGATATGTGATAAAGAGACATGTGTGGGGTGTTCTGAGTAAAACACTTTATGAACTAATTCGAGTTATTTTGTTCCTAGGGGATAATAAAGTATAGTATTTTGTGGAGATGGTGTGGTTGATCCTCATATGAAATGACATGGTGATATGTTCTTATATGCATAGTTGGGTGGGTTAATGCTGTTATGGAAATTATTTTCATAATGGGAGGGTAGAGATAGTTCTATTGAAATGTGTTGGTCATGGAATGCATGTCTAAGGGTGGTCTAGATAATTGGATGTGAGGTGAATTGGTTTATTAGATAAAGTGTATGGTGTTAATGATCCCTGTAGTTAGGCAATAAGGTTCACAAGTGGCTATGAATGTTTGTCAGAGGTGTATCCTAGTATGTTGGTGATGCTGCTCACCATGGTTGTCTATGAGGTTATAGGGGTCGTGTTCACATATGGTATGACCCATGAGGTGTTGTTGATAACTCGTTATTGGTGGATGCCTCCTTAAATTAAGAAACACCTAGGATGGTGTTAACCCTCAGTATAGAGGAGGTTCTCAATGTTGAAGAATTTAGATTGTGGAAGTTGAGACCACCAGATGGGGGTAAAGGGTCACTATTTATATTGGGTCTATTGAGAAAATATTATGTAAAATAATTTATCGTCATGCCATGGGAATTCAGGCTATTTACCTGGCAGTCATAAAGTATGTGGAAGTCACTAGGACTTGTGATATGTCTTGTGGAAATGCATTTGTGGTTTTAGTATGGGTTAGATAGTTTTTTAGATATTATTGGAACATGACATCATATATTATGTGATTGGTCATAAAGCTAAACGTTCCTCTATTATGGAATTCCTTAGATGAATTATTCCATTCTATTATTGGTTGAGGTGGGTAATGGTTCACTTGAGGACATTGAGCATAAGGGGATTGGGTTGTGTGATATAGTTTATTGTCGTTTATTATATATTTTGACACATCAGTATATGTATGGATGTTAGTTAGGGACACTATTGTTTGTCTCATAATGAGTTCATATTCACACCATGCTTAGAACCTCTGAGATGTACAAATATTTTATGTTTTTAGGTATAGGTAAGGGAAAAGTTTTTATGTTTAGAAACTAGTGTGTAGGGATGTGAAAATAGAGAATTACAAGATATATAATTTAAGATATTGGATGGGTTATTCCTCATTGCCAAGATGACATTTATTTCAGTTATTTTATTCATATACATATATGTTCAGACCATGTGAGACAATGTTTACTTTTAGATTACCTCATAATATGGTAAATGTTTTACAAACTAATTGTATGTATATTTATACTTTTTAATGATGATGATTATTTTTTCTTCAATTTTTTATGTTGGTATTTTTATTATTAAAATTATATATATAGGGTATCATCTCCTCACTATCACCCATACACCCTCACTTCTAGATAGAATCCTTTGGCATGTAGGGATACCTGCCTAAGGCCATGTAAAAAACCACCGGTTTGGGCTTTAGTAAAGTGGTCTTGGGAGATGGTTCATTATAAAGTGATATTGGATCTTGGGCATTATAAGGTGTTAATTTAGAAGGGAGGTCCCTAAGTGGATGTATTTTTCAATTTTTTCTGATTGGTATTTAAACTCCTTTATTACAATGTTATTTTCATTTAGGTTTCTGTTGAATATAGTCTAGGAATATGTTTGAATTTGGGATGAATCTAATTTTGTGTACCTAGCACGTACTAGCATGGGTGGAAGTCCATGTTACCAGGGGAACCTGGATTGTTGTTTTAGTTTTGTTGGTTATAGTAGAGTTATTTTATTTTATTAATTTATATTTGATGTCATAAAATTTCATTATGGACTCGAGGCACCAAGTGGAAGGAGGGGGTACTCATGCATCATATTAAGAATATAGGGATTACTTGAAATTTTTGTCTTTCCAGTGAATATTGTTTGAAATATAGAATAATAAGGAAGGTATTAAATTTTTAAAGTGTCAAAAATAGGCTAGGTAGTAATTTCCTAAAAAGTATATTGGTTTAATATTACTCATCTAACATAAGAAGGGAAGTGGTTATAAAAATGAAAAGGGGTTAGGTTGTTTGGAGTGTCAATAATAACCTATATTTTGTTTTCATTTATAGATTCATGGTTGCATTCTAGTCATCGAAATTCATTATTTGATTCTTATTGTGACAAGTGAATGGATCCTATGTGGTTATAATATATCGTGCTCAAAATATTTATATGGGTAGAAGAGGGAAATGAGGCTAGAGGATATGTGACTTGGGTGCAGTTGGGAAGTGTAAGGGAGAGTGGGTCATGTTTCCTATTATAGATTTCCATATTTTTATATTTGGATTATTATATCTTTTTTGATCATGGTATTTTGTTCTCAGTGAGATGCCACCTAGAAAACCTCCATTGGAGAAATATAATTGAAGATGTGTGGTTTCACTAGTGTGGTCATTGGATAAATCCCTAAGGGTGGGGTGAGAATGAGCTGCAGGAAGAGGTTTTCATGCTGGAAGGATACAGAAAATGGGTGGAGGAGAAGGGGAAGTATCAAGAATAATAGCATATGATGAGATTACTTTAATTTATCAATATTATTGACCAGGGAGCTCTGGAACTTGAGCCATATATGGTGTATATGACATATATGCTTCATTTATTTCATCCACCTTTATTATAGGGATATGGTGGGCCACAAGTGATGGAGTATTGAATAGATCATGTGTAGATGATATTTAATTCAATTGAGACACCCAATGTACGATAGTGAATTTGTACATGTATATGAAAATAGGACCAAACAAACATAGGTGGGATAAACAAGTATAGGTTTACATGCACGTGGGCATGACATGGATGGAATTTGAGGACATTTGTTTCAAAAAATTTCCTTTAAAAACTAATGGAGGGATGAGACCATGAGTTAATGAATTTTTAGAAGGGATATAACTTAGTTATTTATTATTTTGGAAGATTTATAAATCCATTTTGATTCTCATAAATCTTGGTAGGAGATGATATCATTGTGGTGAGATAGTTTAAGGATGGTTTATAGAATTTCATAAGGTTCCAAGTAAACATATTTATGATGACATAATTCTTGGTGGAAGTTAAAAAAATGTTTACATCTGAGTAGAACATGATGGATGGGACTATATCGAGCCAAAATTTTATGTCAGGTTAGGTAGGTGAAATATCTTTAGGTAATTAGAAATTTGGCCACTAGGATACCTAGAAGGGTAATGAAATAAAATATAGTATGAATACACATTAGAGTGGATCATCAACAATGTGTTTTTATTGGGGGAATGTA
The DNA here is from genome assembly GCA_963277665.1 of Viscum album. Lineage (NCBI taxonomy): Eukaryota > Viridiplantae > Streptophyta > Magnoliopsida > Santalales > Viscaceae > Viscum > Viscum album. Next base: position 724,182,937 of record OY728165.1, read on the forward strand.
TGATCTATTTGGTTCCAATGAGATCAACCACAGATAGAGTTCTAGTCATATAAACTAATGGGGAATCCAGATAGGTTTTTTTGGAGTACCTCACAAACTCCTTAGAGTCATGGATATGAGAAGACTCTATAGTTCAATGTAATATAAGGAGTAGTAACAGGTGCTGTTTTTCAGGATATGAATACCCATACAGGATGTGATATTGGGAAAGATACCCAATAGTGGAGATAATTTCCATAAAGGAGTAAAAAATCATAGGGAGGGAATGCATTTGGTATATTGGGTTTGGGATAACTATATGCAGTTTATCTAACATATAGAGAGATGGATAGAGAGAAAAAAATAGTTATAGGTATATTTTCAAGGGTATGACCATGTTTTTTGTTTTTTTATAATGGGTATTAGCGATTATGGTGCGTGTATGAAAAGTGAATTAACTAAGTACCGATTAATATGTGGGAATCATGTATAATGCATGGGCATTGCATATAATGTAGGATAAAGTTGGCATTGGGTACACTGAAGGATAAATTGGGAATCATGTATCATACAGGGGCATCAGTTATAATGTAGGATAAAGTTTGTATCAAGTATGACATGGGATAAAGTGGGAATCAATTATAACATTATGGTATATATATAATTTAAGATGATTTATAGTGTTATGGATGATGATTGTTTGATATATGTGGATAGTTGATGTATGTGGAATGGATGGATTTTATACTGTTGTGGTGTAAGAAATTTGGGTTTATATTAGAATGAGTATGAAATTCCTATTATGGTTAGTAGCCAAATAAGGAATTTGTTTATAACATTTGTTATTAAGGGTAGTTTGGGTATTTAAGGATGATACAGATGCATTTGGTTTCATCGCAGTGTAATGAGAATGTTGAGAGTTGGAGGATTGGGTTTAGATAAGAGTAGGCTAACAACTAGTCATGATGGATTAGGGATGGGATATCATATAGTGTGGAGTTTTTAAGGAATTATGTATTTTGAATAGAGATTCATGTCATGTCTTGGCTTGGCCCACTGTGTTGGGACCTGATGAAGGTGTTGGATGTGTCATTATAAGAAAAGGAATGTTCCTTGGGAGTTGTCTTGGTCATGGATATTTATTTTTTATAAATGATATTAAAGAATTTATAGGATGAATTTTTGGTTATTTAATTGTTCAAACATTTCTATATGAACAAAAACATAATTTTGGATGGTTTGGGCACCTTTGGGACTTGTAGGACAGTTTCAAAAATATAGCTATGTCTTTGTTTTTCTTTATATTTTGAGTAAGGATCATATTTTACTAATGTTTTGGGTAAATATCATTTTACCCTTATATTTTGGTAAGGAAAATTTACCCTATGGTTTTGAGTAAGGATCATTTTGCCTTTTTATTTTGAGTGAGGATCATTTTAAGATTCTATTTTATCAATTTATTTTATCCTTTGAATTAAATGTGTTTCAATAATATTCTTAAGTATTAAATAAAATATAAATAAAAAATATCAAGGGGATTTGAGGGATTCTAAAACCAATACATGACATAAAATTTTCAAAGAATTCATTAATCACCTCTACTCTCCTATGAGGGAGACCTCCTTCATTTCTCATTATAATCTCATAGATTCCGATGTTGGAGGGAGATATGGGTAAGGATAATAATTTGAATGTGCATTCCTTCTAAATTTCTTACTATTTTGTTTCCCCAAATAATAAAACCTAAATTTTAGGGATTTTTATATTTTGAGGATCCTTCCAATTAAGGAAAAACTAGCTAGATATTTTTAATGAGTATAGTCCTGTAAACTCTAGGTTATTGGTTACAACATTATTTGTCACGACCCTTCTTCGGGACCCGTTCTATGACTACCCCATGCCCACCTCCCATAGTCCAGGGGCTGGTGACTAGCACCAAGGCGTAAATCCCGACAAAAAGGGGAAGGCATTGCCTTTATAAAGTAAACAAACACCACAGAGTAAGAAAGCAGAAGTATACACTAAGTAAAACTGGGTACAATAGTATGTGTGGAAGGTAAATGGGCCAGAATACAAACCCCAACTGAGAGTAAAGTACAAATGGAAATAAAGTACAGCAACTGAAAGTAAAGCAGAAATGTCGAGTCGTCCACTGGATGTCCTACCTGAAGGGTGGGTACAAACAGCCTCCTCACCTCCTCGGGTCTAGATGTCCGCTCCGTGTATGTCCCGCCTAGTGGTCCACCTCCAGGTACTTACTTGCTTCACAAGCCTCAACCACGGTCAGCGCTGTCCGTCGTCTGGATCCAACACAACATAGTGCGGGCATATCCCGTGCAGGGGTGAGTATACACTACTCAGTAGGGACCCTAAGACCCCTGAAGGTCTCCCAGAATCCACAAAGGATAATCCACAAACGAAAGATACAAACACTAAGTAACATCCAACACTACATTGATATATGCCAATACATATACCTAAGTCATCAATTCCAGTTGGTCTCCAACAACTGAGCCCAAGTTCGATCTAGTCCACATAGGATAGCACAACCAATCCACAAAGGATAACACAAGTGAACCATATCGAAGATAATGATTGAAATTCAAGACTCAACTCACACACGTATATATCATTTTTAAAATAAAAGGAGATGATCAGATGTAGTTACTGATGCATGTATCTGGGACCCACGTAAGATACTAGACCAGCTAAGGTGTCAGAACCACGTAGGATGCTACAACAGAGGTCAATACTATCAGACCCACGTAGGATGCAAGTACTGTACTCGTCGCCGCCGAACCCACGAAGGATTCCAGTACGGTTGTCGTCATCGTCAAACCCACGGAGGATTCCAGTACGTTAGTCTTCACCATCGAACCCACAGAGGATTCCAGTACAGTTATCGTCGTCATCCAACCCACGGAGGATTCCAGTACGATTGTCCTCATCGTTGAACCCACAGAGGTGTCCAATACATTTGTCGTCGTCGTCAAAACCACAGAGGATTCTAGTACGAAAGTCTTCACGTCGAACCCACAGAAGATTCCAGTATGATAGTTTTCATCATCTAACCCACGGAGGACTCGAGTACGGTTGTCGTCACTGCCAAACCCACGGAGGATTTCAGTGCAGTCTTCATCGTCGTCGAACCCACATAGGATTTTAGTGCAGTCATCTTTGTCGTCGCAGTCGCAGCCATCTCTAGGGTTCCCACACACAGAATGCTCGATTCTGGGAGGGTCCGCTCCACGAGCCAAGGGGGTCGATACATGAACTGACACGTAGTTCGGAGTTGATGTATCCCAAAGATCCGTCTCGACAAGAGGAACTCAACGTGATAGACAGCGCGTCAGTCGGACGCCCAGTCTAAGAGTTATTAGCTTTTTCGTTCTAGGGGACCGGTTGGTTTTTAAGTCAAAACCAACCCAACCATGGTCCAAATATGTCCAATCCTTGAGAGGAGTAAGCCAAAAAGTCTATCTCTCTAAGAGGAATCCAACAAAGTCGACGGCCCGTCAATCGGACGTCCGGAGCTTAAGTTATAAGCGTTTCTGCTCCAAGGGCCCGGTTGGTTTTGTGTTCGAACCAACCCGTCTGTACCCAAAGTTCTTCAAAACCTTGAGTGTAATATACCAAAATGACCTTCTCGATCCAATGATCTCCACACAACTGACAATGCGTCTATTAGAAGTCTGTAGCCCATGTTATGGGAAAAATAATGAAAGTGGTCCGAAAATTGGGGGTCAGGGCCCGGTCCGACCCGGCCCAACCCCCTGGGTCAGCCCAAACTGAGTCGACTCGACCCAAGTCTAGGTCCGACCCAATCCGCGCATCCTGGAATGGCCCGACCGGGTGGTACACTGGCTCGGCCAGCGGCTGAGCATGGGGGCATGCGGTCCCCCCTCCCTTCGCGCTCCGTGGACGCGGCGGGTGTCGCGTCCTCCTCCGGATCCTGCGTGGGTGTGGGATCCCGGTCGCATGCCGCCGCGGTGGTTCCTTCTGGCAGCGGACCGGGACACCACCACCTCCGAGCGGCCGGCGACCCATGCCACCGGTGAAGTCCGCGGGCCACCAGAGTCTCTCTGGTGGTCCGTTCTTGCTCCCGTCTGCGCCTGGGGTCATCTCGGGACCCGTAGATTACTGTGACGACCTCTAATTACTCAACGGTCATATTTTTCATCACCCAACGTTCCGTGCATCAAGAACAGAGAATCGGCGGGTTCAGACTTGTTCGTTGGCCCGCATCCACCGCATTAGTGGTTCAAATGACTTCCAACAATTAAAACACATGTCGAGGATATAAACCACATAAATTAAATTAAACAAAAACCCCTTACCTCGAAGAGGTTGTCAAACGAGGATCGTTGTAGGAAAAGAGGTCGCGAAAGACATCATCGCGGAAGAGGATCATGGGCGCCGCAGTACACGGCATCGCGGAGAAGAGGATCGTCGGCTTCGCGGTACATGAAGTCGCGTCGTTGATCTCTGAGGAACTTGAGTTCTTCATCATCTTTCGTGGGAGGCTGGTGTTCTTTGTCGTTATTCACGTTCTTCAATGAGGAATAACGTTTTTCAAGACTAGAGTAATTTCTCCCCAAATCGTCTCGCACAACACATCAACAATAATAAAATAAGGCTTTGCCTTATTTTATTACTCATGCCATCCCTTTTTGAAATTCAAAATTAAATCACGATTTAATTAACCTGCGTTGACCAATTAAAGAGGCATTTATTAATCTAATTAAATGAGAGAGTTGACTTGGCATTTAAAAAGGGGTGTGGGTGTGTTACACAAAAAAATTAATGGTGGTTTTCCAACTTAATGGGAGGTTTGAGGAAGTTGAATAGGTGGGGCTCGTGTGGGGCCCTCTCACTAATATTCTATCAAGAGGGGTAAGGATTTAGTGGGTCCCACCTCAAATTCTTTACGTAGGTTTAAACTACTGAAAATAAAAATAAAATTTGTAGCACAATATTTTATTTTATTCTTTAGTTAACCCATTTATTTAATAACCTCACCCGAGCAAACGCAACTCTGGAAAAGGTGTTCCTAAGAAATTACTATCGCATCAGTTTCATCGGTGCCCTCAGATTTTGATTCCGAGCACCGGTTCAAATGTTCGGAAAACCCGCTCGTCCGTTCACTGAACGTACATGAGCTAAACTTCGGAAATTGATTCCGGGCACACTGGGCCACGGAATCAGGTGCCGTCAAAAACTGCATACTCGTAAAATTCCAAAGAAATTAAGAAAAAAATTTCCTTGAAATTTCTGGGTCTTTACATTACTCCCTCATCAGGGCTTTACGTCCCCATAAAGCTATAACACAAAATAGGGAAACAAAAGAGGGTACTGAGCACGCATCTGAGACTCCCTCTCCCATGTGCTCTCCTGGAGGTTCCTGTGCATCCATCTAATGCGCACTAGAGGAATTGACCGCCCACGTAGGACCCGCTCTTGTCGATCCTCGATCTCCACCAGGACCTCCGCAAAAGTCTCCCCATCGCCAGTGGTATGCATCGGGTCGTGCACGTGTCTCCTCAGCTGAGATACGTGGAAAACGTCGTGCACCTGATGCAACTGAGGTGGATGGGTCATGAGGTAAACCACCTCACCTACCCTATTGAGGATCTGGAAGGGTCTGATGAAGCGTAGATATACTTGCCGCCGTGGCTAAAACTCTGTAATCCACGTCGAGGTGAGACCCATAGGAAAATGTGGTCGCTATCCTCGAACTCCAGTGGTCTCCGCCTCCTTTCATCACAAGACTTTTGTCAGCTCTGAGCTATCCTCATCCGCTCTTGGATGACCTGGACCTTCTCTGGTCCTACAAGAGCTGCTAAGATTTCATCTTTCCGGATACGATAAATCTGGTCTCATCCCCTGGATAAACCATGTTCTTCTCCTAATACAGTCAATCTCGACATGGATGATACTAATCCATACCATGGATGACGTCGTAAGGCCTCGACGCTACTACCAAGAGATCCAACCGTTACTCTCACCTCCGAGGGTTTAGACACACTATCGAAATCCGTGTGTGGTCACTGGGTTTCCTCCGGTAGGAATCTCAAAAGTGAGGGTCAGGTCAATAGTTTAAACCGAAACCTCTTAGTAACCACACAAGAGAAGACATGAAAGTAAATGCCATAAGGAAAGGTGTCTTTTATTACTATAGCTCAAAGTACAAAGACACAAAGCATCCACAAGAAAACATCAACAATGCTAGAAGTAACATGAACAAAAGTCTCCATGTCTGGAGCTAGACCTGATCCTGTCTATCTACTCCTAGTTCTCCATGATCATAGGCCTCGACTGCCTGAAGTTGAGCTCTCCCCTATCCACCAGTTCCCTACGGTTGGGGTGGTCTCCCTGGTGTTGGTGGTGGTAGGGCCTCAAAGCATTGTCCACCACCCGCTGCTCAGCCAGCTCCTCTACCTCTCCCGCCCGCTCCCTGCGGACCGTCATGGTCAGACCTATGCCTAGGAGGTCCCTCTACCACCTGCTTCTCATCAGCAGAATAAGTAGAGCAGTCTCGATCCATGTGACCCTGCCCGCCGCATGCGTAGCATTTCCTGCTCCTCGTGTAGCTGGCTCTCCTTCATGTGCCCCGCACAACCAAATCTGCATCCTGATATTTCCCATCTGATGGTCTGGCCCGCTTGGACCTCTGTGTCACCTATCTACTGCCAGATGCAGAAGACTCCGCTACGGGTCGTCCTGCGGAGGGTCCCGCCACTGGTGACTGCTCGGCGAGAAAACTCTCCACTAGAAGGGCTCTCTCCAACACCCCTGCCTACGTCGGAATGTCGAGGGAGATCATCGAATCCCTGATCTCATGATTCTGTCCCTGCTCGATTGTCTAGTCCCGGAAGAACAGGTCTCGTACCATATCTGTGGAGTAGCGCGAGAGATCAGTAACCCTCGCTGAGTACTGGGCCATGGTCATGCTGCCCTGTCGCAACTGAAGTAACTCCTGAATGCGCACCGCACGGAGGGTGGCTGGGAAAAACTCTGAGAGGAAGAGGCTCTCAAAGTCTTTCAAAAGGAGTGATGCCTCGTCGTGCACCTGGAGCATCATGTTACCCCATTTGCCTGCTGCCACGTGCAGGAGACTCGCTGCAAGGATCACCATGTGGTCAGCTTGTGTACCCACTAACTTGAAAACTCGCACAACCACCTCCAGAAAATCCTCGGCTGCCTGAGGGTCCATCTCCCCATGGAACCTGGGCAGTGTCTGATGCTGAAACTCGTGCAATGAACTAAGGCGACGTGCACTCTCAGTAGCTGGGGCTGGTAGCATCGGTGTCTCGACGGGTAGAGGTACCACCAGTGCCTCTACTGAAAAAGGGCCCTACACCTAGGCCTTGCCACTCGGTGTGCTGTCAACTTACACAAAGCTCAGAACCCTAGCTGGCTGCTGTCATGGGGCCATACTGAGAAGAAACAGGTGCACCACGGTCAAAATAGTATACCTGGTGAGCTGACACAAAGTAATCACAAAGAAAACTTTTTAAACACACATACAATCAATGTTTTCATGAATTGAGTCATAAATCAGAAGACAGGGTCTTGGTGTATGGATACGTTGATCGTTTCACCAACACTAGACTACCTGGACTGATAAACACACTCAATACCCTTAAAAATATTTCTTTATAGAAGAAAGATCAAAGTCCTGAGTTCTGTGGTAGAACTGAACTCCTTTGATACCAATTTCTCACGACCCGTCCTCTAGACCCGTGTCGTGACTACTCCAAGCCCGCCTCCCATAGGCCAGAGGCTGGTGACTTGCACTAAGGCGTAAATCCAGACAAAAAGGGGAAGGCATTGCCTTTATAAAGTAAACAAACACCAAAGAGTAAGAAAGAAGAAGTATACACTAAGTAAAAATGGGTACAATAGTAAGTGCGGAAGGTAAAGAGGCCATAATACAAACCCAAAATGAGAGTAAAGTACAACTGGAATGAAAGTACAACAACTGAAAGTAAAGCAGCAACGTCAAGCCGTCCACTGAAAGTCCCACCTGAAGGGTGGGTACAGACAGCCGCCTCATCTCCTTGGGTCTAGCCGTCTGCTCCGTGTACGTCCAACCCAGTGGTCCACCACTAGGTATCGACTTTATCTACAAGCCTCAACCACGATCAGCGTTGTCCATCGTCTAGATCCAACACAACGTAGTGCAGGCATAACCCGTGCAAGGGTGAGTATACGCTACTCAGTATGGACCCTGAGACACTCGAAGGTCTCCCAAAATCCAAAAAGGATAATCCACAAAGGAAAGTTACAAACATGAAGTAGCATCTAACACTGCTTAGATATATGCCCATACATATACCTAAGTCATCAATTCCAGTTTGGCTCCAACATCCAAGCCCAAGTTCGATCTAGTCCACACAGAATATCACAACCAATCCACATAGGATAACAAAAGTCAATCATATCGAAGATAATGATTGGAAGTCAAGACTCACGTCACGCAGGTATACATCATTTGTAAAACAAAAGCAGATGATCAGATGTAGTTACTGATTCATCTTTCTGGGAACCACACAGGATACTCGACCAGCTAAGCTTTCAAACCCACATAGGATGCTACAACAGAGGTCAATACTATCGGACCCACGTAGGATACAAGTACTGTAGTTGTCGTCGCCAAACCCACGGAGGATTCCAGTATGTTTTTCGTCGTCGTCGAACCCACGGAGGATTCCAGTACGTTAGTCTTCACCGTCGAACCCACAGAGGATTCCAGTATGGTTATCGTCATCATCGAACCCACGAAGGATTCCAGTACGATACTCTTCACCATCGAACCCACATAGGATTCCAGTACGTTTTTCATCATCGCCGAACCCACGATGGATTCTAGTACGAAATTCTTCACGTTGAAACCACAGAGGATTCCAGTACGATAGTCTTCACCGTCGATCCCACGAAGGATTCCAGTACGTTTGTCGTCACTGCCGAAACCATAGAGGATTTTAGTGTAGTCTTCATCCCTGTCGAACCCTTGAAGGATTTCAGTACGGTCTTCATCGCTGCCGAACCCACGAAAGATTTTAGTGCAGTCTTCATCGTCGTCGAAACCACGGAGGATTTCAGTGCACCCATCTTTGTCGTCGCAGTAGCAGCTAGCTCTAGGGTTCCCACACACATCATACTCAATTACGGGAGGGTCCGCTCCATGAGCCAAGTGGGTTGATACATCAAATGACATGTAGTCCGGAGTTGATGTATCCTATAGTTCCATCTCAACAAGAGGAACTCAACGTGACAGACAACGCGTCAATCGGACGTCCGGTCTGAGAGTTATTAGCTTTTTCGTTTCAGGGGCCCGGTTGGTTTTTAAGTCAAAACCAACCCGACCGCACTCCAACTACGTGCAAACCGCAAGCGGAGTAATCCAAAAGGTTCATCTCACTAAGAGGAATCCAACAAAGTCGACGACACGTATATCAGATGTCTATAGCTTAAGTTATAAGCGTTTCCACTCCGAGGGCCCGGTTGGTTTCGTGTTCAAACCAACCCGGCCACACCCAAAGTTCTCCAAAACATTGAGTGTAATATACTAAAACGACTTCCTCGATCCCAAGATTTCCACACAATTGATGGTGCGTCAATCTGAGGTCTGTAGCCCATGTTATGGGCAACAGACCGAAAGTAGTCCAAAAATGGGGGGACTGGGCCTGGTCCGACCCGGTGGGGTGCGGCCCGGCCCGGCCGGGCGGGGCCGGGCCTGGATGGGCATGGCCCGGTCCGGTCCGTACAACCCGGCCCGGCCCGGCCGGGTGGCACGCTGGCTCGACCAGCGACCGAGCAAGGAGGGACGCGATCCCCCCTCCCTTCGCGATCCGCGGACGCGGCGGATGTCGCGTCCTCCTCCAAATCTCGTGCGGCCGCGGGATCCCGGTCCCCTGTCGCCGTGGCTTTAGTTATGGCAGTTCGTCCCGGTGGTGCGCCGGGATGCCACCGTCTCCGGGCGACCGTCCGGTGCCGGCCGCCGGCTACCCGCGCCGCCGATGAAGTCTGCGGCCCACCTGAGCCACTCCGGTGGTCCGTTCTTTCTCCCGTCTGTGCCTAGGGTCGTCTCGAGACCCGTAGATTACTGCGACAGCCTCCAATCGCTCAACGGTCCCGTTCATCGTCACCCAACGTTCCACATATCAAGAACAGAGAATCGGTGGGTTCGGACTTGTTCATTGGTCCGCACCCACCACGTTGGTGGTTCAAACGAATTCCAACAATTAAAACACATGATGAGGATAGAAACCACATAAATTAAATTAAACAGAAACCCCCTACCTTGAAGAGGTTGTCGAATGAGGATCGTCGCTGTAATAGAGGTCGTGGAAGACAGTGTCACAGAAGAGGATCATGGGCGTTGGGGTACACGACGTTGCAGAGAAGAGGATCATCGACGTCGCGGTACACGGAGTCGCGTCGTCGATCTCCGAGAAACTTGCATTCTTCATCGTCTTTCGTCAGAGGCTGGCGTTCTTCGTCATTCTTCACGTTCTTCAACGAGGATGAACATTTTTCAAGACTAGAGTAATTTCTCCCCAAATCTTCTCACACAACACATCAACAATAATAAAATAAGGCTTTGCATTATTTTATTACTCATTCCGTCCCTTTTTGAAATTTAAAATTAAATCACTATTTAATTGACGTGCGTTGACCAATTAAAGTGATGTTTATTAATCCAATTAAACGCGGGAGTTGACTTGGCATTTAAAGAGGGATGCGGGTGTGTTAAACAAAAAAATTAACAGGGGTTTGCCAACTTAATGGGAGGTTTGAGGAAGATGAATATGTGGGGCTCGTGTGGGGCCCTCTCTCACTAATATCTTATCAAGAGGGGTTAGGATTTAGTGGGTCCCACCTCAACTTCCATACGTTGGTTTAAACTAATGAAAATAAAAATAAAATTTTTAGAAAAATATTTTATTTTTTTCTTTAGTTAACCCATTTATTTAATAACCTCACCCGAGCAAACACAACTCCAGAAAAGGTGTTCCTAAAAAATTACTGCCGTTGCGGTTTCACCGGTGCCCTCAGATTTCGATTCCGAGTACCGGTTCAAAAGTTAGGAAAACTCGCTCATTCGTTCACTGGACGTACCTGAGCTAAACTTCAGAAATTGATTCCGGGCACACCGGGCCTTAGAATTAGGTTCCGTCAGAAACTGCATACTCGTAAAATTCCAAATAAATTAAGAAAAAAATTTCCTTGAAATTTCCGGTTCTTTACATTATTTCTTGGTATATGTTTTCTACATAATGTGTGATAAATGGGTGTGCGTAGGGTGGTGTGGGTAGCACTTGTTATGAAATTCATAGATTTTTTATTATTCTTTTGAGATAAAAGGTGTTAATATCTTGTGAGAAATGGTGTAGCTAAGCCCAGTTTTGTATGAAAGGTGTGGTATTTGACTTTAAAGATGGAAGTGAATAATGAAATCGATTTTGGAAATTGTTTATACGACGAATGGAATATTAATGTTCCGTGGAAACATGTTTGGAATGAACCATGTGTTTATGAGTTATGTGGTTAATCATAAGTGAGGCAACATAGTTTCCCATGATAAAGATTATGGTGTGGACCATTATTACTATTGGGTGATGTGGTTTATAAGTGGATATAGAGGTTTACCGTAGGTGTTTTCTATGATGTTTGAAATATCCTATTACTATTTTTAGTTATTTATAAACCTCTATTTTTATTAAACCTTTATTTGGGATTCGTTTATAGTTTCTTCCGGTGAAATTATGAAAATTTTAGACGTTTCACGGCTAGTGTATGGTTGGCCCAAAATTTTCTCAAACGGTGTGCCCTGCTAGAATAAACTATGAAACATAATGTATTGGGGGTTTGGCATGGTTAGCACTAGGTTTGAAAAACATGCAACCAATTAAGAGGAATCATGCATTCTATTTAAAATATATTCTTGGTTTTCATAAGTAGTGTTCCTCTACCCAGGAAGCCATGTGCACAAGGTTTTAAATAATATGAATTTTGATTAAAAATTATCAAACCCCTCATTTTGGCCCCCAAAAGACTGGTACACCCAAATATATTTTTTCTATAATAATTTGAGCTCCCAATACACATTTTCCCCTCAGATACCTCTCAAAAGTGCTTTGAACCTTGAGGAATTCCCTTTGATATTCTCGTGGTCAGTTTCCTCACCCTAATCACTATCCCCCATGAAAAATAATTTCCTCCCTAGGGTTCTGTGGATCCCCATGTATCTCTGTGGATCTAGTACCAACTTTTTTGGATCTAAACCTTGTTCTATTTCATATATCCTTTCTTTCATCATTCTTTATAGGATTTTTCCATTACTACTTTGTGATTTGAGATCTGTTGATCCTGAGGGAGGTGGTTTTGTTCTGATTTCCAATTTTGATTAACCCAAAATTGATTTGTTTATTTTAAATCATTTATATTAAATTATTTATTTATTTTGATTAAGTGGGTCTCAATTGGTGCATTTTAAAAAATCAATTCCGTTGAATTAGGGGTTTAAAAAATATTTCTAACATGAGAATTTAAAACCCTTGATTACATTGAATTAAGACGCGTTTGTCGAAATCGGTGAAATTTAAATTGTTTAATTTAAATCATGAAATTATTTCAGTTAATGTTTTTAATTTAATTATGGAATTTCATTGAGGGTAAATTGTGAAAGACTCCAATTCCATTGAATTGGGGGTTTGTATGAAATTTAATGAATTTGTTTTAAAATTAAATTATTGAGTTCAATTGTGAAATTGGATTGTGAAATCGAATTATGAATTGATTTCAAATACCTATTTTCAAAAATGGATGAAAAATTGTTTCTATAGAAACCTTAGTGTTTTATATTGTAATAACGAATGTCTTGATTAAAAAAATATTATTAGGTTTAAAGGGAAAATTGGAATATTTTAAATAGAGAATGGGATGAATTGTATTTTAAGCAGTCTTGAAGTAAATTGTCCAATACTATTTTTTAATAGATAAAGTGAATTACTTAGGTAGTTAGTGAGTTATTTGGGTGAAAATTTACACTTTATAACTTCCTAAAACATTATATCAGCACATAACATCCCTGAGGTGAGGTGATGAATCCGATTTGGCTTCATCCCAAAGGTAAGTGTGTATACAAATTTTTTCATTTCACCAAGAGTGTGGGGTCCCTATAGCCTAAAACTATCATAACTTCTTATTCATATGACTATGTTTCTCATTGTTTTGTATTTAAAATGAATATATGTCTTTGTTATAAATTTTTTATCATGACATATGATTTATATAAAATATTTTATATAATTGATTTTATTTAATCCATTTTCGAAAAGTGTCATTATTTTAGAAATATTAAATAAAATTTACTATGATATTTTTGTAGAAATGTATATTTCTATAATTTGAATTGAAAAGAAGGATTTTCTAATGTATTTCCATCTTTTGAAATGTGAAGCATGATTTTTTTATAAATGATTTTTGAAGTTACAAAGAAATATATTTTAAATTGAAAGTACTTATTTGGTTAATTTGATTTTTAAATCTTGTTATATAATCTTTGGGTGAAATACTATTGGGTTATATATCACAACCTACTTATGACATAGAAGTTTTTATATTATTTACTTCCATGTTCGAGCCGGGGAACAAAATTTCTTGGAGATGGTTCTAGTTATTGACTTGTGGACTTGGTGAGTTGTCTTTGAGTTGGGACATAGGTAGTTTATCTTCTTGTATTTATAGTACTATATGTGGTACTTGGGATTGTTTATTCCTATTTGAATTCAGGTACACTAATCCCTATTTAGTTTCTTTTGTATTCATTTTGCCTTGTCTCTTTAATTTTGAATTGTTAGTGGAAAAATCATTACAACTTTTATTTTGTATGATGTTAGGTGCTAATATCTGACCCATGGATATTGGGAATGAACTTTAGGATATGTTAGGACTGGTTTAGTTATCGTGTTACCAGGGTACCATTTGATGGTTTTTCAAAAAGTGGTATAAGAGATCCATGTTGAGATTTTATCTTCAAGTTAGTATGCATTTGATGAATCATGTTGGGAGTTAAGAGGTAGTTGTGATTGATTGTCTAACCAAAAATCATCATAATGAATATTAAATCTATAGGGATGATTCAGGAATGATGTATTGTGGATCAGTTCTAGAATTTTCCCTAATTTTGATACGGATAGGTGAAATCCAAATCCCTGTGTCTATATACTGGGATTAAGATCCCCTCCTTTCTCTGTTTGAGTGTAAATATGATGTCTTCCTTATTTTGTATTGATGGTGTGTATCATCATGGATCTAAGAAGATGTGGGAATTAGAAACAAGAGGATGCTACTGCTGAATCTCAATAAGAAAATCCTCTCGTTGAACCAAGCTTGATAGAGGTGATTATGCATACTGGACAAGATCTAAGAAATACACCACCTTCAGTTCCCATTCAGGTTTCAACTATGGAACCTCATAGAGATGTTCTTAAGAATATCCCTCAAGACATTTTTAACAGAATCTAACACTATTAAAATTTTCACACGATCCTCAAGAGGTTGAGGAGTGGTTGATTGGAATGGATCATTTTTTTGGGTTCTTGGACACACCCTATGAAATCAAAGTGAATATGCCACATTTGTACTGAAAGGACCAAGCCAAAGCCAGTGGGACATGATGGTGAGGGAGAAGAAACATGAGGTATTAGAGTGGAAAGACTTTATGGTTTCTTTAATTGACCAATTCAACTGCGAGTCAATTTTTCTATGAAAGTCAACTAATTTTTTCAAACTCGAGAAGGCTGATAGGACTATGATAGAATACGAAAACCATTTTACTAAGCTCATGTACTTCTCACCTAGGATAGTATCAAATGAGGGGATGAAGGATCAAAAATTTAGTTAAGAAGTATTTATGATATTTTTTTTAGGTTTTTTGAAGAATCCCCCCTTTTATATTGATGTGTTGGATAAAGAATTAATGGAAAATATGGGCAAGGCTGGTAAGTTAGGGTTATTAGAAGTTTATATCTCTCCTAGTGGAAGTGTGAATTACATTATGGGAAAGAGTAAGAGTAATGATTCTCATGGAGTTTCTAGAATATAGGGTCATCCTAGACCTCCTAAAGTTCTTGTAATAGGTCCTTTAATTTTGAACCACTATAGAAAGTCATGAAATTCAAGGAGGGTTTTCAAAAAGGCACCCAGGTTTTGTGGCTCCTAAGGACACTTAGGTCACATAAAGATATTATTACATGATTATTCCAATCTGAACAGTGTCACAAGATCATCAAAACCTTCTAAAACTATAGTGAAATCGAATCATTCACATGAAAAAGGGTTCCACTCATAGGCATATGGAACAAAGATTCTTCACATAGAGGAATAGTCTCCTAAGAAAGCTAATACAGGTCCAACAACTGTGTGAGGAACCATTACAATATAATCTTAATTAGTGACTACTCTATTTGATATCGATGTATCAAATTTTTTTATTTCATCTCATATTTTTAATATTCTAAATCTTCATACAAAGTTTTTATCATACGCAATGGATATTACTACAACCCTTAGTACAAATATAGAGGAGGGTCATCATATACCTACCTATGTTTTCTCTCTATCAGATGTTAATATTTCTTGGAGATTTGTGGTTCTCAAAATTTAATATATTGATGTCATTTTATTAATGGTTTGACTCATTTCTAATAAATCTAGAATTTTTTTATCTTGGATGAGTCTCCTTCACTACACCTGATGGTGTATACTGAGTCCTCCATTGGGAATGAGACCGAATGTCAAGCAGATATGTGCCTTATTATCCATATTTGGGGAAAGTAACATCAGTTTTTGATTTTGATCTAGAGTGAGAATCTTTGAGTGGTGATATCTCTTATGTTTTCATAGAGTTTCTCAACCCATTTCATTT
Source organism: Viscum album (assembly GCA_963277665.1). Lineage (NCBI taxonomy): Eukaryota > Viridiplantae > Streptophyta > Magnoliopsida > Santalales > Viscaceae > Viscum > Viscum album. Next base: position 724,198,853 of record OY728165.1, read on the forward strand.
TGGCTTATGTAGTTTTCTCCCGGTAAGGGGGTTAAGTTTTCTATTGACTTAATCCCTCATACTCAATCAGTTTAAATTATCCATTACTGCATGGAACTAACTGAAATGGAAGAGTTGAAGTCTATATAGGATTATATTATAGAGAATGAATTTATATGCCTGAGTGTGTTACCTTGGCTGGTGCTGGTACACTTTTCTAAGATGTATGATGGTTCACTTAACCTATGTGTTGATTATCAAAATCTTAATAGATTGATAGTAAAGAATAAGTATCCATTTCCATATATTTATGATCTGTTTGATTATTTGGGTGGGGAAAAGTTGTTATCAAAATATTGATCTTTGCTTTATAAACCCATAGTTGATTATTAAATAACATTACGTTTAGAAAACCATCATTGGGAGAAGGTAAGTCTATTACGATCACATTGTTATTACCTTTGGTGTAACAAATTATCCTACAGTTTTTATGGAATTAATCAACATGATTTCCAATGAGTATCTAGATACTTCCATGGTAGTATTTTTGGATGACACACTCTTTTACTCTCTGTCTGAAGAGGATCATGTGCATTATCTGAGAACAATTATGAATTTGATGATAAATCACTAACTTTATTCCAAGATTTCAAAATGTGATTTCTAGATTTGGGAAGTAAAATTATTGGGGAAAATGGTTTCAAAACAAGGGATATTATTTTATCCTGAGAAGGTGATGACTATTATGATAGGGGAACAACCACAAAATGTTTTTAACATTTAAATCTTCTTTGGTCTAGCTAGTTATTATCGTTGTTTATTGAAGGACATATCAAAATTGGCTTCTTTGATGACTGATCTAACTCGGAAGGGAGTAAATATTTATTGGTATGATAAATTTCATACTTCAATTTTTGAGAGGAAATATATTTTGACTAATAATCCAGTTTTAACTCTTCCAGAGGTCAGGAAAGGCTATGTGGCTTTTTTGATGTATCGGGTTTGGGTTTTCGAAAATTTCTTATGTAAGTTAATCATGTCATCACCTATTGTTCTTTTCATATTCAGCCACATGAGAAGAACTATATGACCCATAACCTTGAACTTGCAGCTATGATTCACAAACATAAGAGTTGGTGACATTATATTTACAGATAGGTTTACCATGTTTTTGGACCAAAAAATCTTGAGTTATATTTTATCATAATAAGATTCAAATATCTGCAGGAGGCATTGGGTGGAATACCTATATTCCTTCGATTTTGACATCACCTATACCCTAGGGAAATGGAATATAATTTTATATTCTTTAAGGAGGAATATTTTTTCCCAGGTAGTTAAATAATCATCAGATTAGTGAAACATGATGGATCTCTTTGCACAACTGCATTTTGGAGTCTAGAAATCAATGGATGAGGTTTTATTTGTCAGTTTTTAGTTAATATCCACTCTTCTCGAATGGATTATTGATGAAAAAATACTTGAGAATGATTTTCTTGGTATTAGAGACACTCTTTATGGTGGGGAGACCATGTTTGAGTGGTCATCCTCCAAATAAGGGATTCTATGCAATCAGAAAATCATTTTTATTCTGTTAATGATAAGAAAATATGTGATGGGGATTTTCATATTTACCTGTGGAAAGTGAACTTAGGAACCGTGAAGATGTTTTATGATTTGTGGTGATTGTTTTTTGGCTAGGTATGAGATGTGGCTTTGCTGATTTTGTCTCTTGTTGTTATACATGCCAAAATTTTAAGGATGAGCACCAGCAACCTTGGGGTTTTCTACAAACACTTCCTATCACTACATGGAAGTGAGATGAAATTTCCATGACCATTGTGGTTGGGATTTTGTGTACATAGAGAATAAATAATGAGATATGGGTTATGATCTATGATGTCACTAATTCAGATCACATTATAACCATTCTTGATAAAAACAATTTTATGGAATTTGGAAATATCAATGTGAAATAGATAGTTCATTTTTATAGAGTTTGGATAGCTATAGTCTTTTACGGGGATCCTCAGTTCACTCCTCATTTTTTGAGGGGCCTTCAAGAGGAACTAGGATCTCATGTTTGTTTGAGTACATCATATTATCTACAGTCATATGACTAGACAGAAAGAGATATACATATTCTTTGAGGATATGATTCATTCTTGTGTTCTTGAATTTGGTGGATCTTGGGATGATCATTTGGGACTGGTTGAGTTTTCTTATAACAAGAGTTGGAAATCCATGATTAGAATTGATCCTTTCGTGGCCTTGTATAACTAACCATGTAAATATCCATTATGTTAGTTAGAGATTCGTGAATGTTCTTTGGTTGGTCCTATTATGGTCCAATAGATGAAAACAATGTTTTATTTGATTAATCAGGGACTTTTTAGGGCACAAAGCCAATATAAATCTTATATTGATCATCATTATAGACCTTTGGAATTTTCAGTTGGTGACTAGGTTCTCTTGTAGGTTTCACCCTGGTTGGGTCATCGACGACTTAGGAGGAAAGGGAAACATGCTTCACATTTTGTGGGACTTTTAGAGGTTGTTTAGAAGGTGGGTAAAGATTCATATCATTTAGCACTACCACCAAAGTTGACTTTATTACATGATGTGTTCCAAGTATCTCTGCTTCGAAAGTATCTATATGATCCATCTCATGTTTTGAGCTGGTGTGATATTGAGGTTAAACTTGATTTATCTTTGACTGAATGACCAGTCAGGATATTTGATTATGAAACCAACATGCTTTATAGGAGTAAGATACCTTTGGTCTTTGTGCTATGGAAGCTCGGTCTAAATATAATGATATGTGGGAGAGGGATGTACTGATGAGATAATAGTGACCTCAACTTTTTTGCATGGAAGATTTTTCACACGATTTTTATGGACTTAAGTTTTTATGATAGGGTGGTTGTAACAACTTGTTACTTTTTTTAGGTATTCCTAAACCCCACTATTTAGATAGTTTTTTTCTGGTTTCTTCCAGTGAAATTCTAAAAAGTTTGATAGTTTTTGGGCCTGTGCATGGTTGGGGCATACTTTTACAAAACCGTGTGCCCTGCTAGAGAAAATAGTTCAACCTAAGATAATGTAATTTTTAGTGTTTTGTGAGTGGTTTGGAAACCATGAACCCTTATGAGGAACCATGCGACACATTTAAAATAGGTGAATAACATGCGCATGGATTTTCTAAACTGTTCTCCTCTACCTAGGAAACCTTGTAGACAGGTTTTCAAATGTTCCAAATTTTGATAAAAAAATTCACAACCCCTATTTTAGGCCCTCGATAGACTAGTACGACCTAGTATTAGTTTCTCCCATCATTGTAGATCCCAAATATAGTTATTGGCCCCTCAGATCCCTCTCAAAAGTGATCAAAAGTTTGAGGAATTCCCTTCAATCTTCTCGCAATTAGTTTCCTCACCTTGATCTCTTTATCCCATGAACTCTATTATCCTCCCTAGGGTGCTATGGATCCACATGTTACATTGTGGATCTAATAACAACTATTTTGGATCAAAACAATTTTTTGTCTCAAGGATACTTTTTTTCATCATTCTCCATTATAGTTTCTCATTTATGTCTTCGTGATTCCTAATCCATTGATCTGGAGGTGGGTGGTTCGATTAAGATGCCCAGTTTTAACTAACCCTAAATTGATTTTTTTAATTTCAATTTTTTTAATTAAATGATTTATTTATTTTGATTAAATTGATTTCAATTTGGTTTTTGTAAAAACTCAATTCCAATGAAATAGGGCTTTAAAAATGGGATTTTTCATGAAATTGGAAACCCCCAATTCCATTGAATTGGGGCATGTTTATGGAAACGGGATACATTTAAATTATTTAATTTAAATCCTAAATTTTTCTATTAACTTGTTTAATTTAATTATTGAATGGATTTTTTTGGAAAATTGTTTAAAAACCCAATTCCATTAAATTTTGGGTTTGTTATGAAATTGATGTAATTTTTTTGAAAATTAAATTGATTAATTTAATTGTGAAATTGGATTATGAAATTTAATACTGATGTTATTTCAAATTATTATTTGTGGAAATGGCTTAAAATGGTTTTGATAGAATCCTAAGGGTTTTATTTTGTAAAAAGGATGTACTTGATTAAAACCCCTTATTGTTTTTAAAGGGAAAATTTCTATATTTTGAAATGGATAATTGTATGAATTGTATTTTAATCAGTCATGAAATAAATTGTTCATCATTGTTTTAAAAATAAGAACATGTAAGAATTATATAGTTATTGAATTATTTTGATGAAACTAAGATTTACAATGTTCTAAAATATCATATTAGCACAACACATCCCTTAGGTGATGGTGATGAGTCCCCTTTGGCTTGAGTCCAAAGGTACGTGCGTATATAGATATTTCTACTTCTCCTTGAGTGTGGGTCCCTGTAGCCTTAATATATTGTACCTTATTAGACAAATGACCATGTTTCTCTCTTATTTGTATTTGAAATGAATATATGTCACTGTTATAAATTGTTTTACATGCCTTATAATTTATATAAATTGATTTATAAAAACGTTTTTATTTAACCCATTTGTGAAATGTGCCTTTATTTTGGAAATATTACATTAATTCTATTGTGATGAATTTTTTTAAAAGTATATTTTCATTATTTTAATTAAGAAGAATGATTTTATAAAGTATTTCCATCTTTTGAAATGTGAATCTTGATTTGTTTAAATATTATTTTTTAATTTCTAAACCATTTTTTTAAATTGAAATCACCTACTTTGTTTATTTGATAATATCATCTTGTTATAGAATATTTGGGTGACATTATATTGGGTTGTTCCCACACTCTACTTGTTACATAATGTGTTTTTAGATTATATCTTTATAGGATAGAGTAGGGGAAAGAAATATCTTAGTGGTGGTTCCAACTGTTGTCCCATGGACTTAGTGAGTTGTTTCTAAGTTGCGACTTGATCATTTTATCTTCCTATATTTTTAGTACTATATGTGGTACTTGGTCTTGTTTTTGTCTATTTTACATATTGTAAAATATTGTCAATGGATTTTCTTTTATATTCATAGTGACTTGTTTATTTACTTCTACATTGTTAGCAGAGAAATTGTTTCCAGATTAATCTAGTATGATGGCAGGTGATAGTCGCAAACCCGTGGGGATCAAAAACGCTCTTTTGGCTATGTGAGAACTGACTCAGTTATCGGGTAACTAGGGTACCGTGATCTGGTTCATGAAAATATTGGTCATGTATCTCACCATGGATTGATAATGAGGCTCTTTAGGTCATATAAATATAGTTTATGACTGATGAGTTTTATTTTACCATTTGATACAGGTGGAGGCCTACGTAGATTAAGTGTAATTGGGGGTGGGTTTGACTATCTGTATGAAGGAGGTGTTCACCATAGATGGTTGTGTTTGGTAGTAGTTAAGACCACTAGATAGAGGATGGGGCTACCTTTTTACATTGGGAATATTAGATAAAGATTGTAAAACGATGGGTATTTTCATGCCTTGGGATGTTGGGTTGTTTATTCGTTAATGGTAAATTTTGTGGACGTCCTTACTATTTGTGAGATGGCATGTGGATGCACCTTTAGGGAATTGAGATGGATTGTATGTTTATATGGTTATGATTGGAATGGTATGCTATATGTCATATGATTAGTTAGGTCTCTAAATGATCTTATGAGGTGATATATCATGGATGTATTATTCCACCATAACATTGGCCGAGGTAGGTAAGGGATTTCTTGTGGCTATTAAGATTAAGTGAAGTATGTTCTATGATATAGTTGACTATAATTTTTTACTTTTTTCATTCATTAGTACATGTATGGTTTTAATCTAGGGACACCATTGGTGGTGGTCTATTGAGTTCATACATAGTTTTTTAATGAGTCCTCTTAGATGTGTGGAAAATTTATGGTTCTTAGTACCTATAAAGGGAATGGATTGATATTTTAAAGATAGTTCATGGATAGATTCAAGAATTTACATATAGGACTATGAGTGATCTTATTTACTTTTACACGATTTCATAACATGGTAAATATTTATAAAACTACCATTCTGTATATTTGAACTTATTAGTGAATATTATTTTGTATACTTATGTTGTGTTTTGTGTTGTTTTTATTATTATTATCTTCTGAAGCTATAGTCTCCCCAATATCACCTCGTAGACCTTGTTTACTAGTATTCAGTTTATAGAATATGTGGATTAATGCTTCTATTTATGTACAAGACTATTGGTTTAGGAACCAATCCTGTAGTTTGGGGTGGTGGGAAATTACAAAAATAATGATAATCCATTATTTAATTCTATTATGTTTTAATTTACATTAGTATATATTCTATTTAATGTAATAAAAGTAAAAGGTGAAAAATAATTACATATTATAATCTTTCCAGGGATGTTTTAGTGGAATTCAAGTGAAATTGGTTGTTACTTGTTGTAAAAATAAAAACACATTTTGGGTAGTAATTTTTTTTTGTATTTTTTTGGAGTAATGATTCTATACATTGAAAATTATGATATTGAACAAGAATTATATTTAAAAAATGAGAAAATATATAAAAAAAGTACTTTAAAATGATTATTTTATATTTAAATGTGTTATTTCATACTTTAGAGTTATAAAATAATGAAATTTAAAATAATTCTTATAGTGAAACTCTGTTATAACACTACTAATGAAATGGTAAAAATGAAAAATTAGGAAATCAAAACATATCCCTATCTGTATTATTGGATGTTTATATATTAAATAAGATGACACCATACTAGAATAAAAGCAAATATTTGTAATAGTAGGATTTTATTTATAAATAAGAACTGAAATTTTGAAATATTCTATTCAAATAAATAATATCATAGTCACTTATATTGAAGAATTAATTGGAAACATTTATATAAATTTAGTCGTTTATTGTGTATTATCCTCTAATATGAATAATTTAGTTATGATTGAATGTAAAAATAAAAATGAATTCAACTGGAATTTTTAGAACATTATTTATCATTAATGTAAATAAACTGAATATGGTGAAATACATTACAAAAAAAGACGTTACTAGTGTGAGATAATTTATCATTGAATATAATATAAAAATGAAGTCCTTTAAATAATATATTAAAAAGATAAAATCATATGTATATATCAATCAAAAATATTTTTTATTTATATAGGTTAATGAATGTGTTTATGGGAATATGGAATTTACTATTTATTAGTATGTAATTAATGAATAAAATCTAAGGAAAAATTTTATTAATGGAATTATAAAAATCTTGTAAATATCCAGTTAATAGTGTAAAATGGATTTTGGTACATGAAATAGAAGCATGGGGTAATAATGGTGATATCATTTATTATTTTTAATTGTAACAGTATATAGGGTACAAATAATTATTATAGTGGGTAAAAAAATATAAATGAATATTATTAATGAATGTATTTTGAAGAATTTATAGTTTACATCACTATTATAATGATTATAGATTTTAGTAATTGAAATTGTATAGAATTTACCAAAACGAAGGTGCATATATGAATGTGTAATTGTTACTGTAGAATAATAATAAAAATTTTATTTCAATACATCTAATTTTAATTGAATAAAATAAGTATAATTTTAATAATTATGATATATCATTGCTTTGGGATGTAAATAATTATATTAATTTAATAGAAGATACATTTGTTATGTAATTTTTTATAATATGAAAATATGAAAATAGAATACAATTAGAAACGAATCTCTGAGAAAAATATACAGTAAAATTTCAAACTTAAAATACATTATATTACTATATAATGTTTTTGGGCCTCAATATTATATTACACTAACTATAGGATTTAGATAAAATAATAAAATTAAACATTGAAATATAATTTAAACCAACCATTACTGAAATACCATTGGGAAATGCACACAATTCAAAATACACAAAATTTATTGTTTGAAATATAAATTAAATAAATATTACCAATAAATAATGAAAAAATATAGATAGTACTGATACTGAAATAGTTATATGCCTATTAAATATATTAGTTCAATTAAATTCGTAATACTGTTATACAAAGTGTTAATATATAGATAGTGTATCCTTTTTATAGTAGAAAATGCATTCTGGATTTAAATTTGATGGAGGTTATGTTTATTTTGGAAACTATTTCTTACAATGATAATTGAAAATAGTATAAATATAAGTTTTATGTTGTTAAAATCTATTTTTTCATATATACCTGTAGATGAATTATATATAATTCACTAAAATATATGTGGAACTACATATATTACTCAACTAGTAATACATTGCAGGGTAGACATTATAAACTCAGGGGAATAACAAATGTGATGATATATATGTTTTTGTGTAGATTACATTGAGAGATACCACTATTATAGACTACAATGATTTATAATTTAGTTATTAATTCATTAATATATATAGGGGTTATATACATATACCACGTTGCATGCACTATGATGTATGTACACAATAAGAGACGTGTGAACTTGAATTATGGAATGTGACATATAGATGACAAACAGAGTGCCTTATAATAGAATATGATTTTATGAAAAGGATTAGAGGCAAAGTAGTTTGTATTAGAAAATAGACAAGATAAAAAGACTACTATACTTTCTAATACGGACCAGTCATTGTGTACTGAGAAATAAATAAGACAAGCAGTATATACTGGAGGTTTTCCCAGAATCTATGAGACAGATAATGTATAAATATTTATAAATAGATTAATAAATCATTAGTAATAGATTAAAAATGTATAAAAAATGTGATAAGTTAGATAAATATAGTTCTAACTCATCATGTTATAAGCAATTTGGAAACTCCATGCTACAACTATAGGATAATGACCTGTTATAAATAAAATGTTAAAAAATCAACAATGATTGTTGCAAGAAAATAAATAGAATGTTCAATGTTAAAATTTAGGATATAATATTTTTAATGATATGTTTATCTTACAAAAACCAATTTTGAATAATCAAGGGATAACCTAAAATTTTATAGGTGGTCCATAGTAATTCTAATAACCCATTACGATGTATCAGAGAATATTAAACTATTAATGGACATCATAGGGTAGCTTCTTTACATTCGTCTCTTATTGAAATGAAAATTAAAGAGGATATTATTTATAAAACATTTTTAAACATAAGAGGAGAAAGATCAATTTTATAATGAGATATCAATCAATAATATATATATATATATATATATACAAAGCAGTATAGAGATGGATTTGATCCATTAATGATACATGCAACATTAGGGAAGGATGTTTGAGATAGAAAATATGATCTATATTAGAGAAAATAAATATGAAAGCTCATAGATATCTCTCATACGTCAATTTGGATGATTACATGAATAATATAGATAGATTAATCTTATTATTATGAAGAACCATGTAGAAGATAATTACACATGTATTTCTAAATTGAAATTACTTTTTGAATATTCACTAAACATAATAATATGTTTGACTAAATATGTGGTTTTAAAAATCATACGGAATAAATTTTGTATTGGTTATGACTTTGTGATACATAATGAAACATTAAAAGGAAACCACAAAACGCAGAGATATCAGATGAAAAATTAGGTATATAAAAATTTTATGTTTGTTAAAAATAATTCTTTTGAGAAGTTACAATATATGAGAAAATGAAATATACCTATGTTTATAAATTTTATATCAGTCATTGATAAACTGAAACTATAAAAATAAAATATAATACCATATAACATCAATGAAAATGAAAAAAGAACATTAAAATAGATGAGTATCTAAGGTAAAATGAAAAAAGTACAATATAACTATTTAAATATGTAAAATTGAGAAATAATAGTGTATAAATGAAGAATAATAAAGATATATTATTTACAAAAGAATAGTTTATAGTGTTAAAATTGTAATAAAATATAAAAAATTTATACTAGTAACACAAAAATCGGTGACTTCATAATCTTTTCAAAGATCTCCATCACTTTAAATAATAATACATAATTAAAATTTGTAAAGATATACATTTAAAAAATTAGTATAGTTTTGATATTAAATACAAAACAAATTACTATTTTTTTCAAAAAGTATATGGTGCATAATGTTATCAATAAAGAGAATACATTATACAAACATTGAATTATAATGAAAAAATGATAGGGAAAGTGAAAAAGAGTTCAAAACATATTTTCAAATAGATATGAAATAAGAATATTTTTGAATAAGCATGCAGCATTAATAGAAAATAGGGTTAATATTTTAAAAATACATTATTAGACGCAACTCTACAATGAATTTAGTAACTATAGAGAATATTATTTATAAAAGTGAATAATCCATAACACATAAATTGCAAGGAAATTTGAAAAAATTGATACGAGTAACCCAAAGGTAGATAAAATCATAATATATTCAATGATTATTAGTGTAAAAATAATAATACACCTTTAAAAAAAGGAAAATATATACATTTTATAAAATAATACAATTCATCTAGAAAAAATATTAAAAAGAATATTGTTTTAAAAATTATATGGCATACACGATAATTCATACATAGAATACATTATATTAGGAAAGATAGTAGAATGTTATGTGGTTATGAAGTTTTCAGGATTAACTATATAAAAAAATAAGTATTTATTATTATGATTACCTATATAAATATGAGAAAAATTCATAGATGCTAAAAAAGAATGATGAAACACCCATGAAGGACACAACCCTTTGAAAGAGAAGAGATCAAAAAAGGTAAGGTTTTGATGGAAATCAAACTAAAATATGAAAGAAATAAATACAAACTTTTATAGTGAGGTAAGGATTATATTTTTAGATGTCTAATCAATCGGTTCACAAATATCGATCCCCAAATGATGACAGTAATAGGAAAAACCAATCATCCGAATATGGAGGGATTTGAATGTGAAGTGTGATGGAAGGGAAGAGATGTATTTAGAATAGGACAGGTTATAATTTTAAATCAGTTAAAAAGGGGGAGTTTAAATCATTAGTAAGTGGAGTGTGATGGAGTTAGATTATAGGGTTTTGAGGGTCGACTGAGGGAGAGATGCCAGAGCGAGTTATTTTTTATGTGTTTTCTAATTTCTTTAAAAACATTGGGATGGATTTTTTTTTAAATATGAATGAAAAATTGTTGGTCCCCTCCTTCCATTCATCCAAAAAACAAAGAGAAATAATTATTTTAAATATACTTTATTGTATATTTAAAATTTTATTTTTATTTTTTTTGTTTTGTTTATATATATAGATAAATAAAACACAATTTTATGTAAAATTTATCCGATATTTAATATCTAGCATTACTACTGTTACAACAGTCTGAAATTCTAAAAGAAACCCCCACCAAGGGCTTCCTTTTATAAGAGGCCTTACTCGAGAAATCATTCTCCATTTTCGATTTGGGATTTAGGGTTTCTCTTTCCTATGCAGAATTAATGATATATTATTATTAATCATTTTTAATCACTTAATTAATACTATTAATTAATATTTAATAATATTATAAGACAACTAATTAATTTATAAATAGTTAATAACATATAATAGGTTATAATTAAGTATATATTAAATAATATATAATTAATAAAATATAATTTTAATAATAACTAAATAATAAATAAAAAATATATAACATTTAATTATTAATAAATAATCATAAAATTATTAATTATTAATCAATTAGTAATTTAGAAATATTTAATTACTTATTAAATTAATATTTAGTAATAATTTAGTTAACTAGTAATATAATTACTAATTACTTAATAATTAATTATTTAATAATTAATTAGTTGATAATTATGTAGTCAATTATTATAATAATTATTAATTATATTTATTATTTATTAATTATATAATAATTAATTAGTTAATTAGTATTATAATTATTAATTATATAATAATCAATTAGTTAATTAGTAATATAAATATTTATTATATAGTAATTAATTAGTAATAAAATAATTAATTATATAATTTTTTATTATATAATAATTTATTACCAGGAAAGTTCAGGACCGAGCCTAGTCAGCCCTAAAAAATTTATTGAAAATTAAAACGCAGAAGTTGTGACAAGAAAATGTGTGGTATAAAATGTTCCATGAAATCAAAGAAATGAAAGAATAGTGCCACCAATGTTGAATTGTAGTCCTAAGACCCACAAAATAGGCACATAAGTCAAAATCCGGATCAGAAACACCTACTCCGCAATGCCCAATCCATCGAAACTGCTAAAGATGCTCCACATCATCCAAGCCATCATCCTTATGCCCCATAAGGTTGTAATTCCATGATCTTGCTGCAAAGAGATCCAAGGCCCATCCCAAGGTAATTGGGTAACCGATGACCACCTACCCCTGCCTTCATGCTGGCTCCACTGTCATCAACACACTCCGTGTGCACCGAAGCCATCACCAACATGTCTCAATGTCGACAACCCCATGTGAATATAGACATATTGCACCATCTTAATGTCAATAGTGACTCAATCCTCACAACCTGAGGAAGTCGCCGACCAACACTAGTCCATCTCACCACCAACGAGATTTCAACGTCGCTAGCCAAATCATTCACACTCTAATATCTATGTCACCAGATCTGTCACTCCTCCTTCATAAGAAATCCACCCGGTGTTTCATGTGCAACCATTAGGATCCCAAATCCATTGTGGCCCTAATGGAAACCCCCATCGAAGTCACTACTTCATTGGGATCATCGACATCCCATCACGACATGAAAACCATTGCATCATCCCTATGAGCCTCCTCGTCAAGGCTCGATCGATGGCTTCATCGACATGGTTGAGAACCCCAAATATGAAATGTGAATGAAACAACCATGGCAAAAAGGGTGATGTCTGCATCCGTCATTCCGCACTAGAGCACCCTGCTCCACCTTACACTACCTCGAGCACAATCTGCCCCATATACCTCAATAGAGGCCAATAGCCACCATTGAGACACCATCACCAATCATAACTAGTGAGTCTTCACCGATGGCATGGATCCCATCATCACCAGGATCACCCTTGACTAGATCTATTTGTTTCCCAACTGCATGCCTGGATTTACTGCATGCAGAAAATAGATTACAATGACCAACAATTTCATTCTCCAACCTTCCACTTGGTAGAAGATGCAGCACCAGACTATGAATACCTAGGAAATCAATGAGAGAGAAGGTATCCTTTTTAAGAGGGACTATCCATCTATATAATAGTCAATTTGTTAATTTGTAATATAATTATTAATTATATAATAATTAATTAGTAAATTAGAAATATAATTACAAATTATTAATTATATTATAATTCATTAGTCAATTAATAATATATTTATTAATTAATAACTATTAAATATTTAATTAGTCATTTAGTAATAAAATTATTTATTATATCATAATTAATTAGTTAATTAGTAATATAGTTATTAATGATAATTAGTAATTACTAATTATATATTAATTAATTAGTTAATTAGTAATATAGTTTTTAATTATTAATTATACAATAAATTAGATAATTAATAATATAATTATTAATTATATAATATTAAATTACTAATAGAATTATTAACTATAGAATTATTAATTTCATACTAATTAATTTGATAATTAGTAATATAACTATTAATTGTACAATCATTAATTATATATTTAAAAAATATCATTTAGTTATTATTAAGATTATTTTTCATTAATTATATATTATTTACTTTCAAATTAATTAAAACACATTATATATAATTACCTATTTAGAAATTAAATTTTTGTTTAATAATATTATTAAATACTAGTTAACAGTATTAATTTATTGATTGAAAATTATTAATAATAATATATTCGTAATTCTTCTTAGGAAGATTAGAAACTAAATCCAACATCATAAATACATAATGATTAATATGGTAATACCTATTAATAAAGGATGCCCTGGGTGAGGGTTTCTGTCAGAATCCCAAGTTGGTGTAATGATAGTAATTTCAGATATTAAATAATAAATAAATTATACTAAAAATTTGTGTTATATATATGAATATATAAACAAAAAAACCCAAAAAATAATAAAAAAATTAATTATACAAAAGGTATATTTAAAATGGTTTTTTTGGATAAAATTTAGAAGGGGACCCATCGCCTTTTGTCTTATTTGAAAGGTAGTAGTCCCTAGTCCTCCTTTCATATATATATATATATATTAAAAAATTAAACTACACATATTGAAAAAAATCAAGAAACATATAATAACTCCATTAGAGCTTTATGGATAAAAGAATAGAAAACTTTGGAGGGCGGATACAGGGAAATGGGAAAAGTGTGAGAGGTGGGAACAGAAGGGGGGAAGTCGGAAAAATGAGTAATGTGTGAGAGGGGGGAAATGAAATTAGGGGTGGAGGTGTGTGGTGGTGTCTGTAGAGAGAACAAGTAATGTCTGAGAGGCTGGAACAGAAATGATGGGGGGGGGATGTAGGGAAAATGGGTAAATTGTGATATGCGGGAATGCAAATAATGTTGGAGGATGGGTAAATTTTTAGAGGTGGGAACTGAAGTGAAGGGAGATTCACATATAATGTGAACACATAGAATAGAAATGGGGGGAGGGTGTGAAGAGATATTGAATCATAGAATAGAAATTGAAACAATTAGTATGGTAGTATATTCAAATATTTTATATGTTTCTAGGGAAAAATAATTTTTTTACTTGTTAATTAATTAAAAAAATCAATAATATTTTCATTTAAAAAATTATTTGAGGATAATTATAATATAAAATTACTTATAAAATATATTATTTCGAATTTATTATAATAATAAAATAAATTATTTTAATTGCAATGATATGAAATATTTAAATGATAATATTAATATATTTTTAAAAACAAAAAGGGTTATTATATAGTGAAATACATAAAACTTTTATTGTTTGTTCTTTTTTTTAAATATTATCTCACACGCGTGTATTTATAATTTTATTATGATGTGTTCTTTCAATATTTTAGTTGATAAAACATTTTTGGAATTATATTTTTTCTATAATTATTTCATGATATATGTTCTTTCAATAAGTAACATAAAACATATGTTATTCTATTATAATTATTTGTTCTAATGAAACATTTTTTCCATTTTAATTAAAATTTTATATAATATTAGGGTCAAAATAATATTTTGGGTTCTTAGATTATTTTTTAAATAAAACAAGTCATGCCACTATAGATTGTAAGAATAATCTGTTTTATCAATTCAATATAGGCATAACTCGAATAGATTCTATTATAAATGATTCGATTCCAATGATAGAAAATCATAGAACAAGATTCCAAAACACAAATGAAACTCCAATATTATGTGTCCATAACCCAAATGAACTAAAAATCATATATCAGAAAAATTCCCAATCTTACTTTACTTGGTCTATAAGATAGAATATTTGTGAATTACAAGGGCATTTCAAACCCATTTCACACTGAAGTCCTGATTATCTTAACATTCCTTCACTTACTAGTATTTTTCCAATTCATTTACACTAGATTTAACTAATTGTATAATTAAATAATTTAACACTAATTTTAAATAGAATTAACTTTATGAATTACTCTAAATATTAATATATCTATTTTATGTATGTTGATGAATGAAACAATTATAACATCACATTATAAAAAATAATATATTTTTATAAGATAAAAATAATATTAATTTCAAATACAATAACATTTTCTTAAAATATCTGTCATATTCATAAATTAATACATTGTAACATGAGAAAATATAATATGAATAATTCATTTGAATAATATAAATGTATAATATATATGAAAAATTTATAAAAAAATAACGCAGATGAACAATTTACATAAAATTATATTAGAAAAAATTACAAGAATAATTTAAACCAAAAATGTACAAAAATATAGGTAATCAAATAAATATTAGTTTTCAAATGAAATAATGTATAATAATAGTGAAATAAAAAAATTGACAAAAATAATTTAAATATATGTTTCAAAATATAAAGTTAATTTTTATTTTTATAAATATTTGATTGAAATATATCAACATTGCATATATATTTCACAAAACATGATCTAGATTCTTATGTTTTTATTACAATTCAAGTTTATTATATTATTATTTTTTTATGTAAAAACAATAGAAAAGTAAAAAATTAGTAGTGGTTGTGAAAATGGATGATAAATGCTCTTTTCCATGTAGTGGTCTGATTAGGATATTGAGGATTTAAGTACTTTGTGTCCCATAGTCACTAGACGTCTTGATCAATGAAAATGTTTGAGAATGAACACTTGAATATGATGAAACTAGTGGAAATAGGTATATAGATTCATGTTATTTTTAGAAATTACACCAAATCCATTTGTAGGATGAGTATCATTAATGCTTTTCTAGATTCCACTCTTTTCATATAATTTTGTACCTAGAGATTTAATTTTATTTTCAACTCTATAAAGTCTCATGGGGCTACACATTTTGGTTTATTAAATGAGTAATTATTTTGACTTATATTAATACTCTAAATATGCTTTATAATTAATTCATAAGGGTTTTGGGTGGGTATTCACAATGTTTCACAATTGATGTAATACAAAGTGAAATTGAATATATATTCCCATAAGTGTTTTAGTGGACAATAAAAAGTGTTCTGAATATGTTTTTAGAGGTTTTTGGATATGATAAATTTCGTTTGAAATTGAACAAAGAGTATAAATATTTTGTGATTGTGCAAGATTAAAGGAGGTATTCGCCGAACCCCATATACACATGATGTATCAAGGGTATATCATAGGTGATGATTGGGTATATTATAATGCATGTCGATTTCTTGCCACTTATCCCACCATATTGTATGATTGGGTGATATCTTAAATAGTATTATGATTATAATAGTAAGCTATAATATACACTAACATCCTAAAATCATGGCAGCCGAATGATAATAAATATCATTCAGAAGTCTTCAACCTTATCTATCTTAAATACAAAATTTCATATGATGAAACAAACATCATCTCATTCGATTTATGTAAGTCTCACATATATTTTCCAAGTATAATTTAGTCATGTGTTATAATGCATGAGTAAATTCATGTTCACTCAAGGAGAATCATGTTGGAATTTATATAGGGAATTTCACCATGGAGATCATGCAAGCTTTTAAAAACCATGGTCAAACTTATTTATCCTATATCTCTAATCACCTACACTATTTTCATTATAAGGTTCAATCATGTCATGATGGGTGGATGATTTCACTCATAATGTGAGTGATTTTCCACAATACATAGATACCTCAATATGTAGTTTGTATTTTGGGCACCTTAACTGTGATCTTCATCAAGTTTGAGTGAATATTGTTGTTGTTGTGATATACTATATGAGGTACACACCACATTTTTATTATTTATTGTCTGCATGATTACATTTATCTATTACAGTGTTCTAGGATTTGGGTTTCCTTATTTATTCCCCCAGGATATAAAATAGTTATTAGATCCCTCAAAACCTATCACATTAATTTACAAATATTGTTACACTATCAAGAACCTATTTAGTGATATTATTATATAAATTGTAGGCAAGATTCAAATTTTCAATAATGAATCCAAAATTTTATGATTTCATTCTTTTTTAGAATATGTAAGTTTTATTTCCACATTGATTCATGAATTTATTTTATAATAATACCACATTCTTATAGCCACCATGATAATGAATCTAGGGATAAGATTAATATTCATATCTGAAGGATTCTTTTTGTCTACTATATGTGTCTTTTTCTCATATGTTGGAAAATAAATTAATGGAATTTGTGTCCTAATTTTAAAATATGGTTTTTTTATTTTATACATTTAAATACTCTTTAAATGGATCATATTTCTTGTAAAATTGTTCTTATTTTTTTAATATCTCATATGAATTACCATATGCTGATCTCTATGCGTGGTCATTAATATTTTATCTAAAATTATAATTTCTTCATCAACTCAAATTTTATAAATTTTATCACTATATAAAAATATCATTATTAATGTATTCATTATCTGTAAAATTATTCCGACATAATGTCTATTTATTTTTTACTACAAATATCGATTAGTAATTTTTGAAATAGAACCCCTTCTAAAATAGGGGATTATAAGGGTATTATTACATCCCAATATATTAAATTATGATATGGAAAAACACTAGATATAATTCATCATATAATTAAGACACCTACTCATGATATACATATCCTCATCGTACAATAGATTATTCCTAAATACATGTATATTTTTGTTTAACTATATAGTCATTTTCCTTCACTTCCTTAAGAACTCAAAGGGTTTCTATAAACTCTCTTCGAAAATGACTTTGTCATCATATCTTTATTCCATCCTTCATTAGATTTCATAAAGGTATTTTATTTCATCTACCCATGAAATAATATTTTACAATGACATTTTCTCCTCTATTATCACATTCCATATAGATATTAACATTATTACTTCATAAAAATTCCTTCAATATATGATGTTTGATCATATATAAATATATATGATATGTTCACTTTTTTTACATTAATTTTGAATGTATATAATAAATAACTATGTTATCAAATCCCACAAATTCATTTTCCATCTTATATCACAAATCAATACACCCATGTTTGTTAAGTACACTTCTTCTATACCTTGTGTTAGGTATAAATTTTTTATTGCATTGGGTGTAACATTCATGCACTATGTTTGATATAAATTATGAAAATCAATGAGTATAAATTTAGTGTGTTGCATCATGTAGATCAATCATGAAACCTATGTCATGTAGAACGTATACATTGTGTCTGGTATTACATTCATGCACTACATTGGATATTAATTTTTCATTTCACTGGGTATAAATCACATGATATATGTTAAGTAGAATATTTATTAACTATATTGGGTATATATTGTTTTTTCACTTATTTATCATATTGTTATACATTTATTAGACTTCAGCTCTATTTTATAAATATGACACTTACACAATTTTTGTATTATATTCAATCAATAATTTCTTAATTTCTCATTCAATAGATTAAAAATATATTATATGAATAAAACACGTAACCTAATGTTTATCCATTATACTCACTAACATTTTCTATGTAGTAGATTATCTATGAAACTACATATGGTAGAGTTGAATTATACTACATATAAATTATTCTCAATGAAAAAAATAATTAATAATTTTATTCATTCTTTTTTGATCTTTGGTGATTCTCTAGTTTCTTCCAATCATCACTTCCAAGAACCTCTAAAAAATCACATATTTATATAAACATTTCCTTGAATTTTATTTTTCTTTTACATCCAACCTTCCTTGGATTAGAGAAAACACATCCAATCAACTCCTTTTATCTCTTATTTATGACAACATCATGTATGAAATTAACTTCAATAACAATGACTATACTATGATCTAACATAACATAATTTAATGCGTCAAATAATAATTTATTTCCTAGATGATAAAATTTTATATTGAATTTTTTTTCATGTTTTGTTTTAATAATCCAAAATAATAATGATTCACTTTGAAATTTTGGAAAAAAATTAGAAACCACAAAAAACCCCAGTGAGAGGTAATAATGTGATTTTACCAATTATTTTGAGTTTAAATGATGAATAAATATTTTTCAAATGAAAGGTAAAAAAATTTAATTTCTTTTATTTATCATAATTGACTTCCAATGATGAAAAATGAGACTCCTTTGAATTAATTGTATAAAAAAACAATGATTCTACAGTGAGAACAATTTGTAAAAATAAATTGAATTGTATCAAGATTAAGTTATCTCTACAATTAAATTTATTATATTTTCTGAAGAGTTTCTTTAAACTATTTGTGATAAGATACATTTTTTTATTGATCTGAAATATATTTTTAGTGATTTATGTAATATTTCAATAGAGGACATGACTTTAAGTGTTGGACTTAAGCTCATGATTGTCGAACCATTAACAATCAAGATCCTTTTTTAGAAACATATATTACAGGTTTTATCTATAATTAATCATTGGAAGATCTTGGTGAAATTTCATTTTTTTAACATCACAAAGCATTTTCTATATACCAATAGTTCTATTAAAATAATGTATCTTATCAAAAATATATGATATCGAATCATCAAAAACCCAATATATATAATATTTTCAATAAATATTTTTTGAAACCAAATTTGAATAATATTATAATAATATAAAAAGTACGTATTTTTACACAACTATAACTAATTAATTAAAATTAACCATACCTGGGTTTTTTCAATACTGATAAACAAAAAATAATGTCAAATATTTTTTCTCGAAAAATAACACTTATATTAAAAACACAATACTAGTTTCTTAAAATTAAAACATGTGATACTCAAACGTTTTCTCACATGATCCATAAAAAATTTAGTTCCTTGAGTTCTTAAAATTTTGTTATAAATTTTATTGTAAAGTCCTAAATATATTTTTTGATCAAAAATAATTATTATAATATCAATTATAAATACTTTATTGTTAATTACAATCAAATACTCAAAAATAAATAAACATTCTAAAAATTACCATACTAGTTTTCTAGGTAATGTTGTCTTATAAATCAAAATAAAACCAGTGATAAAAAAAATATCATCAAATAATAACATTTAATCATATTTATAAAATGGGCAAAAAATTTAACCACATTTTTCATTTTTGGAAGTAATTCAAAAACATATGCACCAACTTGCAAAAAATATATTTTCAACCTCTGGAAATAGAGGCACCATGTGTCCTATCCATATAGAGTGAGATTCTTATTACCAGATATATGAGGATTATCATCCTTCCAATCACCCCATGCCCTAGAATTATATTGAGAGTCATCATCATCATATTCTTTACCACTATATCTATTATCTTTGTTACCAGATCAAAATAAAAAACTATCCTTATACAATTATGAATTAATATTCTCAACAATTTGAGTAATTTTCAATTTTTATTTTCCATAATATTCATCTCTCTTATTTGGGATTCCTTTATTTCCATTCTTTTAAACCTAGATTCCTCGAGAATATATAAATAATAAATCACAAAAAAGATTACTATATTAAATATGAATCTAGAAGAGGAAATATTTTTCATGGGCACAAAGAAAAAAATTATATCATAATAATACCCATTTCTATCTTGACAAAATCTATGAGTATAATGGTTGTAATGCATGAGTATCCATCCTTTATATTTCACCCTTCATCCTTATACACAAAATAAATTGAGGTCGAAACATAATATATAAGTGTCTATGCTCATTTAACTATGTGATAACTACTCTTGTTTCATTTAAAACTTGATCAAAATTGATACATGTGATGGGATTCATTTATTTTCCATATCATTCACAAGTAGAATCATCAAGATTATAGACTTAAACACTATTGGTATGCTCATCATGGAACAACTTATAGATCTATGTATCCACTTCAAAGGTAGTGTAAAGACATTAATTAAGAAAAAATTATTAAATAAGTGACAAAATATGAACAAAAAACATCTAGAAATACCTTAGATAGTTTTTCATTTATAGAATAAATCATTTCATTTTGTTTCTTCAATGTTTTCAATAGTTAAAAATCATAAAATATTTATAGGGAAATTTTATATCGATAAAAGGAAAATAAAAAAGGATCAATAGATAAATAATTACACTAACCTTATTAATAGAAAATTGTATTGAATTTTGGAGACATTTTATCTTAAAAAAATTAAATGTTTTAGGAAATACATGAACATGTAACAATATTCTAAATAAAAATAAAAAAACCAATAAATCTATTATGATGTAAAGATTAAAAATTTTAAATTTATTAATCCATATAAGTATATAAAATAAAATATAATATTCCCTAATCATGTATTTAGTGAAAGAATATTACACCAAATTCACATTCCATAGTTATTTTTAATCATATTCTAAAAACACCTAAAAAATCATTAATATTTTTTCCCAACAACATTGAGAATTTATTAAAGGTTCTTTGTAACTTTATTTCTAAATATAGTCACCAACTCTTATTTATTCATCCACATAAATATACAAATCATCTTTCTCACCTGCTTTAAATTGAGTAGATAATACATATGTTTTAGTTTAGCATCATTGTCCCTCCCTTATCTCATTTACCTCTTGAATCATTGACTCTCTTGCTTTCAGAAATTTGAACTGAGAAAACCACATCCTTATATAGTGAAAAATTAAAATTATATAATAATATTTTTATACATAAAAATTAATTACCCACAATATATGAAAAGGTTGAGATGATAAATGACAAATACAACCCTATGAACTAAAAAATAATTTAAACACCCTTAGTGGGATGTTTCTAACTCCTCTTCAGAAAAAAGTACCATAGTATCACAAAAGAAAAAGTATTTATAAAAATATATCCATAAGGATAGATTTTAGAACAACGATATTTCTAGTTGAGTGATGGGTAAAGAGTTTTTATGATATAATAATGGTTATGTGATCTTATTTTTTTTAGAAAATAAATTGGGATTATGTGAGTGTAATTTCAGTCCACCGTTATCTAGATCCCAAAAAAACATAGAAGAAAACACATGTATGATGATGATTCAATATATGACATAAAAAATAATTACACCTTTAATTTTTGTTGATATTATTAGAGGTTTTTTTATCTTATTATCAAAAATATATTTCTCAATAAGTTCAACCATATAGGATGACACCTATCAATTGAATTATAAGTGGAAACCAATAATCATTGGGAAATAAAATAAATAAATAAATAAAAGTAGTGTCTAATAATTTAGAAAACATTCAAAACCTTAAATTCAATTTTGAAATTATATTCCCCAACTATTGAATCTAAGGCACAATAATGATAAATATTTATCAAATGTTACAAATAATATTTCGATAAAACATTGATCAATTATTAATGACAAAAAATAAAATATATTTTTTTGGTTTTTTGTGATTATGAATTATTTTGAATTGACTGTTGAGATAAAAACAAAAGATTATTTTTATGAGCTCACATTTTATTAATAATTATCATCTATTCTTATCTTCCTCTTGTGGAGCCAATAAACTATTGAGGTTAATGGATGATAAAAAAAATATAAGGAGTGAAGAAAATAAATTAAATCAAACTAGATAGTGAGGTTACCTGATTGGATGTTGATTCCAATAATATTATTTTTATCCACTCATATTTCTCAAATATAGAAGGAAAAGTATTTATTTACTATTCATTCAACCATAAGAAGAACTAGAAAAGATAAAAATGAAAAATATTTGAAATCAATGCTTGAAGATTACACAATGAGACTTCAAAACCCAAATTCATCTTCATATTTTTGAGTTTTTAGAATAAAATAATTGTATACTTCAAAACCCCCTTTTTTAGGTTCACAGTCCAAAATATGGATATTTTATGAATTAAAATGGAATTACAAACACTTGGAGCATTGAACTCTCAACTAGCATAATATTTTCCCCCTTACTAGAATTTTTTAAGCATTTTCACTATATTTAATTAATATTATAATTTAAAAATAAAAAAATAATTTGGGATAAAATTATATGTACAAAATAATTTAAACTATAATATATTAGTTTAATGTTTGTTAGAGAAAGAAGAAATTAAAATATCATATTGTAAAAAACAAAATTTTTCTTTTTTAGTTAAAAATAATATAGATTACAAATCAAAAAAAAATTCATTAAAAAATTGATATACAATATTTAATTGTGCATAAATCATAACATGAGCATAAATAAGATGAA
Source organism: Viscum album (assembly GCA_963277665.1). NCBI lineage: Eukaryota > Viridiplantae > Streptophyta > Magnoliopsida > Santalales > Viscaceae > Viscum > Viscum album. Next base: position 724,222,743 of record OY728165.1, read on the forward strand.
TAATTCATAAGAATAACGATGATAAAAAATTTATCGGTAAAATTTACTGAAAAATAATATATAAATAAATTTTATCAGGATAATTTATAGGAACAATATCAGAACAATTTATAGAAATAATTTATATAATTTATTTATAGAAATATAATTTATAAAAATAATGGTTGTTTTCAAAATGAAGAATATATAAGAACAATCGAAAAAAAAACCATTAATATTTAAATATTTGTTTTAAAAAATAAATTATATTATTATTTTTATAAATTTTTAATTAAAAAATATATACATTTTAGGTGAAATTCTCCTTAAAGGCTCTAGATACATTTGTTTCAGTCACAATGAATACTTAAATCATTGTTATTTTTGAAGGAAAAAATAAAAGAATAAAAAATTGAGTGGTGTTTTTGAAATCCAATTATAAATTATCATTTCCATATTGTTTTTTGAGTAATATCATTGTATTTGGAACACTCAATTTCCCATGGTCTCGCAATTTCCTAGAGAAATGGAATGAATGAGAATGAATGCTTTCTTATGATGCAATCAGTGGACAGATGTATATATATTTTTGATGTAGATCACTCTAGACCCCTTAATATATTGATTATAAAAGATGATTTTCTATAGGTCACTCTTTGATTACATTAATAGATCTATATATTTACATTTGATGTCAATGCTATAAAGTCCCATTGGGTCACATTTTGTGGTTGACTGAGGGCTAATTGATTTTTACTCATAATGATTATCTAAAAGAGTTTTTGAATTAATCCAAAATAGTCTTGGATGGATATTCACAAGGTTTTACATGTGATGTAATACATGGAGGAGTTTATGGTAGATTATCCAAAATTGTTTGGGATTATATTCAAAAGTGTGTAGAATTAGGTTTCACAAGTTATTGATTATAATTTAATATAAGGTGAAATGAAAAAAAATTATTAATATTTAGTTAAAGTGGGAGATTAATGGAGTTATTCCATAATTCTCCTATACATATGATGTATTATATCTATATCATGGGTTTTGATTTGGTATATCACAACTATTAGAAATTTCATTCCCCAACATTCTCCAATAACATTTTACAACAAGATGATATTATGTGTAGTATTATGAGTATAATTATATGGTATTATATATAATAATTTCCAATTATCTTGGTAGTTTAATGATAATAGTTTTCATTTTGGAGTCATCTATATTGGAAATAAAAAATAAAAAATTTCAAATGATGAAATGCATAAGAGTTCATTGTATTAACATAAGTATTAAATTAACTTGTTAAGTGGTATTTACTCATGTATTATAACCCAAGATTAAATGAATTTTTACTCAAGGAGAGTCCTTTATGGATTTAAGAAAGAGAATTTAGCATGATTTGAGGATCATGTCATCATGAGGAAACCTTAGTCTAACTTCTCTTACACATAGCTCTATTCTATAAAACCATTGCATCATGAGGTACTAACATTCCACTAAGGGTGGGGTTTCTATGTCATATGATGAGTGATTCAATATAATATATATATATACTTCTAAGGGAAGGATTTGTTATATCTTGTAAAATTGTAAGATTCATAAATCATGAATAAAGATTATTGTCACTATGACCCATGGTATAAGTTACTCACTACACATTATTAATTTAAAATGTGATTGATATTATTTATCTAGAATGTTGTTACATGATTGGCATTTAATTTTTCTACCATTTTATTTAAAAATTGTTTTTAGATTTTTTTAAATCCAAAAAATTATCATCATATATTGTGCCACTCTGAAACACCTCATTAGGGATCTTCTACTAATAAGTGATGGAAGGATTCACATGCTCTGTAATATATCTACAAATTTAACTTTTTCATCATTTATGAAATATGTAACTGTTATTAAAAATGTAACAAAACCATTTATTTACAAAAAATATCCTTCTTATATACACCATTATATATAATGATGTGATAAGATTGATATTCATATCAAAAAGATACTTTTGGAATTCTTTTTGTGTCTTATTTCCATATACCAATTGATAAATTCATTATCTCTAGTTCTTTGATCAATTATATAGTTATTTGATTTTGTCCATTTAAATATCATTTTAAATGAATCATATATTATTGTAATTGTTTTTCAATATCTCATATGAATACCTATATTTTGATCTCTATGGTTGGATATTTATATTTTTTATAAATAAATCATTTCTTCTTTGATAAAAAGTTTTGTAACTTTATTAATCTATAAAAAATACCTATTGAATGTTTCAATTATGTCAAAAATATTTAAAATGGTATTTTTATATATTATTATTTTATTTTCACATAAAAATCTTCATTATAAAATTTGGAAAAATAATCAATTCCAAAATAAGGGTTTATAGTTGTAGTATCACGTCCCTTTATTATAAAATTTGTTATGGAAATCACAATATATAGTTATTAACCTAAGTGAGACAAGTACTAAATATCACTTGAGCTTCACTACATGACCAATTTCACTTAACAACATTTTTTTGTGTTCTTAACTATGCAATCATTTAACATTACTTCCTATAATACTCCAACAATTTTTTTAAGCTTCTATGGAAAATGACATTGGAATCAAATATTTATTCCATCCTCCGTCACATTTTATATAGGGTTTTGATTTAATCATCCCTTGAACGTAAATTACACTAGTATATGTGGTCCTACATTATGATATTTCATGTTGATATATAATTTTTTACTTCATGAAAATTCCTTTAATACAAAATTTTTCATCAAGTAGAAATCTGTATTATAGTTGATTTATCAACTGAAGGTTTTTTTGTATAATAAAACCCACATTAACAAATCCCACATATTCATTTTTAAAATTGAATCATGAATTAATATATATGTTTTATAAAGTACACTACTTATCTACCCAATAATAGGTATAATATTAAAATTTTATTCGGTATAGAATTCATGCATTGGGCTTGATATAACTTACGATCAACATCGAGTAGAACTAACATGTTTTTCATCATATAGATCAAATATGATTCATATATCATATATAACTTCTACATTATATCAAGTATAAATTTTATACACTATCAAAGGTATAATGTTTACATTTAATTGGGTATAAATTACATGTGGAATGTTAGGTAGAATAGTTATACACTACATTTGGTAGATTTTTACTATTTCTACCTTTAATAAACTTACTCATAATACACTACATATAGTATAATTCAACTTTATTATATAAAAATATCACATAATCATATTTCTCTATTATATTGAAATAATTATTATATAATTATTCATCCAATAGATAAAAAATCTATTATATGCATAAAAAATATGATCATACTTTCTAATATTAAACTCAATCATGTGTTGGGGCCGATACATTCTCTTCTGAACTATATATGGTATAATTAAATTCGACAATATGAAAATTATTCTCTATGAAAACCATAATTAATAAAATATTTTGCATTATTTTTTTATCTTAATGGTGTCTAAATATTGTTCTAATCATCACTAATAAACACCTACAGAAAATCAAATCTCTTTGTAAACAAGTCTGTGACATGTACCATGGTTCTTTCAACCGAAATCCCATAAAATAGAGATATAGTACACTTTAATATACTCATATCTATTTCTATAAAATAATTAAATATGAAACAAAATTCAATAAAGGGTATTATAAACAAATCCACCTTGTAAGTATTTAATGGGTCAAATAATGCACTCTTTCTTATTTTGAGATCTTTTATATTTCAAAAATATAAATCTTTTATTTTAATGAGGAAATAATTTCATAAATCACTTATAAGTTTTGGAAAAATATATGAAACTTATAATAAACCAAATTAGATGAAACAACAATATTTTAAATAGTATTTTGTGAATAAATGATGAATAAATATGTTTCAAATGAAATGTAAATGTATCTGCTTTCATCTGATTTTGATAGTTAATTTCTAATGATGATAAATAAGTCTTCTTGTAATTGAGTGTATCAAAAAACTTATTGTTTATTATAAATAATTAAAAAAATTCAAATTTATTACAACTATGTTATCTCTAAAATTTATTTTATTCCATATCATAAAGATTCTCTACCAACTGCATTGATTATGAGAAAATTCTATTATAGAAATAAAATATATTTTTTATTTCCAGAACCTATATCCATATGAGTAGATAATTTCATCAATAATTCTAATTTCTCCGTTCGTGGATGGTTTATTATGATAACTAGAAATCATAATGAGGTTCTGAGTGTATTAACATAAAAAATCTATGTTTCTGGACGTGGTTTATGTTTCAGTGGAAATCCAAGAGGTTTGTGAAATCACAGGAAGGGGGATGAGTGTTTTGGTCTATAGAAAATATCCCAAAAATACATTCACATTTTAATGAACATTAATGAAATGAATTGGGTTTTTTCGGATGTGTCATGTGGAATTCATGACATTAAAAGAGGATCTTGATGACTTTCCCTGAGGATTGATGATGGGAACCCTTTGGTCACACTATTAATATTTCATGACTATCCTTTTTTAAAGGTGTATTGGCCAACTAATATCATTGAGAAATGATAATTCACATTGGGTGTGGGGGGGGGGGGGGGCTAGATTGATAGCCCCATCTCCCAATTCTTCTTCGATCTTAGTGATCTTGGGTGTGACATGATAGTGTTGGTGGCTATGTTTTTTCTCATCCCACCTTTCTTGTTGTCTACCTCCTTCATTTCTGATTTTGATAGTTCCAATTCAAGTTTGTAAAATTAATTGTACCATAGAATGGTGGAATCACCAAATTTCTTATACTATTCCTTACAACCATGGAATAGGAGATCCTAAGACTATTCCAGACTGCATTTTAACATCAATCTGTTGAGGTATAGAGCTGTTTTCGATTTTTCTGGGTTTTTTACCTAAAAATATTTTATCAGCTAATTAATTAATAGAATTATTTAGTAATATTTTTCAACCTATATCCTATTATTTTTTGGGTGTAGAATTCACCTTATTGTTGATTATTTCAGCATGATGGATGGACCTGGTGAGTTAATCGTCAATATGTTGAGCTTGTATTAATTAATTAATTAAATTTTAATTTCAATAATGAATAAATTATTCATTCATGGATTGAGCTAGGATTTTAGTGCCTTTATTTGGGTTTGATTGATTAAGGTAGAGGTTGTAAAGCATATATGGGCCTTGGCAGTAACTATCTACCCTTGGTGTTAATATGGAAAAGCTCCATTTGAGGTATGTGGTCTAACATACATTCCCTATGACATTTTCTATTATTTTATGCTGCATTTTAATGTTTGAGAAAATCATTGAGGATGATTACACTAATTAATTTAATTAGATTTATGTTTTATTTAATTTAAAATTATCATTTTTAAAAGCAGAATGCCATGGTTCAGGAACAACTCATGTGAGCTTGCTTGACACATCATCTACTAATAGCCAATGCTGAGACCTTGAGACAATAGATTGCCTCCAGACCTCTTTTAAGGTGAGTATATACAGCGAGATCCTTATCCCATTTATAGGGATTGAGACATTATAAAACTCCCTTATCTAATTTGGGCCAATCGGGATCAGTGAGGCAAATTCAAGAAGGGATAAACTCTCCTGTTTGATGTGACCAGGCCTTGGTGGATGGATAGTAGGATCAACATGGTCGTGTTTGGGTGTGACAAAATAACCTAGATTAACCTTGAATACCTAGTTATTCTACCATCCAAATCTTTACAAGTTCCCATGTGGTGAGGCCCTATGTATTCATAAATTTCATTCTATAATTATAATGATATCATGGGACATTATGGCCTAGTTCATCAAATGTAGACCCAAGACTATAACTGATATCGAGAACCCCACAAGGTTGACTATAATATATTGAGACCAAGGGGACTCAATGAGTGCCTCTTTGACTGATTGGTTCTAAGTTGTGCAAGTAAAATGGTTGTGGGTGTCACTATGGAACCCACACCAGACGTGGGAACCCAAGGGGAAATGGATAGGGATGATGTTCACATGAATTCAAACATAAGTTTCATATTCCACTTCTTATTTGGAGATCCATCTAGGATGATTTATTTTAATATGTTTTGGAATCCATTCTCTGATCCAGGGTATAATGAGGTAAATTCCTTGCTTTGGAGATGAGTATTTTGGGAGTTACCATGGTTTTGCAGATATTATGGATTTGGGGAATGGATACTATGGTTGTTTCCTTGGACTAGGATCCATGATGGTAGGGATACAATAATTTTTGATTATATAGATTGAATGTTAGGCTTGGTCTCCCAGAGTCATGTTGATTAGTTCGGGATACCATATATTTGGAACCCAAAAAGAAGGCTGTCATGGGCCTCATCCTCAAATTCAGGTGGCTGATTTGGGCCACCATTGATTTAGAGCTCATATATATGGATGAAATGGGATTTATCCCTAGAGTCATGAGGATATGATTGGGTATCCCATGAATAGGTATCCCTAGGGTGGATTCCATGGTCCATATTCCAAGAGTCATAAAGATATTAGGTTTCCAAAGATTTGGTGATGATGTATTGACTTCTTAGGGATGTGCTCCTAAAGCCGTGATGACTGCATAAGGTTACCGAAGATTTGGAACCGACATGTTACCTGGGAGGAATGTTCTTTCAGACATTCTTAGAGACACTTTAGAATTGAAAAAAGTAGGTATAGTCAGTGAGGGTCATGATATAATGACCCAATATTAACGTACATGGAAATTAAACAATTTTAGATGAATATTCATCACAATTAATAAGTACAGGCTTGAGGAACATAATAGTTTATTATCATCAAAAACATAGAAAAAATCTTATTACATGGTGAAATATATCAAATTTTTTCTACAAAGATTTTCCTCTATAATACTTCTACTTAAATCCTTTCTTCATTACATGGGGATAAGAAACATAATAAATGGGTGAGCTCAGATACTTAGTAAGGGTATGAAATGGGGATAAACATGAGAATAATGGTATGAGAATGTTTTCCAAATATTAGAAGATCATACCATGTATAAAAAGGATCACAAACATGAATCATGGAATAAAGATTGACTATTTAGAATACATGAATCATAATGAAATTAGAATCATATGCTATGAAATAATATCATAGGAATAAGACATGAAATTTTTGGAATAGATATGAATATATAAATCCTATTTCAAAGTTACCTACTAAGACCTTCACAACATTTTATGATTGGGATTATAACATGTGTATATTCTTTGGGTTATGGATACCCTCTCATGTACCCTCTAATTCTATGATTGTGATTACCTCCCATGTACCTTCTTATTTTGTTCTTGGTATGTCCTCACATGCACACTCTGGTTCAGGCTTGTGATGTCCACATGTTTACCCTCTTGTTTGAGGCTTACAATTCCCTCTGGTTTCAGGAATAAGAATTCCTCTTGTTTCGGGATTGGGACTCCCTCTGTGTACCCTCTTTTTTTGCACTTGGTATTCCCTTCGATGTAACATATTTCTTAGGGTTTTATTTTCCCTTTTGTGTACCCATTTGGAAACATAAATCATTTATCATTATTGTATTGGAGTGATATATTGGTCCCACCAATCACATAATAAAATAATTCATACATATTCCACAATGTAATAAAAATTTCTTAATATCATGACCCATAAAAAGATATGGGTTCCATAAAAATATTATCATAACCAAGGAAATGAAATGGGTATCATAACATTATATTATATCATTACCTCTATAAAATTTATAGGTTCACTATTATTTCATCAAAGAAAAACCTATGAAAAAAAAACAAGGTTTAAAAGAATATAACCAATGGAGGAATAACAGGTGTTATAAACATCATTCCATAAAAATATAAACCATTCAAGAAATAATATGAATGTTATTCTTCGATCATATACCCATTAAAGCATGAACTACCTCAATGTATTCCATCTTATATGGGGAAGGATTTTGAAAGATCAAAGGGGATATTTCTTATGGAAAATAACCATTATCTAAAAATACTTTTCAGAAAACCATTTTGAAAAATAATTTTTATATAAAGACAAATTGAACATTCTATTTAAAACAATAATTGAGAAAAATATCATTTATTCTATGATATATGTTTATTTAAAACATAAAACCTTTTGGAAAAAAATTTCCTGGAAAATAATCTTGAAAACTCATCCTATAAGCCTTAAAAAAATTTAAATCCCTTTCACTTAGAAAATTATAAAGTATTTATTAAATCCTTTTGAAAACCATTTTATTTAAAAATAAATTTGGAAAATTATAAATAATTTTTCAAAACATTTTATAACATTGTTCCTTGAAAAATTATAATAAATCGTGAAAACGTATTGAAAATGTTTTCATTGCAAATATATTTGAAAACTTATAAAGGAATACTTGAAAACAATTAAACATATTTAAAAGAATTTTTCATTGAAAATTATATTTAAATATATTTTTTATTAAATATTTTGAAGGGCGATATTTTTGAAACATGGAATTTTGGAATAAATAGATTTCCAACTAAAAAGAAAAATGAGATAGGATTTTTTCAAAAGCATTTTATTACTTATCTTATGTACCAAAGCGTAAAAAACATATCAATACATGAAAATATAATGAATAAATATATGATAATAACATTCATGAATGTTTTTGGGAGATGGATCATAATATTTCATTAGTGGAATAATAATCATACACAATCATAATAAACAATTAGATTGTTTGAATAAAATCGTACCACTTGTTAGCATAGAATTATAGTCCCCATGAAATTAAAATAAACAGAAAATATCATGAAAATTAGGAGTTTCATGATATAACATGTCACATTAATGTATATAAACCTCGTTGAATAATAAAGGTGCATAACATGGCATGTCTCCCAAAGAAGGAAAAGTGAGAAAAATTTACTTTACTAATTTTGTAACTCATGAAACATAAAACCCATGATAGATAGATCATCAAAAATATATGTAAACACCCATAAAGTTAAGTATTAGAACCATATAATACATCCATGGATAGTATAAACACAAAATATGTGAAATAGGAGGTGAATATGGCCCACGTCTCATAGAAAATAAAAGTGAGATGAGTAAACCCTTACTACTTGACTAACATTATAACGATGCTCCCTGAAAATTATACCATCAATTAAAACATTGAATATCATTAAATAAAGGATATTAATGATAAAACATGTCATGTGAAGTATATACACCACAAAAAAGAAGAATGTGGTGAATATGACATGTATCTCATGAAAATAAAAAGTGACATGGTATTCCCATATTATAAGTCTTGACTTTAATTGTAAACCTTCAACCCTCCTCTTATTTTGAAAAATATTATTGGTTTTCACAAAAGAGATTTGTTGGTTGGATTTATTCATATATATATGTTTCAAGGAAGAAGTTAGGGGTGTTGGGAAGTGAATTTGGTGTAGAATGGATGAACCTAAGTGGTTTTTGAGGTGTGAAGAAGGGGAAATGTGGTTGCCCTATATAAGGGAGAGAGGGGACAAACATGATTTTTTTTTAAAAAAAAGTCAGGTATACCCTCGTTTTTACTTATCAAAAGTAATAAAATACTCACATAAATAAATAATATAAGATTTATGGAAAAATCATGGTTATAAAATGGGGTTTGGTCAACTTTATAGGTCATTTTAGTCCTTATGATTAATGTTTGGTCCCCTGTTAAGCTTTATTTTACCATAATCACAATAATTAATTATAATCACTTCTAACAAATTTTTCTGGTCAATAATTAAGTTTACATTATTAGGCTATAAATATGATACTGATTATAATTCTATATGCCCATTTTTTGAAATTCAACTCATAGAAGAGGGAAAATTGAGCTTAATGACAATCCCATAGACATAGTGAGAAAGGAGGCTTTTAAGGTGATAATATTCAAAATTTCACTACGGTTTTATATATAAATTCAATATAAAATTATTACAGTGACCAAAATTGGATTAAAATATGTATAATTGATCTATTTTGACTTTAAACCAAATTAAAATTTAATTTATGTATAATAATAAATTAGTTGAAAATTCTGTTTTGAATTAAAATTCAGCATTTTTTACTATTCATCAAAAAACAACGTTTCTCAAAAAAATATCAACAAATAAAACTAATATAATTTTGACATTATGAATTAAAAAAATTAAGTTTATTTTATCAAATTAAATTTATGATTGTGTCTAAAATTATTTTTCTATTGTTCATACTTTGACAGAAAAAGGAGTTCCATTTAAAAAATGGTATTTTTAAACATTACCAAAATTTTTATGTTTCATTATAAATATGTTGTAATTATTTGAAACATTTATAAATATAATATAAATAATAGTAAATTATATTCATGCTATTATGTTTACAGGATATTTTATAACTATCTCGTTTAAATAATTATACTAGTAAAGTGTTATTTCAGAGAAACTTTGTGCTGTTTGTAACACATGACAGGTTGGTTTTGCATGTATCACTATATTACCATAATTTAAAATATAAATAATATTTTAATTGGTATAACATGAAATTAATGTACTAAAATAAAATTAATTTAATCTAATAAAATGTTCCAAAAAACTCAGGGTGTTACACATGAACCAAAAGATCAACATGAATTTTTATAGTTGGAGTTTTACTTTATTTCACCGGAAAAATTAATTTGTACATATCACTATATATTTTGGTCTTTAATGAACCATATTGGTGTTTACCTAATATGTTTTGTACTCACACCCCTCTCAAGCCTCCATTAAACTTGTGTACCTGGGTAGACATTTACTTGGTTACAAGGATAAGTTGGGCTACGGCCTGGGAGTGTTTGGTTGAGATAGATATATCATATGGTATTAGGATATTATATGATGTTTGGATTTAAGATATCATAGGGATATTTTTTTCTATTTCTTTTATGATGGTCTGTATCTAATATCAGCCAAATGGGTAGACATTTGTATGTATATCATGGTTTTTTGGGACTTTACTACATTTCATGTATTATTAATAGTTGTCTATTAATTTATTGATGCTCTGATTATTCACTATTTTGGTGTTTGTTTGTTTATTATATATTCTATTTCACAGTAAAACATTAAGTGTGTAATCACCGTAGACCCCCTCTTTAAGTATCTATCCTTTTGGATATAGAATGGCACACCTGAGGTCCTGTACAGAACTGTTCTAGCTACGAGATTAGAGGGAGATAGAGTGGGATGTTAAAAAGTTATATTAGAATTTTTTTTTATTTGTGTTACATTTTTGGTATCTGATAGACTAAATATTTAGTAATGTGTTTTTGAATGTGATTAATGTTAGGATAGTGTATCATGAACATCTCTTCCAATTAGATTTTCAGATTACTAGGGCACGAGGATGATAATTTATTTTGTGTTATTGTAGTTATATTTGAATTTTCTCCTTGGGGGACAAACTTGTGGTTTGTTTGTTTTTGATTTATGATGATATATGGATCTAAGAAAAAGGGAAATTGGTTATTTAGATGATTATCAATCTTATCCTATTGGATAAATAGGTAGGTCATGCATCAATGTTAAGAACATATGATTCACATAACATATTAGAATTTAGTATATGATTTCACTTAGGAGAAAGGAAGAACTATTTAAAGTGAACACAACTACTTACATGGTGTTTTTTCTATATAATTTCTTAGTGGACTTATACTGAAATGGGTTGAATGATATATAGAATTTCTTTTAATGTAATGACATGTGGATCTATAGTGAATGATTCAATGGAAAGGATCCTAACTATATCTTCCTAAATATGAGGTGTAGTGACCCTAGTGGGTCATTTATAAAATTGGGCATAATTTTTGGACCCCCATGTGGATGGCATTTTGTAATAATGGTTTCATGATAAAAGGTAAGAGTGTGGGTGACCCCCATGGGTTGTAACCCTAATGTGATACACGAATAGTAGGTAATGTTTTGAGACCTAGAATATATTAGTTTTGACTCATATCTAGTGATATTGATGTAATAATTTACCTTTGATCTATTTTTCAAAGCCTACCAATCATTGTTTTTAGAATTTATGCCTAGTAGGTGCCATCACATTCTTACAAAAGGTATGATTATTTCGTGGTTTCTTTCTAATGGAATAATCTTGAGTGCTTATGGTTGTATTGAGTCTATCTTGAGGGTTATATTTTTTTTAATGGATGACCCTATGAATTTTTTTCTCATTGTCATGGGAATCAATATTGGCCATGAATACGTGAGTTAAGTGGGATTAGAGCATGGGTAGAAGCTTCTGATATGATAATAATTCTCAGGGTTATGGGTTATCTTATGGTTGGTCTTCAATCATTCCAATGACCAAGATGGTATGTACATGCTGGAGATGTACATTTCCATTTGGTGTAAGTGAATGTATGGATTAAAAGTAGGTGTCTATTTTTTTAGTGAAATAAAGGTGATGTAAGCTAACTATGGTGATATGATTTTTGTTTCTATTAAGAATAAATTAGGTTATGGTGTATGAACATGAGTAGTGTTGTGGTGGTAGTTCCATAGTAAACATGATTTCCGAGAGGCTTGGAAGAGAGTCACGATGAAATAGTGATTTTTGGATAATGATTCCCTCCTAAATAATAGTGGATGGATGTTTGTGAGACACTTCTGGGAAGGTAGGACCAATTCCCCTAGATGGGTTTGTATAGGTAATTATTGAAAAATATTAGTGAAATCTTAATATGTGGATGATCATGCCCAATATGTTGCCGCCATCTTGAGTCTGATAAATGATCATCACCTATAACCCAATCTATCTCTATGTATTTTTGTAGGTTTGATCAAGGGAATACTTTGTGGATGTACTAACAAATTGGTTCAAGGAATGTTGTATGGTGTGGATACCACCATAGGTCATTGGAGGACGAAACTCGTGTGAGAAGGTTATGTGGCTTGGTTGGAGAAATCATTGGATAGATGGGTGGTTCTTGGACATTGGTGATCTATAAAGTTTGATTTATATGGTTCTGTGAAAACACCATATTTGAAATTTGGAAAATATGTTTGATGGATAAGGTGATTTTACATTGAGACTGAATTTTTATTATGTGATTAGAAGGTAATATTTTGGGTGATCCCCATTTCTTGATATGATACATGGGGAGACCTCCATTAAATTACATGTTTTTTGTGGTAAACTATGATTAGTGACATGGTTCAAGGGGTGAAATAGTTTTATTTATTTCTTAAAGGGGTCAATCCCTATTTAATTACTTGATTCATGGAAGAATCATGTGATGAAATGTTTCATCACTCACTTCATGGGGTGAACAAGATTCATCCATTACTTCAAGGGATGAATCCCTATTTCATTATATGTGTTCGTGGTTGAATATTGTGATATAATGTTTCTCCAATTTCTTCAAGTGATAATCCAAGTTTCACCACATTCTTAAAGGGTTGAATAATTGTTTGTTCACATGGGTCATGGGGTGAGTCATGTGATGAAACATTAAATGACATGTTTTATAGAGTAAAACACGTGGAAAAAAGTGTTAAAGGTTCTGTTTTTGATAAAATGCATAGAAAAATTGGGAAGTTTGTATCTTGGTTCTGATATATCATTTTGGGTATGATAGGAGTGTTAAGAGGTTTTGTTGGGACCTTCTAAGGAAGGATTATTGTATGTAAGGATTGGGTAAGGGAAACAGATTTTCATCTATTTCGACTTGGAATCATATATGAGATTTGGTACTAGTATTAATGTGTGTATTTTTTGTTTTTATTAATAGAGATATTGAAACCATGTTGTGAAAGTCATTGTACCACGCAGAACATGTTTCAATATGAGATTTTGAGAGTGAGGACCAATATTACTTGAAGCCTACATCAGAAACAAAGTCTAATGGTGGGGAGCACCACAAGACTGGAAAAGAGTTGTCTCATGAAAGAAATTTGTTTTGGAATGATGTGTGTCATGGAATATCATTATTGGTTAAATGATGGTTACACATGGTGGCTAGAGTTTTGATGAATAGTACACCTCAGGTTTATTTTTTATTAGTGGAAGCTCTTTAAATTCTCCATAGTTGAACGTTGTGAGTTTTCATGGTTAAGAGACCCATGTAGGATGGGTTCATATGTTAAAGGTTTAATGGGACTTATTTGATGAAGAGATGTTTAATAATAGTGATATTTTAAAAACCCATGTATGTGCTGGTCAAGAAATTTAGTGAGAATTTGAATTTCTCTATTGGCGGTTGGGTTGTCTGGAAACATTGAAATCAAAATGAGGATACAATTATTGTAATATAAAAAATAGTGTTTCTAGATGCAGTTTAACTTTACATGGAATCTGTAATAATTTTGGAAAGAACCATAAGAAGAACGATCATTATGAGTTATAGATAAAACCCCATCAATCCATTTATATCATGAATTGTCATTCATCATGTGAATGGGGTTTATATGATTTGGCCTGGGGAATTACTGATGTGAAAAGGGGGTCCTGGGAGATTTCCCTAAGAATTCATAGAATGAACCCTTAGGTCACAATGTGAATCTTTCCAAGCCATTTTTTATTATTTTAAAGGATAATACCCTAATTATTTCTTTATGCAGGAGAAAAAATCATGGGGTGGGGGTGCATGGATGTAATATCCCTCCCTCCGCTATTCTCTAATTTTGGTATCATAGGTCCAATTCCAAGATTTCAACATGTAATATCATCCCCTCCCTACTTCTATGTTTCCCCCCATATATTAAGATTTGAAGAGTTTCTTTTCAATTTCAAAAATGAAAATTTAACTTGATAAGGTTGAAATAAATGAATTTATTCTAAAATTCCTTATAGCCTAAGAAAAGGGGATCTCATGATGATTTTCACCAATTTTTTCACATCTGTCCATTGAGATATGACATAGTTTCATATTATCTAAGGGGTTATTCCCTAAATAAATTTCATCAGATGATGAATTGGTAGAATTAATTGAGGGTTTTTTATATGCAAGAAACAAGGATGTACCGGGGGTCGAATAAACCCTGTTGTAGATGATTTTGACATGGTGCAAGGACTTGGTGATTTAATTGGAAATATACATAGTTTGATTTTAATTAAATAATTAATAATATATTTCAATTATTAATTAAATATTTTTCTTTTATTGATCCAGTTGATTGGTACATTGATTTGATAATTTTTTATCAATAGAGAGGATAGATAAAGATAGAGATCCTTGGAAGCTACTACCGTCCCTTAGAATCAAAGTGGAAATGATCTTTTTGAGGTAGGTGGACTCACATACTCTCCCTATGGCATTTACATTGAGTATGTATTGCATGTTAATGCCTTCAAAAACCATTTATGGTTATTCCCTTATTTAAATAAATTAAGTGAATGTTTTATTTTATTTAAAATACTTATTTAGTATACTTTAACTACAATAATCACAAACAACCCCTATGCGCTTGTTTTCTACCATATCCACTAATGGTTGATGACGATACCTTGAGCCACCAGACAAATTCTACACTACTAATATGGTAAGGATGTACCATGATACTATTAGACCATATATAAAGTCTTGATACATTATAGAACTACCTTTTCAACTTCGGGCCATTGAGGCTCATTGAGACGAAGACATGTAGGGTGTCCCACTCATATATGATGTGACCAGGTCTATGTCGATAGAAAATAGGATATCTGAAATTGGGTTTGGATGAGAAAAATAACCCAAATTTTCCTCGAGGTACATGGTGGGATACCATCCATCTCTTAACTGGAACTCACGTGGAGAGAACCTGTGTAGTCAGAAAGGCTATGATACTCTTCTAATGATGCTATGTGACACGATGTCTATGTGATTTTGGTATTGACCTGTAATAGTGAATGAGACCATTAGCCCCACATGGGTGGATCCAGTATAATTATTTTAAGGGGACCCAATGGGTTCCCTATTGAGTGGATGACCATAAGAAGTGTAATTACAATAGTTGATAGTTTAACCATGGAACCCATATCGGACTGGGGAGCCCTAGGGGATATGAATAGGGATGATGGGTGTGGGAATTCATCCAACCCTTACGATTTTCTTAAATTATGGAGTGAACCCTCATGGTTGAATTATTTTAATAAGTTTAGAACTCCATGATTGGAGATACTAGTATAAGGATGTGTCTTACTCTTTTGGAGTTAAATATGGTTGGATTTACCATGGCACTAGAGCTTGGTGTTGAAGTCTCCTTGGATTAGGGGTTCAGATCAGATGGGGGATTGTTGGTATTAGGAGCCCTGATAGAGGAGAAACCATAGATTTTGAGCCAATAGATTGGATATTAGGTGTGGGATTCTTGAGTTGTGAGTATTTTTTATGGATACCATGGATTTTAATCCAATAGAGACAGGATACTGCAGGTATTGTCCTCTAAGTCATGTGGCTGATTCAAGATAACATTGATTTAGAGTTCAAATATAGATTATCCATGGGCCTTTTTCCAAGATTCTTGAGGAGGTGATTTGGAATTCCCTATGTAAGGATATCAAAGGTTGGATATCATGGGTCTCATCCATGAAATCATTTGTATTTGGGTTTCCATGGATTTGGAACCCACTGATGGGATGATAGGGGATGGTATCCTAGTGTCATGAGGATTGTCTGGGAATTCCATGTATTTGGAACCATTATGTTATTATGGAGGAATCGTCTTCATGAAATTATTAGAGACACTGAATCACTATATGAAACATGTGTGTTCAATCAGGTTCATGGAACTAATAATTGATAGTAATTTATTTACTTAGAGTTATCCTTTAATTACTATATAAAAAACAAAATTCAATGGCAGTTTATTAAAAACTACCACTAAACCTTTAAATTTTTTCACAGACCTGACACTTTCCCCCTAAACCATTTTAAAAGACACAAACCACTAGACCCCCTAACCCCCTCGACCCCCTAAGCCGTACCAGTCCCGACCCTTTCCTTCGGCCCCAACCATTTCCCCCACCCCAACCCTCACTGCCCCTGGTTGTCAGTCCCGATCTATCTGCTCTCTGCTAGTACAGACCATGCACCTCACTGCCCCTCACTACTAGTCCCAAACTAGCCCCTCTACGCCTATCCTGATTTGAGCTACTCATACCCCCTCTAACGAAGGTATTATTTGGAATTATTATACATTAATTTATTCATTGATTGTTTGTTCTCGAAAGAGTTGGGGTGGATCTTTATATGTTTAGCCTACTGATCCATTTTTATAATATATTTTCATAGATGTAATGGGGTAGAATTAATTACATTATGATTTTTGTCTAAATATATAGATTATTGGTATTCTTATATTCTTTAGTTTCCATAAATCATTAGCTACGAAGAAGAGGTGGTTGGATGAGTAATATCAACACTTTTGGGTTCTGTGGTTATGTATATTTAAATATATATTGGAGGAATAGAATTTTGTTTTACCTAACAATTATACTAAAATAAGAATATATCTAATTATTCATTCAACATTGATCCTCCTAAATTATTCTTTTTTAGTTTTGTATTGGTTTAATATATCTTCTATAAAAGAATTTCAATTTCCAAAACTAGAGAGTGAGAAGTAGATGCAATCAAACATTTTTATTTCAATTTTTATTAGGAACATTATATTGGTGGTATCGAGTAGCTCATTATAGTTACCATATTATTATAATTAATTTGATTTCATGAACTTATGTTTTCATCTATAGAGTGGTTCATTTCTATGTTGAACACTTCCTTATCATGTCTCATGATGTCATGATCATTATTAACAAAATTTTCAATATTGGTAGCAATGATTATAATTTATTCATAATAAACCACATCAATTATTTCCCAATTCTCATCAGATTAGCAACATTTCCCATGTAATAACCGACCATTCACTATCTCTCTGTTCACTACCACTGGCCACTGATAAGGTCAATGGTTTCATCACCTATACACGACAATGAAATTTGGGAAATTAAAAGAAAAAAGATAAATAAAATTATGGATTTACATAAAAAGACATAAAATGTGAATAAAGCATCCTTTATCATCATCAATACACCAATTAACTCAATGAAAAAAATGTTACAAAATGTATTCATTAAATAAAACAAAGTATCATGATAGTAGCATAACCATTTTGAGAATTATACTGGTCCTCCAATAAATTATTTACATTGAATTGTGATACTTTTTTCAATGTTGTCATAAAAGAATATTTTTTAAAAAATGGATTTCAATATATATTTTTCTTATTTGGTTTATTAATGTTTTTAAATTAAAAATGTACGTCTTTTACACATCATTTTCTTCACAACTATACTTTATAGATTTCAATTATTATTTTTTAAATGCTTCATTAGTTACCATATGTATTATATAGGAAAAAATTATTTAAAATATTCATATTTTTTTAAACTTGTATATATTAATATGTTTTCCTATTTAGTAAAAGTTATGTGTTTAATTTTTTTAATAATGTATAGGAACATTTTGATATATATGGATAAAACATGGATCACATTACGGAAGAACACAACTTACTATGCTAAGGGTTTGAAGAAGTTTTTATATTTTTCAATTTTCAATTGATCCAGTGATGGAAGGATAAGATTTTAATTTTCTAAATGTAAATTTAGAATATGGTTGGAGAGAGGTGAAGTTTATGAAAACTTGATATTGAAGTAATTCCCTACTCTATATTAATGTTGGATTTGGAACCACGAATCGAATGTTATAAAATGGTTTAGAAGTGATTTCAATTTATAGATTGAGCTCCCAACATCATCAACAATGGAAAATGAAATGAAAAACCTTATAAATGAGAAATTCTTCATTGAATTCCACCAACATCATTATCAAAACATATCAGAACAACCAGTTCAGGGTGTTACAAATAGAAACGTGAAAAGTTTTTTTTGAGACTATAGGACAACCAGATCACGATTATAACATATCATTCAATCCTCCTATTGATTTTTTTGGAGACTAATGTAATATAATATTTCACTAAATAGAAAGATGCATTTTATAGTTTCATTGATGATGGAAATCAAGAGTTGTATAGTAGATGTTCAAAATATTTAAAACATTTTTTTTCTGCTGACGTTGTACCACATCAAATGTCTATATAGAATTTCAAATAACATGATGTCATTGATATTGTAATTATTATGTGATTCATTTCCTGAAGTAATTATCCCTCAGTATTTTCATGGTAAGAATGTTTTTAACAATATTGGTATAAATTATTCAAAAAATACATGTGTGTACGAATGATTGTAGGCTTTATTGGGGAGAGAATTTAACCAGACATGATTGAAAAAAATGTTCTCCTTATAGATGACATTCAATAGTTGATGTTTGAAACCAAAATAAAGATACTACCCTAAATAAGAATAAAAGGAACACGCCTATAAAGGTTTTGTGTTACTTTCCTTAAAATCCTCGATTTCAATAATTATTCATGTCATCGAAAACCATTGAACACATGAAGTGGAATTATGTAGATAATAATATTGATGGGTAAATGTGACATCCAATAGATTCACAATCATGCATGAAATTTTACTCATTATATCCATATTTCTCATCAAATCCATTTAATGTTTTATTGGGATTGGATGCTAATGGATTCAACCCATTTGGGACTCTGTGTTCCAATTACATCATTTGTCCGGTTGGTTTGATCCCTTACAATATGACTATATGGATTTGTAGGGAATTTTTTTTATCATTTCAATGATTATTCATAGAAAAAATTCATATAAATGATATTTAAGTATACTTGAATCCTCTAATTTTATAGTTAAAGGAGTTATGGAGAAATTCTATTGGGACATATCATTCATCTTCTAGAGCAAAGTTCAAAATTAAAGCATCTCTAATTTGGACCATTAGTGACATCCCTAGACATGTGAATTTAGCAAGTTGGACCACTAACACATTTTTTATTTCTCTATTTGTAACATTGATTTTGGGGCCGAATGGATATCTCACAATTGAAAATGGTTTTTCATTTTTCGTTAAATAGTTCTCAATGCATCTCATCAATTTTGGCCAATCAAGTCAAAATTCAATGACTTCATTGATCGTAGACCACCTAAATAGTTTTTAATAGGTTTTGAAGTGTTTTCAAAACTCATAAATGTTGAAAAATAAATTGGGAAGGTGAATCATTTGAATGATTGTTGGAAACACGTTCAAATTGCATCATCAAGTGAAATCAGAATTTAACAGTGGATGAAAAACAATATTCATCTAAATTTCATAATGTGAATTTAATTTGTTGCAGAATAATCTTGAGGTGATACATATTGAGAAAAATGTTTGTGTCAATTTTATCGCAACATTTCTTAATGAGCATGAAAGGATGAAGGAGCATCTTAATGTTTAGAAAGGCTTACATGCAATGAACATAAAGTGTGATCTCTATCTAGATGGGAATGGAATGTATTCTTTGAAAATTGTTTCAATTAAAAATTGGGATAAAGATACATTCCTTTGAATTATAAAACATGTGAAGGTATCTTGTGGGTATTCAAGTGACATCTCAAGGTGTCTTTACTTAAAGAATCATATATTACGTGGATTGAAAATCCATGGTTTACAATATTTTTTGTAGTAGTTACTACCATTGAATAATTGAAAATTAAATTTCATATTAATCAATAACTTTTAAGGGGAATTTAAGGAACCAAAAGTTCAAACCAAATGAAAAATCACCAAGCCATTAAAGTAAATTTTATGTCAGGTGGATTTAATATATAAAAGTAATTTCTCAGATAAAGTGTTTACTTGGATGTTTGGTTCTACTAATATTTGATCTTAGAACTCAAATAACAACTTGTCTCAAGACTGGATGTACTCCTCAATGTTGATCTTCCACTTATTGAATCCCCCCAGTGGGAATAATGTCTTGATTATCATTCCAGAAATATTGCTCCTCATTGAGAGTTACCCTCAATGGACTCCCCTTCATTTGGGAAGATTCTTCTTCTGTATAATTAAGTGACATGACCAATTCAAAAACATCTTCTTTAGAGATCATAATCATTTCCAAATAATGATAAATCACCACACAAATGTTTGGATACAGACAGAGGGTGACACTGTCTATCTTTTTCTCTATCAACTTTCTCATAGATCATGTCTCCATTGGATGTGGAAAATAGGAGTAATCCTTTCTCTCCTTTTCACTTCCTTTTTGGATCCTGTTTCTCCTCGTACATGGGAGAACACTACCCTCAACCACATCCTTAGTTTTAGATCTAGAATAGTCATTATTGGATCCATTACCTGAAAAGGGTACGACTATTGTACTCTAATTATGCACATTTTCTGACAACTATGCAAGAAATCTGTAAATCTATTTGAGCCTAATAACCTTTAAGAGAGATTTTTATTGACACTCTATGCAATGGATATGATCTTTCCTCCATCCTTTTTACTGTAATGATGCATTTAACTGTGTATTTGGTCAAGGAATTTAAATTAGGAGGCACCATACCTTATCGATGTATATATCCAATTGAGAGGTACATTATTTTTTCATTTAAGTAAAACATTCTTGGAACGTCATTAAATACATCATTATTTTTTTTATTTAATTTCACAAATATCTTGGGAATTTGAAAAAATACATGAAAAATAAAGCTCAACCTGAAGGCTCTATTTCTGAAGGGTGTATGGTAGACGGGTTTCATACCATTTGTTCTAGATACTTTTATGACATCAAGACTAGATTCAATCAAGTTAGGAAGGTTGAAGAAACATCGAATCAATATCAAATACATGGGAAATACAAAAGCATTCCTACTATTGGCCGATCAGTTGGGAGGAGATCAAATGTTACACTAACAAAAATAGAATTAATATAGTTACATAGATACATGCTACTGAATAGTGAAATTATAAATCCATTTATTAAAGATTTGAGGATACAAATAAATAAATGAATGATAGGATGAACACTAAATGAGAAATATAAAAAAAAATGATAATAAAGAGCCTGTATAATGGTATTCACATTGTGTAAGATCATAAATATTGAAATCAATATGGGTATTTGGTTGATATATATATTTTGTAAGTCTAATAATTTATATTACTATTTTAAGATCGTGAATACTAATACTAATGTATATTTGTCATAAAATTTGAAGTTTCTTAATCGAGGTGCTCTAAAAAAATCAAAAACATTCGACGCTTACAATGTGAATGGCTTTAGATTCCACATTGTTGATTGAGAAGAGGGTTTAATGTCCCAAAATAGTAATATAATCATGTTTTCTAAAGTGGGATACTATATAAAGATGAATGATATTATCAAATTAAACTACAATGAGCGTCAGTCAATTGTTTTATTCAAATGCAATTAGGTGGATATTATCAGGAGTGTTATAAGAGATTCCTTGAAATTTAATTCATTCAAATTCTCTTGGTTGATAGATGTTGATGACCATGAAATACATGATCCATATATCTGATCATCTAAATCAAAAATTGTATATTATGTAAAATATATCATGGATGAAGGGTGGAGTGTAGTTTCTCACATAAAAAAGAGAGACTAGTATGATATGGGTGATAAAGTGGAATATTTGAACTCTGATATTGAATCCCATTAACAGCAAAACATAGACATATTTTCCCATCTTGATATTAAAAATATTAGTCCTATAAGGGTGGATGAAGTAGATGATGTAATGATGGAATAGGAAAACAACATGATTAACGGATAAAATAATTATATGTATAGTTATTCCTTCACATATAAACCTGTATGTTACTTTTGCAGTAATTCATTATCATGGTTTTGTATATTTTTTTGTTAGTATTTTGAATATGTTATCATTTCTATTTTTTTCGGAATAAATTTTTGGAAATATATATTCTTGAACTTAATTCTATTTGAATAAATGACAAGAATTCAAAAGAGGAGGCTTTATAATGATGCCAGTTGACTCTAAAATGAAGTTACATCGACCGCATTGATAGATGATGATATATATGTCTCCCTCCCTAATAAATCTAAGACACCATCTATTTTCCAGCCTGCATTGTTTCACACACCCTCCTTCAACATCCCATCAGTAGTTCAACCAACACCTTCCCATTCAGCAGCCACAATAGTGAGGGAGCAGGACGAGAATCTTAGTTCTTCACGGAGATATTAGACTGTGACTATTATAGGTAATAATTTTAAAATGAATAATTTTTTATTAATTTTTTATATTACAAAATATTTTTTAAAAAAAGTGGAAACAATGCTACGATGGAGAAAAATATGAAAATTTCATAAATATGGAATCAGACTGGAATAAATAGAGATGTCCCTTTTTATTCCTATGGGGTCCCTACAAATGATGTTGTAGGATTACATAGCCAAATTCTAGGCCAGCTGGCAGGAGATCCAGTTACCCTCCCCATTATGTATAATGATTGGAGTCATATGCCTTCATCTTTGAAAAATGATGTTTTTGATTCAGAAATAATTGTAATTTTAATTCATTATGGTGTAATTTAATGTCATTATGTTATTAAATGATAATATTTCAAAAAATAATCTCGATGTACAGACGTTTTTACAATTTTTTTTGATAAGTTAGCACAAAAGTGGAAATTGTAGAATTTGGGAAAGAAATGGAAATAATTTAAAAGGAGATTATGTAATGAAGTCAACGATACTTTTTTGAGATCCCAATAAATGTATGATAAGGTACCCAATGGGGTACCTAGAGAGAAAAGAAATGATTTTATTGATAGGCATCATGATGGGAAGCACATGATATATAAATATTTATTATTATATTAATTAATTTTACATTAATACATGTATATTAAGAGGAGATGACATTTCACACATTACTATTAGATTAAATTTCATTTATTTCAGGTTATTTCAAGGAATAATTAATATAGTCGGTCCAGGAAAATCATACCTCACACTGTGGGGTCAAATAATTTTTCTAGAAGTTGATTGACTCTGGTAATCTTTTCTTTTGTTTAAATATTTAAATACAATATTATCAATTTAATATATTAAATTGTTTATTTATATTTTTTAGTGTAGTCAAAATGTTTTTAAAGCCTAGCATCCTGAATAGAAGTGTGGTTGGATGATCATAAAAAATCTAATGGGAGCTTTGTAAATGAGCCTGCCAAAGAAGTTGGGGTACAAATTCCTTTTTCATTATAATAAATTATTATCATTTTCCACAATGTTAATATATATTGATTTTAATATGACACATGTTTTATTTATATGTAGAAATTAAATAACTATGGGATGAAAATCTCGTGTATTCCTAAACAGTCTCCCAAGATGACCCAGTTGGTAATGTCCTTGGGAATGATCATTATGTTCAAGTGTGCATGATGGGTTTGAGACTATGACCATATGATGTCTTTTGCATACCACTAGGGATTACAGCTACATCTACTCCTTGTTGTAGTCACAACCTACACTGATATTCTTGGAGATAGTCTGTTTCTATGAAAAACACAATTCATGAATAGGGGGCACAAATATCCTCTTTTTAGAAAGCATTGACTGATTTATATCATACAAAAACTAGATCTATCCCCAGTGGTATCACATCAATGACTGGTGGTGAGCTGGTAAATCACAAAATATAAAAGTCATTTAGTTTACAGAAATTTATTAGTTTTATGTTTAAATATAAGTATGAAACATTATTTAATTTTCAATATATTTTTATTACTAGTGCTTGTAATAGGAAGTAGAGATAGAGTTAGAGAGGAAAACTGGTAGTGTTCATCATCAGATAGTGATTATTGGAGTTTTTATGTTTCAGAAAATATAGAGAGAGAGGTTCGTTTCATGTATCATGTGTGGAATAGAGTATTCACCTAATATTTTCATGACCTATCATTTTCATGATTTCCCATGTCTTAATAGGTTGAAAAACATTTAGGGCTATAGTGATAGTCATCTATTCATAGAAATATGGATTAAATATTATTAAAATAACTATATTAAAATGGTGTTTATTCTATTTAATGAAAAAAATAAATTGTACTTTATTTTGAAGTCATAAAACATTCTTTCCATAATAAAATATAGTAATAACCATGTGGTATTTTTCCTTATTGGAATCCCACAAGGTAATGTTCAATCATTATGGTTATAAATGTTCTCCCCGTTTTTAATGATTCATGGATGATTTTTTACATCAATATTATACATGTGCGTGTTTCTCATTCACATTGTTTTTTTATAGAATGTAATCCCCAAACCCCTTTCATCATTTATGTTCTATCATCCCTTTATTTTTCATCAACTCACTTTTTGAAATCACTCAATGTACATCATCATTCATGTTTCATATCCTTATCAATACTCCTCATCCAAATAGTATCATATCTTCCCAGAATTACTACATTTGTGTTTTCCATATCCTTATATCTACTACTATTTATGAAATAACCGACCTATCTATTATTCTTCCTCTTCAGTTTCGTATGATTTCTATGCGGTTTAGAAAAATATGTAGCCAAGCCATAATGGGGTATTTTTCTCTTCCTATTCTTTATAATGGGGGGATTACACCTCGAGCCCCCCCATTAATCCCTATCAAACCAAACACCTCACATGGGTCTCTCCTTTTATTATAGTCACCACTTTGGTGGTTTGAATTTTGTTTCTTAGTGATTCTTTACCAGGTTCATGAAGTATGAACTTATCTTATCTTTTTAGAGGTTTTATATCTTCCCCTACAAGTTACACTAAACCTAGTGGTCTTGTTTGTATATTTTTCTAGGTTATTGTTACAAGGATATGGGGACTTTAGTTTCTAGTATTTGTAAATCCTACTATGAGTTCCTTTCTGTTATAATTATCTGAAATCTACATGGTTTCACCATTTGAGGTTGCTGTTTCTAATTAATTTACATTTAAATAAGTGTTTAGAAATTTTGGATTTTATATAGGGTGTTCGGTTAAAAGGGAAGATTTATATGGTATCTAGTTTGGTCTAGGGAAGGTTTTCCATGCATTATTTGATTTTACCCTGGTAAAACTTGGTAAATGGAATAGATAAATAGCATTTGGTTGTTTTTAAATGGGTCTTTTATGCATTTTACATGTTTTCTAAATTTACAAGGGTGGGTTTCATTGTGAAAAAATATTATTTATTGGGTTTTAAGCCAAATTCGGTTTTAATAGCAGGTTTACCTTTTTGTGTGTTGTACTTGTTTTAGAGGAATGATATGATTTTATAATGTAAAATATAGTTTCCCTTTAAATATTTTTTTATGATTATATTTTATATGTGCACACCTTAGGTTATATGTTCTCTATATATGTTTTTTTCTAGGGTGTTGGGGATGCAGAATATACAACTAGTTTTTATTTGTAAATCATAATATATTGGTGGTTTAAACAACCGCTAAATAAGTTATATTATTTGAGGTGCATTAAACTGCCACTCTATGTTTATAGTTCTTATCAGCAGTGGTTAAAACCACTACTAAAAATTGATGCATGTTTATTTAGTGATGGTTTTATCGGTTTTAGCAGTGGCTTCCATGCAAGAACATGAAAAATATTTAGTGGCAGTTTTAAAAGCCAATAAATCTTTACTTTATATTCCCACATAAAACCACTTCTAAACCCAATAAAACCACCATTAAATATGGTGTCTATGACACAATCTATAAACCACCGCTAAATGGAATATACCATTGCGTATTATATACTGACACCAGTTTTAGTGACGGCTTTATGAAACCAACATAGAACCATATCACAGAAGATTAAACCACCACCATATTAAAAAAGAACCTTTGTTCGATGAATTTCTTATAGTGAATTAACCCAAGTATGTCCCACATACATATCAATATATATGTTGTTTAGTTCGAGACCGTGTTATTGGTTCCCAACTGAGTTTTTTACCAACACTCTTCTTATGATACCACTATACATGGGTACCCAAGAATAGATTTTCTTGGTTATAGGAAGAGGATGGGCTAAGTCCCAGGACATAATAGTTGAGCATAAAAACATATATGGTATCCAAATATTAGATGAGGTGCACCTTAGAAATGTATAAGATCAATTTTGTTTTGTTTATTTTATTCTATAATGTAACTATGACTGCATTAGTGGTAAGACTATTTTATATATATCATGGTTGATGCGAACTTTATAAAATTTCATGTATTATTTATGATTTCATATTTATTTATACATACTTTTATTATTCATTTTTTGTGGTGTTTGGTTATTTTATATTTTATTATACACTCTGATCTAGTGGGTATAGTCTCCCCATAGTACCACCTGATACCACAACTATTATTTAGAAGCCTCTAACATATGAGGCAGTGCATCTAAAGTCATGGGGGGAACTAGTCCAACTACTGGATTAGAGAGAGATGGGGCAAGACATTATATTAGAGGTTCATATCATTATTATTTACCAATATAGACTTGAATTATTGGCATGAATCTTAGTATTATTAGTCTCTCAATAAACATGGGTCTTTTTTATAAGCCTATATGATGAGTTTTATCAATAATTAAGTATATTAAGATATTTTTGGGATTTATTTTTCTTTTTTTATCACCATAAAAAATTTTAAATGTATATATTATGCTATTAAAATAATGTTGATTATAAATAATTTATCATACTTGATCATCAAATACCAAGAGAATATATATTTTTCAATATTTTTTCACAACACTAAGCCACAATAATAACTTAACAATCTATCAATGTGTATGATTTTTTTCAAATGATTATATTCAGTTAATTTGTATAATCCATATTTAGGACTCTTATGAATATTGATATAAAAAATAATTTCTAATAGTATTTCAAATACTAATAATTATCATATTATAAATCAACATATTAATTATATAAATTAAAAACATTTGATACTTAAAGGTATTCTCATATAATCCATAAAAAATTTGGTTTCTTTCATTTTTATAATCTTGATAAAAAATTTTCGACCAAGTCTGAAAAAAAGTTCCGTTGAAACATAATAATTATATATCATTAGAAATAATTATTTTTCAATTAAAATCACATCCTTAGAAACAAATGATCTTTCAAAAGAAGCACTACACCATTTTTTGGTCATGTACATATATATATATAAAAACTAGTGTTAATAAAATAATATATATAAACACTATCCAAACGAATATTATTTATAAATAATCAAAATATTTTAATAGAATTTTACATTTTTAGAAATAATAGAAAAATATTCACCAATATGAAAGAAAAATTATTATTAACCTATACAAAGAGAGGAATCAAGTACTATTGCATTAAAGAGTATGATTCTAATTAGTTGGTCCATAATGATTATAATCATTTTAGTTATCCCATGTCATCACCATCTTTTGAGCTTCGTCATCATCATTAACATATTTTATCACCATATTCATTTCCTCTTTTACCAGGTATCGATATTCAGCTGCCCTTTTACAATGATGAATTAGCCTCATCCACTATGTGGGAATTTTTCTCTTACCATTTTTCATCACATTTATCTCCTTTAATTAAAATTACTCAATAATTATCATGGGAATGTTAAAATTCATAAGGAAATAAAAATTAAAAATTCACAATAAATATAAATATATGTAAAATATGAACCAAAAAAGGAAATATTCTTTAAGACTAATATGATAAAAAAGATAATCTTTATAATACCCTTTTTAGGTTCCCCTAAATCCGTACAAAACATAAATAAATAAACACATGTATCTATTTATGAAAACATGAGTCGATATACTCTATGTTTGATTATTCATCCATCCAACGAAAATGATTTGGGGACAAAATATAAAATTATAGTTCCTAGGTGCCAGCTACATTCCCTTATATGAAATCATTATAAAAACTATTACACATTATGAGATGAATTTGTTTTTCATATCATGCTAAAACAATTTCATTGAGATTCCATGCTTTTTCTTTTTTGGTGCACTCTTCAAGAAATGATTATAAGATCTCTCTATCACCTTCTTGGGAATAGTAAATGCATTCATGAAGATAAAATTACTAAATTAGTAATGCAAAATAATCAATAAACATTTAACAAAACTGGAGACTATTTTTACTTCCTAGAATAAATAATGTCTCCTTATTTTTTTATCATTTCCAATATAAAAAATCCTCTAAATTAGTGTACGGGAATTAGATAAAGATACATGGAAAATCACCAAGGATCATTATATAATTCATAAGAAAAACCATTCAAATAGAAAATGAGATTTTTTTTCCTAATCCCACAACATAAAAAATGAATGTTTTAAGGAACTATAATAACATGTGAGAATATTGTTAATAAATTTATTAATCAAAAATAAAAATTATATTAAGTGGTAATGAAAATAATGATTACATTATGAATCCATATATGTATATAAAATTAAATTTAATATACCCCATGTTTTCATGTAATGAAATAATATTACACTAA
This sequence comes from Viscum album, assembly GCA_963277665.1. Classification (NCBI taxonomy): domain Eukaryota; kingdom Viridiplantae; phylum Streptophyta; class Magnoliopsida; order Santalales; family Viscaceae; genus Viscum; species Viscum album. Next base: position 724,252,277 of record OY728165.1, read on the forward strand.
ATGTACTGTCAATGGTTTCAACATAATCCATTTTAATCATATTAAATGAACATGTAAAAAATTTATAATATTTTTATCCATCAACATTAAGAATTCATCAAAGGTCCCTTTCAAGTTTTGTTCCAAAAATATTTACCAACCTCTAATTTTACCTCTCTATCATTATCTAAATCATTATCATCACCATCTTGAACTAGAGAAAATAATACAGAGGATTTAGTTATTTACCATCGTCACTCCCTCACCACTTTTATCACTAAAATCATTAACTCTACGTCTTTTTAGAATTTGAACTGATAAATTAACAACATCATTTAATGAAGAGAAAAAATTAGATAGTAACATTATTAGATAAATAAAATTTAGTATTCATAATATTAATAAATATTGAGAAGATGGGTAATAATTCTATCCCTTCAATGTAAAAAGTAATTGGAATCCCTTGGAAAGATGTTACCAAGACCACTTCAAGTAAAATTACCAAGGTTTTCTAGAATGAAATTAATTCCAAAAAATAAATATATAATGAAATAGGTTATAACATCAAAATTCCTGGTAGGGTGATGGTTAAATAGTTTTCATGCTTTACCAAAGGTTAATTGATATAATTTTACTAACAAAATGGAAGTAGATCATGGAAGAGAAATGGTTATCCTCTATAGTATGGCCCACAAAAAAACAAGGAAAACAACACATCCATTATTTAGTTTCAAATTCTGATAAAAAAATAAATGTACCATAAATTTTTGTTAAAAAGGATGTTGAATATGCATCCTATCATTATGAAATTTATTTTCTCTATATTTATCTAGATATTATGACACATTCCAACAAAATAGTAAGTTATAATTGAAAAAAAATTGGAAGGAAAAAAATAAATAAATTAAAGGAGACTGTAATATTGGATAAGAAAGTAAATTAGAAAATGTTTAAAATTTTAAATTAAATATTTAATTCAATTTTTTTTCTTTCTCAGAAATATATTTTGTAATAATGATAAAATTTTACAAAAATTAAAAATAAAATTTTGTCAAAACATATATCAATAATTAAATAACTAATAATGGAAATAATTTTAGGTTTTTTGGATTATTTATTATTTGGTCTCATTCACTGAGAAAAAATACACCATGATTATCATGGCCAGTTAATTTCCCAACAATTTTCATCCATTCTCATATGTCTCCCAGTGATCTTATTAATTTAAAAGGTTTATGAATAAAAAAATTACAGAATTAGTAACGAATAGAAAAAGTAATTCATGTTCGATACTGAGACTATCAGTCCAATCATAGGTTTTAACACCATTAAATTAATCTAATGGAATTTCTAAAATAGAGTATGAAAAGTGTATTTTTTTAATATTCCCTTCACCTATAAACAAAACTAGAAGAAATATTGTTGCAAAACATAACATAGAGTCTGGAAATATATAGAATGAGATTACAAAACCCAAACCAATCTCTTTAATTTTGAGTATATATCCCAAAAGAACATGAAATCTATTATCTCCAAATATATAATTTTCTTGTTTAAATTCTATAATATAGAAGATTTAAGAATAACCAAAAGATTTAAGCAACATGGAACAATGTAGTATCATCTATTTTAACATGTTTTTTCTATATTTTATTTTTCATGTGCACTCAGACTAAATTTAATTCACAGTTTAATTAAAAAATTTAACACTAATTTAAAATAAAATTAAGTAAATAAATGAATGATAAATAAAATATAACTGTTTTAACTATGTTGGTGAATTATGTAACTGAAAAATAACTTTTTTATTTTTTATAAGTTAAACAAAATATTTATTTAAAATGTAATAAATTATTAATGAAAATAGATCTGAAATATTAAATGGTTAAAAAATTTTAAACATGAACATATTTGGGATGAAAATGTTGAAAAATATTGCAAATGAAAAATTTATTTGAATAGTTTATAGAAAAATATTATAGATGAATAATTTATATGAAAAGTGTTTAGGAATTATTTATAGAAACAATATAAAAAAAATTAAAAGAAAAAATTATATGAAAATTTTATAACAGTATAGAAAATTAAATAAACATTAGTTTTCAAATTGAATAATATATATGAATAATGTTAAAAAACAATATATAGGAACAATTTGAATATTTTTTTTAAAACATAAGGTTTATTATTTTTTTAATAAAATTTTGATTTAATTATGTCAACATTGGATGTTTATTTCCTTAAAAAGGATATAGGTTCGTAGGTTGAAATCATAGTAGTTATTTATATTATAATCCTTTTTTAAATAAAGAAAATAAAAAAGAATCATTTAGTGGAGATTTTGAAAATAGCCACTAAAAAACCTCCTTTAAATTCACTTTTCCCTATAGTGGACTGACTAAGAATTATGGGATTGATGTTCTCCATGTACCTTGTCCACTTGATGTCTTGGACAAAAAGAATGTTTGAGAGTTCATGTGTACATATGATAAAAATGGTGAAAATAACTATAGTGACACTTATGTTTGGTTAATATCACATAAAATTCCTTTATATCTTGAGTATAATTGATTTATTTCTATAGTATACTCTATTCTTACATTAGGAATCCATATATTTATATTCTATCCAATTATTCAAAAGCACATGGGGTCCCAATGTGAGATTTATTGAATATGGGTAGAGTTTGACATAGAAATCTACTCAAAAGTGATTTAGACTTCATCAAAAAGAGTTTTGAATGGGTATTGGTATTAAAAATTATTTAATAAATAGTGAATTTGATGATAAATTTCTAAATATTTTATGGAAGATGTTTATATGTTCTTTGAAAATAGTATCACGAGTTATTGCATCTAAAACAATATAAGGAGAATTGTATGATGATTTTTGGGATTTAGTTCTAGTGGGATATTGAAGGATCAATTTACTAAATCTAATTTAAATATGATATATTATAGATATATTATTAGTAATTATTGTTCATATCATAAGGCTGTGATATTTCATTTCACTCCCCAATCTAGTAAACTATTTGATTAGGAGATATCAGAAGGAGTCTTATGAGTATAATTATATGGTACCATATACACAAATATGAAATGATATTGGAAGCCAATTGATAATTATTATCATTTGAGAATATTCCCTATTGTATACCGTAAATATATTATTTCATATGATTAAATGAGTAATAATTTTTTCTTTTCAGGAAAGTGATACAAGACCACGCCTACCGGCATTTACTCATGCGTTATAATGTATAAGTAAAGGCACATTTACTCAATGAGAAACCTCAATGGCATTATAAAACGTGAAATGGGGATCATCTATTACCCTATTTATTTTATGATATATTTACATTAAAAAAATAATTTTTTTGATATATTGCAATACACGCAACACCGAGTTTCAATGAACCACAATATACTATTGAAATATTATTATTTATTGTGAAAATTACTACATAGATATTTGATTGGTGGGTATGAAAATCAATAACATAATTATTAATATTTTTTGATCAATGCATTTATAAAATGAGTATATGGGTTATCAATTAATTTTAAATGAAAATAAAAAGCATTTGAAAGTAAAAGAGTTGTTTCTAAGGAAAACTATTTTTATGGATGAAATGTTTTTTAATTTAATGTAATCACTATTGGGGAATGAATATAGCATAATTTATATTCAATATATTCAATAAAATGGTTTAATACTCATCTAATTTTTTTTTCTAGGAACAGGATAATAATAAATCATGTTTTATTCTTAAAAATATATTTTTCTAAAAAGTGATTTATGACTCATTTTTCACACATATTTTAATACTAATTTATTTCACATATATAAATTTAATCTTGAAATACGGATCGCATATTTCGAATTAGGAGATTAAAATTTGGTAAATAGTACCATTTTATTTTTTGTTGTTATAAAGTGTTACCTTGGTAAATTTTTTGTCACATCGGTAAGGATAAAATGAGTAGAATTTGTAAAACTATTGTAACAAGGCTTTAAAATTTTTCAAAAACATACCTTTATACAATTATATGAGTTTATACCATCCATTTACATTTTCTTCTTGAATATATGTCCACTTGGTTCCATTTTTCTTGGATGATGACCATTATATTATTTTAAGAAAATAATAAATTCAAAATGTCACTTTCTTGAGTTTAATATCTATAATTTTTTTTACACAAAGATAAAAAGAGGATTAATTTGGTTCTAAATGTTTATTTAAATTACATATTTTTTTAATTATATTAATTTATTTTTAATTTTTTATTAATTTAATATTTTCCATAAATTCTTACGCAATGCTGGTATATTATTTATTCAATAAGTAAAAATATAAAAAACAATATTTTAAAAATAATAAAATAATACAATTTGGACTAATTATTTTATTCCAAAAAATTTATATATTAATATAATATAATATATTTTTATATAAGGTTTATATAAAATTTCTATTATTTTATTATTGTCTTGAATTTTAATGTAAATGAGTAGTTCCAAAAATGAAATTAATGATATTTTATAATAAAAAATTTTAATAATTAATTTAAATTTTTTAAAAAAATTATATTTATAGATTTAAATGTTTTATTACTAAAAATATCAACCATGGTAAATTTATGAATCACATTTTATTTTATTCTAACATTCTTGACCCTCAAAGAGTAAAACATATTGATATTATGGTTGTTGTCAAAAGGGTTAATGAGGGTTAACAAAAAAAGAAAAGGGGGAATATATAGACAATAATTCTTAAAAAATTATTTTATGATATAATTTTGACCTACACGCATCTTATATTATGATTATTTCAATTTGTGACCATTTTTAATGAAAATTAATTTATATAAATTTAATACTAAGTAATTCCAATAGTGCCCATCCCCTCACTTATAAACGGGAACCTCTTCTCATATATTTAGAAATTTAATTGATACTTAAATATAAAAAAACCCTTATATATTAATATCATCTATTACTTACCCACATACAATATATTTTGGTATTTCTAAAAGACTAGCCTTTCAATGATTATGGAGTAATCCCCAAGAGGGTTCTCAACGAAGTGGTATGACTCTTAACTATGAATTCTCACATGTATTTATTTCTAAAATTACAATAAATTTATTTTATATATTTTATAATAATGTATTACATATATCCCATATGATTTATTTTTATTTTTAGACTACACCAACCATTATCCTTCTTCTTCTCATCTGTTAGAAAATAATATTGTCGCTCATGAATATGTGTGGACTACAGCCTCCACGAAGTGATATGATTAATTTTCAACTCCATATTACATAAATGTTAATAATAATAAATTTGATTTAAAATATATGAGAGATATTATTTAACAATAAATTTTTAAGGGTAACTTATTATTTATCTTTCTATCATTACATCTATTGAAAAATGAAAGTAATGTTCAGGTGTACGTACGGCCTCCGTCTTTTTGAACTATAAAATTCATTTTTCTATGTCTATAATTTTTGGATTAATATGTCTATATATATTGAATATATATGATATTTATATCATGATTAAATTCTCAATAGGATCTAACCCTTTTCAATGTAATAGGAAAGGAACTAGAAAAAAAATTCACAAAAAAATGAAACAGTTAACACCTAAAACTGATTATTTTAGTAGAAAATTGTTAATAAATTGGTGTCAAAATATTAAAAATGGATAAAATATGATATTATAAGTATATAAATGACTCAAAAATATAATAATAATAAATTTAATTTTTTTATATAGATGTTTTTAGGTGTTTCTAAATCAAGTCAAACTCAAGTGAAAATGTTTATTTTATAATCTTTTTATTTACCAAGATTGTTTATGACTAATTTCTGATGATGAAATATTATGGTATACCTCTCATGAAAATCATGAAATTTTGTCTAATATGTTTATTTTTGGAAATTATATTTTACCCATTCATCATCCACTTTTTATTTACTTAATATAATGAATGAACAATTTTACGGAAACCCGAATTTAGTTATCTCTTCGATGAAATATCATTCATCATCCATATTAAGGTTCTCTAAATATGTTTTCAAGAATGTTTTTAATATCCTCCTATAATTTTTTATGTAACGATTCCCATTATTGGAATTTTATAATTTTTTTATAAATGAATCTTCATGTCATTTTCTGAAGAAGGTACTTCTTGAGTTTTTTTTACAAAAGATAGAAATGAATCATTTATTTTAAATTATAAAATATGAAAAAAACATCCATTTATCATGAACAGTAAATTATAAATTTATTATATTAAATGTTTCAAAGGTTCTTCCCATATAAAAGGTTTTCCTTAGTATTTGGGAAATTTTTATATTTTAAATTAGTTATTTCAAAGTGAAAGGGTATCTTCCTTCAGAAATTTTGCACATCTTTATTTAAAGTCATTTTAATATATGATGAAATCATTTTATGTTCATTAATATTTACTAGGTATATGATTCAATGATATCATCCTTATTGTTTCTCTATATTTTTACTAATTATGATGAAAATATTTTTATGAAACCCATTTCTATTCAATTGATTTTTCTATCATGAGTTGATGAAATGTTTATGAATCCTATTTATTTCCTATAAGATATTCCATGATTAATTAATCATGGAACCCATTAATTTTTCATGGTTTATGATATGAAAAATATTTTATCATATTGTGGAAATTCCTATGTATGATTTTAATTATGTGATGGTTGGTCCCATAATTATATATCCCTCCAATACATTGGGTAAATATTGATATCTCATGATATAATATAGATTGGAATGGGGAGTGAACCCAACTCAATAAAAGACTGTGTATGTTATGATAGTCTGGGGAGTGAACCCTAAATTATCTTATAGAGTGAAGAGTAATGCGAGTCCACTATGATAGTTTTGGTTGTAATTATTTAATATTATTGAAATTATTTTCTATGTTAATGTGTATGACACAAACTTCTGTCTTATGCCAATACTATGCTCTCATGGATCTTTTTATTTCATTCTCTTATTATTTATGTATTATTAACATATAAATTTGTATTCCATGATTAAATATTATGATCTGTAATATAATAGGCATGGTTTTAAAACATTATTATCATGTTATCATTATCTAATATTAATTTTATACTTATTTTATCATTAATATGTCCCTGGGTTACCCTTAATGAGCATCTGAGATCACCCTTTTTTAGATTTCATTTCCACAGGTTATGAAGAACGATATTAAGTGTGATATGTCCATGATGGGTTCTAGCCATGGACAAATTTATGGGAGATGATGTAGATCTATTATGAACATGTTTTTTATGTATCCAAGATTATGAAAATAATAAAACATTTAATTCTAGTGTGAATCATAATGTTATGTACTGACTAATCATCTATTATGATCTGATATCTATGTTTGAAATGTATATATCTCTATAGTTGGTATCAGATAAAGGATTAGATACATTAAGAAACTAGGATGATAAAAAATTAGTGATAACCCTTAGGATAATACCATGTATAAAAGAACAACCATAATTATGTAAAATAAAGGATTATGGTTTTCCTAGAAAAAATGAATGTGTAGATACTATTACTATATGTGTTTTTATTATAGAAGTTTCTAGGGGTAATAACATGAAAAATAATTGGTCGAATATATCTCAAATATCATTTTGGTGCATAGAGAGTGTTCCATTACTACTCAACAAGTTTGACACTCCTTGGGGATATTTTTACGTTAATTCAAAATTTTTGTATGATCTATTATGAATGATTTGAACAAATGATGATCATGAATGATTTAGGTTAATCTTTGGGGTTATAGATTTAATATAAGGTTCCATGATTTTGAAACCCTATGAATTATTTTTCATGATTGATCAATTTGATTAGTAATGTCTCATAGTCATGCAAACAATTTTTGTTTTAATAAAGGGTTGAATATTGAATGATAAAGTTGAGTGGCTATAGATATTATCAAAATATTTGATGAATCTTATTTTAGTTTAGTTAATATATTCTTTCTATCATGAAATGTCTATTAGAATATTATATCCTATCTCAATGATTATATATTGAATTGATAGTGGAATCCCCTAATGGTATGAAGATCACATCTCAAATCTACAATTCTTCTCTAAATGATTTTTTGGGAATATTCTGTCTAAAAATATGGATTTTCTCCCGGTAGTTTAATTCTTTTTGTTATCTTTGGTATTTATTATATTTTTTACATAAATCACACATCAATTTACAAGGAAGGGAAGCTTGGATTATTCTTCCAAACCAACTATTGATCATCTATCAGTGTGATGATAAATATAAACATCCAATGGAAATTACATATATTTAATGTGTCTTGATTCCTATTAAAAGATGGGTTTTTACCTCAATTGGATGGGGAGAAACTCAATATCAATGTCAGGACTATTGAGTAGGAGTTTTATGATGTTTTTATAGAAGAGTTTCTTTGTCTTCCACCAAATCATGAATATGAGTTTTCAAGAAAACTCTTAAATGACACTACACCTATTTCAAATACAACATATATAATATAACCTATTGAGTTTCATGATTTAATTTAAAAACTATAGTAGAATATTGAAAAGGGATTAATTAAAAAAAATCATTACATTGGGGTGCACCTATTATTTTTTTAAATAATGATAGATAAATGTGGCTCTGTATTTATTATTGATATACGAGAAATATCACCATCAACAAAAAGTATCATCTTCAATATATTGATGACTTGTTTGATCTATTGTGTGGATCTCAATACTTTCCATGATTGAAATTTTTATTGGATTTCATCAATTGAGGGTCATGAATGAGTATATACCCAGGACAACATTCCATATATTTTATGGATAGTATGAATTTATAGTGATTCCATTTGGTATTATTAATTACCCCATTATATTCAATGATTTAATGTGTTTCATATTTATATATCATCTAGATCAGTTTTTTGTAGTATTTATAGATTATATTCATATATATTCCATAAGTAATGAAGATCATTAATATCACTTGAGGATTATATCGAAGACACTAAGTAAAGAGAATCTATATGAAAATTTTACAAAGTGTGAATTTTGGTTATAAAATGTTTCACTTTGGGGTTGTATATTATCAAGTGAGGGTATATCTATGGATCTATCAAAGAAAAAGGTTATTGAATGTTATCTGAGACCAACCTTGATGACTATGATCTATTATTTTCATTGTTTGGTTGGATATTAAATATGGTTTGTGGATAATTTTCCATAAATATATAATCTGTTCACCATGTTAACTCTGAAGGGAGTCATGTTCCTTTAGATAAATGAATGTGAGGAAAATTTCTAGGAGATAAAGTGATTTATAGTTAGTGCACTAGAAATTACACTACTATATATTGGAGTAGGATTTTTAATCATTATTGATGTATCAAATAAAGAATTATCATGTATCCTCATGAGAAATGATATAGTGATAACTTTTCCCTCATGAAAATTGATGGTTATTCAACGAAATTACCCTACTCATGTTTTGGAGTTAGATTTGGTAAACATTTCATTAAATATATGGATGTATTAGATTTTATCAGAATGGTGTGTTATATATACCAATCATAAAATTTTATAGTAAAAATTCACTAAGAAAGAGAAAAATATGAAATAGAGAAAATTGTAAAAATTAATTAAATAATTTGACTGCAAAGTACATTACCACACCAAGAAAGAAAACATTGTTGCCAAAGCTTGGATTAAAAATGATCATGTTAGATTATCTATGAAGAGGAGAAATAATATCTAATTTTAATAAATTTTAAAAGTAAGGATATAGAAATATTTATGGAATAATAGAAATATTATCTACATCAAATGAGAGTTCAACCATCTCTCCAAGTGATGTTTAAATAGGAATAAAATGAAGATGTGATGATATAGTAGAAGGAGAGAAATGTCCCAATTTTTAACCCTGATTATGATGGAATGATATGTTTTTGGAACTATGCATGAATCCCATCAATACTATAATTTAATAAGGAGCTATTGTAGTAAGCTTATAATTTATCATTAGTTATTCATCCTAGAAGGATGAAGATGTATAGATATATGAAAGAGTATTTAATGTGAAAAAAAGAGATACTACAGAGTATGTATCTTAGTGCCTAGTATGTTAGATATTTAAGTCCATGAGATAAAAAATCTAATGGAATGTTTTTACCATTACCCATAACAAAATAGAAATGGGAAAATAATACAATAGATTTTTTCATCAAACACTCAAAAGCATCTATAGGCCATAATTCTATTTGGATTATGGTCAATCACATTAAAGTGTTATCAAAAATAATTTTTATTAGATAATATTTATCTATAGATAATATTACCAAGATATATATTATAAAACTAGTAATATTTTCTGGAGTACCACATTCTATTATATCTAATCAGCATCCATGGATTACCTCAAAGTTATGGAAAAGTTTTCAGCAGGATATAGATATAGAGTTGAGTTTTAATACTTATTACATAATTATATGGATTTATTGGAAAATATATCAATTAAAATACTAGAGGATATTCTATGACATTGTTATAAGGATTTCAAATGATGTTGGGATCAACACCATTCTCTACTCATTTTATTCAATAATAACATTCACATTAGAATTAAGATAGATTCTTTTGAATCACTCTATATAAATAAGTGTATAACTCCAAAATGATGAGATCAGGTTGGATAAATAAACCTATTTCAACTTAAGATAGCTTAGTAATTGGTCAAGAAATTCAGATCAATCAACAACATATAAAGGCATCACAGAGTTAATAAAAAAGTTATTCTGGTAGTCATTAATGAAATCGGGAATTTGAATTTAGTGAGAAGGTATTTTTTTAGTTTATCGATGAAATAAGGTTATGATATTAATAAATAACTGAAATATGTGCACTAGGATTATTGGAACCATTAATATTCTTGATCGAGTAGGGATGGTAGATTATTTCTTGGAGTATCCACCAAACCTATCTCTGGTTACGAATGGGATCCATGTATCTCCCCTGAGAAATTACATACCTGATCCACCACATGTATGGAACTAATAGGTTATACTAATAGAGAAAGATATTTACTATGAATATAAACTATTATAAAACTAGGATCATAGTGATAGAGTTATTTTAGATATTATTACTCTCGTAGATAATGTTTTATGGAGGAATCTACAATTTCAAGAATTTAATTGGGAACATGATGACATGATAAGATAGAGATACCCTGATTTGTTTGTATTTGAGTGATTGAATTTTGATGGTAAAATTAATTTTAAGGTTGGTATAATGTAACAACTTTATATTTTATAACATATTTACTTTCAAATAAATTCAATTTCTTATACAGCCTGTGATACATGCAACATTGGGTTTATACAAACCATAATCAATTATTGAAGTATTATTATTTAATGTGATGGTTACGAAAGAGATATCGGATTTCATTGTATAAAAATAACTATGATAATTATATATAATGTATGGTTTACACATTTATACAATTAATTCATTAGTTATTAGTTTTTTGTAAATGAAAATAAAATTCATTTTAAACTAAATTGATGTTTAGATGAAAAAATATTTCTATGCATGAAAAGAAGTTTTATCTTAAAGAAGTAAAAATTAGTGAATAAATTCCATAATATTCATATATCATATCTTCAATATTTTTTTAACATTTATCTAATGTTTTTCAAGGATTTTTATAAGAATAAATACATTTTTATGGTAAGAATATATTTTTTTCTAAAAAATGTGTATCGATGCATTTTTTGAACTTATTTTAAAATGAGTTTCTAAAATTTTTAGAAATTTAATCTTGAAAAATATATCCTATATTTTTAATCAGGATATTAAAATTCGATAAATAGTCCCCTTTTATTTTCAATCATTTTAAATAGTATCAATGGTAAAAAAACACCTCAGTAATGTTAAAACTTATAAAATAGGGTTTAAAATTTGGCATAAAATGTTAAAAAATTTATAACACTTACCATTATAATATTTTATCAGTGTATTTTGTACATATCCATCCAATTATCAAATATATATCCACTTGTTAAAATGTTTCTTTGATTATGACCATTATATTATTATAAGAAGAGAATTAATACAAAATATCACTCAACTAACTTTAATATATTTAATGTTTTTACATGTGGGTAAAAAAGGATATGTTAATCTATAAATATTTATTTTAAAGATAAAATAATATTTTATCATAGAAATTTGTTTCTAATTTTTAGTAATTAAAAAATGACTTTAATTGATTACGCAATGCCGCCACAATATTTCATCAATGAATAGAAAAATAGAATAAATGATTTCAAAAATGATAAAAGTAATATAATTTGGGTGAATTATTTTATTTGAATAATTTTATATGTTAATATAACATATTATAGTTTTTTAAAAGGATTATATTTTAAATCCATTGTTTTATTTTTGACTTCAATGTCAATGTAAATGAATAGTTCTAAAAATGACCATAATGATATTTTAGAATAAATTATACATTATTAAAATAATTAAAATTCATAAAAATAATAATTTCATAAAATATAATATAATATTTTTAACATATAATCCAATTTAAATTTATATTTCATTTATACTTTTATGGTAACATTTTTAAGACTTGGATGGAAAAAACATTGATAAAATAAAACTTGTCAAAAGGTTAAATGGGGGTTAAAACCAAAGATAATGGTGAAAATGTAACAAAAATATTGTCCTAATTTTATTATACCAGATAATTTAGGCCTATAATCAAATTACTTTAAACTAATATCAATTTTTATCATTTTCCCATGAAAATTAATTTATATTAATTCAATAACTTTGGTATCTCCAAGACTTCTTCTCCCGTCACTTATAAAAGGTCACCTCTTCTCCTCTAATACTCACATATTTTGAGAGGTGTGGATTTTAAAAAACCAAAAATAATACCTTAAAAGGTCATTCCAAAAATCATATATATTATTGTCTTTTCAAAATTTAATCAGTACAAAGATTAATGTGTAATCCCAAAGAGGATCCTGAACGAAGAGGTATAACTCTTAACAAAGTATTTTAAATTTTATTTCTTTTAAAACTTCCTCTAAATTCATGGTATGAATTATAAAATGATTAATTAAATATCTTACTTATACATTATTTTATTTATTTTAATTTAACAACTATTATACAACTTCTTCTCATCCATTTTGAAATGTTAACATTACTCATGTGTACTTATGGACATCCACTTACATGAAGAAATGTAATTTATTTTTCCCACCCATTTTACATAAATGGTAAAAGAGAAAAATGTAATGAAAATATATGATTAATATGTATTATTAATGATTCTTTAAAGTTTAATTATTAATTTACTTTCATTTATTCTATCCATAGAAAAGTGAAAACATATTTCAGGAAAACGTACGACCTACCACCTCCATGAATAGTGTAATCCATTTATCTATCTCTATTATTTATGGATGCCAATATATCTATATATAATGAATATATATGATTATTATATCATTAATAAAATTATGTATATGACTTAACCGTGATAAAAGTAAAATTACATGAACTACAACAAAAATATTCTCATGAAAAACAAAACAATTAACACCTATAAATGATGAATTTAAAATGGAATTGTAAACAAATGAGTGATGAAATATTATAAGTGAATAATATATGATATTATAATTATATAAATTAATATTTTTATATAATTATAATAAACATATACATATTATATACGATTTTGAATAACTTTCAACACAATTAGAACTAAAGTTAAGGGTTTGAGGTTACAATCACTATGTTCATCATATCTGTTTATGATTAAGTTATAATGATAAATATTTTGGAAAAACACTCAAAAAAGCATTAATTTTCTTATCCATTGTTTATTTGTATAAATTACTTGTTTTTCTTTCATTTTTCTATTTTATGTACTCAAAACATTGAATAAATATTTTTATGGAAAATAGACTTTATTTCACTCTTTGATCGAAAATCCCTTTTCTTCCATATCATTATTTTATAAACAAAGCATAAATAATGGTTTTAAAATTATCATATGATTTTTAAATAAAATTTTAACCATGGTTTACTTTTTTATAAAAAAATTTTAAATGTATCATATTGTGGTTTTATATTACATGAAGTAAATTTACCACTATCATGAAAACTAAAGGATTCAAAGATTCATTTACATCTTTATATGTTTATTTTAAATAAAAATGTTTCTTCAAAACTTGGGAGTTTTTTATATTTTAAATAAGTTATTTCACTGTGAAGATATTATTTTCCATAATAAATGTTCCAAGTGATCTTTTAAATTCATTTTCCTACTAAGATGAAATTATTTGATGTTACCTATTATTTACTGTGGATATGATACAATTGTACCTTCATTATTATTTATATATATGGGTTATGATTATGATGAAAATATGTTTATGAAAACTATTCCTTTCCCATGGGTTATAATATGATGAATTTATTAAATGTTTATGAAACCTATTTATTTTCCACAGAATATTCTATGAAGAAATGATTATGACACCCATATATTTTTCATGAGATATAATATGATCAATGTTTTATGATCTTTTGGCACAAATATGTACTAATTTCATTATGATTCGGGTGGGAATATAATTATATATCCCTATAATACATTGTGTAAAGTTGTATATCTCAGGAGATAAATCGGACTAGAATGGGGAGTGAACCTATTCTATTAAGGGACTCTATCCACTATGATAATATTATAATTGAACATTGAATAATAAAATGGAATGGGGAGTGAACCTAGTTTTGTAGGGGAATTTTTATAGTTTGATAGTTCAAGGAGTGAACCTTGATGAATAAAATGGAATGGGGAGTGAACTAAATCCACAATGATTGTATTAACAAAGATCATTGACTACTAAGGAAATGATATTGTATGCTTTTGTGTATGTCAAAATTTTTTTTATTATACCAAAATTATGATGTCATGGAACATGTTGTTTGATTAATTTATGATTAATATCTTATTAAAATTCAATATTTATTCTGTGGTTTAATATTATGATCAATGTAATATTGGGTATTGCTTTCAAATATTAAGCTCACATTCTCACCCTATATACTCATGTTATGATAATGTGATCACTGATATCTCCCTTATTTACCATTACTATGCATATGAGATCTCCCTTTGTTATGTTTTCTTTACCATAGGTTATGAAGAAAGAGTTCATGTATAATTGTATAAAAAGGGTTATAGTTTTGAATAACTTAGTGGGAGATGATGTAGATCTCTTATGCTCAATAAGTTAATGTATTTTAGTTTAAAAACATATTCAACCTATATCATTATGGTTTGTATCATAATGTTGTTTATTGAATATTAATCTATTAATATGTAATATATATGAGTGAAAAGTATGGTAATCTATATCAAGCAAGATTTACCATGCCTCAGTTGAAGATCTTATTCCCTATAACTCTATTCCTTTACCTCCTTTACATCATTAGGCACTAGTATGCAGTGAAGGGTAGTGGATCACATTCATATGATGAGTCACTAAATACAATATATCAATAATTATTGAGGAGGTTTTAATGTTTTTACGCATACTATGATACTTATAAATCATGAATAATGATTTTTGTTTTTGTAATCTAATGTTTATGGTACACTTCACAGTTTCTTCATTTGTAGTTAGTGTGATTTTATTTTTCAAGAATTTGGTTCTAAGATTTGGCTTTCTTTTGTCATTTTATTATTTTTAATAAGATTCGTGAGATCCTAATAAACCCAATACATTGATTTTAATATATTTCTCTATTCTCAAGAACATCTATAGTGATCTCTTCTACCATGTGCCTGTAGTATTTTCATGCTCTACAATGGATCATCACTTTTCTCTTTTTCTTCTCTGGGAAGATAGGTTATTGTTATTTAATAATTGGTTTACACCACTATTTTATAAAAAATTCACCTTATTATATCCATGAGGTCATAACATAAAGTTAAAATATTATTCCTGATATCTAAAAGAGAATTTCTTACTACAATGTGTTTTTTATTCTTATATCTCGAACATTAAATTTATTATTTTTGGGTCCTTGTATTATAATAAATTTTATCTATTTTATTTATTAAATTAATATTTTAATGACTCAAATATTATATTAACAACACTAATAAAACTTATTTTCAATATCTCATATAAATCACCATAAAATAATTTTTATGTCTAATTATTTTTATCTTATCTAAAAATATTGTTTCATCATAGACTCAAATATGATAAATTTTAATATTCAAGGAATACTAAATTTTACTAATTCGATTATCTCTAAAATATATCAAAAAATATTCATACAATGTATCCATATATATTCTTATAAAAATCATTATTATTGATTTTAGATATGGATTCATATCTAAAATATGGGCTATGGTGGTATTACAACCACCCTCTGTCAAAAAAATATGATATATAATAAATATAAATAATTGTCCATCTAAACATAACACTTACAATAAATTGAGCTTCACCACATGATAAATTTCAATAAACTACATGTTTTTCAATGTTTAACTATACATTAATTTTCATATAATTTATCCAGTACTTCGATAATTTCTACAGAGTCTATAAGAAAAAGATTTTTTTCATCACATCATTATTCCATCCTCCATCAAATTTCATATAGTGATATGATTTCATCTAACACTGAAACAAAATTTCACTATGACATGTTCTAATCCATTATCCAATATTATTTAGATATTTTATTTTTTTATTTATTATAATTTCTCCAACACCTAATGTTGTATCCTATAGAAATATATACTATAAGTGTTTTTGTTACCTCAATGATTATTGAGTCTTTTTAACACATATGTTAACAAATCCCATACATCTATTTTTCATCTTGTATCACAAATCATTGTACCTATGTTTCATAAGTACACTACTTTTCTACCCTATATTAGGTAAATTTGTTTATGTTTTTTTGGGTTTAAAATTTATTGACTTGGTCCCATATAACATAAGAGAAGCATCAAGTAGATCTCAAATGAATTATATCCTATAGTTCAAGTATGAATCTTTTTTCATGTATACCTTATACATTGTTCTTATTATATCATTCACGCACTAAATCAATTATAAATTTTATATTATTTTGGGTTGCACTCACATGTGATGTATCATGTAGAATAATCTTACAATGAATTAGGTATATGTTTTCTATTTATATATTTAAAATACTTACTCATGTATTACAAAATCTAGTAGACATAAATTCAATTGTATACAAATGTCTCTTTTTCTTATTTTTCTATTACATGAATACAATACTTACCCAATTTTGAATCAAATATATTAAATATCTATAATATTAAAACAACACTTAACTGAATTTTCACCCATCACACTCACTCAGATGTTGTGTCTAATATATTATCTTCTAAATTACATACCTTACTCTTCACTTTATCTCTTTAAAAATTATGATATTTGAAAACCATACATAATAAATTCTTATTATTTTATTTTTTTATCTTTTAGGAGTCTAATTTTTTTTTCAAAAATCACTTCCATTAGCTCTAGACAATCTTATCTCAAGAAAAAAATTCCAGTGGCATTTATCTTGGTTCTTGAAACCAACTTCTTTTTACTAGAGGCACCAAATCCTTTCATCAGCTCGGATATGTTATTTATAATATCATCTTATATTAAATTAACTTCAAGAAAATATATTATCAACAAATAAAACATTAAATTGTTTAATGGGTTTAAAAATGAAGTCTTTCCTCCTTTTTGAACATTTATATTGAAAAAACTTTCTTGTTTTGTTCTAATGATCCAAAAACCTCATGAATCACTATTAAATTTTGTAAAAATATTATAAAACATAAAACTCCACATTTATAGGAATATTTAATATTTTATAATGTACATTGACTTTAAATTATGAATAAATATGTTGAAAATGAAAGGTAAAAATATTGTTTTCAATCACTTATCATAGCTAACTGCAGATAATGACAAATAAATGTACTTTCTATTAATTGTATCCTAAAAAAATTATTTCCTATTACAAATAATTAAATAAATTAAATTAAAATTTACCACAAATAAATTACCTATATAATTGAATTTATTCTAAATCATAAGGTGTTTCAACAAACTACTTATGTTAAATTAAAATTTTATTATAGATCCATAATATATTTTTAGATAATCATATTGTCATTTTATACCAATTAAGACATGAACTGTAGGAATAAAACTTGTTATTATTAATAATTTAATATAAAATAATCTTTTTTTATAAGAATATATGATAGGTTTAATCTCTAAGTCATTATGGGAATATATTTGTGGGATTTATTTTTCTTCTTTTAAGGTAAAACAATATTTTATATTTCCCAATATTTCAATAAAAATCTTCTTTATTACCCAAAATATATTATAATGGATCATCAAATACCAATAAAATATTCTTTTTAAATTAATTTTTTTAATTACACTAAATTAAAACAATACCTTAATTATATAACGACATTTAAGGGTTTTTACTCGAATTGTAGCCAATAAATTTGTATAATCTATACTAAGGTATTTTGTTAATAATGACAAATGAAAAATAATGTCTTAAGGTTTTCGTCATATCAATAATATTCAAATGTGAAATAAATATAAATACTTATTAAAACTAAAACATGTGATACATGAAGATAATCTCAAATAATCCATGAAAAAAATTGTTTAATTGTGTTAATATTATTTTGTTCAATATTTTACATTCAAGTCCTTAACAATTTTTCTTGTTAAAAAATAATAATTATATTATAAATTAAAACTATTTTATTATCAATTACATTTATATCCTCATAAATAAATAATATTTCTAAAAAATAAGTACACTAATTTGTTTATCATATTGATCAACAAAAATAGTGTTAACAAAATAATATATTATCGAACAACCCACAAGAATATTATTTAAAAACTAAGCATATATTCTAACCATGTTTACATTTTTTGGAGGTAATTCAAAATCACATTAATGATCCTATAAAAAATATTTTTAACCTATCTATAAAAAGATACTCCTAGATCCATAAAAAATTGAAGTGATAATCTTATTTACATATCGACGAGGAGTATCTTCTCCTTTAATAATCATATATTTTGAGAGGTGCGAATTTTAAAAACCCAAAAATAATACCTTACAAGATTATTCCAAAAATCTTATATACTATTGTCTTTTCAAAATTTAATCACCATAAGGATTAATGTGTAATCCCAAAGATGATCCTGAACAAAGAGGTATAACTCTTAACAAAGTATTATAAATTTTTTTTCCTTCTAACACTTCACTTAAATTCATGATATGAATTATGAAATGATTAATTATATATCTTACATATACATTATTTTATTTATGGTAATTTAACAACCATTATAAAACTTCTTCTCATCCATTAGAAAATGTTTACATCACTTATGCGTACTTATGGACTTCCACTAACATGTAGAAATGTAATTCATCTTTCCCATCAATTTTACATGAATGGTAAAAGAGTGAAATAAAATGAGAATATATCATTAATATGCAATATTAATGATTCTTTAAATTTTAATTATTAATTTACTTTCTTTCATTATATCCATCGAAAATTGAAAACATATTTCAGGCAAATGTACGCCCTACCACCACCATGAATAGTGTAATCCATTTATGTATCTCTATTATTTATGGATGCCAATATCTCAATATATAATAAATATATATGATATCTATATCATTAATAATATTATGTATACGACTTAACCATGATAAAAGTAAAATTACATGAACTATAACACAAATATTCTCACCAAAAACAAAATAATTAATACTTAAAAATGATGAATTTAAAATGGAATTGAAAACAAATGAGTGTTGAAATATTATAAGTGAATAATATGTGATATTATAATTATATAAATGAATATGTTTTTATAATTATAATAAATTTATACTTATTATATAGGATTTTAAATAAAATTCTACAAAATTTTAACTAAAGTTAAGGGTTTTAGGTTACAATCACTTTGTCCATCATATTTGTTTCTGATAAAGTTACAATGATAAATATTTTGGAAAAAAACACAAAAAATCATTAGTTTTATTATCATTTGTTTATTTGTATAAATTTTTTTTCTTTCATTTTCTTTTTTCATGTACCCAAAACATTGAATAATTATTTTTTATGGAAAATAGACTTTATTTCACTCTTTAATTGAAAATATTTTATCTTCCATATCACTATTTTCTAAATAGAGAATAAATAATTGTTTTAAAATTGTCAAGATATTTTTACATAAAATTTTTACAACGGTTTAATTTTTATAATATGTTTTAAAATGTATCTTCTTGTGGTTTTATATTTCATGAAAGGGAATTTACCACTATAATGAAAAATAAAGGGTTCAAAGATTAATTTTCATGTTTAAATGTTTATTATAAATAAAAATATCTCTTCAAAATTTGGGAGTTTTTTATATTTTAAATAAGTTATTTCAATGTGAAGATATTATTTTCATTCATAAATGTTCCAAGTGATCTTTTAAAGTTATTTTCCTACTAAGATGGAATCATTTGATGTTAGCTATTATTTTCTGGGGATATGATCTAATTGTACCTTCATTATTATTTATATATATGGTTTATGATTATAATGAAAATATTTTTCTGAAAACTATTCCTTTCCCATGGGTTATACTATGATTAATTTATTAAACGTTTATGAAACCTATTTATTTTACACAGAATATTCTACGATGAAATGTTTAAGAAACCCATATGTTTTTCATGAGGTATAATATGATCAATGTTTTATGATCTTTTGGCACAAATATGTACTAATTTTATTATGATTCAGGTGGGAATAGAGTTATATTTCCTTCTAATACATTGATTAAAGATGGATATCTAAGGAGATAAATAGGACAAGAATGGGGAGTGAACCTATTCTATTAAGGGACTCTATCCACTATGATAGTATTATAGTTTATCATTGAATAATAAAATGGAATGGGGAGTGAACCTAGTTTTTTAAGAGAATTTTCATAGTTTTATAGTTCAAGGAGTGAACCATGACGAATAAAATGGAATGGGGAGTGAACCAAAACCACTATGATTGTATTGATAGGGATCATTGACTGCTGAGGAGTGATTTTATATGCTTATGTGTATTACAAAAACATTTTTATTATACCAAAATTATAATGTCATGGATCATGTTCTTTGATTAATTTATGATTAATATCTTATTAAAATTCAATATTTATTCTGTGATTTAATATTATAATCCATGTTATATTGGGTATGGATTTCAAATATCAAGCTCACAATATCACCCCATATACTCAAGTTATGATAATGTGATAACTGATATCTTCCTTATTTACCATTACCATACATATGAGATCACACTTTGTTATGTTTTATTTTCCATAGGTTATGATGAAAGAGTTTATGTATAATTTTACAAGAAGGGTTATAGTTTTTAATAACATAGTGGGAGATGATGTAGATCTATTCCGCTCAATATGTTAATGTATTCTAGTTTCCAAACATATTGAACCTATATCATTATGGTGTGTATCATAATGTTATTTATTGAATATTAATCTATTAATATTCAATATCTATGAATGAAAAGTATGGTTATCTATATCATGCATGATTTACCATGCCTCAATTTAACTTCTTATTCCCAAAACTCTATTCCTTTACCTCGTTTACATCATAAGTCACTAGTATGCGGTGAAGGGTAGAGGATCACATTCATATAATGAGTCACTAAATACAATATATTAATACTTATTGAAGAGGTTTTAATGTTTTTACCCATACTATCATACTTATCAAGCATGAATAATGATTTTGGTTCTTGAAATCTAATGTGCAAGGTACACTACACAGTTTTATCATTTGTAGTTTCTGTGATTTTATTTTTCACGAATTTGGTTATATGATTTGGGTTTCTTTTGTTATTTTATTTTTTAATAATATTCGTTTGATCCTAATAAACCGAATACATTAATTTTAATATATTTCTCTATTCTCAAGAACATCTATAGTGATCTTCTTCTACCATGTGCCTGTTGTATTTTCATGATCTATAATAGATTAACACTTTTTTCTTTTTCTTCTCTAGGAAGATAGGTTAGTGTTATTTAATAATTGGTTTACACAACTATTTTATAAATATTTCACCTTATTATAGCTATGAGGTCATAACATAAATTTAAAATATTATTCCTCATATCTAGAAGAGTATTTCTTACTATAATGTGTGTTTTATACCTATATCTTGAACATTAAATTTATTATCTTTGGGTCCTTTTACTATAATATATTTTATCTATTTTATTTATTAAATTAATATTTGAATGTCTCATATATTATATTAATAACACTAATAAAACTTTTTTTCAATATCTCATATAAATCACCATAAAATAATTTTTATTTCTAATTATTTATATCTTATCTAAAAATATTGTATCTTCTTAGGCTCAAATATTATAAATTTTAATATTCAAGGAAAACTACATTTTACTAATTCAATTATCTCTAAAATATTTCAAAAAATATTTATACAATTTATCCATTTATTTTATTGTAAAAATCATTATTATTGATTTTAGATATGGAATCAAATCTAAAATAGGGGCTATACTGGCATTACAACCACCCTATGTCGAAAAATATTATATACAATAAAAATATATAATTTTCCATCTAAAAATGACACTTAAAATAAATTGAGCTTCACCACCTGATAAATTTCAATAAAATACACGTCTTTCTATGTTCAACTATACATTAATTTTCATATACTTTATCCAGTACTTCGATAGTTTCTACAGGCTCTATAAGAAAATGATTTTTTTCATCACATCATTGTTCCATCCTCCATAAAAATTCATATAGTGAAATGATTTTATCTAACACAGAAACAAAATTTCATTATGACATGTTTTAATCCATTATCCAATATTATGTAGATATTTTATTTTTTATTTATTAAAAATACTTAAACACCTAATGTAGTATCCTATAGAAATATATACTATAAGTGTGTTTGTTACCTCAATGTTTATTGAGTCTTGTTAACACCTATGTTAACAAATACCACACATCTATTTTTCATCATCTATCAAAAATCATTGTACCTATGTTTCATAAGTTCACTACTTCTCTACCCTATATTAGGTAAAAAAATTATGTTTTTTTGGGTTTAAAATTAATTCACTTGGTCCCATATAACATAAGATAAGTATCAAGTATATCTCACATGAATTATATCCTATAGTTCAAGTATGAATATTATTCCATGTATACCTTATACATTGTTATTAGTATATCATTCAAGCACTATATCAAATATAAATTTTATATTTTATTGGGTTGGACTCACATGCGATGTATCATCAAGAATAATATTTCAATGAATTAGGTATATGTTTTATATTAATATTTTTAAAAGACATACTCATTTATTACAAAATCTTGTAGACATAAATTCAACTTTATAAAAATTTCACTTTTTCATATTTTTCTACTATATGAATACAATACTTACCCAATTTTGAATAAAAAATAAAAAATATCTATAATATTAAAACACCACCTAACTGAATTTTCACCCATTAAACTCACTCATATGTTGTGTCTAATATATTATTTTCTTAAATTACTAACCTTACTCTTCAATTTAACTCTTTGAAAATTATGATATTTGAAAACCATATATAATAAATTATTTTTATTTTATTTTTTTATCTTTTAGGAGTCTAATTTTGTTTTTAAAGAATAACTTCCAAGACCTCTAGACAATCTTATCTCATGATAAAAATTCTAGTGACATTTATCTTGGTTCTTGCAACCAAATTTTTTTTACTAGAGACACCAAATCCTTTCATCAGCACAGGTCTGTTATTTATAATATCATCTTATATTAAATTAACTTCACGAAAATATATTATCAACATATCAGACATTAAATTGTTTAATGGGTTAAAAAATGAACTCTTTCCTCCTTTATGAACATTTATATTAAAAAAATTTTCTTGTTTTGTTCTAATAAACCAAAAACCTCATGAATCACTATTAAATTTTGGAAAAATATTATAAAACTTAAAACTCCCCATTAATAGGAATATTTAATATTTTATAATGTACATTGAGTTTAAATTATGAATAAATATGTTGACAATGATAGGTAAAAATATTGTTTTCAATCACTTATCATAGATAATTGTAGATAATTACAAATAAGTCTACTTTTTATTAGTTGTATCAAAAAAAATTATTTCCTATTAAAAATAATTAAAAAAAATTCAAATTTATCACAAATTAATTACCTATATAATTGAATTTATTCAATATCATAAATAGTTTCAACAAACTACTTATGTTAAATTAAAATTTTATTATATTTCCATAATATATTTTTAGAGAATCATATTGTCATTGTATACCAACTGAGACATGAATTGTAAGGGTAAATCTTGTTATTATTAATACTTTAATATAAAATAATCTTTTTTATAGAAATATATGATTGGATTTATCTCTAAATCATTATGGGAAGATATTTGTGGGATGTATTTAACTTCTTTTTAGGTAACACAAAATTTTTAATTTCCCAATATTTCAATAAAAATCTTGTCTATTACCCAAATATATCATAATAGAACATCAAATAACAAGAAAATATTTTTTTTAAATTAATTTTTTTTTCATTACACTAAATTAAAACAATACCTTAATAATATAACAACATTTAAGGGTTTTTACTCAAATTGTATCCAATAAATGTATATAATTTATACTAAGGTATTTTCTGAATATTGAAAAATGAAAAATAATGACTTAAGGTTTTCATCATATCAATAATATTAACATGTGAAATAAATATAAATAAATCATAAAATTAAAACATGTGATACATGAAGGTATTCTCAAATAATCCATGAAAAAGCTGTTTACTTATGTTAATATTATTTTTTTCAAGATTTTACATTCAATTCCTTAATAATTTTTCTTGTTAAAAAATAATAATTATATTATCAATTAAAATTAATTTATTATCAATTACAATCATATCTTCGTAAATAAATAATATTTCTATAAAATCACTACACTAATTTTTTTATCATATTGATCCACAAAAATAGTGTTAACAAAATATTATATTATCAAACAACCAACAAGAATCTTTTTTATAAACTAAGCATATATTGTCACCATGTTTACATTTTATGGAGGTAATTCAAAATCTCATTATGATCCTTTAAAAAAATATTTTTAACCTATATATAAATAAAGACACCTAGATCTATAAAAATTTGAAGTGAGAATATTATTTACATATCCACGAGGAGTATCTTCCTCCCAGTAATCACATTACCTTTATTTCAATTAATATTCATCCTAATTTTCTTCTTCATCACTAATCTACACTTTCTACTTACCTAGGAACCAATCTATTACTACCTTCGTACCAAGAAGAACTAGTCTAATCCACCATTTGACAATCTCTCATTGAATTATATTATCATCTATATCTTAATCATCCTATATTCCTTGATTATAATAATTTGAAATCTGGTATTTCAAATAAAAAAAATTGATCAACTAACACCAATGGTGAATGAAAAAAATATGAACCAAAAAGAATAGTGTTCAAGAATGGGAATAAAAAAAGTGTATTTTGATAAAACTCTTTTTATACTCTAAAAGATATATGCACAACACGAATATAGATGAAACTAAATCTAAGTTATAAAACCTAAGAAACCATTCTACCTCTTTCAATTTTTTTCCCTATACCCATAATACATTAAGGGAAAAACATAAATGGATATTACATGTTCTCATGTTCTTTAATGAAAAAAACTCATACCTCTACGCCATTTTGGGATAAAGTAATATATATAATACGATATACTATTTTTTATGTGTCATGCTTAGGAAGAATTATCATTATTCCAAGATTATAATTATATTCTTGATACGATAACATATTTTAGATTTCTTGTGATAATGTCTTATTTGGTGTCATTAATGGATAAAACCCCAATTTTTTATCATGTTCTTGTACTTAATAAAAAATTCATATAACTTATTAATAACCTCTATAAGATGCCATTAATTTATAATTATAATAGATATTAAAAATAATATGTTTAAATCTTGGAGAAAAAACAGAAATCAAACTGGATGTTGAGAATACCTGATCAATCTTAGATTCTAATGAAATTACATTTATCCACCTATCATTATTAAATATATAAAGAAAAATAATTTCTTCTACATTCCCTTCACCGATATGAAGAACTAGAAAATTTACTAGTGCAAATGATTTAACAATAAATCCAAAAAATTGCACAAAATGATTCAAAAAACTAAATCAATATATATAATTTTGAGTTCATTGTCCACTAGAACTACGTATATTATATCAAAAAATTCTCAATTTTCAGGTCCATAGTTTATAAAATGGAATATTAGAAAATAAAAAGTTAATTGAAGATATAAGGTGTGATGATGCCTTGTTTAGCATAGCATGTTTTTCCTTCATTAAATTTTCCCATAAATCCTCACTAAATTTAATTAATGATTTAAATAAATTATATTACAATAATATAAAATATAACTAATTTCCCAAATGAATATAAACTATATTATATCTATTTTATGAATGTTTGGAGGGAAACAATTTCAAAATCACATTGTAAAAAAAATATTTTTTTATATAAGTTAAAAATAAAATATATTATAAATATAATAATGTTTCAACAAAAATAGATCGTTAATATTTAATTGTGTATAAGTAATAAAATAAGAGTCTATGAGATGAATAATACATATTAATAATTAAAATAAATAATTTAAACAAACTATATATTGAAAAATATTGAAAAGAAAAAAAAATTCATGAACAATATTTAGGAACAATATCTGTTTAATTTATAGGATAAATTTACATGAACTATGTAAAACCATATATACAGTAGATGTAATATTAGTTTTAAAAAGGGATAATATTTATGAAAAATAAAATTTGAAAATTTATTGAATTAATTTTGATAATTTTTTGAAAACTTATATAATAATATTATTATACCCTTAATCGAGGAACATAATTTCATCATGTGATTATAATTGAATGGAAATAGAATATTTAAGAAGAAATCCTTCATGATACTTGAAAGGATGAGTGATTCTATTTAATGGGAGATCCATTTAGTGTGAAAATACACATTCTAAATTTTATGGGGGGACACACTAGTCTTGAATAAAATATTTTCAATATTTTATTCAATATTAGAAAGTTTACTTCAAAAAAGGCCAGTATAAAGTAACATAATAACTAAAGTACATAATCTAGATACATTGTGAAAAAAAATTCATCAAACAATAACATATTTCAATTAATAATTTATAAAAATAATTAGATTCATAAGATAGCTTTTTTTAACACTTTTCAATTTACCAATGATTTTTATTTAAAAGTAAACAAACAAGTTATCCATAATCATGTGAGAAAATGAATAAATATGAAAAATTATTAGGCTTAGTTTTACCACAATCATTCAAAAATACATATATCACTAATCATTTATGATAATTTTTTTGAAAAATAAATGGTGTTTTCTTTTTCAATACGAAAATTATTTCACATAAATTTCATAAGAAACACTCATAAATTAGTAGTATAAAAGTAGTTTGGCATTATGAAATATGCAAATAATTATAAATAATAATTTATCAGAGGTTAGAAGTTGTATTAAGAATCACATATATTAAGTGAGTTCTATAATAAGTTTTCCATATGTGATGTCATACAAAGCCTCAATTTATATGGAAATGCATAAACATTCTATAAATATTCTATTAGGTAAATTTTCATGACATACATTTAGAAAACAAATTATAAAAAAGAATAGAATAAAAGGAATCACTAGTGTTATTACCAGGAACCCTATAAGAGAGAAATTAGTATTAACACACCTTATTTATTTTAAAAATAATAATAGAATTAAATAATCAAAATTTTATATAGTGTCATTTATTTTGGGAAATACAAATGATAATGTTTCAAGATAGATTTTATATGAATATATTTAAATAAATTGGGTGTGTGTGGTGTATATTAAACTCATACAAGACATTTATAAAGGGGCTTTGACTTGATTTTGAATTCTAGTAGGCGACACTACAGATGTACCTATCTCAATATTACTACACTAGGGTT
The DNA here is from genome assembly GCA_963277665.1 of Viscum album. Taxonomy (NCBI): domain Eukaryota; kingdom Viridiplantae; phylum Streptophyta; class Magnoliopsida; order Santalales; family Viscaceae; genus Viscum; species Viscum album. The sequence continues at coordinate 724,280,666 of OY728165.1, forward strand.
CAAATTTAGGCATATAACTTTTCCTTACATTGGTCATGTGTGAACATATAAATAATGTTCAGGATAAGATAAATAACTGCATATTTTCGTCAGATGATATAGTTCTCATTGAAAATCATAAGAGTCTATAAATATAATGTTTTCTCTTCTGATAGAGACATTAGAATCAAATTTTTTCAATCTTAAAAGTGATAAAATATAATATATATATTATTTTCATTTTATTACATCATTATCTAGTAATGATATGGATGTGATATTTAAGAATCACATTATTTAAAAGGTTGATCATTTTCAATATTTAGGCACATTATTACAATGTGATAGAGATACTATTGAAGATTCTCCTCAAATGATATAAACTGGATGAATCAAATAGGGGAAGTCTTATAGGGTATTTTGGGATCATAAAATCACATTGACATTAATTTCAAATTTAATAGGATTGTTATTTAATTGACTTTGCTACGTTGTAGTGACTATCAACCATTGACATTACATGTAGAAAAGAATAAGGGTAGTGAAAATAGAAATAAAAAAATGGAAATGTGGATATACTGGGATATATAAGATTATAAATGAAGGAATTCATAAAAAAAATAGTAGTGGCTCTGATTTAAGATAATATGACATAGAGAAGATTAATATGGTTTAGATTTGTTATAATAATAACTAGAAATGAATTTGTTAATAGGGAGAACTTAATTACTAATTCAGTTATTAAAATATATAAGGGTATGCCTAAAAGTACTCTAAAAAAAATTCATTCAATGTGAACTTATTTTAAATGGTTTCAATGAAACTATGATATTCAGTAGAGTTAATTATTGAAATTTGATCCATGTAGTAGATCCCATTTAATTAGGTTTAATGCTTGTTTTGTTGTTGTTGTCAGAAAATATATGTGGGGGAATTTCCTTCTTTGATAACACATATCAATAATATTTAAAATATTTAATTATCATAATAATTTTTAATTATATATTTGGCGGCATTATAAGTGTTCTAAGAGTAAATGGATAAGACAAGGATCTTAATGAGAAAAGACTCAAGAATTATAACCTGTTAGTTCATAAAGAAAATTTTAAGCCACAAACTAATAGATTAAGCTTAGTTGAAGTGTTCATTAATAATATTATCTTATTTTATACAATTTATTTCAATGTGAATTCAAAAATAAGTTTTGGATTAATTATAATTTGTAGATTCATAAAAAGAATTTTTCATGGTGAGTATAAAGTCCTAAAACACATTAAAATTTCATAACATAATTTTTAGAGATTCTAAGAAGATGAAAGATATTTCTTAAAGGTCCCAAGAATACTAAAACATAATTATATAATACTGTTAAATAAAAATAATAATTTATAAATGATACTCTTATTGGAAGACACTCCCTATGTTCAAGGTTGAAACACCCAATAAGATGATCTGAAACCAAAAAAATATTTGAATTCCCTAACATTCTACTAAAAACTAGTATGTAATACCCCCTAATTACCATATTGTAACATAAAAACAAATATATAGAAAAAACAAAGCATTACCTCTCAAATATAGTTACCATGCCTATAAGGACACAACCTTAAAACATTACGTAATATTGAATTAAATCAATAATGCACATTGAGTGTCTTTTTCGGTTTAGAGTTTTAGAGAATTAGGCCAATACTATTACATTTCATCTCAAGTATTATAATATAGATACTCCTACTCATTTTCAATTTTTTAAACAAAAATAAAAACTCTTGAAAAAGAAAAGAGTCATGTCTACTTCATGTTTTAGATAGCATGACTTTTCCTTGATCCCATCCTTGACCCTATTCATATTTAAGTCCTGTGAAGAACAATTCAAAACATGGGATGAGTATAAAAAGCCCAATAAGGGTTATAAAATAAAGTAGAAAAACATTAGTTCATCATTACATATATAACATAGGCTCTTTAACATTCCTCATGAATTCATAAGATTTATGAATAACAAAGATAAATCATAAATAATAAAGGTAACTTGCGGCATCTATATCATTCTTACATTGTAGCTATCATAGCTACATAGGGAGTACCAATTAGAATACCCATCATAATATATTTTCTAAATCTCTTAGGATAAACCTTCATGTTTACCTCAATCATATTACCTAATGCATTAGAGATATATATTGGGCTCACCCTCCCTAGGTTTATCACAGAACCACTCGTATACGTAAACAATGCCCAAGAACCATAACATATTCATAGCTCATAAAACAAACATAATGGAAAGATAAAATTTCTACATTGAAATCAAAATATATAATTTGAATATATTGACATAAAAAACGATTATCAAAACCATTTTCAATACCAAAATTCATAAAAGAGTATATGATATTTATTTTCCTTTTAAAAACATTACGTCTTGTTAAGGAAGCCATATATCAAATAATACTCACAGTGAAGGAAAGGTCGTCGTAACCATTTATGTTTAAAAGAAACATTATTTTTCTCATTTTTTAAATCTCTTTGTAGGAAAATATTCAATTTGAATGAAATTAAATGTCAAAGGTTTTTATATAGCATATAAAAGAAAGTTGTGTATAAAAGAAAATATTCCTCAATGAAAGGAGATTGAGATAAAGTCCCTTACCTCATTACAACATGACTCATTCGTTATTTAATATCTTAAATAATAAACTAATATTAATTTCTACATGATTAATATACTTTGTCAGGTTTATTATTCCTTTAATATCACTTATTAATATGTTATAAACATTATGTAATCATTTAAGTTAACAACTCTCATTTTGTTGATACTTGGTACTTGAGTAAAAAATGAACTTCTTAAAATTACAAGTTGTTCATGTGGTAAAATATCCATTATCTATTGAATGATATGAATGATTTAGATATAATATATATCATATATATCTAGTATATGTATGTATTTAGAATATTATATAACATTTGGAGATAGAAAATGAAATTCACCGTTCATAGAGACGGTAAGTCGTACGTACGCATGAATGCTACTTTCATTTATATTTAAAATTTAATGGAGTTAAAACATAATTATATATAAGTATATTATAATTATAATATAATATAATATATAATATCATTAACTCTATAATTTATGCATCCCACATATGGAATTAATGAGTCATATCACTTTGAGTGGCAGTAGTCTGCACTTCCTCAAATGAAATTATCGCATTGACCCATAATGGAAACCATAAAGGTATTCTATAAATGGAAAATAAAGAATAATAAATAAAAAAAACATAACATATATCATATATAAATATAGTTCCATAATAATGTCCACAATGAGAGGTGGTAGGAGATAATTGAACAATCATCGTTTCGTGAGGTGTTAGTTTTCTATGCACAGAAACAGTATGTTCATTACCCATTAGATGGAGTTGTGTGTAATTATGGTTAGAATACATATCATAAAAACATCCTATTTTAATAAGGATACTGGTGTTTTTATAAATGAAATAAATAAATAGAGTTTAGCAGTTAGAGAAGTAAAATAGATCAAAAGAACTTAAGAGAAGACGTTACCTTTAAATAGGGTAACTCCTTTTGGTTTGAACCAAAAGGTTTTGTTAAAGTGCCTTCTGACTATGTTTAAGATCCTAGGTGGAATAAATGGATATAAGGATCTTAATTTGGAATAGGTTGGATGAGACCAGGGGCTTGAGAGGTGTTAGGAATGGGTTATAGGTGAGGGTGTTTTAAAATGGGGGTTGTGCTATTTAGGAAAGTGTGAAAATATTATTTTATTAAATAATTTATTTTGTTTATAAATGTACAAAACAAATTACAGTAGAATATTAGGTGACTCATGGTCAAAATAAAATTATCCAATTAAAATTGGACATGTTTTGGATAATATTTTAATCTTTATAATCTTATTTATTTTAATCTTTTATTAATGAGGTAAACACCACATCATTATTATGTCATAAAAAATTTAATTTATTTGATGTCTAAAAATTATAAAAAATACTGTTATATAGGAAATTGTTATATATTTCAAAATAATATTTATAGTCTAAAAGAAAACTTATATAATTCTATGTAAAAATTAATTTACTAAACGATATTTGTTTATGCCATTTTTGTCTTTACATTAAGTTAATTAAAATGTATTGTCATTATCACTCCCATGTGGCCCCATGAGGTCACAAAATCGACCCAAGGATTCTCATGGTCAGAAGTGTATCATCCAATAGGATTAAGACACATTTTAGGGAAATTTTATATTATTATAGTAAAATTTGATTACCTTTATTTACCAGATTTACCCTTTAACCATGGTAAATAAAATATTTACTGAATTAAATTTTCATAATGTATAAAAATAAAAGTTACATATTTACACAATTTAGACCTCCTTATTTCAAATATGGAATCCATTTTTACAAATTCAAAACACTAAAGTATCTGAAATTAATTTAAAATTAATTCCCGCTGTCAAAACAAAAGGCATGTTTTTCCGAATTAATAGCTATCAAAATATTGACACTTGTTTATGTCCAATTTCAATGTGAAATTAATTTCAATAATCAACATTGGATTAAATGGTACAAATATAAAATAATTAAACTTTAACAGCAATTAAAAAAGACAAAATAACCATATAAATAAATTAGATTAAAAGGATAATTTGAATTAAAATACAACATTTTTCACATTTCATTAAAAATTGAATTTTATCAGAAAAGTACCAAAAATTTACGCAAAGTAAATTTTGATGTTTTGATTATAAAGAATATTTTTATTTGGTCAAATAGATCATATAAAAGTGACCAAAACTATATTTAATGAGGGTTCTGCATCAAAAGGTGGTAAATCAACCTTTTGAAGTGAATTATGCATAAAATTAGATTCATTCACATTTTAAACCTCAAAAATTTATTAGATAAATTTAAAAACATTTAACAAACATGTATAATCATATTGTAGTTATTTAAGTTCATTTATACTAATACAATAACTAGGCATTAACTACTAATTAAATTAATAATATTATATTATTATTTTGCAACATAAGATTTCAAAGAAAACTGTTGTTGCATATCAGGTATGCCATAAAACAGAGAAACCCATTTAAAGTAAAATTAATATTTAATTCAAAAATATTAATAATTATAAAAATGTATTATTATTTATTTACATGGATGGTTACATTATTCCCCCTATATAGAAATTGTGTCCTCATAATTTTTATTCACTTTTCAAATAAGTGGGTGTATTTATCCCTCATAGCAATTTCAGATTCCCAATATGCCTCTTGAACCATATGGGTTTTCAACAAAACCATTACCTATTTAATTACCTAATTCCACAATACTTTCTATCTTTGGTCAAGAATCTGGACAGGTTATTCCTCATAAGAGAGATTCTCTTCCAACTGAACTACATCTGCGCTCAAAAAATGAGATAGATCTGGCACATAAATTCTCCACCTTGAAACATGAATAACATTGTGTACCTGGGATAGACATTGAGGTAAAGCCACTCTGTATGCAACTGGTCCAACTCTATCTAAGATTTCATAAGGTCTAATGAACCACAGAATCAAATTTCCCTTCTTAGAAAAACACATCACAATTTTCCATAGATAAACATGGAGAAAGACATGATCACCTACTTCAAAAGAAAGATCCTCCCTCTAGTTATCCACATAACATTTTTTCCAACTTTGATCGTTCACATGTTCTTCTGAATCAACAAATCTTTTTTTCCATCTCTTCTTCTAATTCTAGTCTCATTAGCTTCGTTTCACCTACTTCATCCCAAAAAACTATAGTTCGACATCCCTTCCCATATAATGCCTCAAATGGAGCCATCTTTATAATGGAATGAAAATTGTTATTATATGAAAATTAAACTAAAGAAATATCTTGGTCCCAACTTCTTTGGTAATATAGTGAATAAGCACGTAGCATACCCTCAAAGGTCAGAATTTTTTTTGACTTCCCTTCTGATTGCGAATGAAAAACTGTACTAAAATTTAATTCAGTACCGAAAGACATCTAAAGGCCATTAAAAAATTTACAAGTAAACTTGGGATCACGATCAGATACAATGGAGAGGGGAAATCCATGCAACCTGACTATCTCTTAAACATAAAATTGTGAAAGTTTATATAGAGACAAAATACCTAGAATATGAAGGAATAGACCACATTTAGTCAATCGATCAATACTAACCTTTATTGAATTATTATGTTGATATGTATTTGGTAATCCCACAATGATTTCCACGGATATATTTTCCCATTTCCACTCTGGAACTGGTAAAGTCGGAAGCATCCGTTAAAGTAACTTCCACTCTACTTTAACCTATCGACAAGTCAAACACTTCACAGTAAAATCAGAAATATATATTTTCATTCCATCCCACCAGTAATACTTCTGTAGATCTCAATAGATATTAGTACTACCAGGATGAATTAAAAACAATGAACTATGAGCTTTACATAACAACTCATTCTTCAACTGTAAATCACAAGGCACACATAATATTTTCACAAACATCAAAACAATATCATTATCAACATTAAATTCAAGAAACATACCCTTCCAAACCAACTCTACCATTTTCTACAAGTCACTGTCTTCCTTCTACACTTGATTTATTCTGTCTGATAGAGATGATTTCACTAACACCTGAAACAAAACTGAAGAATTTCCTTCACCAAAAACTTCTATGAAAAAGTTCGTCAAATCTGAAACAAAAGGATCACTTTCAAAACCCAGCATGGTTAATGAAGTAATACTTTTTCGACTCAAATCATCACCCATTTAATTTGATTTTCCCAGATGGTAAAGGATCATACAATCATAATCTTTGATTAATTCTAGCCATCTCCTCTGTCTCGTGCTTAATTCTTTCTGAGTGAATATATATTTGGAACTACTATGTCTAGTATATATTTCAAATTTTTATATATACAAATGATGCCTCTAAATTGATAAATCAAAAACAACATAAGCTAATTCCAAATCATGTGTAGTGTAATTTAAGTCAAAAGGTTTCCACTGACGCGAAGCATAAGCAATTACCTGATCATTCTGCATAAGGACACAACCAAGTCATTTCAACGAAAAATCACTATAAATAATAAACTCACCATTTTTGGAAGGTAGTTCTGAAACTAGAGAATTAACAAATATTCTTTTTTATTCATGAAAACATTCATCAATTTTTTTCCGGATGAACATAACACCTTTTCGAGTTAACATAGTCAGTGGGCTAGATAACCGTGAAATGTTTTTGAACAAACCTACAATAATAACCTGCCAAACTAAGAAAATTATTGATCTCAATTATATTTGTGGGTCTTATCCATTATTCAACAACTTTTGTTTTTTCAGGATCAAGAGTTATTCAATTTTTTGGAAAAAATGTAACAATGGAATTAAATTTGTTGTAACCAAAACTCACACTCACTGAATTTTCCAAATAGTTTCCTTTCTTTTAAGGTTTACAAGATAACCCTTAAATGACTTTCATGATCCTCTTTAATTTTATAATAAACCAAAATATCATCAATTAACACAACCACAAATGTATCAAAAAACTCATGGAAAATTATATTCATAAGATACATGAATATAGCAGGGGCATTGGTTAAACCAACAGGCATAAATACAAATTTATAATGGCCATATATATTATGAAACATGATCTTTGGAATGTCATCTTCCATTAATTTCAACTGATGGTACCCTACCTCAAGTCAATCTTCAAAAAATACTGAGCTCCCTGGAGCTGATCAAACAAACCATCAATATGAGGAAAAAGATACTAAATCTTAACAGTGATGTTATTCAAGGATCTATAATCAATAAAAAGTCTAATTGAACCATATTTCTTTTTAAAAAATCAGATAGGATCAACCCATGGTGATGTGCTAGGTTGAATGAAACATTTATCTAATAACTCCTGCAGTTGTTTCTTTAACTCTAAAAGTTCAATTTGATCCATTCGATAAGGGGGTTTTGAAATTGGATTAATATTAAGAACTATATAAATAGTAAATTCAACTTCCTGATCAAGTATAATACCAAAAAACTCATCATAAAAAACATCTAGGTACTCATTTACCACTGGAACATAATTAATTTGAAAAGTTTCCTTGTTTTCAACAATATGTTCAAGGTAACATTCATTTCAATATTTTACTAGTTTCTCAGCTTCCTGATACATTATCAAAAGTAAGGGTTCATTATTGTAAAAAAACTGAAAATCTTTCTAAAAAGAAACCTCTTTAGCTATTCAGTTAATCTCAGCATGATAGACAAGAAATCCAATCCATACCCAAAACAACGTCAAACTCTTCTAGTGGAAAAAAATAAGGTTTAGAGGTATATTCTTTCTAGACACAAGGATAATATGGTTCTTATATGTTTTTTTTCAACATTTCCTCCAAGTGTTTTTACCATAAGTTTAGGATTCATATCATGAGATGGAATTTCAAAATTATGAGAAAACATCTCTAAAATGAACTAATGTGTATACCTTGAATAAAACAACACATTGGCATAATCTAAACAAACAAATAGTGTACCTGATACTACTTAACTTGATGGCCCAATATTTACTGAAGTAGTTGCGAAGGAATTCACCACCCATTTCTGCTTGCATTCTAATTTCATTCCCTCAGTTGAGTTCTTCGTTGGACACTCATTTGCATAATGACCCATTTAATTACACTTAAAATTTTTTACAGATTGGAAATCATATTTTGTCTTACAATTACCCTGATCTTTTTTAGTGCAATTTCGAGCTTTATGTCCCATTTTAGCACATCAGTAGCACTTACCAGAATTAAAAATACATTCCTCAACATGCTTTTTACCACTAATTTAATAAACTATAAACATAAGTTTCTTACCACCAAACTTTTTAAAGAGTATTCCCCTTTCCCCTGCCACCTTTACCTATTCTTTTGTTTTTTTGTCAAAGCACAGATGATCATCAGAAAACTCCATTTCCACTTTCTCTGTACATCAAACAAGTTTTTCATAACTTTTGAACTCACGAGAAGTTGAATCCCTTCGATACTTTGGATTTAATCTTTAGTGATAATAGTTGATTTTACTATCATGAAATCATAAGAAATTTTAGGTATACCTTTCTATTCGATTGAATTTTACTTCATAAGAAGCCAATGAGTTATCCTACAGCCTCAATTCTAGGAACTGTTTTCCCATCCTAAGACAAACCACCGTAGGAAAATATATCTCTAGAAACAGACTTCTGAGTTCATCCCAATCAAGGGAATTAATCTCTTCATTGTCCCTTATATTTTTCACCATCGACCACCATTGATCAGCTTCACCTTCAAAATGGTAAATAGTGAGACTAACTATTTGGTTTTTTGAACACCCCATAATATCAAAAATATTCTCCAGTTCTTTAATCCCTCCTTATTCTAGCATATGGTCAGATGTTCTTATGAATGATAGGGGATGTTGCCTCATGAAATTATCCACTACTAACATGTTCCTCTATGGTTGATCTGGCTGATTTCGTGCATGGCTACCACCACCATTTATAACCTCTTTCAACTGTGTCATCATTGTAACAAACTGTTCAGTTCCGATTCCAACCATCTCAGGTTGCTAATTTGGAAGGTTTTCTTCCTCCGGATGTCGTCCCAATATAGCTGCCATGTTTCCTCTGTGGAAAACTATCCTGAACAAATAAATATCTTAGGTGAAGAAACATGGTAATCTGTAAATGCTATATCATTTCAATATTAACATAAATTAATTGATGGATATTAATTTAACAATACCCTAACTCTTAAAGTTGTCTAAACTGACCTATGATACCAACTATAAGGACCCAACCTTAAAATATTACAAATATTGAATTAAATGAATAATTCACAATTTTGATCTTCTTATGTTTAGAGTTTTAGAGAATTTGGCCATAACTATTACATTATATCTCAAGTATTACAAAGAAGACACTCCTACTCAGTTTCCATTATTTTCACAAAAATAAAAACTCTTGAAAAGAAATACTCATGTCTAATTCTATGTTATAGACAACATGACTTTTCCTTGATCGCATTCTTGACCCTATTCATCATTATGTTTTATAAAAATCATTTCAAAACATTGGATGAGCATAAAAAGATCAGTAAGGTTTATAAAACAATGAAATAAAACATTAGTTCTTCATTATATAAATAACATAAGATCATTAACATACCTCATGAAATCACAAGAATTATGAATAACACATAGAAATCATAAATCATAAATGTAACTTGTGGAATCCATATCATACATACATTGTAGCTGTCATAGCTACATAGGGAGTTTCACTTGGAATACTCATCATAGTATATTCCCATTATCTCTTAGGCAAAACATTCACGTTTACCTCCATCACATTACCCAATTCCATGGAGAGCTATATCAGGCTCACACACCATAGGTTTAGCACAGAACCACACCTATACGTAAACAATTCCCAAGAACTATAACATATTCATATCACTAAAACAAACATAATGGAAAGATAACATTTTCCCATTGAAATCACAATATATCATTTAAATATATTGATAGAACAAAACCATTATCAAAACAATTTTCAAAACAAAAATACATATAAGATTATATGGTATTTATTTTCCTTTTAAAAACATTACGGCTTGTCATGGAAGCCATAGATCAAATAATACTCACATCGGCGGAAAGGTCGCTGTCACCAAGTACGTTAATTTTTTTTGTCATTTAGTAAAACGATTCATTGATAAAAATTCCCTTTGTGTAAAATAGAATTTCAAAGGTGTTCTACAGAATATAAAATAATGTCGTGTATAAAACAAAAGATGCCTCAATGAAATGAGATTGAGATGAAGTCCCTTACCTAGTGTCCTACTTGAATCGTTCGTTATTTAATCTCCTGAATAATAAAATTAAGTTAATTGCTAATTGATTATGATACTTTTTCAAGTTTATTATTCCTTTTATATAAGTTATTAAAATTTTATAAACATTCTGTAATCATTTAAGTTAATAAAGATCATTTTGTTGATATTTAGTACTATATTAAAAAATATACTTATTATAATTACAAGTTGTTCATGTGGTAAAATATCCATTATCTCTAGAATGATATTTATGATTAAGATAGCATATATATCAAGTATATTTTTGTATTTATAATAGTACAAAACATTTGGAAATAAGAAATGAAATCCACCATTCATGGTGACGGTAAGCCGTACGTATGCATGAACGCTAATTTCATTGTTATTTCATATTATAATGGAATTAAAACATAATGATTCATAAGTATATTATAATTCAAGTATAATATAATATATAATATTTTTAACTCCACCCATTATACATCCCATATACGGCATTAACGAGTCATATCACTTTGAAGGGGCGGTAGTCCGCACTTCTTCAAATGAAATTATCACGTTTAACCATAATTGAAACCATAAAGGTATGATATAAATGGAAAATACAGAATTAAAAAAAACATAAATATAATATATATCATATATAAATACAGTGCCATCATAATAGCCGCAATGAGAGACAATAATATATAATTAAACAATCATCTTTTCTTGTGGCGTTAGTTTTCTATCCATAGAAACCGTATGTTATTTACCCATTAGATGGAGGTGTGTGTAGGTGAAGTTAGAATCCTTGTCATAAAAACACCTTAGTATATTTAGGATACATGTGTTGTTATAAAAGAAAGAAATAAAAAGAGTTTATGGGATTGGAGAAGTAAAATAAAACAAAAAACTTAAGAGAAGACATTACCTTTAAATCGGGTAACTCCCTTTGGTTTGAACCAAAAGGGTTTTTAAGTGATTTATGTCTATGTTAAGGCTTCTAGGTGAAATATAGGGATGTATGGAGCTTAATTGGGTAGAGTTTGGATGATAAAACGGGCTTGAGAGGTGTGAGGAATGGGTTAGAGGTGAGGGATTTTTATAAGGGGAGGAGGGGCTCTTTTGGAAAGTGCGAAAATATTATTTTATTACGTAATTATTTTCAGTTTCTAAATGTCCAAAACGTATTAAAGTTGAAGATAAGATGACTCATGGTAGAAATAAAATCATCCAATTATAATTTGACAGATTTTGGATACTATTTTAATCATTATAATCTTATTTATTTTAATCTTTTATTAATGAGGAAAACATTGCATCATTATAGTGTCAAAAATAATTTAATTTATTTGTTGCATAAAAATTATAAACAAATATCATGATGTAGGAATGATTTTTAGATTTCTAAATGATATTTATGGTTTAAATGATAAATTACATAACCCTATGTAAAAATTAATTTACTAAAATATATTTGTTTTTGTCACTTATGTCGTTACTTTAAGATAACTAAAAGAAAGTGACATTATCAGTTCCATGTGGCCCCACGTGGTCCCAAAATAGACCCAAGGATGATCATGGTTGGAAGTGAATCAACCAATAGGATTAAAAAACATGTTAGGGTAATTGTATATTATTATAGTAATATTTTTTACCCTTATTTACTAGATTTCCCCTTTAACAATTGTAAATAAAATATTTACTGAAGTAAATCTTCATAATGTCTAAAAATAAAAGATACTTATTTACACAATTTAGACTATCGAATTCCAAATATGGAATCCATTTTTCTAATTTCAAAATACTAAAGTGGTATAAATTAATTAAAAATTAATTCTTACTGTCAAAACAAAAGGCTTGTTTTTAGGAAATGATAACTATCAAAGGATTGACACTTGTTTATGTCCAATTTCAAAGTGAAATTAATTCCAATAACCAAAATTGGATTAAATGTTAAAAATATAATATAATTAACTTTTAAAACAAATTAAAAATATAACCTAACCATGTAAATAAGTTAGATTGAGAGGTAGTTTTGAATTAAAATACAATATTTTTCACTTTTCATTAAAAATTGATTTTTATCAGAAAAATTCCAAAAATTTACCAAAAATAAATTTTGATGTCTTGATTATATAGAATAATTTTATTTGGTCAAATAAAATATATGAAAGTGAAAAAACTATATTTAATGAGTGTTCCCCATAAAAAGGTTGTAAATGAACCTTTTAAAGTAAATTATGCTTAAAATTAGATTCATTCACATTTTATGCCTCTATCTTTTATTGGATAAATATAAAAACATTTAACAAACATGTATAAACATATTATAGTTAGTTATTTTTATTCTCTCCAATAACGTGACTAGGAAATAACTACCATTTTAAATAAAAATTTTATATTATTTTTGTGCAACATTAGATTTCAAGGAAACTCATTGTTGCGTATTGGGTACACCATCGAACATAGAAACACCTTTAAAGTAAAATTAATATTTATTTCAAAAATATTAATAATTTTGAAAATGTTTTATTCCTTATTTACTTGGTATGTTACAATGCCCATACATGGGTATCTCCATTCTCGTATTCTTAAAAACTCTACTATCTTAAAAATATGCATTATCCTCAAGGTGAAGATCTTGATGAAAATATAAATGAACTAATTCACTAAATTGCGATATATATTGGGATGTTGAATATTAAACTAAATAGCCTATAAAATTAGCACTCATAGTAGGTTGGATAAAGATATATATTTGGTTGATGGTGTGTTGCACCGTAGATGAAAAACAAACTTATTCCCTGGAAAAGGAACATATTCCCAAAAAATTGTAGAAACTAGATTTCGGAATAAAAACAAGTTAAATCGAAGGAATTAAAAAACATTTTTATTGAAAACAATATAAAACATATAAATTAGAGTCACATTGACTAGATGCTGAAGACAACAATTGACTATACAATCTTGCGAAAAAAATTTATATATCGAGACATCATTTGTTTAACTCAAACACCATAAATCCCTCAAAATATTTACATAATCTACCATGTAGTAAATTTTGACTCTATTGTGCCATTTTTTAAATTATGTTACAATTTGTAAGACCTCTTTAGGTGAAATAACATGTAGTTTTTTAGGAAATCGTAATCAATTTGAAAGAATGTTTTTGAAAAAAAATAATAAAATAGGAGATGTTACAATGGTATGATTATTTATGATCACCAACATCATCATTATTATAAAAATAATTTATTAAACTAGAATATATAATAAAACTTATTCTCCATATTTGGAATTCATCCCCAAAATGATATATTTATTTAGAAAATTCAATAATAAGTATTAGATCAAATAGAAAACTTGTTAATTCACTCGAGTTCTTATGTCAAAAAATGTGTCTAATTCTAGTTACAATATGAAAAATAATATAATAATAAATGTATAATTAGAACATATTAAATCATCTCTAATTAATTCAATATTCATCACTTAGTGGATGATTCTAAGGACCATTTTACATGTAGTTACACATGAAATTTATTTTAATGGATCGTAGATTTGAGTCTATCTTGGAAACATGGTGGTCAATATTGAAATAATAAAAAATTAAAGACACCTTTCTTCTGAAACATGTATATCACTTGATCTCTAATGATGGTGGTAAACCACATGTTATCTCTAATATGATCACCAAAATGAGCACATTCCCTTCTATAAGCTAAGTATTAACAGAAAAACATGATTGTTGTTCTCAATGATATCAGCAAATTTTTCATCATGGTAATGAAGATCATATAGTAGATTGGGTACCCCTAATAGAAACACATGACTGAGAAGTGATTTTAATGTCTCAATAGTATAAATATTCTATGGAATGGGTTAAATTGGACGGTGTTTAAACCATTCAAACATAGATTTAATATTATATTGTAGTTCCTTTAGTAGAAATGCTTCATTAACGATTTTTACAAATAAACCTATGAAAATTTAAATTACATACCTTGTTGCATGTACGATAATGTATACATTGAATATTAAATCACTAACAACATTCAATGACACTATGTCACCCTTGGATATCAACAATATATTTTTAATTGATAAAATACTAACCATAAAATGGTAAATAATACCTATTGATATACCATTTTAAGAGATTTGTTGTTTCAGAAACGTGTGGAAATAGTTTTCTACAGATTTTTTTATAATTTTTTTTGTATTTAAAAATAATATGGTAGAAAATTTGAGAGTTTAGGATCAATAAATTATTATTCCATGATTTTCTTGTGAAATGGTGAAGCTCACTACAAAGAACCATCCACCATAAACACTCTTATAATATAATTTAGTAATAGTACAAAAAGTAAATTTATCTTTTAAATTATAAGGAACTTTAAGAATTTATGATTGTAATTCAATAAATTAATAATTTATCTCCCAAAATTAATATTTGAAATAATAGTACATGTATCATCTTGCGGCTTCAAACCAAGAAACAAAAAAATATTGTGTTATTTTCATTAGTTGGAATAAAAAACAAGAAAACTAGGAAAAAAATATATGAAATCCATAATCTATATAAAATTCCCACTAATCAATAAACTAAAAAATAATTATATTGTTTCATAAAATTAAAATATAAGAAAAAATGAAAGTATCCAAGAAACACCATCTTGTATTACTAGATTCTAGGACCACATCAAATGGATAAAACAATTGTATCTATTGAATCATTTTTCTCTTTATTCTCCCCATATTTACATGATATGATAAACATAAAAACATATTAACCAAAATTTTATTGGATATGGGAAACATGGGTGTGAGAATATAACTAATTTGTAACAGATTTTCAACCAACATGAACTTGATCAACATAATTGATGTTTCTCTTATTTTATTACAAACATGATACATATATATTTTTATAAAAACACTACACTATTAAAAAATTATAGAATCATTAATATAAGAATATTAATTTTTATGAGATAAAAAAATAGAATTTTTAATAGTTTTCTCTATAGTATTAGAAAAGAAGAAATCCCTAACAATAGTATTATCTCATGAGAAAGAATGTAAATCAGTTCCACTTAAAATTGAATATATGTTCTACTAAAATTCATGTTATCCTATATTAAAAAACTTATCTAGTCTATTATCCTAATAAAAATAATATTCTTCCATGTTATTTACTTTACAACTAATGATAGGAGTGAAAGTTTCCTTATAATAAGGAGTAGCTGAGAAAATACCCTCTACCCCTCAACAATCATTTGTAACTAGTTGTACTCTCTGAATCATTACTTATGAAGTAAAAGGTTTCAAATAAGAAAAATTATTCAATCAAATGAAAAAATTAACTAAACTCTATGTGTGAATTCATTGTCTACTACATATCATGTTCTTGTCATTTCTTTCTCTTCTAGTAGAACTTCAAGTAAAAACATTTCCACATTCCATTCACTGTATTTATTTTCGACTCAAACTAGGTTTAAATTTTTTCACACTAATCTAGTCTCTTATCAAATCTCATCCACCTAACATTATAAGGTCAAAATATTTCTTTAATACATATGCTTTTCCCCTAATAAAGACTATTAGATGTTATCATAACTCCAATATTCCTATATTAAACTGTGTGTCTATAATTTCCTTAGCTGTAATATGTTTCTCTAAGTGTGTGGAAATATAGATTTAATGTCTTATACTATTCCTTCTTCAAGAATATCACCTTCTATATTCTCACTCTACATTCCCTCTCAATAAAAGAAACAAATTTTTTATATTTGAAAAAGATATATCTTTTTATTCAATGTACTGAGAATATAGGGAATTGAGGGAGTGAAAGGAGAGTAATTGAGAGAAGAGTGTATGGAGGACAAATATAATAAATTAAGGATCAAAATAGATTATACAATAATACAGATATGTAATCACATGAATAAGTACAAATGAGAATCGGTATATAAATCAAAAATATAAATTAATGTAGGGGTTGAAAATAATAAATCTATATGAGGGGATACAAAACAAATAAATTATGTTAAATATTGGTCCAATGAACCACATGGGTCTTGGGAAAAAATATAGGATTTGGGGGTATTATGGGTTGTCTAGTATGGGATGATGAATTTCTAAGCACAATAGGTAGTTCCACAAATTAGGGAAATGAACAGATGATGGAGAAACGTTGAAGAAGATAAAAATTTGTGAGGGAGGCTATATAAATGTATCAAAGGTGAGGGATATTATTAGTAAAGGAAAAATTGAAGGATAAGTACATATTTTTAAATTTGTTTCCTTTGATTTTTTTATGAATGAAAAAAATTTAACTAATAGTTCACTTTTTTTACTTTCACGAGTTTTGGAAGCTTCTAATGTAAATAAAAAAACGTTTTAAATAATATATATTTAGATACGGTATAGAAAGAGAAATTAATACTTGAATGAACTAAAATATGATGGATCATTACATCTCACTGTAATATCATATATTAAAAACAAAAATAATATAAAATATTACAAAACAACAAGAATGATTTATTAGGGGGAATCATTGGAAAAATTCTTGACATTGTAGTTATGTATGAAAATTGGATTACAAGAGAGTCTTAATTGATTCACTATATGATGTTCAGGTTTGTAATAAAAAATATAAAAAGGGTAATTTACTTATCATGATGGAAAACAATGAAATCTACATGGAAATACTTATTTTAAAAGGTATAGGTTTTAGTAATTTAATTTTTTTACTGGTACAAAAAATATTTCTTTTCATATTATCGTTTATTATGAAAATGAATAATAAAATAAAATTAATGAATTATGTTTTAAATTTAATTGATGATAGTAAAATGGAGGCCATTTTTATGTACTATTGGGTAAATCAAGAGTGATGATATATTTATGAAGCCACTTATATATGAATTTACATAATAAGTGTTTTTTAAGGGGATAAAAGAAAAAATTAGAGAAAAAATTATATACTATAAAATTTTCAAGGATCTATTTGTGTAATTCAATTGAAATTGGTTATTGTTTTTATAAAAAGTGAAAAACATTTAGATTAGTCACTTTGTTTTTTTCACTGTAGTTTTTTACATAAATTATTGAAATTTTGAGTAAAAATTATATAAAAATTAAAGTGTGGATATATAATAGATATTATATTTAAGAAATGTGAAAATATAAAAATGGTATTTAAAAAAATAAAATATGTTGTCTAATACATTAATGTTCTAAAATTTTAAACTAAAAATACCAAACTATTCTTATGGCATGACTACGTTATAATATTACTAATAAAAGGGTATAAATAAAAAATAACAAAGGTAAATTTGTATAATTGTTTCAATATTCTTGAAATTTTATATATTAAATGAGATGAAATCATACTCGAATAAAAAAATATATTGTTAATATGAGATATTTATGTATATATATGACCTACAATTTTTAAAAATAATAGTAAATTAATAAATCTCATAATAATTATGATTTTATAATTAATTAGAGTCAATTATCTGAATTTGGAGTTTTATTGTTCACTGTATTATGATTATAATAATTTTTTATGATTGAATGTTAAAATAAAAATGAATCTTACTACTAATAGAATGTGAATACTATTTCTTATTAATGTGAATAAACTGAATATGGTGAAACATATTACTAGATATGAAATTACCTGGGTGATCCATTTTTTCCCATAATAAACAATAATAATGAAATCCATTGAATAATACAACAAAAATAAATAGACATATGTATATGTAATTAAGAAATATTTTTCAATTATATTGTCTAATGAAAGTGCATGTTAGATTAAATCATTAACATTTGATTGGTATGAAATTAATGAGTAAACTATAAGGAAAAAATTGAATTAATTCAGCTATAAAAGTTGTTTATATATTAATTGAATAGTAGAAAATATATTTTAGTACATGAAATTGATAACATTAGGGAAGACTATTTAAACCTGTATTTTTATAACAATCACTATATAAATGGTAAAAAATATTATTATTATGGGTAGACACTGTAGAAATGAATATGAACAACCTAAAATATTTTAGTTATTTTTTATAATTGAATTAACTATTACAAAGATTATAGATTACATAAATTGAAATTGTATAAGAATTACCTAAAATAATGTGAAATGATAAGGGTTTAATTATTACAGTATAACTACCATAAAAAATGTTATTATGGTACTATTTTTTTTTCTTCAATAAAAAATGATACTTTCTTATTGATGATACAAAATTATTTATGGAACAAAATAATGATATTTGGTCAACATATGATATATTTTTATAGTAATTTTTTGTAATATGACAATATCAAAATGGAATAAATAATTGAAAATGATTCATAAAGGAAAATAGATAGTAAAAATTTCAAAAAATGAAATACATTCAACTACTATATGCTATATTTGGCTTCCAATGTTAATATTAACTAACTATAGGATATGAATGTAAAAGTAAAAGAAAACAATGAAATATAATTTAAATAATTTATTTCTAAAATATCATTGGGAAATGTATACTATTGAAAAAGTTTGAATTCATTTTTTATAAATAGAAGATGAATAAAGATATTAGAATCTGTACTGAGAAAAATGTATAACGTAACTATTATGGAATGATTATATTCCTATTATATATATTAGTTGAATAAAATCCATAATATAGTTATACAAAGTGTGTGTATATATAGTGTATCTATAGTATATAGTACTAAATGTGTTATGGATTTAACAACATGGAATGTTAAGTTTATTTTTGAAATTGTTTTTGGAAAGGATAATTTTAAATATAATAAATATAATGTTTTATATTTGTGAATTCTGCTGTTTCATATATTTAAGTTGAATAATTTTATGTAATGCACTAACATCAAACCGATGTTGGTGAGATTACTCATCTAGAAATGTGACCCCATGAGTTTTTCTTGTGAATTCATGGGAATAGATAATGTGATGATAAATCTACTTTTTAGAAAAGATTATAGTGGGAAACACCAAAACTATGGACTACCATGCTATCTAACTCATTTGGTCATGTACTGGGTTGTAGTAGAGTCATATAAACAGGTCATGTAGTGTGAACTATGATGCAAGTACATGTTTCATGATGTTTATGTTAGAAACTTGTCATGTTATATATTCAATACAAGAAGTGTAATTAAAAAAATAATAGGAGGTTGTAATAGAATCAAAATATAGGAATCATGTACTGGGAAATACACTAGCCAAAGATACTACATATGGAATCCAACCTTTTTATTACAAAAAATTTACTTGACATGGAAAAAATAGTGGATATTTTAAAGTTCAGTTTCATGGAAAATGGTATATAATACATGAAAACATAAAAAAATTATTATAATACACTTCAAATACTTCATCATAGGATAATACTAAGAATATTTGATGCATCTCACAACTTGGGGATAGAAAACAAAGGGTGAGCATACATCCAATTAAGGGAAAGAAAGGGAAACAGTTTACATGTAATTATAAGAAATATCAATAATAAAATGAGTAATATTATAAAGGCACAAGAAATAGTCATTATTAATAAAAAACATGAATCATATCTTAGAAATGTGGTTAAAATATTTAATTTAGACATTCATAAGCATATCACCAAGGTTTTTGACTGAGGTGTGATATAAATAACCATGGTTATTCACCATGGTATCATAATAATGTCCTCTATAGAGATTAAATTATTTACAAAATTCAATGGAGCACTTTAAGGGTTCACACTTAATGTGTATTAATTTTTAGGTGATCCACATTGATTAAATGTTTTTTTTCATAAATAACCCATGGGGAATAAAATTAAACAGGTTTCACATCAAAATCACGGTGTTTCAAAAGTTCATTAAAAACCTAGCCATTATGTTATTTTTAACACATGGAATGAAAATTCTGGTTCTATGTATTTCAAACCCATAATAAATTAAATAATTTAACATTTGGTTAATACCCATATAAAATATATAAAATTTCATATTCAAAAAAATAAAATAAAAAGGGAATTTATTCTAGAGAAAAGAGAATATTTGAGCAGTAAATTTGGGAGCATAATGGGTACAAAACATGGTTTTAGAAAAGGTTAAAAAGGGAGAGTAAAGGGATATACCATTGATAAAACATAAATTGTATTTAAGGTAATAACTCAAATGAAAATAATAGAGAGTGACTGTAACACCCATATGTTTTTATGAAATACTTTATTTAAATAATTTTTATTCTTCACTAGAGTGCTTTACATGAAATCATGAGTTTAAACAAACATTGATATTATCTTATTATAAAATTGAAAATATAGAAAAAAATTTATATTGGCTAGAATAATTATAACTAACTTATGAAAATGCATTGTGAATTCATTGGCTATCAATTATTTATGAAAAAATAAATCAATTAGATATTTATATTTTTGAGTGAATTAGTTTTGGTAATAAAATAAATTAAATATATGTGTGTTACATAGTTAATAATTTTTTTTAATATTCATCCAATGGATATTTTATTCATAGGGTTTGAATAAAACCATATTTTATTTAAAAAAACTTTTTTTTAAAAGATGATTAATTTTAGGCCTTTGACTGACGAACCCCATTTAAATTAGAATTTTCATATATTAATAATTTTTATATGACAAATAAACTGTTTATTTTGAATAGGGATATAAAAATTTACAATGGATTAATTTATGATATTTTTCTGATAACTTTCATGTTTTGATGAATAGTAAAAATATGCTAAATATTAATTGAATATTACATTATTTCATTAAAATTATATATATGGTTAAATTTGAATATTTAATAGTCTCAAAGTATAAATAGAAAATATTTTTACCATTTGATATAATTTAGGTCATTGAAAGTAATTTTACACAATATTCAGATATAAAATCATTTCAACCGTTTGTAATATTCTAACTTTTAAAACCCCTTTTTATTATTTCAAAAAAAGAGATTAATTATAAATTAATTACTGAAACATCTATGTTTTGAATTTTGAAAAATTGATTCCGTATTTTGAATCAGTATTTTCAAATTATGTAAAAAGAGTTATGTTATTTCTAGGAAATATGAATAGTAACATCGGTAAATTTTATTAACATGATAAATGGATAAATAGGGTAATTAAGGGTAAAAATAATATTATAAAATTAATCTATCACTTGTTTTACTATAATTGGATGATTATTGTTTTCCATAAAACATACTTGGGTTGATATGGTATCCATTGAAACTCACTTGGATAAGATTATGACATTTAATTTATTTTATTTAAAGAAAAGTGAAATATGTCTCACTCAAACATTAATAATTAATTTTTTTAATATAAATTTATGTAGAAGATAAATTTGTTTATAAATACTCATTTTAAATCTAATTTTTTTCTTTATCATGATAATTTATTATTAATTTTTAGAAAATAAATACTTACCTTAAAGACTTATACTTGGATGACAAAAAAAATAATTGATGAGGAATCAATAAGCCCATTATTTCTAAAATATTATGAACCATCAACAGAATCATTAACATGAAAAAAAACATATTTTTCGAGTATATATCGACCATAAGCATCTGATGGTTGACTTCTTAACTATTCACAGGATTATAGTAGAGATTATGACACTTATTTTATTTTATTTAATGTGAAGATAAATTTGTCACATTCATGTTCTAAAGAGTATCGAATTTTTAATGTTGGGGTTTTTAGAATATAAATTAGACTACATGTATTATTTTGAAATATAATTGATTAATATTCATCATATTTTTTTAAATTTGTATTCAACAAATATTTATATTAAATAATTATAAAAAATTAAGGTAGTAATTATTTTATTAATGGAGAGATCAAATAATGGTTATTAAAAATATTTTAGTAAATATAATTTCAGATAATTATTATGTAAATGGAATTTTTTAGATTACCTTTACCCCATAATGATATAATAATTTTTTTATCGAGGTTCACTTCTTATTTTTATATTTTAAAAAATCCATGAAATAAATTGGGTCAAAATTGACACTATTAATCATTTGTAAAAATACGGTTTTCAAAATTTATTATAAATAATTTTTTTAGAAAATATATAATAATTATTATATGGTATAAATTGTTCTAATGTATTCAATTATGGTCTAATATACATTAAATAAGTATATATTTTACCCTTTTAATTCAAATATTTGTTACCCTAGTAAAAAATTAAATATAATAACTAAGTGATAATTAAAAAGATAATGCTTAAATTGACATACAAACCTGTGTAAAATTTATTGTTTGATAATATTATGACCCTATATGATCTCATATTTTAAATTTGTACATTTTGGATATTTCTATGTGGGATTTGAATTTATTATAAACTAATATTTGTGAGGTTTCCAAAAGTTCCCCTCACCTCAATTATAAAAGGGAGCATCCTACCTCAACTCTTTACATCATTTTGAGCCTTCATGCCTGACCATATCTCACTTATTTGCCTTATAAACTTCCTTATAAAAATTCTATAGGTCTTGAAATTCTTCATAGAATAACTCTAGTGCTCTAAGAAGAGATTTAGAGGAGGCACATTGAAGAAGAGGTAATGTCATTTATCGACTCTTTCAATCTTTTTTCTTCTTCTACTTTCAACTCATGAGTTATTTCACTAAAAAGTAATAAATTAATTAGTACATATATAATAAGAGGATATTATGATTATAAAACAACCATATTTCACATTCTTCCTATCCAATGAAAAATGAAATCACCATGTGTACATACTTACATCTTACCGTCTCCACGACGTGGTGTAATCCGTTTTTCACAACCACATTACGTGGAAGAGTATAATGATGGAATTAGTATATATATATATATATATTTAACATAAATTTATATTTATTATGAGATAATATACACCATCCACTTTAATACCATTCAAAAAATTTCGGAATGATATCGCCACTCATGCGTACGTTAAAATTACCGTCTCCATAGTGCGATGTGATTCATTTTATATAATATTAATTAAATAATGATTATAAAAATGAATTTAAGGAATTAATATTATATATATGAAACTAATAACATGTTGTAAATGTTATAACTATAACATAAAAATATTAATTAGAACTTATTCGGCAAAACATGCAGAATAACATAAAGTAGTTAATACCCGAATAATGAGTAAAGAGGAAATGTTATTAACACAAAGATTAAAATATGATCATTAATGTTATTATAAAATATATATTTTTTCTGTAATAAATGATTAACCTTATTTAAATAATTATACATAATGTTCAGATCCATACTAATCATATCAGAACTAATGTAAGGGTTAACTTTGTAAACCTCATTTTTATCCGAGATTGATTATTAGTATGTATTTTCTGGTGTATATTTATCATGCACATCCAAATTTCATAAATATGTATTTCAAAATATTATTGATATTCTTCTATAATTTTTTAATTTCAATTTACCCGTTGGTGAATTTTTCCTAAATTTTTTTAATGGAATCTTTTTTCATTTTCAATATGTGGTTCTTTTTGACTTTTTCCAGAAAAAATTCAGATAAAACGTTTTTAACTTTTATGGAATGAACAAATTTTTATGCCTTCATATTTAATTATTTACATAAGGCTTACCATAAAATCATATAATTCTATTTTCACATAAATTTATCTCTTCTAAAATTTTGTGGCTTTTTTAGGGCAATTTGTTTTAAAAAAAACAAAGGATATTTTCCTCAAGAATTAATTTCAAGTGTTTTATCAAAATTATTTTACATATATGATGAAATAGGTTTAGATTCCATCCCTATTATTAAATTTATTTAATTTTTTTATGGTGTAATTATTTTTATGAATTCCATTTATTTTAAATTGATTATGACGGAATAATGTTTTGGAAATCCATTTTATTTCACAGGTTATTCTATGATAAAAGAATTAAGTTTTTCTGGAACATGTAAGAATGATTTCATTATAAGATGGTTGGGAACTATATCTCCCTCTAATGTATTAGGTAAAGATTTATATATCATGAGATATACATTAATGGAAGAACATGTAAATCCAGTTCAGCAATAAAGGGATAAAATGAACAGAGAACTCGGTTCAGTAATAGAATTTTTCCTCTACTATGGTCTTGTCATTGAGACTTGACTAATATGAAAATATTTTTTTTGGATTATGAGTGTATGCCACTAAATTTCATGTTGTTTTTTTTTACTATTGGGATTACAGTGAACTATTATGATTTATCCCATGACATGATATTCTGATCCTTTATATGTTGGATAAGATTTTCAAGTTATACGGTCATATGAATATGATATGATTGATGTTTCCCTTATTTAACCTTTCTAAGAATTTGAGGTCACACTTTCATATGTTTCTTATAATAGGGTAATGAATAAGGATATTAATTAAGATATTTCAAAAAGGATTCTAGTTTTGAATAAATAAACAAGAGACAATATAGATGTTTTATGAACTAGTTTTTTATGCTACCCAGTTTCTAAAGTCACCAAACCTATATATTCATGGGATATTTTTTATTATGTTATGTCATAAATATTATTTAATGTTGAATTAATATCTACATGTCAATTATGGGAGGTTATAGATAGTATCCAAGAAATGGTATAATTAACTACCAAAAACTAGGCTGAGAGAATTGTAGTAAGAACCCTAAGGGTATGTCTATATATTGGTTAAAATCAAATCCTTGGGGTTTATACATGTTCATGAATAACCTATGATAAACATAAGGTGTTGAAAATTTATTTGTTTCCTGAATTATGTGGTTTTTACATTATTATTATTGTTTCTCCCACTATGCTTCTTGGTTTTAGTCAATGGTAATAACCTGAAGGAACCACATTAATGATGAATGTGATGGGAAATGAAATTATTGTGGACCTGGGCAACACAATGTTGGGGCTGCTGGAAAGAAAAATCTTATAGTCATGCTCTTACAACTTTCTCAAGTTATGAATCATGAAAGACTTCCAAACAAGGAAAGGGGGAGCAACATTCTATTGTATCCTTCCTGAGGTAGTTTCCACCATCATTCATCGGTTCTTCTGATCCATTAGTGGCTGAACAATGGATCAATACCATTGAAAAGTTATATTCAGTTCTACAATGTTCTGAACCTGATAAATTCATCTTAGAAGTATATAATTTGTAAGGTGAAGATGATAAATGGTGTAATATATTAAGAATCCGAGGAAAAGAGATGAAATTGGGTCTATGTAATGGGATGAGATTAAGAACTAATTTTTTAATAAGTGTATTCCTCATATTCTTCAAACAAAGATGGAGAAAGAGTTCCTTGAAATTATGAAAAAGGATGATGTACCAGTTGGTTCCTATAAAGAAAATTTCACAAGACTTGTAATGTACTCTTATGGAATTATTATCCAACCTTATAGTAATTTTTTTGATTCATTAGGGGATTAAAAACATGTCTCTGAAGGGAATTATCCATAAGGGACTTCAATAGCTACGAGGAAAGTGTTCGATGTTCTCCCAAGGTTTAGATGGACATTGGAGTAACCCATAATTTATATGTGATTGGTATGAATAGAAAAAATGGAATTAAAATTAATATCTAATGACCAAACTGAAAAGAAGATTATTTTTCACTTATTATGAAAGTGTAGAAGGAAACATGGAGGAAATTTTCTTAAAGGGACTAGTAAATGTTTTAATTATGGAAGACAAGGTCACTGAGCAGTTGAATACTGATGTAATGGAAAAGGATGTCTAATGATGCGAACAAAGAAAACGCTTCACCAAATAGACCTCCAACACTTCAATGCAACATGTTCATGGAAATAGGGAATTATGCCAATAAATGTCAAATACAAGGGTTATTGATGATGATCGATGTCAACAAATCTTAAGGACAAATAAAAAATAATGTCACAGGAAATCACTATTGGTGACGTGGATTATTAGAATGAAGTGGTTGAAGGTACAAATACTATCCATTGTGAAGTAGAAAATGTTTTATTTGATTCTATATCCACCCACTATTTTATTTCTGATGAATTTTGAAAGGGTATCACTGTATTACCTCTACAATTAAATTTTGAGTTAGCTTTGACAACTCCAAATGTAACTATTATTGCATCAAAAGTTTATAATTCTTTTCTTATTGATTTTTTTGGGAAATTGCTTCATGAAAAATTTTGTGATCCTTCCTATAGTGGAATTTGATGTGATTATTGGAATGAATTGTATTTCTCTATATGGAGGTCATATTAAAAACCATGGAAGGGAAGTCAGATTTCATATTCCAAATCAATCTATGATCATCTATCAATGAAAGAATGAATATAATAGTCCAGTAGAATTTTCATCCATCTTATGGGTCTTGATTCCAATAAGTGAAGGCTATTTATCTCAAATGGTTGGGGAGAAACTCACGATTACAAATATGCCCATTATATGATAGTGTGATGATATATTTTTAGATATATTGCATGGTCTTCCCCCAAATTGTGAAGTTGAGTTTTCAAAAGAACTCATACCAGGTGCTATGCCTGTTTCGAAGAGACCTTATAGAATAGTCCCAATTGAGTTGTAAAAATTGAAGAATATACTCCAAGATAATCTTGATAAGGGATTCATATGCCTTAGTGAATCACCTTGGGGAGAACATATTCTATTTGTTAAGAAGAAATATGGATCAATGAGACTTTTCCTTAATTATTGAGAACATAAAAAGAACAATAACATGAAAAAATATCATATTACCCATTTTAATGACTTATTTGACCAACTATGAAAAGAATAATAATTTTTTCAAATTGATCATCATTTATGATATCATCACGTAAGGGGAAAAGTAGGATATACCAAATGTTAAATTTCGTACAAGGTATGGACACTATGAATTTATAGTGTTTATTTTTGGTCTTACTAATTCCCCCTTTATCTTCATGGATCTAATGAATAGTGTTTTATATTGATCAGTTTGTGGTAGTCTATATTTGATATTATTGTTTATTAAAAGGTCAAGTAAAAAAATTAAAATCACTTGATAATTGTACTAAAAAACCTACGAAATGAGATTATTTTTTCCAAATTTACCATCTGTGAATTTTGGCTTCAGAAAGTTTCATTTTTTGGGTCACATAATCTTAAGGGAGGAGATATCTATGGATCCAAAGAAATAGAGGATATTGAATGATGATTGAGACCAACAACGGTAACTAAGATCCTATGATTTCTTGTTTTGGAAGCATATTATCTATGTTTTTTGAATGATTATTCATGATTATCTAATCCACTAACCAAGATGAAATGGAAATGAATTAAGTTTGATTGGACATAGGAATGTGAATTGAATTTCAAAGAGCTAAAAAGATGGTTACCTAGTCCACTGGTGCTCACACTTTCTTTTAGTGGAGAATGGTTTGTGATCTATAGTGACTCATTGAATAAGGTTATGGGTTGTTTTATCGTGAAAAATGATATGGTTATAGATTATGCATCAAGGGAGTTCAAAATTCATGAGCAAAATTACCCAACTCATGTTTTGGAGTTAGCTGAGGTAATATTTTCATAAATGATATAGAGAAATTATCATTATAGTGAACAGTGTGATATTTATACTGATCATAAAAGTCTAAATTATATTTTCACACAAAAGGAGGTTAATATGCACCAATGAAGATGGTTGGAGTTGATTAAATATTATGATTTCTCAATACATTACCACCCTAGAATAGAAAACAATGTAGATGATTCTTTGATTCAAAAAGACCACGATAACATATCTATGATGAGGATCACAAAAGATCCGCTATTTATGGATTTACAGAGGATGGATCTAGAAATTTTAATGTAATGGGAGAAATATTATCTTTCTCAAATGAATATTCAACTATATATAAAATTGAATATTAATGAGGTGCAGAATGAAGATGTTGAGCTACAAAAGAAGGTGATAAATGTTCCGGATTTCAACCTCGATTGTGATGAAATAATAATGTTCAGGAATAGGGTTTGTATTCCTCCTATACTAGAATTAAAGAAGGATCTATTTGATGAGGCCCATAGTTATTAATTCTCTATTAACCTTAAAATAACACATATGTACAGGGACCTGAAAGAGTATTTCAGGTGGGATGGCTTAAAAATAGATATCGTCAAATATGTCTCCCGATGATTGGATTGTTAGAAAGTTAATGTTGAGAGATAGAAGTATAATGGGATCTTATAACATTTAGCCATACAATAATGGAAATGGGAAATCATCACAATGGAGTTTGTTTCAGAAATCCCAAAACATCTAAAGGCCATAATGATATATTCCTTATAGTGAATTTCCTTCTGAATTCAACACACTTTATTTCTAATATATGGAATTTATCTCTTGATTAGTTTTCCAGGATATATTTAAAATATGTGTTAATATTGTATAGAGTACAAATTTCCATTATATCTTGTTGGGATCTACGGTTTACCTCGGAGTTCTGAAAAAGTATTCACCATGCTTTTGAAACAGAGTAAAGTTTCATCCCTGCTTATCATCCTTAGACAGACAGTCAGTCGGAGAGGACAATTCAGTCTTGGAAAGACATGTTGAGATATTTACCTTTGGATTTAAAAGGGGATTTGGATAAACCCATACCTTTAGTAGAATGTTCTTACAACAATAGCTTTCAGTCTAGTATTCAAATGGTTCCTTATGAAGACCTATATGACAAGAAGTGAAGAACTCCAACTTACTAGGATGAAGTTGGGGAATGAAATATTTTAGGACATTATCTTATTGATGAATTGGTAGAAAAGGTTAGATCTATTCAACAAGACATAAGAGTAGCTCAGAGTTGGAAAAAAAGTTATGCTGATAGCTGAAGAAAAGACAGAGTTTGAAGTGGGTGATAAGGTGTTTCTATGAATATCTCCCTCGAAGGGAGTAATGATATTTGGAAAGAAGGGAATGTTGTGTCCTACGTATAGAAGTCCTTTTGATGTTCTAGATCGTGTTGGGAAGGCAGCTTACCGATTGAAGCTTACACTGAATGTCTCTAAAGTTCTTGATGTGTTCTATGTATCTATCCTGAGAAATTAAAAAATTGATCAATTACATGAACTATGCTCAGAAGTCGTACTACTGGAATAAGATCTTTCTTATAAATAACAACAAATTGAGATTCTATTTCATAGATAAAACGTTTTATGAAACAAGACAACTCACTTGGTCAAATCTCTATAGAGGATCATCCAATTTTAAGTAGCTACATGGTAACATGAGGATCTGATGAGGGAGAAGTATCCTCACCTGTTTGTTTCCAAGTGAAAAATTTCAAGGAAAAATTTATTTTAAGTGGGGTAGAATGTAACACCCGTATGTTTTTATGAGATATTTTCTTTATATATTTTTATTCTTAAATAGATAGATTTGTAGAAAATTGTGAGTTTAAACGAACCATGAGATTCCCTAATAAAAAAATTACCATTATATACTAGTTGTTAGGTTAGAACAAATAATTATAACTATCTTGTGAAAGTACATTATGAGTACATTGGGTATCAGTTATTTATGGAAAATATAAATCAGTTAGGTATTTGAATTTTTGAGTGAATTAGTTTTTGTAATAAAATTAATGAGATATATATGTTTTATATACTTATGAACATATTTTTGATATTCTTCCAATGGAAATTTTATTCATATGGTATGAATAAAGCCCTATTTGATGTATAAAAACAATATTTTTTTAAAAAGTATAATTTTACACCTTTGAATAGAGAACACCTTTTAAATTAATATGTTTAAACATTATTAGTTTTTATATGATAACATATTCATTTTATTTTTAAGTGGGATGTAAAAATTTACTTTGGATGAATTTTTTATATTTTCCCCATATCTTTCATGTTTTGATAAATAGTGTCAAAATTAACACTATTGATATTTTTTAAAATATGGTTTTATTAAATTATTTAAAAATCATTAAAGATTTTTAGAAATATATAAAAATTATGATATGGTGTCAAATGTTCTATAATATTCATTTATCGTCTAATTTACTTTAAATAATTAAATATTTCATCTTTTTAATTCAAATATTTGTTACCCCAGTTAAAAATTAAATAGAATAACTATGTGTTAATTAAAAGGATAATGATTAAATTTGAATAAAAACGCATGAATAATTAATTTTTTGATGAAATTACAACCCTATCTCGTCTCATATTAGAAATTGGGTCATTGTTTAGGTTTTTAAGTGGGGTCTTATTTTTTTATAAATTAATAATTGTGAGGATTCCAAAAGTGCCCCTAACCTCAATTATAAAAGGCACTTCCTCCAACAACTATTCACCACTTTTTTAGCCTTCACGATCAACCATAACCTACCCATTTCCTTTTTAAATTTCACTAGAAACATTCTAGAGGTCCTGGTCTTCTTCAAAGACCAACTCTAGTTCTATATGTAGAGATTTAGAAGAGGCACATAAAATAAGATGTAATATCATTTACTGATTTGTCCAAACATCATTCTTATTCTACTTCCACCTAATGACTTGTTTAATTAGAAATATTAACTATATTAGTACATATATACTTATAGATTATTATAATTATCAAAAAACCATATTCCACCTTCTACCCATCCTATGAAAAATGAAATTACCATGCGGGCGTACGTACGACTTACCATCTCCACGCCGTGGTGTAATGCGTTTTCACCACCACCTTACATGGATGGGTATAATGATGGAATTAGTAAATATTTATATATATTATTAATATATAATTATTTTTATTTTGAGATACTATACCCCATCAACATAAATACCATTCAAAAATTATGGGAATGATATTATCGCTCGTGTGTACTTATGGTATACCATCTCCATGGTGCGATGTGATTCGTTCTACATAATATTCATTAAAGAATGATTATATAAATGAATTTAATTAATATATATGATATATATTATACTAATACCATGATTTAAATGATATAACTATAACCTAAAATTTTAAATAATAACTCATTTGAAAAAATGCATAAGAGCATAAAGTAGTTAATACCCGAATAACGAGCAACAATTAAATGTTACCAACCCACGGATGAAAATATGATCACAAATGTTATCATAAAAATTATTGTGTTTCTTTGAATAAATATGTATCTTTATTTCAATCATTATAAAGGAGGTTTAGATACATATGAAACATTTTAGACATATGGTATGGGATAACTTTGCAAACCTCATTTTTCATTTCAGATTGTTTATCAGTATCTATTTACTAGGGAAGATTTATAATCCACATCCATTATTAAAAAATAAGTATTTAAAAATATTATTTATATACTTCTATAATTTTTAAATTAATTTTTAACCATTGGTTAATTTTTATTGAATGGTATGAAAGGAATATTTTTTCATTTTCGGTATGAGGTACTTTTTGACTTTTCTGTCCAATATTTGAGTAAAATGTTTTTTAACTTATATGGAATGAATGGATTTTTATGCATTCATATTTCCATATTTAATTAAGTATTCCCCTACAAGCATAATATTTTATTTTCTTAGAAAATTATTTCTTCTAAAATTGTGTGACATTTTGAGGATGGAAAACATTTTTTAAACATAAAGTATATTTTCCTCAGGAATTAAGTTAAAGCATTTTATCCAAATATTTTTCCATCTAAGATGACATAGGGTTATGTTTCAATACCTATTATTAATATGATTTTATTGGGTTTATAATGGAATTATATTCATTAAATCCATTTTTTTAAAATGATTAGGATGGAATAATGTTTAAGAAACCCATGTTATTTTAAGGGTTATGCAATGATAAATGATTTATGTTTTTGTGAAACTTGTAAGAATTGTATAATTATGAGATGGGTGGGACCTATATCGCCCACCAATTATTTTTGTAATTATTTATATCTCATGAGACAGACATTATAGGAATGGAAATGAAATCTGGTTGTGTAATACAAGGCTGGAATGAGAAGTGAAATTTGTTCAGTAATGGACTTTGTCTGTTATGATGGTCTTAGAAATGAGCCTTGACTAATATGAAATGATTTTCTATTATTAAGTGTGTATGAAACGAATTTTATTGTATTATTTTTGGATTTTTGGAGTTACATTTCACTTTTATGATTTATACCATGACATGATATTCAGATCTTTTATATGTAGGATAAGATTTTCAAATGCTATGTTCTTATGATTATGATATGATTGATATTTCCATTGTTTCCCCTTATAAGGAATCTGAGATCACCCTTTCATATGTTTTTTAACTAGGTCATGAATAAGGGTATTATGTAAGATATGTCAAAAATTAGTCTTGTTTGGAAGAAATAAGTGGGATACAATGTAGATGTTGTATGAAATAGTTGTTTATGTTTCCTAGTTTCTAATGATACTAAACTTATGCGGTGATGGAGTGGGTTTTGTTATGTTATGTAATAAACAATGTTAAATGTTTAATTAATTTATAAGTTTAATTTATGGACCATTATAATGACAATAACATTCACAATATGTATACAAAAATAAGTTATTGAAATGATGAGAAAAGAAAAAAATTTCCCTTACCTGGAAGAGTTGTTCCTAAAAATTGAGGATTGGGACCTTGGGGTCTTGAGGACACATTGGGTAGAATAATTGGGAGGTAAAAATATCATATCTTAATGGAGGATGAATTTTTATTGAATGGAAATGGAGAAATGGGTGGTTATTTATCGAAAAAATTGGGTATTTGACTATTAATTTAAAAATTTATTCTTTAGACAACTAGGTAGTGGTAAATGTAAAAAAACGGGATTTACCATTGTTTTTTCCAATGATATCAAACACATGGGAAACCTGTCATGTTATTTAAATCCCAAAGAGTCAAATATCATTTTATATTACTTATTTTGGTAGGTAAAATTATAATTTACTCAAAAAGACATTTTTTAAGTAAAAGTTTCCATTATATAATTTAGAAAGTAAATTATAGATTTGGAAATTGATTTAAATATATTAAAATAACTAATATTAATAAAATGAAATATTTTAGGAAATATATTATGGTTAATGAGTTATTTCACCAATATTACATAATTATAACAACATTAAACATGCCGAAAACACAAACTGTATTTTTACGATTCATGAAAAAAATAAATCATTTTATGAAATTCTTATAAACTCGCCGTAAAATAATTTTGACATGATGATTTAAAAATGGTATTTATTTTTTCATTATAATTCTCTAAATATGATACTTTTTACTTTTATATATAAAAAACCATATTCATTAAAAATAATATCAAATTCAAAATGCATAGAAAAATTTCTAACATTTGAAAAAAAATATTTTAGAATTTATTTTTTAGTAAGAGTGTTTTAATCATACTATTTAATTAAACGAAATAGGTATAATAAAATATTAGTTTATTATAAATTTTTATATCTTTTCTGGGATGTACAATTTGTGTTTAAAAAAAATCAATTTATCAATATTGTCATAAATTCTTTCTAATTAAGAAAAATATTTCATAAAATAAAAATGATCATATAAAATTTTTATTTATACATAATAATTACACATTAAGTAACTAATTACTTAGAACATAACCCATTTTATAAAAAACATATGACATAAGGGTAAGGTGTGTGATTTTCACAGATTCATCGGTTGGCTCGGCTAACGTAACTTGAGTGGTAATTTCCATAGACTTGAATTTATCCCATAGGTGATTTTGTTCAAGCATCACTTATTGAAGATCATATTGGGATTGGTCAAGAGAGAAGCCCAGTGGCATTACCTCCCTCCCAATCTTTGAAACATTGGCTTTATACGACATGACTCTCCTGGTTGAGGCCATCATTTCTCCATTATTCATCAATCATCTTTAATCATTTATACATATAAACACTAATTATAAAAATAAAATTATTATTATGAGAAAGGATTTAACAATCATACTGAACAATGGACATAATTGTTCAATGGTCTCATAAAATTTTAAACCCGATGGAGATATTTCAATTTATACTCAACCCATTATTGAAGATTTATAGATTTATTGTGTATAAAATAATATTAGACTCATTTTTATAAAATAATTATCATTCAAAAAAGATCAGGTTGTTACATTCTCCTCCCACCCTTAAGAAATTATGTCCTAAAATTTCAACTCATTCTCTTAGTTGAGAATTTTTTTGGGTACTTTTGCCTTATTTTTTCCTCAGTTCCCCACACCGCTTCTTCATATTTGTGGTATCACCACAAAACTTTTAAGAGGTGGGTATTCTCGTTATGTTGATCCTTATCTATAGGGTCTAAGATCTCCACCAATATCTCTTTATAAGATATGTATGGTTCTAGTTGTACTACCTCCAGATTTTGTACAGGTGACGGGTCGGGTATGTACTTACTCAAGAGAGACATGTGGAACACTTCATGAACATGAGTTAGATTTGGAGGAATTGAATACTGATAGTCCAATTCTCCTATGAAATCAAGTATCAAATAGGGGACAATATAACTTGGGTCAAGCATCTATTTCATCCCAAACCACATGACTATTTTCTAAGGTGAAATTTGACAGAAGACTTTTTCAGTAACATTATACTCAAAATCCCATCAATGGTTGTAAAAATATCTCTTCTACCAATTATGATAATCCTTTATGTGTTATTGGACAGAATAAAAAATTTCAATCATCTCTGGCACAAGATCTTGCCCAATAATCTTTCTCTCACAAACTTTATCCCAACAAGTAGGAGTTCTACATCACATCCCTTATAGAGATTCATAGGGTTACATTTGAATACTTGATTAAAAATTTTGTATTTATTTGAAATTAACTAAGGCGAGATGCTGATCCCATCCACTTTTAAAATCCATTGATAATTTTTTCAGCTTGTGCTCAAGTGTTTGAATAGTACTTTCAGATTGGTGGTCAGTTTAGGGGTGATAGGCCAAACTGAAATTCAATTCAATACTAATATCATGTTTAATACTTCTCCAGAACATTGATGTGAACCTTGGATCATGATAAAAAATGATAGAAAGTGGTACCCCATGCCACCTCACCCCATACTTCACATATTTTATGGTGAGTTGGTCCAAAGTTAAATCTTCCCGAATATAGATGAAACGGGCAGTCTTGGTGAGATGATCTACTATAAACCAAATCCCATTATTTCATTTGTATATTCTCAAGAGACTAGTGGCAATGTACATAGTGATATTGTTCCACTTCCATGCCGGTATGGGTAGTGTTTTCAATACCCCTTTAGGATGTTGTTGCTCTGTATTCACCTATTGAAATACAAGGGACGTCAAAATGAAGTTTAAATCTCTATTTTCATGTTATCCTACCAATAATGATCAAGAAGGTCCCTAAAAATTTTAATGCCTCTATGATATATAGATATATTATATCAATGAGAATCCTCTATCAAATCCTTATTTATTTTTGGAAAATATGGATCACTTAGCCTTGTACAAAAATTCAGTACACTTTTTGGATCAATATTGAACTTAGTAAACATCCCATTCTCCACAGTGCCCATATTACTCTCTAATAAAGGATATTCCCTTTCTACTTTCTTGATCTTCTTAAGTAACAAATATAGAGATGTTATCTGGGATATGGTTGATGATTCCCCTTCCCATACTATTCCCAAGTCTATTTTTACTAGGTCGTTAATGAGAGAATCTCCCAAAATTCTGCTCATTTCCATAACAGTAGGGTCCTTACAAATTAAAGCAGCAGTGACTTTGTTTTCTATTTTGGGGTGACAATTAATTGAATAATAATAGTCTTTAAGAAGTTCCAACCAACTCATAAATCTCATTTATAATTCAATTTTTGTGAAAATATACTTCAAACGTAGATGGTCTATGTAAATATTACATTTATTTCCATAATGATAGTTCCTCCATATTTTCGGAGAAAAAAACTACAACTAGATCCAGATCATGCATATGATAATTATTCTCAGGAGGATTCTTCTTTCATGATTCATTAGAAATCACCCTATCATTTTATATGAGGACTCACTTAATCACTTCTATACTTACATATTTAAATACAATAGATCCTTCTATGATAGATGGTAGAGATAACCTAGGTGTAGAGACCAATCACTTATTAGGATATTGGAAATGTTCTTCACACTCCATTGTCTTAATGAGGTTTCTCCATTTTTAAGTTAACCTTGTTAGTGTATTAGAAATTCCTGAAATATTTTTCACAAAACGCCTATAATATCTTCATAAACCAAGGAAAATAAGAATCTTAGTTATTGTTTTAGTACAAGGACACTTCTTGACAACCGTTATATTGGTAGAGTCAATTGAGATTCCTTCATTGGTTACAATTTACCCTAATAAAGAAATTTATTGTAAAAAAATTAAAATTTTGTAAACCTTAAAGATATCTTATCATTCTTTAGAGTTTTCAATATAACCCTTAGATGATCCTCTCGCTCTTAGATATTTTTGAAATATATGTTAATATCATCCTTAAAAACCACTGAAAATTTATCAATGTAGTCTTTAAAGACTCAATTCATAAATCCATAAATATAGTAGGTGAATTAATCAAGCCAAATGTCATATCAAATATCTCATAATTCTAATAACTTTATTGGAATGAAGTCTTTGGAATATCTTCTTTCTTCACCCTCAATTGATGATAACCAGATCAAAGATCCATCTTAATGTCAAATTGAGCCCCATAATGATAGTCAAATAAATCATCAATTCATTAAATTGGGAATTTTTTATTACCTGTGATCCTATTAAATTCTATATAATCAATTAAAATTTACATTGATATATCTTTCTTCCTCACAAAGAGAACAGGTGACCCCCAAGGAGACACACTTGGTCAAAAAACCCTTTATCCATAAGATCTTAAAATTCTTTCTTCAATTAATCTAGCTCCACATTTTCCATTATATATGGGGTCTTTAATATTTTATTATATCCATGAATGAGTTAAATAGAAAAATCTACCACTCTATCTAGGGGAGTTCCAATTAATTCCTCAGGAAATACATCAATGTATTCCAAAATGATATAGACTTTCTCTATTTGTATAATTTTATTTACTTCTCCATCTTCACCAATAATTTCCATAAATAAGGATATGGGAGGTTATTCAAGGAAAATCTGAGGTTGAGATATATCTCTATTGAAAACAAATATATGTTTTCCATTCATGAATACTGAGAATTCGTTTTTTTAGAAGTTGATATAAGTACTATACTTTGAGACCCATTCCATCCGAAGTATAAGGTATAATTCCAAAATGTGATGACTATTAGATTTATAATGAGATTGTCCGCACAAAATTCAATACTAGAGTTTCTATACACTATTGATTATTGTATAAAACCAATAGGAGTCTTGAATGATAACCCTAATTCAATATGTTCATGTTTTTATATTATATTCATTGAATATTTTGACAAAATAGAAAAATATGCAGAACTAGAATAAAAAAAATTACTTGGAATATTTGATAGAACAATGAGAGTTCCTAGAACAACATCATTTAGATAATCAACTTACTCCTCCATGATAATAAAATACTATCTTTTCTCCCTTGGCCTTTGCTGAGGTTGATGGTGATTCCCCTCTATTATCTTTGTATTTTGATGATTATTAGAAAATTTCCCAAGTTATCAATACTTGAAGCATTCAACTTTAGGCTAGGGATACACCATATTACCTTTATCATTAGTATTAAGAAGTTGATGATTCACCTCAATATGATTGTTATGAGCAATATAGTCATCTCTTCCACACTTTTATCAATTCCTGCTCCCTATAAATTAGTTCCTCAAATTCTCCATCCCACATTTGATATACGTGAGAATTTGTACTTTCTTTCATCATCTTTTATGATCAAATTTACACTTTAATCATAGCTCCATTTATATATTTTATTCCCTGAAATTTTGATACCACTATGTCTCACCGAAGAACTATTCAATCTTCACATCCCTCTAAACTATCTCCTCTTGTAATAGTGTTGATTGACTAGTTTCTTCCATAGATGAGGTTCTAGTTCACCGATGAATTTTCTATCCTTTCTGTTAGGATACATTATAATGATAGAGGTTTAATGATAGATTCGTAAAAATTTCATCTCATAGATTCCCAATAAAATTATCCTTCTACTTCACCTCTAGGAATTCCTTATCAATTTTTGTTTTCAACGAATGAGGGAAATATTTTTTGAAAAAGGTTCTCTTGAACACCAATAACTCCATAGCTTTAATATCTTTTCTTGGAAACATGTTTTTAATTAGTTTCCACCCATGATAAGATTATCCCTCTAAGTGGTACATAGCCAGGGTTCCTTTCTCTTGTACTAAAAAATTTAGTACATAAAATATATTTTCTATAAAGATTTTCAATTTTTTATATATCAATGGGGCTATATATCCTGTAAAATAATGTGGTCATTGACGCATAAAGAACCCAAAAATATGTTTTCCCCTTTTATGTGATTCCAGTATCCTAGATTTATTCAATTTATTATTCATAACTCATGTTAGTTGATTCATCATTCTTATGATGTTTTCCATTACAAAAATTTTCATAGGGTTATCAGTGCATGGTCTTTTGAGCTCACCATTAATTTTGTTCCTCCTATTTCCCTCAATTTTCAAAATATAAAAAAATATTAAGAAACAAATTTCTTTTAGAAATATTATAATTCTACAGGAATAATATGACTTATATAATCATGCTTCAATATGTTATTATGTAATAAATAAATTTATTTTCTATAAATCCATCATAATGATTCATATTTTTTTAACGCACCAACAATTCCTTTAGGAGTGTCAAACTAGGAGTGATAAAAAGCCCATTGTAATGCACTAGTTCATATTTACGTTGATCTCAAAGAGGGTTTTTTTGTTTTTACCCATAGATACCTTTTTTCTAGAGCCACACCCCATCATTCAAATCTTGAAAGATATTTCTTTGTTATTAAATCACATACATAATATTTTACCAAAATACTATGATATTTTAATATATATTAACATCTATCTAATACTCTTAATAATTTTTTCAAATCCTCTTTTCCACAAATATCTAAACCTTAGTTTTATAAAAACTATGGTATCCCACCTTTTTATTATATAAATTTTTATTTACATTATACAAACATTTGATCTTTTAAAGTTTAGTTTCCTTGAAAAAGGTACATAATACATAAAAACGTATAGAATTATTATAATCCACTTTAAAGGAATTATTATATGTTCTTCATATGTACATTTACTACATATCATAACCTGGGATCAAGCAACAAAGTAAAGGGTTAGCATAAGGCCCAGTAAGGGAAAGAAAGGGAAACTATTTAGATGAGATCATGAGAAATACCAATAAGAACATGTAGAATATAACAAAGGAATGAGAAAGAGGTATATAGAAATAATAATAAGAACATGAATCATAACATGGAAATGAGACTATAACATTTAATTTATACATTCATAAGAATATCAAAAAGGTTTTTCACCAAGTTTTCATAAAAATTTCAAAGGAATCATAAATCATGTCATCTCTAGAGATTAAATTCATTAACCAATTCATTCAAACACTATCAAGGCTCACCCTTTATATGTATTAATTCTCATGTGAGCCAAATATATCATAATAAATAATTTAATAAATAACCAATGGATAATTAAATAAAATAGGCTTCATAAGAAAATCATAGTGTTTCAAAAGTTTTTTATAAACATGATCATTATGTAAGATTTAAATGATAGAAAAGAAATGAGGTATTTATGCATGTAATAATAATAATAAAATAATTAATATTTATATATTGGGGAATAACCTTTGAAACTAAAGAGGGTTTGGTATTCCCAAAAATAAAATAAGAAAGGAATTTATTAAAGGGAAAAGATAAAATTTGGGAAGTAAAATCGGTAACATAATTGGTATACAATGTTGTTATAGAAAAGGGAAAAAGAGAGAGTAAATGGGTATCCCATTGATAAAGAATAATTTCGAAGTATGGTAATGAATATATAGGAAATATAAGAGAGTTTTTGTAACATTCAGAAGACTTATACAAAAACTAGTTCATGAAACAAAGAGAAAAGAAGAATATTTATGGGGATTGAGGACACCTTGGGATGAATCATTGGGAGGTAACAATATCAGATAATTATGGAGGATTAATTATGAGTGAATGAATGTCTATTAATGGGTGATTATTTATAGAAAAATTAGGGCATTTGTTTATTAATTTCAAAATTTAGGCTTTAGACACCTTGATTTGGAAAATGAAACCCCATGGGATTTACCATGACATTTTCTTATGATATTGGACACCTGAGACACATATTATGTTATATTAATCCAAAATAGTCAACCATTATTTTATATTTCTTATTTTTTCAATGAAAATTAATGTTTACTATAAAACATGTTTAATGTTAGAGTTTCCATTTTATATTTTTGGAACGTAAATTATAGATTTGGAAATTGATTTTAATCAATTAAAATAATTTATATTATGAAAATAAAATATTTTATGTTATGTATTGTTATTAATTAGCTATTAAATATTTCTTACATAATTACGATTTCATTAAACATACAAAAAAATCGAACTGTTTTTTTACTATTTATGAAAAAATAATGTCTTTCAAAAAATTATCATAAATTCTCACTCACCTTAATTATAGGTTTTGATTCAAAAGATGATATTTATTTTATCAAAATAATTATCTGAATATTATAATTTTATCTGTTAGATATAAAAATCCCTTTCGTTAAAAAAATAGAATATAGAAAATGCATAGTTAAATTTCTGACGTTTGAAAGAAATAATATTATTTGATCATTTAGTTTTATATAAGAGTGTTTTAATAATAATATTTTACTAAAACAAGAATTATTCAAAATATCATATTTTATTATATATATTTATCTTTTTTTAAATTTCTATTTGTGTCCGAATAATCAATTTATCAACTTCACCATATATTTCTATGTAAAGA
Source organism: Viscum album (assembly GCA_963277665.1). NCBI lineage: Eukaryota > Viridiplantae > Streptophyta > Magnoliopsida > Santalales > Viscaceae > Viscum > Viscum album. The sequence goes on from OY728165.1 coordinate 724,322,637, forward strand.
AAAATATTATTAAAATAGAAGTGATGAAATAACAATTTTATTTTTTCAATTTAATTAAAAATTATGTTAATATGGCCTAGAAACATAAACCTTTATAACACCTGAGTAAATCCAAACGCTGTGGTGTGCGATGGTGATAGATTCTTGGGGATTCTTGACTAACTTTGTCCGAGTGGTATTTTCTACAAACTTGAACTTCTACCATAGGCTATTTTTTTCAATATTCACTTATCCAAGATCAGATTGCTTTTAGTCAACAGAGTAGAATAGTGATGATACCAACCTCCCATGCTCTGAAAAAAATGGGCTTCATAAAACAAGACTCTATTGGTTGAGGTCGATGTTTCTCCTTTTTGCATTAATTATCCTTTTTCATTTATACACAAACACTAATTATAATATTAAAATTATTATTAATAGTATAGTTTTCAGAGGTAATATTGATGAATTGTCACATAATGGTTGAAACACAGTGGCCAAATTTCAATTTATACTCACATCATTGTTAAATATATATTGTTTTATTGTGAAAAAAATATTATATCACACATTTTCAAGAAACAATTATCATTCAAAAAGTTCCAATATTTACACTACAATTCATTATCTATTGGGATAAGCATTATGTAATTTGAAATAAAATTTTAATATAGTGTATTCTTGATGTTTTCTTTGAGGATATGATATTTATTATTAATAAATCTTTATAAATAGATTAATAAATCATTATAAATAGAATGAAAATTTATAAAAAGGTTATAAGGTTGTTGTATACTAATATAACTCATTATTCTAATAGTGGTATGGAATGTTTCACTATGTAACTATAGGGGAAAAAGATAATAAATGAAATATAGGAAATCAAAAATAGTTACTCTAGGGGAAACGAGAAATTTTGATGTTACCATTTCTGATATAGTACATATAATGAGGTGATTGGTTTGTGTAGAGGAATGAAGAATCTTCCAATAATGATCTAAAATCTATTTGGTGATCCAAAATAATTCTATGAATTCATGATGATGTTTTTGAGAAGATTAATCTATTAAAAGAGAGAATACTACACATGTCTTACATGAATTTCCAATGGGAATAAAAAATTTGATGGGGATTATTTATAAATCATTTTTAATCTTAATAATATATGGATCAATCACATTAAAAGACATCAATCATTCATTAGGGAAGATGTATAAGAGGAATATGAGGTATTAATGGGACATTAACAGTTAGGGAAGGATATTTGAGCTAGGATTATAGGGTTTCCACTGAGAGAGATATAAATCAAAGTGGTACTCTGTATATCTAGAAATTTATAGTGTAAAAGAACACAAGAAAACAATGGATGAAGAATAATAATAAGAAACAAAACAGTTGAGAATCCCTACAAGAGGCATCACTTAAAGTTGGGGCCTATCCCAGTAAAATTATACGTATCCATTAGAAAATACATATTAACCATTTCCTATATCCCCTCCATTATTTAATATCCCCAATAACCATAAAAAACACAAATAACCACTACAATCCAAGATAATTAATCAAATAATGATTCCAATCATTCCCTTGATGGTTATTAAACCCATATTCCTATCAACTATAAACTCTTTAAATAAACATTTTCTTCAAGGTGTGTAAACATGATGAGTTTCTAGATTCTAGTATGGAACCTTCCCATAAAAATGAACATACATGATGACGGCTTTGCTAGTGTCCTTAAAAATTATAGAACATTTTTTCAAGGTTTTCTATTATATTTTTGTTTCCACTTGTTTGTTTAAGGAGCACAAATATTTCACCCATCAAATCTAAATTCCTTATAAATTCTAATGCTTCACTCCCCAGAAATTATTAGATTAATAAGTATGTAGTAGAATACAGATTCTCATATTTCAGGTATTTGGGAATCCAAATAATAGCTAGTATTTAGGGTGAAACATTTTTATAAGCTCACACATCCAATAATGAGATATAAAAAATTTTAATTCCTCTCCTTCTCATAGAAATATTCCAATATGTGCTTGTTTTGTTGAAATATTACATGGATATTTCATTTTATTAAGTACTTCTTAATTCTATTCTATGGTAGTCATATTTACTCTTCTATATATTTTGGACCTCAAATAGTTACCAACTTCCACAGGAATTTTAATATTACATTTTTATTTGACATGTCCCATACGTTCTTCATGGTTCAACTTGAGCTCAGAGATCAAAAACATCATCTCCCACATCTGGATCTACAAAATCTATTACATAGTCTACATTCATTGTTTTCAGAACATTATATTTTGAAGTCTAGCATATAGTTTAAAAAACTGATTACTCTAATGTAGTCAAATGACCATCCATGTGCATGGGTTTTGAGCTACTATGGATGATGCACCTACAATACCTATTACACCTACTAATCCTATTCTTTTGTGTCTACTGGGGGTGATTTTTGTCTGAGTCATTATACACAAATATATTGGGTAAAAAAACTATGTCATCCTCACTTGTGTCAATCAAGAAGATATTGTGTGGCCTCTTAGTTAAATTAGCCCAATAAACTATTGTGTAAGAACATCTGATCAAGAACCACCCTCTCAATGAATCTACCCCTCTCACTGCAATCTATCCATGAAAGAACTGAATGATGTCTTTTCAAAGTAAATACATGGATATAACAGTACTACTACAGAACATCCAAAATATTATATCTTAGAAGAAGACCAGAAAACATCAAAATATGAAAAATAATATGAAGAAATAGAGAACATGCATAGAATCCATGGAATATGTCTCTCCCAAAGTTCATTCTCAACCATCTAAAGTTCTATGAAGCCTCCAATAAATACATATGTTCCCCATTTCGACAACTCATCGCTTATTTAGTAACCCACCCAACAAAAAATATAACAACCAATACTCCCAAACCAACTAATTGATTAATGGAATATAAAAATCCAACCCCTGATAGGTTATTAACTAATGATCCAATCAATTATTCCCTCTTAAAATTCATATCTTCTTCAATATGAGGATACTTGATGAATTTATAGAAGAAAAAATAAAAAAATAGAATAAAAATAAATTTCAATGGTGGATGTTCTGGAAGAATCTTTGAAAACCATGAATCATTGTTTTTCTAGGGATTCTATTACATTGATTCATCCAATTTCCAGGTGAGCACACAAAAATAATCTCACATAATAGATCAATTTTTTTTCAACTATTACTTAATCACTCATTGGAAATTACTAGAATAATGAGAATTCACCATTCTACATATTCTCATTCTATTAATATTCAAGAATCCCAATAGGAGCTTATACTGGTACCAATATAGTTTGGAGTAGTTGATTCATCCACTGAATAGTTGTAAAATATTTTAGTTTTTCATCAACTTGAAGAAACAATAAGAAAAATACTTACAATACAAAAATATTATAAGGAGACTTCATTTTGTTCTAATATTAGTTGAAAATCATATAAACTTCTCTATATTCTTTAGACCTCAAACCACATCCACCTTCCTCATGAGTGTCAGACATACCTTTGTCTTTGACAAATCACATATGTTCTTCTAGGTTCAAAATAAGTTGGGAGATCATTGAAATTAAGTCTTAGATCTAGATAAATAAATTTGGTAGCACTATCTCATATCACAATTATCTCTCCTACAAATATTTAATTTTAACCAACGTCTCTTAGCTAACAATTCAAATGCATGTCTATGCATGTGAACTTCGAGTTACTGCACCTGTTTTTCCTGCATCGACTACTGTGGGTGTTGTGGGTCAAATATATTATACACTATTGTGTTAGTGACATCAGCTGCATCATAATTTCTTTAATAAATCCAGAAAGTATTAAATAGAATATTTATATACTCATGCAAAGAACCTATTTTTTCAATAACCTCAAATTAATAACCACACTCTTTAATAATATCGCCACATCATTGTCTCATGAATCTATCAAATAACACTCTAAATGATATGGTTTACAAGAATAGAGACATTAATTACAATGTGATCTAGTATGTCTTATAATTTATAGTGTAAAAGAACATAAAAAAATAGTAGAAGATGAATGAGAAAAAGAAGAAATAGTAAAGGGGGAAAGAATACCTAGAAGATGATGTTACCAAAGTTGAGGCCCAACCCTCTGAAATTATAAGGATCCATAATAAAATATATATGTATCCCTTTATTACAATTCCTCCCTTATTTAATATCCCCACCCACCGACAATAACACCAAATACTACTACAAATCCATGAAATATTTTAATATTAAAGTACAATCCAACACCCATAAGGTTATTAAACACACATTTATATCGTAGGACAAATTAAATATTTCAAAATAATTATAATATAACATTCAAAGATAGACCTCATTCATCAATTTTTATTATTACACTAATAATATTGATTGAGTAATATTATTATTATGAATAACTCTTTAGAATAATATTTCACATGAATATTTATAATGAAATAACTTTTGGAAAATTCATTATACATAAAAATATGTTCTAATAAATACGTATCTATGAAAATCATTGGATTTTTTTTGAATTTCTTATGATATTGTGATAAATGGGAAAAACTAATAATTATATCATAAAAAATCTAGATATTATATTAAAATGAATACATATACCAATTATATATTTAATGAAAAATAATCATTTTTGAGAATTTTTTATATACAAGACATTGAAATAGATTTATGCATTTAATATTTATGGTTGTATTCATAAAAATATAAAAAACACTAAATTATTATACAAGATAACATTAGAAAAAAATAAAAAAATGAACATTAATATGGATGAGTATCATATGGAAAATGAAAAAGTACTATTTTACTATAAAAAAATATACAGTGGAGACAAAATAGTTTAAACATGAAGAATAATTTAGAGAAAATTGTTTATTAAATTTTACAACACATAGTGTTGAAATATAAAAAAATTGCCACTAGTAACAGAAAAATGGATGAAATCAAAAAATTTCAAATATCTTCATTGCGAAAAATATTAATACATAATCAAAATATGAAAAAATATACATTTCATAAAATAATATAATTTAGATTTAAAACTTAATAATAATAACATTTTTTTAAAAACTACATGGTTTAAAATTTAGTCAACCCAAATCATAAATAATACATATATTGTATTATAATATAAAAAAATATAGGGAAATTGAAAGTGGGTTCATATCAGTTTCTCAGATAGAAATGAAATAAATATATTTTGGATGAAGTTATAACCATTAAAACAAAACATTGTGATTTTTTTAAAAAATCATTGTAACTATATCCAAATATGTTTGTCCAATAGATATAGTAACTACAAAAAGCATTTTTTATAAAATTCCACAACACATACTATGGAAATTGAAGTAAGTTTTACAAAAATGATACTTATAACCCAAAGATTGATAAAATTCTATTTTTTATTGATATTCACCCTAAAAATTACAATACATAATTAAATTATTTTATTATATAAATTTCAGAAAATAATACACTTTAGATATGAAAAATAATACAAAGAACATTATTTAAAAAAATACATGGTATATAATTTATTCAGTATAGAGAATACATTCTATGAGGTGTTCTAGTAGAAATTACCACGATTATTTAGTTTACAAGATCATGAACAAAAACAAAAAGAATTCGTTAGTAGTAGTATCACCTAAATAAGTATTACATACTCTTTTAAGATATTGTAAAATAAAGAGGAAATGACCAAGAAGTATGTGGAAGTTAATAAGAGATGAGACCTAAGTAGAATAAGGTATATGGAAATCAATCTAAAATTAGAAATAAATAATTAACACATATTACAATGAGGGATAAATTTTATTTATATAAAAACAACCTGTTAGGTCATGAATTTTGATAATAATAATATTATGGTAGTGGGAAGAAGTAATAATAGAAAGAGAACATGACTCAGAAGTGAAGAACAATGAAAGAAAAGAGATTAATGTAGTTTAAGAAGGATATAGAATCACTAGGAGGTCTGATATAGGGACATTTATTCATTAGTAATTGGTGTTTAATGGATGGATATGTTGGTGTTTCGATAACCAATCTGGAGATGGATGGATGGAATTCGATGGAAGGAAGCAGAAGAATCATAGGGATGTTTGGGGTGACCATAGGAAAAAAATCTAGCTACAAGATGTGGTAAAGATATTGATGAGAGGTTAAAATATAGAATGGAAATTATATCAATTGGTATAGTAATAGATTCAGATTATTCTTCTATTTTTAGGATATACATTTTTTGATAAATAACTCAAAAAATCCATACATTTATCATTTAAGATATTATTTGATAATAATTATAAAATTAAATAAATTAAATCCCATATTACATCATATTTATTATTATAATGAAAAACATTATTTTAGTTAGAAAATAATAATATATAATTTTTTAAAAAAATTTAAAATTGAAATGGTAATTATTTTTTGTTTTTTCATTTGAACCAATTAGTTTTTAATTTATATTATTTTAATATACATGGTATTGAATATTAATTAACATCTTATCACAAGATGTTCTTTATTATTGATTAATTTAACCAGATATTGTCTATTGTTTATTTATCACATAAAATTGGAATAATAGTTCCCTACTATGATGAGAGGCTTAAATTTTTATGATGATATTCCCAAAAACATGTTCTATAATTAGTTAAAACTATATTACTGGACATAGATGATAGATACGATTAGGTTTTAGAGGTTCATAATACATTATTTCTTCTTCTCATGAATTTTACACTTAGTAATCCGTAACCAAGGAGGTTATGATAATATCACTTCATGTAAGAATTCCACATGTTATATATTCCATTAGATATTCCTATTTTTATATGCCTATATTATTCCTTCAACATAATGTTAATATTAATACATATCATGAGTCATGAAATTTAATGTATTTATGAAAAAAATAATGTAAAATTCACCCAAGGTAGGATGTGTTGGGTGAATCATGAGTGATATGAAATTAATGAATTCGTGGATAAAGAATTTATCTCTTTTGTGTTGATGGAAGTAAATATCTTATGCCCTTTGAATGGAATGGGACTATCTAATTAAGTCCATTTCCATATAGTTTGGTGAAACAAGTATGAAACCTGCATAATGAGATATCGAGATAAATTGATTTTATTGCATATTTTTCATTCGTATGAGGTTGTTATCATTATGGGATTAACATCATTATAAATGGGTTCTTTGACATTTTTATATAAGATTATCTTGGTCATTATGCGAGTTAGTATAATTCCACTAAGAAAGTGGTGTAGAAGGTCACATATTATATGTATCTATAACCTTAGATAAAGTATATATGACTTTATTATCAGAATAAATAATATTATTTTTAAACCCAAATTGTGTTTGTGTTGTATTTTTTTGATAAGAATCAAATACATTATGCCAAGTTACATGTTTTCAATATGTTTTATGTTCTCAATCATATTTATGAGAATTTTTACAGATTTTATATTTATGGGAGTGGTCATATATGTTGATGGTGATGAATTCATGAGATCCCAATAAAGGTATAATTATTTTTTTCTAATTTGTGAAGTATTTATGAGAATTGTATAACCACCACGTGTCTTGGAAGAAGTATTATTTGAATATTTGAGGAATCATCTAGGATTTTATGTGAAGAATATTTTATAGATGATTCAATTGGTTATAGTATTGATTCCATGAGATTCGAGGATATATATTCACATTGAAAATATAATTTTATGTTTAATGAAGTTTCTTATTTTCATTTTATAGAGATACCTGATTCAATCATATTTGACTAGAAAACGAGGAAGGATTACATTGAGTATTCATAATGATGAATATTATATCTCTATAAATACTATCAAATAAATGTGAGAATTTTTAAACTGGTCTTTAAGTCAAATAAAGGTGTTGATATTTAAAATAACATTAAACTTTTCATGTTTATAAGAATAATAGAATATGTAAAAGTTAAAACATTGGTGACAATGATCATTAATTTCATTGAAATATTTATAAGATAGGAGTGTGATCACAATCATTGGTGATGAAAAACATTGGATTCATGTAATGATTTTTATCATTACCTTCAATATCATATCACATGTTCATCATATGTTAATGAATGATTTGGGATTTCTAATATTATATTAATATAAATCTAGAATATTTGTGCATTGGAATGAAATTTGGCTATGTCTTCTATGAGTATGACTTTTCAAAAGCCCACGAATGACTTTATACACACATGTATGAAAATTGGCTAAGTCAAACATGCATATGACATTCAAACAGGGATATTAAGGCATTAATAGGTTCCCATGTAATAATTTATATGTATATTAAAACATTCTCAATCCACATTGGACTATGATGGAGAGCCCATTTGACTTTTCTCTAGGGAGAGTGTTATACTAGGGAGTTCATCTTTTGTAATGGGTGGGGGTGGGTTTTTTTTCATAAAAGACTTCAAGACCCCCACATCTGATTTCACAATTTTTATGATAAAATTTTTATGAACTTGATCAATAATATGAATAGGAGTACTCTAAAACATTAAGGTATTACTATATTTGAATAATTTATAATTCATAAATTTTGAGAAATAAAAGAATTTAAATTATGATAAACTTGAGATAAAATCTGATGATACCATATAAGTTGATCATTCAAATCTTGGAATATCATGTGGATATTAACCACAATTCATGATGTGATTTTAGAGTAATTTTTGGAGAAGTTTAGGCTGCAACATAAAGTTTCATGACTTCTGAAAATTAACATCGTTTGATATCACTATTTTGTATATGAAATTTGTGTAAATTAAATAAATGAGAAATGAAGGGACTTTATTTACTCAAATTTCATGGAGGCCTTTATAAATAGTATTCGTGATAATTTACAGGAGAATAGCTGTGATTTAAATTAGATTAATTTGAAGATAGAATAATAGGGAGAATATAACAATTGAGATTTTAGGTGTTTTTAATGTGAATATATTATGGAAAATTCATGTAGTTATCATGAATATATAATCATGAAAAAAAGTTCTGATACATTGTTCAAGAGTATTACCTATGTATAATAGAAATTAAGAGAGGCATGGGAGAACATCTGGTTGAAGATATTTTGTGTCAAAGATATGATGTTTGACATAATTTTATTCTTTTGAAATGAGGAAGAATACGAAAATGAAGAAAAAGACATGTGGGTTTAGCTCCACTTCTATAAATACTATTCATGATGATATAAGGATTAGTATAGACTATAATATTCAACTATAGAAGTAAATAAAATAATCAGATAGTCATTAAAATTTTTGTAAACATAGAAATTAAGATAAAATATATTAAAGTACATAATGGGATTGATATATTACATCAAGAGGTAAAATAGGATATCTTATAATATTTGAGAGGATAATTAGGATGATACCAAAACTCAGATAAAAAGTTTGTGCTTTCATTATACCTAATCAGTTCCTAGATAAAGGGTTTGAGTACATACCCTTACCTGATTTATTCTTAAAATTAAGAGGACAGTTGTGTGCATGCGATAATAACCATGTTTAACTTGGTAATTAGTTATCCTATAAGGAGGTGAACCACATTAACAAATCCCATGTGGATTGTTATCTAAATAATTTTTTTCATCATAGGAATACATAAAAAAAGAGATTAGATAAAAGGAAGAAATAGATTCACACACCAAACAAGTGAAGAGGTAGAGACAGGAAAGGTTTAAAATGAGTTCAATGTGAAATTGTTTTTTTCAACCCCTCTTAGTGTTAACCACAACCTCGTTGATTACATATATTTTTCTGATCTATAGAATAATAATTATTCAAAATGCATTGATTTATTGAATATTTACTGAATAAATAATAAAATGATATTTATTTATTTAAATAAATTATTACTACTCAATGGTTTGACAAATTCTGAGGAGAATTTTTGGATGAAGCTAAAGGTCTAGTGGGGATGATATATTATGCATTATTTAAACAAATATTAATTTATTTATTTTAGAAATGATATTAATTTTATCTTCTTGTTTTGCACACATCATGAAATCATATGACATGAATCATTGGTGAAATAGAGGAAAAAAATAAGTTTTTTTTACATTAATGTTGGAATTAAAAAAGATACAATAGGATATGGAAATGAAGAAGGATATAGAAGAAGAAATGGGAAGAAGAATTCTCAGGTATTATGCTCCTAGTACCAATAATGAAGCCTCCACTACAACAAATTTATAATAAAAAAAGAATAATATCCATCCCAGCAACTTCTATATAACTATGTATTTAATAACTAATACATACCTATTCAGAAAACAAACATATTTAAAGGTAATACTTCCCCAAATGAAGAATTCTAGCTACCCGGATGCATAACCACACTCAAAAATTGTACACTCCTCTTATGCAACCCCTTAGGCCCCTTCTTATCATACTTACCCAAATTTGTTTTTGTTCTATAGGTGGAAAAATTGATGAGTAACACAAAAAGATTTTATGAAATTTTTTTTCAAATAAATTAAATTTCTTGGATAGATTTCATTACACACAACACCGAGTTTTAACAAAAAATAATATATTATTAATGTTATTATTTAGAAATGAGAGTTATACCCTTGATAATAAAATTATAGGGATGAATATGAGGTATTTAAAAAAAATATGTATATGTATTATATATAATGAAAATATATTTATAAATAATTATTCATGTTTTATAAAAGTCATTATATGCTTAAACAATAGAATGTTTCTCAGAAAATGATCTCTATTATTCATTTGTGAACAAATTATATATTTAATTTTCTTTTATTTTAAGAAAAATCATTTAAAAATATTAAATTAAATTCTGAATTCATCATCTGAAAATTATTTTAGATTGAATTCTTGATAATTATTTGAAAATAATAATTTTTCAATGAATAATGAAAATACTGATTTTTGTTTAAAATTTTCTATTTGATTAAAGTATTTTAATTTTACATCTTTCACTAATATGGTTTTAAAAAGTTAAATTAATTCAATTATAATATTATTAATCCAATTTATGTCATAGGAACCAATATTTTGTTCAATTTTTATATATTAATGTTTTAAACTTATGAAAACAAATTTATGGAGAACCTGTTTTTGTCACCTATGCAGGTTAAAATTTAAATTAAAATATTCAAATTAGGTGAATTTAATTTGGTAAAATTGATTTAATAATTGGAATCATAATATCTAATATTATATAATAATTTCAACTTATTTTTATTTATAATAAATAGTAAATCCACAAAAAGTAATTATCATTGTTAAGGTTAAAACAGGTTTATCAGAGGCCAAACTAATATGATGAGGGTTGAAATTATATTATATATTAATATTTTTTTCCCATTTTTATACATTATATTATATTATTTTTTATATTTTTCTATTTTTGTTCATTTTGGTTTGTGAAAAACATGGGTATATTGTTTTATTTTGAAAAATTCCATGTGTGTTCGCTCCCCCACTTATAAAAGGTCACCCCCAATTTTCTCCTCTTCACACATACAATTCATTTTAGTTCATAATATACCAAAAAAATCCAATTCTTAATTACCTAACCACTTAATATAATATTTTTTTATTATCAAACCCTCTTATGATGTATTTTGGTTAAAACCTGAAGAGGTCATTTGAGGAAGAGATATCATTCTTAACTGAGCATTTTTATTTTATTTCTTCTTAAAAATCCTTAAAATATTATTCAAATATAATATAATAATAAAAAATTATATTATATATATTTAGATTTAATTATTTTAATCTCACAACTTATATATATTTCCTATTCCATGAAATGGGAAACGAAATCGTTGATCATGTGTACGATGAACTACCACGTCAGGAATAGATGTAATTTGTTTTCCATCATAGCCTCCCATAGGTGGATATAATGATAGATTTCATGTATATATCAATTATATTAGTGAAAAAATTTTAATTTTTAATTATAATATCACATATACCTTAATACCTTCCAATGTGATGGAAAAGATAATATCACTCAAGTGTACGTGTGGACTATGTCCTCCACGAAACGATGTGATACACTTTTAATTTTTCTTACATGGATCATAATATGGGCGTATTTAATTAACATAAATGAAATATATAATTTAAAAATGATTCTATAATGGTTTATTAATAATAATATTTATTTTCTTCTATCTTTCAATAAAATGGAAACAATGTTTATGTGTATGTATGACATGTCATCTCCATGAACTGTGTCAATCAATTTCAATATCTATATTTCATGGATTAATTTAAATTAATATTTTATGAATATATATTATATTTATATCATGATTAAAATAATTTATATTATGAAATATGATAAAATTATAACGACCAAAACTACCGAATAAAAAAAAGAATAATTAAGTAGTTATTACCTGAAATAGTGATTGTAATAAAGAATTGTTGATAAAAAGGTGATAAAAGGGTCATGTGTAATCATATATTGTATTATATACATGATAATATTTCTGAAATATATTTATAATAAACCTATATTGGTTATATATGATTTTCAAATGTGTATGATGAAATTCGAGACTTGAGGTAAGAGATTTTTGTCTCACCTTTAATTTTGTGAGACACCTGCCACATTAACCAGTAGATTATTTTATGTTGTGTATATAATACTAAAAAAATTAATTTTTATTATTATTATAAACATTATGGTTGTATATTTTGAGGATTTAGATATCCATCCTAATATTTTTAGTCAGTGACATGATAGATATGGTCTCTTAATGGAATTAACATCCATTATATGTGTCTTGATTACCTTTAAAAATGGGTTATTATAGTATATTATTGTGAAAAAATTAAAAATCAATTATTTGAATAATGTGTGTGTGTTTTCTGAGTTTATAATAGAATATTTTTATATTTTTTCATTAAATTGTGCGGTTGAGTTCTCAATACGACTCATTCTCATGGCTACACATATTTCAATGGCTCTAGATAGAATATCCTTGATTAAGTTATAGGAATTCAAGATTAAACCCCATGAGAATTTTCAAAATGGTTTTATTTATACAAGTATGACACATTGAGGTGGAAATATATTTTTTCAGACAAAATACATGAATACGTGACTTTGTATTTGTTATTAGGATCTGAACAACATCACAATAAATAAAAGGAATCTTTTACCCGGTATTAAGGACTTGTTTTATCAACTACATGGATATCATTACTTTTAGAAGACTAGCCTTCATTCTAGATTTCATTAATTTAAGTTAATTAAAGAGGATATACTCAAGATCACATTCCATAGAAGGTATGGAAAATATGAATATATATTGATTCAATTTGGTTTTACTAACACCCCATTATTTTAATAAATTAAATGAAATGAGTGTTTAGAGATGAGTGTTTAGAGATTACCATAATCAGTTTATGGAGATATTTATAGATGATATTATTATATATCACAAGATAAAGGAAGAGAATTAATATTACTTAAGGGTTGTGATGAAGACCCTAAAGTAGGAGAAAATCGGTAATAAGTTTTACAATGTATGAATTTTTATCTATAAAAAGATTCATTTTTTGGCTTATATAATCTCAAGAGAGGGTATATTGGCAGATCCATTAAATAATGAGACTATTGAACATTGGACCATACCAATCACAATGACTAAGATCCATAGTTTCATTGGTTTAAATTAATATTATAATTTCATTATGTAAAATTTCCCAAGGTTCTCCAACCCACTCAATATGTTATCTCCGAAGGGGGCATTGTTCCATTGGATAGATGAAGGTTGGTCAAATTTCAAGGAACTAAATAAAAGTTTAGTTTGTAAACATATGATTTCATAGAAGTGTATTAGAGATGTATTTTTAATCTATAGTGATTCATATAATAAGTGAATGGGATGTTTCCTGATGAAAAATTATTTAGTGATAGATTATGCCACACGACAATTAAAGGTTCATGAGAAAAATTACACAACTCATTATATAGAGTTAACAACTATAATTTTTTCAATAAATATCTAAAAGAAATATATTTATATATAGAGGTGGTATATATATACTAATCTAAAAATTATACATTATATATCAACATATAAAAAGTTGAATATGTTCTAGAGAAGATGGGATGATCTAATTAAATATTATGACTTTTCAATACACTACCACCCTAGTAAGGAGAACAAAGTGTTTGATGGTTTAAACTGAAAGGATAATGCTATAAAATCTATGATGTGGATCATAAAAGATAAAATATTAATTATTCTGAAATGATATACCTTGAAATATTGATTAACGTTTTGAAATATATTTTTCCTCATATGAGTGTATAACCATATAACCATGTGAATATTAGAGAGGCCCAAAAGGAAGATGTAGAGTTGTTCAAGGAGCATAGAAGTGTTCCAAAGTTTTACATTGATTATTATAGAATTATAAGTTATACTAACCCTACATGTGTTTCATCCATAAAAATATTTGAATAATGAGATGTTAGAGGAGACACATTGTTCTTTATTCTCTATTCATTTTATATGAATGAAGATGTATATAGACCCAAAAGTTTATTTTTGGTGGGATTATATAAGTAGAGATATTTGGGAGTACATATATCATTTCTTATTATGTCCACAATTTAAGGTTGAGTGATGAAATTCTAAGGGGTTTCTATATCCGTTACCCATACTGGGATGGAAATGGGAAAACAACACCATGAATTTTATCATCGAGCACCTCAAAACATTTAAAGGGCGCAATTACATGAGGTTTACATTGATGTTCGGGTTATGTATTTATTTGGATATTCATATGATGTTTAGTTTCAAATGTGTATATAATCCTTCTATAGATTATCAGTCTGATAGAATAGTTTAAACCCTAGAGGATATACTGAGATCTTGTTCTATGGAATTAGAAGGTGGTTGGGATCAATAGTAACCATTACTTCCATTTTCTTACAAAAATTACTTTCAATCGGTCATTAAGAAGGATCATTATGAAGTTCTATATAGAGATAAGTTTATAACTCTAATGGTTTGGGATTAAGTTAGTGAAATAATTCTGTTGGGACTAGAGCTGGCTGAAGAAATGGAAGAGATGGTTAGAGTTATTCAGCAACACTTCAGGGAAGCACAAAGTCAATAGAAAAGTTATTATTTTAATCATCGAAATGATTTGTAATTTGAAGTTGGTGGGAGGTTTTTTCTATGAATTTCAACATATAATATGTTTATGAGATTTTAAAATAATGAAAATCTATTCACTGGGTATATTGGAACTTCTTAGGTTCTTGATTAAGTAGGAATAGTTTCTTATTGCTTTGTGGTTCCACCGAACCTCTCTCAATTCCAAAATGTATTCCATGTATATATCATGGGTATATAAATATATATTCCTTCACATGTACTAAAATCAGAGGCTATACCACTATATCCTGATCATTACTATAAAAAAACCTATAGAGGTTATACATTATAGGGAGAAAGTGCTATGAAATAAAAACCAAACCTCCATAGTTTTTTGGTGAAACCACCAACTGGAAGAATCAATATAGGAACTGAGGATATGATGAAGAAGAAGTGTACTTATATTTATCAAATTGATTAAATTTCAAGGGGGACAATTTTAATAGGGGAATAATTTAACACCTTATATTTTAGGAAATCTATTTGTTAAATAAATTTAATTTTTTCAATAGCTTGCATTACATAAAACTTCAAGTTTTAATGACTTGTAATATAATTTTAATGTTATTATTTAAACATGAACATTAAAAAATAGCCATTAAACATGGAATTATAAATAGGAATAAAAAAAATTTAAAATTAAGTTGAATTTTTTTATAAAAAAGAAATATATTTTAAAATAAGTACTTATTTTTTAATAAAATCTTTATATTCTTCAAAAATATGTTTTCCCTCAAAAAATGATCATTATTTTTTCTTATGTGAAAATATGATAAAATTAATTTTATTATAATTATTTAAATTTTATTAAAAAATTAATTTCATATTTGAAATTGACACTTCAAAATTATCATAAGATGATTTTTTATAATTTAATAAAAAGAATAATTTTTCAATGAAAGGGAACACTACAGATTCGTTGATGAACGTTGCAGCAAACCCTAAGAAAAAGCCTGATGGATCGGCTTCCCGGAACCTGTTCTTCTGTGATTCCAGGTATAAATCTGCTTCTCCTTACAAAAGGATTACGAAAAATGGGTCGATTGCATTTGTCAAAGCAAACCTGAAGATATTGGAAGATCGACTGGATGAATGCCGATTTTACCTTCTTGCCAGACTATCTGGAACTCGAAATGATGCACCTGTTAGGGCTGAGGATGTGTGATTATGGCTCTCTCAGAGATGGGGATTTACGGAATGGAGACTAATTTCTATTGGAAGAGTTACCTTTCACATTGTTTTCCCTTCAAATGAAATGCAGAATGCGGCCTGGAGCTTTGGACCAGTGTCGATGAAACCTGGATATATCATGGTTCAACAATGGGATCCTCTTTCATGTCCTCTGGCAATCAGGAACTCTTGTACCCAGACTTAGGTCCGGATCAGAGGCTTAAACTGGTTTTTTTGGCATTCATCTGTCCTGGTGGAAGTTGCCTCTGCCATTGGTTGCCCAATTAAAGTAGACAAAGAAACTGAACATCCGAGGTATGGACATTTTGCTCGGGTCCTAGTTGAAATTGATTTGGAAAATGTGCTGATAGATACAATATTTTTGGTTGCTGGTGAAATCAAACTGGAACTCTCAATCCAGTATGAGTGGTTGCCCAGTTTTTGTAAGTCCTGCCTATGCATTGGTCATGCCCCTTCTCAATGTCGTCGAAATTTAAATTGTTCCCTATGTAAATCACTGGGTCACTCCCAGGATCAGTGTAAGAGGAAAGGTGCAGATGGCAGTAAACATGGATCCAGAAGAAAGGATCCTCACAAGGAAACTCCAACTTTTTCTGAAGTTGTTCAGCATGGTTTGCAAAATGCTGATGAGGCACAACATACTACTACTGCTATTTCTATAGAGACTGTTAAAACTTTGGAGAAGATGACATCTGGAATCAATGGTGATATGGGAATTATGAATAAGTCATGGGATGATGTTTCTGAGGATGAAGAGCATCAAGCAGAACATGAAATTGAGGTTCAAGAAAAAGTCAATAAGGAGCTTGATCATGTTGAAATGGCCCCTATTTGTGGTAAGGGGAAGATGAAGATTATTGATGATGAAGGTTTCCAAATGGTCCTGCACAAGAAACCGAGGGCCTGCTCAACTTCGAAAGAAAATCCGTAGGAATATAATGTGGTGGAGGATGGTGATTTGTTGGATAAGCTGGCAATTCAGGTAGGTATAACTGAGAATACAGTTGAATGTGCTAGCTTGCATATTGCTCAAGGGGAGGTCTGTCTACATGAGACAGAGCCCGCTGATTATGTCAAGCAGGTTAGGAAAGGGAAACTAGAGCAATAACGAAATCAAGAAATCTTAATTGCGGATGAATCTGTTAACTCACAAGGAGATTCAAGGGAGGACTGTCTCCACAGGACAGATTCTTCCCTGGATAATGTGGAGCAGGATAATTTAGGAAATCTGGAGCTGGACCCCTCAGCGGTGGTGGAACAAAAGGATTCAGTGGCTGCGTGTAAACCAGTTGCTAATTTCTTCTCCATGTTAGAGAACATTAATAATTCTGAATTTGATTTACTTAATTTAGATGGTTTGAAGAGTACAAGATGCCATAATAGAAGGTGTATTGGGATATCTGATGCTAAGGATGTAACCGATGTCGTGGACAGGGATGTGCATGTCACAAAAGGGGTCCAAGCAGGTCCTCATGAATTTATGGAGAAGCAATCCACTTTTCTTCAGGATGCAATACCTGAAGATACAATGCACGAGGACTCCTATTCTATGATTCCTGTGATGGGGAATCAAAGGGGGGAGGTCGACATCCTACTGATCGGGGTTGAGCCAGGGGTCGTGGTCGGCCTCGGAAAAGGTAACTTCTGGATGTGCACTTGTGTTTTGTTTAAGATGTGGCTTACTGCATGAAAACATCTCCTAAACTCTTGTGTTGTGTTTCATTTTTCTTTTCAATAATGTTTGGAGCCATGGGTCCTACACCCTTGGCTGAACCTTCTTGGTATATTTTCATTTTAAGAATCTACATATTGGATATTGTGTTGGTATGAATTTAAAAGTAAATTTAGATTAATTATATAATTAATAATACAATTTTACGTCATTGTAACAAATATTATATTCAATTATTTTATAAAATATTTTTTATATATAATAAATATTGTTTTTTGGAAAACCTCATTTTCATTGCATATATGGGTTTAATTTTACGTTAAATTATAAACAAATTATGAATTTTTTTGGCAAAATGCTTCCCTATTGTAAATCATAATATTCATTATTATATAATAATTTCAACTTAATTTTTGTTCAGAATTAATAGTAAAAGTTGTAAATATTAATTAATGTAGTTATCATTAAAATGGGTTTACCTCGGTTAAACTAATGATTGGGCTTAAAATGACATAATAACTTTTTAAATTACTATTTTATAGCCATATTTCGACCGTATATATATTAATATTTTAGAATTATCCATTTTGAGCCTTTTTGTGTGTGTGAAACAGGGGTGTATCATTTTATTTTAAAAAATTCCATGTGTTTCCTCTCATCCACATATAAAATGGGACCCCCTATCCCCTCCACTTCACACATATAAATAATTTTATGTAATACCGCATGAATTTTAAAAATTTTCATTTTAGAATAAAATTAATTTTTTTTCTAGAGTTCCCTTGATGAAAAACCTTATTAACCTTATGCTACAAATAATGTTGAGTGAGTTTTTGTTACACGCAAGACTGAGTTTTGGCGCATTTTAATGTCATGACTATTTTGAAACTAAATTTTGACTATTTTTTAAATTTTATAGGTCATGATAAACTTAATATTTTAATGAGGAATTTAGAAAATATCTGTGGTTTATTTAATAGTATTTTTATGAGAAGTTTTCTTTTTTTCATGAATAATGAAAATACTACATTTTAGTTGAAAACTACATTTTTTAAATAATAATTTATGTTAAATTATATTTTACATTTTTTCAAAATAAAAGTAGATCAATTATAAATATATTAATCTAATATATGTCATTAGAATCATTTTTATGTTGAATTTAGATATAAAATATTAATTAACCTTTGAAAATTTTCATGTTAAAACCCCACATTCTTTCCAGGTCTGTGGGATTAGAATTAAGTTTAATTTTTCCACTCACATGAATTTAATTTGGAAAATAGATATACATTTTTAGAATGAGTAAAATATTTATAGTCTTATAATATCAACTTATTTTTTGACCAAAAAAATTAGTTAAACTAATTAAAATTTATCACAATAATTGAGGTAAAAAATAATTTACTCAGTGGATAAACATTAATATTATGGTGAAAAATGACCAAGTAACTTGTCCAAATGACATTTGATGTCCATATTTCGACCATATACCCTAATGGATCCACTTTTACAAGTAATTGGGATATTATTACATGAATGTGACCTATATAATAATTTATGTGAGGAAAAAAGACAAAAAAAAAGAACCTTCTTTACCTTAAACATTTATAAAGCCTTGAGATATTGAAAAAAAAGAATATATTTTCAGTTATAGATATCCATTTGAAAGATAAATGATTTATTTATATCATAATAATTTATAATTAATATTAATATATGAATTAGTTACTAGGGAATTTTATATAAATTCCAAGGCAATGATTATTTAGTTAATACATATAAAAAATGAATAATACTAAAAATATTAAAAGTGAAGAAAATTTAATGAATTATTTTGTTGCCTTATTTTTTAGATGAAATTTTTTTGTTAAAAAGATTTTAAATTAATATATTTTAATTCCATCGTTTTCTGGTTATTTATAAATTTAAATTATGTAAATAATGTCAAAATTGCAATTAATGTTATAATATAATAAATGATATTTTATTTAAAGATTCAAAATTTACTAAAAAACGAATTTTTTGGATTTTTTTTAAATGTTAATAAATTTAAATTATGATATATTAATGGACCAATTTATATTTTATAATGAACTTATTTACCCCTAAATATTAAAAATATTGTTAGTGGGGTTCGGGTAAAATTAATGTTTTCTCTCATTACATGCGCTTATGTTAAAATTAATTTCCAAAAAGCATGGGTTTTTTATTTTGTTGATTATATAATATATTTAATATTTATTGGGATTATATTTTCAAATAAATATCACTTTATGTTTTTATTTATGGTTAAATTACTTATGTTAGAAAACTAGTTACCTTTATAAAAACTAAAATGGTAAAAGTGGGGAAATGTAGAAGTTAAGGAACAAAATTATAAAAATGTACTATTTTTTGTATGGTGGAGTTTTTTATCAAAATTAATTTCACATTAATTGATTAGTTTAAAATTTTGGTGGCACATGAGGTTTTCTATACCTCCATATACAATTTACCTTTTTATATTAATAATAATTCCACAACTCTACAACTATAAAAAATAATCCGCTCCCCCAATTTCATCACACATATCAAGACATTTAGCTCATTAAAACCCTGAATAAATCCTCCCAACATCCCTCTCATATTACTAGAAGATTCACCTTTGGTGGAATTAAATCCAATAATGTCCTTAGGTGAAAACCAAAAGTAGTTACCAAACAATGAGGTAACATTCATCAATGATCAATTTTGTTTTATTTAATTCTAAAACAATTAAATTATTCATATTCCATGATTATATAATAACATAAACATAATAAATATACTTATATTTTTTATGTAAGGGTTTGAGTTAAACCAACACATTGTTCCATAAAATGGGTAATGAAATTACCGATCGTGTCTACGACGAACTACCGCCTCATGAAACAATGTCATTCATTATTTCTTTACCACGTATCATGGTAGGGAATTATGATAGAACCAATTTTTTTATATAATATATATGTGTGTGTGTGTGTCTGTTTGTTGTTTATTTCATCTTCATAATTTTATATTTTTTATATAATGCATACCTTTATGTTTTCTATTTTCCATAAATACGATAACATCGTTTGTGGATGTGTGGACTACCACCTCCTCAAAGCGATATGATTCATTCAAACATTTATTGAAATGTTTTATGGATGGGTTTAATTAAAAATTCATGAAATAAAAAAATATATGATATTAATGAAATAATCATCTTTCGAAAAATATAATATATCATTCTCTTTAATAACCTCTTCACACACTAAAAAATGTTATAACGTCATTCATGGACATGTGGACTACCACCTCTTTGACATGTTGTGGTTCATTTTACATAACCAAAAATCTTGTATATATTTATATATGATTAAATAATGTGTAATTTTTGATATAATTCTAATTCTAAAAATATAAAATATTACTTACCTTTTTCCATTACGATCATTCAAAAATGAGATTGTTACTCATGCGTACATACAACCTACCATCTACACGATTGGAACATTGGTTCATTTTTCATAAACATATATCATGATTGGTTTTAAAATCATAATTTATGTATAACAACTATAATTATGATATTATTATTAATCCAGATATGTTTATATAATGACCCCTTTGACAATATTTGACCTACCAAAGTCATTTTTAACAAATCCACCATATTTTTCCAAAACTTATCATATAAAATTAATTGTTTATGTCATTGAATAAAACAGTATAATAAGTTAAATAAATGAACAAATAAACCTTAAAAAGGTTCTCATAAAATTAAATAAGTTATATAATTTTATTCTTCAACAAGACAAAGAAGTACGTGACAAGTCAATCTCAAGGTAAGATATTTTCATCACCGTTTTTACATAGGTGAGATAAATTTCATTTTCCCAACTTACTTATTTTTTTGGTGTATCTACTGAAAATTTTTATATAGTATATAATTAAAAAAATTATATACAATGTACTTAAATTTTATTACTTTGAATTATCTCATATAAGGGGTGTTAACATGAAAATTTCCAACTAGTAAAGGTTATGTTTCAATATCACTTTATTTTGGGATTTTTAACTCTCTCTTAAAACAATCACATTAAAATAATCATTTTTAACTGAAAATTATATGTCTTTGTGATATCAATATTCTTTTATTGTGGATTTGATTATTTTTAAACCTTATAATATATTTACAGATGGTTTTTACATTGAAATTTATTTGATTTACTAGGGAAATATTGATAAAATTGTATCCTTTACTCAATACAGATATTTGAGGAGGCACTTTATTTATGAATTTAAATAGATTATTTTATAAATTAATAATTCTTTTTTCATGAAATAAATGGTCTCGAGACCCTATAAGTTAATCCCTTTGATGCATCGGTACTCTCAATGGATAAATTCAGCTGAAAAAACCATTAGTAATTGTAACTAGTATGTTTTAAAGTGTCTTGTGAATGGTCATTAAATTGAAGTTAAAGAGGATCAAATCAAATTGGATTGTAACTAGTTTGTTTTAAATTACATCGGGAAAGGTATTAAAAGTAGTGCTAATGTTTTCCAACTGAACATGTTTGTAACCATTATGTTTTAAACTGTCTTTTGGGATGTCTTGACGGAAAAGGTACCATGTACCTAGGAAACATGGAATATAATAATTTAGAATTTCCTTTATTCAAATTCAATTATTATTTATACATGAGATTATAAATTTAATATTATCTATAGATGAATTTAATTATTTTTTATTGATTAAATGAAATATTTTTTTAGTTTCTGTTACATTTCTATATATATTATGATCATTGATTAATTATTAAATACACATACATTATCCTAACAGAGAATTTGAGATCACACTTATTTTTTCCATTCCTTGGCATATAAAGATAAATTCTTGGAATGAGTTTGAAGGATGTCAAACATTTTATTTTGTTATTTATTATGTTTTTTATTCACAATGTAAAATGGGTTCCATGTATGTATATAGTTTTCAAAATATACTAAATTGATTGGACCTTACAGATTTGATTACTTTTAATCATGATATTATAATAATTTAATTTACCCACCCTAGGATTATTGGGGTCAGTCTGTTATAATTTCTATAAAAAAGGTTTAGTAGAAAAATTGAAAATAATATTTAAAAAATCATTTATTTGAGAACAAAACCCTATGATAGGATTTAAGGAGATGTATAGAAGAACATACCAAAGAAACCTTGTTAATGATTATGATATTATTTATGCATAAAATATTCAATTTATTTTATATGTTTCACAATTTTTTGGATTATACAAGATAATATTTAATTGAGCTGATGTATTTATTTAGAAATGGATACTGGAAGAAGGAATTTGACCCTCTCCAATGAACACGATAAAAATAGTAAGAACGATCATTTCTTTGATGGTCTTAATACAATATTTTGAAGTTAACTAGTCCCACAAGAATCCTCATAAGATGAGGACATAATATCATGTGATAATGAGATAGATAAATATGTATATATGTATTATGTAATTATAGGGAAGCTCAATAACAAGAGGATAGTTGGAAAAAATATGGATAAATGGAATAAGGGAATGATGTATTTTCTCCAAATGTAATAACTGTCGATGTAATTATTCGGGTACTTACATTAAAGGAATGAGAGTTTTTGTATAAGTCTAGAGAGAAATTACACCATGATTATGACTCCAAGGACAATGAAAAGGTTTCTAATGTAAAATTTTTCTATTTCATGGTTATGGGATACAATGCAAATAAATGTCTCATGTCTCAAGGGAATATCCTTAAAATGAGGATAATAGATCATGGTCAAGATTTTTTTACTACCATATAAAAATATGAGTGATTTATATTCTTGTGTTTTGATACAATAATTTTGAAATTTGATTTTTTTTATTAGTATGTTATTGGTTATAAAAATTTTAAAATATATATGGACTGAACATTAGTATTTGTCATTATAGATTTGAAAGCATATGTTGAATGGTACCAAGAAAAGTGATTCAGTGTAAAGTTGAAATATATGGAAAACACATGGTTGTGGGAGAGATAAACCTTAATATTTTATTGATACTGATATAATGATGTTGGAATAAAAATATTATTAATTTGGATAAAGTAAATTTGATAATACCGACATCCTTGGAACTGATTCTAATGTTTTGGATTATAATACATATAAGGGTGATAAAGTAAACCATTTATAAAATGGTTAAAGTTAAAATTTAAACTAGGTATTATAGATTGATGTATTAATTTACCTAATGATGAAAATTTTTCTAAAAAATGATTTTTATAGAATACAAGGGACAACCAAAGGTTAAGATTAGTATTATGAAATAGAAAAGAATCAAGTAATTATATTTCTGTAAATTATTATTAAGTGAATGAATTCATCAACTTATGGAAAAATAACATTGAAACAATTTTCCCCCCTTTTAGATTCATTTCTTGATGATATAAATAATCATTTAATTAATTATGTTTTATGTCTTTTTGGTCATCAACTTTCAACTAAATATGTTCTCTATCACACTTCATCAGAACAAGAAAGTTAGTTTTTTCTTCCATGTCCTGGTTGTTACAAATATTCTCTTATTTGAAAGAATATTTTTCAGTCACCTCAAATTTTGATTTCATTAATATGAAGAATATGTGTTATTAACCCTATTTATGATGTCATATTTTTAATAAAAATATTTTTCAAATATCACCCTTGATTACGGAGATAATGTTTAAATTTTGAGGACACATATTATGTGATGTCAGGAGAATGTAACACCCCAAAAATTTAAAATATTTTAATTTTAGAATAACAATGATTATTTCTGGATTTATATATGAATCACCTTGTTATTTATTTGATACAAACAACAATGCATTATCTTGTGTTACACGCAAGACAGAGTTTTATTACTTTTTAATGGTGCACTTATTTTAAACCTAAATTTTGAAAATTATAAAAAAATTATTTGTATAAATAAACTTCATTTTATTATTCAGAATATTTAAATTATATTATGGTTATTTTCTTTGTATTATTATGAGAACTTTTATTTTTTATGAATAGTGAAAATACTAGATGTTTTTTGAAAACTACATTTTCATTTAAATAATTATTATTGTTAACTTATATTTTAAATTAGTTTTAATGTAAAATTAGGTAAATTATACATATATTAATCCAATTTAGTTCATTTAAATCATTTATATGTTAGATTTAGATAAAAATCATAATGACCTTTTTAACATTTTATCTTTAAAACCCAACTTTCTTTCCACATTTCCAAAATTCTCTTAATTTTTTTTTCTATTTCTATGAATTAAATCTATATAAATGGATGTGTATAGTTCGAAATAGTATAATTTTTATATCTTAGTAATACCAACATAATTTTTGGATAAAAATAATAGCAAAAGTAATTAAAATTAATCATAGCGATTAATGTAAAAATTAGTTTTTATAGTGGTTAAACATTAATCTTAAGGGAAATATGATCTAGATACTTGTCTAAAATACATTTTATTCCTATAATTAGACCATATAACCAAATTTTTCTAATTTTATGTGTTATTAGGATTATGTTCCATGAAATTGACCTATATAATAAGACATGTAAGGGAAAAAAGAAAAAAAGAACATTCATTACATTTATCATTTATAAAGCCTTAAGATATAAAAAACCATATTTTTGGTTATAAATATCCTTTTGAAATATAAATGTCTTGTTTTTATCATTATAATTTTTCATTATTTTATAGAGATGAATTAGATACAAAAAATTCTTATGAAACTCCAATGTAATGATTATTTAGTTAATTATTAAATAAAATAAATGATATTAAAAATATTTAAAGTGAAGAAAATTGAAAGAGTTATCATATAACCATATTTTTAAAGAATAATAGGTCATGTTTCATATTTTTTACCTTAATATATTTTAATTAAATAATTTTTTTATATTTTTAAATTGAAATTTTGGGAACAATATTCAAATTGACATTAATGTTATTTTATAATAAATTATATTTTATTAAAAAATTTCAAATTTACTAAAAATACTATATTTTTTCACATTATTTTGTACATTTTAGTTAATATAAAATATAGTCTGTTAATGGACAAAGTTATCTTTTATTATGAACATAATGACCCCAAAATAGTAAAAACATTGTTAGCAATGTTTAGGAATATGTAGTGTTTTTTAACGTTACATGCACTTTTATTAAATTTTACTTCTAATATAGATGGGATTGTTATTTTTAAAAATAAATATAATATTTATAATTAAGTGTTTCTATATTTTGGAATAAATATAAATTGAATTTTGTTTTTATGGTTAAATTACTTAGGTTATAAAATTAGTTACCCTAATAAAAACCAAAATGGTAAAAATTGGGAAACACAAAAGTTAATGAAAAAAATTATAAAAATGAGGATATATTTAGGTGGTGGTGGTTTTTGGAGACCATAAATTTAATTTAATCCATTATTTTTCAATTTTGGAGGCACATGAGGTAAGGGAGACCTCCCAATAGTGTTTACCTTTTTTTTATTTACAAGATATCACTCCCCCTCCACTATAATATGGAATTCACTCCCCCAATTTATTAACATTGATAACTCCCATTGGATCGTCCATAAAATGACCAAAAAATATCATAACATCCCTCCCATAAACATAGAATCATCAAATTGTGTAGAAATAAATCCATGTAATTACTTTGCTAAAAACCAATAGGAGTTACCCAAAAAAAAAGATAATATGGTCAACGATCACTTTTGTTTTATTTATTTCTAATAAAATTAAATTATTCCTCTTCCAAGATTATATAATAACATAATTATCCTAAATATATTGTTTTAATTTTATTTTCTAATTTTTTACCTAAACCCATACACACTTCCATCAAATGGTTAATGGATTCACCATTCATGTGTATGGTAGACTACTTCATCGCAAAATGATTTCATATATTTTTCATTGTCCACCTATAATGTTTGGGTATTGTAATGGAAAAACATTTTTTATATGATATATATATATATATTTATATTTATATTTATATTTATATTTATATTTATATTTATATATGATATTTATGTTTCATTTTTGGGCATGTGCTTGTTTTTTTTGTTTGATTACTTTTCATAAGTTTTTTATAATATATCAAACCAAAGTGTTTAGTTTTGATTGATTATTATCACATTATAAATATATAAGAGATTTTTAAAATTTTCATTAGTTTATTAGGAAGTCATAATATGTTTTTTTTTTGTACTCTAAAAATTCAATGAAGTTTCTTCTGTAGTTTTTCGAGACTTTACAGTCTACTGTTTTAAAAATTTATTCTATTTAATTTACATCATGTTATATAGATATCATATTCCAATGAAACATTACCATATAGAAATAAAACATGTTTGTCTTTATTTCATTAGATTATATAAAAGTATAAAAATGTTGTTTTTATAGTCAATACATTATCTTATGTTCAACTAAGATGTTTCACATTTATAGTTTTCCATAATGTTGTTTCTTTAGTTTTGTAATGATATCATGAGTAGTAAAAGTCAAATTTATTCTAATATAGAATATTTATAAAGATAATAAGTTTTATAAAAATAATAATTTTAGACAAAAGGATGACTATACTGTTAAGAGCCTTTAAATATTTGATGATGTTTGTTGAAGTATCAAGTCCAGTTTTTCACAAAGTATGCTTAGACAACCATACTTTCTCAATGTATGGTTTAAAAAACCTAATTTTGTGAAGTAGGGTTTAGAAACTATAATTTTTTAATGTATAGTTTGTAAAACCATACTTTTGAAAAGTATGGTTTGGCTATGGTTCCTTGATGAACCCCTACCTTACATTGATGAACACTATACTACTTTTATGAACCCTACTCTACTTTGATGAACCCTACACTATTTTGATTAACCCTACACTACTTCCATGAAACCAATTCTACTTTTCTGTATCCAAATTTAGAGACCCCTAATATTTTGTACCCAATATTTATGTACCCTACATTAATTTACCCTACTTTGTTACTACCACTTTGTGATGTTTTTTCAAATAACTAATCTGATACACACATAAGTATGGATTATTTTACAAGGTTTTTATACATGATAAATTGACATTAAATATAAGGATTATAATTGAAGAGATTTTTACTTTTTTTGTATTTTTTTAGAGAAACATTGATAAATAATTTCAACTTCTTTTTCCAGTAAATGTAGAGGTTACAAGATTATTTAAATTAAAAAATAAAAATAAAATTTCGAATTATGATGCTAGTTTTTAGGAACTATATTGACTATGATTAAAAAAAATTGAATAGATTTAAACCATAACATTAAAATCATCCAATGATATTTATTATTTTGGAGATATTTTTGGAAGACATATTAATTTTTTTACAGTTTTATATTTATCATTTTTTCTATTGGAATAAAGAGGAATCAGTTCTATAATCATTGTGGAGAAATTTTTGAAATATATTGAATCAATTTATTATTAATTTTAAAATAAAGAGGAGCGGCTAAAACTACTGAATATTTATTCTATCAATACATTTATCTCTATTGATAGAAAATAATACACACAGGTTAACATATATGATACATTATTTTTCAAAAAGAATGTGATGTGAACTTTGAACCTACTACGCATTTGCATCATCCTGCGGCACTCTATTTCATCACATGGGCATTCTTTCAAGTGATGAATTGATTCTAATTTTACTATAATTACCTTGAAAATACGTTCTAATTAAAATATTGAGAATCGGTACCTCTGATTTCTATGTTTATCTTATCTTGTCTACTTTCTGAGTCTATAAAACTAGTTCCCATCTCTCATATGCACTTTATTTTTCTATTTAGTATTTGTCACACAAAATCATTATTCGTTATTCAATTTCTGTGGGTTGTGACTCATAGATTCTACTGTCAGGATCTGAGGGTTATGAAACCCTATATCTAATGTCAAGACTGTTTGTGTTGTGACACCCTCTATCTAATGTTAGGTTAAAAGGGTTGTGACTCCTAATAAATAAGTCGTCGTCATGGATATCCCCACACTAGAAAATAATTCTATAATAGGGTTATTATTCCCCTAAAAATATAATTTTTATTTCACATGTATCTCTCACTGATTATAGAGGTATTAGAGTAAAGTAGTCCCATATTAGACCAAACTACTACAAAAACACCGATGTGTTATTTAATTTTTCTTATGCTAATTAAACTAAATAATTAACATTCATGATTAATTAAATTAATTAATTTGTTTTTTTAATTTTATAATCTAGTCTATTAACCACCCCCCCATAGTCCATCTTCCATTACCCTATTTGACAAAACAATTGGTATCAAATGAATACCTTCTTAATAATAGTCTAGATAATTAACTCTCATTCTCGATAACAAATATTAGTATCATTGGTTGTTCCTCCAGCAATTTATCCAACCCTTTTAGATATTATGATTTTATATTTAATTGTACTACCATATTCCTATAAATTATAGTCTAAGGATAATATATTATAATATGGAAGGATTGAACCCGAATGACGATTGGATTCTTTAAAATCCACCTCACTTTGATGGAAATGATTATGGCAATTGAAGATCCTAAATGGAGGCTTACCTTAAACAGTTGAGCATTGAGTACTGGTCTATCATTTCAAAACATTACACACTTCCTGAAGCTAACCCATATACTCTTTCCAAAATAGATGCTACTAGATGTGTTTAAAATTATAAATTTGTTAATATTTTATATTTTTCTATTAAAAGAAGTGTTTTTAGTCACAAGTGTTATTTTAATATAACTCATGAAATTTGGAAAAATCTAAAAGTCACTCACCTTATCTCAAAAAAAATTATTTGATCCAAGCTTCAAATGCTTTGTGCAGAGTACAATGAATTCAAGATGGATGAGAATAAAATATTAAAACAAATGTTCCATTGATTCAAAATCATTGTGAATGGAATGAATTCACTCAGAGAATATCTAGAAAACCTAGTACTTGTTGAAATTGTACTACAAGACTTAACAACGAAATAGCATTGAGATAAGGTTTTCATTGATGAATGAAAGAATATTAAAGAGAACTGACCTGTTTAATTGATTGGATCACTACTCAAATATGAACTAGAATTGAAGAACATAGCTGATGAGGAGACAACAAAAATAAATGGTGTATATTTTAAATATTTTAATGTTGTTTCTATAGAATCTTTTGATTATGATCTAGAGTATAATAAAAAATAAGATTGTCCTAGATTGTGACTGGAGATGAATAATATTTAAAAAGAAATTATTCAAGAGGAGGTTTAAAAGGAACCCTCAAAAAGAAAAATATAAGCGAGACAATAAAGTTAGTAAAAGTTTTAATGTACTAGATGTAACCTATTACGAGTGCATGGATAAAGGTCACATAAAACCCTATTGTCCAAAACATATGAATAAATACCAATACAAAAAGAAGGACAAAAATGAATTGACCATCGGTTGGTGTTGTATAGAAGAATCTGATTCCAGTGAACAATATTTTAATGAATATAAATTTTCTGACTTGTGATTCAGAGAATCACTAGATATGATTAGTAATTTTAATTTTTATTTGGAATGTTCTGATTCTAATTATGATTCTGATTTTCTAAATATATCTAAAATAAGTGAGAAAATTTGAAGATTAAGAAAATATATTTTCCAAGATGATGATTTATAATATAAGATTAAATAATAAAAAAATAAACTTATTTTTTAAAATAATATACTTTTTACAGTATAATGAAAATATAAGTAACACTACTACCACTTCCCATAAAAAATTTAAGAAAATTTGAAATCATTTCATGATTTGAATGGAAATCTGAAAAAGGAAGTCGAATGTATTGAAAAATGTTTATATTATTTTATTCAAGGTTGTGAAAAATATCATGAGATTATGTCATTGACTAAAAATGATAAAAATAAATATGGTTTTTTGTTATGATAAGATATTTCTCTAAATTTATAAAACTCATTTTTAGAAGTAAAAAAATGTTGTACTTCAACTATTACTTTTTTTAAATATGGCATTAAAGGTCATTATGAAAATAAATGTTCTCCTAAATTTTAAAAATTATTCAGATTTAAAAAATATAATATTTATAAATCTTTATTACACAGTGTACCTTAAAATAAATTCTCAAATCTTTTATGGGTAGCTAAACAAGTTATTACAAATCCAATTGGACCAAAAGTATCTTGGGAACCAAAATTTTAAAGTGATTGATTATTGTAGGAAAAATACCATGGATTTCTTAAGAATAGCATATGATGCATGGATATTGAATGATCTAGGAATATGATTGGAGACCCATCAATTATTACGATTTAAAAAAAAATGTGATAGAGGCCCTATTACTTTTGGAGACAATTCTAAATGAAAAGTAAAAGGTATGGGTAATGTTTGTATTTCAAATTATACTTTTCTTTATAAAGGTTAATATATTGAAGGTTTGAATTATAATTTAATCAGTGTATAAAAATT
Organism: Viscum album; assembly: GCA_963277665.1. NCBI lineage: Eukaryota > Viridiplantae > Streptophyta > Magnoliopsida > Santalales > Viscaceae > Viscum > Viscum album. The sequence continues at coordinate 724,354,357 of OY728165.1, forward strand.
ATGTAATGATGGAATGGAAGTTCAATTTTAAAATGACAATTGTTTAGTTTTTAAACATGGTTCTTTATTATATTATTCTAATTATAAATAAAATATTTATTATATTCATTTTTCTAAACTAAATGTTCAACATGTTAAGTGATTCAATGCTGTAGAAAATTATAGCATCTTATGTCATCATAGTTTTGGTCATAATACATTTACAATATTAAATATTATCTCAAAACATGATAATGTTTTACATATGCCATCATTGAATAAAGAACAACTTCATATATGTGACACTTTCATGAAAGGTAATCACTAAAAAAATTATTTTAGACTCGTAAATATGTTAATTCCTAATAGACCATTGTATCTAGTATATCATCATTAAATTTTTTCACTAAAATTTCAGGACATGGTGGAAATAAATATGCTTTAGTGATTGTTGATGATTATAGTTGATTTACATGGGTACACTTTCTTTCTCATAAAAATGATACTTTATCTATATTTACTTATTTTTTTAATTCAGTTCAAAATTAAAATGGTTGTATGATTTTTTGTATTCATATTGATATAAGAGGTGAATATCATAATTTATATTTTGAAATTTTTTGAAAAAATAAGCGATATTTTCATAATTTTTCAGCTTTTAGAACACCACAAAAAAATATTGTTGTATGACGGAAGAATAGAACTCTTATTGAAATGGCTAGAACTATGTTTAGTGAATATAATTTTCCTAGATTTTTTTGGGCTGAGCCCATTTTTGCTAACTGTTATCTTTCGAAATATATTTCTTAATATACCTTTGTCAAATAAACATCCTTAAAATTATTTAAATATTAAAATCCCAAAAATTTAATACTTTTGACTTTTCTGTTGTAATTTTTTTAAAATTGTAAGTATAATTTAGATAAATTTGATTCAAAAGTGATGAAGTTATTTTACTTGGATATTCTAATAATAATAATGCTCATAGATTTTATAATAAAATAACTATGATTGTTGAATAATTTCTGCATGTTATTTTTTATGAAAATAATGTTAAATTAAATTTGTTTTCTAATGTTTTTAATGATGAGTTTAGATATTTAAATTTCAATAAAGAAATTACTCACTATAAGAATAAAACGATTGGGGGAGAGAATAATCCTTCTAATCCCGATCCAAGATCATGGAAGATTCATAAGACCATACTATTGAAAATTTAATTGGAAATGTTGATTCTGGTGTTAAAATAATAAACTCTGTTTTTATTTTTGAACCAATTATCCTTTTATTTCTAATTTTGTTTGTATTAATGTTAATGATTAATTGATAGATTAAAACTAGATTGTTTCCATGAAAGATATATTAAATTAGTTTTCTAGAAATAATTTTTGGACTTTAGTAGTATTTCTTGAGGGTATGAAAGTGATTGGAACTAATTGGATATTTAGAAATAAGCTCGATGAATTTAGATTGATTGTTAAAAATAAATCTAAACATTTTCCCAAGGATACATTCAAGAAAAATGTATATACTTAGATGATTCATTTGTATATAGAAACCAAAATCTTGACATACATGGACATTACATTACTTTTGCAGAATACTTGATACATAAGGAAAATAGACACACAAGGACTGTAATAGTTTGGTGCCTTTGGAAACTGGGAAAATAATCTTCTAATCATGGTGAAAGATCTTAAAAATATCCCATAAAGATCTTCTCCTTTTGTTTTCTTACCTAAAACCTTTCTTTATATACAGGGGAAAAGAAAACATAAAAAGGGTGAGCGCAAATGCTCAGTAAGGGTAAGAATAGAGAACATTAAACAATACTTAAACATTTGAATGCAAAATCTTTAACATAAAATCTAAACATCAAAATCTTGAGCAAAGAAATAAATATTGGAAGTAAATAAGGCATATATCACAAATTAACATCAATACTTATAAAATAGCATGGGAATAAATCATGTAATTGTGGCAACGATTCAACACTTGTTATGATTTCCATAGAATCCAAGGCATTGCTGCCAAGACTATCTTAGTGGACAATGTCCCTTTCTGAATCGAGTTTACTCCTCGTTCCAGTCCTGTATCACTGAACTGGATTAACTTACCATTCCACCCATGTCTATCTCACGAGATATAAATCATTACCCAACGCATTGGAGGGAGATATAGGTCCCACCCCTCTCATAATGAAATCATTCTTACTACTTCCACAAAATAAACATACATCATTCATAATAACCCATCAAAGAAAATGTGTTTCATAAACTTCATCCCATCATAACATAATCCATATAAAAAAATGGATGTCATTTCATCATAAGAAAAGTGAAACCATGTAAATCATATAGACATTATACTTGAAACATGCACATATGAAATAATGTTATCTTAGATAGAAAATGGTTTTGATAAAACACTTGAAATGAAATCTTGAGGAAAATATCCTTTCTTCTTCAGAATCATTTTCCTTAAACAAAATTACATGCAATTTTAAAAGAAAATGGATTTGTTGAAAATAATCATGCAATGTTGTATAGGATGATTCCTGAAAATGAGGCATTATTAAACCATAAATATTCATTCATGCCGTATAAGTTAAAAATATCATTCTCCACGTACTTTTGTCGGAAAAGTCAAAAAGTACCTCGTAAAAAAAAGATTACTTACATACCATGTAGTAAAAGTCAAAAATGGTTAGAAAGGAATTTAAAAATACATGAAACCATTTTTAGGATATTGTTACATGGATGATAAATATAACCCCAGTAAATACAAACGTATAAGCAATCTCAGATAAAAAAACAAGATTGGAAAAATTATCCCATACCATATGTCTGATATGCTTCGTATGTATCCAAAACTGCTATATAATGATTTAAATAGTGTCATTTACATATTAAAGAATCATATTCATTATTATTATATCATATATGGTTCACTTAGGTATTTATATTACCCGTTCATTTGTCAATTCCATATTAATGTAGCATTTTGGTTAAAATTGTTTCATTTATCGTACGTGTTTGGACTTGTTGTTCTTGTTATTATTATTACTTATATCATGATTTACTTACTTCCAGAATGTAAAACATGATTTATATATCATATATCTTCACTATATATATATAATAGATAGATAAATGAAATGAAACACACCGTTCATGGAGACGGTAGGTTGTACGTACACAAGAACGTTGTTTTCCTTTCTTTGTTAACTTGAATGGAAGTAAGTAGATGACATATATATATATATATGTATACATAAATCCAGTAGCTTCATTATGTCATATATTTCATTATTATTAATTATATATACTTTATAATCATTCTTGAATGGTTAATCATGGAAAATGAATCTTATTGCATTCGTGGACACGACAGTCCTTACGTACGCACGAGCGATGATATCATTACCATGATAATGGAATTGTATTTAAGTGTATGTATAATATTAAAAAATCAATATCACTTTATAATAACTATATATAGTTATTTATTTACACCATTATACCCATCCATGTAAGGTGGTGGTGGAAAAACTGATTACACCATGACATGGAGACGGTATTCCGTACGTACGCACGCGTGGTGATTTTGTTTTCCATAGGATGGATAGAAGGTGAAATAGGGTTGTTTAATATTCATAATAAAATATCATTATATTAGTGATACGGATGTTATTACTTTATAATGAAACAACTAAATAATAAGGATTTGAAGAAGAAAGAAACTTGAGAGAATTGAAAGAAGAGATTACCTCTTCTCCGACGCACCTTCTTTAAGCCTTCTCTTAAGGAAGTAGTGTTGGTCTTTTGAGAAGACCAGAACCTCCAGAATGTTTCTATGGAAGTGGAAAAAAGAAATGGGCAGGGTTTTTATGAGTTTCAAGGCTTGAAACGGTGTGAGGAAGAGAGGGAGGAGGTGCCCTTTTATAAGGGAGGAGAGGGGCACCTTTGGAAAAACTAAAAATATTATTTTTCTATAAAGTCATATTCGATTATTAATAGCTAAAAATTTATTTATTTAGAAGATCAGGTGGCTATGGTTTGAAATCCTCTCATCCAATATAATTTATACAATTTTAGGTTTCTATTTCAACCATATCATTTAGATTTAACTTTAAGTTAAATAATTTACTTTTACCATGTCTTCTTGTTTTTTTACACTATAAGGTTAATAAACATAGTATAAAAAGCCAAAAGAACCCCAAGTTGTTTATTATTAATATATATAACCTTATCTAAGTCATATGTCCTAACCTTAGATTTTTAGGAATAAAATAACAGTTAATAATATAATATTTGTTTTAAAAACTATTTTATGTCAACTTTGACACTATTTGGTAATTGATTTTTGAGAAAATCATAACAGAATGATTAGTTCAAAAAACGTTAATTAAATCAATAATAACATGTCATAATAACCAAAAAAATTAGTTTAATTAATAAAAAGTCTCATATTACATTTATTTGGGTATTTATAACATTAATTAGGTCAATATTTCATTAATAAGATAATCACTGCATCATCATTGTGTCATAAATAAATTAAATTATATAATGTCAAAAAATCATAAATAAAATATGATCATGTAGGAAATCTTTTTATATTTCTAATTAATATTTATAGTCTATTTTATCTTATGTAAAGCCTTATATTAAAAATGTTTTAGTTATTAAACATTGATTTTAACTATTTTAACCCTTCTTTAAATAAATTAATAATAAATATCCTAATCTAATCCAAATGGGCCTAAATGGTCATATTTTATTCCTAAGGTTTATTTTGTCGAATTAAACTTATCCAATCAAATTATGACATGTGTTAGGGTAATAATAATATAATTTCTACCCTTAATTAACCTATTTACTTTTAACCGTGGTAAAAAAAAGTAAAAAGTTACTATTCACCAAAAATTATTTTTATCTCATAGAACCACATTTTAGTCCTTAATATTAACCATGTCTCTCGGATTTTTGAAATTCCACTCACAGAAGTGGTAAAATTTAGTTTTATATGAATTTCCAAATTCTCCTAGGAGGTGGGTAAAAGACGGTGAAAAGTTCAATAAAATTTTTATATATCTAAAATTATTATAAAATGACTCCAATGAATTACATTGAACTTATATAAGTGTTATGTATCAATTATTACCCAAAATAAAATTAAATAAAAATAATAATTATTTAAATAAAAAGTTGGTTTTTAAATAGTAACCCAGTGTTTTCACTATTCATCTAAAATTGAATGTTTTCAGAAAAATACCAAAAATTCTCCCTAGGCTAATTTCAATATTCCAAATCCAAAAATGTAGTCAATTTGGAAAGATAAAATTAAAAAAATTTCAAAAATTGGGTATTACTATTCATAATGGCTAGTTCATAATAATATTATAATAATATCTCGTTTAGTGAAACTCGGTGTTGTGTACTACACACGCTATAGAGTAAGGTCGCGATTGCGTGTAATGTAAGCCAAGTTAGGGTTGTGTGTAGTGAGAGACTCCTTTATTGTTGCGTATAATAGAATCCAACAATATTTCATTTATACATTGAATATATATATATATATATATAGACACACTCAATGTTACGTATAACATAATCAATACTTATTTCATTTATACATTAAAAAAAATCTATACTTAATGTTTTGCAGAATAATTTCTAGAAAACAAACATGAAATTGTGTGTAACACTTTCCAAGAATAGTGTTTCGTATACTTCAAACTAATATAGTGTTGCATATAGTACAAACTAATCTTGGTGTACAATAGAAGACATCAAATAAATTAAAAAGAATATATCTCATAAAATCTCGGGGTGTTACATTCTACCCCCCTTAAAATGAACTTCATCCTCGAAATTCGTCAGGGTTATAAAGGGTTTACTACTTGTATGTTTCTTTCACAGAAACCCACATTGTAAAAAGGGATACTAAAACTGGATTTTAAAAAAGGGAAGTTAGAATCATAACAGTCACCCAAAGTAACTCAGCACTGGGTTTCCACATAATACAACATGGGTAAAAATATTGATATGTAAGAGAAATATAACCATCAACTTTCTATTAAGAGTGGTACAGGACATGGCTATAAAAAATCCTACAATCCCAAAGCCATAAATTTGTGATGATCTAAGGTACCATCTAATTCATCAGATATAAGGTCACTAGGACAACATTTTTGGATTTCAAGATCATTTCCCTAAAGATGAAGAATTTGAATTAGAAAAAATACTTAATTTATTTTGGTATAATCTCACCGGTGTTCGTGCCTTGAACAATTTCCACTTCATCACTTATTTAAACAAAATGAAGTTGAATTTTTCATTCTCAAAGTGTTAGCAGAGCATGTAATAGAAATATAGGTCATTCCATCTTCCTCTATCACAAGTTATTAAATATACATAAGTCCATCTATGCTGAGATTAATCGTATATGGTTTCTAAAATAGACTAATAATTCATATATCATACTGCTTAATATAGTAAATCTAGTTTCTACTAACCAGTGACTTCATGTAGTCCAATGGTAGGTGATAATGGCTTGTCGCACTTCGGTTGTGGGTTTGATTCCCACGGCCTTGTCCGACGCGACGGGTTGTCGCCCGTTTTGCAGGTTGTCCATTTTTCTAAAACTACATTATAATAACATTCCTACAATTAAATAGAAAAAAGGATTTGTCCTTAAACAATACTATCTGATATCTAACGTAATTCATTCTAATATTTAGGCTTATCCAAAATAATTTGGTCCAAGCTCATAGTATAAAGAAAATGATTACTTGAAAGGTCACATAACAAGAACGTGAATACCATCATTTATCCCCCATATATCATACAATATATCTCATTGGTCACATTCCAAACATGTGAATACCTTAATCTTGTATTCTCTTTAAAAATGAATACCCATTGAACCTTAGTGAAAACATGAATGTTGTCAAATGTTAACTCTTTCCACATACCAAAACCCTAAAATTTCTATATACTCAAACCATGATATCACTTAGTCCTTATATCAATCATGACCTCATGAATACTACCAAACATTTTATTTTCTCCTTATCCCTTCATTATGCGCATATCATTCACTTTCCAAAAATATTTCAATCACTTTTCCTGGTTACCAGTACCATATTCTTATAGAAAACCAAAATGAACCAATACACAGATATTTCAATATACTATAAAAGTAACTCAACAACATTATTATTGAATTCCAATACATAAGCCCTTCAATCCACCATATTCAATGATTGGTATGGAATAGGTCCTTCCTCGATTTAGAAGTAATAGCTTAGGTCAGGGCATTGAGTTGGGTAATGACCATGTTCTCCACAGATAAGAAATTAGACTCCACAATAGTTTTTCACTCTAGGAACCTTTTCTCCACATAGATAACATCTTCCCCTCCATTTGAGGTATTCCTCACGTTTCTTCTTCACTTCAATAGAAATATCAATCTTCCTTTCTCTATGCTCCACACCATGTGAACATGCATAAAATTCCACCTTCCTCTAATTTGATGACTTATGAATACAACTAAAGTTCACCTTGTTAATCATATATCCAGATGACTGATTCGGTATAATCATAATATCTTTCTCTCAAGGCATTAAAAAATTTCATTGATCATAGTCACCAATTTGTCCATTGGAATCAATGTTAACAGAATTCCTTCTGGTTCCCTCCATTGACTAAGACCAGAAACCATACTGTAAAAAACAGTTAAAATAACGAGTAACCACATAATCATAAAAGGTCACTTATGGGATGTCTAACTTAACATAAATTATTTAATCCATGAAACCTTAGGTTCTCCCTAGGCTATTCATGATCTTCAACGTAATTCTAGGACTCTAACCTATACGTATACTTAACCTTAGAGACATCCCTAGACATACCTTAGAAATTTCTCTATGGATTTCACTAAAGTTTTCGAATCCTAGTTTACAAAGGTTAAATAAAACTTTCATCTGATACCAACTATAGAGTCCTAAACCTTGACGTACATGGAAATTACATTACTTTTTCAGAATACTTGATACATAAAGAAAACAGACACACAAGGACCATAATAGTTTAGTGTCTTTGGAAACAAGGAAAATAATCTTCTAATCGTGGTGAAAGATATTCAACATATCCCATAAAGATATTCCCTTTTTTTACCTAGAAACTTTCTTTATATCCTAGGTAAATTAAAACATAAAAAGGGTGAACTCAAATGCTCAGTAAGGGTAAGCATAGAGAAAATAAAACAATCCATAAACATTTGAATGCAAAATCTTGAACATAAAATCTAAACATCAAAATATTGAGCAAAGACATAAATATTGGAAGTACATAAGTAATATATCATAAAGGAACATCAATATTGATAAAATATCATGGGTATAAATCATGTAATTGTGGAAACCATTCAGAACAAGTTATGATTTCCATTTTAGCCAATGCATTGCTACCAAGACCATCTTAGTGGACAAAGTTTCATTCTGAATCAAGTTCACTCCTCGTTCTAGTCTTGTATCCCTGAAACGGATTAACTTATCATTCTAGCCAAGTCTATCTCATGAGATATAAATCTTTACCCAATTCATTGGAAGGAGATATAGGTCCCACCCATATCATACTGAAATCATTCTTACTTGTGACACAAAATAAACATACATCATTCATAATAACCAAATGAATAAAATGGGTTTCAAAAACATCATCCCATCAAAACATAATCTATATAAAAAATGGATATCATTTCATCATAAGAAAAGTGAAACCATGTAAATCATAGAGACATTATACTTGAAACATACACATATCAAATAATGTCATCTTAGATGGAAAACGGTTTTGATAAAACACTAGAAATGAAATCTTGAGGAAAATATCCTTTCTTCTTCAAAATAATTTTCTTTCCACAAAATGACATTAAATTATAAAAGAAAAGTGTTCTTTTGAAAATAATCATGAAATCTTGTATAGTAAGCTTCATGAAAATGAGGCGTTATGAAATCGTAAAAATCCGTTCACGCCGTATAAGTTAAAAATAACAATCTCCTCGTAATTTTGTCGGAAAAGTCAAAAAGTACCTCGTAAAAGAAAGATTACTTACATACAATGTTGTAAAAGTTAAAAATGGTTAAAAATAATTTAAAAATACATGAAACCATTTTTATAAAATTGGTACATGGATGATAAATATAACCCCGTAAATACTTACGTATAAGCAATCTCCGATAAAAAACGAGATTGGAAAAGTTATCCCTTATCTTATGTCCAATATGCTTTGTATGTATTCGAACATCCTTTATAATGATTTAAATAATGTCATAGACTTATTACAGAATAATATTCATTGTTATTATATCATATATGGTTCACTTAGGTATTTATATTACCCGTTCATTTTCCATTTCCATGTTAAAGTAGCGTTTTGGGTAAAATTGTTTCATTTATCGTACGTGTTTGGGCTTGTTGTTCTTGATATTATTATTACATATATAATGATTTACTTACTTCCATAATGGAAAAAATGATTTATATATCATATATATTCAGTATATATATATTTATATAATAGATAGATAAATGAAATGAAACACACCGTTCATGGAGACGGTAGGCCGTACGTACGCATGAACGTTGTTTTCCTCTCTTTATTGACTTGAATGGAAGTAAGTAGATGATATATATATATATATATATATGTATAAATAAATCCAGTAGCTTAATTATGTCATATATTTCATTTTTTTTAATTATATATACTTTATAATCATTCTTGAATGGTTAATCATGGAAAATGAATCTAATCGCGTTCGTGGAGACGGTAGTCCGTATGTACGAACAAGCGATTATATCATTCCCATTATCGTGGAATTGTATTGAAGTGTATGTATAATATTACACAATCAATATCACTTTACAATAACTATATATAGTTTTTTATTTACACTATTATACCAATCCATGTAAGGTGGTGGTGGAAAAACTGATTACACCACTGCGTGGAGACTGTATTCCGTACATACGCACGCGTAGTGATTTCGTTTTTCATAGGATGGATAGAAGGTGAAATAGGGTTGTTTAGTATTCATAATAACATATCAGTATATGATTGATACTGATGTTATTACTTTATAATGAAACAACTAAATAAGGAGTAGTTGAAGAAAGAAACTTGAGAGAATCGAAAGAAGAGATTAGCTCTTCTTCGACGCACCTCCTTTAAGCCTTCTCTTAAGGAAGTAGAGTTGGTCTTTTGAAAAGACAAGAACCTCCAGAATGTTTCTAGGAAAGTGGAGAAGAGAAATGGGCAGGGTTAGGCCGAGATTCAAGGCTCAAAAGGTTGTGAGGAAGAGAGGGAGGAGGTTCCCTTTTATTAGGGAGGAGAGGGGTACCTTTGGAAAAACTAAAAATATTGTTTTATTATAAAGTTATATTCGGGTTTTAATAGCTCCAGCTTTATATATTTTGAAAATAAAGAGGTTTTGGGTCTAAATAATCTCATCCAATAGAATTTAGACAAGTTTAGGTTTCTATTTTAACCTTATCATTTAGATTTAACATTAAGTTAAATAATTTTACTTTTACCGTGTCTTTTTGTTTTATTACACTATATAGTTAATAAACTTACTATAAAAATCCAAACGAACCAAAAGTTGTTTATTAGTAATATCTATAACCATATATAAGTCAGTTGGTCAAACCTTATATTTTTAGGAATAAAATAAAATATTTTAAAAAAACTATTTTATGTCATCTTTGACACAATTTGGTAATTCATTTTTGTGAAATCATAACAGAATTATTAGTTCGAAAAAATTTAATTAAATCAATACTAACATGTCATATTAACATATAAAATTAGTTTAATTCATAAAAAGTTTCAAATTTCATTTATTTGGGTATTTATAACATTAATTATGTCAATATTTCATTAATAAGATAATTACTTCATCATCATTGTGTCATAAATAAATTGAATTATTTAATGTATAAAAATCAAAAATAAAATACCATTATGTAGGAAATATTTTTATCTTTATAAGGAATATTTATAGTCATATTTATCTTATGTATAACCCTATATTAAAAATCTTTTAGTTATTAAACTTTGACTTTAACTATTTTATCCCTTCTTTAAATAAATTAATAATAAATGTCCTAATCTAATCCAAGTGGGAATAAATGGTCATATTTTATTACTAATATTGTTTTTGGTCTAATTAAACTTATCTAATAGAATTATGAAATGTGTTAGGATAATAATAATATCATTTTTACCCTTAATTACCCTATTTACTTTTAACCGAGGTAAAAAAAAGTAAAAAGTTACTATTCACAAAAAATTATTTTCATCACATTGAACCAAATTTTAGTCCTTGATATTAGCTGTGTCTCTCTGATTTTTGAAATTACACTCACATAAGTGGTAAAATTATGTTTTATGTGAATTTCCAAATTCTCCTAGGAGGTGGGTAAAAGACTGTGAAAAGTTCAATAAAATTTTTATATATCTAAAATTTTTATAAAATGTCTCCAATGAATTACATTGAACATATATAAGTGTTATGTATCAATTTTTACCTAAAATAAATTTAAATAAAATAAATAATTATTTAAATATATAGTCGGTTTTTACATAGTAACCCAGTGTTTTCACTATTCGTCAAAAATTGAATGTTTTTAGAAAAATATAAAAAATTAACCCTAGGATAATTTTGATATTCCGAATCCAATAATGAAGTCAATTTTGAAAGGTAAAATTTATAAAATTTCAAAAAGTGGGTATTACTATTCATAACGGCAGGTTTATAATAATATTATAATAATATCTCGTTTAGTGAATCTCGGTATTGCGTACTACACACGCTATAGAGGAAGGTCGTGATTGCGTGTAATGTAAGCCACGTTTGGGTTGTGTGTAGTTCAAGACTTCTTTGTTGTTGTGTATAATAGAATCCAACCATATTTCATTTATACATTGAATATATATATATATATACACTCAATGTTGCGTATAACATATTCAAAACATATTTCATTTATACATTAAACAAAATATATACTTAATGCTGTGTAGAATAGTTTCTACAAAACAAACATGAAATTATGTGTAACACTTGCCAAGAATATTGTTTCGTATACTGCAAGCTAATATAGTGTTGTGTATAGTACAAACTAATCTTTGTTTACAATAAAAGACATCAAAGAACTTAAAAATAATATATCTCATAAAATCTCGGGGTGTTACATGTACCAATTTCTTTGTTAGAGGAAATTATAATTTTGTTGGATTTTTATTCTTATCCTGTTTCTAAATGATATCAAATGGATATAAAAGGGGCTTTCCTAAATGATTTTATAACTGAAGAAGTTTATGTTTCGCAGCCCCTTGGTTTTAGAAATAAATTTTTCTTAATAATGTTTATAATTTAACTAAAGATTTGTATGGTATCAAAAAATCACCACAATCTTGGTATAAAGGACATTATTTTTTTATATTTTTATTTTAAGAAAGGAAATGTTGATCCAATATTATTTATTAAAAGAATTTGAATTGATATTTTAATTGAATTTTTTTTTGTTGATTATTTTTTTGGAAACTCTAATTAAGTACTCTATAATTATATTTCTATATTTATTTCTTCTGATATTGATATGAGTTGATGGAAGAGTGAAATTTCAATCGTGGACCTCAATTTTGTTTTAAAAAATGATATTTTTCTTAAACAATTTAAGTATGTGAAAGATTTAGTGAAATTATTCAGTATTTATTCATCTAAATCAATGAAAACTCTTATGCATAATAATTGAAAATTAGATATTGATTAATCTATTAAATATATCGATTTTAAAATTAATTGATGAATTATAGGAATATTTCTATATTTAATTGAATATAGACCTGAAATAATTTTTAGTGTTTTTTATGTGCCTGATTTTAACTTGATCCTATAGAAAGACATATTAAAGAACTAAAAATAATAATATTCTATGTTAAACGAAATATTTATTCAGGTTTATTTTATCCAAAATATAACTATTTTGATTTAACATCTTATTTAGACATTTATTTTGGAGGATGTAGAATTGACCAAAAAATAACATCAGGAATGTGTAATTCTCTAAGAAAATGATTAATTTCCTGATCATCTAAGAAATAATTATCTTTTTCTTTATCTTATATATAATTTGAGTATATCTCTTCTAGTTGTTTTTTGATCTTTTTTTATTAATCAAACCATATAGGATATTTGTGTCTATCTTGACCAATTATATATTTATTATTATAATATTTCTACAATTTCAATTCCTAAAAACATCTTAGAAATTTATAGGGAAAATCATATTGATCTTGGATTTTATTTTATTAGAGATCCTATGAACAAGTTTTATATTGTTTTATAATTTATGCCTTATGAAAATCATCTATTAGAAATTTTTACAAAGCCATTATAATCGACTTATTTTGAAAACAATAAATAAATTTGATATTGGTAAGTTGGAATTTAAAAGTTTTATTACTATATTTTTTTAAAGGAGTATGTTTTCAATTTTTTTATTTTCAATAATGGGGAAAAATAAATTGGTTTTACATGGTTGTAATTCTTTTTTTTAATCATATAAAAAATAGAAGATAGTTTATGCATGAGCCTGATTTTATTTTTTTGATTACATTTCCTCTATATTTTCATAATATATCAATACATAGTGATTGTTTTTATGTATTTATTTTATGTTTTTATAGATAAGATATTTCCAAAAAATCTTTATATTATGGGGAATACTGGAAAATATTTTCTAGTACACTAAATATTCAACGAAGTTGCTGCATCATTTTTTAAAAACATTACAGTATATAGTTTTAAATAATTACTATATTTAATTTACATGAAGTTATAAATACATTGTATTTTCATGAAACATGGTTATATATAAATAAAACATGTTTATATATTTTTCATTAGTTTACATAAATTTCTAAAAATGTATTTTTGATGGTTATTAAATTATCTAAAGTTCTGTAATTCAATTTCACAACTGCATTTTTCCAAAATGTTGTTACTTTTTTGTTTTGATGATATCAGGAGTAATAGAGGTATGATTTATTGTATTCTTGATTAGTTAGAAATATAATATGTTTTAAAACAAATAAGTACTTTTTAACTAATGTTGAATTTGTTTTTAAGAGCCTCTAAAAATTTGTTGAAGTTTGTTAAAATATGTTTTCTATTTTTTTTAAAAGTATGGTTCGACAACCCTACTTTTTCAACGTATGGTTCGACAACCATAATTTCCCAAATTATGGCTTTGAAACCTTAATTTTTCAATTTATGGTTTTGAATCACTTATTTTTCAAGTTATGATTTGGGTACCCTACTATGATGCACCCTATAATACTTTGATGAAACCTATGGTACTTCGATAAACCCTACGTTACTTTGATGAATCCAATTTTACTTTGGTGTAATCTACTTTAGTGTACCGTAATTTCATGTATGATAATTTTGTGTACCATACTGTCATGTTACCTATTTTTTTACCCTACTTTTTTGATAATTCTTTGTTCATATATGATGAAAATTGATCTCCTATATAAATATATATAGATTATTTTCATCATATTTTCTACTTGATACATTCACATTAAATCTAAGGATTATGATCGAATAGTTTTTTATGAATTCGGTTCAATTTTTAAAGATAAAAATTAGTAAATTATTTCAAAATATATTTTCAATAAATTTAGAGGTTATAAGATAATTTAAATTCAAATATTTGAATTTACTTTCAGATTGTGTAGCTAGTTTTGAGGAACTGCTTTGACTATGATTGAAATTGTTTTAATTGATTTATAATAGAGTTTTAAAAGAATTCAACACGATTATAATTACAGATATATTATTGAAAGAGTTAATCTAATTATTTTAAATTATTTTATTTATGATTTATTCTATAGAAATAAAGATTCAATAATGGTGTGATTTTTGTGGAGATATTAATGAAATATCTTGACTCCATTTATTTTGAATTTCTGAAAGAAGTGGAGCTAATGAAACTAATTAATATTTATTATATATATATTTATATTGTTGTAAAATAATTCACAAGGGTTAACATATTCGATACTCTACTCTTTAATGATAATATGCTGTGAACATTGAACCTGTTGTGCATTCAGAACATGCGGTGATGCTCTGTTTCATCACCTAAATGTTCTCTCAACGGAAAAATTAATTATGACGTGAAAATAATTTTCATGATGAGATGTTTTAATCGGAATATCAAGAAACTGTTCCCATTATTTCATTTTGTATCTTCTCTTATATGGCTTCTGAGTGAGTAACACTATTTCCCATCTCTCACATTCACTCTTTTTTTGTTTATTCATGTACACTCAAAAGAATTATTTGTTATTTTTTTTACTCAATTTGTAACTCCTAGATTCTGAATTCATTATTTGAGGTTTGAAACTACCTATATATAATTTTAGGATTTTTTGGGTTGTGACTCCCGCTTTCTAAAGCCATGTTGTAGTGGTTGTGGCTCTCCATACAAGAGTTAGTGTTGTGGTTATCTCTCCATTAGAAAAGGATTCACAAATTGGGTTATGATTCCCCCTCAAAATTAGTTTTAAGTTCCCACATATATCTCCCTGAGTAGATATGTATAAGAGTATATTAGGCCCAGTTTGGAACAAACTACTATAAAAATTTTCATCATATTATTTACATTTTCCACTTATAATTAACCACAATAATAAAGTATGATAATTCATTTAATTAATCAATTTTTTTGTTAATTTTTTTAATTAGGTATATTTTCTTCTACCCCTCTAGAAAATATTCCATTATCGTATCCAACATAATATTTTATTTATTATTATTGAATTTTTATATTACACATACCTTCATTCATTCCATTTTGTGTAAATACGATAACATTGTTTTTGGGCGTGTGGACTGATGCATCCTCAAAGCGATGTGATACGTTCTCACATTACATGGAATGTATTAAGGTTGTGTTTAATTAAAAATAAGTTACATATGAAACATATATATGTAATTAAAGACATAATAACCATTATGTATTTATAATATATCTTTTTCTTTATTACTCATTGTATAAACTAAAAAAAGGTGACAAAGTTATTCATGGACTTATGGACTACCGCCACCTCGATGTGATGTGATTTTCTTAAATCAGCATAATTTAATATATATATATATACCTATAAATTATTAAAAAATATTATTTAAACTATAATTATAATTTTAGAAACATAAAATGTTAATTATCTTCTTTTTATAATGATCATTATAAACAGGAATGTTACACATGCGTACATATGACCTACCATCTCCATGATTTTAACATTACATCATTTATCATAACCATATTTCTTTAATAGTTTTAAAATTTTAATTTATATATAAATATGATAACTATTTCATGATTATTACTTTTTATATGTTTATATAATGACCCTTGTGACCATAGTTGACCAACCAAGGTTGTTTTTGACACAAAAACTTAATTTGGTCAAAACATCGGACAAAAATATAATTGTTTATATAGTTTCATGAAACATTGTAATAAGTGAAATAAATATAAAAAATGAAAACGCTTATAAAATAAATAAATAATTAGAATATGTTTATTATTTTGGAATATAAATACACACATGAAAATTCATTCTCAATGAAATGAATTTTCATCTCACTATTTACAACTGTGCGATAAATTTTATATTCCCCGCATAATTATTTTGTGAGGTGTATATAATTCCCCATTTGATATATTATTTAATTAAACCATATATATTAATGTTACTTAATTATTAACTTTGAATTATCCTATACAAGGGGTTTTAACATTAAAATCACCAACTGGAAAATGTTATCTTGGAATCTCACTTTCTTTTCTGATTGCTAACTTTATCTTAAAAGAATCACATTTTCATAATAATTTTTAATTTATATTTATATTTATCTCCAGTATCCATATTATTTTATGATATATAGTATTATTTTCAAATCATTATACCATATTTAAAATTGGTTTTTACATTGAATGTTATATTATTTACTATAGAACTGGTGATAAATCTGTATCTTTTACTCAATAAGGATATTTGATAAGGCACATTGTAGATGACTTTAGATAGATTATTAGATATATGAGGATTTATTTGGAGATAAAATAAATAGGCTCGGGACCATATAAATTAATCCACTTGATTCATTAGTAATCACATGGGTCAAATTCAGTTAGGCAAATGATTTGTATTTGTAACCAGTACGTTTTAAACTCTCTTGTCAAAGGTCTTAACATTAGAGTTATGTTTGGCCAAAGCAAATTAGTATGTTACAAGAATATTTTAAAATTCCTTATGAATGGTATTGATCGTTGATTTAATGTATTATAAACCAAATCAATTCATAACTTGTATTGTCACGACCTGTCCTCGGGGCCCTTGCCGTGACTACCCCAAGCCCGCCTTCCATAGGTCATGGGCTGACGACTAGCACCAAAGGCATAAATTCTGATAACTAGGAAGGAATTTCCTTTATAAAACATAAACACATTCAACCATAGTACATGAGAAAGTAAACACTAAGTAAAACTGAATACAAAGTAGTGATAAAAGTAAATGGGGCCAGAAATACAAGCCCAACTATAAAGTACAAGGAAAAAAGACAAAACAGGTGGAAGGTGACAAGTAGCTCCTGGGTCGTCCACCTCAGATCCTACCTGAAGGGTAGGTATAGATAGCCTCCTCAACACACTCGCCCGCCAACCTCCTTCGAGTACCATCTCGTCGTGAAGTCCACCTCTGAGTACTGACTCGTCGTGATGTCCACCTCTGGGTACTGTCTCGTCATGAGGTCCACCTCTGGGTACCGTCCAGTCCACATACACTCAGTCTCTGTCAGTGTTGTCCTCCATCTGCATCCAACACAATGAGGTTCGGGCATAACCCGTGCAGGGGTGAGTATAACAATACTCAGTAGGGACCCCGAGACCCTCAAGGTCTCACTAAATAAAACAAGTATAACCACAAATAAGGATCTCAAGAGACAACCCTTACATAGGTATAAACCCATATTTATACCTAAGTTATCAAGTAACCCATCTCAACCATGAAGAAACACAAAGGATAAGAAATCAACATATAACCAATACTTAGGTATATGCCCATACGTATACCAAAGTTATCAAGTGACCCATCTCAATCATGAGGTAAATAGAAAGGTCATTGACTCAGCTCAAACTAGGATTTTCATTAATGATACCGAAACCACAACTGCTGGAGAAATCCTCCTCTATCAAGTATAGTAGCCCCGTCATGACTCTGAGGCGCTACTCACTAACCTTATACTGCTGAGGTACTCCTCCTGTCGAGTACCACCGGTCCACACCCAAACACTGTAGTGGTCCCTGCCAGGGGTCTGCCACACAAACACAGTAGCGGTTCCCCTAATAGCCTATAGAGGTACTCCTCCTATCGAGAACTGTGGGTCTGCTGCCAACTACCAGGTGCTCTTTCTGCCATGGGTCTGCTGCCAAATATCGGGTGCTCCGCCTAGTGGGCTAGTCGACTTACTCCAAGTTGAATCGGTCAAGCAGTCGTCAAGTCCACACATACTAGGTCTCCGCACTGAGTAGGCTCGCCGCTAGAAGGAGCCGCTCCACAAGCTACTGGTCAATAATCAAAGTATCACAAAGTACCACAATGAAGTATCACAAGGGACCTCCTCATCACAGGGGTCTCAACGCAATAGACGGCGTGTCAATCAGACGCATTGTCTGTGAGTTATTAGCCTTTTTGTCCTGGGGCCCCGGTTGGTTTCGTGTACGAACCAACCCAACCGTATCACAACTGTACCCCGAAATCTCATAGGGTATACTCAAAGGGGATATTTCTCAATGAGATTACCAATGCTGCTGACATTTCATCAAATAGACGTCCGGTCTAAAAGTTATCGGCATTCCCATTCCAGGGGCCCATTTGGTTTCTATGCTAAAACCAACCTGACCATACTCCAACTACGTCAAAACCTTAGGTGAAGTATGCCAAAATATTTATCTCATCAAAAGGAATCCAACATAGTCGACATCACATAAATTAGACATCCGACCCTTATGTTATGAGTGTTTCTGCTCCGAGGGCCCGGTTGGTTTTGTGTTCAAACCAACCTGGTCGTACCCAAACTTCAATGATGTCATGAGTGTAATATACTGAAACGACCGTCTCGATCTAGGGATTCCTACACAACTGACGATGCATCTATCAGAGGTATGTATCCTACGATATGAGCATTTTAACTGAAGTGGGTCCGAAAATAGGGGGTTTGGGCCCGGTCCGACCCGGCCCAATACCCCTGGGTCGGCCCCAACCGGGTTGACCTGACCCGAGTCTGGGTCGGGCCCGGTTGGGCGTAGCCCAGCCTGCGGCTTGGCGCCTGGCGAGTGGGATGCAAGGGGCGTGACCCCCTTTTCTGGAAATGGTGGACCCAGTGGGGTCCGCCCTTATAGTAGGTCGGGGGGTTACACCCCCCCCGGTTTTCCGTGTAACGGCCGACCAATACGGCTGGCTGGTTTGTGAGGCGTCGTGGGTCCCAGAGGGGGTCCCGCCTTCTAGAGTCGTCGGTAGCCAGCCACCCCTGTTGGTCCACCTCTGTCTTAGGCTGCGGTTCGTCTCACTGGCGCAGCGTGACGGCACCATGCACCACCATCGCGGCCCGCCCTGGGTCGTGGCCTTCTTCTGCCACACCAGCACAGCGCGACGGCGCCGTGCACCACCACTATGGCCAGGTCCTCGTTGCAGCCTTCTTCGGCCTCACAGGCGCGGTGCAACGACACCACGCACCACCGCCGCGGCCCTCTCTGGTCGTGGTTCTCTTCATCTCCACGCGGTTCAACGGCACCGTGCCGCCTTCGCCACAACCTTTCATGGATGCGATTCCCTACCGACCACTGCACAGTGCAACGGCACCGTGCGCCTCCTCTTCTAACATCAAAGAAGATCAACAAAGAAGAGGGGAGGAGAATCGGTCATGTTTATGCGGTCTGATCTCCTCCCGTTATGATGATATCATGTGGCCAATTTCTTAAGCAATGAAAAACGATGATAAAGTCTTGAACAAGAAAAGATAACCCCTACCTTG
Source organism: Viscum album (assembly GCA_963277665.1). Taxonomy (NCBI): domain Eukaryota; kingdom Viridiplantae; phylum Streptophyta; class Magnoliopsida; order Santalales; family Viscaceae; genus Viscum; species Viscum album. Next base: position 724,374,524 of record OY728165.1, read on the forward strand.
AGGAAGGTCCACAGTAGCCGAGCAGCATGGATGATGGTATCGCGAGAGGGAAGACGCCGGCTTGTTGATGTCATCGCAAGGTAAGAGATGAAGGTGACGAAGGTCATTGGAGTTCTTCATTTCCTCAATGGCCTTCGATCCCAGCTCGAGCATCATTCGTTGGAGAACCACCGGATGGAGAACCATTCTTCATGAAGGGTGGTGTTTTTCAACGAAGGAGGAACTCTCTTCCTTTTTCACAAGGGCTCTCTCTTTCTCAAAAAATTCCCTCAACACAAAAAATTCCAACCCCAATTAAAATAAGGCTACTCCTTATTTTAATTACAATTTCCAAACATTCAAAAATAAAATCCCTTAATTAAATAATTTAATAGTTTGAAATTATTGATTATCTTGTGTTGGAAAACTTTAAAAGATGAGAGAGATATGGAAAGTGGAGAGGATCCACTCCATTAAATGAGTGGAGTTATCATTCATTAAATAGGGGTGAGTTATGGGGAGTTTAGGGAGTTGAGGGGGAGGTGAGGAGTTACGGTTTTGTGTGGGCTCCACCCCAAACTCCCCTAGGGAGAAAAATAACCACCTTCCTTGAATAAAATTTGTACACAACAAATTTTATTTATTTTATTCTAATCTAAAATTTTTAAACCTCAACCCGCTCGAAACGAAACTATGGAATAGGTCCCCTTAACCAATTACCAGTGCTGCGAGTTCATCGGTGCCCCCAAATTTCAATTCTGAGAACCTATTCCAAAGATAGAAAAACCCGCTCGTTCATTCACTGAATGTTCCCGAGATAAACATCAGAAATTGATTCCGGGCACACCGGGCCTTAGAATCAAGTGCTGTAAGAAGCCAATGACTCATAAAATTTCAATGAAATTGAGAAAAAAAATTCCTTTAAATTTTTGGGTTTTACGTTACTCTCACCTCATGGATTTACGTCTCCGTAATGCTTCTACACACACTAGAGAAAACAAATGTGGTATTGAACACGCATCTGAGACTTGTACTCCCATGTGCTCTCCTGGAGGTTTTCGTGCTGCCAGTGAAAGCACACCTGAGGAATCGATCGTCCACGTAGGACCCGATCCTGTCGAACCTCGATCTCCAATGGAACCACCATGAATGTCACCCCTTCATCGATGTCCAGATCCTTGTGATCTATAATGTGTGAAGGGTCGTGCACGTATCTCCTCAGCTGAGATAAGGTGATGACATCGTGCACCCAGTGCATCGGACGTGGAAAGGCCAGGCGATAATCCACCTTGCCTACTCTGCTGGGAACCTAAAAAGGTCTGAAAAATCAAGGAGATAACATGCTGTCTCGGCTACATCTTCGTAGACCTCATCATGGTGAGACCCGTATAAAGACGTGGTCTCCATCCTGGAACTCTAGTAGTCCTTGTCTTCTATCAGCATAGGACTTCTATCTGATCTGTGTAGTATTCATCTACTCCTAGATGATCTTCAACTTCCCTGTCATAGCCTGAACCATCTCTGGTTCAACATGTGATGATTCCATCACTAACCACAATGGATATCTGAAACACAGTCAGCTACTGTCTCGCCACTCCTAACAACTGGATTCACGATCTCTTACTAAGACCATCTACTACAACGTTCCCCTCCCTAGGAATATAAACTATCTCGAAGTCATAGTCCTAGAGGAATTAAAACCATTTCTCCTATCTCTGGTTCAGGTCCTTATGAGAGAAGATACACATGAGACTAAGGAGTTGGAGAGAACCGTAAACTGTTCGCTCAATGAACAATGGGTGGGACTATCCAGTTGTAAGAACTCATATCCACCCTTCTTCGTATACGTTATACCAAGGAGCTGCTGAGATTTCTCCTCTGCTGAAAAGAGAAATTTGGTCTCATCCCCTGGATGAACCACATTCTTTGCCTAATACAGTCAATCGTGACATTAATGGTACAATTCATGTCTTGAATGACGTCGTAATGCCTCGATGCTACTGCTAAGAGATCCAACTGTTACTCTCGCCTCCAAAGGTTGAGTCACACTGTCGTCATCAGTGCGTGGTTATTGGGTCTCCTCCAATAGGAATCTCACTAGTGAGGTTCAAGTCAATAGTTTTGACTAGATCCTCTTAGAATCAACCACACAAGTGGTAGAAAAGAAAATGTCACAATGAAAAGTGTCTTATATTACTTAAGATCGTAGTACAAAGACACAAAGAAAACACAACAACAACAACACGGAAACTAGAAGCACCAAGAACAAAGGACTCCAAGCCTAGAACTAGTCTTTCTCACGTCCACCTGCTCCTGGAGCTCCAATGCCTTGCCCACCATGCGGATGACGCTCAAGCTCCCACCACTTCTTCTGTCTCAGTGGCTCCCCCAACGCCTGCTGATCAACTGTGTGGGAACCTAGACAGTCACGTGCCAAGTGACCATGCTTGCCGCATTCATAGCAATTCCTGCTACTCGTATTGCTCGCTCTGTTTCGTGTTCCTTGCACAACCGAAACTGTACCCCGAGGATGCCCAACTGCCATACAAGTCCGGTTGGACCTCTGTATCATCTGTCTACTACCTACAGATGACCTGGCTGCTGGCGGAAAACCCCATGGAAAAGGAAAAATCTCTTGAGCATGCTCAGATTGTAGAGTCACTGGTATAAACTCCACCCTGAAGAAGGTCTCGATGTTTTCCCAGGTGAAGGTCATTTCGTTTCAAAACTGGAACATGTGGATCCACCACCTCTCAGCTACTCTCTGAAAGAGACTAATAGCTGGGTACACCATCAAGTTAGCAGGTGTCCCAGCTGTGCAGAAATCTCACACTATAAATTCCAACCAGTACCCAGCCGTCTGAAAATCCAGCTCGCCTCGAAACCTCAGAGGGCCCTGTTGCTGGATCTCTTGTAATGCACTCAAGGGTGTGCAATCTATAATGCTATCTCAACTGGTGGAGGGCCCTGTACTGAAGCCTCTCTGCTCGGTGGGCTATCATCGTGCTCCCCACTCGGTACCCACACTGACTGACGGGGTGAAGACATCCTGAAAGAAACAGATGTGACACGGTCAAACGATTAAAACCTGGTGAGTTGACCTGGTTTGAGCTGACATAAAGAAAAATTTTGGAAACAGACACGCAATCAGTGCTTTTGTGCACTCAGTTGGAAATCAGAAGTCAAAGTCCTGGTGTATGGATACTTTGGCCACCACACCAACACTGGACTCCCTGAACTGAAAACCACACTCGGTACCCTTAACACTATTTCTTCATAGAAAATAAAATATCAGAGTCATAAGTTCTATGGTAGAACCGACGTCCTCTGACACCAATTTTTCACGACCCGTCCTCGGGGCCCATGTCGTGACTACCCCAAGCCGGACTTCTATAGGCTAGGGGCTGGAGATTAGCACCAAAGTAATAAATCCCAATAACTGGGAAGGCATTACCTTTATAAAACATAAACACATTCAACCAGAGTACAAGAGGAAGTAAACACTAAGTTAAACTAAATACAAAGAAGTGTTGAAAGTAAAGGGGGGCTGGAAATACAATCCCAACTGTAAAGTACAAGGAAAAAGACAAAATAGCTAGAAGGTGAAAAGAATCTCTTCGGTCGTCCACCTCAGAGCCTATCTAAATGGTAGGTACAAATATCATCCTAAACACTCTATCCCGCCAACCTCCTCCGAGTACCATATCGTCGTCAAGTCCACCTCCGGGTACTGACTCGCCGTGATGTTCACCTCCGGGTATTGTCTTGTCATGAGGTCCATCTCCGGGTATCGTGTAGTCCTCGTACACTCAGTCACTGTCAGCATTGTCTGTCGTCTGCATCCAACACAATGAGGTGAGGGCATAGCCCATGCAGGGATGAGTATATCGATACTCAGTAGGGACCCCGAGACCCTCAAGGTCTCACTAAATCCAACAAGTATAACCACAAATAAGGATCTCAACAGATAACCCTTACTTAGGTATAAGCCCATACTTATACCTAAGTTATCAAGTAACTCATCTCAACAATGATGAAACACGAAGGTTAAGAAATCAACGGATAAACACTACTTAGGTATATGCCCATACATATATCTATGTTATCAAGTGACCCATCTCAACCATGAGGTATACACAAAGGTCATTGACTCAACTCAAACCATGATTTTCATTAATGATACCAAAACCACAACTGTTGGAGAACTCCTCCTCTATCGAGTATAGTATCCCTATGAAAGAATGCTGTCGTGGGCGCCCTCAAATGATTAGTGTGATTTTCGGGTACTTAGGTGCAGCAGAGTGGCTGACCAAGGTCGTCTCTCAATGGAGGAAGTGAATTAAAACAATTTTTAGAGGTATTCTAGAAATAAAAAAAAAGATAATAAAAACACTACTTGAAACGATGTGGTGGTTTTTTATAGATTATGAATCTAGAAGAAGTATTCTAGAAGAAGATTTTATTTCTTTTGTTTTTAGTTTTGAAATGATGTTCGATTAAAATGACACAACAAAAAGATGTTTTTTTAGAAAATATTTTAAAAGGCGTAATCGCTCTAAATGTACCTCTTCATTCACTTATTAATCATTATCATTTAAATCAATATCCACTTAATTATTATCTCCTAATTTTTTATCCCTCAAACCCTATGAGAGTTAACTTAACCACAAAGATGAAATTACTTAAACCCTAGGCTAGCTTCGGAACACGCAATCGGAGCACAATGCTTTGATTTTTGATCTAAGAGTTAGCTTATGGTCAGTGGTTAATTAGAGAACATATCCATTCTAGAAATTAGGATGAATTTTTTTAGGTATTATATTTGAACTCTACAAATTTATCCCATATGGTCTTGTATTACCGATTAATATCGCACTCTCACAATTTACACAATTCCCGACCTCGCGTGTTTTGTGTTAATTGTTCAGATTCTTGCTTAGTTTCTTACAATTTAAAAACACAATTCATGGATAATTTTAAGATAATTATAGTAACTCAATGATTCAAAATAATTAAATGAAGAAGGACAGAGTTCGATCGATTACTAAAAAGAACTACTCTTCCATGGGAGATGTAGTCATCGTGGAGACGTTTTGCATAAGCAAAGGATTGAAAGGGTGAAACCCAATCTTTTCTCCACTCTTGATTCCAACCCAATTAAGATAATTAAGAGAAGATTATGTGGGAAGTAAAAAGAAGATTATTTGAAGAAAAATTCAAAAAAAACATGAAATAAAAGAAATACAAAGAAGAGGTGGGAGAGGATAGCCTTTTTGGAAGATAGGTTTGCACAAAGGCTTACATTTTACAAGAGTTGTTAGGGGATCCCAAGTGACACCCTTTCTTCCACACCTTCCAAAAGCCTCTACCATCCCACCCAAATATTTAAAACCCCATTTAAATATATTTTGTGAGGTCTAGGGTTACCTTAATTTTTAAGTGTGAAATGAAAAACACGGCCAAATATTTTATTCCAAGTTTCATCACCTTGTTGACTTACAAAACGCGTGAATTGACTGGCCTTCCAGAAATATGATTTGTGTCAAATCATGTCCCCAAGATTTCCCCAAAATATGGGCTCAATCCAATTCCGGATGTAGAAGCTATGGCTCAAATAAAGAACTCATGTCCATTCTTCTGATTCCAGCCCACCATTGTCTTAATGTCCCATTTACTCCATGAACATTCACTTATTAGCTCTAGTATCCTGCATGAATGTTGTATAAAATTAAGTTAGTAACACTTTTAAAAAAATTAAAATTCAAATAATAAATATAATAATATTTATCTTTGAAATACTACAGTGCACTATAAAGGGTAAAACTGGAATTTTCAACAACTTTTCAAATGAATGATCATATCCCAAATATTTTATAAATAAACATATTTAACACAATATGAAGAAATTATATCATTTATTATCAATAAAATTTTCAACAAAATAGTGTTTTATCAACTCCCCCACACTTGCCCTTTTGTACTCATGGGCAAAACCTCATGTCCAGTAAACATCAATATCAACTCAAACCCAATTTTAAAACACATATCATTGGGATCCATCAATTCCGCACCAAGAATGAAAAGATATCATGCCTCATAAAAAACCTTATTTCAAGTTCTCTATTAATATCATTCAATATATTTCCACTTAATTTATCCTCCAATGCACAAAACACTTACCTCGCTTGAAATTTCTCTCATCACTCAAATATCAATTTTTTTTGCAATGTGTTTCTCATCCAAACTCATACAAGGATCACCATAGGCTTGATAAATTCCTACATCTCCACCCAATGTGAGTTATGTACATATGTTTATCATGAGGACTTTTTAGGGTTGTTCTGTGGATTTTAGTTGGTAGGATTTAGATGTGAAATATTCTGAGGCTGAATAAGGAGGGCTTGACTCTTTTTGAAGAACAATTGCATTAATCTAATATTCACTTAAATATGGTCTTCTCCTCAATCCCCATAGTATCAATTCAGCTCCATCATCATAAAAAGTCATGAAAAGTATACACCATTCATCATTTTAGCTTAAAAATTGTCAATATTCTCAAACATTATTTTCTTGAAAGCTCCAGATAGGCACAACTTTCCACCTCAATTAGAAGCTCCAGAAAAGGCACAACTTCACTTGTCATGAAAGCTCTAGAAAAGGAACATCTTTCAATATAATGATTTCCTTAGCAGAAAACACATCTCTTCAAAATTTAATTTTCTACCCAAAGTATCACATAATGTGGTAGCACAACACAAGATAGCTTCCCCCACACTTAAACTCAACTAGATATGCAATTTCACTTCAAGAGTTTGTGGGATAAGGAAAATTGGCTTGTAATGTGGATTAACTAACAGGTTGTGCATGGATTTTAAGGGACAAAAGGATTAAATGCTCAAGGTAAGACATTATAAAAAGGATTCTTTGAAGTAGGGGATTTAATACAAAACAAATGCCTCAATCATTTAAACATAAGTACCTCAAACTCTCAATTTTTGAAAGGAATAAATCAAATTCTGGTTAAATCAAGCATGGTTTGGTTCCCTCAAGAACTGAGGTGAATGAAAAGAATATGAAAATAATGGTTTAGAAGCCTCTCAGGATAGTGGTTTCAAATATAAATACAATGAGATGTGGAATGGGATTCAAAATTCGGTTTACTTTTCATGAAATTACTAAATATTTAAACATGAAACAAAGTCATTTTCAGTATTCATTTATGCTTAGTTTCAAGGGATAAATTGTTTCACTCATTGATATGCATTTAAAAATTGGGATGAGAACCATTTCAGCTCAAAAATTTCAAAAACACAAAGATAATTGAAAAATAAACACACAAAATTTGAAAAAACACACAATTTTTTTGTTTGTTTTTTTAATAAGGAAAAAAATTTGGAATTACTAAACTAAAAGGTTCCCTCCCCCGCACATAAAATATTGCATTGTCCTCAATGTGAACCCATGAGATGATATATGCACATGAAATACAGAATTTTTAAATAGGACCAATAATATAAAAGTGAAAGGGTTAGGAACAGCCTGATGTGATCAAGTGATGATAGGGTCATCCAGTGTGATAAAATCCACTACATCAGTAGGAAGTCCCTCAATGTGTCTCTTTAAATGTTTCCCATTGACTGTAAAGCTACTTCCAGTGTCCTCTTGTGTGATCTCCACTGCACCATAAGGAAAAACATTAGTCACAATATAAGGACCTAACCATCTGGAATGCAACTTACCAGGAATCAGCTTCAGTCGTGAACTATAGAGAAGGACTTTCTCTCCAACATGAAACCCCTTTTGTTGGATCAGTCTATCATGAGATGCTTTTGACCTTTCCTTGTAGAGCCTTTAGTTCTTATATGATGACAGTCAAATCTCCTCAAGCTCTTGAATTTCCAAATTCCTTTGAATTCCATCTTGGGCCAAATCTATGTTGCATTTCCTTATAGCCTAATATGCCTGATGCTCAACTTCAACGGAGAGATGAAATGCTTTCCCAAAAACAATCTGAAATGGGTACATACCAATGGGTGTCTTGTATGCTATCCTATAAGCCCAGAATGCATCATCCAAGCGCTTGCTCCAATCCTTCCTATTTGGCTACACAGTATTCTCCAAAATTTGTTTCAACTCATGATTTGAAACCTCAGCCTGACCATTTTTTTGGAGGTGGAATGTTGTTGATATTTTGTGTGTCACCCCATACTTCCTAAGAAATGAATCAAGATTTCGATTGCAGAAATGTGTCCCTTGGTCACTGATGATAGCCTTTGGTACTCTAAACCTACACAAAATTTGAGGCTTCACAAAGTCCACAATAACATGAGAATCATCAGTCCTGGTGGCCTTAGCCTCCACCCATTTACTCACATAATAAACAACAACCAAAATATAAAAAAATAAAAATGAACTAGGAAAAGGAACCATAAAATCAATTCCCCATACATCAAAAATCACACAGAATAGTATAGGTTGTTGGGGCATCTCATGTCTCCTAGAAATTCTCCCAGAGTGTTGGCAATGAGAGCACGACTTACAAAACACATGGGCATCATGGAATAATCTAGGACACTATAATCCAGAGTATAAAACATTCCAAGTTGTCCATTGGGGTCCAAAGTGTCCACCACAAGAATGTGTGTGACAAAAATGCAAAAACAGACTCAAACTCATGATCTGGAACACACATCCTATTGACTTGGTCACTACACATGCACCAGAGGTAAGGATCATCCCAAAAATAAAATCTTGACTCAGTCTTTAATTTTTGGACATCATGTTTCTTTAAATTTGCAGGGATTTCAGTGGCAACAAGGTATTTCACTAGATCAGCATACCAAGGATGCGAACTTGTGATGGAATAAAATGCTAATCGGGAAAAGTGTCCCGAAGTGGTACCTGGTCCAAGGTGTCATCCTCTAGTGTGTGAGTAAGCCTACTCATGTGGTCTGCCACCAAATTCTCTGACCCCTTCTTGTTCTTTATCTCAAGGTCAATCTCTTGAAGAAGTAGAATCCAACGGATAAGTTTTGGCTTTGCATCTGACTTCTTCAAGAGGTACCTCAAAGCTGCATGGTCAGAAAAAACAACTACTTTAGAGCCCAATAAATATGAACGGAATTTATCTAAAGAAAATATGACAGCAAGAAACTCCTTTTCTGTGGTTGGGTAATTTTATTGGGCTGAATCCAGTTCCCTCAATGCATAGGCGATCACATGTGAATGTCCCTCCACCCTCTGAGATAAGACAGCTCCAACCGCAAAGTTGGAGGCGTCACACATAAGCTCAAAAGGAATCTCCCACCATGGGGGTTGTATGATAGGTGGAGTGGTTAGATGTTGTTTTATCTCTTCAAATGAATTCCTGAAAGAAACATCAAACATAAATCAGAATCCTTTTGAAGTAATCTTGACATAGGAAGAGCAATCTTACTAAAATCATTGATGAAGTGCCGATAAAATCCTGCATACCCTAGGAAAGTTCTAACATCACACACACATGAAGGATATGTTAAAGGTGAAATAATATCTTCCTTTGATCTATCTACCTCTATCCCATGTTTTGACACTACATGCCCAATGACAATTCTATGCTCTACCATGAAATGACACTTTTCAAAGTTCAGGACCAGATTCTTCTCAATACAATGATTCAACACCATTCCCAAACTAATTAGACATTAGTCAAATGAATACCCATACACTATAAAATCATCCATAAATACATCCATGCAGGTCTCAATACAATTAGAAAAAATACTCACCATGCATCTCTGGAAGGTACCTGGGGCATTGCAAAGTCCAAATGGCATCCTTAGATAGGAAAATGTGCCAAAGGGACAGGTTAATGTAGACTTCTCCTAATCCTTTTGAGATATAGGAACATGAAAATATCCCTAAAATCCATCTAAGAAACAATAGCATGTTTTCCCAGCCAGTCTCTCAAGCATTTGATCAATAAATGGGATGGGTAAATGGTCCTTGCGAGTGGACTGATTTAGTTTCCTATAATCAATACACACATACCAACTATTTTTCACCCTCATTGGAACTAACTCATCTTTCTCATTTTTAACAATAGTAACACCACTCTTCTTAGGCATTACCTGAATAGGACATACCCACTGAGAATCTGAAATGGGAAAGATTATACCAGCCTTGAGAAATTTTTAAACTTCTTTTTTAAAAACTTTCAGGAGGGTGGGATTGAGTCTCGTTTGTGTTTGTCTCACTGGTTTAGCCCCATCCACCAAGAGAATCATATGCATGCAAATGGAGGGGCTAATACTTGATATTTCAGCCAAGGTCCACCCAATCGCCCTGATGTTCTCCCTCAAAATATTCAAAATCTTTTCTTCATGTTCAAAAGGGAGATTTATAGAAATGATAACAGGTAATCTCTCACCACTCAACAAGTGTGAGTATTTCAGATTTGGTGGAAATGGATTGAGTTCTAATGAAGGAGGGTGTAGTATGGATGGAGACATTGAAGGAACTAAAATATGTTCACAAAGAGCATCAATATTAGAATAGAAATCATCAAAATCAGTGAATAATGCATCAAACCCATCAGCATACTCAACATCCATGTCATAATCAGAGTGAACATGATCAAAATCAGAATATGAATCCAAATCAAAATCAAATCCAAGAGAAGATTGTGTATCAGCATCATGTGTGGAAGTGATCTTAGACATTAAACTCGAACCAATACTCATAATCTCCCTAAGCATAGGACAATCAAAATCCATGGAGTTTTTACTTGGTGGTTCAAAATGGGAGATAACAAAAGCAGAATGGTCCTCTGAGGGGAACTTCATGGATTCCATGACATTAAATACCCCAACTTCATCTCCAAATTCCATAGAAAGTGTACCCTAATTTACATTTATGTTAGTTTTTGCAGTTTTGAGGAAGTGACTACCTAAGATAATGGGGGCATGAGAACTTACTTGATCATCCTCCATGTTAAGCACATAGAAGTCTGCTAGAAATATCATGTCTCTTACCCAGACAAGTACATCCTCAAGGACTCTCGCTGGATATGTTGTAGATCTATTTTAGAACTTCACCACTACTCTTGTTGTCTTCAACTCACCAACCTGCAAGTAAGAAAATATAGTGTGAGTCATCACATTTATTGAAGCTCCTAAATCACAAAGAGCCTCAGAGAAGTGAAACTCCCCTATGGTACATGGGATGGTGAATGTCCCAGGGTCCTTTCACTTTGTTGTCATTGATAGAGTTGGTGTAATGATTGCTGAGACATTCCTTCCAAGGTTGATCCTCTCATTTACCTTGATCCCTCTTTGATTGGTACAGAGTTTTTTTAAGAATTTGGCATATTTTGGGATTTGTTTAATGGCTTCATGTAGAGGAATGTTGATCTCCACACGCTTGAATGTGTCCAAAACCTCCTCTTGCATTGCTTCTTCATCCATCTTCTTGGTTTGAATAACCCTTTTTTTAAAAGGAAGGGGTTTAAGAGGAACATCATCAATATTTTTCTTACCTTTATCTTTTCCCTTGGATTTCTCATCAGTTGGAATGGAATGTGGCTTCTCTGAATAGAGGTGAATCCCGGTGGAATGGTAGGTACTGATGTATCGTTCATTTGCTTCCCACTTCTCAATGGGATGGCACTAACATTCCCCTTTGGATTTGGAGTGGGTTGGGAAGGTATATTTCCAGAATTCTTACTTACAAGTTCATGGAGGGCAGTGGCAATCTGGCTCATTTGAGTCTTCAACTCCCTCAGCTCCGAACTTTGACTCTTCAGCTCATTCTCTAGATTAAGAAAAATTTGATTCAAAATATCATCATTATTAGAATCTACCTTTGTTGGGGGATTCCCTTGTTGTTGGCTTGTTAATGCTTGGGCTTCAAATCTTCTTTGGGGTTTGTTGGAAGCCCTTCTAGTAAGGCAGAGTCTTCTGGAAGTTTTGTTGAAAGGGTGGCCTTTGTTGTTGTCAAGAGCCATACGTCATGTCCGGTTGATCTTTCCACCCTTGGTTATATGTTGGAGCAAATGAATAAACCTTATTTTGGGGATATGGTTGTTGTTGCTGCTGAAATGGTCTCCCAAGAAATACTACTTCACAATCCTCTGTCTCTTGTAGTTGTGGGAAACAGTCAGTTGGGTGGCTTGTCTCAGTGCAAATGCCACATAGCCTTGAAGGTGGGGGTTGGGACGTCTTTTGAGCTAATGAAATATGCCTCACCATAGTGGTCAATTCTTCCAACTTGGTATCAATCAAATGACTTTCAAGAGAAGAAGGACTTACCTGATGTACTCCTCTGACATGTGGTGTACCTCGATCGCCAAATTGTTGGGAGTTTTGTGCCATCTTATTGATCAATGCACGTGAGGCTACTAGTGTCTTGCCCACCAATTCTCCTCCTACTGCGACATCCACCATGCTCCTCTCCATAGGCGTGAGTCCTTCATAGAAGTACTGAATGAGGAGTTGCTCGCGGATTTGGTGATGTGGCCAGCTTGCACAAAACTTCTTGAATCGTTCCCAGTACTCATAAATTGACTCCCCTTATGCTTGATTGATCCCTGATATCTCCTTTCAAATGGATGTGGTCCTTGATTCTGGAAAAAGTCTTTTCAAGAAAAGATGTTTCAAATCATTCCAACATGTTACATATTTAGGTTGCAAATAATACATCCAATCTTTTACAGCTCCATGAAGTGAGAATGGGAATGCTCTTAATTTAATTTTATCTTCAGAAAAATTTCTTGGTTTTAAGATTGAGAAAACCAAATTAAATTCCATAAGGTGTTTTTTGGGATCCTCACCAGATAAGCCATGAAACTTTGGAAGAAGGTGAATTAATCCAGATTTCAATTCACAGTCCGATTCAAGGTTTGGGTATGCAGTACAATTTGGTTGATAGTTAATATTCGGTGGAGCCAATTCTCGAATGGTTCCATTAAGTTCATTTCCATTATTTTCCGACATTGGTTATTATATTAATTTGGACTTAAAAGTCTTTACAATTTCAAAATTCCTAGAGTGGAGGAATTCCCCAGTTGGGTAAATGTCGACACATCCCATAGACTGAGAATGATGGATTCACGCCCTAAGGCTACGTTCAATCTCAGGGTCAAGATCTATGAGATATTAAGTATTAGTTCGTGTCATAAATCAAATAAAAATGAAAATAAAGTGAGTGGACGATAGTAAAATAAAAATTAGAAGTTGAGTTGATGGTCCAAAAAGAAAAGAAGAGGATGAAAAAAATGAAAACTTGAGAAAGGGAAAACATGAAAGAGAGAGGTGAAGAAAATAATAAAATTAAAAACAAAAGAAATACCACTAAATGGTTGAATAAATTACTTTCCTCCCCGTAAGCTGCTCCAATTTGAAAGATCGCTGTCGTGGGCGCCCTCAAAGGATTAGTGTGATTTTGGGGTACTTAGGTGCAGTAGAGTGGCTGACCAAGGTCGTCTCTCAAAGGAGGAAGTGATTTAAAACAATTTTTTGAGGTATTCTAGAAATAAAATAAAAGAGAATAAAAACACCACTTGAAAGGATGTGGGTGGTATTTTATAGTTTATGAATCTAGAAGAATTTTTCTGGAAGAAGATTTTATTTTTTTGTTTTTAGTTTTGAAATGAAGTTTGATTAAAATGACACAACAAAAAGATGTTTTTTTAGAAAATATTTTAAACGGTGTAATATATCTAACTCTACCTATTCATTCACATATTAATAATTATCATTTAAATCAATATCCACTTAATTATGATCCCCTAATTTTTTATACCTCGAACCTTACAAGAGTTAACATAACCACAAATATGAAATTACTTAAACCCTATGCTAGATTCGGAACACGCAATTGCAGAACCCTACTTTGATTGTTGTTCTAAGGTTAGATTATGGTCCGTGGTTAATTAGAGCACATATCCATTCTAGAAATGAGGATGAATTGTGTTTAGGGATTATATTTTAACTCTACAAATTTATCCCGTATGGTCGTGTATTACCGATTAAGATCACACTCTCACAATTTACCCAATTCCCGACCTCGCGTGTTTTGTGTTAACTGTTCAATTACATTCTTAGTTTCTTACAATTTAAAAACACAATTCATGGATCATATTAATTGAATTACAGTATCTCAATGATTCAAAATAATTTAATGAAGAATCATAGAGGTCGATCGATTACTAAAAAGAACTACTCTTCCATGGGTGGTGTAGTCATCGTGGAGACATTTTGTATAATCAAAGGATTGAAAGGGTAGAACTCAATTATTTCTACACTCTTGATTCAAAACCAATTGAGAATATTAATAAAAGATTAATATGTAAGAACACAGAATATTATTTGAAGAAAAATTCAAGATACAAACATGAAATAAAATAAATACAAAGAAGAGGTGGGAGAAGAGAGCCTTTTTGGAAGAGAGGTTTGCACAAAGGCTTACTTCTTCCAAGAGTTTTGAGGGTCTTCCAAGAGACGCCCTTTCAGAAACACTTTCCCAAAGCCTCGACCAGCTCTCCAAAAGAGATAACCCCCCCCCCCATTAAATATATTTTTTGAGGGCTAGGGTTACATAACTTTTTAAGTGTGAAATGAAAAACTCGTCCAAATATTTTGTTCCAGGTTTCACCACCTAGTTTACCTCAAAAACTCGTCCAAATATTTTGTTCCAGGTTTCACCGCCTAGTTTAGCTCAAAAACTCGTGAATTGACCGGTCTTCCAGAAGGTTTATTTGTGCCAAATCATGTCCCCTAGTTTTCCTAAAAATTTGGGCACAATCCATGTCTGGATGAATAAGATATGGTCTAACTACAGATCCCATGTCTATTCTGCTGACTCCAGCTCACCATTGTCTTAATGGCCCATTCACTCCCTCCAAATTCACTTATTAGCTCTAGTTTCCGGAATTAAATTTATATAAATTTAAGTTTTAAAAAGTGTTACAAAATTTAAAATTCAAATAATAAATGTAAAAATATTTATCTTCGAAATACTAGAGTGCACTATAAAGGTTAAAACTGAAATTTTCACCAAATTTTCAAATGAATGATCAAATCCCAAATATTTTATAAATAAACATATTTAACACAATGTGAGGACATTATATCCTTTATTATCAATAAAATATTCAACAAAATAGTGTTTTATCAACTCCCCCACACGTACCCTTTTGCACTCCTTGGAAAAACCTCATGTCCAATAACCATCAATATCAAATCAAAACCAATTTTAAAACACATATCATTGGGATCCATCAATTCTGCACCAAGATTCAAAAGATATAATGCCTCATAAATAACCTTATTTCAAGTTATATATTTATATCATTCAATATATTTTCACTTCATTTATCCTCCCATGCACAAAACATTTACCTCGCTTGAATTTTCTCTCATCACTCAAATATCAATTTTTTTGCAATGTCTTTCTCATCCAAACTCATAAAAGGGTCACCATAGGATTGATAAATTCCTACATCTCCACCCGATGTGAGTCAAGTACATATGTTTATCATGAGGACTTTTCAGGGTTGTTCTGTGGCTTTCGGTTGGTAGGATTTTGATGTGAAAAATTCTGAGGCTGAATAATGAGGGCATAACTCTTTTTGAAGAAAAATTGCATTAATCTAATTTTCATGTAAATATGGTCTTCTCCTCAATCCCCATAGTATCAATTCAGCTCCATCATCAAGAAAGGTCATGAAAATTTTACACCATTCATAATTTCAGCATAAAAAATTTTAATCTTCTCAAACATGATTTTATTGAAAGCTCTAGAAAGGCAAAACATTCCACCTCAGTTAGAAGCTCCAGAAAAGGCACAGCTTCACTTGTCCTGAAAGCTTTAGAAAAGGCACAGTTTTCAATATAATGATTTCTTTATAAAAAAACACATCTCTTCAAAATTTAATTTTCTACCCAAAGTATCATAGAATGTGGTCGCACAACACAAGATAGCTTCCCCCACAATTAAACTCAACTAGATTATGCAATTTCACTACAAGAGTTGGTTGGATAGGGAAAATTGGCTTGTAATATGGATAACCTAACAGGATGTGCATGGCTTCTAAGGGATAAAAGGATTAAAGGTTAACGGTACACCATTATAAAAAGGAATCATTGATGTAAGGGCTTTAATACAAAACAAATTCCTCAATCATTTAATCATAAGTACCTCAAACTCTCAATTTTTGACATGAATAAATCAATTTCTGGTTAAAACAAGCATGGTTTGGTTCTCTCAAGAAGTGAGGTGAATGTAAAGAATATGAAAATAATGGTTTAGAAGCCTCACGGGATAGATGTTTCAAATATAAAGATAGTAAGATGTGGCATGGGATTCAAAATTTGGTGTACTTTTCATGAAATTACTAAATATTTGAACTTGAAACAAAGTCAATTTAAGCATTCATTTAAGCT
The DNA here is from genome assembly GCA_963277665.1 of Viscum album. Lineage (NCBI taxonomy): Eukaryota > Viridiplantae > Streptophyta > Magnoliopsida > Santalales > Viscaceae > Viscum > Viscum album. The sequence goes on from OY728165.1 coordinate 724,390,924, forward strand.
TAGTTTCAAGGGACAAATTGTTTCACTCGTTGATATCCATTTCAAAATTGTGATGAGAATCATTTCAGCTCAAAAATTTCAAAAACACAAAGAAAATTGAAAAATAAAACCACAAAATTTGACAAAACACACAATTTTTTTGGTTTTTTTTAACTTAGTAAAAAAATTGAAATTACTAAACTAAAAGGTTCCTCCCCCACACATAAAATATTGAATTTTCCTCAATGTGAACCCCTTGAGATGATATATGCACATGAAATGCAGAATTTTTAAATAGGACAAATAATATAAAAGTGAAAGGGTTAGGAACAGCCTGATGTGATCAAGTGATGATAGGGTCATGCAGTGTGATAAAATCCACTACATTAGTAGGAAGTCCCTCAATGTATCTCTTCAAATGTTTCCCATTGACTGTAAATCTCCTTCCAGTGTCCTCTTGTGTGGTCTCCACTACACCATAAAGAAAAACATTAGTCACAATATAAGGACCTAACCATCTGAAATGCAACATACTAGGCATCAGCTTCAGTCGTGAACTGTAGAGAAATACTTTCTCTCCAACATGAAACTCCTTTTGTTTGATCATTCTATCATGAGTTGCTTTTCATCTTTCCTTGCAGAGACTTGAGTTCTCATATGATGACAATTGAATCTCCTCAAGCTCTTGAATTTGCAACTTCCTTTGAATTCCATCTTGGCCCAAATCCATGTTGCATTTCTTTATATCCCAATAAGCCCGATGCTCAACATCCATGGGGAGATGACATGCTTTCACAAAAACAATCCGAAATGAGGACATACCAATGGGTGTCTTGTATTCCATCCTATAAGCCCACAATGCATCATCCAAGTGCTTTCTCCAATCCTTCCTATTTGGCTGCACAGTTTTCTCCAAAATTTGTTTCAACTCACGATTTGAAACCTCATCCTGACCATTTATTTGGGGGTGGTATGGTGTTGATGTTTTGTGTGTCACCCCATACTTCCGAATAAGGGAAGCAAGATTCCGATTGCAGAAATATTTCCCTTGGTCACTGATGATAGCCTTTGGTACTCCAAACCTGCACAAAATTTGAGCCTTTACAAAGTCCACAACAACATGAGAATCATCAGTTCTGGTGGCCTTAGCCACCTCCCATTTAATCACATAATCACAAGAAACCAAAATATAGAAAAATCCAAATGAACTAGGAAAAGTACCCATAAAATCAATGCCCCATACATCAAAAATCTCACAGAATAGTATAGGTTGTTGGGGCATCTCATGTCTCCTAGAAATGTTCCCAGTGTGTTGGCAATGAGGGAATGACTTACAAAACACATGGGCATCATGGAATAATCTAGGAAAATATAATCCATAGTCTAAAACTTTCCTAGATGTCCTTTGGGGTCCAAAGTGTCCACCACAAGAAAGTGTATGACAGAAATGCAAAATAGACTCAAACTCATGATCGGGAACACGCCTCTTAATGACTTGGTCACTACACATGCTCCAGAGGAAAGGATCATCCCAAACATAAAATATTGACTCACTCTTTAATTTTTGGACTTGATGTTTCTTTAAATTTTCCGGTATTTCAGAGACAACAAGGTGGTTCACTAATTCAGCATACCAAGGATGTGTACCAGAGATGGAATAAAGATGCTCATCGAGAAAAGTGTCCCGAAGTGGTACCTGGACCAAGGTGTCATCCTCTAGTGTTTGAGTAAGCCTACTCATGTGGTCTGCCACCAAATTATATGACCCCTTCTTGTCCTTTATCTCATGGTGAAACTCTTAATGAAGGATCATCCAATAGATAAGTCGTGGCATTGCATCTGGCTTCTTCAGGAGGTACCTCAAATCTTCATGGTCAGAAAAAACAACTACATTAGATCCCAATAAATATGAACGGAATTTATCTAAAGAAAATATGATAGAAAGAAACACTTTTTCCGTGGTTGTTTAATTTGATTGGGCTGAATCTAGTGTCCTCGATGCATAAGAGATCACATCTGAATGTCCCTCCACCCTCTGAGATAAGACAGCTCCAACCGCGATGTTGGAGGCATCACACATAAGCTCAAAAGGAATCTCCCACCGTGGGGGCTGTATGATAGGTGGAGTGGTCAGAAGCTTTTTTATCTCATCAAATTAATTCCTGCAAGAAACATCAAACATAAAATCAGAATCCTTTTGAAGTAATCTTGACATAGGAAGAGCAATCTTACAAAAATCTTTGATGAAGCGCCGATAAAATCATGCATACCCTAGGAAATATCTAACATCACGCAAAAATGAAGGATATGGTAAGGATGAAATAATATCTACCTTTGATCTATCAGCCTCTATCCCATGTTTTGACACTACATGCCCTAAGAAAATGCCATACTCTACCATGAAATGACACTTTTCAAATTTCAGGACCAGATTCTTCTCAATACAATGATTCAACACCTTTCCCAAACTAATTAGACATTCATCAAATGAAGTACCATACACTATAAAATCATCCATAAATACCTCTATGCAGGTCTCAATAAATCAGAAAAAATACTCACCATGCATCCCTGGAAGTTACCTGGGCCATTGCAAAGTCCAAATGGCATCCTCCGGTAGGAAAATGTGCCAAAGGGACAGGTGAATGTAGTCTTCTTCGGATCCTCCAGAGATATAGGAACCTGAAAATATCCAGAAAATCCATCTAAGAAACAATAGTATGTTTTCTCATCTAGTCTCTCAACCATTTGATCAATAAATGGGTGGGGGAAATGGTCCTTGTGAGTGGACTGATTTAGTTTCCTATAATCAATACACACACACCAACTATTTTTCACCCTCATTGGAACTAACTCATCTTTCTCATTTTTAACAACAGTAACACCACTCTTCTTAGGCACAACCTGAATAGGATTTACCCACTAAGAATCTGAAATGGGAAAGATTATACCAGCCTTGGGAAATTTCTAAACTTCTTTATAAACAACTTCCAGGTGGGTGGGATTGAGTCTCCTTTGTGGCTGTCTCACTAGTTTAGCCCCATCCTCCAAGAGAATCCTATGCATGCAAATGGAGGGGCTAATACCTGATATGTCATCCAAGGTCCACCCAATCGCTCTAATGTTTTCCCTCAAAATATTTAAAATCTTTTCTTCAAGTTCAAAAGAGATATTGTTAGCAATGATAACAGGTAATCTCTCACCACTCAACAAGTATGAGTATTTTAGATTTGGTGTAAATGGCTTGAGTTCTAATGAAGGAGGGTGTAGTGTGGATGGAGACATTGAAGGAACTGGAATATGTTCACAAAGAGCATCAGTATCAGAATAGACATCATTAAAATCAGTGAATAAAGCATCAAATCCCTCAGCATACTCAACAGCCATGTCATAATCAGAGTGAACATGATCAAAATAAGAATATGAATCCACATCAAAATCAAATCCAATAGATTATTTTGTATCATCAACATGTGTGGAAGTGATCTTAGACATAAAACTCGAACAAATACTCATTATCTCCCTAAGCATAGGACAATCAAAATCCATGGAGTTTTTACTTGGTGGTTCAAAATTGGCGATAACAAAAGCACAATGGTCCTCTAAGGGGTCATTCATGGAATCCATGACATTAAATACCACAACTTCATCTCCAAATTCCATGGAAAGTGTGCCCTCATTGACATTTATGATATTTTTGCAGTTTTCATCAAGGGCCTACCTAAGATAATGTGGTCATGAGAACTTACCTGATCATCCTCCATGTTAAGCACATAGAAGACTGCTGGAAAGATCATGTCTCTTACCTGGACAAGTACATCCTCAAGGACTCCCGTTGGATATGTTGTAGCTCTATTTTCCAACTGCACCACCACTCTTGTTGGATTCAACTCACCAACCTGAAAGGAAGAGAATACAGAGTGAGGCATCACATTTATTGATGCTTCTAAATCACAAATAGCATCAGAGTAGTGAAACTCCCCTATGGTACATGGGCTGGTGAATGTCCCGGGGTCCTTGAACATTGTTGGCATTGCTAGAGTTGGTTTAATGAGTGCTGAGACATTCCTTCTAAGGTTTATCCTCTCATTTCCCTTGATCCCTCTTCGATTGGTGAAGAGTTCTTTTAAGAATTTGGCATACCTTCTGATTTGTTTAATGGCTTCATGTAGAGGAATATTGATCTCCACACGCTGGAATGTGTCCAAAACCTCCTATTGCATTACTTCTTCAGCCATATTATTGGTTTGAACAACCTTGTTTGGAAAAGGAAGGTGTTTAGGAGGAACATCATCAATCTTTTTCTTACCTTTATCTTTATCCTTGGATTTCTAATTAGTTGGTATGGAATGCGGCTTCTCTGGAGTAAAGGTGAATCCTGATGGAATGGTAGGTACAGATGTATCGTTCATTTTCTACCCACTTCTAAATGTGAGGGAACAAACATTCCCCTTTGTATTTGGAGTGTTTTAGGAAGGTAGATTTCCAGAATTCTTACTTACAAGTTCATGGAGGGCGGTGGAAGTCTGGATCATTTGAGTATTCAACTCCCTCATCTCCGAACATTAACTCTTTAGCTCATTCTGTTGATTAAGAACAATTTTCTTCAAAAGATCATTAGTATTATAATCTAACTTTTTTGGGGGATTTCCTTGTTGTTGTCTTGTTAATGCTTGGGCTTCAAATCTTCTTTGGGGTTGTTGGAATCCCTGCTAGTAAGGTGTAGGCTGCTAAAAGTTTTGATGAAAGGGTGGCCTTTGTTGTTTTCCAGATCCATACCTCATGTCCGGTTGATCTTTACACCCTTGGTTATATGTTGGAGCAAATCAATCAACCTTCTTTTGGGGATATGGTTGTTGTTGCAGTTGAAATGGTCTCCCGGGAAATACTACTACGCAGTCCTCTTTCCCTTGTAGTTGTGGGAAACAGTCAGTTGGGTGGCTTGTCTCAGTGAAAATGCCACATGGCCTTGAAGGAGGGGGTTGGGATGTCTTTTGATCCAATTAAATATGCCTCACCATAGTGGTCAATTCTTCTAACTTGTTATCAATCAAATGACATTCAAGAGAAGAAGGACTTACCCGTTGTACTCCCCTGACATGTGGTGTACCTCGATCACCAAATTGTTGGGAGTTTTGTGCCATCTTATTGATCAATGATTGTGCGGCTACTGGTGTCTTGTCCACCAATACCCCTCCTGCTACGACATCCACCATGGTCCTCTCCATAGGTGTGAGTCCTTCATAGAAGTACTGAATGAGTAGTTTCTCACTGATTTGGTGATGTTGACAGCTTTCACACAACTTCTTGAATCTCTCCCAGTACTCATACATTGACTCCCCTTGTGCTTTCTTGATCCCCGATATCTCCTTTCTAATGGGTGTGGTCCTTGGTGTTGGAAAAATTCTTTGCAAGAAGAGAAGTTTAAAATCATTCCAACATGTTACATCTTCAGGTTGCAAATAATACATCCGATCTTTTGCAGCTCCATCAAGCGAGAATGCGAATGCTCTTAATTTAATTTGATCTTTAGAAACATTTATTGGTTTTAAGGTTGAGAAAACCACATTAAATTCCTTAAGGTGTTTGTTGGGATCCTCACCAGAGAAGCCATGAAACATTGGAAGAAGGTGAATTAATCTCGATTTCAATTCAAAGTCTGATTCAAGTTTTGGGTATGAAATACAATTTGGTTGATAGTTAATATCCGGTGGAACCAATTCTCGAATGGTTCTATTAAGTTCATTCCCATAATTTTCCTCCATTTGTTCTTATTTTAATTTGGACTTAAAAGTTTTTCGAATTTCAAAATTCCTAGAGTGGAAAAATTCCCCAGTTGGGTAAATGACGACACTTCCCGTAGACTGAGAATGACAGATTCACTCCCTAAGGCTACGTTCAATCTCAGGGTCAAGATCTAAGAGATATTCAGGATTAATTCGTTTCATAAATAATATAAAAATGAAAAGAAAGTGAGTGGACCATAGTAAAATAAATATGAGAAGTTGAGTTGATGGTCCAAAAATAAAAGAAGAGGATGAAAAAAATGAAAACTTGAGAAAGGGTAAAGATGAAAGAGAGAGGTGAAGAAAATAATAAAATGAAAAATAAAAGAAATACCTCAAAATGGTTGAATAAATTACTTTCCTCCACGGAAACGGATCCAATTTGAAAGAGCGCTGTCATGGGCGCCCTCAAATTATTAGTGTGATTTTGGGGTACTTAGGTGCAGCAGAGTGCCTGACCAAAGTCGTCTCTCAAAGGAGGAAGTGAATTAAAACAATTTTTTGAGGTATTCTAGAAATAAAATAAAAGAGAATAAAAACACTACGTGAAATTATGGGGGTGTTTTTTTATAGTTTATGAATCTAGAATAATTTTTATGCAATAAGATTGTATTTTTTTGTTATTAGTTATGAAATGAAGTTCGATTAAAATGACACAACAAAAATATGTTTTTTAGAAAATATTTTAAACAGTGTAATAAATATAACTCTACCTATTAATTCACTTATTAATCATTATCATTTATATCAATATCCACTTAATTATGATCCCCTAATTTGTTATCCCTCGAACCTCACGAGAGTTAACTTAACCACAAAGATGAAATTACTTAAACCCTAGGCTAGCTTCGGAACACGCAATTGCAGCACCCTACTTTGATTGTTGTTCTAAGGTTACCTTATGGTCAGTGGTTAATTAGAGAACATATCCATTCTGGAAATGTGTATTAATTGTGTTTAGGGATTATATTTTATCTCTACAAATTTATCTCGTATGGTCGTGTATTACCGATTAAGATCGCGCTCTCACAATTTACACAATTCCTGACCTCACGTGTTTTGTGTTAATTGTTCAATTTCTTTTTTAGTTTCTTAAAATTTAAAAACACAATTCATGGATCATATTAATTGAATTACAGTATCTCAATGATTCAAAATAATTTGATGAAGAAGGATAGAGGTCGATCGATTACTAAAAAGAACTACTCTTCCATGGGTGGTGTAGTCATCGTGGAGACATTTTTCATAATCAATGTATTTAAAGGGTAGAACTCAATAATTTCTCCACTCTTGATTCCAACCCAATTAAGAATATTAATATAAGATTAATAGGTAAGAACACAGAATATTATATGAAGAAAAATTCAAGAAACAAACATTAAATAAAATAAATACAAAGAAGAGGTGGGAGAGAAGAGCCTTTTTGGAAGAGAGGTTTGCACAAAGGCTTACTTCTTTCAAGAGTTTTGAGGGACTTCCAAGATACACCCTTTCGGAAAACATTTCCCAAATCCTCGACCAGCTCTCCAAAAGAGATAAAACCCCCATTAAATAGATTTTGTGAGGGATAGGTTTACATAAATTTTAAGTGTGAAATGAAAAACTCGTCCAAATATTTTGTTCCAAGTTTCACCTCCTAGTTTACCTCCAAAACTAATGAATTAACCGGTATTCCAGAAGGACTATTTGTGAAAAATACTTTCCCCTAGCTTGCCTCAAAATTTGGGCTCAATCCAAGTCTTGATGAAGAAGATATGGTCTAAATACAGAACCCATGTCCATTCTGCCGAGTCCATCCCACCATTGTATTAATGGCCCATTTACTCCATCCAAATTCACTTATTAGCTCTAGTGTCCTGAATGAAAGTTGTATAAATTTAAGTTATGAAAAGTGTTACAAAATTTAAAATTCAAATAATAAATGTAAAAATATTTATCTTCGAAATACTATAGTGCACTATAAAGGTTAAAACTGGAATTTTCACCAAATTTTCAAATGAATGGTCAAACCCCAAATATTTAATAAATAAACATATTTAACAAAATGTGACGAAATTATATCCTTTATGATCAATAAAATATTCATCAAAATTGTGTTTTATCAACTCCCCCACACTTACCCTTTTTCACTCCTAGGAAAAACCTCATGTCCAATAACCATCAATATCAAATCAAAATCAATTTTAAAACACATATAATTGGGATCCATCAATTATGCACAAAGAATCAAAAGATGTAATGCCTCATAAAAAACCTTATTTCATGTTCTATATTAATATCATTCAATATATATTCTCTTCATTTATCCTCCCATGCACAAAACACTTACCTCGCTTGAATTTTCTCTCATCACTCAAATATGAATTCTTTTTGCAATGTCTTTCTCATCCAAACTCATAATAGGGTCACCATAGGCTTGATAAATTCCTACATCTCCACCCGATGTGAGTCAAGTACATTTGTTTATCATGAGGAATTTTCAGGGTTGTTCTGTGGCTTTCGGTTGGTAGGATTTAGATATGAAAAATTCTGAGGCTGAATAAGGAGGTCTTAACTCTTTTTGAAGAAAAATTGCATTAATCTAATTTTCACTTAAATATGGTCTTCTCCTCAATCACAATAATATCAATTCGGATCCATCATCAAGAAAAGTCATGAAACGTTTACACCATTCATCATTTCAGCATAAAAAATGTCAATCTTCTCAAACATGATTTTATTGAAAGCTCTAGATAGGCACAACTTTCCACCTCAATTAGAAGCTCCAGAAAAGGCATAGCTTCACTTGTCATGAAAGCTCCAGAAAAGGCACCATTTTCAATATAACGATTTCTTCAAAAGAAAACACATCTCTTAAAAATTTAATTTTCTACCCAAAGTATCATAGAATGTGGCCGCACAACACAAGATAGCTTCCCCCACACATAAACTCAACTAGATTATGCAATTTCACTTCAGGAGTTGGTTGGATAAGGAAAATTGGCTAGTAATATGGATAACCTAACAGGATGTGCATGGATTCTAAGAGATAAAAGGATTAAATGTTCACGGTACGCCATTATAAAAAGGAATCATTGATTTAGGGGCTTTAATACCAAACAAATTCCTCAATCATTTAATCATAAGTACCTCAAACTCTCAAGTTTTGACATGAATAAATCAAATTCTGGTTAAAACATGCATGGTTTGGTTCTCTCAAGAAGTGAGGTGAATGTAAAGAATATGAAAATAATGGTTTAGAAACCTCACATGATAGTGGTTTCGAATATAAAGATAGTGAGATGTGGCATGAGATTCAAAATTCGGGGTAATTTAATGAAATTACTAAATATTTGAACTTGAAACAAAGTCAATTTAAGCATTCATTTAAGCTTAGTTTCAGGGGACAAATTGTTTCACTCATTGATATCCATTTCAAAATTTTGATGAGAATCATTGCAGCTCAAAAATATCAAAAACACAAAGAAAATTGAAAAATAAACCCACAAAATTTGAAAAAACACACAATTTTTTTGGTTTGTTTTTTTTTTCAGTAAAAAATTGAAATTACTAAACTAAAAGGTTCCCTCCCACTCACTTAAAATATTGAATTGTCCTCAATGTAAACCAATTGAGATGATATATGCACATGAAATGTAGAATTTTTAAATAGGACAAATAATATAAAAGTGAAATGGTTAGGAACAGCCTGATGTGATCAAGTGATGATAGGGTCATGTAGTGTGATAAAATCCACTACATCAGTAGGAAGTCCCTCAATGTATATCTTCAAATGTTGCCCGTTGACTGTAAATCTCCTTCCAGTGTCCTCTTGGGTGATCTCCACTACACCATAAGGAAAAACATTAGTCACAATATAAGTTCCTAACCATCTGAAATGTAACTTATCAGGCATCGGCTTCAGTCGTGAACTGTAGAGAAAGACTTTCTCTCCAACATGAAACTCCTTTTGTTGGATCATTATATCATGAGTTGCTGTTGATATTTCCTTGCAGAGACTTGAGCTCTCATATGATGATAGTTGAATCTCCTCAAGCTCTTGAATTTTCATCTTCCTTTAAATTCCAGCTTGGGCGAAATCCATGTTTCATTTCATTATATCCCAATAAGCCTGATGCTCAACTTCCATGGGGAGATGACATGATTTCAAAAAAACAATCCGAAATGGGGACTTACCAATGGGTGTCTTGTATGCCATCTTATAAGCCCACAATGCATCATCCAATCGATTTCTCTAATCCTTCCTATTTGCCTACACAGTTTTCTCCAAAATTTGTTTCAACTCATGATTTGAAATCTCAGCCTGGCCATTTATTTGGGGGTGGTATGGTGTTGATGTTTTGTGTGTCACCCCATACTTCCGAAGATGGGAAGAAAGATTCCGATTGCAGAAATGTGTCCCTTGGTCACTGATGATAGCCTTTGGTACTCCAAACCTGCACAAAATTTGAGCCTTTACAAAGTCCACAACAGCATGAGAATCATCAGTCCCGGTGGCCTTAGCCTCCATCCATTTACTCACATAATCACAAGAAACCAAAATATACAAAAATCCAAATGAACTAGGAAAAGGACCCATAAAATCAATGCCCCATACATCAAAAATCTCATAGAATAGTATAGGTTGTTGGGGTATCTCATGTCTCCTAGAAATTTTCCTAGTGTGTTGGAAACAAGAGCATGAATTACAAAACACATGGGCATCATGGAATAATCTAGGACAATATAATCCATAGTCTAAAACATTACTAGATGTCCTTTGGGGTCCAAAGTGTCCACCACAAGAAAGTGGATGATATAAATGAAAAATAGACTCAAACTCATGATCGAGAACACACCTCCTAATGACTTGGTCACTACACATGCTCTAGAGGTAAGGATCATCCATAACATAAAATCTTGACTCACTCTTTAATTTTTGGACTTGATGTTTCTTTAAATTTGCAGGTATTTCATAGGAAAAAGGTAGTTCACTAAATCAGCATACCAAGGATGCGTACCAGAGATGGAATAAAGATGCTCATCGAGAAAAGTGTCCCAAAGTGGTACCTGGTCCAAGGTGTCATACTCTAGTGTGTGAGTAAGCCTACACATGTGGTATGCCACCAAATTCTATGACCCCTTCTTGTCCTTTATCTCAAGGTGAAACTCTTAAAGAAGGATCATCCAATGGATAAGTCGTGGCTTTGCATCTGGCTTCATCAAGAGGTACCTCAAAGCTTCATGGTCAGAAAAAACAACTATATTAGATCCCAATAAATATGTAAGAAATTTATCCAAAGAAAATATGATAGAAAGAAACTCATTTTACATCGTTTTGTAATTTGATTCGGCCGAATCCAGTGTCCTCGATGCATAGGCAATCACATGTGAATGTCCCTCCACCCTCTGAGATAAGACAGCTCCAACTGCGAAGTTGGAGACGTCACACATAAGCTCAAAAGGAATCTCCCACCGTGGGGGCTATATGGTAGGTGGAGTGGTTAGACGCTATTTTATCTCATCAAATTAATTCCTACAAAAAACATCAAACATAAAATCAGAATCGTTTTGAAGTAATCTTGACATAGGAAGAGAAATCTTACAAAAATCTTTGATGAAGCGCAGATAAAATCATGCATACCCGAGGAAATATCTAACATCACACACACATGAAGGATATGTTAAGGATGAAATAATATCTACCTTTGATCTATCAACCTCTATCCCATGTTTTGACACTACATTCCCTAAGACAATTCCATACTCTACCATGAAATGACACTTTTCAAAGTTCAGGACCAGATTCTTTTCAATACAATGATTCAACACCTTTCCCAAACTAATTATACATTCATCAAATGAAGTCCCATACCCTGTAAAATCATCCATAAATACCTCTATTCAGGTCTCAATAAAATCATAAAAATTACTCACCATGCATCTCTGGAAGGTACCTGGGCCATTGAAAAGTCCAAATGGCATCCTCCGGTAGGAAAATGTGCCAAAGGGACAGGTAAATGTAGTCTTATCCTGATCCTCCAGAGATATAGGAACCTGAAATTATCCAGAAAATCCATCTTTGAAACAATAGTATATTTTCCCAGCTAGTCTCTCAAGCATTTGATCAATAAATGGGAGGGGGAAATGGTCCTTGCAAGTGGACTGCTTTAGTTTCCTATAATCAATACACACACACACACTATTTTGCACCCTCATTGGAACTAACTCATCTTTCTCATTTTTTACAACAGTAACACCACTCTTCTTAGGCACAACCTGAATAGGACTTACCCACTGAGAATCTAAAATGGGAAAGATTATACCATCCTTGAGCAATTTCTAAACATCTTTTTAAACAACTTCCAGGTGGGTGGGATTGAGTCTCCTTTGTGGTTGTCTCACTGGTTTAGTCCAATCCTCCATGAGAATCCTATGCATGAAAATGGAGGGGCTAATACCTAATATGTCAGCCAAGGACCACCCAATCGCCCTGATGTTCTCCCTCAAAATATTGAAAAACTTTTCTTCAAGTTCAAAAGAGAGATTGTTAACAATGATAACAGGTAATCTCTCACCACTCAACAAGTATGAGTATTTCAGATTTTGTGGAAATGGCTTGAGTTATAATGAAGGAGGGTGTAGTGTGGATTGAGACATTGAAGGAAATGGAATATGTGCACAAAGATCATCAGTATCAGAATAGACATCATGAAAATCAGCGAATAAAGCATCAAATCCATCAGCATACTCAACAGACATGTCATAATCAGAGTGAACATGATCAAAATCAGAATATAAATCCACATCAAAATCAAATCCAATAGAATATTGTGTATCAACAACATGTGTGGAAGTGCTCTTAGACATCAAACTCGAACAAATACTCATTATCTCCCTAAGCATAGGACAATAATAATCCATGGAGTTTTTACTTGGTGGTTCAAAATTGGAGATAACAAAAGAAGAATGGCCCTCTAAGGGGTACTCCATGGAATCCATGACATTAAATACCACAACTTCATCTCCAAATTCCATGGAAAGTGTGCCCTCATTGACATTTATGATATTTTTTGCAGTTTTGAGGAAGGGCCTACCTAAGATAATCTGGGCATGAGAACTTACCTGATCATCCTCCATGTTAAGCACATAGAAGTCTACTGGAAAGATCATGTCTCTTACCCAGACAAGTACATCCTCAAGGACTCCCGTTGGATATGTTGTAGCTCTATTTTCCAACTGCACCACCACTCTTTTTGGATTCAAATCACACACCTGCAAGGAAGAGAATACAGAGTGAGGCGTCACATTTATTGAAGCTTCTAAATCAAAAAGAGCATCAGAGAAGTGAAACTCCCCTATGGTACATGGGATGGTGAATGTCCTGGGGTCCTTGCACTTTGTTGGCATTGCTAGAGTTAGTTTAATGAGTGCTGAGACATTCCTTCCAAGGTTGATCCTCTCATTTCCCTTGAGCCCTATTCGATTGGTGTAGAGTTCTTTTAAGAATTTGGCATACCTTGGGAATTGTTTAATGGCATCAAGTAGAGGAATATTGATCTCCACATGTTTGAATGTATCCAAAACCCCCTTTTTCATTACTTCTTCAGCCATCTTCTAGGTTTGAACAACCTTGTTTGGAAAAGGAAGGGGTTTAGGAGGAACATCATCAATCTTTTTCATACCTTTATCTTTATCCTTGGATTGCTCATCAGTTGGTATGGAATGCGGCTTCTCTGGAGTAAAGGTGAATCCCGATGGAATGGTAGGTACAGATGTATCGTTCATTTTCTTCCCACTTCTCAATGCGATGGCACAAACATTCCCCTTTGGATTTGGAGTGTGTTGGGACGGTAGATTTCCAGAATTCTTACTTACAAGTTTATGGAGGGCGGTGGCAATCTGGCTCATTTGAGTCTTCAACTCCCTCAGCTCCGAACATTGAATCTTTATCTCATTTTTTGATTAAGAAAAATTTTCTTCAAATGATCATCAGTATTAGAATCTACCTTTTTTGGGGGATTCCCTTGTTGTTGTCTTGTTAATGCTTGGGCTTCAAATCTTCTTTGGGGTTTTTGGAATCCCTGCAAGTAAGGTGGAGGCTACTGGAAGTTTTGATGAAAGGCTGGCCTTTTTTGTTTTCCAGATCCATACCTCATGTCCGGTTGATCTTTCCACCCTTGTTTATATGTTGGAGAAAATGAATCAACCTTCTTTTGTGGATATGGTTGTTGTTTCTGTTGAAATGGTCTCCCGGGAAATACTACTGCGCAATCCTCTGTCTCTTGTAGTTGTGGGAAACAGTCAGTTGGGTGGCTTGTCTCAGTGAAAATGCCACATGGCCTTGAAGGAGGGGGTTGGGAAGTCTTTTGAGCCATTAAATATGCCTCACCACAGTGGTTAATTCATCTAACTTGGTATCAATAAAATGGCTTTCATGAAAATAAGGACATACCTGATGTACTCCCCTGACATGTGGTGTACCTCGATCGCCAAATTGTTGGGAGTTTTGTGCCATCTTATTGATCAATGCATGTGCGGCTACTGGTGTCTTGTCCACCAATACCCCTCCTGCTACGACAACCACCATGCTCCTCTCCATATGAGTGAGTCCTTCATAGAAGTACTGAATGAGGAGTTTCTCACTGATTTGGTGATGTGCACATCTTGCACACAACTTCTTGAATCGCTCACAGTACTCATACATTGACTCTCCTTGTGCTTTCTTGATCCCCGATATCTCCTTTCGAATGGATGTGGTCCTTGATGCTGGAAAAATTCTTTGCAAGAAGAGTAGTTTCAAATCATTCCAACATGTTACATCTTCAAGTTGAAAATAATACATCCAATCTTTTGCAGCTCCATCAAATGAGAATGGGAATTATCTTAATTTAATTTGATCTTCAGAAACATTTCTTGGTTTTATGGTTGAGAAAACCACATTAAATTCCTTAAGGTGTTTGTGGGGATCCTCACCAGATAATCCATGAAACTTTGGAAGAAGGTGAATTAATCCAGATTTCAATTCAAAGTCCGATTCAAGGTTTGGGTATGACATACAATTTGGTTGGTAGTTAATATACGGTGGAACCAATTCTCGAATGGATCAATTAAGTTCATTTCTATTATTTTCCGCAATTTTTTCTTATTTAAATTTGGACATAAAAGTTTTTCCAATTTCAAAATTCCTATAGTGGAGGAATTACCCAGTTGGGTAAATGTCGACACTTCCCGTAGACTGAGAATGACGGATTCGCTCCCTAAGGCTACGTTCAATCTCAGGGTCAAGATCTAAGAGTTCTTCATGATTAATTCGTGTCATAAATAAAATAAAAATGAAAAGAAAGTGAGTGGACCATAGTAAAATAAATATGAGAAGTTGATTTGATGGTCCAAAAAGAAAAGAAGAGGATGAAAAAAATGAAAACTTGAGAAAGGGTAAAGAGGAAAGAGAGAGGTGAAGAAAATAATAAAATGAAATATAAAAGAAATACCTCTAAATGGTTGAATAAATTACTTGCCTCCCCGAAAACAACTCCAATTTGAATGAGCGCTGTCGTGGGTGCCCTCAAATGATTAGTATGATTTTGGGGTTCTTAGGTGTAGTAGAGTGGCTGACCAAGGTCGTCTCTCAAAGGAGGAAGTGAATTAAAAAAAAATTAGAGGTATTCTAGAAATAAAATAAAAGGGAATAAAAAAACTACTTGAAAGGATGGGGGTTGTTTTTTATAGTTTATGAATCTAGAAGAAGTTTGCTGAAAGAAGATTTTATTTTAATTGTTTTTAGTTTTGAAATGAAGTTCTATTAAAATGACACAACAAAAACATGTTTTTTTAGAAAATATTTTAAAAGGCGTAATCGATCTAACTCTACCTCTTCATTCAATTGTTAATAATTATCATTTAAATCCATGTCCACTTAATTATGATCCCATAATTTTTTATCCTCGAACCCTACGAGAGTTAACTTAACCACAAAGATGAAATTACTTAAACCCTAGGCTTGCTTCGGAACACGCAATCGCAGCACCCTGGTTTGATTGTTGATCTAAGGTTAGGTTATGGTCAGTGGTTAATTAGAGAACACATCCATTCTGAAAATGAGGATGAATTGTGTTTAGGGATTATATTTTAACTCTACAAATTTATCCTGTATGGTCTTGTATTACCAATTAAGATCACACTCTCACAATTTACACAATTCCCGACCTCGCGGGTTTTGTGTTAATTGTTCAATTTCTTGCTTAGTTACTTACAATTTAAAAACACAATTCATGGATTATATTAAGTTAATTATAGTATCTCAATGATTCAAATAATTAAACGAAGAAGGATAGAGGTCGATCGATTATTAAAAAAAAACTACTCTTCCATGGGTGGTGTAGTCATCATGGAGACTTTTTTCATAAGCAAAGGATTGAAAGGGTAGAACCCAATCTTGCCTCCACTTTTGATTACAACCCAATTATGAATATTAAGATAAGATTAAGAGGGAATAACAAAGAAGATTATTTGAAGAAAAATTCAAGAAACAAACATGAAATAAAATCAATACAAAGAAGAGGTGGGAGAGAAGAGCATTTTTGGAAGAAAGGTTTTCACAAAGGATTACTTCTTCCAAGAGTGTTTAGGGGCTCCAAAGAGACACCCTTTAGGCCACACCTTCCCAAGGATTCTACCATCCCTCCAAATGATTTAAAACCCCCTTTAAATATTTTTTTTGATGGCTAGAGTTACATAAATTATTAAGTGTGAAATGAAAAACTCAGCCAAATATTTTATTCCTTGTTGCACTGCCTAGTTGACCACAAAAAACGTGAATGGACCGCCTTACAGAAGGATGATTTGTTCCACAGCTTTTCCCCAAGATTTCCTCAAACTGTGGTCTCAATCAAAGCCCAGATGAAGATGATATGGCCCAAATACCGAACCCATGTCCATTCTGCCGAGTCCAACCCACCATTGTCTTAATGTCCCATTTAATCCATACAAATGCACTTATTAGCTCTAGTGTCATGAATGAAAGTTGTAGACAATTATGTTAGGAACACCATTACAAAATTTAAAATTCAAATAATGAATATAAAAAATATATATCTTTAAAATACAACAGTGCACTGTAAAGTGTAAAACTGGAATTTTCACCAAATTTTCATATGAATGATCAAATCCAAAATATTTTATAAATAAACATATTTGACACAACGTGAGGAAGTTATATCATTTATTATCAATGAAATATTAAACAAAATAGTGTTTTATCACCCTGGCATGACTCCGAGGCGCTACTCACTAACCTTAGACTACTGAGGTACTTCTCCTGTCAAGTACCGTCGGTCCGTAACCAAACACAATAGTGCTCCCGGTCAGGGATCTGTCGCCCAAACATAGTAACGGTTCCCCTAATAGCCTACTGAGGTACTCAACCTGTCGAGTACCACGGGTCTACTACCAACTACTAGGCACTCCGTCCGTCGTGGGTCTACCGCCAAATACCGGGATCTCCGTCCACTAGGCCAGTTGACTCACTCCCAAGTACAATCTGTCAAGCAGTCGTCAATTCCACTACTAGGTCTCCGCACTCCATTCATTCATCTCTGAGAGGATCCGCTCCATGAGATACTTACTGATACATCAAGCATCACAAAGTCCCCAAAAATATGTATAACAAGTGACCACCTCGTCACAGGGGTCTCAATGCAATAGACGACGCGTCAATCAGACGCACGGTCTGTGAGTTATTAGCATTTTTCATCCCGGGGCCCGGTTGGTTTCGTGTACGAACCAACCCGGCCGTATCTCAACTGTACACAAAACTCTCATAGAGTATACACAAAAGGACCATTTCTCAATGATATTATCAATGCCGCTAATGGTTCCGTCAAACTGACGTCTTGTCTGAAAGTTATCGGCTTTCCCGTTCCAGGGGCCCGATTGGTTTGTAAGCTAAAACCAACCTGGACGTACTCCAACTGCATCCAAACCTCAGGTGAAGTATGACAAAAGATCCATCTCATCAAAAGGAATACAAAATAGTCGACGACATGTCAATCAGAACTCTGACCCTTAAGTTTTCAACATTTCCGCTCAGAGGACCCGGTTGGTTTTGTCTTTGAACCAACCAGGCCATTCCCAAACTTCACTGAAAGCTTGAGTGTAATATACTGAAATGACCATCTCAATCCAAGGATTCATAAGAAACTGACAGTGCATCTATTAATGGTCTGTATCCCATGATATGGTCATTTAATTGAAGAGGGTTCGAAAATAGGGGGTTTGGGCCCGTTTCGACCCAGCATAATACCCCCTGGGTCGGCCCGAACCGGGTATGGGTCTGGCCCGGTTGGGCGCGTCCCAGCCTGGCTGGCACGACCAAGCCCGGTGGGGTGCGGCTAGCCCATCCCGTGAGGCCTGCGGCCTGGCTCGGAATCCGGTCGCGACTAGGTGCTGGCCAAGCTGGACTCAAGGGACGCGACCCCTTATCTGGAAACGGTGGGACCCAGTGGGGTCCTCCCTAGCAGCAGGTCGGGGGGGGGGGGGGGTGGGGGGTGGGGGGGGGGGGTTAAACCCCCCCCCCCCCCGGTTTTTTCGGGTAATGGCCGGCCATTATGGTCGACCGGTTTGTGAGGTGCCGCGAGACCTAGAGTGGGTCTCGCCTCCGGGAGTCGTCGGCGGCCGGCCGCCCCTGCTGGTCCGCCACGACCTTCGACCATGGCTCGTCTCACCTATGCGGCATGGCGATGTCACAAACCACGTCCGCGGGCCACCACTAGCCGCGGCCTTCTTCGACCTCACCGGCATGGCGCGACGGCACCGCGCACCTTCACCGCTGCCCGCGTCCGGCCGCGGTTCATCTCACTGGCGTGGCGTGACGGCGCCGCGCTCCACTGTCGCGGCCCGCTCTTGGTTGCGGCCTTCTTTGGCCTCACCGGCGCGGCGTGACGCGCCGCGCACCACTGCCATGGACCGCTCCATCCGCTGTTCTCTTCTTCTCTGCACGGTGCAATGGCACCACGCCGCCTTCACTACGGCCTTGCATGGCTGCGGTTCCCTTCCGACCACCACACAGTACAACGACATTATGCGCCTCCGCTTCCAACTTCAACGAAGATCAAAAAAGAAGAGAGGAGGATAATCGTCCATGTTCATGCGGTTCAATCATATCCCGTAAATATGATATCATGCGGAAAATTACTTAAGGAACGAATTATGATGATAATGTCTTGAACAAGAAAAGATAACCCCTACCTCGAGGAAGGGCCGCGGTAGCCGAGTAGGGTGGATGACAGTATCGCTAGAGGGCGGACGTCGGCTCATTGATGTCTTCGCAAGGTAAGAGATGAAGGTGACGACGATCATTGGCATTTCTTCATTTCCTCAACGGCCTTAGATCCTGGCTCGAGCGTCATTTTTTGGAGATCCACCAGAAAGAGAACTGTTCATCGTGAAGGGTGGTGTTCTTCAACGAAGGAGGAAATCTATTCTTTTTTCACAAGGGCTCTCTCTCTCTCAAACAATTCCCTCAACACAACAAATGCCAACCCAAATTAAAATAAGGCTACCCCTTATTTTAATTACACTTTCCAAACTTTCAAAAATCAAATCCCGTAATTAAATAATTTAAGTGTTTGAAAGCATTGATTATCTTGTGTTGGCAAACATTAAAAGATGAAAGAGAGATGTAAAGTGGAGAGGCTACACTACATTAAATGAGTGGAGTTGTCATGCATTAAATATGGGTGATTTGTGGGATGTTTAAGGAGTTGAGGGGGAGGTGAGGAGTTAGGATTTTGTGTGGGCCCCACCCCTAACTCCCATAGGGAGCAAAATAACCACCTTCCTAGAATTAAATTTCTACACAACAAATTTTATTTATTTTATTCTAATCCCCAATTATTAATCCTCAACCCGCTTGAAACTCAAGTACGGCATAGGGACCCTTATGCAATTACCGGTGTTGCGAGTTCATCGGTGCCCTCAGATTTCAATTCCGAGTAATAGTTCAAAAGATAGAAAAACCCGCTCGTTCGTTCACTGAACGTACCCGAGCTAAACATTAGAAATTGATTTCGGGCACACTGGGCCTCGAAATCAAGTCCCGTCAAAAGCCACAGACTCGTAAAATTCCAAAGAAATTAAGAAAATAATTTCATTGAAATTTCCATGTCTTTACAAGTATGTTTTAATCCATATTATGAAATGTCTTCAGGGTAAAGGTACCAAGTACCTAGGAAACATAATAACCAATAATTATGAATTTCCTTCATCTATATTTAGTTATTATTTATCAACATGATTTCTTCATTTGATATTATCAATTTATTCATTTAATTAACTATTTATTTTTTAAATTGAATTTTTGTTCAATTTATTTTACCATTTAATATTGATAAAGATCATTGATTAATTATTACTTCCACTTTACTTTACCCATACCGAGTATTTAAGCCCACCATTATTTTGTTTCATTTCCACAGGGTATAAAAAATAAATTCCTGGAATGAGTTTCAATGATATAGAGAATTTTATTTTTTATGTATTATGTTGTTTTTTAATTCCCAGTGAAAAATGGGTTCCATGTATGAATCTAGTTTTCTAAAATTTCTAAATAGATTGGTCTTCAGAATTTGATTCCATAAAATTATTCCAATGCAATAAAGTATGGAACTGACTCTAGGATTATTATGGCTAGGGTGTTCAAGTTGGTATCAAAGTTAGTTTAGTAGAAACCTTGGAAACTAGAATTAGAAAAACATATATTACAGAACCTTGTCCCATTATATACATTGATCATAAGTATAAAAAACACCCCAAAACCCGTGTTTATAATTATGAGATTATATATGCATAAAATTTTTAATTTATGTTATGTATTTCACTATTTATGGAATTATACATGATAATATATAATTAATTATATGGAATTGTTTAGAAATGGTTAATAGAACAAGGAATGTAAACCTCTGCAATGCGCATGATCTAAAGGGTAATAATGATCATTTCATTTATTTTCTTAAGACAATATTTTGAAGGGAAATAGTCTCCCATTAATTCTCATTATATGAGGACATGGTATCATGTGCTAATAATGTAGATTAATAATTTTCTATGAATTATTTATTCAAATGGATGAATGAGAACAAGATGAGAACATGAAAAAATAGGGGTAAAGGGAAGAAGGGAAAGCAATATTTTCTTATGTGTAATAATTATGGAAATAATTACCCTTGTATTTTATTAGAATGAATGGGAGCTTGTTATAAGTGTGGAGAGAAATGAAACCATTATTATTATTTCAAGGATAAGAAAATGGTTTTCAATTTGAAAGCTTCAACTGAAATGAGATTGGATATTATGAAAATCAATGTCTTAAGTTTTAAAAAAATACACCCAAAAGAGGCTAATGGATCATGTTCATGTTTTTTCTACTACCATAGACGAATATGAATGATTAATATGACTACTTATGGACTTAATAATATTTTAACTTGAGTATTTTATCAGAAATGTACTGGTTATTACAATTATAAAATATATAAGTACTGTACTATTGTACTTTTCATTAAGTATTTGGAAGCGTTGGTTGAATGAAACCAAGGAAAGTGGTTTAGTGGAAAGTTGAACTATTTTGAAAACACTTGGATGAGGTAAATATAACCCTTAATATGTTCCAAACATTGATATAAGTATTTTTTAATAAATATTTTATTAATTATCATAATGTAAATTGGATAGCATTGACTACCATGGAAATTATTCTAATGTTTTGGATTATAATACTTGTAAGGGTGATAAGGTTAACCATTTATGAAACAGTTTAAGTTTGTATTTGGATTATTTTTTAAATATTGACGTATTATATCACTATATGATGAATATTTTTCTGAGAGATGAGCTAGAAATAGTTCAAGGTACAACAAAATTATAATATTGTGATTATGAAATAGAAAAAAATCAAGTAATTATATTTTCTTAAAATATTATACAAATATTTTCCTTAGGTATATAAAAAATGGTCTTGAAACTAATTTTTTTCATATCATCATAATTTTTATGATATTAATGAACTTCTTAATAATTGTATTTTAAGGCATTATGGTTATCAAATTTTTGTTGAGCATGTTCTATATCACACTCTATCAGAACTTAATAGTGAGATTTCTCTCAAATGTCCATGTTTTCAATAATGTTGTCTTATTTGAAAGCCTAGTTTTTTTTGTGACAATAAAATTTGACATTCATTATAATTAATATGTTTTGTTATTAATCATATTTATGATGTGGTTTTTCAAATAATAGAATTTTCAATTATCAATCCCTTGATTATGAAGATCAGGTTTAAATTATCTGGAAGAAATTTAATTATGGTGTGGAAAATGTAATACCCAAAGAATTTTCAAATATTTTTATTTTACAAATAAATTATTATTTTTTACTATTTTAATTATACACAACACCTTGTTTATCGTATGCTACACAAAAACATTGAGTCACCAAGTGTTACACAGAAGACCGAGTTCTAAAACCTTTTAATGACACACCTATTTTAAACTAAATTATGAAACTTGTATAAGTATAATTTTTTAAAATAAATATTTTTTTGAATTGTTAATGTAAAAAATATCTTTTGGTGATTTTTTTTATTTTTTTTATAAGTTTCACATTTTGATGGATAGTAAAAAATACTGCATTTTAGTTGAAAACTTCCTTTTATTTAAATATTTTTAAATGTAAAATTATATTATAAATTTATTTTAAAGTCAAAATAGATAAATTATAAATATATTTATATATGATTATTCATATTAATAAATTTTATATTCAATTTGGATATAAAATCTTAATGAACTATTGAACATTTTCACATTAAAACCCTCTTTCTCTCCATGCCAACATGATTAAATTTAAATATAATTTTTAGTCTACTATGAGTTTAATTTGAAAAAATTGATATACATAGTTGTAATCAATGTAAAATTTATATTATAATAATATAAACCTAATATTTGATGAAAATATTAGTAAAAGTAATTAAGACTAATCACAGTGATTAAGGTAAAAATTAGTTCACTTGGTCATTAAAATTTAATCATAAGGGGGAAATGACATTGGCACTTGTAAAAGAGCCATTTTCTGCCTATTTATACAATATATCCCTTATTGTTTTGGAATTTTATGATTTAGTTTTATACGATTCCATGGAAGTGACTTATATGGTAAGTTGATTAATGAAAAAGTTAAAAGGGAACCATCTTTATATTTTACATTTATTAAGCCTTTAGATATTTAAAACATCATATTTTAGGTTATAAATGTCCTTTTTATAGATAAATAAGATATTTTTATCATAATAAATTTTCACTAACTTTTAGAGATGAATTAGTTACTAAAACCTTCTTAAGAAACACCAACATAATGGTTATTTAGTAAATAATTAAATAAACAAATGATACTAAAATATTAACAGTGAAGAAATACGAATTAATAAATATGTTACCATATTATTGTAGATTAATAGATAATGTTACAAATCTATGAAATTGATATATTTTAATTCCATAATTTTCTTGATATCTTTTTAATTTAAATTAGTTAAATAATGTCAAAATTGACATTAATGTTATTTTATAATAAATTATATTTTATTTAAAGATTTAAAATCTATTAAAATCATATTTTCTTCTAATTGATTTTAAAATTTTAATAAATATTAAATATGGTATATTCATAGACCAATTTATATTTTATAATGAACATATTTACCACTAAATAGTAAAATCATTATTTGCTCGGTTCAGGTTAAAGAAGTGATTTTGTGCGTTACATGCGTTTATATTAATACAAATTTCAAACACACAAGGGGATTTTGTATTTTATAAATTAGAGATAATATTTTTAGTTAAGTTCGTATATATTTTATAATAAATATAAAATTAATTTATTCTATATGGTTAAATTACATAGGTTATAAAAATAACAATCTTAATAAAAACAAAAAAGGAAATATCGGGGAAACATAGAACTTAAAGAACAAAATTATAAAAATGAATTAATTTTTTTATTTTGGATAGACCATATATTAAATTTAATTAATTATGTTTTTATTTTTTTGGTACATGAGGTACGTGATACCTCCCAATAGTGTTTAAATTTTATATTTACAAGAATGTCACTCCCCCTCTATTATAAAATGGAATTTACTCCACCAATTTATTGACATAAAAAATCCCTTCTCATCATCCTAAAACATCCAAAAAATCCCAAAATACCTAAAATAAATGAATAAGCCTCAATTTTGGACAAAATAAAATGAAAGAAGTCCTTTGGGGAAAACCAAAAATAGTTACCGAAAAAAAGTTAACATTGTTCATCGATCACTTTTGGTTTATTTATTTATCAAACCATTCAATTATTCTTATCAAATTATTATATAATAAAAATAAATTAATAAATATCTATATATTTTGTTATGTTATGGGTAATACCTACACCTACTCACACTTCTAACAAATGGGTAAAAAAATTACCATTCATATGTACGATGGACTACTACTTTACAAAATGATGTAATCTGTTTTTCCATTACCACCATTAATGATTGAAAATTGTGATGGGAACAATATTTTTATATTATATTTATATATTAAATTTATTTTTTATTCATAATAATTTCATTTTTATATAACACATACCTTCATTATTTCTATTTTCTATAAATTTGATATCATCATTTGTGGAAATGTGGACTACCGCCTCCTCAAAGCGAGGTTATAGGCTAATACATTACATGGAATGTATTAGGGATGTGTTAAATTAAAAACTTGTTACACACATGAAATATATATATAATATGAATGAAATAATTACTAGTCGTTAAGTAAAATATATCATTTTATTTACAACCCTTTTCACACACTAAAAAAGTGATAATGTTGATCGTGGACATGTGGACTACTACCTCCTTGATGCAATGTGATTAATTTTACATCCCTATAATTTAATGTATAAGTATATATGATTAAAAAAAATCATTTATGACATAATTATCATTTTTAAAGATAATTTTTACTTAACTTCTTTTCATAATGATCATTTAATAACGGGAATGTTACTCATTTGCACGTACAACCTACCATCTCTATGATTGTACGTTGATTCATTTTTCATAACCATATTTAATGATTAGTTTTAAAATAATAATTTATTTCAAAATAAGGTAATTATGGAATTATAATTAATATTTATATGAATATATCATGCCCCTTTGACCATATTCGACTTAAAAAGGACGTTTTTTGACACATGAACCATATTTCATCAAAACCTCATGTGTAAAATTAATTGTCTAAGAAGATGTTTAAAAAATTTTAATAAGTGAAATAAAATTAATAATAAAAATTAAAAATGACGTAAAATAAGTTATTAATTAAAATAATTATAATATTTTTGAAGATAAAGTCTCAATTTACAAGTAATACTTAAGGTAAGTGATTTTTATCCCACGTTTTACATATATGAAATGAATATTAGATTCACCATATACTTCTTTTGGGTGGTGTATATACAAAAAAAAATTATTTAAAATTTCCTCAAACCTTTTTTCATCATTGTACATAAATTTTTTATATTAATTATCTCATATATGTTATTTTATCTTGAATATTACCTAATGGTAAAATTTATCTTGCAGTCTCACTTTATTTTGTGATTGTTAACATTATCTTAAAACAATCACTTTCTTATAATCATTTTATATTTAAAATTATATTTATTTATGATAAAAATATTATTTTATTTTTTAAATTATTATTTCATAAACTATATACCATATTTACATATGGTTTTTACATTTAACGTTATTTTATTTATTAGGGAAATATTGATAAATTAATATACTTTAGTCAACACATATATTTGATATGTAAGTTTTTTATGAATTTAAATTGATCATTTTATAAATATTGAATGATTTAGGCATGAAAGATATGGATTTTGTATAATTTAGAGTAATAACCATGAAGCATCATTAGTCTCATGGGAATAATTTATTTGGGAAAGAACTTTTATTTTGTAACTAGTATGTTTTAATCTGTCTTGTAAAATATATTTATAGTATAGTTATGGTTTTCTAAAAAACTCAGTTTGTAACCAGTATGTTTTAAAATTTCTTTTGAATGGTATTTATAGTATATTTAACATTTTTGAAAACAAATCAGTCTATAGAAAGTATGTTTTAAACTTCCTTGTGAATGTTCTTGATGGTATTGTTACCATCTACCTAGGAAATATTGCATCTAATAATTAAGCAGTAACATCATTAAGATTTAGTTAATATTTATCCAAGAGATTTTCTCTATGAAATTATCTATGGACTAATTTAATTATATATTTATTTATTAAATTTAATGTGTATTTATTTTGTTTTTCCTTACCATATTGATTATGATCATTGTTTAATTATTACTTTTGTTAATCTTCACCCTTACTGAGCATTTAAACTCACCCTTATTTTTTTTCCTTTCCCTAAAGTATAATGATAAATTATTGGAATGAATTTAATGGATGAAGATAATTTTATTTTTTATTTCCAATGTATAATGTGCTCCATGTATATATCTTGTTTTCCAAAAATGATTAACTGATTAGTCCTTCTAGGTTTGATTCTTTATAATTATGTCAATGCATGAAAGTAAGGCACTAACTCATGACTTACTAGGGTTAGAGTGTTGTATTTTGTGTTTTTCAATACATTCCCAAATTAATTCTTTAACTACCTCATTATATACTAAATAAATTATTTTTTTAGGAAAACCTATTGAGAAGGATTTTGGTGGAATCCTAAAGAGGTCGTTTAAAGAAGAGGTATCATTCTTAACTTATTGTTTTTGTTTTATTTATTATTCAACCTCATTAAAATATTCATCAACTATAATTGAAATAATAATACTAGTATCTTACATATACTAATATGTTATTATGTAAATGGGATAACCTATATTAATCTCCTCTTCTATAAAATGGGAAATGAAAATGTTTATCATGTGTAAGGTGGACTACCACGTCACAAACTAATGTAATTTTTTCCATCATCACATCTCATGGGTGGATATAATAATGGATTTGATGTATATATTGAATATTTATGAAATAATTATACTTATATAATTATAATATAACATGTACAATCTTACCTTACAAACAATCAAAAATGATAATTTCTCTCATGCGTATGTGTGGACCACCTCCTCCATGAACCAATTTAATAAATTTTTCTTTTTATTCTTAAATAGATCATAATGAGGGTATATATTATTAATATATATTATATCTATGATATAATAATTTTTTTGAAAATTTAATTAATATTTACCTTACATTTTTTCATCCTTCAAGAAAATGAAAACAACATTCTTGCGTGTGTACAACCTACCATCTCCATGAATGGTGCAATTCATTTTCTATATCTAGATTTAGGGTTGGTTATAAATTAATATATAATAAATATATATGATATTTATATAAATATTAAAATAATGGATATTATAAAACAATGATGAAAGTACAAGGACCAAAACTACCAAACCAAAACATACATGAAAAACAGAGTAGTTATTACCCGATATAATGATTTTAATAAGTAAGTGTTGACAAACAAGTGATAAAAAGCTTATAAATAATAATATATGATATAATATACCTTATTATAGTTATATAATATATTTATTATAATCTTATACTTATTATATAGTTGGTTCCAACATGTATGATTTAATTTGAGACATTAGGTAGGAATTTTCATCTAACTTTTAATTATTTGAGACACATGACATATTCACCACTTGTGTTTTTATGTAGTGTATATAATGAACATTAATTTATTTTATGATAATTATAATTAAATATATGGTAATTTAAATATCCATATAAGGCTCTTTCCTTCATGGGGCTTATGATCCAAAGATTACCAATGTAGAAAGGGTTTTATATTACAATCTGATTGTTTACCATGATTGTTTATGAATAAGTTTATGATGATGAAATATTATGATATATCTATAAATAAACTAGTTTTTTATATTATCCTATAAATATTTTACGATAATAATTTTTCCCTACATTTTTCTTACATTAATTACAAAAGATAAAAAAATATTTTTAATGATAAATAATCATTATTTCTCTCCTTGATCAAATACTGTTTTTATTCCTTGTATTGGTTTTATAAAAGTGTTTTAATTAATGTATTTTGTAATATAAAATTATTTTTTATTGAACTTTTTACCAATGATTGAATTTTTTCAAAAATATTTAAAAGGAAAATTCTTTTTTTTCTAAAAGATGTGCTTTTAAATTTTTACAATAATGTGAAAGGAATCTTTGTTTTAACATACACGACATGAATAGATATTACACCATCATAAACACTCAATTATTTTAATCATATTTTAAATGTTTTTAGGGTTATATAATATAAAAATATTTATTATTTGGGAAATTCTATAATTTTAAATAATTGATTTCAAAGTCAAAATTGGATTTTCCCCAATAGTTTTTTGAGTGATATTTTTTATAAAAAATTCATCTAAGATAGCGTAATTTTATGTTTCATAATATTTATTGGGGATATGATTTAATGGTATCTTCCTTATTATTGATCTAGATGGTTTATGATAAGGATTGAACTATTTTTATGAAATCCATTTATTTTCCATGGATAATGACATGGTGAAATTCCAATGGAACTCATAGCTTTTCCATTGGTTATGATATGATGAATTGATGAAATATTTATGAATAAAATTTATTTTCCATAGGTTATACCATAATTAAATGTTTATGAAAAGTATTTTTATTTCAAAGGTTATGATATGACGAATGTTATATGGTCTCTTAGAACACAACAGTATGATTTTCATTGTGTGACATATGGGCCCAGAATTATATAGCCCTCTAATGTATTAGGTAATAATGGATATTTCATGAGATAGAAAATATTGGAATAGGGAGTGAACCCAATTTAGTAATGAAATATATTGACAATGATGGAAGTGGGTGTGAACCACGAAAACTATGATGGTTTGGGGAGTGAACTCATTCCACTATGATGATCATGGGAATGAGCCTTGACTAGTAAGAAATTGATTTTATATTCTTATGTATATTCCACCAATCAATTTAATATTCCAATTTTATGATCTCATGTATTATGTACATTTATTACTATATGATTAATTCCTTATGAAAATAAAATATTTCTTCCATGACTCAATATTATGATCTTTGATATAGAGGGTGTGGGTTTTAAATTATAATAGAATGTTCTCATAACCTTATGATCATGTAATAATTATTTTATCATTTATATCTCAGATTTTTTTATTATTGGGAATCTAAGCTAACCCTTTAATATGTTTCCTTTCCCCATGTTATGGATAAAGGTATCTAGTTTGATATGTCTATGAAGGGTGCTAGTTATAAAGAACAGAGTGGGACATGATATAATTCAATTATGAACTAGTTTTTTTTCTTCTGTATTTGACATTATAAAGATACTATACCAATAAATTTCTAGCATGGATCATTATATAATGTAATTAATATTAATATTTAAATTTTTTATATCTATGTATAAAAAGTGGGGGTTATTATATGATGATCTTATGGGGTTTTTGGTACAATATACTCAAGGAAGGACCCATGGATTTATCATCCACTGAACCCTACATGGACCATAACCCTTGAAAAAATCTCCATCCTATAATAAATCACCCAAAATTTAGCTCCACTTTGATACATGTGGTAGATGTTTTGAGATAATTAGTAAAAAACATACGTAATAAACGATAAATTACTCTCCTTATATACTTAATGTAAAAATAAATTTACTAAAGTCTGTTATATAATACTTACAAATCGCCATAAATTTTAATCCTTTCTAGATGATCAAGAACAAGTTCATTTTTCTAAAAATAAAAAATAGGTAAAATTTAATCTTTATTAAAATCACATGTTCTATAAAAAACAAATGAAAGAAGCACTAAAAGTCATTCAATGCTGAGGTCCAAAATCAACATCCCTCATAACATGTTTATTTCTTCCATGGATTAATTGTTTATCACATTTCCATTTATCTATATTCATTTTATATATGATTCAAAAAAAATTATTCTAGATTTAAATGAGCAGGAAACGTTTTTATTTATCAATTCAAATTGAATTTTTGTAACTTCTTTATAATTAATGATTGTAAAATCCCATTCAATTATTTTGATAAAAAACAATATGTTCTACAATTCGATAAAAAAATAAAAATTTATAGATTAGATTAATTTTATATTTATAGGATTTACACACATCAAATTCAATGAAACAACCATTTATGAAACTAGATCAAGAGAATATTTAATAGAAGTAATCACTAATTATAGAACATTCTAAAAAACTCATTCAACCATCTCATTTAATAAAACTGAGTAATATTGACATAGTTTTCTTATAATTCTATAAACGTTTCCCCGTAAAAACATTCTATGAATCCTCATGCGCATGAAATTTTTAGGAGTATAGATATCCAACTGAAGATCGATTTCTAAATGTTTTATCTAACTAAAATCACTATTTGGAAACATCCCTATAAGTGACTCACCAACAATAGCCTTCAACTGATCATATAGGGAATGAACTAATTCCTTCTTAATATTTCTTAACTATCCATTTTTAAAATAATTATAACTCAATGAATTCTTTTTTGAGTACATTGCATTAGATTATTTTGTATTTTTCTTGTATAATTTTGGATGAATTAAAAGTCCCTCAAACCTCATCTTATGATTATCCCTTCCACTAGATGGTTTTTTATCCATTTCTACAATATTGATATCCTCTTAATTGTGGAACCAATAAACACTATAATCCTACCTTATTAAGGTAACCTTTTGTTTCCTTTCATCATGATGTTTTGAAGAACAATCTTTAATATGTCTCCCAAAAGATAAAACTATATTTATTGGAATTAATTTAGGCCTTATAGTGCAAAAATTATATAAAACTAAATAAATAAGATAATCTTTATGGTGTGAAGCATGTATGATTGAAAATTGAGTGATGACTCCCATGTCAATAGAACATTATATCCTTTGGTAGATTGAATTCCAATGTTTAACCGAAAATATCAAATCTCTATAATATCTAAACAAAATATTTAAACCTCCCATCCAAGAACATGATCAACAATATTGCCTGCATCGTTTTCTCCAATTGTAGCCTAAAATTTTCTAGAAACTAGAACAATAGACTTCACTTCAACAATTACATTGTTATTTAGAATATAATGATTCTCTTTTTGGTATAGTGGTTATAAATCCTATTCAAATTTTTTTTTTCTTGTCATATAAATTGGCATTAGGTGTTGAGTTACCTTTTTTGACCAAAATAGTGTTAATCACTTCATCCTCTATACACTTTGTGTGTATCAGGGAAATTTGTAGTACAAGTAGGTAAAAAACAGTCTTTTTCAACTTCTACAACACAAGTATCAACTCACACTACTACTTATGATTGGAATCATCAAGTAGATGTGTTGAAATTATAGTAGTGTATAGTGTAATAAGAAATCTAGGTTTTGTATCCATAGATGTGTGTTAAAAAATAGCCTTGACTTGAACTGTGAGCATCAATACCTTCTTCATCCACTATAAATATCCACATAAAATATAAAAATAGATTAAAACATAAATCTATATTCTCAGAAAGTATCAAAATATTTTTATTTGGTAGATGATACTATCTCATTTATTCCATAGTTTGAAGTTTTCATAGAACCTCATTTTGAGAGAGAGTTCGCACAATTTCATAATATTTTTTCTTATCATCTTTAAGTTGTAATGAAAAGTGTCCACGTTGGTCATCATTTTCATTACTATCATTTCTCAAAATAATAGACATACATTAATATCCTTCCAACTTACTACATCATAAACCATTGGATTTTTCTATAGTATTTTATTTTGTTGAGGTTGTCTCAAAAACATATAATGATAATGTTGAGTAGAAAACTAAACTAAAAACATGTTTGTTCCATCATAGACTATAGAGTCAACATCTTATACTATTTTTACCCAATAATAAGAGAATTATTCTTTTTCTACTCAATAAAATTCTCAGATTATTTCCCTCATGGTTCCTATAAAATTAAAATCATGTCATGATGTTGATTAAATAACATTCCATGTTTCTTTTTGGAAGATTATATCCTAGCCAACAACATATGTAACTAATTTTTAGTAATAATTTCCAATATTGATTTGTGATCCTCATTATCATGTGGTGATTGGATCTCAATAAAATCATTGTTTGATAAGAATCATTGGTTCGAGAGAGAGAAAAACAATATGTCTCTATAATAGTAATTTATAAATTATATAAGAAGTGGTAGAAGGACTAAATGAAAAATTAGATAAATAAATAATGTATAAGAATAATCCTGAGGTTATATATTTTCAAGTGTAAGAAATTGTTGGGAATAAAATTACTCTTTAGATAATTATCTCAAACCCAGAATGAACCTTTGTCTTTAGAATTCTCTTTAGAATGAAGAGTGTCGGTCTTTACCCAACCACTCCTAATCACAAGACAACTTGAAATAATCCTTCAAGCTCAGAAAATATTCATTTTTGTGATCAACAAGAATGATGCAATGTGATTGGTCTTTAGTGCTAGCAGAAAAAGATCTATCTGCAATGTTTTGAGGTTCATGGAACATGTGTAGATTACCAGTATAGGGATTATAATCACGGATCCTTTATCAGAATGACAATATGGAAACTGGTAAAATGATTCAAAAATAAGGAAATAATTTTAAGAAAAGGTAATTATTAATTATGTAAATTATTTATAAATTATATGTGAAATGTCTTGTCTTATTGATTTTAGGAATTTTATTTTTCATTAATTAATGATAAATTTGAAGAAACCACTAAAAAACCATTTTAGGCATATTTACAATCTCTTTCATTGTGCCTTAGAATATTTATGTGGTATTATATTTTTCACCTATTGATTTATTATTATTTATTAATGTTTCATCGATTTAAACATTTGATGTTTGTTTTTAATTTCATATTTATTATTTTCAAATCTGAATGTAAATATATCTTGTTTATTAAAATTCATATGGTTAATAATGGATGAATAATAGTTGAAGATCCCATCTAGAGGTACTTAATATTCTTGTCTAATAACACAAGATTTCATGTCATGTAACTAAAATGTACACATAGTATATCCAAATTCACCACACCTAGATTAGTGTTGAAAATGTAGTACATTATCAATAGAAGAATATGTGACATCATTACATGATTAATGTCGAATAGACCATATGTAAAGTGACATGGAGGGTCACATGGAGTGCATATGGTGTATATACCATGTTACTTAAAAATCTTCTCTATAGGAGGAATATGTAACCCTCATGGTAAATATAGGTCACATATATTAATTACACATTACATATTGATTAGAATACAAGAAACCTGGTCCAAATGATATTACGTAGAATGTACCTGGCATACACATCATGTAAATCATAAATTTCCGTGCATATTTCACATTGAGTCCTTAGGTGTGTATTGAAAATGATCACAAAAGGCGTAAATGGTGTTTTATAGGCTGTAAATTTCATGTAACTCATTCCTATTTATGAAAAATACATTCAAATATTGGATATAAAACACATAAAAAATTATAAAAAATAAAATTAATTGTTGCATTAAATAAAACTACATGATTTGGAGATATTTTATATATTATTTGATAGTGTTTTATGATAATTAAATTCATAATGAATTTCTATATAATTTTAGAATTATATGCATTGTATGGTCAGCTTACACACTATCTACATCACATTCATTGTAATTAGTACAATATTTAGATATTAATGTGTGTTGTGTGTCATAAATGTCAAGATGACTACATGTCTATAATCACAAAGATACAAGATGTTTAATTACTTTACATTCAATTTACATTACATGCCATTATGTATACAATAAAAAACCAGGACCATATGAGATATTTCATATTGCATAGTTGTATACTCCTTGTTTCCACTAAGTACACATCGCGTACTTAATTAATTTTAAATTAAATTAAACTATTTAATTTATAAAAAATTATAGATGATGGGTATCTTCAAGGCTGTTTGGGATGGATAATTAAAATAAATTAACAAATGAATAAATGAATAAATTATTGAATATAATAATTAATTTATGGATTCAAGATATTTATATTAATAGGGGATGGATTGAGGTGAATGAAAACTATTCATAATCATTTCATTCATGGATGATAATGTTCTTGAATGACCTATGTATGTGCTTTAATTATTTTAATTCGCTTATTTCTCATAGATTTTTTCAATAATTATTATTAAATTAAAATAATTATCTATGTATCATCCCATCTTATTATTATATATGGTCTTGTGTGTCCAAATTTGTTTTATGTAATTTCATACCCATGCTTGCCCAGACCATATTATGATTAACTCTTTTATAAATAAAGGATATCCCAAGTGAGTGGATGCAATTAATGTTTAAAGTTAATGGAAAAAAACAAAATAGATACATAGGTGAATAGATGGAATGCTGCAACTCAAACCAAGAAGGGTTCCATTAGTTTTCTCCTAGGGTCAAGGGTTATTTTATCAAACACCTAATAAACAGAAAAATAGAAAAGATCCTAATCACGATGCATATATTTATTTAATTTCTATATAATGCATGGTTAATTATTTATGTTTATAAGATGTTTTATTATACCCATAAAATTAATTAATTAACAAAAATGATATATGGAATAAAATAAGTGGGTTATGAATGAGTTATTTTATCAAAAAATGGTTAATTGTTAATTATGAATCCTATTTATTATAAACACTACTTATATAGAAAAATATAAAGAGTATTTTTTCATAAAAAGATAGGAATCCAACCTAAAACATATTAATGGTTTTATCACATTCCATTACGTGTTTTAAGATTCCACCATAGTACAATGTTATATTTTATCCTCTGTCAAGGTGGTTTTAATTATCATGGATTTTTATTAAAAATGGATTGTATTAACAATGTTTAAATCAAGGTTTGATCATCTATGTGAGACATGATTTAACTATGAGTAAAAATCCAAGGATATATGATTTCAATATTTCAACATTGGGGTGTCCACATAATGGATGAAGGAGTTGCGAATTAAGGAATTTGGAAATATCACCTACATAAATAACTTAAAATATAATTTCAGATCACTTTTAGGCTTGTGAATGGATATATATATCATTTACACTAGAATATTCATGTGAAAAAATATTTTTAATCTAATGGTAAGGGTTTTTAAGATTTGATAAAATAAAGAGTGACTAATAAATAAAATTTATTTTTATAAATATTGGTGAATAAGATAATCTACTAAAACAAAATTTAATTTTGTATAAAATGGAAATTCATGTGACATAGAAATTATCAATAAATTATATTTTAGAGAATGATAATCTCCTTAAATGTTTTAAAATCCATGAGAGGTATATGCACATGCACATTATATGACTCTATGATTGGAATTATTATATACAAGAGTCACCAGATACCAATGTTCCCTATAAAGAAGATAGTGAGAAGGATATCTAAATCTATAAGGGAATCAGTATGACATAGTAGATGTCACTTGTTTGGTGTTAACATATATTTAATGCGAGTTCATTAAGGTAAATGAAAACATGTATGTATATGCTATGTTGCCTCACCTTTATGATCTCTATCTAGATAAGAATAGAAAAAAATGTATAAGATCACCAAGACAAACTTCACATTAATGATTAGAGATGGATTTTTTTAGATGGACCTCATTTTGTCTTGATTGGATATATTGAGTGTACAGAAAAAATAGGTTTTATTCTACCTAATAATTTCCACACCAATATCATAACTACTTCAGTTAGTCAAATATTATCTATTTTTATTTGGAATTATAATAAAACCAATATTTACAAGACACTCCTAAATATTATTACCCTAAATTTACCAGTATATAAGGACATGAGGAATGAAAATCATAGAGCCCATATGGTGAAATAATGGATAGAAAGGAAATGATACCAAAGACTCATTCCTAGCCTATTGCTTCTACACACTGACCAACCAAAGAAGTGTGAGATCTATAAGTAAGAAAATGAAGAAAAAGAATAAGAAGGATATTTTTTCCATGAATAAATGACATCCACTAGAAGAGGAATTGCACTAGAAATATAAAGGTGATAAAACCCATTCTAAACTAATTGTCTAGAAATTTTTTTCATGAAGTGGGAAGAAGGATACCACAACCCAATCTTGTAAGCATATTATTGAAGGGGTTATCTAGATTACTATATATATAACTATAGCTTATCCATATGTGTGTATATATAAATTACTTCTATTTATGGAATGATACAATGATAAGAAATTGATAAAAATGGGGTATGATAGAATCATTTGTTTGGAGACTAACTATGAGGTCTGGGTGGATGTGATGGGAGTAAACTTGTGAATTTATCTATTCCACAATTATTATTCTTCTATATCTTCTAATAATTATACTTTTGGATTTTCTTAGTATATATAGAGCAGTCCACTTAACGTGGATTGTTGGATAGAATATACTATTAATTTTTTGGATTATCAATATTACTATATGAAATATAAGAATAGTGATGATGGAGGTATGACTAGATGATGTGAAATAGTTAATAGAGTGTTCTAAATTGTGCCCTTCTAAATTGTTGTAAAAAATGGGTATTATATCTTGAAACCATCAATGGATGGAACTGCAAAGGAATGAGATGAATAAATTATAATAATAATTATATAATATACTAAAACTTGTGGATATGACACTATAGTAGGAGTAAGAACATCCTTCACTAACACAATGTATGTTTGGGACGTGTGTACTAGATTTTGGAAGTATTTGGAAGAAAAAAAAATTGGTTCCTTCAACTACATCATAGGGGGATGTTTCATCATAAAGTGAGGCTAAAAGAGGTAAATAAACAATCATCCATGGTTACCAAGGAATTAGAAATTATCTCATTTGTAATTTATGAAAGGTAGAAGAAAGAACATTCATATGAATTTTCATAGATCTATAAACATTAGCTTTTACATGATAAAGTTCTTTAAACAGATGACATTAAAGTCTATCTAAGGTACAAATTAAAAATATTGAAATGAGATGTTAAATTCAGAACAATGAAAATAGTTTATGAGTGGTTAGGGTATAGGAAAGATTTTGGAGAAGATCTATCATGAAGTTATTTATCAATAAGAGAATATGTATCAGTATTGGAATGCATTTGGGGATATTGGGAAGGATGTGAAAATCAACAGCATGGATATTGATGCAACTAGGAAAGTAAGGCTATACAGTTTTCCTAGGGGATAAATGTTCAATACATTTAAATTTTTTAATAAATATTTTATCATAGTAGAGAATCCTCCTTGAAATGGTTCTATGTTGTGGAAATCATCACAGCCACGGGAGAGGCATTCTCCGTTAAATGTAGATTCATCCATAAATGAGATGAATCTTAAAAAGTACATGCTTTTTTATTGCTAAAATTGGTTCCAATACAAATAAATCTATATTATTTAATGAGGAAAATGTTTTTTTAAAAAGGTAAACTGAGAAATAAAGGAGAATTCAGTTTAGGTTATACTGAATAGGAAAAATCGTATTGAAAAATTTTCTCGAGGCCATGGAATTTTATCTCCAACCAAACATGGAGTTTGAGAATATGTATTTACTAGATGTTTTTCATTATTTAATTTTCTTACCCATAAAAAATATTTTATTTTTGTTGAATTAATGACATAATTTTCTCATCTAGAACTACTGGGGAACTAAGTTCCATACCTTGGACTAAAAAAAAATCCTCTCGAAGTTGTTATATATGTGTGTTGCAGCTTCGATATCCACAATGTGGATGTTGTTTCATTGATGACCAATCCTGTTTGGATGATAGGACCTTGGAATGATTATTATACATTTTTGAGTTGATCATCCATTAATATATATTAGGTTACAACCCAATTATATAGTATTTACATGTATATCTATGACATTAGGATGAAATTTTTTGGAATGATTCTAAATATTATACATGTTTAGTGAAGTCGAAATTTAAAATATGGTAATGATTAGTAAGAAATTTATATAATTTCCCCCATTGGTGATGAGTCCAATGTGTCTTTGTATATATGATTGATGGTAAGAGATGGATACAATCCTATCATGTAGTTTTAGAGTGGAATTAAGATCGTAGGTGCATTCATTTCGAGTTCAATATTATAGGCTTAGTCATTGGATTCTTCTATCCCAACTGTTATGGAATACCAATTTTTTTTATCCTTGGTGATTATGGATTAAAAAAGGTTAACTGGTTTTCTAAGAAACTAGTAATATTTATAAAATAGATTAATTTCTATATGGGTTTGTTTATAGTCAATAATAACCCCCTGTTCTTCTACCTTCAATGCCTAAACTGAAGAAACTGAGGCTGGATTTATCAACTAGATTTCATGAGATAATAATGGATATATGAAATATGATGATAGAGAAAAATATGAATATAGTCCTCATTTCTAGGAGAATAAGGTGTTAAGGTACAAGTTAAAGGGGGCCGTGGGCCAAAATTATCTGTTATAATACTAGTTGTTTAAATACCTTAAGGGATATGATACGTTTCCACCCATTGGATGTAGTGTGATGTCCATGAAACCTCCACTTTTAAGTGCTTCTTTCTACCCTTTTGACAGTCTATTGGCATTCATTGTTGTGACCCATGCTCAAAAATTTGAAAGATAGTTTACAATCTGATAGTGTCTCATTAATGGAAAAACCAAATTATATATGATAGGGAATATAAGGAAGAGAAATCACAATTCTGTTCTTCAATGAAAATGAATTATTTCATATGTAAGAGGATTTATTAATAGATGTGGAATGGATTACGAAATTTAGTAGTGTCCTAGAAGAAGGATTGATGTAGTCCTATTTTATATTTGGTAATAAGACTCGTCATATAAGTCCACCACCTTTGTGTATTACTGGTTTCATCAACTATAATCAGTTATCTTTCCTCACACTTAATGAAAAGGTTGATTCTCAAGGAGTGGAATGTGATAAAGCATGTGTCTCTTCTAATAGTTTGTAAAACATTTTTTGGAAGTTGTAATAAGAGACCCAAAACACATCATAGAAATCATATTATATAAGGGGAATAAGGCTCAATAAAATAAAATATACAACCTAGACCCAACTATTAGTTTAGGGTGAAAAAAGAGGATGTTGGGGGAGAGAGTGGGGTACAAGAGAGTCAATTTGTTAGAGATTATCCAAGTGTCATGGTGAGAGTGTTGGGAGGCCTCTAGTGTATTTCAAGCTTCATTTATTATTAATCTTTTTCATATTTCTATAAGTATACTTATTCATTTCTTTAGTATATACAATTCACATTACTTGAGGTGTTCTAATGGAGTAATGGTCATAAAAAAAGAAAGAGGAAACTTTATGTGCGTTTTTTATTTAATTTAGCTGATTTATATATAAAATTTATGTACTAGATGTGTCATGTGGTGGTAAACGTTTCATATAAATATTAGAAACAATTATATTTAGGAATGTTACAAATAGTGAGGTGGACTTTCATGATTCTTGGAGAGAAAAATTACCTGCATTTGCTATAGTTGACTACCACCTTTGTTTATGGGGATGATTATATTTTTTGAAGAATGGTTATTACATTTACAGTGTAACCAAGAATAGTATAATCATGTCTATTTTATAACTTGGTGACATTGTATTCAAATTTGGCAATAAAATATGCAAATTTTAAAAAGATATTATTTGTTATGGTATGTCACACTTCAATAAAAGTATTTATGCACTAAAATATGAAAACCAAGTGATGAAAATTGTAAAAAAAAATAAGCTCACACATAACATATCACACCCAGTTACAGCATCACTGAAATTTTCATGAATATGAGAAGAAATTGAAAAAGCTCTATCAAGATGGGTATTTGGATTATTTTTAACTAACTCCACTTGGCATATTCTATTATAGTTTTTAAGTAAAAGTGACCAACCACCATTTCGGAGAAATGGTGAAAAGACCATAGTGGTTCTTGAATTGGTTTATACAGATGTCAGTGAACCTTGTCCTATTGAAGCTAGAGGTTGATACTCATACTTCATAACTTTTAGAGATAACATGAGTAGATATAAATTTTTTTACTTAATGAGGTACAAGTATAAATACTTTTATAAATTTATAGTGTGAAATAATTAATTAAAGAACATTCTTATTAATAAGATAAAGAAAGTTCAATAAAAGTAAAGTGGTGGGTATTTGAACCAAGAGTTCATCCAAAATATCGAAGATTTTATGATTCTATCTAAACACACTCCTCAATATACACCATAGTAGAATGGTGTTAGTGAAAGGAGGAACCAAAACTTTTTGGAAATGGATAGGTCTATAATGTGTTATGTTGGTCTTCCATTACCATTTTGGAGATAAAAATTGTATACAATGATGCATATACTAAATTCAGTTCCAAATAAAGCGAACAAAAAATATTCTCTATGAGTTAATGTATTGAATGAAATTCGTGTTTTTACCCACTCATGTATGGGGCTTTGGAAATCTTTTTAAGGGAACATATAGAAACAAAATAAAACCCTTGGGTACGAAATTTATCTTTATAGGATATCTTAAGTAAATAAGATGAAATTATTCATACGAACCCATATAAATGAGGGTAATAATGGGATGATATTCAATATTCTTAGAGAGGGGGAACATCTCCAAATTATATAAAGGGGAAAATATTGGATTCAATGAAATTAATTATCATGATACCCAAGAGTTAGAACATGAAAAAAATACTATAGTACACTGTGGAAGAGGGTTTTCTAATGAAAAAAATATTTCACAGGAGCACGAGAGAGGTTATAGAACCAAAGAGATATCGTTTTCTAGTCACCAAGTATAGTGACTCATTATTAGTTTATAATGATAACATATATCCTACAAGAGTACATTAGGAATCATAGAATTTGTAAGACAAAAACAATCCATGAATTATTAAATGGATTCCATCTATCATAGCCATGTTTGGGTTCCAGTTGATCTAATGGTTGATGTAAATACCATTGGGTGAAAATGAATATTCAATAGGAAACTAGATTGGGTAGGAAATGGTTGTACCTATAAGATAATTTGGTTCAATAAAATTATGATCCCAATCATTATGTCTATAAGAAATTTATTGTAAGAGTGGTCATTTTACTAGTAGTATATGTTGATGAAATATTACTAATTATAATTTTGATATCAATCTTATAGTCAATTAATATATTATTGAACATGAGATTATATATTAAGGTATTATGTAAATAAATCAACATTCCAAGGAACAATATCATTCATGATAGATTCGGGGTTTTTTTGGACTAATTTAGTGTGCATAGATTGACAAGATAATAATGGTATTCAGTACTAAACAATACAAAAGGGGATTATTGCCTATGTCACATGGCATACATCTCTCTGGGTAAATGTATCCGTAGACATAAGTGGAGAGATATAGGACAATTCAGTTTCATTATGAATCAACTATAGTATTTATCATGTATGTGATTCTGTTTTCCTGGATTAATGTTTCTTATGGGTTGATCATTATAGGAATATATCCAGAAGAACCAAGAGACAAACATTGGGTGGTAGTCATGAATATCCTAGAGTATTTGGGGAATACTAATGATATGTTTCTTTTTTATGGAGGAGATTAATATCTATTAATCTTTGGATATATAGTTTATAGTTTTCAGATATATAAAAAATATATGAAATATTAGTCAGGATATGTCTTCACTCTCAATGGAGGAGTTTTGAGCTGAAAGAGCTCAAAAATCATGTGGTCATCATTTCCAAAATAGAGTCCAAGTATGTTGCAGCTTCTGTTTCAACTAAATAAGCATTTTGGATTCAAATCTTCATCTAAGATGTTGATTTCATTCCTTGTATTAGTAAACCTATCACATCATAGTGTGATAATACTATAGAAGTGGTCCTTTCCAAGGAGGTAAGTTTATACCAATGGATGATGAATATACTTAAAAAGTATCACCTCTTTAAGAATTTTTATTAGATTGGTGGGGTCATAGTAAGTAGAGTTTATATTGAAGAGAAAGTGGTGTGCCCATTGGATAAATACTTATCTCATAAAATCAATGAGTATCATGTGAGATCTAGTAGATATAATGTCTTTATAAGCTGGCTCTAATTCATGTGGAAGTCTACTAGAGTTTGTTCACAAGAACAAAAAAATATATTCTTTTGGTTACCTATATATTCATATTCATGAATAATAATAAATATCTGATCACATTGTATATGTCATTAAATACTAATTTAATATGATAATGTCCATAGTGTATTAGTTTCATCAAAAGTTCATAATAGTTTACCGCTATGATAAGAACCACGAAGTGCTATGAAGCCATTCTTAGATAATTATTCTATGGATTGATTACATCATCTAACCTGACACATATGATATATACTACCTTGTGTTAGAGGTACATAATAAACCAAGTCTTGTTATCCTAAATTTCACACCTGGTAATCTCTATGAAAGGAGGTTATAAGAAAATACTAGCCCGTAATAATTTCTCATGTTATATGTATCATTGGATATTCTTATCTAAGTTCTTGAGTATTCATCCTCTGAATTTTTGTTATTATTAATGCACCTAATGAGTCATATACTTAGATGAATTAATGAAAACCATGTTAACATATTCTCACAGTGAGGTAGAATATGTTGGGTGCATGATGAGTGACATAACATTAAAGAATAAGTCAAGAATGTGATTATCCCTTCTATGTTAACTAAAGTAAATATATCATGCTATTTGATTGAAATGTAACTGTCAAATTAAGTCTGTGGTCATGTCTGTTTATTGAAGAGTTCGTTTCAATAAATTCAAAAGATGTTATATAAATAATATAGATTGATAACACAAGTATGCAATCTAGATTTTTGATATATTTAGAAAAAGGTATTCTATTAAAAATTGTGGATTCATATAAGGTTTTTATTATTGTGATTTTAATGTACTTGTCTAATCTTGTAATTTGTGGGAGTTATCTTAATTCCAATAAGAATGAGGTCAATATGGTAACACACTATCTATATCTAAATCCTCAGTTAAATTCTATATAAATTTAACATTATAATAAATATTATTCTCAAGTTACAAGGAATAATACTTTTTTAGGTTACGTCAATTACAAAAAAAATTATTGAATTAACAAGACTATAATATTTATTTATTTAAAAAAAATTATGACTAAAAGGTTCAATAAATGTCATTGATGATTGGTAGATCTATTTAATAGTTTGAGAGGAATGATATGTTTGGTATTATTTATATAAAAAATGAATAAATTTATTTAAGTAATGATGTTTATTTTATCCATGAGTTTTTCCACGTTAATAAAAAAATAATATTATTATTAGGAGTGATGTTTTATAAGGATTAAAAATATGGTTAATGATCTATGTGCCAATACCAATTTTATAACATATCTATATTAACCCATTTATATCTTATCTAGTGTAAACAATTATTGTGTAAATAAAACCCTCTCTTGATAATTATCTAAAATCCAGAGAGAAACTTCATATCTATAATATAATCAATAAGAGAGATAATTATTCCTCAAT
The DNA here is from genome assembly GCA_963277665.1 of Viscum album. Classification (NCBI taxonomy): domain Eukaryota; kingdom Viridiplantae; phylum Streptophyta; class Magnoliopsida; order Santalales; family Viscaceae; genus Viscum; species Viscum album. Next base: position 724,434,506 of record OY728165.1, read on the forward strand.
TTCAAGAACATGATAGTACTTGATATAATATTTCAATCTCATAAACAATTATTGGTGTGAGAAATGGGAATGACACACGGTGATCGGTCTTTGGCCCCAGTAAGAAAAGATCGATATGTGACGTTTCAAGGTTGGTGAAACATGTCAAGATTACCAATAAAGGGATTTTATCATTGGATGTTTTATCATAATGATGGAATGACATGAGTTTCCAATTGATTAAATAATTAAAAAAGTGCATGAAATTGATTTTTTTTATTGAAATTGATTTTCAACTATTTGTGAAAGATCAAATCTCATGGAGTCTTGGGATGTTATTTGCCTTGTTATAAGGATAAATCCCAAAAAAATGATGAAAAACCAATGTTGGGAATAGATCCAACCACTAATTCTACACCATTTAACCTTAAATTATATAGTGAAAACTAATAAAACGTTTTTATTCGATCATTTATTAAAATATTTTATCACTTGCGTGTATATTTATACTTTTATGATGTTTTTTGAATAGTTTAGTGTTTCAATTTTTTTTTGAATTATATATTTTTTAATTATTTCATGATATATTTTATTCATTTTGAAACAAATAAAATATTATATTCCATTATTATTATTATTATTATTTACTTATTAATTTTCAATAAAACATGTTTTTGTAAATTTTAATAAATGTTTGACTAAAATTAGGGTCAAAATTTTATTTTATGTTCTTATATTGGGTTTTTAAATAGAACTATTTACCTCACTATGGGTTCATAGATCAATTTTTTTTAATACTACATGTGTAAAACAATAAAAGCTTCTAATGTGAATGATTCAATGTCAAGGCTAGAAAATTTGACAATGATATTACAAAATAAAAAATTAATCTCTATTTTTTTAGTCCATATCTCAATGGAAATACAAATCCTATATTTCTGAATCCACAATTTTAATGTTTTTAGTATACATAATAGAATAGTGGATAATAAAAATTTAATTTCACACACATGGTGTTTTGAAGCCTTTTCTATTATAACATGTAATCCCTTACCAGTATTTTCATCATGATTTTTTACTAGATATACAAGAATTTATAATTATATAATTTTACACCAATTTGAAATACAACAAAGTGTATTAATTAATGTGAACTAAAATATATCTATTTCATTTATGTTGGTTAAAGAATAAAATATAAGTTAATTTTTTTAATAAGTATTTTTTTGTAATTTAAATATAATATTGATTTAAAATATAATATATTCCCATAAAAAATAGATCCACAAACTTAAATTTTGATTAAATAATAAAATGAGATATTATATGAGAAAACTAATGTAGTTGTAAAATTTATAAGAAGAATTCTTTAGAGGTAATGAAAATGAAAATTTTAAATGAACAATTAATATCATTATTGGTAATTAAAAAATTATTTTTTTTCCAAATTGAATAATGTACAAAAATAATAAAAAATAGAATCAATATAAATGTTTTTTAAATATAAATTATATTATTAATATACATCTCATTGAGATATAAGATTAAATCATTATATTTTTATGAATTTGAAGGACAATGTTTGATAAGAAAGACTTCGAGAAGCTTAAGGGAAGAGATTATTCTAGTTACATAGAGAAAAATATAGTGTGAGAATACAATTGAAAATTTAGGGATGAAAAGAAACCAATACAGACTAAAATTTAAAAAAAATATTATTCGAGAGTAAAAATATATTTCAAAAAGGATGAAGAGTATAATGAAGTAATTTTAATAGACCTTAAATAGATTGATCCATTATAAGTAACTAAACATTAGTTGTTTATTGATAAAAAAAATTTATAAAAAGTATAAGAAACAAGATAAAACACTATTTAACACTATTTTATTTATTAATGGGTTTGACTTGAAATAAAATAAAGTATCTTGTCTACAAAAAAAATAAGAAAAAAAATAAAATATATAAAAAAAGTCTTAGTCTCACCATAATCCATCAAAAATAATTATAACATATATATATTATGAAAAAATATTGGATAAAAATAGTGGTATCTTCTTTTTATCTAAGAAAAAAGTTTCATAGAAAATTCCAAACATGCAACTAAAACAAGGGGCGTAAATAAATTTTTCAAATAAGAAATATGGAAACAATTATATAGAATCAATTATTATAAGAAACATGTTTCATAATATATTTTCAATAAGTGATAAGAAACCAAGCCTCTATTTATGGAAAACTGCATAAACAATCTATAAATATTCAAATAATTAAATTTCCCTAACATAAATTTATAACTGTGAGATGAAAATCTTACATGTGAAGACAAAACAGATGGAATTTCCAGCAACCTAATAATGAAATTAGAATTAACACACCTTTCTTCTGTAAATAATATAGCAGTATAACAAACTACCATATATATAATGGTGAGTTATGTTCTTTTGGTTATAGAAAATATATAGTATTGTATTTCCTTCCATAAAAATACATAAAAAGATCTCAAATATTTAATATGAACAGTAATATTTAATGGTATTTTTATATAATTTCTTGTATTCTAAGTGTAAATTTCAATGAAAAGGCTCTTAATGATAGAATAGTCATCACATTTGTACTATTAAATCATGAGTAATATTTAAATCCCCCAAACTAATATATTAAACTTAGACAGAGTGGTCATTGAATATGTTATCTCACTTCATGAAATTTAATTCAAAGTAAATTACTAAATAAGTGTTTGTTAATTAATAATTTTAAAATGCATAACTAGACATGGTGGCAAGGAAAATTAAAAATCATAAAATGCATTGAGATATCACAAAAAAAATTGGATTTGGGTTAAAGCGATTTTATTATGGGAATAATTTAAATTTCTATAAGACATAATACAATATAATATAGTAAATAATGTAGATAAATGTATATTAGGATTTATAAAAATCAAATAAAAAAGGGGAGGCATGTGAATGATGGAAAAAAGTAACGGTAATCTAAGAAAATAAAAATTATTTTAATCAAACGAAATAAACATAATAAAAATCGAAGAGAATGGATAATCAAGAGAAAGGATAAGAGACAGACAGAGAGGAGAGTGATAGAGTACGATTGTAGGTAATTAGGTATGACTTATAAAAAATATGAATAGGTATAGGTAATCATAGGGATAAAAAAATAGGGAAGGGGTATGGACGTAATAAGTCAATATTAATGGATTGAGGATGTGGGATATTTGAGCCATAAGGTGATGAGAGATTGGAGGGAGTGGTTAATTCATGGTATAAGTAGGATATTTTAATGATTTTTAAAATGTATTATATTTTTTAAGGGATAAATATAATTTTTATGATTCATCTATTTTTTAGGATCATTAATTATTTTGCTTGATCATTAATTCAAAAGATCCATGTTATTATTATTTCCAAAATTATTTGATGATAATTATAAAAAATAAATTTCAATGTTTATACATCTCATTTATTATTATAATAAAAAGAATTATTAAAATTTTAAATCTATAAAATATTTAAAATATAATATTATTCATTTTTTTAAAATTTAAGTGGTTATAATATGGTGAAAACCATTAAAAGATTTATTATTTTTTCATTAATTTAAATACCGTTAGGCAAGTGTGTATATTTATAATTTTATTATTATTTTTTTCTATAAATTTGTGTATCAAAACATTTTTTTAATTACATATCCATGTCAATTATTTAGTAATATATTTTTTTACTGAGAAAAATAGAATATAGTTTATTTTATTATTATAAATTTCTAATTTTTTTACAATTAATGATTTTATTAATTTATTATTTAAAATTTGGGTTAAAAATATATATTTTTATAATACATTAGTTTTTTACATAAAAGGTATTATATCATTATTTATTTATAAATTCATATTTATTTTCAATGTTGTATAGGTGGAACCATAAAAACTGACTGTGAAAATTATTTGACATAAAACGTATAATATTACAAATTGATATTCTAAAACCCAAATAAATATCTATGATTTGGAGTCCGTGGGCCAATGGAACTTCTAATATTACATCTCCAAAAATATAATTTTTAGGTTTTTTGTCTATAAGAATGATGATTTGGGAATAAAAAGTGAATTGTAGACACATCGTGTATTTAAACCTGAACATAGAAAAACAGGTTTTCCCTTAATAGTATTTTTCATGTGTACCCAATTCAGACATATTTGAAATATTAATTTTATAATTTAACACTAATTCGAAATTTAATTAAGTTCATTAATTAATATAAACTATAATATATATGTTT